>OX422209.1:302480929-303945929 GCA_949130495.1 Sambucus nigra | reverse complement strand
TAGGAATAAGGTGAAAATTATAAGGGTACTACTCTTAGAGGTTGTGAAAATATGTTTGAAAATTTCTACTCCGTATTAATTTAAGTGGATAAAGATTAGAGAATTTAAGTGGCAATAGTATCCTATTAAAATTAAAACAGTTTGCCTGTTAGTCACACTCCAGAACCGTGACAAATAGTTAGTCACGGTTTAAAGCCATGATAAATATCTGAAGCGGAATTTTTATTTTGGCCCTATTTTTTTTACCTAGAGAGTTTTATGTTTTGTGAACTTTTCTAAATGACCTAAGACTTATATATACTCATATTATGAATCTTTTAAGGTAGCTTTTCGAATTTTGAATTAATTTAATTAACTACCAGATTAAATTACGGGTTGTTACATACTTCCCCACTAGCACATGAATTTCATCCTCAAAATACGACGAAGCGTAAACGCGTAAAAATAAAATAAGGCTCACATATTCCTACCCGTAAAACACCACAATTGGGTGCCCATACACCCAATCTTACACGCACATACCCCATGATTAAAGATACAATATATATCCTAACTATATATACGCATAACTATGAAAATAACGGGGTATCACACTCTCCTACGAATCACCACCCGATTCTATCTTCAAAAGTCATCGTAATGCTTAAATCCTTAAATTAAATCACCCTACTACATCAATACTAGATATGCCCAAAATTTATGCTCACAATTTGCCAAATAAATATCGTTTCCCAAATAAACTTTAAGGATCCTCATATCAAGATTAATACGTCTAACCTCAACGCCTACAGTGTCCTTAACACAACTCCCTATCTCCAAGAAACACATCAAACACGTATGCCAGACCCATTATCTCTAAGAGTACGAATCAACAAAGGTGATCAAATATGAGGGGTGGCAATTTGGGTTAGTCATGTCATTTTTGGGTCGCGTTGATTTTTATTTTAGTATAAGTTTTTGGTACTCTTGAATCTATACAAGCTAATTGGATCATATTCGGGTCATTACCGTAAACGGGCTATGGGGTTAAAAATTTCTAGCCCTATCACATAGACCTGTCAAAATACACGATAACCCGTTAACACGACACGACCCGACACGAAATTATAAGTTAATGGGTTTACCCTTATTGGGTTTGGGTCATTAACGGGTTGACACGGTAGACCCGTTAACACTAACGGTTCGGGTTTGGAAATTTACCTGTACCCGTTTTAACCCGTTTCTACCTGTTAACACCCGTTAACACTAACGGGTACTATAGGGTCACCCAACCCGTACCCAATAACAATAACCATTAAAACCCATTATTTATAAATCTTTAAAGACTAACGGGTGCTATAGGGTCACCCAATCTATACCCAATAAAAATTACAATTAAAATCCATTATTTTTAAAGTATTGAAGACTAACGGGTATTATAGGGTCACTCAACCCGTTACCCATTTCGACCCAAAATGATTCGTTAATATTAATGGGTGTTAACGGTTTGGGTCGTGTACCCGTTAATATTAACGGGTCGTGTTTGGGTATTGTCATTAGACCCGTTAGGCTTAACGGGTCGTGTACGGGTTAAGGGTGTTTTCACCCGTTAACCCGTTAACCCGACCCGTACACGACCCAAACCGACCCGTTGACAGGTCTATCACATATCGATAACGCGAAAGCTAAACGGACTCACAAGCTACGAGACCTAAGACCATGTTCTAATATTATCTGTAACACCCTACGCAATTCTGAAGTCAGCTACCACCAAAACTTTGTCGGGCATCACTAAATCAAATACCATTCTTAGCATATGACAGATATGAGACATATAAAATTGTTCATCCACAAGATAAATAATCCACTAAATAATCATCTATGTAATAATAAAACCCATCACCATGCTAAACTCAAATAATCAAACTCCATAATTTAATTAAAACTCTAAATAAAATAATTCAATAAAGCATCTGCTTAAAACCATAAACAACTTTGGAACTGAATCGTCCAATAAAATCCATAATGAAGTCTCATAATATAAATTCACTGAATAAGATACAAATAAAGCAAATAATTAAGATGGAACTCCAGCTGCACCTCCAAATTGATCTCCAATAAATCTTATGCATCTACTCCAAAGCTGATACCTGAAATGTTAGTCAACGCAATGGGCCAGAGCCCATCGCATGGATATCAGCTACTCCTCTCAAATAGGATCCTTGAACCTAGATAATATAATTATACGCAATAAACACGATAGTAGAATATTTTAAATTAAATGAGATATACTAATCGATAAATAAAATAAATCACAATCTACCCATAGCAAAGCCTACCCAAAATTCAAGTATTAATATTTAATTTCCAACAACTTCCTATTTTTTCAGTTAATATATTATCATTCTCATTTTGTTAACATCAGTTGCGGTACTCCAGCATTTAAGTCTTACACAATAATAGTTGTGGGACTCGCACTAAGTTTACATCATTTTATTTACGGGACTCCCACTTATTGTCTTTCATTAAGTGGTTGCGGTACTCCCGCTAGTTCTACACCACACCCATTCTCCTCACTATGGTTAGTCAGCCCAGTTCACTATCAGCTCTGCACACACTCATGAGGTTCCACGCACGACATGTCACTATAGCCCGTCAGCCCGTTTAACTGTCAGCCCGCACATACTTGCGACGGCCCACACACTCACGTCATTATAGCCAATCAGCCCATTTAACTGTAAGCCCTGCACATACTCATGCCGCCAATATATTTTAATACCCATTATCATCGCAACTATTAATTCTCAATTTATCAAGTTTTTCTCATGTAACCCAAATTAGACCCACCCTTATAATAGATTTAAAATCCTCAAAATGCCCTTAGTCCCATACCTAAAGGTCTCTAACACACAAGTATTTTCCAGCCTATCATCTAGGAAGAAAACTAACTCACTAATACCACTTAGCCACATCCCTAGGTTTGTTAATCCAAGGAACAACGTAAAAATTAGCCCCACCCCAGAATTTCTATCCGTAAACTGTCACCACTATCTAGTCCCATACCTAGAAAATGATAACCACCCAAAGGTCTACTAACTAGTCCCATAACTAGAAAACAACCTAAATAAAGGTGAGCGTCCTATCTATCCCATAACCCCGTCGTTCCCGTGGTGTCGAACATATTAAAAAATAAATAAATTTCATGAGATTAAATTTCCATTCATAACAATAATTTCACCTATTTAATGCACACACCATTAATTAGACAATTATTGCCCGTTTAATTATATAATTAATTAAACTATTGTTTCACATCAAATTATTCGATTTAATATCACATGCATGTTTATTGAATTTATATAACAAGAATTTACTATCGTGCGACATCCACAAAATTTTCATTATTTAACGTCATAAAACTTATCACGCGACATTCCTAGGTAAAAATGTATATGAGAATACCTTAACATCTACGGCACCCAAATCTTTACTCTAACATGCACGGTTTTGAGTCTTCATTCATATTAAAAAAATTCATTAAAAACAGTCCCGAATTATATTCCACTTCTCGTAATTAATATCTCTAATTCATTTTAAGAAAACTCATGTATTTAGTGTGTAGGCCATAATTACTACGCATAATACTAAGGGAAAGCAATAGAGATAACCATGCCTGAGATTTGTTTAAAGAAATCTGATTTTGAAGATGTGTTCCTAACGAAAAGGTGATAAAGATTCGTTATTGGATCGTCTTGAGAAATCACGATTTATCTTGACAAATATTGAGTTGAAAGTTTTGTAAATGGGGTTGGGGTTTGTAGGAGGAAGATGATGAAAATTTTAAGGGTCTACTACTCTTAGAGGTTGTGAAAATATGTTTGAAAAGTCCTAACCCTGTATTAATTTAAGTGGAGAAACATTAGAGAATTTAAGTGGCATTAGAATCCTAGTAAAACTAAAACAGTCTTCTTGTTAGTCACCCTCCAGAATCGGGATAAGTAGTTAGTCACGATTTAAGGTCGTGATAAATATCTGAAGCGGGAATTTTATTTTGGCCTTACTTTTTTTTCCTAGAGAGTTTTATATTTTGAGGATTTTTCTAAACGACCCAAGACTTATATATACTCGTATTAGGAGTCTTTTAAGCTAGATTTTCAAATTTTGAATTAATTTAATTAATTACCGAATAAAATTACGGGTTGTTACAAATATGGCAGGTTGAGGAAGCTCAGAAGGAACTACTTGTATGAAACTAAAATGATCTCATTTTCACTTGTTTAGTTTCGAATGCATATGTTGGTCTTTATAATAGTAGTTTTCTCCCCTGAGTATGTGAGACTCGAGGAGCAAGGACAAAACTAGTATTTTTAAACCAACATATGGACACGATAATGTACTAGTGAAAAGGATATGTTTTGGTTTTATACAAGTAGTTCATCCGAGCATCACCACCCTAACAGATTCAAACGAGAAAACAACTAGGGTGAAATCATTTTATACCGCCTTCTTAAATGCTGAAGTTTGGTCTTTATACCTTCTTTTATGTCTTCAATCTCTCACCTCCACTTTGTTTACGTATACATATAATCTTGCTATTGTTTGGAACATTGAGAACAATAAAAAATACATATTAAAACCTTAACTGACTAAAGAGGCCTTCAGTTTTCTTGATTTTCTTAAAAGCAAGGTGTGAACAATTGGTTTTGAAATATTAGTTTCACCACAGAGCTAGTACATACAACAATATCGATGTACTAGATATGTGATAAAACTAATATCTTGAAACATACATCTGCAAAATATGTTTGAAGAATTTCTAAAATCGCCTTTACACTTACTTCATAATGAAAATACATCTATCAATGGTCGAATGTATCTGATGATTCAATGTAAGCATTGATAATCGCATAATGTATTGATGGATAACATCCTCAATGCCTCCAAGCTCTTGTCTCCACTTTGTTTTTATATCCAGATAGTCTTCCAAGCTTCAAATCAGTTGAACAAGTATTGACTAAAAAAATTAAAAGAGTATTAGGGTTTAAGTGCTCATATTTTGTAGAAATATGATGTAAATGAATAATGAATGTTAATGGCATTCATGTATATTTATAGATAGAAGCAGTACATGTAGAGACATTGGATAACACAAATGTCGCGTCATTTCATTATCTAACTTTTTAGATATCGAATCCACATTTTCAATCTATGCAGAAATCATTAATTAACTTTATTGAATATGTATCCTTTCATAATTACTATCTGAAAAGTTGTGTCCCTTCTCCTCTCAGTGCATTAAATCAAATACATCATTACAAAACAGATAATTTCAATTATGAATAAGATAATTCCAACACATACATAATGCAACTCATTTTTTGTAGTCCCCACTAAAGTGAGAAAACAAAGTGTTAATAATTATCAATATACAACAATAATTTCTAGTTTCCTTTAGCGAGGACTACTTAAATAACATATAATTACGTGTATAGACATTAGTAACACATACGTCAATAATTTTATTAACTGAATACCATTTCAACTTTCTTTCTAATGGAAAAAAATATTCATTTCATTTAATGCAGTACATTATGAATTTTTTTAGTATTTCACAATAAAAATTGATATTAATTACTTACTATTAATTGTATTAACAAAGATGTGAAATTTTGCAATAAGAATTTGCACTACGAATTCACATTGTGAAATAACAGTGCGAACTCTCACTGTGAAATTATTGGAAAATTGCGATTTAAAATCATTAGATATAGACAAGCTCTTGAACTACTGTCAATTTGTATGTAAGTCATAATTACTTTTAACACAAGCCATGCATTTTCCAAAGAGTGGAATATTATTTGATTTTATAAATATTTGGTAAATTTGGGTGCAACATATCATTATCTCTTCCTGTTCTATAATTCAAAGAAACATTTTTTCTTCAGAAATTACATAAAAATGGCACAAATATTTAATATCAGTTATGAATTGTAAATTAAAATATTTTCACTTTTGTCTTTTACTGATATTTTAAAGGAACTTATTATTTGCAAAAAAAAATATGAAAATATGTTTACATGACGATACACTAGATGAAATTTACATGGAAGATATACCCATTAAAATTTTCAAAAATAGTGGCTTGTTGAAAAAATAGGTTCGTACTAGGTATAACAAGTCTTTAAATGGCATCAAATATAGTTATACTATGTTTAAGTTTATGGAAGCAGAAGTTGGTGGGCTGTCACAGTTTTTACTAAAAGATTTGGGTGCTAGTGGAGATATAAATGCTTTTGCATGCTTTTGAAATATTTTCTGCCCGCACTAATTTAGCAGAGGACAAAGAGTTTACAATAAAATTATTGAGGGAGAGGTTTTTTTAGAGGGATTGGGATTTTTGAAAGGAAACATTCCGAAGTTTTGAAGGTAGCAAATGTTTTACCATCGTTATGCTCGATATAAGTTTGTTTGTAAGATACATTATAATTTTAGGAGAATCTTCTCTAAGGAATATTATGAATAGTTAGATTGTACTTATTACAAAAATTGATGCAATCCTTAGGAGAATCAATTTTTTCAAATGTAATACTGAAATTATGATGATTAACATGTGTTATATTTTTCAATTTAAACAATAGTGCCCTACACCGAATATAGATAGAAGAAATGTTCATCTCTCAATGTGGAATGGGCATGTTTCTCACTGTGAAATATGTATTTCACTGCGAAATATTTCGCAGTGCAAATTTCTAAAATAATTGAGTGCAATATTTTATAAAAATATTGATTTTTTTTGTTCTTTTGCAATATGAATTCCTTTAACAAGGACTACGGCCACCAAACGAAATAGATATATTCATGATTTTCTTTCACAAAAAAATATTATAAAATAAATAAATGATGACAAGGACTACTAGAAGAAAAGGAAAAATATATATTAATGATGCAATTTCATATAAAAATTTAAAAGTAATTTTTTTTTATTATTTTCTCATTATTATATTACAATTATATATGCAATCATATATTTTGACGTAATTTAATTGGAAAAAAAAATACAATTACTAGGGACTTTATTTGTTATTTGTTTGCAAAAACCCAAAAAAAAATTCACGAAGTCGTTTTTCTGATGGATCTGATTCAAAATTAATTTTTTGCTTAATGTTGGCATTGATATTTATTAAAGTTGAACAAAAAAAAATTAACATTCTACAGCAGATGAACACAATTTGTAACAAAATAAGGAATGTATAAAAAAAATTACATTCCAATATGCAATTGGAGCAGCTCGATATTTGTATGAATACGGTAATAATAAAAAAAATTATTGAAATAATAATGGAGAAGTTTTACATTGATTTAAACACTTTTTTATTTTTTTAAAATCCATTTTAAGACGAAACTTATAAGACGAAACGTACCATGACAAAGGCAAATTGTTGGTCACCTTTTCTTTTAATGTTCTGAATTAAGGGTATGTTCTGAAAACAAAGTTGTTAAAAGAGGATGGTACTCTAATGAGTCTCTTCTCTTTGTCGATTATATGAAAAAACATATACTAAAAACTTCAACCTTTTCGTTTGGTTCGGGGTAAAATATGTTTCAACGCGGTGAAAAGTAATATGGTGAAATACGTTTTCAGCTATTTAGAATTAATTTTTTGTTGTGTTAACATTGTGAATAAGTGCACACCCTATAATTATAAAATTTTAAACAAGAATATAGAAAAAAATTGATTCTAAATAGATGAAAACGTATTTCACCATATTACTTTTCACCGCGTTAAAATATATTTTACCCCGAACCAAACGGGCCCTAAAATGAAATAATTGAAATAGCATTAACCCATTTGGGTGAAAATTTCTTATGTCCATCATCTATGATGGCGTGATTAAGAATATATCTCATTAAATAAGCACTCTTTCCAGGGCCGACCCAAAGGATTTGGAGACTCGAGGCAAACTTGTAAAATGGGACCTTTTGTGAAACGATTTTTTTTGCGAAAAATATATTATGTATTTTTATAAGATAATAATAAATGGCTTCATTAATTACTAACACAAACAAATAATTTTTAAGTTGCTAGAATACCAATGATAAGTACAATACAAATGTATTCTTTGTAATCATCAAAATCCCTACAATTAGCGCTCGAGCACACTTCACATAATGTTATAAATTTAGTCTCTAGACTAAAAACATGACTAAAACACAATGAAAAATGATGTCACTGGCGCGGACCAAAAAAGTGAATTCTTAACTCTAAAGGGACCACACAAATAAATGTTATTGTACCACAAGGACTAAATTTATAAACTTGAAAAGCGTTGTCCTAAAAATTCAAATATAACCTTAATTCTCTAGTAATATAAATACACAACAATCCAACAATCAATCTAAAAAATTTCAATCTCAACCAAATAAAGAAACGTGGAACCTGTTTTGATGAATTTGTAAATTAACTTTGAAAGCCCTTCTTCGCTAAAAATTGCTGAAAAAATACATAAAAATAACATTATTACCATTAATACAATAAAAAATCATCAACATTAATAACAAGAAAAACATGAATAAGAACAACTTGATAAAAGAAATTAACAGCCTTTTTTTTTTTGTTAAAGTGTAGATTAATAAAAAAAATCTAAGATTCATCCTAAATAAAAAAACGAATAGAATCCTGTTTAACAAAATAATACAGAGTATATTTCAAATCTTGAAATGATTAACAAAAAACAAAGAATACAAACCTGTTACGAAAGGAAAGGTAGCTTTTTTTGTGGGCCGATTATACTCCAAATTGATGAGATGATTGTTGTTTCTGGATGGAAGGAAGGAATAAATGGTTGGTTGGTGATGGATGGAATGGAGGAGGTTTTGAAAAGTTGAATCTTCTGATTTTTTTTTTAACCGAAATGCTACCGAGGGAGAAAGTGGAAACATAGAGTTTTTTTGGGCTTTGTTTTAGTAAGTGGAAACATAGGGTTTTTTTGGGCTTTGTTTTAGTACTAATATATATATACATAAATAATTTTGGGCCTACAAAATTATATGAGATTTGGGGGGCCCAAAGCAATTACCTCATTGCCTATCCCTTGGATCGGCACGGACTCTTTCCGTGCCAAGTTAACAAATTAAGAGCTTAAACCTTAAAAAATTACTCTCTAAATTTATCTTCATAAGAATTATAAATCTTGGAAATGCAATATATGCGTTTGAGTCATTCTTCTTCTATAGACATTCGTGCAATAAATAACTTTGAAATTTCATCTATTTTTAAGAACGTCACTGTCAAATCCGGCTGGACTTCATTGACAACAAGGTAGGAGAGTATATCTTGTTTTGCACACTTTCTAAATTTCGAAAAATAAACTGATTGTTTAATTATTTTTTCACTTCACAACCGAACACAATATTAAATTATAATAATTGTGCATTGAGTGAAGAAAAGATGGGAGTTTCGTATCTCAAGTTTTATGCCTTTCGGCTATCCAAAAAAAAAAGTAACCCGGAGTTTTTTTTATCTTTGAACATAGACCTCAAACGCTGCTATCATGTCAAACAGCAAAAGTTAAGGTTTGATATAGTAATATAGAAATCATTCATGGTCGTCCGGAATTATACTATGCGGAAAGAACATATAGATGTGAATTGAATGGTATTCAGTGATCAGGAATATGCCGAGAATAGTAATGAAAGCAATACCCATGCCTTGTTTGCCACTTCGCTAGTATAATAAGGAGGTCCATTGATTCCATTCAGATGGCCCTATTCACAAAGGACAATCTATGCCCAGGGTGCTAAAAGAAGTTATTTGTTATACTTTACATGTTTAATCTTTAAGTTTAAATGTTAATTTAATATTTTGCAGAATAATTTATGTGACATGGCAGATAAAATACAAGGTCTCCAATTCCAAGCAATAAAATACCCACTCAAATGAGCAGTAAATTCAAAGAAATGTAGGCTATTTAAGTGCATTAAATATTTGACTTCATCTTTTAGGAAAAACAAGGTTCAGGATGTAATTTTTATTAACAAACAAAGTAAACTAACATTTATTTTACCATTAGGGCCTATAGAAAAATGCTAAGTAACTAAATGATTAATGTTTTTTCAGAAAAATTACATTAATTAATTGCATAAGTCTTACTAAAATCAAATTAATAAAAAAAATGAACCCCCCCAAAATGGAAACATTAAACCCTCCAAAAAAATGTAAAGAAGGTAACTAAGTGATTAAACATATTTTCCAATAAAATTACATTAATTAATTATGTAAATCTCTTATCCTAAAATATACATAGTATAAAAAAGTTTTTAAAAAATAAGTAAAAAAACTAAACACTAAAGCCTCCAAAAAAATGAGATTCCAAACCCAAAAAATAATTAAATAAATAAACCCTAAAAACTATAAAGCCTAATCCCTAAACTGTAAATAAAAAAAATCGTAAACCCTAAAAAACATAGCCATCAAACCCTTTAATGCTGATTTGAATTTAGTTTCACTAAAATAAAAATAATAATATGTATCCTTCAAGTTATCACAACCCGAAATTATTTAAGGTGGGCAATTTTTGTACTGAAATACTATTTTTTTTAGTATTTAAACCTTGCATTATATGTATGATTTTTACTTTTTCTTATTTATCAATATTTTTTTAAATTTATTATTCCATAATAAATTTTAAAAATAACATGATCAAATATTAAAGGGTGTTTAGCAAATAAGTACCTTTTACTATTTACTACATGTTTTCTAAAGGGACATATTGAAGCACACATATTTTCAAAAGTAATGCTACAAACATCAACTCTTAGTACCAATTCAATACCGATTGTGCTTTAAATGCATTGTACCATAATGGGACCCACGCTTTATTACATGTGGACTACACTTTGGTACAATCATTTAAAGCACATTCGATAATGGATTGGTACTAAGAGTAAGTGTATGTATCATTATTCTATTTTCTAACGTTACCAAATGTAGTTAAAAAAATTAAGACACATTTGACTACAAATTTAATAAAGTGGATCTATTGCTAAAAGAAAAATTGTATTTAACTTAAACTTATATACCAAAACATCCCTTAATGTGCACAGCGTTTGTACATTGAATATGGCACATAAGGTACAACCACTTAATATTGCATGTAACATTACATTTGGTAGATGTGTCAATGGGTAGTATTGAGTAGTGTTTGTGCCGTGTGATGTCGGTTTCGTATTAATCACATCTAACCCATACATGACATGCTAACCTTAATGGGTCCAAAGATCAAACCCGAACCCGACAAGTTAATGTTAATCAGTTATACGACCCAAACCATTAAAACTCATTAAATATTTTTCCAAATTTAAATAATGAAAAAAATTCATCAATTTTAGTAAAATATATCTCTTGCTTGTGGTCAAAATATGTTTTAAAAAGATACGTATATTTATACAATAAACATTCAATTTATACATTAAAATATACTCAACTTAATAAAAAAAAATTCTCAATTATTTGAGGTGAGTCGCATGAATTATATATTTCTAATAACCTTTATCAAACATATTCAAAAGGTAATGCTTTGACTAATGATAGTTATGGAGCTAGAGTGATCCTTTAAATATCAGAATAAATAAAACAAACCATAAAATGTGGGTAAGACAAAATAATCTTTCTTATTCGAACCTAGATGCAGCATATTAAGATTCAAAAGTTGATGTTTACAAGGTGAAAAAAATTGTTATTCACTAAAATCCATTCTATTGAAATCACCAAATTGTTTGGAGTTTTAATTAAAGATGATACATCACCAATGTGGTTTGCATTTGGTCTCATGTGGGTGGTTCATGTAGAACCACTCATAATTTATAAGGTTCGATTTTTATTTGTGATAATCTACATGTTTAAGCTTTAATTTTTTATGTTACTATAATTTTGATTTTTTTTTACTTAACCCTCTGTATAAATGTTATATTTAGACTTAACCCCCGTCAAAGATAAAGTTAGATTTAACAACATGCATTAATGTCATAATTATACGTAACCCCCAAAAAGCATAATCACGTTAGTCTCCTTTAAAAAATAGTATTAAAATAAAATAAATTCATGTGTATTTTGACTTAATCCCTTATATTGTTTGGACCAAAGTGCTATTTTCTTTTTCATTTTACCTTCTTCCTCAAATCCCAAATCAATAATCCTAATTTTCAAACCCTTGGTCGAAATTATTTAATTATTCAATTCTTCTCCCTTGCATTCTGCTCCTCTACCTCTGGAAGTATTAGTGAAAGTCGTTCCAGTCCCGAAAAACAATTGCATGACCTCCAAGACCTCGATATCCACCGATCTCACTTGGTAAATGATCAACCCATTTGTAATCCTATGTGTTATATCCTCTTAAATGTGAAAATCTCAGGGGATTTCTAAGCCTAGAGTCTAACTTAATTGAAAATAGTTGGTTGGCTCTTAGAAACGAACGAATTCTAGCAAAACCAAATTAGTGTTTTGAAAAAAAACGGGCTTCATCAATTGGAATATGCGTATAAAGGTGTTTAAATAGTTTTCAATGAAAGAGATGCAATCAAACATGATTTTCAAGACGAAGGTCTTCATTCGAATCAGAGAGCCTTCATTCTAATGAAAACTTTCGATCGAGGGACTCTCGATCAATAAAAAATTTGGTCGAAGCTTATTTATTATAGTTAGTGGGAACTCGTTCAAAACATTCTCTAAGGAGGGTTACTCGTTTGAATACTTCTTTCAGTCGATCTCAACTGCCTGAAAAGTCATGCTCTCAATCGATAAACTTTTCGATGGAGTGTGATCTCATTTGAACGAGGTCACTAAATGCTGACCCCTGGAAAATTTTTGTAAAAAAATATTTCAGAAACTTTTCCAAAATGGTTTTTATAAAATTCATGTCCTGTCACTTCTTAGAAACTAAAATAAACTACCAGAAATTTCAAAACATTAAAAACTTGTTACCTTTACTAAATCTCTTATATGCACTGAAATTGTCAGATTCGGTTCAGTAATCTCAATCATGATGCTTTATCTCTTTTTCTCCATATGATGTAACATTACAACTCAATATACTCGATACAAAGAATGAATCAATGGTTTATTCAGGAATTAAGCCAATATAAACTAAAACCTAAAGGGAGTGTTTAACATGTCCTTACACATGGTATATTTATAAACTAACGAATTGAGAATATGAACTAGTAAAGATAAAAGAGTGGATTGTGTAATGTTGATGATATGAATTCAAAAGATGGTCGAGATAATAAATTGAGAATTAAAACTAGCAGAGATAAAACATATGTACTGCCTATTAGAGCATATATATATAAGAACATGATTGTTAATCAACAAAAAAGAAATTAATCAAGAGAGAAGAAATCGAGATGTATGTGGTTCAACTAGCTGGTCAACGTCCATGGGAAGGGAAAATATGGTTTCAACTAACGAGGGTAATGAACGACCACTGACATGGTTTATACAATGTAAACCCCCGTATTTTTTGTAGTATTTAAATTAGTTGTTAAATTAATTATTGGATGTTGATCAATTTTTATTTTCGTATAACAAGAGGTATATCATTTGAAGATTTGAGATGGTGGACTTTGGATATGGTGTTTATTAGACTGAGATATGACTGTGCGATATTTAATATGTTGTATTACATAATTGATTTATGTGTTGATCTGATTGTATTGCTACAAATGTTAGAGAGCTCGTTATAATTCACTAAAATAAATAATTAAGTTACTTAGTATTATGGGTGCCTATAGAATGGTCAAAGTTTAGATGACCGGGGTTTCCTTATTTGGACTATTCCTTCGAAATCGGGTCCCACCGATCTTGAAGTTCATATAATACCGAGTCGCAACTAATTAATTAATTATCAATATTATACTTAAATTAAGTGTTCTCGCTTTTTAATTAATCTAATAAGATAATTAATTAACCTAATATGATGATTAATTTTTAAATGTTGTTAACCTTTGAGGAGTTTCGTATGATGTTTATAAATTTTGGTTTTAGCTTATTATAGTGGAATATAAGTTCATTGGGTTAGTATATTATTTGGGTTAAGTTTTGCGCCATTTGGAGCACGTTTTGGGCCATTTTAGTTAATACTATTTTAAGGCCCAAGCCTAATTTCGTGAATAGTGATTTAATATCACCTAACTAGCATAATACACATGTGAGAGAACCCTAGCTGCTAAGGAAGAGTTGAGGAGTGGAGGATTAGGCCTAGAGAATTAGGGATTTGGGGATTCAATTCGTATAATCGATCCGAGGCAAGTTTACTTTATTTAAGAATATAATTAGATTTTTATTATAATAATAGTAATGTGTTAGAATTTGTTATGATCACATTATAAATATGATTTTAGTAATAATCAAATCCTAATTCGTAATTAAGACTAATATAATAATGAACCATAATTTTGTAATAAAGAACTCATGTAATCTTCTTAAAGAATCAATCAATTGAGAATTGAATCATTGAAATCTGACTTAGATATTATTAGATGTGAATCATTAATGATTTGATATATAAACCCCTTAATGTATACATGTTAATTGATGATAATTCGTAGGTTAATTGGACTATTTGTTGCGACGAACATAAACCTATGGTTTCATTAATGATTATTGAGTTTAGATCTGTATATGAGTTATTAATTATCTGAACCTCGTATAAATAGGTTCCTCTTATCCATATGTTAGTTGTAGGTGAAGGATAAGGGCCAATTTTTAGTTATAGAGGTTTTAGGGTATTAAGGTTTTCATTCATGGTCGTACTAGATAAGAGGTTGAAGAAGATGACAGGTCAGGTACTGTCAGATCGATCCAACCCACGTTCAGATGTATCAGATGCTGGTGGGTGGGTGGGTTAGTTTCTATTACAGGGTCGTTTGATTGGGAAGTTATTTAGGGGTTTGTATTCAATTTACACAAGTTTATAGGTTGTAGGTTTGAGTATAGAAACTTAGTTTAGAGATCTTAAGAGTTGAGTTAAAGTTTGTTAAATCGGGTAACATCTTGCAGTAGTGTTTATTAGGTATGATATGAGAAAGTATATGTGACCCAACGAGTAGGGTATTTATTTATTGGGGTTTTTGGGAAAAGGTCCTTATAATGCTCAAAGTTTATAAAATTAGGACAATCTATATAATTTTATAAATCTAGTCCCTGTACTAAAAATTCCATGAAAAATGGTGAAAAATAGTGCCGCTGGCGCGGACCAAAAAACTAAGTGCTATTGTACCACAAGGACTAGATTTATAAACTTGAAAAGCATTATCCTAAAAATCCAAATATAGGAAGGAGCATGACCTTTATTTTAATTCTCTATTATTTATTTAGAATGGTTATATAAGCATTAGGTTGGAGATGGTACCTAGTTTAGAGAACTTGGGTTTCGGGTTGAGATTTGAAATGTTTTGTGATACCAAGCGCTTCCTAACGATAGTGTATAATTTACGTTAGTGTATAACATTTGTATAACTCATCGAGTAGGGTAGTTATTGTTGTAGGATGTTTTAAGTGAACGTTAGGTGTGACACGATACCTATACTTAGGATCCTTAGGAGTTCGGGCTAGTTTTGTATGATAACGATTATAGTCAACGTGCATATTAACTTGTAATAAAAGATATGTTATGTGCCTCCCAATTGAGTTGGGCTTATGCTTTTTTGCTTAAATTATGTGTAATCATATTGTGTGTGTGTGTGTGTATTCTCATGGGGGATATACTAGGACGAATTTGATGGGGTGCGTACATTGACTGCGTGTGGTATTCTAGCTGATTGAAACGACCTCTACATATGTCTTATGAGTAACAACCCTCACGTTCGAGAGCCTATTTTATATTTATTTACTATGTGTAGTAATTAATTATATAATGATGGATGTTGAGTAGATATTAATTTAATATGAAAAAGGTTAATATTTACTGAAATGTTGTGTAGTTACCTTGTGAGTAGGTAAAAAAAATCCAAGTGGTGATTTATGGTGTCATAAGATATAAAATGACATTTTGGTTTAATATGAAACCGGAAGTTAAAATGAGTATAAGATTTCCCAATGATAATTTGGAGGGTGTAGTCAGTCCAGGTAGGTATGAGACAGTCAAAATAAGTGTTATATTGCATTTTGGCCTTTTGGGCACTTTTGACTAGTTATAGCTTAAATGCGTAGTTGCGTATCCTTATATTACATATTAGTCATTTAAGTGGGCTTTCTAGACTTAATCCCCATTTTATTTTCCCCACCCCTATTCCCATTCTTCCATTTTACACACTTCTAGACTTAGAGAGAGAGAGAGAGAGAGAGAGAGAGAGAGAGAGAGAGGGAAGAAGAGAACTTGGGAGAAAGAGAGAGATTTGGAGATTCAAGCTTGGATTGTTTCTTCCTTCTTCATCAAATCTGATTCTTGCAAGCTTGAGGCAAGTTATCTACTTTATATTATATGATTTAAGGAGAATAATTAGTTGTGATAGTTATGAATTTGTTGTGTTTAATCATTTTAGGGTTTTGTTGGATTTTTGGGTATTAACCCTTGGAAATTGATTTGGATGATAAATAATGTTAATGTTGGTAGTTAGAGGTATGTATGGTGTAGTAATTGCAGCAAATGATCTTGGTTGGGTCGGTTTTGAGTTTGGGAGAAAATTTGGAGTTCAAGACTCCATAGCCATTCTTGGCATTTTCGCAGGGGCGAATCGATTCGGCCCCTAGGGTGAATCGATTCACATAGAAGAAGATTTCCAGGTCTGTGTACCCGAATCGATTCTGGTTAAGGCCGAATTAATTCGACAGTATGCAGAATGTTGGATTCGTCTTTCGAACCGATTCGCTTTCAGGGCGAATCGATTCGGCAGGACGAATCGATTCGGCAGGACGAATCGATTCGGCCCTTAGGGCGAATCGATTCGGGTCCTGCAGTTTTGAGTCATTTTCCTTTTTAAATTTTTTTTCATTTTCTTTAGGATTAGGACCTAGGAACCTTCTTGAATGAAGTAAACTTAGAGCCCTAGAGTATTAGTTGAGTTTAGTCGCCACCCTAGACTGGAATTGGGTCATCTAGGGTTTATTCCGGGGAGGTTTAAAGTAATGCTAAGGCATTACTTCTTTTATTGAACTTTTAGAAGTTAGGAGTTTGAGAGCCCATGCTTAGAGACTTTAGGGGCTTATTGAAAATTATATGAGCTTTGGGGATTTGTAGAATCATAATGATCCTTGGGAGACTAAGTCGGGACTTGTACTTTGAGGAATATTAATGATAATATTCGATGGTGATAGGTTCGCATAAAATGAACCAAATTACTCAAAGGTATTAGGTTCGAATAAAATGAACTAGGTTATTTAATGGTGATGGGTTCGAATAAAATGAACCAAACACATGGATATTGGAAATGGAAATTGGTAATGAAATTTGGAAAATGAATAAAGTAAATGATAATTTACTAAATCATTATATGGTAATTAAAAAAGTGGTTGAACACACCTCTCTAAATGACATCATAAGGGAAGTTCGCGCATGAGGTGAAGCCCTCTGGTTAATGAATGCATGGTGGATATAGTCCTAGGCCATATGAGCGCTGTTATGTATATATATTTTTCTGCGATGGGTAGGAGATTTCGGGTGTGGTCTTGACTATCCCGCAGGCATATGGCCGCTTCCCAACGTATTATAATAGGTGCCCAGATTGTCTTATGTTAGGCCCTGGAAGGTGATGGTCATTTAGGGGCGCACACAGTGGGGAAACCCGGACGGGCGGTCTTAGAATCGTTATATGTATATGAATATAACTATTTTTCATCAAGTGGGACTTGATGGTTGATAAACGCCACAAAGAGCGTATGATAAATGCCATAAAGAGCATGGATACGTGCCAAAAAGAGCATGTGACTGATATATGTGCCATAAAAAGCACTTGATATAAATGGTATTCCTATTAAGGAATGGAAAGAAAAATGAAAGATTGTATTCCTATTAAGGAATGCAAGATTGAGATGGCTATATGAATAACGAGAAAGGTTTTAATTAAAGATGTTACTTATAATTCTCTTGTTTAATAAACTAAATTTGATTATTTGTTAATTGTTATGTTAAGTTTATCATGCTAATATCCTGCTAGTTTATCATCCTCATCATTCATGCATAACTGTTCATACCTATCATGCTTTTTATTCTTCTAATGATCATATAAAACCCGGCCCTGATTGGTTCATTTTTCTTGTTGCGTATATGATTGTATCCACTCAGGTACTCCACCGCAAGGACGCCCGTTTTGACTTTCCCAATTCCTTCGCTTTTGATGAGCTCAAAGATTTTGCGTGTTATTACAGGATGTTGAATTAGACTCCCTCATCTTTGTATTCTAGACATGGTTGGGTCTTATATTCGGGCTTGTGGCCCAAACCTTTGTATTTGATTAATGAATGTATTATGTACAATACTTAAATTCATTGTAATACTTTGTATGTAGCAGTGGACCGACAGCCTATTCGGTCCTCTTGTTTACATTCATTTTAGTGTAATATATATACTCTTTTGGAATTCCACTTGATTGTCAGATTTGGGTTGTTTAATTTAGATTTCTTAACTGGTTTAAATTTTTTGAAACTTTTTGGCAACCCGTTTTCTGATTTATTGGGTGGTTTTCCCGTATACTCAGTTTATTTTTGTGATGCTGAGAATGATATCCATCCATGATTCCTGTTACATTTGAGTATCGAGCTGGCCACCCCTTATCTCGGATCGCGGGTTGTCACAGATGGTATCAGAGCATCGGGTTCTAGAGTACTAGGATCTGTGTGGACTTGTCACATTCTACCATAGCGTTCTTTGATATAGAGCCTAATGTTAGGACTTCTTTGTTGCTTATGTTTGCGATCTTCTGTAAGATAGATTATTTTAAATAGTATTCTAACGCTATTGTTTCTTTGTCTCAGATGCCGCCTAATAGAGGTCGCTCGGAAAAACGTAATGGGGTTGTAGATGAAGAGGAGGTAGGCCCTCCTCTGCCGCCACAAGTGACCATTAACGTTGTAGATGTAGCAAACATTATGGCTCAAGCGGTTAATGCCTCCATGACTGCATTGGTCCAACAATTACCACGGGCTCCAGATGTTCAAGCTCCTACGGGATTTACTCCGTGGGAAAGGGTTAGGGAGTCCTTTCTAAAGGGCAATCCCCCGGAATTCGAGGGGGGCACGGATGCTATTAAAGCCAATCAATGGAAGAAAAACATGCAATGCCACCTTCGAATGATAGAATGTAGTGAGGATAAGAAACAAGTCCTTACCATCTTTAATCTTGTCGGATCTGCGTTACACTGGTGGGAGACGATGACCACACCAGAGCTGAGAGACACAATGACGATCACTGAATTCTGGGCTTTATTTGATCGTAAGTATTTTCCTCCCGCAGTTCAGAGGGAGATGAAGAGGAAGTTGCAAGATGTAGTGCAAGGGGAGAGATCTATAGCGGAGTATGAAGAGGAGTTCACCCGGTTGACAAGTTTTGTACCGGATGAGGTGACTCCGGAAGAGAGGAAGATCTCGAAGTTTATGGGAGGCCTAAACTGGAGAATCAGGCAACACTTGCTGAGTAATCCATCTTTACAAACTTTTGGTGAGGTTATGAATGCGGCCTTACTCCATTGCCAAGATCATCGATTATATATGCAGGGTAGCAAGAAAGCTACCATTGTGGAATAAGCAGGAAAGCCTGGAGGACATGGGGTGGAAGGAGGAGCATTTACCTCATCCCAATCTTCGGGTAGTAAGCTGAAAGAGAAGGACCCTCAGTAAGGGGATTCGTCTAAGAGACAATGCTTTGGTGGGTTTATTGCGGATGAAAAAAATAATAGGCACGGTCAGTATGCTCCGCAGCGTGCTAGTCGGGGTGGTCTTGGAGGTAGAGGTCATCCCGGCCAAGGCATTACCCAGTTTAGAAATAATGAGGGTCGAGGTCAGGAGGATATGAAGGGACGGTGCTTCTAATGTGGGGAGGCAGGTCATTACAAGAAGGAGTGTCCTCAGGTGATTAGGGGTCAGTTTCCTAGGGCTCCGCAGCAGCCATATGTTCAGTTTCCACCTCCGGTACCTATGATGGTTGTTCCTACGCAGCAGGGACAACTACAGTATGGATGTGTTTGTCATATTCAAGAGGCTATGCTTCCTCCAGCTCTGCCGGCACCGCCCGTTATTGAGGGTATGTTTTTATTCAGAGATACTTGAGTTGTGTGTTATTCGATGTGGGTTTTATGCACTCATTCATTTTATGAGCTTTTCTCAGACTACAGATTTGATAAAATCTGCTGAGAGTATTTTTACTAGCGTTGGGTTTTCTATGGTGATGGTTCGTTCATTTTCTTTCTTTGTAAACATATAGGAATTTCTCTTAGTAATTTATGCTTTGAGGCCGATTTACTCATCCTTGACATGGTCGGGTATGATGTGATTGGTATGCCTTATCTCCACGACCGACAAAGTTGAGTAGTAATGCATAGGAGGGGTTCCTTGTTTGGATTCCGCTTTTGAGGGACGCTCCACGCGTGAACCTCAACGACGTTGGAAGTGGAGAAATGTTGTTCTTTATTCTTTTAGTTTATTCCATTTTAGTTTATTGTTTTAGAGATGGGTGGAAAGGTTTAGCCAAGAATCACGTAGAAGAGTGATTAAGGGCTATTAAAGTGCGAAATGGAAGCACTGCATATAGTTCTCTCCTTTGATCGATGTGAGGGAGACTGAGATACAAAGTCGAATTGAGACTTAGGGTTACGCCTTGATAAGAAGGCTATTTAATAAGATGTATATATATGTTGTGGGGTATATAATTATAAGGCTTTATGGAAAGTAAATGTTTGATTAGTTGAATCTTCAATTATTTAAGTGGTAATGTATATAAGTAGAATCTTTTCGGTCCCAAACATGTGTCTTAGACCTTTATATCTTGATGACCGATAACGCGAGGTAGTAGTGTAACGGGAGGGTTCCTTATCTGGATTTCACTTCGGCGAGACATCCCACCCACGAAACCGAGCAAATGTCGGGAGTTGAGAAAGGTCTTGGGCACTAGGGATATACTTAGTATTAGGTGTATACAACTTAGATAGGGTATAGGTACGCAGAATTTAGGATTATTTGAGCATAAGTCCTTTAGGGCATGTGACGTTAGTTTAGGAAGGTTGTCGGGAGTTGAACACGAACAGGTTGTGTGTTAACTCCGAGAGGGATTGGTTCCCTAGTTATGAGAAGTGGAGGATTTCGAGAAGTTTGGTAAGTTAGGCCGAAGGAGATGACGCCTCTCGTAATTAGAGTGTTACGGAGGTAACGAAAGGGTGATTTGACTCTCACTCCTGAGCCCATGTTGCTAAATTAAAGGGTGGATTCAATTAACAAGTCTCTACTAGGATGGGGAGAAATAATGCTGGAGCATAGGCCTATTATTGATGCACCTCATAAGCTTAAACTTGTGGAAGGTATTATACCATGTTTTAATTAAAATTCATCGTGGGGGTGATCACCGTATAGGAGGGGAGGTACTACTTCCTGGGAAGAATTTTTTTTTCTCACGAGCAATAATTCGTTGCAAGATGTTGTAGGAGGGACAAGGGTTGTTAAGACCACATATACAAGTTGCTAACCGAGGGAAAAAAATCCTACTCTATTGACTCTGAGAGTGGGGTGCGTTTCCACGGGGGACTTATTGTCCCGGATAAAAAGGGCAGTAATAACGGAATTTCATGGCACTAAGTTTGCGGTACATCCGGGAAATGACAAAATGTGTCAAGGTGTGGGCCACCAGTATAGGTGGTCGGGTAGAAAGAGGTTGTTGGATTGCATGGGGTGCCTTCGATTGTAGTTACCGACCGAGATAAGACTTTCATTTTCCCACTTTTGGCGAAATTTCCAAGAGGCCATGGGAACCGAGTTGAGGTTGAGCACTTCTTATCATCCTCAAACAGATGGCCAGGACAAAAGAGTAAACCATATGTTGGAGGATATGATCCTTACGTGCGTGCTTGACATCAAGGGTATTACGAATTAGTGTCTCCCATCAGTTGAATTTTTACGTATAATGATTTGTATCAATTCACTATTGGGATGTCTCCTTATGAAGCCTTGTATGGCAGGCCCTGTGGTTCTCCCGCTTGTTGGTTAAAGGTGAGAGATGATAAGTTCCTTGGACTTGAAATGATTCGGGATACTTCTTGTAAGATCGAGCTCTTTCGGAATCGCAATTACATAGCCCAAGATCGACAGAAGAGCTAAGTCAACGCGGGGAGAAGGTAGGTGTAGTTGGAGGTCGGAGACCAAGTGTTGGTGCGAGTGTTGCCTATTAAAGGCATTCATCATTTTGATTAGAAGGGAAACTTGCACCGCGATACATTGGACCTTTTCCTATCAGTGTTAAGGTGGGTCCGATAGTCTATTGACTTGTTTTACCAAAACACTTGTAGCAAGTTCATGACGTGTTCCATATCTCCTTTGTAAAGAAGTACGAGAGATGTGATGGTGCCTTTTGGCACATTCCTTTGAGGAGATTGAGCGACATCTCTTATGAGAAGCATGTCGGTCGCTATTACAGGATATGGTGTGTGGCGATTGAGATCACGCGTAGTACCTTTGGTAAGAATGCAATGTAGTCACCATAGTGTCGAGGAATAGACATGGGATTGCGAGGATGACATGTGGGAAAAGTATCCGCATCTCTTCTTGCAAGGTACGCTTGAATTTTGGGGGCAAATTCCCTCATAAGGGGGGGAGTATGTAACAACCCTCACGTTCGAGAGCCTATTTTATATTTATTTACTATGTGTAGTAATTAATTATATAATGATGGATGTTGAGTAAATATTAATTTAATATGAAAAAGGTTAATATTTACTGAAATGGTGTGTAGTTACCTTGTGAGTAGGTAAAAAAATATCCAAGTGGTGATTTATGGTGTCATAAGATATAAAATGACATTTTGGTTTAATATGAAATCGGAAGTTAAAATGAGTATAAGATTTCCCAATGATAATTTGGAGGGTGTAGTCAGTCCAGGTAGGTACGAGACAGTCAAAATAAGTGCTATATTGCATTTTGGCCTTTTGGGCACTTTTGACTGGTTATAGCTTAAATGCGTAGTTGCGTATCCTTATATTGCATATTAGTCATTTAAGTGGGCTTTTTAGACTTAAGCCCCGTTTTGTTTTCCCCACCCCTATTCCTATTCTTCCATTGTACACACTTCTAGACTTAGAGAGAGAGAGAGAGAGAGAGGGAAGAAGAGAACTTGGGAGAAAGAGAGAGATTTGGAGATTCAAGCTTGGATTGTTGCTTCCTTCTTCATCAAATCTGATTCTTGCAAGCTTGAGGCAGGTTATCTACTTTCTATTATATGATTTAAGGAGAATAATTAGTTGTGACAGTTATGAATTTGTTGCGTTTAATCATTTTAGGGTTTTGTTGGATTTTTGGGTATTAACCATTGGAAATTGATTTGGATGATAAATAATGTTAATGTTGGTAGTTAGAGGTATGTATGGTGTAGTAATTGCAGAAAATGATCTTGGTTGGGTTGGTTTTGAGTTTGGGAGAAAATTTGGAGTTCAAGACTCCATAGCTATTCTTGGCATTTTCACAGGGGCGAATCGATTCGGCCCCTAGGGTGAATCGATTCACATAGAAGAAGATTTCCAGGTCTATGTACCCGAATCTATTCAGGTTAAGGACGAATATATTCGGCAGTATGCAGAATGTTGGATTTATCTTCCGAACCGATTCGCTTTCAGGGCGAATCGATTCGGCAGGGCGAATCGATTCGGCCCTTAGGGCGAATCGATTCGGGTCCTGCAGTTTTGAGTAATTTTCATTTTTAAATTTTTATTCATTTTCTTTAGGATTAGGACCTAGGAACCTTCTTGAATGAAGTAAAATTAGAGTCCTAGAGTATTAGTTGAGTTTGGTCGCCACCCTAGACTGGAATTGGGTCATCTAGGGTTTATTCCGGGGAGGTTTAAAGTAATGCTAAGGCATTACTTCTTTTATTGAACTTTTAGAAGTTAGGAGTTTGAGGGCCCATGCTTAGAGACTTTAGGGGCTTATTGAAAATTATATGAGCTTTGGGGATTTGTAGAATCATAATGATCCTTCGGAGACTAAGTCGGGACTTGTACTTTGAGGAATATTAATGATAATATTCGATGGTGATAGGTTCGCATAAAATGAACCAGATTAGTCAAAGGTATTAGGTTCGAATAAAATGAACCAGGTTATTTAATGGTGATGGGTTCGAATAAAATGAACCAAACACATGGATATTGGAAATGGAAATTGGTAATGAAATTTGGAAAATGAATAAAGTAAATGATAATTTACTAAATCATTATATGGTAATTAAAAAAATGGTTGAACACACCTCTCTAAATGGCATCATAAGGGAAGTTCGCGCGTGAGGTGAAGCCCCCTAGCTAATGAATGCATGGTGGATATAGTCCTAGTCCATATGAGTGTTGTTATGTATATATATTTTTCTGCAATGGGTAGGATATTTCGGGTGTGGTGTTGACTATCCCACAGGCATATGGCCGCTTCCCAACGTATTGCGATAGGTGCCCAGGTTGTCTTGTGTTAGGCCCTGGAAGATGATGGTCATTTAGGGGCGCGCACAGTGGAGAAACCCAGACGGGCAGTCTTAGAATCATTATATGTATATGAATATAACTATTTTTCATCAAGTGGGACTTGATGGTTGATAAACGCCACAAAGAGCATATGATAAATGCCATAAAGAGCGTGGATACGTGCCACAAAGAGCATGTGATTGATATATGTGCCATAAAGAGCACTTGATATAAATGGCATTCCTATTAAGGAATGGAAAAAAAATGAAAGATTGTATTCCTATTAAGGAATGTAAGATTGAAATTGTTATATGAATAACGAGAAAAGGTTTTAATTAAATATGCTACTTATAATTCTCTTGTGTAATAAACTAAATTTGATTATTTGTTAATTGTTATGTTAAGTTTATCATGCTAGATATCCTGCTAGTTTATCATCCTCATCATTCATGCATAACTGTTCATACCTATCATGCTTTTTATTCTTCTGGTGATCATATAAAACCCGGCCCTGACCGGTTCATTTTTCTTGTTGCGTATATGATTGTATCTGCTCAGGTGCTCCACCGCAAGGATGCCCGTTTTGACGTTCCCAATTCCTTCGCTTTTGACGAGCTGTAAGATTTTGCGGGTTATTACAGGATGTTGAATTAGACGCCCTCATCTTTGTATTCTAGATATGATCGGGTCTTATATTCGAGCGTGTGGCCCAAACCTTTGTATTTGATTAATGAATGTATTATGTACGATACTTAAATTCATTGTAATACTTTGTATGTAGCTGTCTACTGACAACCTATTCGGTCCTCTTGTTTACATTCGTTTTAGTGTAATATATATACTCTTTTGGAATTCCACTTTCTTGTCTGATTTGGGTTGTTTAATTTAAATTTCTTAACTGGTTTTAAATTTTTATAACTTTTTGGCAACCCATTTTCTGATTTATTCGGTGGTTTTCCCATATACTCAGTTTATTTTTGTGATGTTAAGAATGATATCCATCCATGATTCCTGTTACATTTGAGTATCGGGCTGGCCACCCCTTATCTCGGATCACGGGTTGTCACATTATGTACCCTGATCCTACTACCGATGTACCCATATCTCGAATGGGACAACTTTTGAGAAGTCGTAATGCTTTTTCACTTTGTTGATATTTTGAGGTAATAGGGTTGGGACACCCTATAGGTATACCTAGTATGACAGAAGTGATTCACGAAGGCATTAGTAAAATACCTTCGTATCCTTTATTTGCGGACTTGAGCATAGCCCATGTGATTTGATGTGAGTTGATTGTACGCACAGATATTCTAGATTATGTCGTATTTGTATATGTCATATCTTGAGATGATTGCATGGAATTATATTTTATACTAAAGAAGTATACATTTGAGATTACGACTCGAGAATAATATGATAAAATATAAGAGAGATGTACATGTTGAACAGTGACTTGAGAACATTAAAGAGTAATCCATTACATATATACTTTTGAAACCATAAGTTGAGATTGTAATGTAAGAGAATAATGTTTAGTAAGTGAATTACGTTAATGTAGGAAATTATCACCGAGTGATAAATTCTTAATTCAATGGACGAACTTAATATTGTTAAATTAAATAGCACTTACTTAAAAGATGAAATTATATCATATAGGCCTCACATGGGTTGAGAGTACAATCGCATGCTTATTTAAGTTGTCTGGGTTAGGTAACTTAAGAAACTTAAAATCAATACAAAAGTGGAGGAGGACGTGTTATTATTATTGTGGACTAATTTTAGTTATATCCTTAAACACTGTAGACTTAATATGTTTAATCATCATTGTTAAATTATTTTTCTATAGGTTTTAGGTTATCATTTCTACCGCAAACTTGAGATATTAGTTAGAGGAGTTTCTCCAGAACGATTCTATTCATTATTCCTAGGTTGTAGGAGTGGATTCTTGTAGCTCCTTTATATTTCCATTTTATTTCAGTTACCAGTCAGTTGTATTACTTTGGATTTCTTGAGTCAAAAATTTGTACACGATATATTTATTATTCAAAGTTAAACTTTGAGACATTGAGATATATTGTATTCTATAGTTGCATTTGATTCTATTAATAGCTGGATGGCATCAAAGATGTTTAATTTATTCAGCATTTTATTATCTTGTATTGTATTCACTTGTCATTTTTATTAATTTTGTTCATCCTGAGAATATTTTTAATTTTTTTTATATCAATCTGTTTATGAATTTTAGGTCACATACAAGATCTCTCTCTTAATTACAGTATAGTATCAATAAGGATTTTGTATTACTTTTCTTAACAATGAAGAAGACAATCATATATAGTGTGAGGGGTTGCATAGTGCACACCCTCTTGAGCCAAACGCCTCTCTGATGGCAGCTACTCAAGGAATAAAATATGTCCCCATAATACAAAGTGTGATGATGAAATAAGATATTCCATGTGAAGTTACGATTATGGTCCCGAAGTTTATTACCCTTTACCGTGATGAATGGGTTTCCTTTATGAAGATTACACGTTATTTTCCATGTTATACATTAAGTTGAGGGATTGTAGGTTGAGGTGTTGAACCTCACGCATGATGAGACGAAGGACTCATGGGCATATTTAATGGCATGAGATCTGACCATATATGTGAAGTAGTGAGGTAACATTCCTCAATCGATGCACACTAAGGATTGATCTTAATGTTGTGGAATTAATGGTTTTCCTTAAGGAAACGTCTCTCAATATCTCCATATCACGAAACTTATTCAAAAGTAGTGTAAGACGAAACTTCCCTCTATAAGCATATAACTTTGTACATTTGTCATTCATTTCGACTCGAGATTTATTTGTTAGTGAGTTTTTTCCTCATATATCTAGTGGTGTATGATTACTTTACTTTCTTTTATATTTAAAATCTTATTATTCAAAAAGGTAAAAAATGTTGTAATTGTAATATTGAAAAGCTTTTGTCACCTAAAACTTTTAGGATATATTTTTATTTCTCTTTTAAAATTGAGAAAAAAATATTTTAGCTTGATAATAATTTTTAATAGGGTAATTACCGACCAGAACCTAAAGTCTCATGTTTAATGGTTTTTAAGTTTTTTAATTTTTTTAAATATAATTGTTGCAAACCTTAAATGTCACTTTCTCATTTACCTCACATGTGCTTGTTAACTAAGCAATACTCTTCGGTTGTCACTTAACAAAAATGGGTTTGTATATGCATTTTACGGACACATCTGTAGTGGGATTGTAAAAACATTTTTAAGAACACAATAATATTAATCAATAATACATTAATTTGATTAAATTTTCACATACAAATGTTCTTAATAAAACGATCTTGGATCTTCATGATTATCACATATAAGCATTATGCGGAACATAAATGGTGTTAAAATAACATACCTCCATAATTATCACAACTAGAAATGTTGACAGAGCAGTCAACCTTAACGATGTCTGATCGGGATGAATTTTGGAACACAACTTCATCTTGAATGTACAAAGAACATATTCCAATTTGAACGCATTGCAATTGTTAGACCTCCCAGTATAGTCGAAACACTATTTTAAAATTTACTCTCCTTGAGAATTTAGATTTCTCTCCCTTTCCTATAGTTTCATTATGTTATTTTTCAGTGTCTGAATGATGGAAATCAGTCACATATTTATAGGCAAGCACAGGATCTAAATCTCCAACATTCACTTAATATCAACCGTCTATCAAGGTAGATGCCCAAGAGCCCTTTTGACTCTTGATGTTTAGAGTATCCTTTAATTAACCAAAGCGACTCTTAGTATTAATATAATTATGGAACACATAATGGAGAATTATTTAAAATAATTCTAACAGGGATACCCCCAGAGTCGCTTTTGGCCTTTTTAAGGGCCAAAGCTAAACTAGGTACATACGGAATGCTTTTTAATGAGACTTAAACTCTCAATAAGATACATTTTTGAGTTTTTTTTTAGTTTCAAATATGTTTCTCATAACATGTGAATGATAATATATCTAGTCTTATCAAGAAATATTTATCATGAATTATTTTAAGGTAAAAAAATTACCGTTTTTCCCTTAAAGAAAATATAGGTATAATACATGATAAAAATGAATACACTTTTTTGTCATAATTTATTCACTAAAGCACATACATCTTTAATAATTTTTACCTATCACTCAATTTTGTCATTTTTTTAGTCTTGAAAACTTGTTTTGAGCTTGGAGAATAACTTTATGAGGACAGACTTTTGCTTGATCACCCAAGATGTTCTTTAATTTGGTTAAGTCTTTTATCGTAGTTGTGTTGATTTCCCGAGGTTCATTTTGATGTCATGATCACATATAAATTTCTTGATCCTTTGATTTTTTTTCTTCAATGCTTATCTTGAGTATTTGATCGAGGTTATATGTAATTTATCAATGAAATCTATAACATTAAGATTGTCGTGTTCTTGAATGGTGATATATAGATTAAAAGTATTTTCCAATTTTATCATAAGGTGATAAAACATAAGTCTATGTGATACGTTTACTAGTAATTCTTCAAAACTCCATATTTTAATGTTGTTAAATTAATGATGAATCATGTTAAAAGTATAAAAAAAACATATAACATCAGATTTATAAGGAAACACACTAATGGGGGTAACATTAGGAATTTATAACTCCAACATATGTTGATTCATAACACCAAACCGAATTAATTAAATTATAATTCTACAACTAAGTTATATAATTCTACTATATAATACTACTTAAGAACCTTAGTTCATCAACTTAAACCATTCAAATTATTCATCCATTCAAACATACTATCAAAGGTCAAAATTTTCCTAATTAAAGGTTATAAAATGTAATCCTTAATGGGCTTTTCATCGATTGATATATAAGAAGGTAATTTTTGCAATTAATTTCCCAAATCTTTTAAGAACCCTAGATTTTAAGAAAACCTTTAAGCTAAAATTTCAAGTTCATGAATATGAATTCCATATCTGAAATTTCAAATTCAAAATATGATTGTTATTACTCTATAAGACTAATCTAAAATCACAAGATATAAATATAGAGAATATTAAATCAAAGGGGTAAAGTAAAATGATTTTCTTGCCTTTAACTTGCAAAAATTCCAACCATGTGTACCATTGGAAAAACAATCCTATGATATTCATACAAACTCTAAAAATTACAAAACTATTGCATACACATCACTAACTAGATAATATAAATATTTCATGTCAACCTCAAATCCATATTCAAGCAAGTATACATAGAAAATGACCTGAAGGTGATGGGTTTTGCCCAAACAATTTCATCAACTAACTTGATCCATCATTCTTCCACTATATCCCACGAATTTGCTATGATTTCCTTATTTTTCTTCTTTCTCATGTTTTCTTTTCTTCTTTGAGTTTCACTAGCTTTGTATATCTCTTTTTGAGACCTTGGCAACTGTCATATGATATAAATTATGAAAATATATTACAAAAGTTAGTTTTAATACATTAATCCCATTTTTATAACATGGTCATTCACTATTTATTTGAAACAAGCTCTAAATATAGCTATGAATCCAAAAATGACTAGCTTAAAGAGCTCCATAACCCATAGGCATTTATTCCATTATTTTGGATGTGTTTTGATTACTAACAAGTCCTAAAATTAAGTCCACAACAAAATTAATTAAGTAAACCATAACAATAAATCTCACTATATAAATTAACATATTTTCCCAAAATTACGAGGTATTTCACTTTCTGTACATTATGCATTCATCTCAAGTTCACGTGAATAATTTTGAGGACAATCGTGAAGGTTAATTAGAAGCTAGCATGAAGTTTAAAAGTATTCGTAACTTATCTAGTTAAATTTTCGTTCCATAAATTCCATTCTCATTCCTTATCTTATGTATATCTCCCTTAAATTTACATTCACGTATATCAGTATATTTCTCATCCATATTAAATTATTCTAATTAAACACATTGTATCCACATATACGTCCTCAAGTTTATTTTCCCAAAACTAAAATATCATAAAAATAGGGATCACACTAATTTAACAAAATGTGGTGATTTCCTCTTGGTTTTATGATAAACTGGGGTTTTAAACCCTCTTTATACACATTATGGTTCCAAACTCACTTTTCATACATTAGGGTTATAAACCCACTTTCCTCACACACAAGGGTTTGAACACCCATTTTCCATAAGTGTCCCTCGTTTTTCCACACGAAGCACTATTAACTTGTAAAATGGTGTAGGTCCATCTTTGAAGCCCTCATAAAACTACATGGGTTTCAACCCGTCTTTATAAAGGTACATAAAAGTTTTGCATCCATTTCATGACATTATTTCAATCTCATACATATTTTTTCTTTTCTTTATAATCCTTACAATTTCTTTCTTTTTATTATTGCAGTAGTTTTTTCATTCGTGTTCGCTTCTCTATAGTCATTACATGATCTACACAAGTATTTTCATATTAGTTTCTCTCCACTTGACTATTCATTTTCACCTTCTTCGTGGTGATGTTATGGTTGAAAATTTTGTAATAAACTAAAGTGTTAAGATTGATATAACTCTTTGGTAAAAACCTTTTAAGCTTCAATGATTGAATACACACACAAACAAATTTTTTAGTTCTGCTTGTTGTGATGTTCAAAATAATAATGGATTTAAATTTGAAACATAATGAGATGAGGAGTGTATTAACACATAATAATTTGATGAAGAGGAAACCATCGTACTGGCAAACCCCAAGTTTTTAGTACCAATAAGACACACAGCACAAAGTCAACTATAATATTAGTTCAAGTACAATTTACAGATTACAATGTGTAACTGAATAAGTAAAGTCAATATATCGAGTACACGAAGACTAATACTAAATAACCCCATATCTACTGAAAAAGTAATAAACAACAAATGCACACATAAAGCTTCACACTCAAGATAAGAGTATCAGTGAAGATACAACAACAAAAATAGATTTTAATAAATTTTGGTTTTCACCAGAGTTTAGAAGTTCAAACCTAAAGACTAGATAAAAGTATCCTTTTCTTTGAAAACCTAAAAGTCAATTTTGTGTAACAAAGAAGTTTAGATCATGAGTTTTTACAAAACATAAAAAATATTTACACAGATCTGAAAGGTACAAATCAAAACTTGTTTTTAAGGTGTATAACAATTTTAAACAAAGATTTAGTTTATAAAAATAGATCTACTAAACTTCCAAGATATATTTATGTATTATAATAAGTTTAGGTAGATCTGTTTGAGAAAGTAAGATCTCACAGTTAAGGTTTTTTAAAATCTAGGTTTTATTTTTAAAACATGTTAGCACAGTTTATAACATAAAAAACCACAACAACACACAAACATAGTATATATATTATTTCATGTAAAAGAAATTAAGTTTAGAGATTATACCCCATCATAGATTAATAAGCCAAATAAGAGATAAAAGTGTAAGATCTAACAACCTTGAATGATCCAAACCAGAAAGCTGAGAAAGGCTTTCAAATAACCAAACCCAAAAATCTTCAAAAGGTTTCAAAACATCCAAAACCCAGAAAGCTCAAGAACACTTAAATAAACAAACCCTCAAAAATATAAAGCTATTGTTTTTCCAAACCCTTAAACAAACTCTAAACATATAAACTCACATATATAATTTATAGGACAAACAGGTGTTTAGAAATGCTTTAAGGAAAAATCTCTCAAAATATACAATTTATACAAGTTTATAAAGAGAAAGAGGTCTAAAAAAATTTGGGCAGAGTTTGGTTTGAATTTTTAAATAATCTCGACATTTTAAAACTCAGTACCAAGCCCTCTATTTATAAAGGTCGAAGAATTCCCTAGGCATAATTGTAATTCCACAAAAAATAAGGGCATTAGGGTAAACAACCAAGGCTTTTAAAGGGTATGACTAGCAACACAGAAAAGAGAGTTCAATAGGGGAACATGCGACATTACTCAAGACACTGTGGAGGACTAAAGAGTAAAAATGCCCTCGATACCCAACAGTCGACACAACCCACACTCAAGACTAAGGCGTGGTCAAATCATGTGGGCTAAGCCTCACAACCTGATTAGTCCAAACCCGGTCTTAAGGGTCGATAACCAAATGACCCATTATTAACCAAAACGCTTTCGTTTTTTATTTTTGTTAAATTAAATAAGAAATAATATAAATGTCTAATTTTTTTTCTTTTTAAATGTTTATTTCTGCAACTTAAAATTTCAAAAAATCATAAAAATATGAAAATTAATTCAAAAAATCTAAAAAAATTATAAAATCATGAAATATATAATATAAAAAATATTTAGGTATAAAATACATATATAATGTATCAATAAAAAATAAATGATGTATTAACCAAAATTCAATTTAGGGTCTTTAGAATTATAAAATTGAGTTTAAAATAGTTTAAAAAATCTTTTTAGAAAAATATTTAATGCGCGCACTAGCTCTGGTGTATTGGGGACTGTTTTTACAAAATTGAGCCAAATCAAAATCCTCTAGGATTTTAGATAGTGTTTTTTCAATCTCCTCCTTTGACCAATTTTAGGACAAATCAAATTGAAACTCAAAAAGATAAGTCTTACACGGGCAAATACATAACTCAATTATGCACGTAATTTCTAAAACAAAGAGTACATAACTTATCTAACAACTTGTGTCCTAAGTGACTTGAAACATATAAAAAAAAATAAGAGTCTCAAAAAATATCCCCAACATAAAAATAAGGAGTCTCTAATTCTCCCCATGTTTGTCACAAAGGGACAAAGGGTATGGAAGAACCTATAAAAGATGTTGGTACCACACGATATCATGATAAAATAGGTATTAAACATATAATCCTAACATGGTTTAAACGGGGTACGCACAAACACCAATAAACGTTCTAAGAGTTTCTAAAGATTTTGTGAAAAGATCTGCCAATTGATCTTTAATGTTAAGATATTCAATGTTAATTTCCTTTGTCTCAATCAATTCTCGAATAAAGTGTTCTCTTATTTTAATTCATTTTATTTGAGAATAGAAAATAATATTATTTAAAATACTTATAACAATTTGATTATCACATAATGTGGGGGAAGATGATTCATGTAAGCCATATTTACTTAACATTTTCTTTATCCACAGAAGATGAGTACAACAACTATTAGCGGTAATGTATTCAGCTTCTGCTAATGAAAGCGAGATGCATTTTGCTTTTTTTTGGAGGACCACAAAACTAGATTGCATCCTAGTAAAAAAAGTCGTCCGAGTTGCTTTTACTATTATCTGCACAACATGTCCAGTCACTATCTGTATTCTCGATTATCTTATAATTAATGTCAAAGGTGTACATGATGCCATAGTTTATCGCTTCACTTATCTATTTTATAATACGTTATACGACATGTAAGTGGGATTCTTTTAGTTCACATTGATATCTAGCGTATACACGCACACACACACACATACACACTATGCATTATATCATGTATACTCGCAGTTAAGGAAAGTAGGATTCATATCATACAACGATATAAAGTGACATCTATCTTTTTACCGAATAAATATTTTGAAAATTAGATAGATGGACTAATAGGAGCTCTAGCAGTATTAGCAGTGGTTAAACCAAAGTGTTTGACTAAATCTGTAGCATATTTTGATTGACTAATAAAAATATGATCAAGTTTTTATTCTTCTTGAAGACCTAAGAAAATAAAATTCTCCCATCATAGACATTTGAAATTCTGATATCATTATATTAGAAAATTTTCCATCTTTAGAGGGAGAAGTGGACCCAAAAACTATATCACCAACATAAACTTGAGCAATTAGCACAAGTTTTTGTTATGTTTCACAAAAATGGTTAGGTCAACTCCCCCTTGGTTAAAACAATTTTTCATTAGGAAATTTGCTAACCTATCGTACCATGAGCGAGGGTCCTATTTTAAAACATAAGGGGATTTATTTAATCTAGATACATAATTTTAAAAGAAAGGATAAAAAACCTTTAGTTTGTTCTACATACACTTCTTTATTTAAAATTCCATTTAAAAATGCAAATTTTACATCCATTTGATAAAGTGTGAATTTTAAATGGCAAGAAACAATAATCAAAAGTCTAACATATTTTAGTCTAGCTACAAGACAAAGCTTTCACGTTCATCTATGCCTTAAATTTGTGAGTAACCTTGTTTACTAACCTAGCATTATTTCTTAAGACATTAACAAACTCATAATACTTATTTTTAAAAATTCTTTTGGTACCAATTAAGATTGAGTAAGTAGGATGAGGGAATAAATATCAAACACCATGCAGTCTAAACTATCCTAATTCTTCTTGCATTGCCAATAACCAAAATTCTTATATAAGTGCTTCTTTAACATGTTTTGGTTCAATTAAAGTCATATAAGAAGAAAATAAAGCATTACATGATTGAGATCAAGTTCTTATTGGGTCTCTAACATCTCCTATAGTATTTTTCTTAAGGTCATTTGCCTTAACCTATGTAACAACATCAAGTTCATTAGTTGGTAGGGAGTTAGAATCAATATATGTTGACTGTCTAGGTAAATATTTACTTTTAGAATTGTCAACGGGTGAAAGATTATCATTTTCTTATAAGTGATGAGCAACACTATCATTCATAAAAATATTAATAGATTCCATTATAGTTTTTTTTAAATAAACACACGAAAAGCACGATTGTTTTGTGAATAACCTTAAAGGATAGCTTTTGCTCCTCTAGTCTCAGACTTCGACAAGTGTTCTTTATCCTTATAAACATAACACTCACTGCCAAACACCATAAACTATTTCAAATTGGGTTGTTTGCCATACTAAATTTCGTATGATGTTTGTTTAGAATTTTTCTTTTGGTAAACTTTTTTTATTATGTGACATGAAGTTTGTGTAGCCTCAACCCAAAAATATTTTTATAAATCTTTAGCGTGAAGAAATACACAAGCCATTTCTTCTTTGGTTCAGTTCTTTCTTTCATCTATAACATTTTGTTGAGGGGTTTTGAGTGCACTAAATTCATGTTTGTACCCATTTTCTATAAAACACTCTACTACACTAGTGCCTTTAAACTCTCCACCCATGTCACTTTTAATCCTAGTTACATGGATATCCTTTTTAATTCTCAATCCTTAAGAGGATTCTTAAAAAATATGAAAAGTATCGAATTTTTCTTTCATAAATGTAACCTAAGTAAATTTAGAAAAATCATCTATAATGACACTAGTAGTCCTAGAGGGAACCATTAAATCCATATTAAGTAACTATAAAGGGTGAGAAATTAAAACATCTTTAACTTTCTTGTGTGGGGATTTATGCATTTTTCCTATTTGACATGGTTCACAAACAAAATATTTGATATTGGGTATTTTAACTTGACCATTCCCATTTACAAGTTTTTGACTAGTAATCTAGACAAATTATCGTAATTAATGTGTCATAGTCTTTAATGCCATAAGTTTAAGTCATTTAGCCTAGCTAGAAAAAAAAAATTCAAATTTTTTGATTTGAATATTAACATAATAATTATTAGGTATTCTTTCACTGTAAAGAATTATTTTTCAATCTAAACTAATTATTTTGCACACTATTTTAGAAAGATTAACAGTGTGATCAGTGTTGCAAAATTGACTTATACTTAAAAAAAATGGCTTTAAGTCCTTCAATTAATAGGACCTCATCCAAGTTAGGAAGCCTTTATCTTTCATTGTTCACTTTCCTATGATTTGGGACAATTTTTAATCTCCAAAGGTTACATTTCCTTTAATAAAAGTTTTTACAGAGGAAAAATTTGAATTGTCCCCACTCATATGTCTAGAACAACTACAATAAGGTATAACTGAGAGTTTATATAAAACGCATTTAATGGTGATATAACAACATTACATCTCAATTGGTAATTTAATTCCTTATCCTAATACAAGTCCCTTAATTTTTTAGAAAATGTGTTGTACACTTGAAAGGCATTGGCATAGGGTTGTGGGTTTCTTAATAGATTTAGCCTTAATAGGTATCCCAGGTCTACTAAGTTTCCCACTTTTTATGTTTTGATTTAATCATTTATAATAGTTTTGTTCCAAGTGATCAGTTTTGCAACAAAAATTATAGTGATAAATCTACTTAGCAGTATAATGAGCTTGAGTCTAATTTAGTTTTTGAAAATATAGAATAAACATACAAATTTTTTATGATTCTGGATAGTCTATGGTGGAGGATATAAAATTTGTTTCAAAAATTTATTTTCCTTTAAAACCAATTGCCTCTTTATTAATAAGGGTAGAGTTTATAGAATTCAAAAGTTATTTAACCTTGATGCCAAATGTGTGGAAACCACTGAGTTTGTTCAAAGATTATTTCAATTTAACTTGTTATTTATTTAAATTAGTTAAGACAACTTCGTGTTTTTTTTCAATAAAAGACCGTTGTCATTTATTTTTGAAATGTTTTTCTCTAACATCAAGTTTTTAGTCTCAATCTCTTCTACTTGCATAGAAGATTGATTGGAAATTTGGCATATTTGATTATGGAGAACATTAATTTTAGATAACAACCTAGTATTAACTTTTCCTAAATGTGTTTTCAAAGTAGATTTCTAAAGTTTCTTAAAGTGTAGGTTTTCATCATCACATTCACCATTAAAAGATGAATTCTAAGGTAAGATTAATTATACACTTCATTTTCATCTTTATTTAAAAATTGCTACGATACTTAGATATTCACCTCATACATTTGCAAAGATACTTAAATACCCTCTTTGCTATGAAGAGGGTTGTGTAGTTTTTAAATACTTAAATATTTTAAAAGTGCTACGATACTTAGATGAAGATAAGATTAATTATACACTTCATTTTAGGGTTAAAAAGGCTAAGTCAAAATTATTATTTCACATGTATGATAGAATGTTTATGAAAGATGACGAAAAATTTCATGAATTTTATCTTAGGTTACAAGATACAGTTAATCAATCACATGTAAATAGTATTGTTTATGCTGATTCTGTAATCTTATTTTCAAGGTGTGTGACAGTTTTGAATAAAGATGTTGTTTATAAAAATATATCTACTAAACATACAAGAGATATTTATGCATTATAACAAGTTTAGGTAGATGTAATCAAGAAAGTATGATTTTATAGTTAGGGTTTTCAAAAAACTAGGTTTTGTCTTTAAAACATGTTAGCACAGTATATAACATATAAAACCATAATCACAGTGAAAAAATGGAGAGATCTGCCCATGCCTAGAGATCGAGATGGACACAATGAAGAAGTAGATAATAAGATATCGTTTGATTTTGGAAAGGCAATGCGCAGACGTTTAAATTTTCTAGTACCTGTGAGTTTATTTTAATAAACTACGTGTTAAAGGAGTCTCCATAACTTGTCTCATCCACCACATACCAAGAACACTACATAATTTGGAAAAAGTTATTACCACCAACCAAATATGAGGAACCCACATGGTCACTGGTAGTGAAGTTATATTTGACCAAACATTTCATTTTCCCCTTTCTTTCCTCAGAACCTAAAAAATATCCATTGAATGACAAAGCTAAACCAAAGTGTGTTGAAATCAATTTATATTATTTAATATTTATTTCACAAACATACATTCTGTAAAAAAAAGGAAAATAAACAATGTATTTTAATGTAAAAAATAAAAAATGATATTTAATTATTTCGTTATTGGAAATGATAATACGATCATAAAACAATTTCATGCAAGAGAATCATAATAATAAACCCGATTTAATTAACCTAAATATTAACTCCGTCATTGAATCTTTGGCGGTATATCATCTAAGATTACTATTATTACCAAGTGTCGATAATTTTCATTTGATTATATCATCACCAAGTTTTGGTGATAGACAACCATAGGTTTTCAGGGGTTAATGACTTCTGAAAATCATGTGCTTTTGAATAGTTCAAGTGAATATGTGAAATAATAAAGAGGTAATGAGAAAAAAATAGGTTGTAGAGAAAAAATAATATAATAAAGTATAATAAAGAATATATATATATATATAGATAGAGAGATAGAGAGAGATAGACATGCACACACACACACACACACACACACACACCAAGTAATTAATATATTGAGTATGAGGTTAGTGATACGATTCAAGGGAGTGATAAGATGAATTTTAAGAGTGGGAACGACATTGAGGCTTATAGTTAGGATGAGATGATAGTGAGAATCATGGTGAAAAAGGAGAGGAGAATATTATTAAGGATAGTGAGAAGAATGGTTAGAAGGGAGTGGATTAGATAAAGGTTGATAATGAGAAGGGGGAGATAGTGAGAGTGAAGAAGATGAAAGTGAGAAGGATAGTGAAAATGGAGAGAATGAGAGTGAAATGGGAAAGAAAACAAGAATGAGAGTGAATAAGATAGAAGAAAGGAATATAGTGAAGGATTTATGCCAAAACAACATAAGGGTAAGTTCTTAGTTAAAGTGAATGATAAGGGGAATGGCTTGAAGAAAGGGACGACATTGATTGTAAATGACGGTTTCCCTAAAGATGATATCCTTTTGAAGTATTTAAAAAACCATATTCCTTATTCAAAATGACTATGATAGGTATAAATATATAAGGTACATTCTCAAGAAGTGAAGGTGAGAATATATGTTGAATATCGACTAATTAATAGGATAACTTTTCTTGATAAGTGTTTTTGCAAAAATATTCACTATATAGAAGAATCTTTGCTAATAAGACTAAACAAAAAAGAATCGTGATGTTTAGAAATTTGTGATCGATTTTGGATTGGGGAATCTAGTAAAGAAGCCCCACTATTACATTGATTATGTATCCATTAATGCCTTAGTCGATATGTAGAAACCCCAAACCAAGATGTTTCATTTACCAATCAGGGAAATTACATTCACCATAGATGTTATCAACCATATATCAAGGATATTAGTGGTGAGTGATTTATTTTGTATGGAGTGAAGGTGGTAGGATGATTTTGAAATATAAGGACATGTCATTATGTGTTAAATGCATAGGGTTTATAAGGAAACAAGTAGAGACATCATGAACTGAATGATTTGGAGTGAGGTAAGATTGAGTAAAGATACATTGTATGGGAAAAAGGTGTTCAACGAGAACTCGAAGATGGTGGACGTTGAACAAAATACGAGGATCTGTCTTATTTTCTTATTGGGGTGTACTATTTTTCTCAATAATATAAACCATAATATCTCTGTTATTTTCTTTAAATTTTAAAAGATCGTAGAAAGGTAAGTCAAATGACTTAGGGTAAGGGGGTGCTTTCCTAATTATATCGTTAAAAAGTTTTTGATTACCTATTCTTTCTTAAGGTAAAATTGTGAACAATTAAATTTTTTTGAATTTATATTAGAGCCATTAATACAAGTCATAACCTCTAATGTATTGTATTATAGGATTGAATATGCGAACACTTAAACACTGATAGGGGTTCTCAATATGGAGTACTATATGACTAAGACCATGTCTTGTCGATGGCCATCTCTTATGTTTTCCAAACATTTTAATCATCAATTTATTTCATTATGTGAAAAATTAGACGATCTGAATCCCAGTTATTTAAATCTTGATAAATATATTAATTATAATTTTCTCAATTTATCGAATTAAATGTCTAATATAACTTTGTTGTATGTAGGTGTTATGGGATGGGTAAAAATATAATGGGGTGATTTACCCTTTTAGGAGGTTTCCTTATACAATGGTATCTTTTATATGATATGATGTTGTTGAGCCCTATTAACTTGAGCATGTGCTACAACAATTTACTCATGTGGAACATATCCCATGATGTCCAATGAAACCATTTGAGTAAAAGTGATGGAGGACTCTTACAAGATATTGAGTGAAGTATGAGAACATTCAATGGTATTAAGAAAATTGGATTGACAAACTATTTTTTGTAGAGGAATCGCTCTGTAATTGTTTAATATCCATGAGAGTGTGTAAGGACATTGTTTTACTTCCCTCAGTTGTTTTTGTTTATGATTTATTCCAAAATATGAAGAAAAAAAATATAGGTTTCTTGTTTATACTCTTGATATGGAAATTAAAGATTGTTAAGACAAAGACAAATGACCATGAGATTACATTATCGCACTTGACATGCTCATTACATATGAAGTTTGGTAAGCATTTGAGATTTTGTAACTTCCTAAACTTCTATTTTGAAGTTAAGAATTAGCAGGAAAAAAATATTTTTTTTGGAAAAAACTTTTGGTTTTATTTTTTCTTGGAAATTGTACAAGGTATTCTCGACGTTAACCTCTCCTTCGAATGAGAGGGTCCAATGAACGCTGTTGACTTCACAAGAGGGACTATTTTTGAAATAGTGGACCTATTGAGATGTTTGTCTTTGCACGAGAGGATATCATAGGATCCAAGATTTGCATGAGGGCTTCTCATATAAAATTTTCATTTGAATGAGGTCCACCTTCATTCGAGTGAGGGCTTGTTTTTGGGGAAAATATGTTTACTCGGTTATCTTCATGTAACAATATATAAATAACTATGTAAAATGTATTTCTTGATTCGCAGCCCAGTTTTATAAAACCATAACTTTGATTTAGAGAAAGGCTTTTATAAGAGAATATATTTTCAATGTTATACTTTTAAAATATTTTTGAGTTTACAAATATCTTCCAGTCTTTAATCTGAAGCTTCTAGAGGGTGACCTACAAGGTACCCATATGCCCCAAAGGTGGACATAATATAGGCCTAGAATGTTTATGAATGCTATGTTTTGTGGTTTAAATGTCTTGTACATTGTTCCTGTACTTTGGTCTTTTGATTTACAGATCCTCATAAGAATAAAGAGCTTAAGCTTTGAGATGTTAACTTTGATTATTTGAAGAAGACTTGGACGATTAAGTAGAGTCTAAAATACCAAACATCCCAGGTCAACCACTTCTTCTCTTCTATACCTCTTCCACCACTTTATTCATTGCTCAAGTTGTGGGAAAAGAATCGAAGATTCTAGAGGGGTTTTCCAAGCACAGTCCTTCATCAGCTAGCACATCGATCTCCTTTGAGTTCATTGGCATTTCTACTATCCAAACGGTTGTCCCTACTTCACTAGAGTATGACATAGCTCTAAAGATGAAGATCCAAATTTTTATGAGGAATGCCCTTTTTCTCACTTCTCTAGCTGCTCAACCTATCAAAAGAAAAGAGGTCGGGGGTCCCTCTAACCTTGTTACTGTGGGGGAGTCCTCTAAGAAGGTCCAAATCCAAACAACATAGAAAATTAAGGTTAATATCAACCTTTTAATTAATGTTTTGAGATCAAAGTCAATGGTTTCCTTTAATAAAGGGAATTCCCTACTGAGGGGTCAGTTGCCAGGCATCCAAAATTGGTTCTTATTCTTCTAAAGGGGTTTTTCTACCAAGTAACTAATTTTTAGTTGCCAACCTTTAAGATGTGGGTTCTTGGAATACAATTAGTATCAAGTGAGGTGTAACCCCTTATCAAAACCATGGTTAATGCTCCAGGTTATATATGATAGCGAGGGTAAATGAGAATGAAAGAGATGATCATATTTGATATTCAAGCTTATATTAAACGGGACCTTCACACCATAAATGCATTGGGGATACAATAAATGAGTAGATTCAACTGGCAACTGGGTCGAACGGAGAAAGAGGAAGTGCTCTTTTCATAATAAAGGTAAGGAAAGAACCCAAAGCACATTTAATGGTCAATGATATCAATATCAATGGAAGAGATATGGAATGTTTTAAGTAATAAATGTTCTCATAATAATGCTCATGTATGAAGGAAAATCAACAACGATTCTAGGTTCGAATTGTCATCCTTGTAAAGTGTTTAGGTTCATGTATTTATATAAGGGTAAGGCCACTCGAGTAACCTTACTGGTATTAAATGTGATTGACTTGCAATCAATGAAAAAGTAATGTGGCATTAATGCCAAAGATATTGCATTAAATGCATGAGATATTGTGATTTTGGTGGGAAAATGCCTCACAAATCAAAAGCATGGTTGCATTAATGAGGATGTGACGTGACAGCTCATAGGTTTATCTTAAAATGGATAGAAGATACGAATTCATTAAATGGTACTACCATCCTAAGGATAATCCCACTTGAGTGCTATTATTTAGAGCTTTTAAATGTCAGATGCCATGACATCACAAATTAGGTGAACAGTGACCTACACCATGTGTGTTGTCACATGAATCAAAGAGGTAGTTTATTAGGTTGAGGTTACTCAGCTAGAAATTGCTCAAGAATCTCATGGATTATTTGTAGACTATAGATTATTTGTGGCTAATTATCTAGGTTTGAGTTTCCTCGAGGAGGTTCCGCTAGACATGATAACTCAAGAAACTGTATTTTTTAAACAAGGTTTTGCCTGAGTGTGCCAAGAGGGTTGGTTATTACTTTCCCAATGTTTCCTTTCTCCCAATCCTACAAACTAAATCCTTAGGATGTTTCCAATATGAGGTCATTCAATAGACAATGTAAGATCTCCCATGTCCTGCCAGACATGGTCTCGAGGGTAATGAACGTCCTCGCACATATTATAAAATAAAATTTTACAAATAAACATAAATATAGGATGAGTTATATCATATTTCTTATTGCAAATATTATCGTTCAAATAGCCTTGATCTCTGTAGGAGGTCCCTTGAGTAGCCACTATCTTCACTCTTTCATTAGACTTTCACTAATTATGAAGTCTGTAAGGACATTTTTGTCCATTATCAATATGTATGTCATACGCCGTTACACCGTTGAAGAAATTCAAGATTGCATCTACATCAACGGATCCGAATATCAAAGCGTCTTCAACATCATAGCCTCTGCGAGAATGAACTTGGTAAAGTTTTGTTTTCAAGTTCCTTATAGTTCATATTTAGTATTGGGAAATTTTTATAAAATGTTTTTTATAAAAATAAGAAGTAAGTTTTTTTCAAGCACAATGAGGCTTTTAAAAGTTTTTTATTTTTCTGGGAAAGCCGGATCGGTCCGCCTCTATACCGGACCGATCCGCCACCGAACCGGTCCGCCCCTCAATCGGACCGGTCCGCCTGCTGAAAAGCCAGTATACCCCGGATCGAATGCGAACCGAAAAAGGCAAATTTTAAAAGAACCGATCCGATGTCGGACCGATCCGCCCCCAAGCCGGACCGGTCCGCCTGGGATAAACTTGAGCAGTTTTGTGAATTATTTTACCTCTAATTTGTTTTTCCTATATATATACCTATTTCGGTGGTGTATTTTTTAAGTCTTTGAGAAAACGTTTTTAAGAGTACAAACACAACAAGACTTCAATTTTTGATGTGCCAAACATCTTTTTGATTCACACACAAAAATCCCAATTACTTTTGTGAATCTTTTAGAACCCTAGAACACAAACTTTGTTGTTGTTCATCTTTGTGGAAAGATCTTTGCAACCGAGGGCTGCGTGTCATTGCTGAGGGAGTCTCTACAAAGTTTATGGCTGCGTGTCATTGAGGAGAGCTGCGGTTCTACCTTTGCTGTTTGGGCTGCGAGTCCTTGGAGGGTGCTGCGTGTATTCTCTTGCTGAGTTCAAGACTGCGTGTCTTTATGGGTTGGCTGCGCGTTGATCCATTGCAGATTTCTCTATGTAATTGTAAGTTGCGGCTTGTATATTCATAGTGAAATAAAGGTTTTACCCGAAAGGGTTTTTTTCCTGAATTCTGTGTCTCAGCATATTTTTGTGTCACATGCTTTATTTATTTATGGGTTGACACACGCACCTTAGATGCATGCTTAGGGGCTGAAATTAAATAAGTGTGCTATATTAGAAATTTACGAAGTTAATCAATTATCACACGTTCTCAAAGTCATCTCAGCTAATCAATGTTGAGTGTGGACTTCCCCCTACACAACCTATATTTTGATAGTTTGGCCATTCATTCCACCAAGACACTTTCCCTTGTTAGTATTGAACTTCTCTACTTGATTTTTGTTCTCTTTAAGTTTTTATTCATCATATTAACTTTTCATTATGTTCTCCTTTTATGTTATGACTAAGAAAGTGACTGAGCATGAGGTCTAACTAAAGTCGAAGGTGGAGGAGCATGAGAAGGCCAACAAAGAGTCAACCCAAACTCTTGCTAGAAAGTTAGATGCAAATGGTGTTAATTTTAACAAATGCTGGGACAATGATTTTGCCAATGCTTAGGAATAGTTGGGCTTTTTCCAAAAGTAGTTCTTTAAGAAGGGTTGGGATAAAGCCTTGGCTAAGGCTGGAGTTGTTGTCGACTCCGGGTTATTTGCCTAACATGTTTCCCCTCCCAACTTAGAGTAAGAAAAATAAGGTAATGACGAGGCTGCCTACCAACTAAAGGTTGTGACCGATCCCAGAGAGACTCCTTATAAGTAGTTTAGCCTAAAATAATTTTGTAATTTTTCATGCCCTATGTTTCCTTTTTCTTTTATACTCCTTAAAAGGGTTTGCCCCATTATCTTCATATGAAATGAGAAACCCTTTTTCTTTAATCATATATTGTTTAACTACTTTTCTACAGGTTGTTTATGATGTGTTACTGTTGTCTTTGATTTTAAAATTTTATTGCCATCATCCTTGCAGTCTAATGATTGTCTTCCTCTTATGCCTGTAGTCCAAGAAAATTAAGACTTGGACTTCTTTCTTATGGGTAACGCTCCTAATCGAGCTTGAATGGACTTTATGGATTTTTGCAATACATTACACAAGATGACAAGTCATTGTCAAGGGTGGGAAAGCCTTTGAATATAATGAGATAGTTAATAAAGGGTTGCACCAGAAGATCACGGGGTTGAGGTACTTGTTCAGGAAGATTCCGTATGTTTGTTAGGCCCATAGCTATGATAAGGGATGGATGGATTCCCCACTACACTTGCATCAGTCCAGGTAAGTGGCCTACAAGCATGGTTGGTTAAATGCCCAGGCAATTGTCAAAGTTCCTAAGGACTCTCAATTTTTATACTGGTACCAAGTGGACTTTCCCTTTTCTTAGCTTCTTCCCATTGGGAACGAAAAGTCATGGATACGAATTGACATAATTACCATACCATTAATAAGGTATTACCTTATCGACTATGATAGTGACGATGAATTTTACCCTAACCCAAATACTGGTAGGTGAGCAATCATAATCAAGGAGTTGAATCGTCAAAGATTATGGAGCTACATTTTGTAATTTATTTTGTTCTTTTTGTAATCGGTTGACTAGAATCGAATTTTTAATTAATAAATTATTTTGAATGAAATTAAGTTCTTTGGTTTCAATTCATGTTTACATCTTCCATTTTAATTTATGCCAAGCATGTATTTTTTGGTCTTAATTTTTAGGATTGTGTCATCACACTGCCAAATCAGGGCGAGAATGTATATATTTTCTAGTAAATCCACCCGTTTAGAATTTATCCGACTAATGTTGGTCATATTACTTAATTCCCGAGGATTCCCCATGGGTATTTAAACTACCTGGGTAATTCATAATGTTTTTGAGTAGTTAATGACAAAACATGTGACCTTAAAACCATGATTAAGTGTAATTATATTAATAAGGTATCAAAACAATAGTTTGATCGGACATAAATAAAATGACTTTGTATGTAAATTGGCCTACCATTTGAAACAATCAATGTTAACTATATTAAATAATCTTGATAAAAAGATGAAGAGCTAAATCTAAAAATCCATTGACAAACTAATAGCTGACTAATAAGGTAATAGCATAAAAATAAAATTTTCTCAGGTAGGCTTAATTCCATGCCTTAAGTGTCTACCTTTCATCCAATATTTTTAGATGGTACCACCTAGAAGTCTTCTCTAATGACCTTTAATGGTCGTTCCCAGTTAGGTCCTAACTGTCTATTTGATGGATGCTTCACACTGCCCATGACCTTCCATAGGATATAGTCCCTGACTTGAAATTTCCTCAAATTAACACCCTTATTGTACTTCCATACCAATTATTGATGATAAAATACCAATCTTATCAAGTCTTATTCCTTATTCTTGTCCACCATATCAAGTTCAGTTATAATGATCTCATTGTTCAATTTTTGATCGGTGATGATTGTTCCCATGGTTGAAAAACTAGTCTGTAAAGGTATTATGGACTTCATTCCACAACTTAAAGCGATTGGAGTTTCCCCGATCGACCTCCTAGGAGTTATTTAGTATGCCTAGAGAACATGGTGGAGTTGTACCACCTATGCGCCTTTTGCTCTTTTGAACCTTTTCTTTATTTTGTTGAGGATTTTTTTATTGGAAGACTCAACTACCTATTACTCTGAGGATAAGCCATCGAATTGCAGTAATGTATAATACCATGGATATTGTAGACGTCCTGTAATGGTCCTTTCTCGAATTGTGTTTCTTTGTCAGTGATAAGCATTCTTAGCACACTGTAATGAGTTATAATGTTCCTCTAAATAAACATGCTCATTATAACATCTCTTATGTTGGCCAAAGTTTCTTCCTTGATCTACATGGAAATATAATTTGCATTGACCAGGAAACACTTTTGATTCCTAGGTCTCTTGTACATTAGGCCTACAATCTCTATCCCCTTTTGTTCAAAAGGCCATGGGATGGTTAAGGACGTGAGGGCACTAGATCGCGGGTAAAGCATTGAGAATAACTGAAATTTTTTTAAAAAATTTCATGTAGGAGACAATGCCCTTTTACATATAAGGCCACCAATATACTTCTTTTATGGATATGAATGCCATATATCTACCACTAACATGATTTTCATAAATCCCCTCATGTAGTTCATAAAGGAATTGGTCGGCATCGCTGGAATGCACACATTCTATATACAACTCGGTAAAACATCTCCTATAGGGTAAGTAAAATTGACCAGACTTCACTCTTATCTGGTAAGATTATCTCTTGTACATAGGTAGCACGTCTTCCCATAAGTTTGTGACTATTTGGTCCATCTGTCTAGGATCCTTCTGTACGAAACTTACTCAGTCAATTTTCTATTTCTTCTGGATGCTCAGTGAAGGCAAATACTCTACTTATCTATCACTCTTTTTAGTTCGGAGTTGATGTCTGAAGACAAAGTGGCTGAGGCATTTTTGTGGCTATTATTTCCATTAGTAAATTTTCGAATTTGAACATAGTTAAACTTGGCGACCAAGTCTTGGGACATTTAGAGGTAGGTTGAAATGTGATTCTCCTTAGTATTGAAGTCTCCTAATATCTGATTGGATACCAACTTTCAATCATAGATCACATCAAGGTGACTAGTTCTAAGAGATATATTTTTCATTAATCCTTCGATGGGAGCCTCGTATTTTCCTTCGTTATTTTAGGCCTCAAATCTAAGTCGTATTTTGTACTCGAAGATAGTCATTTCTAGGGTCACCAACTGATATGAAAAAAATAGCACCCTACCACGGACGTTACTCAGGCATGCACATAAGCTTATAGGCCGCGGCCCAACTCATCAAAGGGTGCGATCCTACTCAACACAAGGTTCTTCCCTACTCGGCACAGGGTGCGACCCTACTCAGCATAGGGTGCGGCCCTACTCAACAAAGGGTGCGGCCCTACTCGGCATAGGGTGCGTCCCCACTCAACACAGGGTGCGTCCCTACTCAGCAAAGGGTGCGTCCCTACTCAGCACAGGGTGCGACCCTACTCAACAAAAGGCGTGGTCTTACTCAGCAAAGGGTGCGACCCTACTCAACACAGGGTGCGGCACTTATTGACACAGGGTGCGGCCCTACTCGACACAGGGTGCGGCCCTACTCAGCACAGGGTGCGGCACCCACTATTTTGGTCATTCATACATTCCGTAGCCTTATTCTACAGGGTACGACATCCACAACTTTAACCTCATGCAGGATGCAACACTCAATATGCTTGTTTTACAGGTCGCGTCCCTCTCTATTACGGAAGCTCCATACTTGATATACATAACATGCTCAGGGCACGTGACACAACTCACATATCTCCTATAAATAGAGGACCACACCTCGAAGTAAGGGGATCGATTCCCCTCACCCGGAAAGATTCCATAATACCTCGTGAAGCCTTGACAAATTCTCTCTTCACAACCTCAACATACAACTTGGGGTTTACTGACCTAAATTGTAGTCATATCTCCGGCACTCCCGAAACCACTACAATCATGTATTCTTATCTCTCATCTATCTTGTACACCTCTAATGGCATTGTAAACTTATACTATAATATGAATATAATGAGAGTAGAGCACCAAAATTGACGTAGGCTCATTTTTATAGTCGAACCACTCTATATCTTGTGTTCATGTCTCCTTACTTGCTTTACTTATTTATTACGCACTTTACTCATTATTTGCTGATACAAGAACGACAAGTGGACGATTTCTCGTATCAACAATTTTGCACCGTCTATGGGAAACAAGATGTTTCAATCTTGTTTCTCTGTGTTTCGAGTTCTTAAACACCCTATTCTATTCATGGGGATCCTCTGGATCTTCATCCCATGAGTAAATTTTGGTTATTGATCTCTATTTTATACTTACACCCTTAAATGGGTATTTCGTACCTTCAGATCTTGAGTCTCCATTTTATGACCTTAGATCTATTTTTACATTCCCCTCTGATACCACCCCACCTAGATAGAGCTGGAAAGCTTGATGGGCTTTAGCCCCGTAAAGGTGAGTGATTAGGGAAGAGTTACGTTCACTCCCTTTTGTTGTTCTTTGCCTATGATCTAGGGTTTATCATTAGAATTGTGCCATTTTGTGCACTGAGAGGTTATTCTCTCATGGATAGACCTTAGTAAGTATGCTCTCCCCGAGTTTTGAGAGAAAAACTCAGTTTCTGGGATTCAATTTTGGGATTGTCCCTTCACTGCCTAGATAGGGATGCGACGTGGTAGTTTAACTAACTTACATGCCGCGGTCTCTACCGGGGCAGTTTCATTACAGAAGTTTCAAAACATTAAGGAACGGACTCAGGTGGTCTCCTGCTCAACCTTGGTGAATATCATTCAAAGGCCACGACAGTGAACTTATGTGCCTTACTGGCCGCGACCTCATCAGTAATATCATTCAAAGGCCACGGAAGTGCACTTATGTGCCTTACTGGCCGCAGCCTCATTAGAAATATCATTCAAAGGCCACGACGATACACCTATGTACTGCACTAGCTGCGGCCTCGATAGTAGTATCATGCAGCAGTGCAAGCGCTGCATCCCAACTTTATATTTGGTTTATCCTATATTTTGTGATTAGTCACTTCTGCTAGTCTTGTCTCAGATTATATATTTTTTAAAGGCTAACAAAACGGAAATGGAAGGTAACTCTAGCCAAAACGTAGAAATGAAGAATGATATTGCTCAACTATATGACCACATCAACCATCTCTATGACCACCAAGCCTCACTATAGGTCCAAATAAGTTTCCTAGCGCAAAGGGTCCTCATGATATAGTATGCAGCCTTTACCTCTATGCCAAAGGCCGCGACATCAGAAACTGGAGAAATATCTCAGCTAAAAGCGGTGGTTGCGGAAGGCAAGGCCGCGACTAGGGCCCTAAAGAGGATGAGGAAACAGGAGGAAATGGAGCTATATAAGAACTACACACCGCTGAACTCCATCCCGAAGGATATCCTTGGAAGCATTGAGGAAAAATTACTCAGGTGGCCAGAGATGCTGAAGACTCCACCTCATAAGAGGGACCAGGCCAAATGGTGCAAATTCCATAAAGATCACGGTCTTGATATCGAACAGTGTTTCGCACTGAAGGATGAAATTGGGAGGCTGGTTAGGCAAGGGATGCTGCAGTGATTCTTGAACAATGCATAAAGGATGGAGCCAAACTGACAGAGGCTGCATACCGCATCTCATCCTTAGTTTTTCCAATTTGAACTATTTCTATTTATGTTTTATGAAGCTCATTATAGCCCTAATCTTCAAGACTTTATGTTTTATTAACAAAGTCATTTGCTGGAGCATGCATATATAAATATATAAATTAGCAAATTTTTCCATATCACATTTGTCTCTTGTTTTCATAATCTATTATCTCACAAAAAGACCTTTTGCCTTAAACAGATTCCAAGGGAAGAATAACAAATTATCTCGGAAAATTATCATTATTTTGGGATGAACCTATGGAGGGATTGCGATCTTAATTAGCTCACAAGTTCCCCTCATGATGTGAAACTATATCTTATCATATGATGATCATATTCATAAAATCATCTGAGGATTCAAGGAGCTTTTATTAGCCACAGGGGCTTACAATGCCCGTTCTTAGCTTTCGAGAAGTGTCATTAGCCACGGGGGCTTATAATGCCCATTCTTAGCTTTCGGGAAGCGTCATTATCCACGAGGGATTACAAGGCCCGTTCTTAGCTTTAGGGATGCATCATCAAGCTGGGAGGCTTATAATATCCAGCCAGGGTTGGCTTTATATATATCAGCAGCTATGGGTGGCTCAATAACATAACCCAGCCTGGGGAGGCTTGATAGTATCCCGTATATCAACTGTGGGTGTCTCAATAACATAACCCAGCCTGGGGAGGCTTGATAGTATCCTGTATATTAGATGTGGTTGGGGAGAATTGATAGTATCTTGTATATTAGCTGTGGGTGTCTTAATAACATAACCCAACCCGGGAAGGCTTGAAAATATCTTGTATATCTACAGAGGTCCATTGTTCAGATGTAAGGGACAGAAAGGTGACGCAACCACCACAGCCTTATCAGGATGGCTATAGCCTCTAAGTGAATTCATTTAGAAGACATTGCAGAGAAATACGGACATAATTGTTAATATGCCATAGCTTGATGGCAACCTGTCGCAGCAGAATGTCAACCTGTTCAAGAAACCAGATTAAAGCGACTAAGAGTTGTTGTGTTGGTGACTAGCCGCAGCCCTAAAGTTGCTATTGGAATCGTGACTTGGGGGTTCATTATGATAAAAATGATAGAAGCAAAGGAAAAAATGAATGGCCACAGCCAGTCACCAAGGCACAATTAATTTGGGCATAATTTTGCACGAAGTTGAGCTATTAGTAAGATTTAATAAATTCAAGACTGCGACACATTCTTCAGTACTTGATCACCGCCAGGGTTCATACAGGCCCTAGAACATTCTTTAGTACTTAGCTGCTTGCGACCAGACAGGGTGTGGCACATTCTTCAGTACTTAGCCGTCGCCAGGGATCAAACAGGTGGCGGCACATTATTTAGTACTTGGTCGCCGCCTGGGTTCATACAGGACGCGACACATTCTTCAGTACTTGACCGTCGCATGGCTTTATACAGGCCCCAACACATTCTTTAGTACTTAGCCGCTGCTTGGGACCAAACAGGCTGCGGCACATTCTTCAGTACTTAGCCGCTTCCTGGGTCAAACAGGCTGTGGCACATTATTTAGTACTTAGCCACCACCTAAGTTCAAACAAGCTGTGACACATTCTTCAGTACTTAGCCTGAGATCAAACAGGCTACGGCACATTATTTAGTACTTAGCCATCGCTTGGGTTCAAACAGGCCGTGACACATTCTTTAGTACTTAGACGCCGTCTGGAACCAAACAAGGTGCGACACATTCTTCAGTACTTAGCTGCCGCCTGGGACCAAACAGGGTGTGGCACATTCTTCAGTTTTTAGCTGTCGCCTGGGATCAAACAGGTCGTGGCACATTATTTAGTACTTAGTCATCGCCTGGGTTCATGCAGGCTGCGACACATTCTTCGGTACTTGATCGTTTCCTGGGTTCATACAGGCCCGACACATTCTTTAGTACTTAGCCGCTACCTGGGACCAAACAGGCTGCGACACATTCTTCAGTATTTAGCCACCGCCTGGGATCAAATAAGCCGAGGTACATTATTTAGTACTTAGCCGCCAACTGGGTTCAAACAGGCCGCGTCACATTCTTCAATACTTATCTGCCGCCTGGGATCAAACAGGCTGCGACACATTATTTAGTACTTAGCCACCACCTGGGTTCAAACAGTTCATGGCACATTCTTTAGTACTTAGCCACCTCCTAGGACCAAATAGGGTACGACACATTCTTCAGTACTTAGCCGCCGCCTGGGATCAAGCAAGTCGCGGTACATTATTTAGTAATTAGCCGCTGCCTGGGTTCAAATAAGCCGCGGCACATTATTTAGTACTTAGCCGCTGCCTGGGTTCAAACAGGTCGCGGCACATTCTTTAGTACTTAGCCACCACCTGGGACCAAACAGGGTGTGACACATTCTTCAGTACTTAGCCGCCATCTGGGATCAAATAAGCCGCGACACATTATTTAGTACTTAGTCGCCGCCTGCGTTCATACAGTCCGCGATACATTATTCAGTACTTAGCCACCACCTGCGCTCAAGCAGGTCGCGGCACATTATTTAGTACTTAGCCACCGCCTGGGTTCAAACAGAACACAGCACATTCTCAAGTACTAGGTCGCCGCCTGGGCTCAACAGGCTGCGACACATTCTTCAGTACTTCTCTGCTACCTGGGATCAAACAGGCTGCGACATATTATTTAGTGGTCTGTCGCCTGGGATCAAACAGGCAGCGGCATATTCTAAAGTACTTGTCTTTTGCCTGGGATTAAACAGGCCGTGGCACATTCTAAAGTTACCCGTCGCCTGGTATCAAACACGTCGCGACACCATCTTAAGTAGGTCGCCGTCTGGGCTCAAACAGGGTGCGACACCATCTTAAGTACTTATCCACCACCCGGGCTCGAATACGCCGCGGCACCATCTGTAACACTTGGCCTTCGTCTGGGCTCAAAAGGGTGGGGTACTCTATTAGTACTAGGTCGCCGCCTGGGCTCAAACTGGTCGCGACACCTTCTTAAGTACAAGGCCGCCGCCTGCGCTCAAACAGGCCGCGACACCTTCTGTAATATTTAGTCTCCGCCTAGGTTCAAATAAGTCACGGTGCCCTATTAGTACTGGGTCGTCACCTGGGATTAAATAGGCCATGGCACGCTATTAGTACTAGGTCAATGCCTGGGCTCAAATAGGTCGCAACACATTCTTAAGTACTTGTCCACCGCCTGGATTCGAACAGGCCATGGCACCTTTTATATAATACTTGACCGCCGCCTGGACTCAAACAGGCCACGACACCTTGTTCAATCCTTGTCTGTCGCTTTCTATCAAAAAGGCCACGACATGGCTAGATCCTATTTATGTAAGAGGGCACGGGAAGATGAGACTTCACCTCACAGTCTCCGTGGCAGTCACATAATTCAGCCGCAGCCCCAAAATTGCTACCTCTTGGCACTACGACCTGGGGGATTATTAATATGGAAAAAATATCACCCTGCTGTGGACGTTACTTAGGCATGCACAGAAGCTTATAGGCCGCGGACCAACTCAGCACAGGGTGCGGCCCCACTCAGCAAAGGGTGAGGCCCTACTCAACACAGGGTGCAACCCTACTCAGCAAAGGGTGCGGCCTTACTCAGCACAGGGTGCGGCCCTACTCAACATAGGGTGCGACCCTACTCAGCAAAGGGTGCGGCCCTACTCAACACAAGGTGCGACCCTACTCGACACAGGGTGTGACCCTACTCTGCACACAGGGTGCATCCCTACTCAGTAAAGGGTGCGGCCCTACTCAGCATATGGTGTGGCCTTACTCAGCATAGGGTGCGGCCCTACTCAGTAAAAGGTGCGACCCTACTCAACACAGGGTGAGGCCCTACTCGACACAGGGTGCGGCCCCACTCAGCACAGGGTGCGGCCCCACTCAGCACAGGGTGCGACACCCACTATTTTGGTTATTCATACATGCCGTAGCCTTATTTTATAGGGTGCCGCATCCATAACTTTAACCTCATGCAGGATGCAACACTCAATATGCTTGTTTTACGGGCCGCGTCCCTCTCTATTACGGAAGCTCCAGACTTGATATACGTCACATGCTCAGGGCACGTAACACAGCTCACATATCTCCTATAAATAGAGGACCACACCTCGAAGTAAGGGGATCGATTCCCCTCACCTAGGTAGATTCCACAATACCTGGCGAAGCCTTGCCAAATTCTCTCTACACAACCTCAACATACAACTTAGGGTATACTCACCTACATTGTAGTCATATCTTCGGCACTCCCGGAACCGCTACAAATATGTATTCTTCTCTCTCATCTATCTTGTATGCCTCTAATGGCATTTTAAACTTGTACTATAATATGAATATAATGAGAGTAGAGCACAAAAGTGGACGTAGGCTCATTTTTGTACCCGAACCACTCTATATCTTGTGTTCATGTCTCCTTACTTGCTTTACTTATTTATTACGCACTTTACTCATTATTTGCTGATACAAGAACGACAAGTGGACGATGTCTCGTATCAACACCAACACTATCCCTACTTCGTCCCTTTTGGTAGTAGATATTCCATTGATGTAGGGAGTTCATTTTTCATGTTGTTGTTGCCCTTTTACAATCTATTTATCGGTGCACTCCACTTTCCTACTAGGTTGATATTCTCTGACAAATTGAACGATGAAAACCACCAAAACTTATCCCTTCATTTCACTTATGTATGGATAATGGATAAAAAACCTATCCAATTTCGTTGACCACTTGGACATATATCGAGTGAATTTTTTCTTTCTAAGGATTGCCTTAAATGTAAAGGAAGTTATGACTATAACATAATGCGCCTCAAAGTAGTCGTTCAGCTTGCACGAGGCAACCACTTGTGAAAAGACTATCTTCTCTAATGAGAGATAATACATGTAGATGTCCAACAATGTCTTACTGATGTAATAGATGAGGGCCTAATGCCCTTCCTTCTCACATACGAAATGCGAATTGACTACATGGTCAGACATCAAAATACGTATATAGATTAGATCTCCCTGATTTAGGATTATGAGTAGAGGAGTCCATCTTAGGTATAGTTTAATTTCCTCAAACGCCTTTAAAAATTTATTATTAAAGATTTTGTTATTTTCCTTTATCAATTGCTAAAATAAAGGTCTACTCTTCTCTAAGGATATAAAGATGAAGCGGTTAAGTGTCGCAAGTATCCCAGTTAACTTTTGAATGTCTCTAACCGAATTAGGTGGATGGATGGTTTTTATTCCTTCGATATGGTCAGTGTTCGCTTTGATAACCCTTTGGATGACCAGGTAACATAATAATTTGTCAGGGCCAAGGAAACATTTTTTTGTGATGATCTTCATTATGTTATAGTGGAGGACTTTAAAATTCTTCGTTAAATCTCAAAGGTGATCATCTTTCTTTTTGCTCTTCACGAGCATATCATCTATTTATACTTCCATGATATCACCGAGTTGAAGCCTAAACACCTAAGTGATCAACCGCTGGTAGATTGCCCCTGCATTTTTTAGCCCAACTGGCATGTCTGAGTAGTAATAGAAGCCAAGGGTAACAATGAAAGATGTTGTAAGAGTATTCACATACTCATTTGTTCCCACATAGATAGTTGTCTTATTCTAGTTTCCAAAACACACTTTGATCTCTTTGTTGACGTCTCTCAAAAGGTCAATCTACATTCAAGACCTTGAAGCAGATTTTCTCATACTCATGATGTATTTATCACATTTTGGATGAAAGGTAAAAGTTGAAGTAGTCCTACATTCACGTCACCTGCTTTTAAATCTGGCTAAAAAACTTTTATGTGTGTAAAACTTGTTTTTTTACCCTTTGATTTTGATTATTTTAAAACCCTTTGAAAAATGAGAAACTAAGAAAAACTGAGCCACCCCATGGCTTCACTAAAGTGAATCCTTCCTTCGCTGGTAGCAATCATTGAGACTACTTTCACCAAAAAGTCTAGTAGAAATCAAGACTTGTTTCTCTAGTGGTTCACTATAGCGAAGGTCTTTGCTATAGTAACACATCCTTTCATTGCATCCTTAGTCTCACTTGAAGATGCCTAAAAATATCTGGGATGATCCAGAACTTACTTCACCACAAGATCACTTCAATGAAGAATTTATTCACTACAGCGAACATGTGAACGAAGATATCTAGGAACGAATCAAACTTTAAAATCTCTAAAGATCTTCTTGGGTTTTGTGCATAAAGTCACCTTTTGTGTTCTGTTAGCTGATGATTATAAATTAGAACCCAAACAACACTCTCTTACATGCCTTGTGTAAGAGATGTGACTTTCTAGCTCACCTTGGTAATGGGTAAACCCAGTTATTTATTTTTTCTCTATAAAAACAATTATTTTTCTTGATTTTAAAATATCTCTCATTGAACCTCAAGTGCAATATTTTCCAAGAGAGATTTGTGTCTTCTTCATCTTCTTACTTTCTAAGAAGATAAGAATACATTTTTTGAAAAATAGGGAATCTAATATCTAAATCTAGTTCATCCTTTTCCTTCTTCTCTTATCTTCATTTAATCAACTATCTTTCTTAAGAATGATTAACATCAAAGTAGTCAAAGATTTTACCAATAAGACTTCTACAAAAATCACTTAGTTTCATACACTTCTTGGGCCTTTTCTCCTAAACGATAGTAAAGTGATGTTTGTGACTCTTGATCGGGGTCCAATCACTTGTGAACTCCAAAGCTTTAAGAATAAGGCTTATATAATATTATTTATGTGTGTAAAGACATGAGAGATGTTGATAGTTTTTATCGAAGTATAAAGATCTCCTTATTTTGATGGATTGGTTATTATGTAACTAAAGTGGTGTATCCTGAATATAAATCCCCACATGTACAAGGATATATAGATCCAACTGAATGGATTTAGATGGAAAAAAGTTTTTATTAGCTGCAGTCTAAAAAGGACAAAATGTCCATTCTATCTTATCTAAATGAATTATTTTACCTCTAGTACCATGTCTACACACACACACACACACACACACACACACACACACATATATATATATTTATATTTGTATATACATGAGAAATAAAATGATCAATTCCTAGTTTAACTCTCAATGATTTACTTGTTCTCTTTTATACAATGGCTGATGCAAATCCTCTTGTTCTCTTTACGTGATCATCCTGCATTAAACTGAGAGTTGATTCATTTCACCATCAGGTCAAGCGCAACAAATAAATTGGTTATTAAATACATCTTTGAAACAATATTGTGTTGACCCTATTTTATTGGCCAACTTAGACCACTTTATATAGAACAGAGACTGGTAATTTAAAGGTGGAACCTCAAATTAGTTCAATGTGAGTATAAACGTGTTTATGAGTGTGGTAATTTTAGCAAGGGTTATACACATAAAAAGGATTATGTAGATATTATACTCATATACCTAGGGTGTTAATCATTTCATGCATTTGGATAAAGTGGGGATTATTTTTTTGTCAAAAATAAAATTGTTGAAATTAAGGATTATGTGTAGTAATATTCTTAGAAATATTCTTAGAACCCTAGACTTTTGAGTAATTACTATTTGGGGCTAACAAATGTTATAAATTATATTCTTATCCCCTAAACTTTGTAAAAATGATTTTGACTCCAAACTTTTATGAAATTATATTTTGGACACTAGATATGTTAAAAAGGAATTTTTGACTCTAAGAGTATATTTTATGGGATGTTTGCAAAATAGCCCCAAACTTGGGAATAATTATGAAATGCTCCCGATATTTTGAGTAATTAATGAAAATGCTATTTTGATCACTAAACATTTGTAAAACAGCCTTAGAGTTTTGGTAAATTTATAAAAATGCCCTACACTTGTTATTTTGGGAGTCAGTCCGAAGTCTTTAAAAGTCACCGGACTCCAACTTTCTAAAAGAAATTACCGTATGAAATATAATATGAAATATCGGTATAAAAAAATACCAAATACCGTATGAAATAGCTCCATTTATGTATTTGATAATACATTTAAGTGCGAGTAAGTGATAAGAACCCAAAAGTGATTAAATTAAAACCCAAATATACGTTTTTTAATTGCTTATTGTTGGTAAAATGGGTCTTATGCACATTCATGTTTATTTTGTAAGTCAAATTCCTCTTGCGGAGTTTAAAGAATCAAATTAAGGCAAAATGCGATTAAAAGGACATAAAACCCAACTCTACTACCAATTACAATGTCCCCTAACTGAGCCCAAACCTCCTTAATCATGTCCTGAGCCTCGTGTATGTTTAGTTTGCACCTTTCATATTTTTTTAGATATTTATTTCAGTCGTTTATAATTTTAGAATTTATTTTATATTTTATTTTTAGGATTAATTTGTGCGTATAACTGTATATATTGGAGTTCGTGTTGTGCGTCGTCTATTTTTTTATATTTTATTAGGTTATGTTTATTAGTATTATTTTATTTTAAGTCTTGTATTTTTAGATTAGGAATTTAATTTTCTTAGATTTAATAGATTATATATTTTGCTTAGTTTTATTTTATTTTTAATAGATTTGTAAATACTTTTTTTAATATATTAGGAATATATCTTTTTAGCTTTAGTAGAATTTTATTTTTAGATTTTATTTTAGGTTTTAAATATTTTAGTAATTTTATTTACACACTATCCTACACCTATTATTATACACCTCACATAAACCCACTACCACCTCCCATCATCTTTCCTACTAAACTGTTCTACTCTTTCTCTCTCCTCCTCCATAACCAAAACTTACCACTCAACTCCATTAACAAGCAACCACCATAGCCACCTCACGCCTTCTAACCCAACCTCACTTAACCCGTATGCCCAACATACCCCCAAATCCCGACCTCTATAGCAGCCTACCAGAATCCTTCAACCAACTCGAGCTCCGTTCCAATCCCCCACAATGTCATCACTCTCATTAAACCCACATGAACACTTGTGCAATCCTTTAATTATACCCCTCACACCTCTCACACTTCATGTCAATCCAATTCCAACTATACCCCTAGCCTCAATCCACCTATCAATTGAAGACTTGGTGGCACTTGAAAAAACTCTCCATTTTGGTTTTAACGTTGGGATAATTCCTCTCCACCACTCTATAAAAAGTATTTATAATTTTTAGCAAATATCTCAATATAAAGTGATGTGGTTGAATTTATCTCTTTTGGAAGTAAATTCTTCTCCATTCCTTTATTGAGAGTATTTGCATTTTTAGTAAATATCTGAACATAAAGTGATGATGTAGAATTTATTTCTTTGGATGAATTCTAATGTACAATTTTATAATGAGAGGATTTGTAATTTTTAGCGAATCTCTCTCATTATTTAAGAGTCCATTATTAAATCATCCATCGTATATATTGTAATTAGTTTTTATTTTTTATTCTGTAGTTTTTATTTAAAAAAAAATATATTAGTGAGGGATTGTAATTGAGAGAATTTTGGATTGTAATTGAAGAGTTCACTCTAATTCAAGCGTAAAATGAGTTTGATTTATTCCTCTTTACTTACTTTTATTTTAATCCTTGCATGCTTTCATTTGTTTAATCTATGACTATGTCTTGGATGATGATTCCCATTCAAGGGATGAACTTAAGGCCTCTTGAGTCCAATTTAGTTAGTTTACTTATTAGCACAATTTCATTTTTCTCATTTTTCTCTTATTAGATATTACATCTTAGTCAGTTCTTTAAAAATTAACATAGTTAGTTAATTAATAATCCCTTGAAAATCATAAAAAAAATAATAATATGAAAATGATTTACACTTTTGCCTTCACATATTTTGTTCTTCATACATGAAAGTTGGGTTGACATCCTTACTTACCTCTATTAAAGTTTATATTATGTTTTTAGGTTCAAGGGAATTTTGATTGGAAGGGATTTGCAACAATGATCTATGCTTAGACTCTTTTGAAGATGCCTGGTATCACGCATAGACTCCAACACTAAAGGCAATATCGATATGACTAGAAGTCAAGTAGAGGAAAATATATATCGTACTCCGATAAAGGGTTTGCTCTATATCCTTGCCTAAAGCATCTTTGCTAAGCTTTGTTGATGTACTCATAGGGGTGCGTGAGTTCTTTGCGGGGTCTAGACAAAACTTCTTTCAAGTGATGAACCTGGAGACCTAGGAAGAATATAAGCTCACTTACCATAGTCATTTCAAAATAACTCTTCATATCCACCTCAAATGTGTAAGAAATGCGGGACATGTGAATCGAAATACTATGTCATTCATATAGACTTGGGCAACCAAAATAGCACTACTCTCTCTCCTTACAAATAAAGTCTTATCCAATACTCTTCTCTTGAAGCCACGAACTAAGATATAGAAAGTGAGACTCTCGTACCAAGCACGGGGTTCTTGCTTCAAATCATACAAGTCCTTCTTAAGACAATAAACATGTATCGGGTTCTGAGGATCTTCAAACCCTTTTTAGTTGTTCTATGTAAAACTTCTCCTGTAAAATGCCATTCATAAAGGAACTCTTGACATTTATCTGATATAACCTAAATTGTGGATGACATGTTATGGGAAGTAGTAAGCGAACGGACACAAGAATAACAACATGAGTGAATGTCTCGTCAAAATTTACACCCTCGATTTGTGTGTAACCTTGAGCGACCAACCTACCCTTATTATGAACTATCGTACCATTCTCATCCATTTTATTCTTATAAATCCACTTATTACCTATCACATTAGACTCGCTATGTTAGGGGACTAACTCCCAACCATTGTTCTTGTGAAACTAAAGCAACTCATCTTATATGTAAGAAATATAATCCTCGTCCTTCGGTGTTTCTTTCACATTATTGGGCTTAACTAAGGAGGTGTAGCACAAATAGCTTACCACATTTTTTAGTTGAGCATGAGTCTTTACACATAATGTGGTATCACCAAGTATAGCGAAAGGGTCATGACTCTCTTTAACCTAAGATGGTGAGTCCCTTAAATTAGGAGTAGGCTCCACCGTGGTAGTATAGGAAAGGGGGACCGTCATCAGGGGGTGAATCATACCCACACTATGAGCTAGGAGCAACAAATATCGATGGCTCGTCATCTCTAATCGTGACATTTATTGACTGCATAAACCTAGAGCTTGCAAGGTTAAAAATCCTATAACCCTACTAGTCGATGAATATCCTAAGAATATCCCCTCGTTACTCCGAGAGTGAAACTTTCTTAAGTGCTCTCTATCTCACAAGATGTAGCAAATACTCCCAAAGATACGAAAATATAATAGGTTGGGCTTCTTCCCTGTACACACCTCATAATGAGTGGGTAGTGTGTGTGGCAGAAGATATACACTGTTCGCCATATATATGCAGTGCTCGTCGCCTTTACCTAAAAATTCCTAGGCATGTTTCTCCTAAGACGCATGGATCTATCCATCTCTTATATCGCCCGGTTCTTCCTTTCAACAATCCCATTTTGTTGAGGAGTATGAACAGTCAAAATCTCATCTTTAATGCCCTCTTCATAATAATAGCTATCCACTTTATCTTCTTTAAATTCAGTGTCGTTGTCACTACGTATCCAATTAATAATGACTCCGTGTTGCTTTTTTATAACACAACACTTGTTTGTAATGAACTCAACCGCATTGAACTTTTTTCTAAGGAATACTACGATAGAATATCTAGAAAACGTCATCAACCATCAAGAGAATATATCTCTTACCACCTAAGCTCCCTGAGTGAGTAGGACCCATAATATCCATATGAATCAACTCCAAAACACAGGAGGTGGTAATGGTATTCAACTTTCAACGGGGACTGTAAATTTATTTTCCTTATTGGCAAGGTTCAAATCGAGGAAGTTAGTTTCCCAAGTGATGGCAACCCATAAACTAGGGTCCTTTTCAATAATCTCTCAAGATCTCTAAAGTCACATGACCTAGCCATTGATGCCAAAGGTTCATAGTGGAGACCGTGGCACTGTTGCACATAAAGGGGGACTTCGGCAAAATTCCATAACAATTATCTTCAGTCCTCACACCTTGTATTAAAAGTTAACCAGAGTGGTAATAAACATTACATTCAGACTATTCAAACTTTACCGTAAAGTTGTGTCACACAGTTGTCTTATGCTAATTTGGTTTGCTTTCAACCAATTCATGTACAACACATTATCTAGTTTATGTAGACCTTGTATCTCAACTCATCCACGCCCTAAAATACTAGACGTACTCCCATGTCCAAAAGTGACTTTACCTTTCTTGCAATCCTCAAGGTGGGTAAAAAATAAATGTCACCAGTCATGTGCCTAGAGCACCCACTATCAAATATCATTGGGAAGTATTTTTAACCTTGAGAGTAACATGAACAACAAAGGCTTTGACGTCTTGCTTAGGTACCCAAGTGTAGGTAACTTTTTATTTTCCATTTTCTTTGTTCGATTCATTATGAGCATTTGACGCGTTCTCAAACGGAAAAGACATCCATTTAAATTCTTCCATTATGCTTTGTGAAATAGAGACTAGGAACTCAACTTGCTCTCTAAGACTATCAAAGTCGCTAGAGTGGTGCATGGGGGTAGGTGTACACCTCGTTTTACCTAGTTTATAGAATAACTATCTAAGGTGACATCTTCTCTTGCAAAAGGTGCAAACATAATCTTGTTTGGGTCTACCTTATTTTTCTTTCTTAAATTTAACTTTATTTTATGGTTTAGGTTGAGGGCCATAAGGATTAAATACAAATTTAGGAACTAGTTTCGGCGCGGTATGGGAAATGGATGCACCTTCATAACCTATTCCATTCCATTCACTAAAACTTAAAGCAGGGTCGAGGAGAATATTACCTACATTCTTTGATGTATCCTCGATAGTTTGCTTGAATTTTTGGGTACGTTCGAGATCTTTCTCGAGTTGGCATACAAGGGCTTCAAGTTTCTCATGAGTCTCCACGAATGCTTGGAGATCTCTCGGAAGACTATCTACCTTGTTGGTCAAGTCCCCGTTCTCTCACTCAACTAAACAAACTCTCTCTCCAAAAGCTTCTCTCAAAGAGGACTCGCTCCGTATTGCCTCTCTCAACTCCTTCTCTAAGTCTAATACTCTCATAACTAAACCTTCATTTTGTTTCTTGGATGTAAAGGACTCAGCATAAGATCGGCATAGGCTCACTATAGGTCACTTTCGCTCTCACTTAAAACATCGTCCCCCTTACTCTCATCGGGATGACTAGAGTCGCTATCGAGGTGTCCATGTTTAGTAGCTTCCTCGTCAATGTGAGGTGCACTATATTTACTAATATAAATATCCATGAATGCATTGAAGTTAAATCCATCTGGTGATTTATCCCCCGAACTCATCGAATCGACCACACTATCACGAAGCATGACATTTAAGGAAAATTTTCCTTTACATTGTCTCTTTAACGTAGTCGAACAATCATGAGCTTTGTGACCCATTCCCTTGCACTCATAACATCTCTCCTCATCTTTCTTTGGAAAATATTTATTTTCCTTTTCAAAATTTTTCTTGCCCGATTTTTATTTTTTTATCTTTCTTAAAACTTTTTTTTTGAGGTATTGTAATTTTTAACTTTGAGAAACCTTTCAAAATTTTTAGCAAAAAAGGCTAAATCATCTAAGTCAATATCATACTCGAAATCCGATGACAATTACTCTTTCTTTTTAGATTGAACTTTTTGAGCAATTCCCTTTTCCATAGGTTTAACAGTTTTCGAAAACATGTCAATCTCATACGTTTGAAGGCTTCCTACAAGTTCTTCTAACCTAAGCGTATCTAGTATCCCTAAAGAATTTAGCATGGTAACCTTAGGAATAAAGAGGGTAGGTAACGATCTCAAAATTTTCCTAAAACGCACGTCTGAGGTATTCTCTCACCTAAATTAAAACTTGAGTTAACTATATCAAATAGAAATGTGTAAAACTCATCAAAAGATTCAAACTCAAGCATAGTGATAGTTTGAAATTGTGTAGTGAGATTTTGCGATGGAGAATATTTAACGGCATTGGTTCCCTCGTGAGTGAGCTGGAAAGTATCCCATTCTTCTTTAGACGTGGTGCACGTCATAATGCGGCAGAACTCATTAGGGGTAATGTCCCTTGAGATGGCACTCAAGTCATGCGAGTTAAAATTGCTCTATTAAAAGTCATCTTCTGTCCAAGAAGAGACAGGCTTAGGGCTAATAACAAAGTGTCATCAGTCATAGTGGGTGGTGTCCACCCTCTTTCACAAAGCTAGTTGACACATTCATCAATAGCTCTTAAGGTTGACCTCATCCTAGCTTTCCAATATGCATAGTTTAAACCATAAAAAACCGGCATTCGATAATACAAATTATCCTTTAAATTTGGGATTTTTAAGATCAACAATTTTTCAAAAATTGATATAATTTTTTTTTGCTAAAAATTATCACACAATAATTTGGTGTAACCTGCTCTGATTCCAATTTGAGAGTGCAGGTGATCTAATGGACAAATTTATATAATTGGATGCCACACACATAATTCAATTTTTAATTAAATTTTATCTAAAATTAATTATGTGTTCATACGGGTGATTTTTAATTTTTTATTTCCAAGCAAAGCATACGAATAAACACGAGATGAGAAAAAAATACCCAAGAAGGACAAAACCTTTTTATATTAGCAATATTGAAAGTTTTGAATACAATCGCCTTACAAAACACTTAGCTACACTAAGTTAGATGCACAGAGTCTTCCAAACGCCAATAGATACGACTCAACTCCAGAGTCGTCCACATGCAGCGATCTACCCCCGGTATCTACCAATCCGCCTCATCTTTTTCTTTAGTCTTGAAACCTTGTTCCACAATCTTAGTAGTAGATAAAAGTCTCTACAATTATTATCAGTAAGAAACCTTCTTATGATGTGGTAAAGTAATCTTGAATAATTCTAGGGGGTTTGGAATATGATAGGAGGTTTTCTATCACAAAAGGAGAACTCAAAAAGGTACTTTTCATTGTGAAAAGAGTTCTTGAAATATCTAATCCCGTTCAGCCTTTTCATAAGAAGGTTGGATAAAAAGGATAAACACTAAATATATGGAAAATACAATCTTTAAAAAAATAAAATTCGAATGACACCCTGTACCTCGTTAGAGTGACTTCGAATAAAGTTTTTTAACGAGATTTCGAAGGACCAAGGAAAACACTACTTTTGATTCTCGTTCGATCGACTATCAGTCGAACGTGCCGTCATTTTTTTTCCAACTTTTTTATAGAAAATTTTTAATACCTTTACATAAAAATGACCTCATAAAAAAACCTAAACCCCATAAATTAATTTTTTTTATGAAGCACGGTAACAATCTTCTTCTATGCATGTTGAGACGAATGAAGATTCCAATCTTTAACGATCTTTAACATAGTCTTCAAGTACCGAGAAGTTGTGACAATGTCATGTTTGTGTAACATGATATGCCGAAGCATCAATAATAAAATATGAGAAATTATAAATTTTTCACTTACAAACAAACATCAAAGTCTGTAAAAATAAAGATTACATGTCTTGCGTTGCACACTACATAGTCTTGATTTTCACATTATTTAAAGCCTATACCCTCGAGACCAAAAGTCATTAGCTAAAAGGGTAACTGACAATGACTATCCTCACTCTTTTCTCCAACCCGTTTGGTATATCGAGAAATTTCTCTCTTGATCCCAGAGTCTCAATGGTAAGTGACATTTGAACTTCGTCTACTACCAAGATATATTAAAATGGTTTTCAAAGTTATTCAGTATTAGGGTAAAGTGGTTTCACTTGTACCTCAAAGGATCCTCAGTTTAAGAAGGCCGGTATATCGTGATCCATGGCAATAAAAAAACAAACCGCAGATAACTAAGTCGCATCACCTCTTTGCATATTGATAAAAATATCTAAGTACACATCTTATTGCACAAAAAAGAACAGAAACTTGCAGGACACTTGCCTTGACAAATTTTCAAAATTATCTAATTATCAGAGGTTGGTCTCTAAAACCCCTAAGATTCCAGGTTGATTGTCTTCCCTTTTTACACTGAGCTGAACCATAATTTCTTTACATTGGATTCCCTAACCCACATTTTATTTTTGAGAAAATAATAGACCAATGTCTATTACTTCCCCGTTCCTCGAACAAAAGTCGAGATATCACCCCTGTCCACCCGAATATAATTCAACTTTTCTTAGTTCTTCCCTATTAAAGATACCACTAGACAAAAATAAAATATCGTGCACATGTGGTTAAATAAATTATATGTATATACATACTGTATATTTAGTAAAAAAAAACTATAACTATTTTCTATATTTTCTTCTACTCACCCAAAATCTATTCATCCATGTGAAAACATTCCAAAATAAGTTCATGAGGCGTCCCTAGACCTCCCATGAGTCTGTGGAAATATGATGTATTTTTGTTGAGAGACACTTTCAAATTACACCACACGGACAAAAAATAGCCCATACCTGGACTATGAATAAACCACCTACCCTACATCTCTATGGGGTTGGACCTTTTTTCTCCCATGCATCCTTAGTGTAGAATTAAAATTTTACCTGGACTAAGCTTTTACGTCTCTTCTCAAACATTATAATCCACAAGAGACCGCATCTCCAAGGACCGCATCTCGCCTTCAGGTGCTTACTAAATGCCCATGTTCATATAGATCCTTCTATACCCTATCTAAACAAGGACTTCCAAATCCACCACCACTATAGGGGATGAATCTAATCTCCATTTATCTACATGTCTTTTATATATGATCTAATATGTTATTTCTTAGATTACCCCAACTTGGAGCCTTCTCCAAATCTGCATCCAACACTTAGGCATCCTCTAAGCCCGAAACTAATTAATAAATTTCTCATAAACCTCATCCTTGTTAGGTATTACCTTAAACCTAAGTATATTTTCAAAGGCTAATCATCCATTTTTTCTAAAAAAAGAAAGATAGAGAAAAGAAACATAATGGAAAAAATGGGAGAAATAATCACTTACAACATTTGGGAGTTAGACAAAATCCACCCATCATCATTCATCAACTCTAGTGTGGTCTCAGATTGAGATGTTGATTTTATTACGCCATCCCATTATTTTTTCCTAACGAGTGGTTTTATCATAAGTCTGCAAGTGAGGTTATATTTCTTTCATGTTTGAATTATTAATTAAAACCACCTCAATTTTTTCTCTCTCTTTAAATCTTTGCTGAAAGACTTCATGGTTCTAAGACCACCTCACCCACATCCTTTTCACCATTTGAGAATTCCCAAATTACACCCCCTATTAAAACAATGAAGCCTCCACTCAGTGAGCAAAGGCATCTCTACCTAGATTCAAAAAAGTATCCTTACATTACGATCAAAATTTTGAGAATAAACTTATGTTAATTCTAGATGAAAATGGATTTGAAAGTAAAAAAGAACCCAATCAACCTTACCCCAACCTAAATGGATCCCATTGATAAGACCATCTACAAATATCCTTACTCCTCACCACCGAGATTGCCCTGTTTAAATAATTAAGAACTTCTTAAGTGTGCGCAGTTAAAAATCAAGTCCCCTCATATCCCCCTCAGCGATGGACTTCATCGAGCTCTCTAAAGTTGTATTTCCTCCCTTTATTGGCATGATAAGTAGTGGTTCTAACTACTTAACGTTGTGTATTATCCGTGTTTAATTGAATATTCTAAGCGAATCAAATGACACACCTAATAATGAGACTCTGTGGACCAAAGATACTTAAAGTACCTCAAAAAGATTAACAAACATCAAAACGTCTATTTAACTCTTATTGCAAGAGATGTAACAACCAGTAACTTGGGAAACATCGAGTAACCAATAATATATCTATATGGGACCCTCCCATAGTCAATTTCTCTTCTCCATAAACTTTGATGAAAAATCACCAAGACTTCCAAGAGGACAACCTAGTCCCAAAGGATAACCTAAAGCCCTCCCAGCCTCTTAAAGGAGAGTTCATACCAAATAAGGAGATCTCTACCCCCACATCCAAAATAAACATCAGTGGGGAATCCACCTTGTCTTACCCCAATGGGGTTACATTATCTGAAACCTTTAACCTCGATTGTTCATAAAATTCATTGTCCCTAGATATGTCCTAAACATGGGTACAAGCCGAAATGGTAAAAGAGTAGTAAATTCCCAAATCCAACACAAAATAAAAGTCATCCAAGATGACAAAGAGACAAACTTGGACTAAGATTCAAATTCCATAAAGATTTCTAGCCAGGACAATAGAATAAAACACGAATGAGTCGAATAGAGAAAATGTTGCAACGAAACACATTCCCACCAATCAAAAAAGTGCCCAATCTGAGCCACCAACATTTAGTTTGAAGTGAAGTAGTAAATTTGCGCCCCTAACTTTTTCATTCGATGTAGCTATATGGACCTGATTCTCCACTATATTATTATCGGTGACATGCAAATACAAACACATCGTTGTCTTTGAATCAGAGATACGTAGGAAACTCGAGATGTCACTTAGGGACTGGTCAAACACTAAACAGAATCTCTTACTAGATTTCCTAATAAACATGGTCATTGTGTCTTAATTAATAAAGATATTACACCGTCTAACATGTGAAACAAAGTAATAAAAGGCACTTTAAAGTGTTACAACTCTGCAGGGTTATCATTATTTAAAACATAACACAAAATTCGGTACTCTTAGACCGCAACTTATGAGGCTTAGTTGGAAATCACATTCCCCTCCCCCTAAATTTTCAACTATAAAAAGCCTTGCCCCCAAAGACAAAACCCCAAGGCATCATACACTACCAATATTTAGCCAAGGTGCAATACAAGCCACCACATCCCTTGGAACTACATTTGATGTGACACCCCATAAAATTTTATCATAGATTGATCAGGTCATATACAAACTCATGGGAATAAAATAATTGAACCTCATTCAAAGCGTGATTATTGTAAAAATAAATACATAAAATAAATAACTGAAACATACCATAGGTGAGCCACATAACTCTAATACTGAACCAACCAACAATACAAGTATCATCGCGTAACTACAACTATATCAATGTAAATCCAATTACTAAAATAATCTCAGAGCAGAGGTGACACAACTGCCTATGACCTAGAAAATGTTAATAAGAGACGTTAATAACATGTCTAAGTATTATAATCATATAATTGATTCCGAGAAATAATATAATTATGATTTTTTTCTCGTATTTTAGTAATTTTTAGGTTATCCCCAAACCTAACGATCCTAGATATCACATAAGTCTAATCCCCGACCCAAGTGAACCCACAATTACTCACTATTAATCTTTCATTGAATATTCATAAATAATTATTCTACGCTTCTTAAGTATATATATATATATATATATATATATATATATATATATAAATAATACATTTATATGTATATCAACATATCTACTACTCATATTAATTATTATAAAATTTTCTACCAGAGTAAAAAATTAGTTACCATCGCACGGTCTAGAGTAAGCCGATCTTGCTCTACCAGGATACTGAGGCGGCACATCGCCCGAACCAGGAGTACTATACTATCTCTGTCTACATAAGTACCTAAGAATTCACCATCACATAACCCATGGTACACCCATATCTCTCTCTTATAATACTTAAGTGCCTTTGTTGACATGCCCAGGGAACGATACATCTTTATATACTGAAGTAAAGAAGTGGTAATCATCGCACGACCCAGGGTAGTGCCTATCTCTCTTGGTTGGGATACTAAAATGGCATCATCGAATGGCTAAGGGTACAATATATCTCTATCAACCATAATAATATATATACCATATACTATGTATTAAATAAGTAATCATATTCATTGTGATTTACGTAAGTTAAAATACAAATACACATGCTTATGTCACTTGTTTACGAATTTACTTATCTTCTTGTGAGTAATTTAACCCATATTATTAGTTTTAAATCACTATGTCACCATTATTTATGTCCCAATCCTCATCCCATGATATCTTTTTCTCTTTTTAGGGAAACTTACAAATTTACCTAGACCGTGTGCACAGTGCTAAAACACAGTCGTTCGCACGCCCAGTGCGTACGAACCACAGTTGTGGTAATTCGCATGGCTAATGTATGAAACATTTCCAAATTCCATTTTCAACATCCCACAGTTCTTAGCACCACTCTTATGTGTAGAACTACTATTTTTGGCTTATCATAAGGTCTTAGTACCCGATGCACCCCAAATTGTCATTTTAAATTCATAACATTCCACCATCCATCAACCTTATAAATTTTAATTAATGCATTTAGTAATTAGAGATATATTATCAGATCTAAAAGTTTAAAACCCCAGGTTGGAAATTCATCCCCAAATCCCAAATTGTGAATTGATCCATGTAATAATCAAGGGTCTTTTACTCAATTTCATAATCAAAACATAATCGAACTATCACTTTATTCATTCTAACCCAATTTCATGAAGAATTGTAATAACTTCCATTGAGTGACAAAAACCTAAATTTTACTAATAAAATTCAATTTCGAATTAGCTATTAAAATTATCCAATTCAACGATTTATCTTTATATTTAGAGTAAAATGTATAGTCATATTCTAACACTAAAATAATTATATTAATACACTAAATAAACTTACCTCCAAATTCAAGTAGGTTGAATTCCTATTAAGAAGTCCAAATTATCCTCCTCTCCAATGCCCAATTGCCACCTTTTCCTATTCTTCAGGTGGCCTCCTTCTTCTCTCTCTAGGGTTTCCTTCCTCAAGTGTTAAAATGATTTTTAATAATCATAATCTCCCTTTTTATTTTATTAACCACTAAATTTACATTAACTCCCATATGAACCTTGGCGCATTAAACCCAAAATTATTTCTAAATACTAAAAAATCTAGCCCAAACCATATACTAGCCTATGGAGATTAAAAAACTATTATTTTAAGTCCTAATCCAACATTTTAAATGTCGTTGTTGTACCCAAAAATAGGAGTATGAAATGGACCAACAAAATTGTGACATCTATCATCATAATACATTCAATTAATCACTATTCGTCAGACTCTATCGTGGTTGGCTGAATGTTCCCCACTGGTCGGCATAATGGCTGACCATCATCAGGAAGGCCAACCATCAACAAAGCATAATGTCTAAGTTTAAGGAAACATGTGAATGTCTACATCTATTTTTTAAATGCACGTGGTTCTCCTTATTCTAGCTCATGACTAGTTGTCATCAAGAATGTAAGAAAGTGTAATTGCCTGGCATATAAAGGATCTCCAACCCTTTTTCTTCTGACCCCTACTCTAAATAGCCCAATATATCCCTCATTTACGCTAAGAAAGAAAACATCATACACTCAATCCTAGAGAGATCCTTGAGAGCTTGTACTTTGCCCTAATATAAATTAAATTTGAATATGTGGATGTAGGCACCTATATGGGTTGAACCACATTAAAACTCTTTTCTTTTCTCAATCTCCCATCTCTCTCAAGTTCAAATAATTTTATTTTGTATCTGTTATATCTTATTATTAATATTATTCAGCTAAGACATATAATGGCCCTAGTACCAATTTTATACCATAGCGTATTAGCGTCATCTGTGGGAACAATTAGACAACCCATCTGTTGTTTCCTTTTCAAAGTTCTCTCCAAAGTCACCTGTCAGCCCCTGTGCCACTAGAAATGTACTATACCAAAAACATCAATTTGGCACACCCTGATATTAAAATCTGGCACAGTTTTAGACTGTGCCAAATTCTGTCATGGTTTAATGACAATCTAGCGCACTTTAAAGTAGTGCCAAAATTGAGTACACTTCACTAAATATAAAAAATCCTAAAAAAATTAACTATCCTCACACTTTGGTATCCCTCTCTCTTCCCGCTCACCCCCGCTCGTCGCTCTCATCATTTTATCTTCCTGCACCATCCACCTACACACTACCTGACACCTCGTCCACCAACTACCATCATCGATCTTTCATCCTCCAACTACCATCATCTACGAACATCCATCATCGAAATACCACCATCAGCTCCAACTTTGAAATTGAACAAAATAGGTGATTTTAACTGTTAAGAGTTCTTTCTTGATCTTACTTTTACGGTTTTTACTTTTGTATGTCAGAATTTATAGATCAAGATGTGACTAGGCTTTAACTTTCTCACTAATTTCATTATCAGTGTATTTTTTGGGGTTTTTGTAAAATTTGGATATTCTTCAAGATTCAACCCTAAATAGTTGGAACTTGAATTCATATACACATAGGTTTTTCGATCTGGATTATTGCAATTTCTTTTGGCCAGCTATAGATCAGTTCAAATTCAATTTTTGATTCAACGTCTCATTCAATTTCAGACTCTATGTTGCTCACTCACGCTGTTCAGACCTCAATGTCTGATTGTTGAGCTATCCAAATTTTTTTATTAATGAATCAGAACTTTTTTTTGTAAGGACATATTTCTCAATTCTATTATCTTAGGGTCCGTTTGATAGAAAACTGGGAATATGCAAATGATTCCAGGACAAATAATTCCAAGGCAAATGAATATTTTTCAACTTGTGTCTATTTGATATAAGTTGGAAAATCATCAATTTTCCACATTTTCTATCAAACGCAAAAGCTGGAAATTAGATTTAAAAGTGGAAAATTTGTTTACGGAATATATATATATATATATATAATAAATATATATTATTAAATATACAAAATATATGAATATATATTATATTATTTGCGGAATATATATATTCCATATATACAAAATATATGAATATATATTATATTATTTGCGGAATATATATATTCCAAAAATTAATATAATTTGCAGAATATATACATTCCGTAAATTATTATTAATTTTTGGAATATTCATATATTTTGTATATTTTTTCGAAAATTAATAATAATTTACGAAATATATATATTTGGAAATAATATAATAATTTAATAATATATTTAATATATGAATATATTTCATAAATAAAATATTATATTTTCATAGATTTTCTACATTTAATAATATAAAAATCTATAAAAAATCTATGAAAATATAATATATTATTTACGGAATATATGAATATATTATATTATATACTGAATATACTAAATATATATTATTTACAGAATATATACATAATATTATATTCTGTATATATGTAAATTATATATATACTAAATATATATTATTTACAGAATATATACATATATATTATGTATTTATGAATATATACATATATATAATATACGTATACAATATAATATGTCTGTATATATACATATATATAATATACACATATATAATATACATATACAATATGAATATATATACAGAATAACATGTATATAATATACGTATACAATATAATATGTCTGTATATATACATATATATAATATACATATACAATATAATATACACGTATATAATGTATATTTACACATATATAATATACATTATTCTGTATATTATATATGTATATATTAATATAATATACATATATATTCATATTGTATATACATATACACATATATAATATAGATTATTCTGTATATTATACATTATAATGTATATATTAATATAATATACATATACATTCATATTGTATATACATATACACATAAATAATATACATCATTCTGTATATTATATATGTATATTATAATGTATATATTAATATAATATACATATATACATATATATTGTAAATAATATACATTATTCTGTATATTATATATGTATATTACAATGTATATATTAATATAATATACATATATACATATATATTGTATATACATATACAATACATTATTCTGTATATTATATATATTGTATATGTATACAGAATATGTATATGTATATTCTGTATACATATAATATACATATATACATATATATTGTATATACATATACAATACATTATTCTGTATATTATATATATTGTATATGTATACAGAATATGTATATGTATATTCTGTATACATATACAATATATGTATACATATACAATATATATAATATACAGAATAATGTATTTTATATGTATATACAATATATAAATATATATGTATATTATATTAATATATACATTATAATATATTAAATATAAGGAATATATGAAATATACAAAATTTACGAAATATAAATATATATTAGAATATATGAATTATATAAATTATATAAATGTACCAAATATATAAATATACGAATATATATTAAAATATACGAAATATATATATTTATATATTTATTAACAATATATATTTATATATTTATGAAATATATAGAGTTATAAAAAAAATAGTTTCAAGTGATTTTCCACCCAAAGGTTGCAAACAAAAACCTGACCCCCCCCCCCCCCCAAAAGAATTGAATTCCACCCTAGGGTGGAAAATTGTGCTTAAGGGGTGTTGTACATAGAAAACAAATTTCAGGGAAAATTAAGGCTATCAAACAGCCTAAAAGCTGAAAAATACCAGAATTTTCCAACTTTTGGGAATTTGCCTTGGAATTTTTGTGCTATAAAACGGACCCTTACATTTGTGTATGTCGTACGCCGCTACATTTGGTACATCTCTTCACGATCTCATACGACGACCTCAATCCAAATTCCGGGATTCAAGAATTCATCATCTCCATCATGTGTACCACATCTACCTCAATGACTTCACGTTCCATGATTTTAGGGACTTTATGCAAGTGGTACGCACGAGAAGTCAAAACAGTGAAAGAAGGCAAGGTATGAAAGTTCAAGGGCATTTTGGTAATTTTATAGTCACCGTCTGGAGGTTTGGTCAATTGGAAAGTTATATAACTCGCCGTAACAAAGACACTGAAAGAGACGACACCTTAATTCGAGCTACAGTGAAGAAGTTATGGCCCTTTGAAAATGGAGAATATTCTGAGAAAAAGACTTTGAAAAATCCTGAGTATTTCAGCCCCATGTTCTAGCGATTTTTTGCGAACCGAACGCTAAATCGATTCGGAGTGGAACCGATTCGTGGTACACCCGAACCGTTTTGAGGTACCTGTACGGTGTCAGAGTTTGAAAATCGTGAAACTCTTTATTGGGTTCCCTATAAAAGCCAACTTTGGGGGAGTTATTTCACAAGACTTAGAGAGACGAATTTGAAAGTCCAAATACATCTAGTCTTCATATTTTTGAGTCCCAAGACCCTATTAATAAGATGGCATGCTGTACGAATAGATTCTACCCAAAATACTTAGGTAAGTTCTTGGCATAGAGCATGACACGTGCCATCTCTTGAAGGGTACGATTCTTTCTCTCAGCTATACCATTTTGTTGAGGGGTCTTAGGAGCACTGAACTCATGTTTGTAACCATTATAGTCACAGTATTCTATAACACCAGTATCTTTGAATTCACCACCTCTATCGCTTCGGATTCTATTCACTTGAGTGTCTTTCTCATTTTCAATCCGTAATAGAATCTTTAAAAAAGTTTGGAAAGTATCGGATTTCTGTTTTAAGAAAGCTACCCAAGTGAATATGGTGAAGTCATCTACCATAACTAAGATATAACTGTGTCCACAGAGACTAACAGTTTGAGAAGGACCCATTAGGTCCATATGGATGAGTTCTAAGGGATTAAAGGTAAGGATATCTTTAACCCTTTTATAAGGTGCTTTAACAATTTTTCCTTCTTGACAGGGACCACAGACAATGTTGTGAATAGGTTTAATTTTTGGTATTCCTCTAACTATTTGTTGAGAGGAAAATTTACTCAAATTTTCGTAATTAATGTGACCCATTCTGTTATGCCATATCTCATTGTCATCCATTCTGGGAACATTACAGATTTCAGAACTAGTCATGATAGTATAACAATTGTCAGGAGTCCTGAATCCTGTAATTACGCATTCTCCCTTTTCATTTAAAATCTTGCAATTGTTCTTTGAAAAGGTGACAGTATGGTTTAAGTCACAAAATTGCGAAATGCTAAGTAAATTAGCCTTAAGACCTTTAACTAAGAGAAGATTTTCAAGAACAGGAAGTCCTTTTTCTTTAAGAGTTCATTTTCCTATGATTTGGGATGATACTCCATCACCAAAAACAACTTTTCCACCATCAAAGTGGGTTTTATTAAAAAGTTTTGTATCATCACCTGTCATATGCTTGGAACATCCAGAATCCAAATACCAACCAGTAGATGTAAGTTCAGCTTTTAAGGCAGAAATAACAATATTACACTTCATCTGGGGTACTAGATCATCTTTTCTAACCCAAATTTCTTTGGTTTTCTGTTTGCGCTTGTTTGCTCTCTTTTGATAAAATTTGCGAGCATTAGATTTTTGTTGAAAAACATTTTGCGCATGATTTTGAGTAAATTTAAACACCTGAGCATTTGATTTAGAAAAGTTTCTGGGATTCCTTCTAGTAAATGTCCTTTTAGGTTTAGTCTTTCTATTCCTATAGTTGGAGTTTTTATCTGGTGGTCTGGGAAGGACATAATTGTTTCGACTCCTCCTAGAATAGTTAAAGTTTTGATACATGGAAGTATTGTAGATAGGCTTAATCAGTCTCCTAGCATAGCAATAATCGAAAGAATGTCCGTATATATCACAATAGGAGCAATAAAGATTGCTCAGAATGGGGTTTACCTTAGGAAAGTCTCTAAACAAAGGTTTTGAGAAATTTTGAGGCTGAATTTTATTCCTAGGTAGCACAGGTTTGAAAGCAGGCTCACTTTTCCTAATTGGGGGGCAGACATATTTTCCCTTTGGTAAACTTTCATTCTTAGAGCAACTTGCATCTCCAGTGTTAGTGTTTTGATGATCAAACTCTGTTTTTAGTGAATGAAAGTCTGGACATGTTTCAATAGGTCTTTTGCCTCCTGACACAAATTTGATAGGTTCAACATGTTTTGTTTGTGTCTTCAACTTGGGGCAAAACCCTATACCAGTTCTATCATCAGAATTGGTTTTAGATTCAGCAACAAATCCATCAAAATAGTTTGAATTATTTTCAAATTTTGTACATTTTTTGAAAACAGTTGCTGTCTTTTCTTTTGTTTGTTCCAATTCTAATAATGTCCCTTTGTATTTTTTCTCCAGAATTTCATTAGCTTCAGTCAAAGTTTTCAGTTTTTCATCAAACACTTTGACTTCACTTTCATGAGACATGCATTGAGTAGTATACTCTTCAGCATTCAGTTTTACCATCAGGCTTAGATCCTCTAGCTTTTTGGTAAGATCTTTCACAATCTTTTCTAGTCTAGTGCTTTTCTTAAGAGTTTTGGCATATAGAGTGTGAATGTCTGGGAGATCTTCATTGTCTGAGTCACTAAGTGAAGTGTGTGAAGTGACCCCTAAGGTTTCATTTCTTAAACTCACGCACCCATTGACATCAGCAGTATCGATTCCCCTTTGACTCACACACCCCAAGGAAGAAGTATTAATGTTCTCAGTAAGTAAAGCATCTAAACCAGTTAAAGTATGATTCAAAGCAACAGAGCTAGAATTACTAGACTCATCCTCACTATCAAGCACAGGCATATCATCATTATATATGATTTTGGCAAAGAAGGATAAACAAGGATCAAAACCATCAGATGTCTCAGGTTCCTCATTTTCAGAGTCACTTGAGTCATCCCATGTTTTGCAGATGTTGGCTCTAGAGTGTTTATTTTGGGTATTTAAATTAACTCTACAGTCTTGAGCAATGTGTCCTAGTTTACCACATTTATAGAATTCAGTCTTCTTGAGGTCTCTGTGAGGTCTTGTGTTGTCCTTGTTCTGTTTGTCATGAGGTTTCTCATGAGGCTTGTGATTTGAAGGAGTTGAATAATTAGACTTTCCCTGTCTATTTGCAATACTGTTTCTAAATTTAACAATTTTCTTAAATTATTTTGACATTAGGGCAATCTGATTATCCAGACTTTCTAAGTCACAGTCCTCATCAGAATCAATACTAGGAGTGTTTAACTCAGGCTTAATCATCTTAGAAGTAAAGCTAAGATTGGAATTGGTATGTTTCCTATGAGTGTGGGTCAATTGTTTCTTAAACTCTAATTCCATTTCCACAGTTCTTAATTTACTACTAAGTAATTCAGGAGTGAGATTTATATCACACATTTCCTCAATAGCATATCTTTTATTGTCAAATTTCTGTGGTAATGATCTCAGAATTTTAGACACAATTTCTTGTCTATCATAAGTTATACCATTAGCATGCAGTTTAGTGACAATATCAGTCAGGTTCATATATAAGTCATCAAAAGACTCAGATTCAGACATGATTAAAGAATTATACTGTTGGATTAACATCTGAGTTTTAGCAGCCTTAACCCTAGAGTCTCCTTCATGGGCAGTAATCAAGGTATCCCATGCTTCCTTAGAAGTGGTACAAGATGAGATTCTCTTGAACTCATGTTCATTTATAGACATAAATATAGCATTCTTTCCTTTATTATTATTGCGAGAAACTTGTGTCTCTTCTTGAGTAAACTCACTTAATATTTTCTTAACCCTCTCATTACTTCCTTCAGTGGCTGGTTTAGTAGGATAAGAGTATCCATTTTTAATAATGCCCAGACATCATCTCCCAAAGTTCCTTGAATGAAAGCAATCATCCTTACTTTCCAGTAAGAGAAATTGGTTCCATCAAAGACTGGAGGTCTGGTCAAGTTACCATATCTTTCATTTTTCTCGTCCATGATTGATTTTGAGAAAACAGTTTCAGAAACTCAGGATCTTTTTGAAAAAAGTTCACCAAAAGCTCTGATACCAATTGAAATAGCGTTGCTAAAGCCGTTTATTGAAAATAAACTATTTAAGCAACTCCGAAAAGTTTGTTAAAGAAACTCTTTACTTAAATCAAACAGATTTTGAACACAAGATGTGTTAACAAAATTATGTACGAGATTAAGATAAGATTTGATAACAAGTTTTAGTAAACAGTTTAAAATATTTTAAACTCAGCACACAACAGAATGGGATGAGAAGATGTAGAAATATTAATACTCAGGATTTTTAACGTGGTAAAACCTCACCCTTGAGGAAACATCCACGACTCCCTCTACGGAGTAAAACAAGAAAATATCACTAAAACAAATATGTGAGTTACAATCTATTTAACTAACATGCACACAATAACAAATCTATACAAGTTCAGGATTGTACCCTCTGGCGTCCTTAAACTTTTCTGCAGATCTTGATTGTTGATGTAGTCTTCTCAGTTTGTCAACTCTTCCTTTGTTTCAGCAGTATACGTCGACTTATGTTCACCAAATCTTATAGCCAACACTTTCAGTGTATGTAGTGTGAATATGTTTGTGAAAAGTGATCTATAACACATGCATGAACTCACACACACTTATTAGTTACAAAAAATCCTAACAAATTACATATAAAGTCTATATGCAGTGAGTTTGTTATTTTTCTTTCTTACAAAACCAAAACCCTTTTGACCTTTCAAAATAACCCAGATTCCACGGAGATCTTGCTTAAGAAATCGGTCAAGACCTTTCTCAATCTCTTTTGAAAATATTTAGGAGATTGAAAACCCTCCAAGTGAGAATCCAACTAGGTTAGGTTAAGTTTTGTAAAAACAGAAACTATAAAACATTTATTGTTGATTCTAAAGTAATAAAATGTTTTAACAGAAAACAATCAACAACGTACTTCTCAAGATGAGAAATAAAATGCAACTAAGTGTATTATGACATGAAAAACTTCAGATCAATGATTTCTATTGAATCAGAAACAAGATCTGAGTAGGTGTCTAAGTTGGAAATAAGATTTTATGAACACAAGGTTACAGCAACCCAAGATCACTCAAGTCGAACTCTCATAAACCCAAGAAACACTAAAGATGCTGTTTATTTGGTTATGGTGTTTTGGAGAGGTAAGTGGTTTAGGTTGGAGAAGATTTTTGACGAAGTTAGGGTTTCTAACTTGACTCTCTGGTTTCTCTCTCTCTCTTCTCTCTTCTCTTTCTTCTCTCCTCTCTCTCTCTCTCTCTCTATTCTTTCTCTGAGAATTTTTAAAGTGGCAAAAGCTTTCGAAGGCTGAGATGAGAGTCCTTTAAATAGCAAGAGGAGAAGGTTCCAGACTATCGTTCAAAAACAACGGCTGAGATTGAGTCAAGATTCTTTGACTTCAATCCAAGGGCTCACAATAGGCGGTGGATTAAACAGGCTATGATTGGCTTAAAGGTTTACACGGGGATTCACTCAGGCGACATGCAGGCCATTGATAAGGGTTGATCCAAGGGCTGTAAACATGCGAAGTTTTGTCTCTGTAAAGAAACACAACTCTGGCCAATCAGAGAGCAGCAAGTGTTGGCCATATAACGAATACAAACGCGCGTCCAAAACTAATTACAAAGCCAACCCTGGAGTCTTTGGCGCTTTTGGTTTCTACCCAGAGTAACTTTAGGCCAAAAATCACAACAATACATATTTAGATATTAACCCCAAAACTTTTTAAATCAAGTTTTAATTTAATAAAACCTTAATTAAAAGATGTTTAAAATTCCCAAAAAATTAATAAAAATCAAATTGAGGGATTTAAACACACTCACTACATTAATACACATAAAGGTGCAATATGTTATGCACAAATTAAGTTCTAAGTGTGTGAGTGATGGCTATAGTCTCAGGATCATTACAAGATGAATAGGAGAAGAGGCAAAACAATCTCTGAGGCTCTTTGGTTTCTAGGATGGACACAATTTTGTCACAATTTCCAAACTAGATGAGCTCTTATACAGTCTAGACTCAAATGAGTCAAAAGTATAAGGGCTTCATTTTTCACTGTAATCCGTGTAATAGTATGTTACAAAATTATAGTAAAAAACAAAAGGTTTCCTCCCTTTGGGGGATTTTTCCTCACATGTGTGTATTTGAATGTTCTTGCATGATTTCATCTTATTCAATCACACCTAGATGCATGTTTAGGATTTAATTTGGGAAAACTTAATTTAAGTTAATAATTTCCTTATTAGAATGCACGCACACTCTTTTAAATTGGTATCAAAGCCAATTACACAACTTTACCATGTAATTTTTCGCAAAATTTTTCTAAGATATCAATTTTCTGAAAATTTGATTTTTGAAAATGAATGTGTTCAGAATGGAGAAAATATATAATAAAATTTTAGTTTTTGACGGGACAAACTATGCATACTGGAAAGCCCGTATGAGATCTGCATTAAAAGCCATTAATGAACGTGTCTGGATTTTAGTTGAAAGAGGGTGGACTCCTCCCTCCGTCACTATTAATAACGTGACCAGTTTAAAACCTGAGACTACATGGACTGAAGAAGAATTTAAATGGTCATCTTTTAATTTTAAGGGTTTAAGTGCTATTTTTGGATCTGTCACGCCTGATGAGTTCAAACACATAATGACGTGCACCACGTCAAAATAGGCATGGAATGTTTTACAACTTACCCATGAAGAAACTAATGCTGTGAAAGAGTCTAACCTGCAAAATTTGACAACTCAATTTGAAACTATCACCATGCTTAAAACTGAATGTTTTGATGAATTTTATGCTAGAATGTCTGATATTGTAAACATTAGCTTTAATCTTGGCGAACACATTCCTAATGCTAGAGTTGTTAAAAATATTCTTAGATCACTGCCTAAGCATTTTATCCCTAAAGTCACTGTGTTAAATTCAATGGTTAATTTAAATACGCTTAAATTGGAGGAACTTATAGGAGACTTGCAAACGTATGAAATTGATATCTTTCCTAAATATGTGACACGACTCAGAATGTGTCTCTAAAGTGTGTACTCTCTAGGCTCAAGTGCAAGCCTGTCGCTCAAGTAATAATCCGACAAGTCGGGTATCGATCCTCAGGGAAAAAGGACAATGGAGTTGTGACGATGGGATAAGATGGAGGAATCCTAACGATGACTCTAAAAATAAAGGAAAATATTTGGTTTTGGGAATGATTAGACTAAATGCAATTATGAAATTATGATGACAAATGCAAACTAAAGTATCTAAATGACGAATGAAAAGTTGAATCGAAACTTTTTAAACTAAATGATGAGAAAACAGGAAGGGAATACAATCCCCCAACCCTAGTGTAATGCAGTGACAACGTCAATCATAAATTTATCCGATAAATCAGACCCGAAATTTAGTACTCCCAAGCATTATGTATACGAGGTTCAAGCCCGCGTCATACCTAATCTGATGATGAGTAAATCGGTATTGCGATAATTGCACTCAAATTGTACTCTAAATCATCACGAGTACCCAAAGGTAAACGAGATATAAAGATCCACAACTATTATGTAATTACGCAATACGATCAAAATTTATCATTAAATTCATCGGATTGACGTTATACACATGCACTAACACATCGGGTTGGGTTCATGCATCCCAACCTTTTAAACCTAGCCGGACATGTTAAATGGACTAGTTCATGAAATAATAACGTTGCATGTGTAAGATTTCATGATGAAACTAGATTAAAGCATGTAAATATGTATTATGAACGCTACAATAAGTTGAATCAAATACGGAAGCTAAGCACGCAAGAACAATGACAATAATCTTGAATCTTAAATTAAAACTTTAAAAACAAACCCGTAACAATTGAATCTTGAAGCAATTTATTCCCTTGATGTTCCTAGATGTTCCTCTCCTTTTCTCTCTATCAAAAACTGACTAAAACTATCCCTAATGGCTGTTCCTAAGTTGCTGCCCACGTTCCCTACAATTTTTGAGAGTTTTAACCTAATAGGACTGTTGGGAACCAATCAGAAAAGAGCAAATTCGCGCATCAGGGACCCCGAACCGGTTCACCCCCCCAAACCGGTTCGGCCTGGGGCTCGCGAATGTATGCTGGCTTGGAATGCTACACTTAGGATTTTTCTGACTTTTCTTTTATTGGATTTTTCTTCAACTTCAATTAGGCATAAATCATCAATCGTAGCTCGGATTTGGGTGCTGTTTCTTCCAGTGTTCCCTTTGTTCCGAGATCTTCAACTTTCCAGTTGACTTCTCCTTCCGTATCTGGCTGCAAAATTACCAATTTGCCCTTGAACTTGCCTTCTTAGCTTTTCTTGCATCGTCTTGCTTCCTCTTTTGTATTGCTTGCATAATTTACCTGTAAAACCAATAAGAGAAGCACGAAACATGAAATACTCGCCAACGAAGGTTAGTAGCATAAATGTGCATCAATTCCATATATGTTACATCACTCGGGTTCACAAATGTACTGAAATTAGGGGGATAAATATACAATATTTATGCCCAATCAAACCCCCCTAACTTAGAACTTTGCGCGTCCCGAGCAATGTAAAAGAATGGGAGTATGAGTTAAGGATCCATCAAAGACTTTATTGGGATAAAGAACCTCTTTCACGGGAAAGAGATTGCATTTAGCTCATGCAACAAGCCTTTAAACCTCTAGTTTACCCTAGTAGGACGAGTTGTGTCTCGTGAGGGTTTGCAGTGAATATACCCACAAAATTCGACTCAAAGAAAATTCAAAATACGCAAAAATTGAGCAATTCAAACTTTTCCATAAAATAGTCATCATCAAGTCATATTTACGAGTCTCAAACCGTAGTGTGTGTGCGCGAAGCCGGAAATATAACCGCCAATTTTCACTGATTGATCATTACGTTACTTATTCGAAAATTCGTTTTGATTTCAATTTCTCACGGAACGCTCTCACAAACGAATCTCTCGGATTATGGCATTTCTCTCGGCATGCGTGATATAACGAGTAAATGTAATGGAAGCAAGTTCACGCATACGAGTAAAAAGACGGAAACTTTATGGCGAAAGGATCTCATCAACGGATTACGATTTTAAAAACGGGAACATTGCCTTTACTTCGCACACTTAGCCTCTTATATTATCTTTTGGTGTCTTAGATCTCCACGCGGTAATCAATTTTTGCAATTTGAACTCGGTTAGGACTTTTTTGGGTTGAAGGTTGCATTGGGTAAAATGAAGGAGGTATGGAAGGTTGGAATTGGAAACGTCATTAATGGTGTTCAATTGTGCTTTTTCCGGGCTATTGCTCATTTTTTTTTTTCTAATTTTTCTATTTTTTTTTGTTGAGCATACTATTTTGTTTCTTGGCCCTTTATATGCAATTTTTGGACTTGAAATTTGAATTTTTCATTTTTCACAATTCCGGCTATTTTGGGTTTTTCGGGTTGTCAAACGAAAGGGAAAATTATTTGGCTCAATTTGGGTTGCAAAGGGTGATTTTTCGCTACTTTTTCTGGCCAATATTTTTGGGGTGACAAATGAGGGCCTACTTCATTGTCCAAAATGCCAATTGCGTTTTCATATGCGTTTCGAGGTGAATTTAGGTTTAGAGATTAATTTGGCACGTTTTTCAAGGCAATATTGCACACATTTTTTAAAATCGATCAAAATGAAAGGATTGAGATCCTTGACAACTTATTAAGCGCTAAAAAGAACTTTGAGTTAACAATTAACTCGGATTGATTTAAAAACTCATAAAACGTGATAGGCTCGAATCTCACCGGGTTTGTTAATCTCCACATTTATTCGTTAAGTCGTCAATTTTCGCTCAATTTCCATCTTTGGTCAATTTCGGCTTTGTGTATGTTGGATGTTTACAATTTGAGACTCCAATTCGACTTTTAATGATATTTTTGAAAATTTTGAATTCCAATTTTTATTTATTTTGAACAAAAGTATTTTTGGGTTTTTCAAAATTTTATGATTTTTTTTTTGAAAATTTTTGGCCATTTTTGAAAATTTGTGAAGTTTTAGAAATACGCACTTGTGACCCCCCCTAACTTAGACTTTTGCATTGTCCTCAAGCAAAAAGGACTAAAATCTAACTCAAAGCGAATAATAAGTGTGGAAAAATAAAACAAACAAATATGAAAAAATGCAAGCTTGTATAATAACAATGAGAATCCTGTGTTACATAAGAAAAGAGAAAGCAACTGTGAAAGTCCTACAACAACCGACATCCACACGAAAAGATAAGAACAATCATAGGGCATGGTGGAGGTGGGTGGGAGGTGCCGGGTGCATTTGGATCATACTGGCCATAAAAGAAGGGGGGAGGAGGACCGCCGAAGTTGAGTTGGTGAAGGTGGACTTGTAGTTGGTACATCATCCGGGTGTCCCTTCGGTAGGCCGCTTGGTCTTGATTGTATTGGTTGATGAACCCGTCGAGGCGGTACTCAACCGCCGAAAGGTGACTATCGAAGTTTGCCCTCGGGGGCTCGAAATCGGAATCCTCCTCCTCATCCTCAAATTCGTCCTCGTCGACGTCCATCATTGGGTCATCATGAGCTTCCTCGGCCACATCCTCTTCGAGAATGGGACGGTCGGGGTGGGCTACGCACATTTGGCATTCGCTTCGAGTGGTGGACGTGCCGCCAATGGGGCGAGGAAGTCGAATTTGTTGCCCGGGGTCATCCACTCCAGCTTCCATCAATAGCTCCGTAATGAAACGGGCGTAGGGGAGTGCAGTTTTTCCATATTCATCATAGGCGGCGTTGAGGATATCTGCGTAAAAGAGCAGGGCAAGGTTGATGGTTCTCTCGGGGTCCAAAAAGTAATAAAGGAAATTGGCGTGCCGTAACCGGACCACCGAGTCATTAGTGGTTTGGTGGATGGCCCCACAAGCAATGAGGTACGTGAAGCGCATCGTGGTGGCCAAACCACCAATAGGAAAGGATTCGCGCACCCAATCCACTCTGGGTGCCATGTGGGCAATGCATTCTTCTTTGGTATGGGGGGTACCATTGTTGGGGTATTGGAAGGGCGCGGGGAGCATCACCCCTTTGGCACGCATTTTGCGTACGATGATGGCCGTCGAGAAGGGAATAGTGATACCATCAAGGTATGCCTCGTGAAGCGTAGAGGATTTGCGAACCAAGGTCGCATAAAATTGGCGAATGGCGGCATCAAACACGTTAGTAGCACCAACCGCGGCAGTCGAATAGGGCGGTGACATCTCCCGGAAGTTGGCCCCAATCAACGAAGCGTTCGATTTGGATGGGGCGCGTGGCCGTGAAGTATTTCTCGGCCTAATGACGTTCTTGGACACATCTAAAGACCCCCTTACCCGGGTCATCAAGGATGGTGGTATCGTCATATTTTTTGGGGCGGATATTGGTTCGGCGAGGGCGCGGCATTTTGAATGAAAGAGAGAGGGAGGGAGAAAAATATGGGAGAGAAGAGAGTGAGGGAGATTATTTTGGTGTGAGAAATGGAGGAGGGGTGGTGGGGTATTTATAGGTGTGAAGGGGTGTGGTTTTGGTGGGAAATGTGAAAGGGTGGGAAGGAGAGGTGGTAGGGAGTGAATTGGGATGAATTTGGGAAGGAGGGAAAGAGTTAGAGGGAGTAAAAACGAATGGGGAGAATGGGGGGAAGAATGGAGGGAAGGGGAATGAATTTGGAATTGGGGGGGAGGGTGAATCTGCCTGGTACCCCGAACCGGTTCGGGGTGTACAGCGAACCGATTCGCCCCCCAAACCGGTTCTGGATGGGGTTCGGTGTGACATGCTGGTCCGAACGCTAGAATTCACTCTTCTCTCCATTTCAAGGTGCTCTCTCATCCTCTAACTTGCGCATAAGGCCCGTAAAAAATTTCTAGACCCTCGGGGTTCCTAAAAATTCCTCGAATTCAACCTCGTAATGTGTACTAGCTCCCTCAAAGTGCGTGCTAACCGATCTCTTTTGTAACTCAGGCTCCTGGCTCCTAACTAACCTATTCACACACGATTACTATACACACAAATTCACCCCATACGCGTCGGAGGTGCGACGACCTTACTTTCTCAGCTCAATTGACCCCGTAAACAGGGTCCGACAACCAAATTGTGTCGACCTCATACTCACATGCCTCTAGGTATAGCTTTAGGCGTTGTCCATTTACTTTGAATGTGTTTTCCCCTTTTAAATCGTGTAGTGCAACAGCTCCTTGGGGAAAAACATTCTTCACGACGAACGGGCCAGACCATCGTGACCACAACTTGCCAGGAAAGAGATGAAGCCGAGAGTTGTAGAGAAGAACTTTTTTGCCGGGATGAAACTCTTTTCGTCGAATGATGCTATCATGAGCAAGTTTCATCCTTTCTTTTGAAATTTTGGCGTTCTCATACGCATCATTGCGTAGTTCTTCTAGCTCATTCAATTGAAGCTTACGGGCTTCACCGACTTTGTCCAAGGCATAGTTCAATTGCTTAATTGCCCAATACGCTTTGTGTTCGAGCTCAAAAGGAAGATGGCAAGGTTTTCCATACACAAAACGGAAAGGAGACATGCCAAGTTGATTCTTAAATGCGGTACGATAGGACCAAAGTGCATCGGTCAATCTAAGGGACCAATCTTTCCGGGTAGGATTGACGGTCTTTTAAAGAATGTTCTTGATCTCCCGATTCGCTAGCTCGGCCTGCCCATTCGTCTGTGGGAGATACGTCATCCCAACCTTGTGGACGACGCCATACTTTCTCATGAGCTTCTCGAATGGCCTATTGCAAAAGTGCGTGCCATTATCGCTAATTATCGCTTTCGGTGCACCGAAGTGAGAAAGTATGTGTTCCTGTAGGAACTTTATCACCACTTTGTTGTCATTAGTCTTAGTAGCTATAGCTTCCACCCATTTAGAAACGTAGTCTACCGCGACTAGGATGTATAGGAAACCAAAGGACGGGGGGAAGGGACCCATGAAGTCAATACCCCAACAATCAATTATCTCAATGATGAGTATAGGGGTAAGGGGCATCATGTCGCGTCGATAAATGGCTCCCATTCGTTGGCACCTATTGCATGACTTGCAAGCGTCATTCGCATCCCAGAAGATTGTGGGCCAATAGAGGCCACATTGAAGAATTTTAGCGGCCGTCTTTTTCGTCGAGAAATGGCCTCCACATGCTTCCGAATGACAAAACTGGATGACCTTCGGGATCTCGTCATCCGGTACACATCGTCGAATGATTTGGTCGGTGCAATATTTAAAGAGGAAGGGATCATCATAAAAGAACATGTGCGACCAATTGAGGAACCTCTTCTTATCTTGCGATGTCCAATCGGGAGGGACGACTCTTGTGACAAGATAGTTCACTATGTCCGCAAACCAGGGATACGAAGAAGTAGCAAATAGTTGCTCATCCGAAAAGTGCTCGTCTATGGGTATGGGATCACTAGGTACGTCGGACGAAAGCCGAGATAAATGGTCGGCAACGCCGTTTTCTACTCCTTTCTTATCTTTGATGGAGAGATTGAACTCTTGTAGGAGTAGGATCCACCTTATGAGGCGCGGCTTGGCGTCTTTCTTCCCAAGTAAATACTTTAAAGCTGCATGATCGGTGAAAACAGTAATAGGAGAACCAGTAAGATAGGAACGAAACTTATCGAGGGCAAAGACTACCACTAGCAACTCCTTCTCCGTGGTAGAGTAGTTGAGTTGAGGTCTGGTAAGGGTCCAGCTAGCGTAGTAGATGACATGAGCTTGCTTATCTTTACGTTGGCCCAAAACGGCCCCAATCGCGTAATTGCTTGCGTCACACATAAGTTTGAATGGTAAGGACCAATTCAGAACTTGCATGATGGGAGCGGACACGAGCATATTTTTCAACTTATCAAAGGAGCTTTGGCATGCCTCTGTCCACTCAAACGGGTTGTCCTTCATGAGTAGGTTGCTTAAGGGCCTAGCGATGGCGCTAAAGTCCTTAATGAACCTTCGATAAAACCCCGCGTGGCCCAAGAAAGAGAGCACGTCTTTCAGCGATTTTGGTGGGGGAAGATCAGCTATGTCATCTATCTTAGCCCTATCAACTTCTATTCCGTTGGATGAAACAATGTGGCCAAGAACTATTCCCTCGGTGACCATGAAATGGCACTTCTCCCAATTTAGCACTAAGTTTTTGTCCACACATCGGGTAAGTACTTTTTCCAACTTGTCCAAACAATGGTCGAAAGAGGTGCCAAAAACGCTGAAATCGTCCATGAACACTTCGAGTCCTCTCTCGACCATGTCGCTAAATAAGCTCAACATGCACCTTTGAAAAGTCGCTGGTGCATTACACAAGCCAAATGGCATACATTTGTTGGCAAACGTACCAAAAGGGCAAGTGAAGGTCGTCTTCTCTTGGTCAAGTACATCCACCTCAATTTGGTTATATCCGGAATAACCATCAAGGAAGCAATAATAAGGGTGGCCCACAACTCTCTCAAGCATTTGATCAATGAATGGCAAGGGGAAATGGTCTTTCCTAGTTCCCGCATTGAGTTTCCGGTAATCAATGCAAACGCGCCAACCAGTGGTGGTGCGTTGGGGAACACGCTCTCCCTTAGCATTCTCAATCACAGTCATACCCGACTTCTTCGGGACGACTTGAATAGGGATCACCCATTTTCTATTCGAAATTGGGTAGATAATCCAGGCATCCAATAATTTGATGATCTTGGTTCTCACAACTTCTTTCATGTTGGGGTTCAGTCTTATTTGCATTTCTCTAGAGGGCTTGACATCCTCTTCGAGATGAATCTTGTGAGTGCAAATCAAAGGACTTATCCCCTTTAAATCAGCGATGCACCAACCAAAAGCACTTTGGTGCTTCCTCAGAATTCTCAATAATTTACCCTCCTGCCTTTCATCTAGGCTAGAGGAGATAACAATAGGAAATGTCTCATCCTCTCCTAGGTATGCATATTTAATATGGGAGGGGAGTTTCTTTAATTCGAGGGTTGGAAATTTTTCACTGGAGGGAGCCATGTGTGTATCCCTCAGAGGTAATTCCTCGAATCTAGAAACCCAATTAACCTCTCTCACTTCCTCGTCCGACATACTCTCATCGAGTAATTCTCTCAACCTTCCAACCTCCCTCTCGAAATGGGTATACGTCCCCTCACACTCATATCTCGTCGCTAAACAGGACTATAAAGCGTCGCCACAAAAATTTTCCTCAATGTACTCTTCTACTACCTCATCTATGAGGCTCACCACGTGAAGATCATCTTCCTCCCCTGTATTTTGGGCTATGTGGAAGATGTTAGTGTCCAAGGTCATGTTCCCAAAAGTGAGTTGCATTCGCCCATTTCTTGTATTGATGATTGCATTAGCCGTAGCCAAGAAAGGTTGCCCAAGGATGATGGGAACATGATTGCTCGAGTTGAAGGAGGGCACCGTGTCCCAAATGACAAAATCTACCGGGAAGTAGAAAGTGTCGACTTGGACGATCACGTCCTCGACTATGCCTCGCAGAATCTTCACTGATCGATCCGCTAATTGGAGAGTGACCTTTGTGGGCTTGAGGTAGTACGTTTACACTTGCCCCCAAGTCAAGTAAGGCTTTCTTAATTCTATTTTCTCTAATGATGCAGGATATAGTGGGTGCATCGGGATCTTTGAATTTAGGCGGGAGATCATTTAGTAGAATGGAGCTCATGTTCTGGGCTAGAAAGACATTATTTTTTACCTTCATCTTCCTTTTTACCATCAACAAATCTTTAATAACTTTTCCATAAGCTAGAATTTGTTTGATGGCATCAAGAAAGGGTAAATTCAGTTTTACTTGCTTAAGTACTTCTAGCACTTCATCACGTGGATTCCCCTTTTGAGCGGGAATCAACCTTCGAGGAAATGGTGCTGCGGAGGGTGGTTTCTCTACCACCTCGGGCTCACTAGTGTCTTCCTTGTCACTCTCGTTCAAAGGGACATCTTCGGCCTCTTTCGTGCCGGGCGAAATCTCCTTGTCTTTTGTTGTGTCGTGTAGAGGAGGTGATAAATCAACGACTCTTCCACTACGAAGAGTGGTCACTACTTGACATTGCTCCTGATGTTCAGTGGATGTGGAGCTAACACTAGTTTGACCTTGGGAAGGTCATTGGCCCTGGGCAGTAAACTTGCCCTTCTCTTGGACACTCAACGAGGAATGTATCTTTGACAGATTTGCATTTATGTCGCCGATCAGACGATCATATTTGGCATTGGTTGCAGTCTGGCTTACAATGAATTGATTCATGGTATCCTCAAGAGTTCTCCGCTGTGGCGGGATATAATTTCCGTTAGGTGGTGGTGCTTGCACATGTCCTTGCATGTGTGGAGCTTGTTGGAATTGTTGTGGTGGAGGAGGGGCAACATGCGAAGGAGGGTTCATTGCGGCATGTTGTTGCCCGTAGCTAAAACCGGGATGGTTTTTCCACAAAGGGTTGTATGAATTCCCGTGCGGGACACCGAAATTACCCTTAAAGCCTCCTATACCACTAACTTGCTCCTGCAACATTACTTTGTAGGCGGGTATCGTCGGGCATTCCTCAGTTGAATGTCCCGCCTCAAAAATCGCACACACCTTTACGACAGGGTTCGGAATGGGTCCAGCTGGTCCTTTTCCATATAACTCGCATAGGTCTCGCAATCCTTTATCAATGGTTTCCAATCGACAATCCGTCATAGAATTCTTATCTACATGGAATAGGCCGGACGCCGATGGAGCAGTGGTGGGTTGTCGATTTCGATTTTGAGCGTTCGGGTTAGAGATATCCCAGGATTAGGTAGTCTCGGCGACATACCTCATGTGAAGATCAGCATCGTGGGCATCAAGATCGACAAACGGACCGCTTCCCATAGTTTCAACAAGTTTTTTAGAGTTTAGATTTAACCCATTATAGATAAAGGAGATGATTTGCGATGGATCAAATCCACGATGGGGGCATGAAGCCACTAACTCGTTGAAACGTTCATAACATCGATGGAATGGCTCATTTTCATGTTGCCTAAATGCTTGAATTTGAGCCTTGATAGAGATTGTTCGATGTGGTGGGAAGAATTTCCTGAGAAATTTCGACTGGAGCTCATTCCAGGATGGAATCGAGCTTGGAGGTAAAGACCATAGCCAGGCTTTAGCTTTATCTTTAAGCGAGAAGGGGAAGAGTTTGAGGCGGATTACCTCTTGTGTGCAGGTTTGATCATTGAGAGTATCACACACGTCCTCAAATTCCCTTATATGGAGGTATGGCTTTTTAGAATCCATACCATGGTAATGTGGTAGCATCTGGATCATTCCATTTTTGAAACGGAACTGCCCGGCATTATACGAGAGTATAATGCATCCTGGAGTGACAGTGCGCTCAGGATATAAGAATTCTCTCAACGGGCGGTATGGAAGCTCTTCCTCACTGGTAGGTGCATTACTATGTTGCGACATCTCTCTCTCACTAGACAACTCGGCACTCTCACTGGGTGTGCTCGAAGTGTGTCCTACGAATGAGAATGGAGTGTTACTAGAGACTGAGTGCGACGGTGTGGGCGATGGGATCCAAAACTGTGGGGCGTTTGGGGTGTGGGGACTAACAGTATTATACTCAACAAGTGGATTTTCGTGAATGCTGGTTGGAGTATTATGGGGTGTGGGAGTGGTTTCAGAATTTTGCATTAAAGTTTAGGAGAGGTGATGATTATGAATCTTTTTGTGTTTTTTTATTTTATTTATTTATTTATTTATTTTTATTTATTTTCAATGCTTTGGATTAACTCAATCTAATCCTAAGTCTGCCTAGTTCCCCGGCAACGGCGCCAAAAACATGACACGACTCAGAATGTGTCTCTAAAGTGTGTACTCTCTAGGCTCAAGTGCAAGCCTATCGCTCAAGTAATAATCCGACAAGTCGGGTATCGATCCTCAGGGAAAAAGGACAACGGAGTTATGACGATGGGATAAGATGGAGGAATCCTAACGATGACTCTAAAAATAAAGGAAAATATTTGGTTTTGGGAATGATTAGACTAAATGCAATTATGAAATTATGATGACAAATGCAAACTAAAGTATCTAAATGAGGAATGAAAAGTTGAATCGAAACTTTTTAAACTAGATGATGAGAAAACAGGAAGGGAATACAATCCCCCAACCCTAGTGTAATGCAGTGACAACGTCAATCATAAATTTATCCGATAAATTAGACTCGGAATTTAGTACTCACAAGCATTATGTATACGAGGTTCAAGCCCGCGTCATACCTAATCTGAGGATGAGTAAATCGGTATTGCGATAATTGCACTCAAATTGTACTCTAAATCATCACGAGTACCCAAAGTTAAACGAGATATAAAGATCCACAACTATTATGTAATTACGCAATACAATCAAAATTTATCATTAAATTCATCGGAATGACGTTATACACATGCACTAACACATCGGGTTGGGTTCATGCATCCCAACCTTTTAAACCTAGACGGACATGTTAAATGGACTAGTGCATGAAATAATAACGTTGCATGTGTAACATTTCATGATGAAACTAGATTAAAGCATGTAAATCTGTATTATGAATGCTACAATAAGTTGAATCAAATACGGAAGCTAAGCATGCAAGAACAATGACAAGAATCCTCAATCTTAAATTAAAACTTGAAAAACAAACCCGTAACAATTGAATCTTGATGCAATTTATTCGTTGATGTTCCTATATGTTCCTCTCCTTTTCTCTCTATCAAAAACTGACTAAAACTATCCCTAATGGTTGTTCCTAAGTTGCTGCCCACGTTCCCTACAATTTTTGAGAGTTTTTACCTAATAGGACTCTTGGGAACCAATCAGAAAAAAGAGCAAATTCGTGCATCAAGGACCCCGAACCGGTTCAGCCTGTTCCCCGAACCGGTTCGCCCCCCCAAACCGATTCGGCCTGGGGTTCGCGAATGTATGCTGTCTTGGAATTCTACACTTAGGATTTTTCTCACTTTTCTTTTCTTCTTTTCTTAGATTTTTCTTCAACTTCAATTAGGCATAAATCATCAACTGTAGCTCGGATTTGGGTACCGTTTCTTCCAGTTTTCCCGTTGTTCCGAGCTCTTCAACTTTCCATTTGACTTCTTCTTCCGAATTTGGCTGCAAAATTACCAATTTGCCCTTGAACTTGCCTTATTATCTTTTCCTGCATCATCTTGCTTCCTCTTTTGTATTTCTTGCATAATTTACCTGTAAAACCAATAAGAGAAGCACGAAACACGAAATACTCGCCAACGAAGGTTAATAGCATAAATGTGCATCAAATCCATATATGTTGCATCACTCGGGTTCACAAATGTACTGAAATTAGGGGGATAAATATACAATATTTATGCCCAATCAATATGTTAAGTCTAAAGATAAGGGAATTGCACTTAATGACCAGGAGAAAAAAAGTGAGGGGTCGGCAAGAAAGAGGGAGTCATCTATAAAAAGAGAGATAGATACGTCAGATTCTGAGTGTGACTTTGATTTAGATGATTTGGCCCTGTATTCTAAAAATTTAAAGAAAAATCTCAAATTCAAGAAAAATGGTAATTTCAAAGATAAAAAGAAGTTTGAGAAAAATAAGCTCGAAAAGAAAAATAAGAAAGGTTTTAAAAATCCTCCTAAGAAAGAGAGTGAGAGATGCTTTGAGTGCGACGGTAAAGGTCATAGAGCTTTTGAGTGTGCTACTAGGCTGAACAGAGAAAAAGGCAAAGATGTCCTTAATTCTACCCTTAGTGACGACAGTGAGGTCGAGTCGGTGGACTCTGGAGATGAGTCACCGCATGAGAGTAACTTCACCACATTCATGGCTAGTCATGTGAGCACTTCTATTACTCATTACGACGATGAGGATTATACTTCACGAGGACACCTCGACAGTGAGAGCGATGTGAGTGTGGGGGAGGATGATGCAAGTGAGAGTGAGAGTGAACTTCAACGCGCGTACACTGAGTTATATTCCGAGTCTTTTAAAACTAAAAAGAATAACATAGTGTTAGTTCTTAGAATCACCGCTTTAGAGGGAGATTTAAGAAAACCTAGAGAGAGATAGTCCTCCACCTGCACCACCTTGAGAGAGAGAGAGAGAGAGTTTGCATGTGTTGAGAAAGAGAGTTTGTTTGGAGAGAGATAGAGTTGGTGTGAGAAAAAAAGGGGAGAAAAGAAAAACTTGAAAAGATAATATGGTTTGAGTGCAAGAGGGAAGGGCACAAGGCATTTGAGTGTCCCACTAGACTTAGGAGAAAGGGCAAGGAAGTTGCTATGCCTACTACCCTAAGCGATAGTGAGGATGATAATGGAGATGAAAGTGTGATCCGAGAAGCTTTTAGAAAGTTGTTTATCAAGACCATGGAAACAAAAAAGTTAAATAGAATCCCAGGTCTTCGGATTTGTGAGTTGAAGGAAGAGAATGATGAGCTAAAAAGAGAAAAATGTGATTTAACCAACATAGTGTCTAGTCTGACGACACGTGTATCCCATCTCGAGGATGAGCTCAAACAAGTACGGGCAACACATCTGAGAAGGTGGATAAGATGTCTCCCTATTCCATTTTGAATGATGGTGAGTATGATGGAAAAGTTCATGACGGTGCATGCACTTCTGTTAATGTCCCCGAGCCTATATCCACTGTAGCGAGTGAGTCTCATGGGTGCCCGTCTAGAAACGATCATCCCAAAATCCTTGAAAAATTAATTCCTAGACCGATTTATGTTTGCTCCCACTACAAGAAGCGCGGAAATCTTAGGGAGTTTTGTTCTAAGTTGGGTTTTCTGTCATATCATGCCACTTCATACGTTCCCGCACATGCACCCATTCATGATACTTTGCTTGCACATAATGATAGAGTGTTTGCACATATTCGCGAGCAAGTGAAGTTTTTGACCAAGACCACACATGATCTTATGGAGTTGGTTCAAAAGAAGTCACCATCTTTGGAAAACTCCACCGTTCTTCATAGTTGTGGTCTTGACATGGTTGCTAGCATAGGGTGTTTTACATGATATCTCTTTTGCCTATTGCTAGCATGTACCATTAGTTTGTTTTGTTTTTTGATTCTTATATTTGTTTAGAAAAATCCAAAAAGATTTTCTTTTTTATAAAATTTTTAGAAAAGTACAAAAAGATTTTAATTTTATTTGCACCTTTATGGATGAGAATTTAAGATAACCGAGTCAGAAATTTCATTCCATTTATCCACGTGATTGTTTGATAGTGATTTGAGACGCTACATCATTGCATCCGTGTACTTTTCACTGTTTGGAATCTTTGAGATGTGATTAGTGATATCTTTCTACATGTTTGACTCCTATCTCCTTTATTGCACACATGCATTACTATATTTGATTATTGTACTTGTCTATCACATATTGGCTTGAGTGTTTCCATCTCAATTATGTCTATATAACGTAAAATATGCGATCACACTTGATAAGATTGGAATGCGTGTAAAAACCATTTGGTGACACTGCGTGTTTATTTGAAAAAGGGGAAGGGCTACAAAAGGTTCATTTAGCCTTTGCGAATACTAAGCCACCGTTAAAAAGGACCGAAAAATGGAGAAATTTTACTATCCGGGGTCCAAAGAGGTTAAAAGAGCCCGAAAAAATTTAAAGGCAATAAAAAGAAATACATGCCAAATATGGGCCATTAGGTTTCACCATTAATTCTCCAAAGTTTGAGAATTTATATTACCTCTCTTCAAAATATAAATCTGAGGGAGTTTGGTTGGAGAATTCAAACGGGTTTGCACTTCCTTGAAAGTCCTGAAAAAGCATGAAATCGTTTTGGACGTTATTGGTGTGGAAATCACTTTGAGTTTTGATGTGTTGATTTGATTGATTCAATGCCTCATATTTCAATTTTTTACACCAAAGGAAGATTTTGAGTTCATTCGTTAGGAGTATTCGATATTCATCGTGCACATATGTTATGTTTGTATGCATTGATTTTCCTATCGAATTTGATCACATCCATACATTTACCCAATCATCGACTTGGTTGTTTTGTGTTCGTTCATGGTGTGTTTCTTTGTTTGTATATTTTGTGTGAAAATTTTTGAAAAATTCAAAAATATAAGTTTTTTTACCATGTGCCATTCTCTATTTGCATATATTTCTGCTTCTGATATTTGTCTATTTAGGGACATAATAAAAAAGGGGAGAAGAATTATCATATTATGGAGGAGTTTTTGATTTTGAGATTTGACGTATGCTTTCATTATAAATTGGTATTTATGTATATCTCATTTCAAACTCGATATGTCATGTGGTATTTGCTTTATCTCATGTGTGTACGTACTTCATTGATGAAAATATGTTGCACACCCTGATGAGAAAATTTTTGAAGATTTGAAGAACAAACGATAAAGACTTATTCATTTATACCGTTCCAGTTTTGGGTTCATGAGAGGGTAGATTTGTATAAGCAATTTGTTATTTGATAATTCGGATTTTTATGTATGTACCGACATAGACATAGGGGGACATTTGTAAGCACATATTTCTCAATTCTGTTATCTTACATTTGTGTATGTCGTACGCCGCTATATTTGGCACGTCTCTTCATGATCTCATACGACGATATCAATCCAAATTATGGGATTTAAGCATTCATCATCTCCATCATGTGTCCCACATATGCCTCAACGACTTCATGTTCCATGATTTTATGGATTTATGCAAGTGGTATGCACGAGAAGTCAAAACAGTGAAAGAAGGGAAGATATGGAAGTTCAAGGGCATTTTGGTAATTTTATAGCCATCGTATGGAGGTTTGGTTAACTGGAAAGTTGTATAACTCTTCACAACAAAGACACTGGAAGAGACGACACCTTAATCCGAGCTACGGTGAAGAAGTTATGGCCCTTTGAAAATAGAGAATATTCTGAGAAAAAGACTTGGAAAAATGTTGAGTATTTCAGCCCCATGTTCCAGCAATTTTCTGTGAACCGAAAGCCAAATCTGTTCGGGGGAGAACCGGTTTGCGGTACACCCAAACCAATTTGAGGTACCTATATGCTGGAAGAGTTTTAAAATCGTGAAACTCTTTATTAGTTTCCCTATAAAATCCAACTTCGGGGGAGTTATTTCACAAGACTTAGAGAGACGAATTTGAGAGTCCAAATACATCTAGTCTTCATATTTTTGAGTCCCAAGACTCATATTTTGATTCACATATCTTTACCAAACCTTTGTGAATCCATTTGCAACCCAAGAACATAACCTTGTGTTTGTTCAGCCTTTGTGTAGAAACCGTCTTCCTTCTTCATTGCTGCTCATCTAGATTTTCGAGGGAGATTCCAGCCGCCGACTACAGAACCGATGCCTACGGGTATTTTTATGTCACTATATTTTTCATTGTAATCCATGTAACCATATATTACAAAATTATAGTGAAAAATAAAAGGTTTTGCCCCTTTGGGGCATTTTTCCTCACATGTGTGTGTTTGAATGTTCTTGCATGATTTCATCTTATTCAATCACACCTAGATGCTTGTTTAGGATTTAATTTGGGAAAACTGAACTTCATTTAATAATTTCCTTATTAGAACGCACGTACACTCTTTCATTTTTCTATTTGAAGATCTTGGATTCTCAAAACGATCTGTTTATGTCGAATTTGCGGATGTGTTTTATAGATTTTTTTGGTTCTCTTATTATTGCTTTATATTATTACTAGTATATATTGTGTGATCTTAAATTGTATGCACAGTGTGTGAAATTGTGTGCATGAGTCTGAAATTATGTGTATGTGATGTGAAACTATGTGTGCATATGTGCGGAACTGTGTGTATGTCCTTGTTGATCTCCCTAGTGCCCTATCTATTAAAATGATTTTGTAATTATCTACTTGTACTTTGGAATTCAATTTCTTGAATATTTTGAAGTTTGTGAGACTTTTGTTGGGGAGGACCATCCACAGATATGAATAACAATAATTTGAAATTATCCTTAGTGTTGAGAACCACGTTAGTGGACATCCATGCGTATGTGGGAAATTGAGCATGAGTATAGCTATATTGGGGGCTAAACCAGGCTCTAGCATTTAGTCTTGCATTTTGAGATTTTTTAGTGAGTAATCCTATGCCTTTTTATTTTGGATATAAGTACCATTCCCTACAAATATGCTCACTACAAAAAAAATTGTTAATCCATAAAAAGTGGATCAATTGATTATACAAAACCCAACAAAATGGGCATAACCGTTAGATTTTGAGATTGCCAATAACAAAAAAGGCGTGGTATCGAACACATATAAAACATAAGGGTACAAGACTTTTGACAAAATATATGTTAAAAATAATCAATTAGAACAAGATTTGTCCCAGAGATGTGAACTTTTGTTAACTAATAAAAAATTCTAACTTGTCTCTTCATTTCACCATACGTTCTATTCATTGTTTATTAATGCCATTGTAGTATTTTTACTACAATAATTGACGTGTGTTGTTTCACTGTAGTTTATATTAGTTGTTAAAATTAATTTTGTGATTTGTTACTTTCTTTTACAGAAGAAGAGAGTCAACACCATTATTTTGTTATGCTAGCTATATGTTTTCATCTTTTGGTTGTGGTATGTTAGTTTCCTTGATACACTTATCTTCTGCAATATGAAATATGTAAGCCAATAATGGCGGCCAACACAATTTAGACCTACAATCAAGATTTTACACCCGATCCATGTATGTATAGTAAAATTAAACATGGGAGAGCATGCTTCTTAAATATACCAAAATATTAGTTTAAAAGCAACACACGTTCTATTAAAAGTAAATAATAAGAATAAATTGTGGCAAGGAAAAGGGAAATCAAACCCCCAATGTACTCTTTTTTTAGTTATATGTTTTGAAAATTTTGAAAACTAGGAGAATGTAAATATGATTTAATGGAAATTTTGATGAAATCTGATTTAAAATCTTTCGGGTATCATTATAATTCTTATTTGTACAGCATTGATGTCTATGGGCAGTTTTTGCCTATTGATTCAGGATTGTTTGCAATTTCAAGTGGCCAAGGAACAATCGTTGACTTTGGAACAAGTTTGGCATATCTTGTGGAAGAAGATTATGATCCTTTTGTTGAGGTCGTAAGTTTGTTCTTTGCATTCTTATTTCATATCCATATTGTTTTTATAGAATTATGTAGATTTTTTATGAAGTTTGTTTTCTTATTACAAAGTAATAACTGCCAACATAATGTGTGTGTTTTAAGTATTCGGTTGGAATTGTTGTGGTTATTGGTAATTTATCTCTAAGAAAATGTCTATGTGCATAAAGAAAGTACACAATAACGTTACGCAAACTGGTGTGCCAGTGTAATAAAGTGTTGTAGTGTCAATGAGTAAGTAGTGGACTATACTTTATTACATTGCCACATTAGTTTATGTAAGCCTTTGTGCACACAGCTGAACATTTGATCCACCATAGAAAACCTAGTCAATAAATTTAGTGTGATGTTATAATCGTGTCTAAAGACGATTATTCATCATTTGTTCAACTATTATCTAGAATTAAAGCAAGAAATCCGTTATATGTTGCATTGGGGCATCATAGTCTATCTTGGCTATGCTCATCTCGTAGTGGATTAATATGCCTAAGAAAGACTATCTTCATTTTTTTCAATAATGTTCTTATTGTGATCTTTTTAGATCACTGGAAAGGCTTAAATATAAAAAACATGATATTATTTTCTCCTTCTATAGATGACTTGAATAGAAGAAAAAAAGGTTTGAATCAAATTATTTCATCTATCCTAAAATGATAACCATTTAACTATTATGTGATGGTGTTATGTAGTAAATGTAACTTTTTGGCAAATAAGTTACAAGTTATAAATACTTTATAAATTGCATGTTAAATGAATGCATCCAGTGTTGAAATAATTTTTTTTACTTTGTTTTCGAGAGTTCTTGCCCCCCCCCCCCCCCCCCTTCTTCTTTTTCTTCAATTTATCTCCTTTGAATACACCTTCCTGATAATTAAAACATTGCATAATTTTTACTTGATCAGTTGCTGCTATTTCTGATGGCTTGAAGGCATGGGAAGTTCTTAAAAGAAGACCCCACGACATATACCTCATATTGATAAAAGTGTAGCTTCCATCATTAGCTGGATTCGCTCTTCTTACCTCGACCGCTGAGCATGAAGTTTCCAAAAACATTCCTATTATAAGTATGATTCAATACAAAATCTTGGGTGGTGATTGATTTGAATTTATACTTTCTCAAAGTCTTTTATTTTAATGTGTAGTTCGAACATTTCTTTCTAGATCCTGCAGTGATGTCCTCATTTGATTCTGTTAGCACAGTTTATAAATGCATGTTAAGAGGTGCTGTTGAATTTTTTGTCAAGCCTCTTATAAAGAATGAACTAAAGAATTTGTGGAAGCATGTTTGAACAAGACAAGTTGTATGCTCTATCGCTGATCCTTACTAATATGTTACATGTTTTCTTTTTTACTTTATTCACTTGAAATCAAATTTTCTGATAGCAACATTATTTGTTTCATATTGTCTTATTAGTCAAGTGGTCGCAGACCTGAGCCCCAAGATGAGAGTGATGCACAATAAAAAGTGGAAGCCACAGCTCATACAATGCTACTAGTAATAACTCAAGTGGTTACACGACTTGTATTAAGAGAAATAGGGAATGCATTGAGAAATGAAGTGGGATGCTCACGTAATGTCTCGTTATCCAAGCCATTTAATTTCAGGTGGTGCAGACATTACTTTTGAGTCTAATCCGAGAAACCACATCTAAAGATCATCTTACATTCAGATGTTGTAGTGATATGTTTAATTGATATCAGTTAGAAAAATGTTATCAGTTCAACCAACGCTTAGACATTCATTGTGTGAAAAAAATGAATACATGTATATAATGAATGAAGATTTCAATGTCAAATATATTCTTAGAAATATTGTATAAGAATAATAAAACCTCTAATTAACTTATAATGCATACGATAATTTGAAAATATCTAGATTAGGCTTAGAAACAAGTCGTTGAAGGGTGAAAACCCAAACCAGCCCCAAAACGACCCCGTAAGATGCACTCACACCTCGCACAAGACCAATGTATCTCGTAGGAACTGATCCCATAGTAACGGGCCTCTCGGTTAGAGAATATGATGATAATTTGAAAATATATAGATTAGGCTTAGAAACAAGCCATTGAAGGGTGAAAACCCAAACTAGCCCCCAAACGGCCCCGTAAAAAGCATCAACACCTCACACGAGACCAATGTTACACATAGGAACTGATCGCATAGTAACGGGACTCTTGGTTTGAGAATATGATGATAATTTCAAAATATATAGATTAGGATTAGAAACAAGCCATTGAGGGGTGAAAACCCAAACCGACCCCCAACTGGCCCCGTAACAGGCACAAACACCACGCATGGGGCTAATGTAACTCATAGAAACATACTGCGTAGTAACGGGTAAGAATATGATGATAATTTGAAATATATAGATTAAGCTTAGAAATAAGCCGTTGAAGGGTGAAAACCCAAACCAGCCCCCAAACGGCCCTGTAAGAGGCACTAACACCTCGCACGGGACTAATGTAACCCATATGAATTGACCGCGTAGCTATGGGCCTCTCAGTTCGAGAATATGATGATAATTTGAAAATAGATATATTACGCTTAGAATCAAGTCGTTGAAGGGTGAAAACCCAAACCAGCCCCCAAACGGCCCCGTAAGAGGAACTAACACCTCGCACGAGATCAATGTAACTCGTAGGAACTGAATGCATAATAACGAGCCTCTCGAGTTAGGAATGTGATGATAAGTTGAAAATATCTAGATTAATAAGTCGTTGAAGGGTGAAAACCCAAACCAGCCCTTAAATGGCCCCATAAGAGGCACTGGCACCTCGCACGTTACCAATGTAACTCGTAGGAACTGATCGTGTAGCTACAGGCCTCTCGGATTGAGAATATGACTATAATTTGAAAATATATAAATTAGGCGTAAAAACAAGCCGTTAAAGGGTGAAAACCCAAACCAGCGTCCAAACGGCCCCGTAAGAGGCACTAACACCTCGTACGGGACAAATGTAACTCATACAAACTGACCGCGTAACTACGAGCCTCTCAATTCGATAATATGACAATAATTTGAAATTATATAGAATAGGCTTAAAATGAAGCCGTTGAAGGGTGAAAACTTAAACCAGCCCCCAAACGGACACAAAAGAGGCACTAACACCTCGTACGGGATCAATGTAACCCGTAGGAACTGATCGCGTGGTAACGGGCCTCTCAGTTTAAGAATATGATGATAATTTAAAATTATCTAGATTAGGCCTAGAAATAAGCCATTGAAGGGGAAAACCCAAACCAGCCCCCAAACTGCCCCGTAAGAGGCACTGACACCTTGCATGGGACCAATGTAACTTGTAGGAATTGACCGCGTAGCTATGGGCCTATGGGTTGGAGAATATGTTGATAATTTGAAAATATCTAGATTAGGCTTAGAAATAAGCCGTTAAAGGGTGAAAACCTAAACCAACCCTCAAACGGCCTCATAAGAGGCACTAAGACCTCGCACGGGACCCATCTAACTCGTAAAAATTTACCACATAGTAATGGGCCTCTTGGTTTCTGAATATACCGATAATTTAAAAATATATAGATTAGGTTTAGAAACAAGCCGTTGAAGGGTGAAAACCCAAACCAGACACTAAACGGCCCCGTAAAAGGCACTAACACCTTGCATGTGACCAATGTAACTCATAAGAACTAACTGCATAGTAACGGGCCTCTTATTTTGAGAATATGACGATAATTTGAAAATATATAATTAGGCTTAAAAACAAGCCGTTGAAGGGTGAAAACCCAAACCAGCCCCCAAATGGCCCCGTAAGAGGCACTAACACCTCGCACAGGATCAATGTAACTCGTAGGAACTGACCACGCAGTGATGGGCCTCTTGGTTTACGAATATGATGATAATTTGACAATATCTAGATTAGGCTTAGCAACAAGCCGTTGAAGGGTGAAAACCTAAACCAGCCACCAAACGGCCCCGTAAGAGGCACCAACACCTCACACGGGACCAATGTAACTCGTCGGAACTAACTGTGTAATAACGGGTCTCTTATTTTGAGAATATGATAATAATTTGAAAATATCTAATTAGGCTTAGAAACAAGTCATTGAAGGGTAAAAACCCAAACCAGCCCCCAAATGGCCATGTGAGAGGCACTAACACCTCGCACGGGATCAGTGTAACTCGTAGGAAATGACTGTGCAGTAATGGGATTCTCAATTTGAGAATATAATGATAATTTGAAAATATCTATATTAGGCTTAGAAATAAGCCGTTGAGGGGTGAAAACCCAAACCAGCCCGAAACGGCCCCTTACGAGGCACTAGCACCTCGTACGGACAATGTAACTCATAGGAACTTATCGCGTAGCTACGGGCCTCTTGATTTGAGAATATGATGATAATTCAAAAATATATAGATTAGGCTTGTAAACAAGCCGTTGAAGTTTGAAAACCCAAACTAGCCCCCAAACGGCCTCGTAAGAGGTACTAACACCTCTCATGCGACCCATGTAACTCTTAGGAACAGACCACGCAACTATGGGCCTCTCAATTTGAGAATATGATGATAGTTCAAAAATATATAATTTTGTCTTAGAAATAAGCCATAGAAGGGTAAAAACCCAAATCAGCCTCCAAACTGCCCCGTAAGAGTCACTAGCACCTCGCATGGGGCCAATGTAACTCGTAGGAACTGGTTACGTAGTCATGGGCCTCTCGGTTCGAGAATTTGATGATAATTTGAAAACATATAGATTAGGCTTAGAAATAAGCCATTGAAGTGTGAAAACCCAAACCATCCCCTAAATGGCCTCGTAAGAGGTACTAACACCTCGCACGGGACCAATGTAACTCGTAGGAACTGACCGCATAGTCACGGGCCTCTCGATTTGTGAATATAATAATAATTGTAACTCGTATATGCAATATTTTTGTTTGAGAGGTTTTTATTATAAATTACTTGGTTACTAATATCATCTCTTTTTTGTATCCTATTTTTTTGTTGGAAAACATTTTGTCATTAGCTTTTATTTAAGTGGAACACACGAAGAAGTCAATGGTTACAACAAGGGGATTATTTATTTAATGGCGTTAATATTTCGTACTCTATTTTTTGTGTTATAATCGTGCGGGCTTTTGTAGTTTTATTGTTAACTTTTCTGGCCGTGCGGGGTTTTTGTAATTTTATTGTTATATTTTATGACCATGCGGGCTTATATTACGTAGGTTTTGTATTAGCAGGTTTTAGAATGTTCGGAAAATAGGAGAAACTCTGCCCAATTTTTTTTATATAATTAATTTTAAATAATTTTTTTTCTTTAATCCAAAAATTTGACACAGTTCAAAAACGTGCCAAAATTGTATCAAATATTGGAACGGTTTTGAACTATGCCAAAAGTATACCAAAATGTACTCAATCTGGAACAATTCAAAACTATCATATCAAATTTTGGCATGGTTTAAAAGTGTGCCATAAGTGTTCCTGTTTGTCCAAATCTGGCACACTTTTAAATCGTGCCAGGAAAAACTGGCCATTTTGGAACACCTGATTCTGGCACGGTTCAAAACCATGCCAGATTTGATCTGGCACAGTTTTAAACTGTGCCAAATTGTTATTTTTGGTGTAGTGATGGGGGATAATATTAACAGTTGTAGGCTATATTAAATTATACCACCCTCCACCCATCTGGGGATTGGAAAACTGCAAGGAATTTTTATAAGCATAGCCAAAGGCCAAGAAATGTAAAACATTTTACTCAGACACTCTAAGCTATCTAGAGCAGGTCAGTATTGAACCCCATTGTACTGCCTGGGTGATAACTCTCTAACGAGAGGGGAGAAATATTGACTCCTTTCCCTATAGAGATAGTTAGAATGAATGTTGGATCATGAAAGGAAAGAAGCAGATTGGGATGTTCTAGATTGATGGAAGATAGGACATACTACCCGAGATCCACCTCATCCATCAGGACCATTTACCATTATGAAAAGAAATCAATCTCTGAGGAGAGGCCGAGAATGTTGGAGAGGCTGAGCAGGGGCTCAACATTTAATCGACTAGGTCATCGAGTAGTGAGAAGTCATCATCACAGAGAGCCTAGAGGATCCGTGGACTATCTAGAAAGATCCGTCGGGTCAAGGACTAGCGTGAGAGGGTCATTACCTGTCGAGAATACTTCCCAAGAAGAGAGCGCAACACAAAATAATAGCCGAAGATCTAAAACTATATCAACCAAGTCTAATCCAAATGATCAGCCATGGAAAGGCTCAATCCAACGATTGGAGGATCATTTGGGGGAGGTAGAAAAATCTAAAAATCCCTTACACAAGAGTTTTATGAAAGGATCACCTTTCACACCTTTAATTATGAATTATCCTAAACCTACCAAGATCAAACCTCCCGTGGTAACTCCAAAGTATGATGCTAAAACGGATCTAGTACTGCATGTGTAACAATATCAATCTACAAAAGGGTATATCATCTACTAAATGTTCGCTAGAACTATTATCTACAAAAGGGTGTAACAAAAGGGTATATCAATCTACAAATTTGATATTTCATCTTTGTAGCCCAATTCACCAAAAGGGTATATCATCTACTAAATGTTCGCTAGAAAATTGGAGAGACCACTTGGGAATACATCACCCAAGTCAATGGTGAAAACTAGAGGTTATTAATTAAGATGCGAAGACTAAATTACTACATTTATGAGCGTCTCACTACTCGAAAAGTTGTACTATGCCCTGGATAAAGAACCTCCCAATACTATGATCGAACTATTAGCTAAGGTCGATAAAATCATGAACGTCGAGGAAGCTATGGTTGTAAAAGAGAACAATAACTCTAACATTGATGCCAATAAGTTCTCAGAAAAGAAAGAGCAGAAGGATAAAAAGGTAAAAAAACAAAACAATATAACAATTATACTCCATTGACCGTTAGCGTTCTCCATATTCAAGAATAAATTCGGGGGAGCATAGATCTAAAATGACCCGGGAAGCTGAAGTCTCCTCCAAACCAAAGAGATAAATGTAAATTCTTTGAGTTCCAAAAAGATCACGACCATAACACCGACAACTGCATAGTCGTGGAGAACAAGATGGAGAACCTGATATGTAGAGGGAAACTGCCAAAATTTATGGATAAAGGAGGCCGAACAAACCATTCAGACGAGCTGGAACCTAGGAGATGATCAAAATCCCCCTGTAAAAGGGAAGAAGACAAGTAAAGGGGTAGCGATGGAGGTTCTAAAGATGATCCAAATCAGCCAAGGAGAGTTCAGGAACCTAACGCGAGGTAAATATATTTTCTTTTGGATTTAACTTTATTACAGGGGGTGATGCCGGCAGAGGAGATCAAATAGCAGAGCTAAAAGCTTACCTCAATGAAGCCCAAGCTTGTTCTTACATTAAGCAGATCAACATATCTAATGATATAGACACTTGACCAAGGAAAGTGAACAAAGATTTTTTGGTGGTAGGATTATCCAAAGATGATCTGTCAGGGGTGATTTATCCTCATGACGACCCTTTATTTATCATGATGTTAGTCCATGAAGGAAAGGTGGTTAAAGTTTTAATCGACGATGGCAGTTTAGTCGAAGTCTTTTTCAATAATGACTTCAGATGTTTGGGAGAACGAGATAGCAAACTTGAAGCCTATCACAAGACCCTCATTGGTTTTTCAGGAGAAAAAGGTTTATCCTCTAGGAATAATTAATTTGGAAGTTATCATTGGTTCTTGGTCAACATGTCGAAATGAGAATATCCATTTTTTATCCTAAATAAGATGTCAACTCAGTGTATAACATTATCCTCGGCAGGGTTAGATTACAAAACTTCGAAGTAGTGACCTCCACCGTACATCAATATCTAAAGTTCCCTACTCATTATGGGGCCAGCATAATCAAAGGTAATCAAATTAAAGCTAGTGAGTTGTACTACACCTAAGTCGACTAGGAGGAATAGAAGAAGTTGACCACTACCTACCAGATAGAAGTGCTAGATCCTCATGAAAAAGCATAACTGATCAGGGGATAAGTTGTGGAATTGACATAATTAAATATCCTTGATGATGAACACCTTAAGAAAATAACACAGATCGGCTCATCACTGGAGCCTAGTATCAAGAAGGAGTTAGTGGATTTCCTCAGGTAGAGAAAGAATGTCTTTGCTTGGAGCCAGAAACACATGTCTGGAATTGATCCAAAACTCAGGTGTCATGAACCCAGCATAGTCAAGGATGCCAAGCCGATCAAACAAAAATGACGTGTCTTCAGCTACGAAAAGAACATGGCTATACAAGAGGAAGTGGATAATCTATAGAAAGCATGCTCTATTAAAGACGGAAAGTACCCCGAATGGTTGTCCAATGTAGTTATGTTTAAAAAGAAGAATAACCAATAGAGTATGTGTGTTGACATCATAGATTTAAACAAATCTTATCCAAATGACCATTATCCTCTACCAAGGATTGATCAATTAGTCGATGTTACTGCAAAGCATAAACTACTAAGCTTCATGGACGCGTATTCAGGATATAATCAAATCAAAATGAAGCCGAAAGAAAGGAAAAGACTTCGTTCATAACCAGTTGAGGTACCTATTTTTACAATGTTATGCCTTTTGGGCTTATAAAATTTGGAGAAGCATATAAAAGGTTGGTGCATAAAGTCTTCAAAAAACAGATTGACAAAAACACGGAAGTATACATTGACAACATGCTCACCAAGGGCAAGATATCCATCGATCATATTAAAGACTTGGGGTAGACATTCAACCAATTAGAAAACCAATTAATGAAGTTTAACCCTGCAAAATGTGTATTAGGCATATATGAAAGAATTCTCCTTGGCTTCATGTAAACCAAAGAGGCATTGAGGAAAATACAGACAAGATCCAAGCACTAACCACCATAATATCCCCAATAAATAAGAAAGATGTAAAAAAGCTAATAGTTAGGGTACCAACACTAAATCGATTTATTTCATGAGCCCCTGACAGATTCCTTCATTTGTTTAAGGTGCTGAAGAAATCATTTGAATGGAATGAAAAATGTGAAGTCGCTTTCTTAGAATTGAAGAAATATCTCTACCCTTGCTCTCAAGGCCCCTCATGGGAGAAATACTCTACTTCTTGGATGTATCAGAGTCAAAAATTAGCTCGGCATTGGTTCGATTAAAAAATAGGGTGTAAAAGTCAGTTTATTATATGAATAAAGCATACTGGGGAGCGGATATCCGATACCCAATGCTGGAGAAGTTATCTCTAGCTCTACTTGAGGCTTCTCGAAGAATGAAGCCATATTTCCAAGATTATACCATTATAGTCTATACAGACCTACGAGTATGATAAGCTATTCATAAACTTGAGAAATTAAGTAAACTGATGGCCTGAGTCGTAGAATTAGGAGAATATGACATATAGTACGAACCAAGAATGGTTATAAAAGGACAAGCAGTGGCTGATTTCATTGCTAAATTTACATATGAATAAAAGCTTGCTGAGAAGACTTCTACGGAAGATAACTCAGCAACAAGACTAGTAGAGTAGACTTCTCCGAAAGAGAGCTCACCATTTCATCCTACTAAGAAGACTTTTGTACAAGATAGATCAATGACTAGAGCAGAAGAACAGGTCGTGGACGTGCCAAAATCATCGGCTAAACAAAAGGAAAGAGATTGCTACTTGTAATAATAGAAAAAATGTAAAACTATAGGACCCTAACAAAGGGAGATTTCAAAAAGGATCCTCCTATTTAAAAGATGAACATGGACGGATCATTGTCTGCCTTTGTCAGTGAAGCGGGTCTGATAATTAACAGAGCAGAAAAAATTAACGTTGAATACATACTCAAATTCTAGTGAAAGGCCTCCAATAATGAGGCAAAGTATAAATCCCTCATAGCCGAGTTTGACCTAGTATCATCTTTGGGTGCCGAGAAAATTGAGGCACATAATTATTCTCAATTAGTAAATCAGGTATTGAGAGTATACGGAGTTAGAAAGTAATTCATGGCCAAATACCTGGCCAAAACAGAAAAATGATATCAAAGTTCCCAATAGTCAAGGTGATCAGGATCTATAGAGCTAATAATACCGAGCAGACTCACATGCTCCGCTTGTTTCTGCCGCCAGAACAAAACTAATAATAACAATACTAGTAGAGATCCTCCTACACCAGAGCATTGACTAAGAAAATAAAAACATAATTGAGTTGGATTTAGGACCATTATGGATGTATCCAATAAGAAATTACCTAGAAAAATGCATCATGTCGATAGATCCTAAGAAAGCTAGGGGACTCCAAGACAAAGTGGCTAGGTATGTACTAAAAGGACGTCTCTTATACAGAAGATGGTTCATCATTTCGTTACTCATATGTGTCCACCCGGTTAAGGTCGGTAACTTGATAAATGAGATACATGAAGGTTACTATAGGGGACACTAAGTAGGGAGATCATTAGTCAAACGATTATCCATGCAGGACTATTACTATCCCACCATAAAAACACTGTGAGGACTATGTAAGGTGATGTGATAAGTGCCAAAAATATTACATAATCCATATAATGTTAGGGGATTCACTCACACCAATAACATATCCTTGTCCCTTTGTTGTATGGGGTATTGACGTGATCGTCCCTTACCAAAAGCAAGAGGAAAGATCAAATACTTAGCCGTGGCAGTGGACTACTTCACCAAATGGGTGAAGGGTGGACCTCTAGTAGAAATGCCTTATAAAAAGGTCTTCCATTTCACATGAAAGAACATCCTTTCTCGTTATGGGATTCCATATGCCTTCATCACCGACAATGACACGTAGTTTGAAAATAAAAAAATTGAAGACTACTATATTCTCTCCCAGTTCCATAAGCTACATGTTTCTCCTATCCATCCATAATGGAACGGGTAGACAGAAGTTACAAACATAACTCTACTCGATAGGATAAAGAACAGATTGGATGACATCAAAGGAAACTGGGTTAATGAACTACAAATCATACTCTAGGCATATAGGACAATGCCAAGAACAACCACCAGCATAAGTCCCTACATGTTAGCCTTCGGGATATAACCAGTGGTCCAAGTAGAGATTGGTCTGCCAAGTCACAGGGTGCTCAATTTTGACTCACCAAAAAGTGACCTCATGGGGAGGTTATATTTAGACCTAGTCAAAGAGGTCAGAGATCATGCTACACTTAGGGTGGCAGCCTATCAACAGAGAACCTCTCGCTTCTACAACATAAGAGTGACTAGGTTCTACAGAAGGTTCTTTAGAAAGATAACAAGTGAGCACAATTGACATTGTCCATATCGTATTTACGCAGTCATTTGACCTGGAACTTACTAGATTGAAACATTGGAAGGGGAATAATTCAAAAATCCCTGGAATGCCAAACATTTGAGGAATATTATCAATAATCGTGCAAAATGTAATTTCTTTTCAATTACCTATAACTCATTTTCATCTGCTCAATAAATATTGTCAGTTCTCAGTGGATATTAGTTCCCTTTTGATTTTTTCCCGGAGTAGAAGATGTTCTAAAAATTCAAAGAAATCTCAAGTAACAATAAAAACCAAATTCTATGCATGACCTAGTCTTCGGATAGGCCATAAACACGAAGTCTAACTTCATGTATGAAATTACAAGGTCAAGAACAAGAAGTTACAAATGAAAAACATTATGTATGACCACACAGGGTCAAGAACGAGTAGTTTAACAAACCAAATTAAGGAAATCTAGTGCATTTAGTTAGGTGGACAATAAATATTAACCACAATTGGCCAAAAGTGAGGACTAATCCTAACACATTTGGTTCCCGCCTGTAATCAACATTAGAACTTGGTCAAAACAAAAAATTAGCACATTACTAAAACCTAAGGCAAGATAACCTAGGTTCATCGTAGTAAAGAAGATTAGTAAGGTAATCGCCGACCACATAATCATAAAAATAAACTACTAATGGTCCATCTCTAAGAAATTAAATAAATTAATCCAGGGAGAAGAAGGATCAAAATTATAGTTAACCATGAAGAGTTATTACAATGCATACAAGACAAAGGTATAATGACACATCAAAGGGGACAAGGTGGATCATTTGAATCTTTTTATACAAAGGATGGAAGAACATTTAAAGCATAATTATTAACTATAGTACTCATATCTTTACGTCTCTTCTAACTATTAGAATTTTCCCTATTGGTTAAATGTAACGGTCGGATGAGTGCATCGCCACCATACATACCATAATCCCAGAGATATTTTTTTATCATACTCATAAAAATAACATTTAGAGGAATACAAGAAGCATCCAGTTTTAATAGAGTATTATAATGCTCTAAATAGCTAGGGTCATGCTAGTACCATAACTCATTTTTCTTTGACACTTACATTATAGTTAGAGTATTGAGCCAACCATATTTATAGTTAATCTTATGGGCTTGATCAAGTTCTTCATTCATATGTGTTAGGTATTCATCATAACCCTACATCCATATAGTAAGAGGTTACTTATAGAAGTTAAATGTAAGGCAGTAAACTTTTCACTCAACGTTTTGATGGTCACCAATTGATTCTTTATAATGGTGGCTTGGTCGGACAAAGTCTAATTGGTCCACTTTTCCTCCATCGACTGAGGGACGCTATCCAACTACTAAGAAGAATGACTTTCCCCTTAACCTTTCTCAATTGTTCCATCTCTTCCATCATTTGAGCATTCTATTGATCCCAAAAAAGAGGCACCTTCGATTTTGTCGAAAGATCCAAAATTCCTAAGGCCCACTAACGTTTTTCTTTGTAAATTGTTCTCTTTTTCAAGCAAACTTGCAACCTGTTGGTCACTTTGCATCTATGATATAAAGACAAATTCCTTCTAGGAGTCTGCCTAAGAAAAAGATAGCAGCTTTTGATCAAACCCATTGTCCTCCTGTAAGGCAACAAACTTCTTTATGTAATCAACAGTTGGACGTGGTACTGTATCTTTATGATTTTGCTAAAGGTTAATGACTATTTTGTGATATGAGGCATTGCTTGCCACTACCTCATGGAAAATCTAGTGCATGCCCAGATAGGCATCTTTATCTTGACCTGAAACATCTAGGCCGAGTGACCCATCTAACTCCTCTTCATCCATATCTTCATAACTAGTTCGAACAACTGGTTACGCCTCCATTGAAAATCACTCTATGTAGCGACCAAATAATCTATCCTGGAGTTAAAATAAAAAAACATATGGCTGCATATAAGTAATAGCCAAACAAAGGTGAATCTGTTCTAAGTTGATCAAGATAGTGAAAGAAATGGTTAAACTTTATAAGAGGGTACTTTAGATTATAAATGGAGGTGTAACCCCTTTTGAGTATGGTAATGATAAGTTAATTAGCCCGAGATCTTGGATTAATGATAGAATATACAAATTCAAACTCAATGAAGACGAACTCAGTTTAAACTCACAAGTCTCTCGTGTATAACTCAGGAGATAGTAATGTGCTTTTTAGAAGAAACTTAGGTAAAGAGAGATAGAAGTAAGCACCCTAGATACACCTTGGTAGGCAGGTAAAAACCACACCATATACCCTCAAGAATCTCTGTCAAGTATTAAAATCTTCACAATAAATAATAATGGTGATTGGATAAACCCTCTGGTTTGTAATAACTCTTTGTCTCTCTGATACATATCTCTAGTAATAGCTCCAGAGTTCTCCAAAAAAGATCATATCTCTCCTCAGGGGTGGTTGGGGTCCTTAAATAGCCCCCCTACCATCCCCGAGGCAACTCAGTCACTAAAACTATGAAAGACATCCCTCATACTTTATGTCACAACATTAAATGCCTGATGCACTAGTTGTCTCCACGTCATAAACATTAAATGTCAAGACATGCCTTTTGCCTGACCACTGTGTGTCAGGGGAGGGGGCTGTTTTCGCAGAGGTGGCTCACCAACTGCCTGACAGCCCCAATGCCACGGTGGTTTACTCAAGTGCATATCTGACATTATTTAGCTGGCTAGTGACATCACCTACAGTAGATGTGACATTAAGTAGAGGATTGTTTGGTTCACAGCCTAACGCCCAATGGAACTCCAAGTTGCTCCGCCCGAGGTTCCACGGTTAAGGTCCTTCGGTGTTTTACCAGGTGTATCTAAGATGGTCAGGACAAGCCCCAACGGTGCCTTACTTCTCAATCCTCCAAACCAAGTCACTCTAAAGTTCCCTCGGTGAGGTCATTCGATAGAGCATGAAATCTCTCCCAGGCCCTGCCAAGCCTGGTCTCTCGCAAGTACCGTTTGACCTCACACAAACTCATTTATTATTATCGTTACGTCATTACAACCATTATAGATTATTGTCAACAATAAAAATACAATATGACTAATAAAACAAGCTAAAATATGAGCTGCTGCGCCAAGCTGCCTTGCTGAGTTGCCACGCTTGAGCTGCCTTGGTTGCTTAATCTCAAACACTGTTGTCGATTAGGGATTTGTCCCTAATCTCAAGATTACCTTCAAGCCCCCTCTACAAACTTCATTTTTATTAAAAACATGAAGGGCTTGACATTGAGGAATTATAATGACATAACAAAAGTTCACAAAGTAAAGGGAAAGATACTTAAACCCCTAAAACTACTAAGACCCATCCTACACCTTCTCCTTATAAGTTATAACTTCACCTTATGCTTGGCCACCAGCCACCATCTAATCCTTATCCACCAAAGACTCATCCTCTTCCTCCTCCTCATCAACCTCTTCCTATATCTAAGGAGGAGTGCTAGGATTGTGTCAAAGAAACATTTATGACCCCTCAGCAGTACCAACCTGGGTGAGGGTGGCATCCTACCCTTTTTTGAAATAAGAGTTTCTCATATATTCAATTTGTATGGTAGCATTGGAGGACTCCTTATCTCATACCTTGGTGAAATCCTCGTCCTTATCTTTAGCAGCCTTGGACTTAACATCAACAACTTGTGTTTTTTCCTAGTTCACAACCTTATTAGCCTCCTCAATCTCTCTCTTAGCATTTCTTGTGGCTTACTCTACCAGAGTCTTGCCCTTTTCTAACAACTTAATCTGATCCTCGAGTCTCTTCTTCTTCCCCTCATGGGTTCGAATAACATCTCCCAAGGATTCTCGCATCCCTTTAAAATTTTCTTCCATGTCGAAAGAGGAATCTTTTAATTTTTCGTTCCTCCTCGGAAATTGTTAAAATCAATTAGGAACTTCAATACAAACATTCGGTTAAGGAGGTTAGCAGAAAATGGTCAAAAATATGATAACAAGGGAATAACATATAAAACATTTACAATGGATAGATTGTGATTTTTCTCGATCGACTAAACTTGAGTAATTAAGGAAGGGATGACGCAGTTGTTTCATCGATAGGGAGAACTCCAGCCCCAATCAATCCCCGAGAAAGATCAGGATTCACCGTGACAAATTGAGCAAGATCTTTGACCTTGTCAACAGGATCCTTTTCAGCCACCTATAGAGATGGATCTTGGCCTCTCCTTAACCTCTTTTACTGAGGATCTTGGTCTTTGATAGGGGAAATCTCCATAAGGATTGGTTGACTGGAACGCCTAACTTCAGTCTTTTTGCCTGTAGGTGGAGGACTCCTAGTGCCGAGGTGGAAGTTAGAAATCTTCTCTTCACCATGTATTAGGAAGGAATGTTACTTGACACTAAGGAAACATCTAACAATTCAAATAAGAGAAAGTACTCTTTGTTGAAAAATTGCCCTCTGCTTGGTGGGAAGACTCAGAACTTAAACCTGAAGAGGAAGAAGTAGGGTCAATTAAGCTAATTGGGGTTATTAGTATCTCTTCAGTTTGTCAGGAAATAAATGAAGTAATGGAACTAGGGTATTCGAGCGTGATGAAATCTGAGAAAGGATGATATTTAGCACCAATTCTCTATAAAAATAGACCAAACAATCTCCAGGTTAGCAAAATTGACTTCGAAAATTCGGGGGATATTTTTCTTTCTGTAAGTACACAATTCTCCAATTGAGTCTTTATATAGTTTTGGCTCAATTCAAGATAAAAATGTTTATGTCATTGGATAGTGTTCAAGTGTACCTATTCAAAACTATGATGTGTTTAGTTGAAGACGTAGCGACAAAGAGTATAAAGCTTCATAGAATGCCCAGTTTATGTGCTTCGTTTCTACGTCGTCAACAGTGGTTCCATGCTCCCAAGGTATGAATGCATTTTTTATACATATCGGAGCCTGGAACAAGTTTATTGGGTGTTAGGTTTTAAAACTGTGTTTTGTTTTCAGAAAGATTTTACTTAAAACTTTAAAATAAAGTATATAAAGTTTCTGAACAAAAATAGAAAATTTCAAACTTTCTGGAAGTTCGTTCGATATGTCGTTCGAACGAGTTTTTCGTTCGAACCAGATGTCATTCGAACGAGTTTGCCAACGAGTTCCCATATTGCCACTGGAACTTTGTTTGAAATGTCGTTCGAACGAGATGGTTGTTTGAACAAGATTTTCAATTACATTTCTAATGAGTTCACACTAGAACTTCGTTAGAAGCCTCGTTCGAACGAAAATATCATTCGAACGAGATTTCAGGTTGGAAAATTTTTTGGTAGTTTTAACCCATGTTTCCCACTTCCTTACCCCACTAACTTTTGACAGATTATTATAGTGCGGGAACCAAAGTTTGTAACTTAACTTTTTCACAATATTCTAACTCCTAGAGAGAGTTTTGAGAGTTGATTCTTCCAAGAAAAAGTTCATGAGTTTGAGTGTTCATTTTATAAAAAAAATCCTTTAAACATTTAGTTACACCCATATTTGTTTCTTCCAAGTTCATATATAAATGTACTTCGCTTGGAGCATTTTGGCACCGGTTTATCTCTACATTTTTTTGAAGAGAAGTTTGGGCTTTCTTCTAAATCCATCAAAGAAGAATAATTGTTTAGCCGCAACTTTCTCACGTGGTGAAAGGCACCATGTGTGGTTGACGGTGTACCTATTGTTCGATCGGTGGTTCCGAGATCGCGGTGGAGCTCCGTGGTTATCCACTAGGAAGAGGTGGTTACAAGAAGACGCGTCAAGGCTTGAGAGGGTTCAAGTTGAGGAATCAAGTCATCTGTCTTGTAAATGTAAATTCCGTACTTAGTGGATTTGAGGCTAGGGCCAATCGAGGTTGTTTCCCGTGTTGGGATATTCCTCGTACATCGCGGCGTAGTGGATTAATTGTTTATTTTATCTTTTGCAAAATCACCTAGAACGCATGCTTAGGTAAAAGATAAAATCGGTTTAATTTAATCTCTACTTGTTTAATTTGGTGCAATTTATTATTGGGTAACGTTTATTTTAATTCAAATCATTTAATTTAATTGATAAAATTTGGTTTGGCCTAACTTGGTATAATTGAAAAATATGACTTAGGCAAATTCTAGGACTTGGATTTATTATGTTTAAGTCAAAATGTTTTAATGGATTAATTTAATTTCATTTGGTTTAATTTTAATTTTTCAAGAAATTAAAATTTGTCTTAAGTTGAACTGTCACCTAACTCTTCCACATATATTTCAGAAGGAAATTGATTTTTAAAGTAAAAGACTTTTAAAATTGGGGGCTTCCACACTCACAAATTGGTATCAGAGCCAAAGCGATAAATTATCTCGTTAAGATCCTTTAAATAATTTTTGGCTAAAATGGAATTTTTCCCATTTTCAAAATTTCCTATTTTCGATGGTTCTAACTATGCGTATTGGAAAGCGTGAATGAAATCGGCAATAAAATCTCTCGACGAGAGAGTTTGGTTGTCTGTCGTTAACGGGTGGCCCCCTCCTACACATTTAGTAGAAAATGAACGTGTTCCCAAACCGGCCAATAGATGGAGTGAGGGTGAATTTAACTTTCAAATTTTAATTCTCGAGGTTTAAATGCCTTGTTTAGCATTGTCACACCAGATGAATTCAAATGCATTATGACCTGTGAGACCGCTAAACAAGCCTGGGATATTTTATAACTCACTTATGAAGGTACTAGTGTCGTTAAAGCTTCTAAACTCCAAAACATCACCACTCAATTTGAAACTATCAAAATGAACGATAATGAAACTTTTGATGAATTTTATGCTAGACTTTTAGATATTGTCTATTCATCTTTTAATTTGGGAGAGAAAATACTCGACAACCAAGTTGTAAAGAAAATTTTAAGGTCCCTTTCCGATAGATTTATTCCAAAAGTGACCGTTTTAAATTATTTACCAACTATAGCCTCTATGAAATTAGAAGAGCTCGTAGGTGATTTACAAACCTATGAACTAGACACGTTTCCTCTAAAATTGAAAAGAAATTAGAAAAGGGCGTTGCTTTAAAAGCCTACAAGGAGGTAAAAAAAGTAGTAGATAGCAAGGGTGATAGTGACTCAGAAGACATGGCCTTGTTTGCTCGAAAATTTAGAAAATTTCTTAAATTTAACATAGATAAATTTAAAAATGATTTTAAAAAATTTGAAACTTCTATGTATGACAAAGCCGAAAGGATCCCTAAATCTTCTAACGAAAATTTAAAAAGGGACGAGTCAAATAAGTGTTTTGGTTATGAAGGGTATGGCCATAGGGCTTCTGAGTGTCCCACTAAACTAAGGAGAGAGGGTAAGCGACCCATTTCATATAATGCGACCCTTAGTGATAGTGATAAGGAAGAGGGACCCGATTCCCCCACTAAGCCCAACTTTGTGGCTTTTATGGCTAGTCATGTGAGTGATAATGAGAACTTATCGATTGATGAAACTTTAACACATGACACTTCCAAGGTCATAGTTTATGATACCCTTATTTTTTATGATAGTGAGAGTGAAGAACAAAAAGAGAGTGAAAATGAAGAAGAGGTTAACGGGAGTGAACTTTAAAATGCTTTTCAAGAATTATATGAAGAATCAATTAAATTAAAAAGAGCTATTTTAAAGTTAAAAGCTAGTTTAAAAGAGCGTGTCAAGGTCATTTATGATAGTATGTTGGTAGAAGACCTTAGGACACATGAGAGGACTCTTAGAGAGAAGATTGAATATGTATAAGGTGAGAGAGATATCCTTAGAGGTTTAATGGAATCCTTGAAAAAGGAGCTTCTCGAGTTCGAAGAGAGAAATGTTTTATTAGAGTCAAACATCCTAGAATTAGAAAATAAATTAAAAGACTCTAGTAATGTCAAATTTGATTTGGAGTGTCGTTCGGAAAAATTAGATAAAATATTAGGAATGTTCCAAATTAAAAATGACACTTGTGATCTAGGCTTCGATACTTGTAATAAATCAACTCACGAAGCCAAAATCAACTTTTTAGGAGAATCTCCTAGGAAAGCCTTTAGAGATCAACCCTTAGATAAATCTTTTCGACATGATTTTACTTGTGCACATTGTGGTCGAAAAGGTCATCTTAAGAAATATTATTTTGATCTTAAAAGATTTTCTAGGAAATCCCAATGTAAGGCAACCAAAGTAGCCAAGATTCCTACACCCTGAGATAACCACTCTTCATTAGTTTGGGTTAGGAGATCCGACTTGGAAGCTTTACATGATAGGGTTTTTGATTCTCATTTGCTTTCACATGTTTCCTCCCTTTCAAAATCTAAAGGTTGAATGTGTTAGTTTTATTTGCATACATTAGCTTTTGTGCTTCATTCTATATCACCCATGCTAATTGTATGCTTTCTAAGTCATGTTCTAGTCATTGCTTTATTTCATATCTCATGCTAGAAATCATGACTTGTTTATCTTTTGTATTATATTTCTTTCATTTTTGTGTGCTTTAAATGAAAAATACAAAAATATTTTTGTTTCTCATTTGAGTTTTTATTTCTTGATAATTTAAGCTTCATGAAAAATTCAAATGATTTTTGTTTGTCTTTTGAGTATATATACTTTCTTTTAGTTACAAAATTTCAAAAACTCAAAAAGATTTTTATTTTGTGTTTATTTTAGTTTGACACACTTTATGTGGCATATATTTGTGTTAGAATCCCATCTTTTTCGCTCCCATGTGGCTAGAACTTTTGGTTTAGATTGTCAATCCTTATTATGTTCTTTACCATGCTTACATGGAGTAGTTGGATTTTTGCGTTGCTTAAATGGATTCTATTTTTATATGCCTCTTTTTACACATGCACGAGCTCATTTGAAATTTTAATGTCACATGTTATATTTGAGCTTTGTAAGGTGTTCTCCTACCAATCTAGTCATCTACATATTTATGACCTAGGAGGACTAGTGCATGTCAAAATCCATTGTACGTGAGTTTGTGAGATATAAAAAAAATGTTATATAAATGTGCACGGGGAAGAGCTTCGAAAGGAATAATAATCCTTTGCGATTGTAAGCCACCGTTTTAAATGGACCTAAAAGAAATACGTGGTCCAAAGGCCTAAAAATAGAAAAATGGCACTAAAAGAAAAATAATTGCCAAGGCCTATGTTTAATTGATATATATTCATTCAATATAAAAAGAATATATATGCTTCTTAAGGGAGATTGGATGGTATATCAACAGTTTGCACAATGTCCATTTATCCTAGTGGTCTTTATTGTCATGACTCTATTTGGTTTGTAAAATCATCAAAACTCTAGGCTTGTTTGCATTGTGTATGTTTGTTCATTCATTTCAATCTTTATTGTCACATGAGGTTATATTCAAATGTGATAAAGTTTGTAATAAAATGAGAACTCTGTGAACGTATTTTAAGTGTTTGGGTCTAAATTTAATTGTTACTAGTTCACACCCCTACACTTCCGTTTCCATATGACACATTTTTGCCATACGAGTGTTCTAAACTTATTGTATTTTTGTTTCATTTGTGTGTTCATATCTATATATATATATATGCGTGTACGTTATTGATACTTTTAGAGTATATATATAAGATATTGTTTTGTCTTTGCCTTATTTTCTAGTCCATCTATGCTTCTACTTCATTATTTTGTATTTATCTTGGATTAGTTGTGCTTTTGTTTCTCATTTGCTTTAATGTCATATCACTCTAAGCCTCAACGTGGTTAATTAATTTTATCCTTTGTCTATTCCTGAACAAAAAGGGGGAGAATGATAGGGGGAGAAATGGTATCTAATTCTATTGTAATCGTATCTAAGTTTGGGAAATTTAACTTAGGGGGAGTCATAACCTTCTTAGGTAGATTTGTTTTGATACAGGGGGAGAATTAATTTAGGGGAAGTATTTATTTTCATTGCATTAAATACTTTGATAATCCCTATACGTTTGATAGTTTGCTTAAGTGTGCAGGAATTCTTCTAAAGCGGCAACCTTCAAGTGGCAAAGCATTTATTTCTAAAGTGGTGTTTGAGTCAAGCATTGTACTCTTTATTTTGGGTGGGATGTTTTTGAGTCTAGTGAGCTTGACGGCCCTTTAGGATTTTTGTTTGGTTTTTGTCCCAGAATAGCCAAAGGGGGAGATTTGTAAGTACACAATTCTCCAATTGAGTCTTTATATAGTTTTGGCTCAATTCAGGACAAAAACTTTTATGTTATAGGATAATGTTCAAGTGTACCTATTCATCCTATGATGTGTTTAGTTGAAGACATAGCGGCAAAGAGTATAAAGCTTCATCAAATGCCGAGTTTATGTGCCTCGTTTCTACGTCATCAATAGTGGTTCCATGCTCCCAAGGTATGAATGCATTATATATATATATATATATATATATATATATATATATATATATATATATATATATATATATATAGGAGCCTGGAACAAGTTTATTGGGTGTTAGGTTTTAAAACTGTGTTTTGTTTTAAGAAAGATTTTACTTAAAACATTAAAATAAAGTATATAAAGTTTCTGGGCAAAAATAGAATTTTTCAAACTTTCTGAAAGTTCGTTCGATATGTCGTTCGAACGAGTTTTTCGTTCGAACCAGATGTCGTTCGAACGAGTTTGCCAATGAGTTCCCATATTGGCGACTGGAACTTCGTTCGAAATGTCGTTCAAACGAGATGGTTCTTCGAACGAGATTTGTAACGAGTTCACATCGGAACTTCGTTAGAAGACTCGTTCCAACGAGATGTCATTCGAACAAAAATGTCGTTCGAACAAGATTTTAGGCGGGAACATTTTTCGGCAGTTTTTAAAAGTTTTTACCCATGTTTCCCACTTCCTTACCCCACTAACTTTTGACAGATTATTATAGTGCGGGAACAAAAGTTTGTAACATAACTTTTTCATAATATTCTAACTCCTAGAGAGAGTTTTGAGAGTTGATTCTTCCAAGAAAAAGTTCATGAGTTTGAGTGTTCATTTTATAAAAAAATCCTTTAACCACTTAGTTACACCCATATTTGTTTCTTCCAAGTTCATATATACATATACTTTTCTTGGAGCATTTTGGCACCGGTTTATCTCTACATTTGTTTGAAGAGAAGTTTGGGCTTTCTTCTAAATCCCTCAAAGAAGAAGAATTGTTTAGCTGCGGCTTTCTCACAGGGTGAAAGGCACCATGTGTGGTTGACGGTGTACCTATTGTTCGATCGGTGGTTCCGAGATCACGGCGAAGCTCCATGGTTATTCGCTAGGCAGAGGTGGTTACAAGAAGACGCATCAAGGCTTGAGAGGGTTCGAGTTGATGAAGTAAGTCATCTGTCTTGTAAAAGTAAATTCCGTACATAGTGGATTTGAGGCTAGGGCCGTCCGAGGTTGTTTCCCGTTGTGGGTTTTTCCTCGTACATCACGGCGTAGTGGATTAATTGTTTATTTTATCTTTTGCAAAATCACCTAGAACGCATGCTTAGGTAAAAGATAAAATTGGTTTAATTTAATCTCTACTTGTTTAATTTGGTGCAACTTATTATTGGGTAACGTTTATGTTAATTCAAGTCATTTAATTTAATTGAAAAATTTTGGTTTGGCCTAACTTGGTATAATTGAAAAATATGATTTATGAAAATTCTAGGACTTGGATTTATTATGTTTAAGTGAAAATGTTTTAATGGATTAATTTAATTTCATTTGGTTTAATTTTAATTTGTCAAGAAATTAAAATTTGTCTTAAGTTGAACCGTCTCCTAATGCTTCCACATATATTTCATAAGGAAATTGATTTTTAAAGTAAAAGACTTTTAAAATTGGGGGCTTCCACACTCACACTTTCTTTTCTCTACAAAATAAAAAATAGAAATATACAGTCAGGTATAAGATAAAAGACATAGGTCAAAAAGAAAAATATTCAAGCTATGTGTGCATGTGCTGACCGATGCCTTGACCCTCTTTAGGAAACCAGGGACCAGTGTACACCTCACCTTTGGGAACAGGGGAAAACTGCCAATCCTTCACAATTAATCCATGATCCCAATAATCTTTATTAGAATTAGGTAAATTCACTATAAGAGATCTACTAGACTGTCTCGTCTTTAAATAATAAATATTTTTATTATCAGTTACCCAGCTATACCAATATATCCACTCTTTTTTCGATATTTGTCCTTCTCATTAATGCAATAAATCCCATTAATGACCCTCCAAGTATTTGGGGCAACCTGGGTAAGGACTACATTAAAATATTGACAAAATTTCAGAAATAAGTGGTTGGGGGGAAGTTAACCCCACACTCAATAATAAATATGGTGGGTATATAGTTTCCCTCCTCTAAAGCACAAGGGTCACATAGAACAGTTAATAATCCAGTCTTTACACATGATGGGATGATGTAAGCGAACCTAAAAAGCTCCAATGAACTCTCATCAACCATGTATAACATATTTTCAGCAAGAAAATACAAAAGAAATGCAAAGAATGAGAAGTTCTTATAGTGAAAAGGCAGCAAAGGGATACAACTCTCAAAAATGGTGAAAAAGACTTAGAAGAGAAGAAAGAGATTTGATATTCAGGGTGAAGTGAATGAAGGATGGAAATGATGCTTTATAGGCTCAGTGATGTCTTTTGAGTTTCACAGAAGGGGTATCATTAAATGTACCTATCATTTCGTATTTGACGACGATTCATTACCCAATGAATGTTATTACCGACATAACCCTGGACGTTTTGTATTTTTACCCTTATTTAAAAAATTTCCACTACCCCAAGAAACTAAATCAAAAGATGGAAACTTTCAGAGATCGGTCACTAACCAATCACCTCAACATGACAAAAACACCATGAAAGGTTTGCAATAAGACTTTCATAAACCAACTAACACCTAGTGGTTAATACTCCATCATTTTACTTGCCAGACACTGCTTGCTCCAATCAAGAATGAAGTGTTGGGGGCTCTTGTTGTACCTTAAAAAAGGAGTATGACATGATTAATAAAATTGCGACACTTGTCATTATAATATATTTAATTAAGCACTATACGCAAGACCTTATCATGGTGGGTTGACTATTTCCCACTGGTCGGGAAGGCCAACCATCAATAAGGCATAATGTATAAATTTAAACACACGTGAGAATATTTAAAATATCTTTTATAAATTCACGTGGATTACTCCTCCGGTTAGCTCATGGCTGGTTGTCATCAATAATCTTAAATGGTGTAATTTCCAGGCATATAAAGGCACTCCACCCTTTTTTCTTCTGACCCCTATTATAAATAGCCCACTATATCCCTCATATAGGACAAGGAAGAAGACGACATACAATCAACCCTAGAGAGATCCTTGAGAGCTTGTACGTTTCTCTACTACAAAGTAACTTTGTATCCATAGACGTAGGCACCTATATGGGCTGAACCGTGTTAAACTCTTGTCTCTTTCTCTATCTCTCATTTATCTTAACTTCAAGTCATTTTGTTTTATATATGTTATAGTTTATTTTGATATTATTCAAATAAGACATATAATTACCCAAGTATCAATTTTAGACCATAACATCCCCAAACATCCATTGGAAGTATCAAACCAACTTCATAATATTATAATTTGTTTAAGTGCCAAAAAATATTATTCATTATTAAATTATTTATTTATTAAATAATTATTAATTCATTCTCGTGTATTAAATCGTATTTCAATTTTGAATAATTATTATTTCATTCATGTCTATTAACTCATATTTCAATTTTGAATAAACTACACATAACACAACACGTATAGAATTATAATTAGTGATATCGCATGTCACTACATGAAGATATAAATAGGCACATATAAAAATTGACTATTTAATTAATACATTAAAAATAAGGGTGTTACATTCTCCCCCCAAAATAAGGAATTATGTCCTTGAAAATCGAATTTATTATATTCCTACTTGAAAATATAATAAATCTTGATCGTATTGTATGCATACTCTATATATAATTTACTCATCTTGTGAACTAATATACATTAAGGTCTCTCATCATAACTCATATTCGACTAACCCTCAACCACTAGCCCAACCGTTGTAATATCAACTTGTCGAACAAGGACTTCCTCTATTGTGCACCCATATCAACATCATTTCTTCATTGAGGGTGATAAGGTGTGGTCAAATAATATTGTCCCCACCCTATTTACTAGTATGGGAAATGACCCATACATCAGAGTGCTAACTTCACTTTTGAATCTAACTTTTCATCATCCATCCTCAAGGAGCCCCTTCTAGGCACAAACTAAAAGGATCCCCTTATCGACATAAACTAAAAACTACTTCACCTCATCACCCATACTAATTCCTCAAGTTATTGTACGCCCATTTACTTCTGTAATGTAAAGTAACCTACGAAACATTCGTCATGTCCAAAACTACCTTCCATAGCTTGGGATCTTCTGGCGCAACTAATTTATCTTGGAAATGTAACCTTCTACACTCGTTAATGTAGAAAGGGACTTTTCTTAGTTACAACCACCAAACCCTCCCTCAGTAAAGTTCTTGAACCTACTTTAACACACAAATCGGGTGTAACGGTCACCTCTGTTACAAATTATTCTACTTCCTCCATCTATCATCGTTAGAATTAACGACGATCACATCACAATTACACACTTCACTTAAAATGATCAATAACGTCATTGACATGTGGTATAAAATATTTGTTCCGTAGAACGACCCAATAAACTCCTTTTGAGGTTTAGGACATATGCCTAAAACACATCTTATATAAGTTAAAGATTACCGCTGCCAACTCCAGATTATGAGTGGGGTAATTTTCCTCATGAGGCTTAAGATTTCAAAACGTATGAGCTATAGGCCTATTCTCCTGCATTAACATGCCTCCTAGTCCCAGTAGTGATTATTATGTATATTTAAAGTACTCCAATTTGTTGCATGGTAATGCAATGACGGCCGTGGTGGTGAGCTTTTTCTTCATCTCTTTAAATTCTCTCTCACAACCTATGATCCAAACAAATGGTGCCGAACTTTAGGTTCGGTGAGTTAATATCTCATCCATATGCGAGAACCCCGAAATGAACCCTTATAGGACCCCACTAAACCCAAGGAACTCCTAAATTTTGTAGGCATCTTAGGATATTCCCAATATACAACTGTAGAAACTTGGATAGGATCTATACTTCTCAAAAGCAAAACCTACACTTAGAGAACATAGAGTGAAACTTATTTTCCCATAATGTTTTCAAAACTAATCCTAAATTTTCAATGTGTTTCTCCTTCGATCGAGAATAAACTAGAATGTTGTCGATAAATACTATGATGAACCGTAGCTTCTAAAACAACATACCAACGAACACTGCGGGTGTGTTGGTCAGCACAAATGACATTACTAGAAAATTATATTATCCATATTGCATTCAGAAATTCATCGTCGGAATGTCCTCCTCCTATATACGTAATTGGTGGTACCTGAGCATAATTCACTCTTGTAGAACAATAATTCACTCTTCAATTTATCTGATTAATCATCAATATGCAATAACATATGCTTATTTTGTAACGTAACCTTATCCATATCCCAATAGTCCATGCATAATCGAACCAAGCCATCCTTCCTCTTTACAAAAAAACTAGACTCGCGACGGAGACGTACTCTTTCGTATGACCGTTCACTCAAAAACTACTGAACCTTATCTCTTGGCTCCTGTATTTTCAACACGTCATCTAGAATGGTGCCCTCTCAATGGGCCTGGTACTCGGTGCTAAATCAATATAAAAGTCAACCTCTATACTATTAGTAATCTCTTTACCTCATCAAGTGACCGCTTCAGATGAAGTGGATAATCTTTTTACCTCATCCATAAAATCCTTGATAATTGGTATCAAGTGACTACTTCAAATCAAGTCACAACCATTATAATAAAAGTGTGTGTTAAACCTTCCCTCGGGCTCGTGCATAATTATAAGAAATATCCCCTGTTTGAACACGATAATTATGGAAAGCTACCCCTGATAGTCGATATAAGAGTAATATATATAGCTACTACTCAGGCTAAATATTACGAAATATAATACCACATGTCTAAATCAATAAAGCAGCTGAACACCGAAGCCGACCAACATATTATGACATCACGAATAAACTAGACCCTACCCATTGGGTATCCACATACAAATAAATCTCATTGATAACCTTTATGTATCCCGTAATCGTATTAAAAACACTACTAGAAAATATTTACATCTCCCCAATGTCTACATCACACTCATGCGCGCAAGCCATAAATATAATTGTACCCATCAGTCGGTGGTATTATCAATAACACAAGTCATTCTACGGCCTCTACTAACTAAGTTTCCTCACTCTCCATAAGTATAATAATTTCCTCTAAAGGAACTATCAAAACGGAGGCTCTATAAGAGGCCCTATTAACCTTCTTCTATAGTCGTAACTGCAAACCCTTATCTCGTTGGGTTTACTCTCAGTGGTCGTAACCCCGTTGGTCTTAATTTCGTTGGATCTATTGGATGTAAAAGATCATATTGTCTACTTTAATAAACTCTTGAGGTCTTATCCAACCATGAAATTCCTTTTACTGGTGTGGTCTTTGTGACACCCCGACTAATTAAATACCGGGTAGCTACTCCTTTATTAAATTAATTCAAAATGCCAAGTTGGCTCAGTTAATAGCATCGCTGTCGAAAACATTTTAATGATTACTAACCACCTAGTATTTAAAAAATTAAGTGCCAAATTTTATTTAAAGTCTGATTAACATGCAACAAGTGTAATAAAGAATAATAACACCATTCACCACAATGAAGTAAATAGAATAACCACCACATAACGTAAATAAAGTCTGGATGAAAACTCCTCACTACAAATCCCACAACTGATAAGTAAACTGAATACTAAAACAATACATGACAAAGTCTGAAAACTGTAAATGAAAAGATGTCTAATAGAAATGGGCAACATGCCCTACAACTGATAGATAATGACTCTGGAATCCAAATGATAGAAGCGTCTACAAGAAAATCCCCTGTAGCTTCCACAAACAGCTATAGCTCGTCACCTGAATGAGTATCCTATGCTTGGTGTCCTTGTGGCTGGGCACCTAAAATGGTTTTACAAAGAAAAAAAATAGATTTGAAAAGCAAACGGGTCAGAGCCCGAATGTGGAGATATTTTAAAAACCTGCAAGTGCGTTAAAAACATTTAAAACATTAAATGCAAAGTACATGTTAGGACGTGCACTCACATGATATTCTCACCTCTCGTCTAACTGTGCACTCCTAACGTAAGTACCCATCTACAACGACACAAACTACTAGCTAAGTGACATCATCTCTAGCTAGACTATCATAGGTCCTACCCATTTTACTCGGTTCTATTAACATTATAACGCTCGTAATTAAGTAGGGGTTTAATGTAAACTCAGATGTTCAATATGCAATATATTTCACTATCAGCTAACTCGTTATGTTTCTCGAAACAATACCGTAATTATATTCACAACATTAACATGAAGGTTCCCATTAGTTAAGTGTATATTATTCACATCATAAATATACAATACAAGCACCCCGAGATCTAAGCTGCGGTGCACACATACTCTGCTATCCATCCCGGTACATCACGTACATAAGGATTACATATTCTGAATCTCTCAGGAATAGTTCACAGATAACAACATCATAAATAATGGAGGCGAACACAGTCACATCACATGGGTCACGCACATACCTACGCTCCCACGATCAGCGGACTTATTAATATCCCAATAAGTCTTTCTATGACCTATGTTCATCAAGGTAACGAGTCTAAATCCGGGCAACACAAGGATTAGAGGTCCCTAAGCGAACGCAAAACTCCCGTGATAGCAAGTATGGTAGGTATGTCATACACACAATTCATACACCAATACTAATTAAACACACGTCTTAGTAATACCGTAGTTTAATTGTAGTACTATTATCATTCTAGTACCAATATATAATTTACACACTTTATACGATTCCGGTTTATAATCATACGCGTCATAATCTATTCTCACGTCGTAGTAGACACTCACGTCTCAACCCAAACCGTCCATTTAATTTAACTCTCGTATATAATATCCTTCTCATAAATACCCAAAAGTCCCAAATCCATCAATACATCATCAAAGGAATGTTAAATCTACCCTCGAATAAGTTTACGGGACTCCAAAAATCAAAACAGGGCAAAAAGGGCCAAACTGTCAACTCGTTAGAAGTCTCGTTCGAACGAGGCTGTTCGAACGAGGTTCCACTGTCGGCTCGTTAGAAGTCTCGTTCGAACGAGACTGTTCAAATGAGATCCAGTTCGTTCGAACGAACTGCTCCTTCTAACGATATCTCGTTCGAACAAGATATCGAACAAAACTGCCCCTCGTTAGAAGCGACTGGTCAACTCGTTAGAATCTCGTTCGAACGAGCTCGTTCGAACGACCTGGGTTGGTTTCTAACGAGCTACCAGCTGCGAGCCCAGAAATTCCAAAATCGTTTTTCACCCAATTTCTACTTCTCAAATCTCCTTTAAACTTCGTCCCAACTATGTTTTAAGGTCTCTAATCAATCCTAAACATATATAGTCACATCCTAACATGTTTTTAAGGGATCAATCCATCCTAACATCAATCAAATTTACAAATCTCTACACTTTTTCCCAATATTTTCAAGAACATGAACCCTAACTTTATGAATCATGAATTAATCCAATATAATTCCGTTTTAATTTCTTCCAATCACAAATATCAAGAGAATAATCATCTACCTATCATTCTACATGCAATTCTCCTCAAGATTTTCAAGTTCTATGTTCTAAACTACATGGGTTTTCATATTTCACCAAGAATAAACATAAATTTGAATTATCTAACATGGAAAGAACATTCTCTGAAATTAAATGGAATTAAGTCACTTGCCTCGGGTTTATCTCTGATTTAGATGTTGGTTTGATGGAGTTTTTCTGCAGAATTCCTTCTCTCTTCAAGCTCTCTTCTCCAATGGTTATGGTGGCTAGGGTTTGCTTTGGGGAGATATTAGAAAACCTAATCCTAATAACCTATGTAGCCCTCTAGGTTAATATGGGTTGGTTAGTGGCTTAGTGGGTCAAATCCACATCAGATGTAATTAACCAATTTTCGTCACTTTAATTTCCCAAAATACAAAATTACCAAAATACCCTTTATGATGCCGGTATGGCCTAAAAATACCCCGGAATCCAAACTACACCCCCGGCTAGTGTTTTCTGACTATCTCGACCCTTCCGGACGCGTTGGCGCACTCAAAAAGACCATACAGATAATAGAAATAAAAATCACTTTTATAATTAAAATAATATACCATGACGCGGCGGTCACACGCGTCTCAACAAAATTTCCAATTTGCCGTATATCAATCTTACGACAAATTTCATCATTCCAAATTCATATATAATCATATATGCACATAATCAAATACCAACTTGCATCTCGTTAGTATTTTTAACCCGGATTAATTTCCAATTAATACGCATTTTATTAAATAAATCCCAAAAATAAATATAGCCCAAAAGTACGGGGTATTACATACTTCCCCCCTAATAACTGAATTTCGTCCCGAAATTCGAAATTAGAAAGTACTTGCTAAAAACAACTCTGGATAACGTTCGCGCATCTCATCCTCGCGCTCCCATGTGGACTCCTCGACATTGTGATGTCGCCGCTGAACACGCACTAACGGTACTATCTTTGACCGCAGTTTCCTCTCGCTTCGATCCAAAATTGCAATCGGCCCCTCCTCGTAGGAGCTATCTGGCTGGAGATCGATGTCCTCCACAGCAATGTGAGAATGAGCTAAATTATCTCTAAGGTATTTCCTCAGTGAGGAAATATGGAACACATCGTGAATCCGATGCAAACGCTCCGGTAACCCGAGTCTATACGCAACCGGTCCGATTCGCTCAATAATAGGAAACGGCCCCTCATACCTTGGTGAAAATTTCCCCTTCTTCCCGAAACGCATAATCCCCTTCATAGGAGATACCCTGAGCAAAACCTGGTCCCCCACTTGGAACTCTTTGAAAAACCTCTTCGCATCAGCATAACTCTTCTGCCTGTCTTGAGCTACCTGAATGCGACTCCGAATCAACTCAATCCTTGCGTAAGTATCCTGAATCACTTCCGAACCAAGTAGTTTGTTGTCCCCCACCTCTAACCAACATGCTGGGGAACGACAAGGCCTACCGTACAATGCTTCAAACGGAGCCATGCCAATAGTGAACTGATAGGAGTTGTTGTAAGAAAACTCCACCAGTGGAAGGTACTGCTCCCATCCACCCCCAAAGTCAATAATGCACATGCGTAGCATGTCTTCCAACATCTGGTTTGTGCGCTCGGTCTGCCCATCGGTCTGCGGATGATAAGCCGTACTCAACCGCAATTCCGTGCCCATGGCCTCCTGGAAACTCTCCCAAAACCTCTAAACAAATATCTTGTCTCTGTCAGACACGATATTTAGGGGCACACCGTGAAGTCTCACAATCTCTGAAATGAAGAGCTGGGCATACTGTCCCGTAGTGTAGTCAGTACTTATGGGTAAAAAGTGAGCGACTTTGGACAACCTGTCCACAATTACCCAAATGGAGTCGTGACCCCTCTGCGTCGTAGGCAACCCCGTGATAAAGTCCATGGATATGATCTCCCACATCCACACCGGGACCTCCAACGGCTGTAGCAATCCTGTCGGTCTCTGATGATCCACTTTTACAAGCTGACAAGTGGCGCATTTCGAAACAAACTCAGCGATATCTCTCTTCATACCGCTCCACTAATACTGCCTTCTCATGTCTTGGTACATTTTGTCCCCTCCGGGATGTACCGCGAACTGTGAGCCGTACGACTCTTCCATCACATCGTGTCGCAATTTATCCCCTTCCGGAACTACCAATCTCCCATTGAAGCGTAATCCCCCGTCTGAGCTAACGGTATAGGACTCGGCTCCCTCTGCTAGTAATCGAACTATCTGCTCCTGACAGAACGAGTCATTAGCCTGTGCCCGTACTACCTTCGTGACAATCTGTGGTGTAACGGTCATCACAGACATGAAAGATCGGGCCACTGCATCCTGGTGTCCCAACTCCTTCCACTTTGAATTCCACACCTCTGCCACCTCATCTGCTGGTCTACGGCTCAACGCGTCTGCAACCACGTTAGCCTTGCCTGGGTGATACTGGATGTCGAACTGGTAGTCCTTCACAAACTCAAGCCACCTACGCTGCCGCATATTCAATTCCTTCTGCGTGAACAGGTACTGTAGGGACTTGTGGTCCGTGAACAGTTGGAACTTCTCCCCCAAAAGATAGTGCCTCCAAATCCGTAGGGCAAATACCACTGCCGCCAACTCCAAATCATGCGTGGGGTAATTCTTCTCGTGAGGCTTAAGCTTACGGGAAGCATAAGCTATGGCCTGTATCTCCTGCTGCAATACACCTCCAAGCCCTTGCAAAGATGCATCGGTGTAAACCAAATACTCAACTCCCGGTCTCGGCAATGCTAACACAGGTGCTGAGGTCAATTTGTCCTTCAATTCATCGAATGCCAACTGACAGGCATCACTCCAGATGTATGGCACACCCTTACGAGTCAGATGTGTCAAAGGACCTGCTATCTCCAAAAAACCCCGAATAAACCTCCTGTAGTATCCTGCTAGACCCAAGAAACTACGAATTTCAGTCGGTGTCGTGGGCTGTCCCCACTCCCTCACCGCGGATACTTTCCCCGGATCAACAGATATTCCCCGGTCGGAAATGATATGTCCCAAAAACTGGACTTCCTTCAGCCAAAACCCGCACTTCTCATATTTTGCATACAACTCGTTCTGACGAAGTGTCTGCAAAACCTGCCTCAAATGCTCGGCGTGCTCCTCCTCTGTCTGGGAGTAAACCAGAATGTCATCAATGAAGAAAATGACAAACTGATCTAGGAAATCCCTGAACACTATGTTCATCAAGTCCATAAACACAGCTGGAGCGTTGGTCAAACCGAAAGGCATAACCCGAAACTCGTAAGAACCATATCTCGACAAGAATGCGGTCTTCGAGACATCCTCCTCCCAGATACGTAACTGATGGTATCCCGATCTCAAATCAATCTTCGAGAAGAAAGAAGCTCCTCTCAACTGATCGAATAAGTCATCGATTCGAGGCAACGAATACTTATTCCGTATCGTGACCTTATTCAACTCTCGATAGTCCACACACAATCTCAGTGAACTGTCCCTCTTCTTTACAAACAAAACTGGAGCGCCCCAAGGTGAGGTACTCCTGCGGATAATGCCCTGACCTAACAGCTGCTCTATCTGATCCCGTAATTCCCTCATCTCAGCTGGAGCCATACGGTACGGTGCGCGTGCTATAGGGCTCGTACCCGATAGCAAGTCTATAACAAAGTCTATCTCTCGACTGGGGGGTAAGCCTGGTATCTCCTGAAACACATCTGAATACTCCCTGACAACTGGGATAGAATCTAAAGGAATCACTATCTCCTTAGAGGTATCCTCCTCAATGTAATAAAGATGAGCGGTCGATCCTCCCTCTGGGCGAGGCATCGCCACTACAAACATCTCTTGCCCCGGAATGGTAAAAACAATGCTCCCGCTGAAGCAATCAATCATGGCCCTATAAGCTACGAGCCAATCCATACCGATAATCACATCGTGAACATGCATATCTAATACCAACATATCTGCAGGTAATACCAAACCACCAATCTCTACCCCCACTCCCCGGCATATAAAGAAAATAAGTGACCCACTCCCCAATGGTGAGTCGACACACGTCACTGTGCTATCTGCCGTAGCTAACAATCCTAAAGCTTTCGCGAAGTGTGTAGCTATAAAACAATGTGTAGCACCCTTATCAAATAACACCCGACCCATAGTGCCATGGATAGGAAACGTACCCTCAATCGCGGGCGGTGCCTGTGGAACTGCAGCCTGGTGGACGTTGTAGACACGTCCATACGGTAGCTGCCCCTGCTGGACTGGGACTGCTGGAATGGGTGGCAATGCTGCCATCTGTGGCGGTGCAGGGAGAACAGCGGGAAACATAGGTCTCTGTGGCTCCTGGCAAGCACCCTGCTGCTGCTGCTGTGGGGCCCTGCCCCTATCAGGACAATCCTGTCGCTTATGGCTAGTCTTGCCACAAACAAAACACTTCCCTGGGAAGTTCCCTCCTCTCTGCCCTTACTGTCCCCGGCCCTGGTGGCCGTTACCATTCCTCCCTTGGCCCTGCTGGCCCTGTTGAAACTGCTGCCCATTCTGCCCCTGTTGGCCCTGATGGCCCTGACGGAAACCTCCCTGTCCCTTCCTGTAGTTCACTGACCGGAACCTCTTATTATCCCCCTGCTGGGAGCCCTGCTCATTCTGTCTCTGCCCCTGACCAGATTGTGCCCCGCTGGCACCATGTCCTCCGGTCCTGCCCTGATGGCTAGACTCCCCCGACCTCTTGCCCTCGGCCATATGAAAACGGTGGTCATGGCAGTGTAACAATGCAGTGTTAACCACATCAGAATAAGTGGCCAACGATAGGTTCCCCAGCAGATGCTGACGGATCCTCCAAGTTAACCCGTTCGTGAACTTCTCAATCTTCTTCTTCTCTGTTGGTATCTCATCTGGAACGATATTCAATAGATTCGTGAACTCGGCCTCATACTCAGCCACCGTCTTACCCTCCTACTTCAGACTCATTAGTTTCCTCCTCGTTTCCGTGTGAACAGCCAACGGAAAGTACTTGCGGTCAAACCGCACCCAGAAGTCCTGAATAGTGAGAGTATCCCTCTCCTCCATGGTGGTAATAGACTCCCACCACTGTAGCGCAGATCCAACTAGCTTGAAAGTAGCTAGCACCTAATTCTGAACATCCGTGCACTCATACATCCTCAAGTGCCTCTGCATATCCTTCCTCCACTGGCTCGAGACTACCACATCTGAGCTACCTGCAAACTCTGGCGGATGCGCTTTCTGAAAAGCGTCACGTACACGCTCCCAAGAAGACGGGAATGCATTTTCCTGTACTGGTGCGGCAATCGGCGCCTGAGTTGGTGCCTACTGAACAACGGCTATTGCGGCATTTACCGCTTGGGCTACTATAGCTGCAACCTCAGCGGCGTTCATCATGCCCTGAACTGGAGCGGGCTGGGGTTCGGGCGTTGCATCCCTGGGAAATCGTCGTGCACGTCGTGGAGGCATCTGAAATAAGAACAAAGTTTATAAGTTCGCTGTTTATAAACTTAAAATAGCTGAAGAACGAAGCATACACAAAAAAAGTACAACAGTCCTAAAATTTAGGGCTCTATATCAAAGAAACTTAGCGAAAACATAATAGCCGTACAGATCCTAAAGGACACTAGAAATTGATGCTCTGATACCACCTCTGACACCCCAACTAATTAAATACCGGGTAGCTACTCCTTTATTAAATTAATTCAAAATGCCAAGTTGACTCAGTTGATAGCATCACTGTCGAAAACATTTTAATGATTACTAACCACCTAGTATTTAAAAAAGTAAGTGCCAAATTTTATTTAAAGTCTGATTAACATGCAACAAGTGTAATAAAGAATAATAACACCATTCACCACAATAAAGTAAATAGAATAACCACCACATAACGTAAATAAAGTCTGGATGAAAACTCCTCACTACAAATCCCACAACTGATAAGTAAACTGAATACTAAAACAATACATGACAAAGTCTGAAAACTGTAAATGGAAATATGTCTAATAGAAATGGGCAACATGCCCTACAACTGATAGATAATGACTCTGGAATCCAAATGATAGAAGCGTCTACAAGCAAATTCCCTGTAGCTTCCACAAACTGCTACAGCTCGTCACCTGAATGAGTATCCTATGCTTGGTGTCCTTGTGGCTAGGCACCTAAAATGGTTTTACAAAGAAAAAAAATAGATTTGAAAAGCAAACGGGTCAGAGCCCGAATGTGGAGATATTTTAAAAACCTGCAAGTGCGTTAAAAACATTTAAAACATTAAATGCAAAGTACATGTTAGGACGTTCACTCACATGATATTCTCACCTCTCGTCTAACTGTGCACTCCTAACGTAAGTACCCATCTACAATGACACAAACTACTAGCTAAGTGACATCATCTCTAGCTAGACTATCATAGGTCCTACCCATTTTACTCGGTTTTATTAACATTATAACGCTCGTAATTAAGTAGGGGTTTAATGTAAACTCAGATGTTCAATATGCAATATATTTCACTATCAGCTAACTCGTTATGTTTCTCGAAACAATACCGTAATTATATTCACAACATTAACATGAAGGTTCCCATTAGTTAAGTGTATATTATTCACATCATAAATATACAATACAAGCACCCTGAGATCTAAGCTGCGGTGCACACATACTCTGCTATCCATCCGGGTACATCACGTACATAAGGATTACATATTCTGAATCTCTCAGGAATAGTTCACAGATAACAACATCACAAATAATGGAGGCGAACACAGTCACATCACATGGGTCATGCACATACCTACGCTCCCACGATCAGTGGACTTATTAATATCCCAATAAGTCTTTCTATGACCTATGTTCATCAAGATAACCAGTCTAAATCCGGGCAACACAAGGATTAGAGGGCCCTAAGAGAACGTAAACCTCCCGTGATAGCAAGTATGGTAGGTATGTCATACACACAATTCATATACCAATACTAATTAAACACACGTCTTAGTAATCCCGTAGATTAATTGTAGTAATATTCTCATTCTAGTACCAATATATAATTTACACACTTTATACGATTCCAGTTTATAATCATACACATCATAATTTATTCTCACGTCATAGTAGACACTCACGTCTCAACCCAAACCGTCCATTTAATTTAACACTAGTATATAATATCCTTCTCATAAATACCCAAAAGTCCCAAATCCATCAATACATCATCAAAGGAATGTTAACTCTACCCTCGAATAAGTTTACGGGACTCCAAAAATCAAAACAGGACAAAAAGGGCCAAACTGTCAACTCGTTAGAAGTCTCGTTCGAATGAGGCTGTTCGAACGAGGTTCCACTGTCGGCTCGTTAGAAGTCTCGTTCGAACGAGACTGTTCGAATGAGATCCAGTTCGTTCGAACGAACTGCTCCTTCTAACGATATCTCGTTCGAACGAGATATCGAACGAAACTGCCCCTCGTTAGAAGCGACTGGTCAACTCATTAGAATCTCGTTCGAACGAGCTCGTTCGAACGACCTGGGTTGGTTTCTAACGAGCAACCAGCTGCGAGCCCAGAAATTCCAAAATCGTTTTTCACCCAATTTCTACTTCTCAAATCTCCTCTAAACTTCGTCCCATCTATGTTTTAAGGTCTCTAATCAATCCTAAACATATATAGTCACATCCTAACATGTTTTTAAGGGATCAATCCATCCTAACATCCATCAAATTTACAAATCTCTACACTTTTTCCCAATATTTTCAAGAACATGAACCCTAACTTTATGAATCATGAATTAATCCAATATAATTCCATTTTAATTTCTTCCAATCACAAATATCAAGAGAATAATCATCTACCTATCATTCTACATGCAATTCTCCTCAAGATTTTCAAGTTCTATGTTCTAAACTACATGGGTTTTCATATTTCACCAAGAATAAACATAAATTTGAATTATCTAACATGGAAAGAACATGCTCTGAAATTAAATTGAATTAAGTCAATTGCCTCGGGTTTATCTCTGATTTAGATGTTGGTTTGATGGAGTTTTTCTACAGAATTCCTTCTCTCTCCAAGCTCTCTTCTCCAATGGTTATGGTGGCTAGGGTTTGCTTTGGGGAGATATTAGAAAACCTAATCCTAATGACCTACGTAGCCCTCTAGGTTAATATGGGTTGGTTAGTGGCTTAGTGGGTCAAATCCACATCAGATGTAATTAACCAATTTTCGTCACTTTTAATTTCCCAAAATACAAAATTACCAAAATACCCTTTATGATGCCGGTATGGCCTAAAAATACCCCGGAATCCAAACTACACCCCCGGCTAGTGTTTTCTAACTATCTCGACCCTTCCGGACGCGTTGGTGCACTCAAAACGACCATATGGATAATAGAAATAAAAATCACTTTTATAATTAAAATAATATACCATGACGCGGCGGTCACACGCGTCTCAACAAAATTTCCAAATTGCCGTATATCAATCTTACGACAATCTTCATAATTCCAAATTCATATATAATCATATATGCACATAATCAAATACCAACTCGCATCTCATTAGTATTTTTAACCCGGATTAATTTCCAATTAATACGCATTTAATTAAATAAATCCCAAAAATAAATATAGCCCAAAAGTACGGGGTATTATAGTCTTCCCTACTTGGATCCACGTTACATCGTCTATAGTCACTGGTCCTACTTTGCCCTCGATTTTCACCATCTAAGGAACTCTATACTTTCAATAGTTATGGAAGCCCTATTGATGTAGGAGGGTAACTCCCGCAGTCTTAACGTAAGTGGTGGTTAAAATTTTATCGAATAAAACTCGGACAATTTTCCTCGTAAGGAATATGCTAAGTCAAATAAATTATGCTCGCACTGTAGAGAATGATACGAGCATTAATCTTCGCCTTCGTATCAATATCTCTAGGTGCAGATAAAGGAACATAGTTGAAATCCTCCTCATAGCAGCTACCACATGATCAAAAAGATGAGGTCATTAAAATCATACTTCTAATGTTTCTACGAATGGTGATATACAACAATTCTCCTTAACCCATATGCTAATCACTTACTAAAGGTATCACGCCCAATGTCCCTAACTTCCTATTAAAGTCAACCTCATGCGTGGTATGTCTCACAAAGAAAATCCAAACAAGGAACCCTATAAATACACTCAGTCTTATTTGAATCATTCATCCAGAACAATGGGGCAAAAATCCCTAAGAGGTCATCGTTTTACATAGTACAATTCCAAAACAGTAAATTTCTAAAGTAATTTGAGAACATAATGCTGAAAAGTGATTGACACACTCAAGATCCCCACGACACTAGAACCTGTAATGCCCTCACACCAACTTTGACTAAAAAAATTTAATAGATTTATAAGGTCCAATACAAACTCACGGGAATCAGAAAATGGAAAATCATTCTAAGCATGACTGTAATAAAACTAAATGCACTAAATAAATAACTTAAATATATCAATGGTGAACTACATAACTCGGATACCGAACAAATCAACAGTACAAGTACCATCACATAACTAAAACCGTATTAATGTAAATCCAACTACAAAAATGATCTCATGCGGAGGTGACACAACTACCTATGACCTGGAAAATGTTAATAGGAGATGTTAACTTCATGTCTAAGTATTATAATGATATAATTGATTTCGGGTAACAATATAATTATGCACCTTTTTCTCGTATTTTAGTAACTTTTAGGTTATTCCAAACCTAATGATCCTAGATATCACATAATTCTAATTCCCGACCCAAGTATACCAATGATTATGTATTATTAATCCTTCATTGAATATTCATAAATAATTAATCTATGACTTTTAAGTATATATATCTAAACAAAATACCTTTCTGTGTATATCAACATATGCACTACTCATATCAATTATTATAAACTAGTCTACCAGAGTATCAATGTGGTCACCGTCGCACGGAACAGAGTAACACATATCTCTTTCTCGGGATACCGAAATGGCATCACCGCACAACCTAGGGTACAATACTATCTCTGTCAACCAGAGTACTGAAGAGGTCACCATCGCAGGACCCGAGAAAAACTCGTCTCTCTCTTTCTCTCTCGGGATACCTAAATGGAACCGTCTACCAGCCCATGGTACTATTCATCTCTACATAATGAAGTGTCGAAGTGGTAACCGTCACATGACCCAGGGTAGAGCCCGTCTCATGCCGTTGTCGATCAACTAATAGTACAACACATCTCATTCAGCCATGACATATATATATATATATATATATATATATATATATATATATATATATATATATATATATGTATATATATATTAACTTATCTTCTACCTGGGTAATTTAGCACATATTATTATTAGCTTTAAATTAGTATATTAGCATAATTTAAGTCCCAATCCTCATCCCACATTCCTTTTTTCTCAAGTTATGGAAAATTACAACTCTACCTAGATCATGCGCACAGTGCTAAAACATAGTCATTCGCATGGCATGTGCGCACGTACCACAAATGTGGTCATTCGTATGGATATACCACAAAACACTCCAAAATTCCACTTTCTTCATCCCATAGTTCCTATCACAACTCCTATGTTCAAAACTACCATTTTTGGCCTATCCTAAGGTCCTACTACCTCCTATGCACCCCAAATTATCATTTTAACTACACAACGTTTAACTATCCATCAACTTTACAAATTTTAACTAATTTATATATTAATTAGACACATATTATCACATCTAAAATCTTTGAAACATAAGTTGGAAATTCCTCTCTAAATCCCAAATTGCCAATTAATCCATGTAATAATCAAGGTGATTTTACTCAATTTCACAATCAAAATAGAATACAACTTTCAATTTATTCAATCTAACCCAATTTCATTGAGAATTGTACTAACTTTCATTAAGTGCCAAAAACTTGACTATTACTATTTAAATTCAATTCCAAATTAGCTATCTAAATTATACAATTCAGCAGGTTTTATCTTTAGAATTACTGTACAGTATATAACCATATTCCAACACCAAAATAATTATATTACTATACTAAATAATTTTTCCTCAAATTTCAAGTAGGTTGAATTCGAATTCAGAAGTCCAAATTATCCTCTTCTCCAATGTCCAATTGCCCCTTTTCTTCTTCTTATTTTTCTTCTTCTTCTTCTTCTTCTTCTTCTTCTTCTTCTTCTTCTTCTTCTTCTTCTTCTTCTTCTTCTTCTTCTTCTTCTTCTTCTTCAAGTAGCCTCCTTCTTATCTCTCTAGGGTTTCATTTCTCAAGTGTTAAAATAATTCCAAATAACCTTAATCTCCCATTTTATATTCTTAACCATTAAATTCAGGTTAACTCCCATATGGACCTTGACCCATTAAGCCAAAAATTATTTCTAAATTGTCTAAAGTCCAGTCCAAACCATATAATAGCCTATAGGCCTTAAAACCCAATATTTAACTCCTAATCCAACATTCTAAATGCCCAAAACATCGACCTAAAGTATTAAACCAAATTCTTAATATCCTAATTCGTATAAGGCCCCAAAACCATTATTTATTACTAAATTATTTATTTATTTATTAAATAATTATTAATTCATTGACCTATATTAGATCATATTTCAATTTCGAACAATTATTAATTCATTCTCGTGTATTGAGTCATATTTCAAATTCGAATAAACAACAAATAACATAACACATATGGAATTATAATTCATGGTATCACATGTCAGTGTAGGGACAAATAAACAAACACATATAAAATTCACTATTTAATTAATGCATTAAAATTACGGGGTATTACATTGTCCCCCCTAAAATAAGGAATTTTTTCCTCGGAATTCGAATTCATTATATTCCTACTCGAAAATCTTAAAATATCTCACTTTTATCGTCCGCATAATATATACATAATCTACTCTTATTATGACATAATACACATCAAGGTCTCTCATCGTAACTCACGTTCGGCTCAACCTCAACCACTAAACTTGTATCTCTCTTTCGTGATATCGAAGAATCATCGTCGATCGGACCAGGGAATGATGCATCTCTATAAACAAGAGTACCGAAGTGGTCACCACCACATAACCCAGGCTAGAACCAGTCTCTCTCAGTTGGGATACCAAAGTGGCGTTGTCGACCGACCTAAGGTACAACATATCTATGTAACCATAATAATATATATACCATATAACATATATCAAATAAGTACTCATATCTCCTATGTTGTACATAAGTTACAATACAAATACACATACTTCCTTCATTCGTGTAATTACTCATTTATCTTCTACCGTGTAATCTAGAACATATTATTAAACATTTTAAATCAACATGTCACCAAAATTTAATTCTTGATCCTCATCCCACATTCCATTTTTATCAATGTAGGGAAAATTTCAAATCTACTTAGACCATGCACATGACGCTAAAACACAACCGTTCGCACGACCGATTCACACATGCCACAATTATGGCCATTCGAGTGGCTAAACCACAAACATTATAGAATTCCATTTTCTGCATCCTAGAGCTCCTATCACAACTCCTATGTGAAGAAATACTATTTTCAACCTATCCTAATGTCCTAGTACCTCAGATGGACTCCAAATTATCATTTTAACATCACAACATTCAACTACGCATCAATCTCTAAATCCCAAATTGTCAATTGATCCAAGTAATAATCAAGGGGATTTTACTCAATTTCACAATCAAAACATAATCCAACTATCAATTTATTCAATCTAACCCAATTTCATGGAGAATTGTATTAACGTCCATTGAGTGACAAAAACCTAACTTTTTGTAATTGAATTCAATTTTGGATTAGCTATTTAAATTATCTAATTCAATAGGCTTTATCTTTATATCTAGATTCCAATGTATAATCATATTCAAACAACAAAATAATTATATTAATATACTAAATAAACTTGTCTCGGAGTTCAAGTAGGTTGAATTCTAATTGAGAAGTCCAAACTCTCTATTCTTCAATGCCCAATTGCCCCATTTTCTTCTTCTTCAAGTGGCCTCCTTGTTCTTTATCTATGGTTACCTTTATCAAGTGTTAAAATGATTCCTAATAATTATGATCTCCCTTTTTATATTCTTAACCATGAAATTTAGGTTAACTCCCATATGGACCTCGACCCATTAGGTCCAAAACCGTTTCTAAATCATATAAAGTCTAGTTGATACTATATACTATCATATGGGGCTTAAAAACCATTATTCTAAGTCCTAATCCAACATTCTAAATGTCCCAAAGATAAACCAAAAGTATCAAACCAACTTCTTAATATTTTAATTTGTCCAAGTCACAAAAATCATTATTCATTATTAAATTATTTGTTTATTAAATAATTATTAATTCATTCCCACGTATTAAATCATAATTCCTTTTTGGATTATTATTAATCCATTCCTATGTATTAAGTCATATTTTAATTTTGAATAAAATTACACATAACACGATGCATACGGAATTGTAATTAATGACATCAAAGTTCACTACAAGCACATATAAAAATTCACTATTTAATTATTGCAACAAAATTACGGGGTATTATATTTGACTTAATTCCCGTCAAGGGATATGTAGGAAGTCCATTGAGAGACCCAGTCAGACCGTAAAATATATCCCCTGACCCCAATTTATTTAAAGCCCTTTGAACAAAAGGCTAACCTTATGATCAGATCCACCATCCTCAAAATCTTCAAATCCTAGGGAATAATTCCATGTCATAGAATGAACATAAGAAAAAGTTATAAAAACTAACTTAAATGTAAGAGTTGAGAGATATCTTAAAAGTTACCTTTCATTTTTAGGTAACTATTAATCATCTTCACCCACGGTTGTAACCCAAAAACAAAACTCTTTGTCGATTCTATATCACACGAGTACTCTTTATGTTAAATAAAAGTGATTGATGACTCCCAATGAAAAACAAACTCTCGATGGGTAATCATCTTGTGGCCCGTTGATAAGCCCATCTTCCTCCTAAACATCAACAACCTTCTATACACCATTTAGATAAAATACACCATCTTCTATCATAAACATATCAGATAGTGATCAATCATTGATTATCTACATCCCTACAATAGGCATTCATTGCCTTTGACCAAAATTGAGCCTCAGACATCGCCCGGTAAAACCCATGACAAGCCTAAGGATCCTCTGGAAAAATCCCTCTAAAGTCTTGGACTTCACCTGAGCAAATGAAAACCTCACTCTTCACTAAGCACCTTATTTAAGCCTCGAACAGTACCTGAGCAATCCCATTCAAAGACTCATACTCCTTTGAGCAAACCTCCTTACAGCCTCGAACTTTACCCAAGAAAATAAAATTCTGACACATCCTTTAGCACCGTACTTAAGCCTCTGACACTACCTGAGAAAACCCATGCAAAGACTTATACTCCTATGATAAAACCTCTCTAAATACTCAAACTCCACCCAATAAAATAAAAGACTCACTAATTCTGGAGCACCTAACTTAAGCCTCGGACACTACTTGATCAAACCCCGCCTCAAACTCCTATAAGAGAACATATTTAAGGACTTGGAATCCACTAGATCCAGCAAAAGCCTCACTCATCCTTGAGCACATCACTTAAGCCCTAGATATCGCATGGTCAAACCCTTACAAAGTCTCAAACTCCTCTGAGAAAACCTCTATAAATCCTCATAATCCACCCGAGGAAATGAAAGCATCACTCATCCCTTAGCACCTCACTTAAGACTTAAATATCGCATCAGCAAACACCTGCAAAGCCTTAGTCTTCTCAAATCAAGCCTCTCTAAAGCCTTGGACTCCACCTGGGCAAACAAAATCCTCACTCATTACTGAGCACCTTATTTAAGCCTCAAAGACCATTAGAGAAAACCACTAAAAATACTCAAACTGCTTTGAGCAAACCTATTTAAAACCTCAGTCTCCACTCGAGCAAACAAAATCCTCTCATCCCTAAGAACCTCACTTAATCATCACACACTGCTTGAACAAACCCTACAAAAACTTAGACTCCTATGAGCAGACATAACTAAAGCTTCAGACTCGACCCGAGCAAAAAAAGTCTCATTCATCCCTGAGAACCTTAATTAAGGCTCAGACATCGCCTGAGCAAACCCCTACAAAGCCCGATACTCCTCCGAACAAATGTACCTAAAGACTTAGACTCTACCCTAGTGAAGAAATTTCTTATACTACCTTGAGCACCTCACTAAAGCCTCAGACTCCACCTTAGGAAACTTTTTAACCAAAGTCTACTACTTTTCGAAGAAAACTCACAAAAATATTCAAACTTCACTCGAGAAAAACTCTCACAAAAGACTTATACTCTTCTTAGAAACCCCAATCATGGCCTTGGACCTCCCAGGACATACTCTATCCGAGATAATATGAACAAAGCCTCAAACTCCTCTAAGCATCCCATAAAACCTGGGCTCCACCCGAGCAAACAAAACTAAACCCTCTCTCGAGCAAAACAAAAAATTTATATCCTATAATTCGATCCCCTATGAGATCTAAACTTTGGAGATCTATGCTTCAAAAAAATTAAGTTCCCTACATGACCTAAAATAGGGATTCATACCCTTCAAATCGAAGTTAGGCCCCTCCGCGACCTAAAATGGGAAGCCCTATGATTCAAACCAATTTGGTCCCCTGCACAACCTAAAATAGGAAGCCTTGCGCTTAAAATAAATTGTTTCCCCCATGCGACCTAAAATAGGAATCCATGTGCTCCAAACCAATCGGGTCCCTTGCCCGACCAAAAATACAGATCCATATGCTTAAAACCAATTATCTCCCCTAAGCGACCTAAAATAGGGATCCCTATGCTTTAAACCAAATTCGGTTATCTCCACAACCTAAACTAAGAAACCATATGCTTTAAAGCAATTCAATCCCCTATGTGACCTAAAATAAGAAGCCCTGCACTTCAAACAAACTCAATCCCCTACGCAACATAAAATAGGACACCCCGCGCTCCAAACAAATGCAGTCTCCTACATAACATAAATAAGAAGCTTTGTGCTTTAAACAAATTTAGTCCCTAATGTGACCTAAAATACGAAGCCATACGCTTCAAACGAATTCGATTTTCTAGCCGACCTAAATTAGTATGTCCTTCCCTTCAAGCAAATTCGGTCTTCTAGGCGACCTAAAATAGGAAGCCCCATGTTTCAAATATTCCAGTCCTCTATGCAACCTAAAATAGTAAACCCCGTGTTTCAACAGACTCCATCGAAACATCACATTTCTATGTCCAATTCCCTATGCACATAAAATAGGAAGGGGTTGAAATATTATAGATCTTTTTTAAGACCAAAGTCAATAATTTGGATACCCTGCACCCCACCAAAGTTCACCTTGTGACCTCAATAAATGCTATCGAAACATCGTGTTTCTATGGTTAGTCCTATATGACCTAAAATAGGTACGGTTAGAATATTTTGAATCTTTTATAAGACCAAAATAAAAAATCAAGATACCCTGTACCCCACCAAAGGTAACTGTGTGACCTCGATAGATGCCATTGAAACATTGTGTTTCTACGTCTCGTCCCCTATGTGGCCTAAAATAGGAAGGGGCTAGAATATTCTTAATCTTTGCTAAGACCAAAGTCAAAATCAAGATACCATGCACCTTACCATAGGTTACCTTGTGACCTAAGTTGATGCCATCGAAACATCGTGTTTCTACATTTGGTCCCCTGTGTGGCCCAAAATAGTAAGGGGTTGGAATATTTTGAATTTTACTAAGATAAAAGTAAAAAATTAGAATACCCTCCACCCCACAATAGGTCACTGTGTGACCTTAATAGAGGCCATCTAAACATCGTGTTTTTATGTTTGGTCCCCAATGTGACCTAAAATAGAAAGGGGTTGGAATATTTCGAATCTTTGATAAAACCAAAGTCTAAAGTCAGGATAACTTATACACCATCTCCAATTGTGTGATGCACCTTTAGTTCCTCTATTATCCTAGGTCCCCATGCGACCATTAAAAAGAAGTTATAAGCCTTAACACAATATTGAGCACCCCTCCTCTATCCTGCACCACACATTTAGTTTCTCTCTCATCTTAGGTCCTTATATGACCTTTACAAATATATTCCAAGCTTTCACTCAATATTGAGCCCCATCTCCGGTCCTACACACCACCGTTAGGTTCTATCTCATCTTAAGTCCTCATGTGACCTTTAGAAGGATGTTTCAAGACTTCGATCATACATTTATCCCCTTGGGTAAATCATCCAAACCCTTCTATCATTATGGGGTAGATTGTGAAACATAAAGAGGTAGAGATTAAGATTATCTTTACAATTACGAAAACCATGGGTGAATCAAAGTTACGAGCCAAAAGTTATGGCAAAAATATGAAACTACACTAAAACACGAATAGAGGCCAATTTCTTTAACCATTCAATTAATGGACTTTTTAGAAATGTAGTTAATTAATTAACCACTCAGTTAATTGGGGTTTTTCACTTCTTTCCCTCCAAAATCAATCAACATTGCCAATTAACCACACAATTAACCAATTGACTAAATGGTTAACCAATTGGTCCCACGCTTAATCAATTTTGACAGTCGTCCCCTAAAATCTTGTCAAAAGGGGCGGTTGTCCCTAGACCATTGGTCGTACAGTTAATTAATCTTGTCATCTTTCCCTACAAAAAGTATCCATCCATACACACATCTTGACCCAAACTATCCACCCTACACGTCTCATCTGTGATTAACTGTACAGTTAATCACCCCATTAACTGTACAATTAATGGGCTTGCACCAATAACTATAAAAGGAGGCCCCCACCACCTTGAAAATGGCACCAAAACCTAATACTGATTTGGTTTTCTAACATATTCTCCCCAAGCTTGGGATCGAGACTCTTTTGTGGAGCTCCAACTTTCAAAAGATATGTTTCGAAAGCGGATCTTAGAGCCCGAAAAAACATTTTTCCTCTACAAAAATTCATCAATCAGAAGTTCCTTGCTTAAACCTCTGCTCGACAGTACGATCACTTCCTCTCAAAGATAATCCCGCATCAAAAATTCACCTAACGCTACAAGGATAAAGAAAATCAACTAAAATTTTAGGTCAATATCATAAATACAAACTACGATATATAAATGTTCATATTTTTCTAGATTATCTAAACCTGGAACCCGTTAGGGGACGAAATATTCACTTTACAACATTTATATTTTAAAGCCTAGTTTTTACCCATCATCTCTACCTATTGAGATAAATAACCTAAATCATATGTTACACAAATTTTAATCAACTAATACAACTAGGTACAACTTGAAAATATACTTTTCAAAACCATTCTCAGGAAAGTGTTTATGAATCGAGTCATTTTGAAACTTTTCTAAGGGGAAACTTTGCTAAAACCAAAGTCCAATATTTGAATACTCTTCACCAGTTATTCGAGGGGACAAAGCCCATCGCAATGGCAGCACCCACAAATATGTATTTTTCTAGAATACTTGTCAAACACCTATCTTTAATTATGTATTTTCAACATATGAACGTGCACTCGACATCATAATAAAATGCTATTTAAGGACAAGGTTCCATATATACCCAATATCCGATTGCCATCACCGATTACTTGGAACTACATAAGCTCTGATCCCATAACTTCCTAGGTATGTATGCGCCATAAATAGATACACTTATGAGCTCATGCCTTAAATTACATCTCTCGATGTATTATAGTTAGATATGTATCCACCTCTAATACAATTCCCCATCCTCGTATCTTCCAGGTGCTACACTAGATGTCGAACATATCAATTAAGATTCCCCAAAGCTAAGTCATTTTACTTTCACAAACATCACGCTAGAACATGTTCCATACAACATTTTTCACAACGAACTATGTAGGCTTTGACCCCAGGTCTCGCTGGGTATGTAGGTGGAATACCGAGGGTTCCCTCCAGATTATAAGTCGCATCAATCTGTCTCCCAATATATTATCTTCAAATAGATTCTTCCAACTCTCACCTCTATTATATCCTCACCCACGTGATATCCAACTATCTCAAATCCTAACTTTTCTTTCATATTAACACAACACAAATGAACCAAGGCACAAACACTAATCATAAACCAAACTACGTAGGCTTTGATCTTGTGGCTACACGGGTATGTAGGTAAAATACCGAGACCTTCTCATGTGTAAAAGACTTAATAATATATATCTTAATATTTTGTATGATATAGATGGTTTTATCTCTCACTTAACTATTTAAACCCTTATTAAACCTCAAAAGATATTTAAAATTATCTCAAGTCACAATTTCTTGCGCATACACATGCACAAACATTCACTGACTTTCGTTACACAAGTCGAGATTTCTTGCAAACTTGTATACTTACTAACGACCACCGGTTTTATGAATACATATTCACACAAAAGAAATATTGTGAACCCCTGCTGGTTAAGTGATGTTCTTATGCCACTCAACATGTTGAAAAATAAACTGAAAAACAATCACATAATGTAAAGAGAAATAATAAATATATAGATAAGAAAGCATAAAGAACAATTGGGGTGCCTAATCACTTCTCCACTGGTACTCCGATTTTTGAACCGATAATAAGAATCTCCGAATCATCTGCCTCCCTAAAATTTCCATAAGATTAGCCTAAAAGGGCTAACCCATACCATTTTGTTTGTTTTTATATAAAACAAAATGACGACTCTGAAAAACCGATAACCCCTCACACAGAGAACTTAGGCTTAGGCCTAAAGAGGATCGTGAAACCCAACCCAAAAACTGGATATGGCGTCGAACATATTACCAGGGAAATCAATCCACAGATGAAACCCGACCTCGAGGGAAATGGTGCAATAAGATACAAGCAGCCTTGCATCCCCCCATGAATAAAAAATAGTAACTCGTTATGTTGTACGCACAAGCATCTCGCTTTCCCCCAAGTCCCTTCCAGGGCCCATAACACCACAACAGGTTTGCTGTTTGAGTTAATGGATTGAAGATTGTATGAGGATATTATTTTCCAAGTTACTTTCTTAAGTTAGTGGATTATATGATATTTTGGGTACAAAATGATAAAAAGGTGAAAAAAACATGTTAATGATATTTAATCAAGTTAAAGATAAGGTTTTAGCAATAAATCATGGTTAAAGCATATATTTTATGGTAATTGCATGTAGAATTATATTGGGTATAATATTACATTTTGCTTCTTTTTGTCACTCATTTTTGTATGCGGTTTTTTGGGAACCCCACTCTGCATTCGATCACTTTGTTCCTTTTATTACGATAGGTTTATCGACATTTCGTCTTTTGAGAGCAATTTATAGGTAATTATTTCTTATTCTTATGATGGTATATCTAATTACTTGAACCCTATGGTATTGCCTAAGGTATTCTACATTTGTCATTATTATATTTATATTGTCTAAAATGGAATTGCATGTTCACTTGGTAATTTAAATAAATTAAAACGGCCTAGAAATACTATTTAGATTATTTCACATCACTTAAAACTTAATGCAACTGTACCGGATCAAGTTAACCAAAAAATAACACCAAATTTTGGGTCGAGGAGTTATAGTAGCTTTGGTGACCCATGCATAATATATTCAAACCCTATAAAGAACAGATAGTCATGCAAATTACATTATCCCAAAAATTACATCCGTGAGAATGGAGGTGGATAGAAACATCCAACATCAGCAAACATAAGCATCCATGTGAAGGGTTCCTATAAGCGACTGTGCGGATGATTTTTTCAGAAACTCTAGGTCATTCAAATGATGAAATTCATGTGAACGCTCAAAATTATCCGTGTTTACAAGTTAGGGAAGAGTTATAGAAAATACATAGTGCACAGAATTCCCAAAATAACCAAACTCTCTCAAAATAAATAATGTAATGCATAATCATGAATATTTTTGTAAAGTTTTTGAATATTTTTAATGAGTAACTAAAATACCCCTCCCGACATTTCATTTATTTTCCCGCATGAGTTGTAATAAAATAAAGACATTTAAATTTGGATGATTATGATTGGGTTTCAATTCTTATGTGACTAATTTGAACATTCGATGATAATTTCTGAAATTATGGGTAAACAATTGGAATTTTGAAAAGAAGAAAACGAAGGGTTGTTTGAAGGTCTTTAGAAGGCAAAGATAAAATGACATTTTGGTCTCGTCAAAAGTAGGGATTCGAATGAGCTTCACACGTGATCTCATTGTACCTTTTTCAAGGGTCGCTTAAAGGTCGTTAAAATCCACAAATTAAGCGAGATACACTAGTCGTTTGAACGAAGCTCAATGTCGTTCGAACGACGCCCTTCTAACAGTCTTGATCAGATTGCCCTTATGCGCTCTCACATTTCTTACCCTTGGATTGTTAGGTTGTCGAGCTCTGGTGATTCCATATTAAGAAAAATAGGATTTTTGATGCTTTAATGGTTTTTATAGTGATGGATTAAATTCATTTGGGTTATTTTGTAGTTGGAAGAAGAAGGGGAGAAAGTGGTGGTCTTACACCATGTTTGGACACCTCTCTCCACCATTCCACTGTTTCACCACCCAAACCCACCTTATTCTTCAAGTATCCCACCATATTTAAGTCTACCACACCCATTTCCTCCATTATTAAGTGATGCTACGAATTTGTGGATCTTTATTGGGGGGTTTTAAAGATGGCCATGGAAACTTTCATGGAGTTTGAAGAGAGTTGGAAGGGGTTTTTAGCTTGGAAGCTTAAATGGAGAACATATAGAGCATTAATAGAGGACACATTTGGTAACTCCTTGAGGCCACCTTTGAAGGTGAGGGTTGCTCCTCCTACACCAACTTTCTACCACCATTTGGGGTCTTTTGAGGTGGAAAATCTATCCTTAGTATTTAAGACTGTATTTGCAGTATTAGTATTCTTGTTGTTAAATTACATAAGTAGAATGCACATGGATAATTTATGGTTTCTAGTAGATTAACATTAAACATTTTTATGGAATAAAAATGTTAGAAAAATGTCATTTTATTGGTAATAATAATGAGCAAATCTTTTAAGTTTTTGAAGTATTGAAATTGGTATTTTATGAAAAATGTTTCTGAAATAAAGTTTCTTGCAAAAAAATGGGGATTTTAGGGAAAATGGACATTTGTTGTGTTCTGGAATGAAATGTATGTTTACCCCATTTAAAGAAGTGTAATTAGATTTCTTGAACAAGGAAATTAAAGAAATGTCTAATTTATAAATATGCTTAGTAAAGGTACTAAATAAGTGTTAATTGTTAAATATTTTGTAGTTGGTATATGTAGCTTAATAATGTTTGGAATATTAACACCAATGAATTTGGCAAGAAAATAATAGAATAAAGAGGCTTTAAACTTGATAAGAATGATACTCCAAATGTTAAAAGGTTGTTAAATTGTTGAAAGCACTTAAGAAGTTAGTGTTAGTAAGTTAAAGGTTTTTTGGGAAAACAACACTCATAAAATGGAGGAAAATGACAAGTTTGAAAACAAATGGGTAAATTGTAATTTTACTTTTAGTGGAACATTTTTATGAAAGAGTGATATTGGAAAATATGTTACACATGATAGTCCTAATGAACATGATTTTTGAAATAAATTCAAAGTTAGAGTGTAAAGGATATGAAATGATGATTTTTAAAGTTTAGCACAAGTTGGGGGTGAAACCCCCCATTTTGGCTTCAGCCAGGTAAAAGGAAAAGTGAAATAATGTGAAAATTTGCAAAATGTTAAAACACATTAAAAAGAAACTCAAATGACAGTGAAAAAATTAAGGAGGGTCCGGAGCCCTCTGGTGCAAGAACCAAAATCATTGGCCAGAGCATATGGTGGCGTCGCTAAAAGTACGCGGTTATTGAATGATTTTGAGAAAAAGATAAAGGAATAAGGAACATGTCAGAAAATCAATTGTGTGGTGAAAATGTGTTAAGACAACCTAATTTGAATGAATTAAAAAATATTCCGCTAAAGGTAAAATGGACACGTAAATGTGAAATTGATTAATGTCCATAGGGTAAAGAAAAGAAGGGTAAAGTTTGTGGTCAAGCAACCTAAGAGATTTAAGCCATAATTAACACAAGGGTAAGTTGTCAAAGGTTTTTCAAAGGAAAATTAGTATTTTCTAACAAAGTGTTCGCCTGTGTTGAAATGGTGGTTTTCAATGAAAATATTAATGTGGAATGGTTCAAATAAAAGGGTAATTTCGGTAAAGACATGGCTTTCGATAAAACCAAGTAGAGTTGTCTTTAAATATTTCGTTGTGTGTGTTAAATAAAGGATAAACATCAATGGTAAAAAAGGAATTCCTTTACAAGATTAAGGTGAATTAATACGGATAAATAAGGTTTTTGGAAGTAAAACTATTTCATGCATCGAGTATATGTATATTTATGTTTATATATGTATAGAAGGTAGTTTCATATGCACGTAGGCATAACATGTTAGAGTCTTCTTTCTATCATTTGATTATGTACTGCATTTTTTATATTTCCCACTGAGCATTTAGCTCATTCCCTCGTTCTGTTATGGCAGTTTGGATGCGATTTCGTATTCTAAGAGAATTATACAAGTAAGTACTCTCTTTTATATTATGTTTGTAGCTCTGAATGCTTGGACTTTGGTTTTCTCCCCGTGGGTCCCTCACAAAGTTAAAATTGAAATCAAAATTGCATGTTAAGCAAATTAAGTGTTAATTAAAAATGAAACTGGAGTAGAAACATTATATAGGTTGTACATCGCACTTCACACCTAACGTTCGGGTCGTACCGATTTGTCTTTGGGTAAATCGTAAATATAGGTCGGTAAATTATAAATGGTATCATAGCTCTTGTTTCAAGGTTCCTTTCGAGAGTGACGTAGTGAGATCGGTATTGGATCTTTCATCGTCAATGTTGTTTCGGTCCAATCAAAGTAGTCTTGGTGATAGTTTAGTTTGTGTGCTCGACTGGAAGTTAAAGAGTTTAGCATGACGGGTGAATTCTTTGCAAAGTTGCAGGCAACTAAGTTAGTTAGTCGTTATCAATCACTTTTGTGCTTTTGATTTAGATATGCTAGTAAGTTGCGAGTGTCTATGTTATCCAGTAGTGGCGACCACGCAAGTTATTAATGTGAGCTGCTTGTGTGTCAACCCGTAGTGATATGAAAAGCCAATTGAGCTGTAATGAATGATGAATGTTGTCTATTAAATTAGAAACATGACTCTTGTAAACTCAACCATGGAGATTAGGTAGCTAGTGCATTGTACCTAAACAGTGTTGATTTGTGATAAAAATGTGTTTAGCTCTTCGACTAGGTACTTTTGGGTAGTAAGTACCGATGATGTGAATAGGCAAATTCGATCCTTCAGATAATATTCCATCATAAGGTAATTGGTGATTTAGTGGGCATGATGAACCATGTTGGTCAACACTTCGAATGGATACTCGGTCTGAGTTGGTAAAAAAATATTATTATAAGTGTCCTGGTGATTCTTGATTGAAGGTTGTACCTTATAGGTCATGATGAGGGTTACGAGAAAATTGTGGTAAGTGTGTTACATGCAATAATAATGATTTAGTAGGCTTAGGGTGAACTTTAGGTAGTCTTCTATGTCAGGGTTTTAGAAAATATAGTGTGATTTCAAGGAATATGATCTTTAGTGATGTCAGTGATGCAAACCTAGAGGTTTATATAGGTTCTAGGTGACATCATGTATCCTACCAGAATCCTTAGTAGTGCTAATTGTGGTTTGATTTGAGGCCTATGGCCACAACCATTTGGATGATAGATAATAAGATCGTCTAAGTGTTGAGTCTCGATCAACCGCCAAGGTAATGGCTAGATGCGAGGTAATACAAGTGTGAGAGTGGTTTAAGGCATCTTGGGGTATCCATTGGAGTAATTGTGTGTGGCATCATTGAGGATTGGAATTAACTATTATGACACCTTGAGGTGTTTGATGATTAGGGTGCGTCATGTGTAGAAGCTCATGGACCAGTGTCCTTGTGAGCACCTAGTAATCGTGATGAAATTATTGAAAGGTTTTTGGAGCGTACCTACAATGATAAATGTATGGATGATGGAGTTTTGTTGAGTATTGAAGAATTTGACATGGAATGTGTTTGGTATCCTATGAGGCCAGTTATGTCCGGTATGTAGAGATATTAAATTACTAGTAATGATTCTGGCGAGGTTCAGGTGATGATCTCAAATTGCTAGTCAAGTTTTAGAATATTTGTATGATGTACGTGTCCGGTACGATTTCCCAAAATTGACACAGATGGGTGGTGTCCTCTAAGGAGTAATTAGAAGCTCGTGTCATTTATGGGGAGTATTTATCGGGATTCATAGATCGACGAGTAATGTCTATGTGACACCTTATTTTGAGGAATATTACGAAATTTATTTGAGACTTAGATTGATGACTTCATGTGGAGACTTGAAATGGAAACCAAGGTGGGGTAATATCGAAGCATGATTAGAGTATAGGAGTGTGTCGATGTTGTGCTAGGATTAGCTCTGGGCATGTCCTATCAATCCGGTACAGATTATGAGATGTAGCCTTGGGTGCTACTTACTACCCTTAGAATGCCAATGACAGTCGGTGTGGTCGTCACGTGAGTTCAATTTGGATAGAACCCGAAAATAATCATGGTCACCATTTTCCAGAATCATAGGATATAATAAGGTGAATGTACCTCTTTAATGGAATGTTTCCTAAGGGAATTGGGGTTGCGATTACGACAAAGTAAGGCAGTGAATAGGTAAGGTCAGTATAGATGAGGGTGCAAGGCATCCGCCACTCGAAGTGACTCATGTTTGCTAAGGATGTGAGGGGTAAGGGCCTATCTCCCAAGGAGGGAAGTCGGACCCCTGACTTCCTAGAGCACTACAGGTTTATATGTTGCTTTCGTGTTGTGAGAATGAATGGTTGGGATTCGATTCATCATGATTGGTGACCCAAGCCAGGGTGTGGCTAGGAATAGTACCTGGTGAGAAAGTTAGGAATGAATGATATTACTCCAAGAATATTGTGTAGGTTCACTTCCCGTAAATCATAGTCTGATGAGTGTGGGTGGGATTTTCTCGAAAGGGTTGCTTGTTCCTTCTGGCTCATGTGTGTCCTTTTTTATTTCGATAATAGGGGATCAGTATTCTCACAGATGTGGTAACTTGGATTAGTTTCAAGTCATGGTACAATGTAGTTGGTCCATGTAAGGCACGGTGAATTGGGTATGGTCAATATCGCTAAGTAATGGGGTGCCCCCTATCTGAGGTATTCTACAATTGCATAAAGTTCGGTGTACAGGTGGCTATGCTTTCGACCACACGGTTTGCCCATAGTATTATCACTTCTTAGGATTAGTGACCTGTTGACTGGTCGATATGGTAGTAAGTAGCTCTGGTTGTAAAGAGCGGATAATGACTTGATATTATTATACAGTGCCAGAAATCGAGGAAAACTTAGCATGCACGGAGTTACGTTGTCACGGGGAGTGGAGTAGTATGAGGATCAAGTGAGTGAACTATGGTGAGACACCTAGGATAGTACTAGGTTCATCAGAGTGACGCAGAGGAAGGTGTTAGCCGAAATCATGGTGATGATTTAGTAAATGTATTACTTCTCGAAGTGAATAATTATCATGTTATGGTTAATGGCAAGCTCATGCAAGTGGTGTAGTCAGGATAGCTTGAAAATTTATGGGACACAAGATGTGCTGTCCTACGATGGAATTGATTTTGATGATGAATACAATAACTGGTACTATTACGGTTCACTTGGGTGAGTGTTGATCGCTAAAGAGGTTTACCCGTGGAGGCGTCGGTATGCTTTGGATGCTAGCATAGGTAGTACTAAGAATTTTTTGAAAACAATCATCAAGCAAGTGGAAACTCGAAGTTGGTTGTGCTAAGCTCATGGTTAGTTAAGTAGTGAGCATTAGATCATGTTGCATGATTAATCGTTTGGTGATAAATCTCGTATGAGGGAGCGTACTGTGACGTTAGTATTGAGGACTTCTATGCCTTAGAATAGAAGTTGTTGAAGTACATAAGTTTAAGGATGGACAAGTCGAGAATTTTGAGAACAAAATTGCCCAAGGAGGGAAGTTTGTAATACCCCGCCCTGATATTTCATTTATTTTCCCCGCATGAGTTGTAAGAAAATAAAGACATTGAAATTTGGATGATTATGAATGGGATTCCATTCTTATATGACTGCTTTGAAGGTTCGATGAAATTTTTTGAAATTATGGGTAAAAATTGAAATTTGTAGAAGAAGAAAAAGAAGGGTCATCAAAAGGTAAGGATCAAACGAGATTTTGGTCTCGTCAGAAGTAGGGGTTCGAATGAGCTCTGCACAAGAGCTCACAGTACCACTTTTAAGGGTATCTTGAAGGTTTTTAGAAAACACAAATCGAGCGAGATGCACTTGTCATTTGAACGACATGCTTTAAACATCCTTGAGCATATTACCCTTGTGCGTTGCCACATTTCTGGCGCTTGGATCGTTGAGCTGACGAGCTCTGGTGAGCCCACATTGGGTAAAATGTGATTTTTGGTTTTTTATGGTTTTTTTAGGGTGGGTTTGATTCATTTGGGTCATTTTTTAGTTATAAAAATATGAAGCTACGAATTAAACCCACCATTTCACCACCCAAAACCCACCTTGTTCTTCTATTATCCCACCATATTTAAGTCTACCACATCCATTTCCTCCATTGTTGAATGGAGCTACGAATTTGTGGAGCGTTGTTGTGGGTTCTTGAAAAGATGTAGATGGAAACTTTCATGGAGTTTGAAAAGAGTTGGAGGTTTTTTTCTATTTTGGAAGCTTAAATAGAGAATACGTAGAGCAAAATTAGAGGATGCAGTTGGTAACTCCTTGAAACCACCTTTGAAGGTGGGGGTTTCTCCTCCTACACAAATTTTCTACAACCATTTGGAGTATTTTGAGGTGAGAAATCTATCCTTAGTATTTAAGACTCTATTTTCATTATTAGTAGTCTTGTTGTTAGATTACATAAGTAGATAGCACATAAAGAAATGATGGTTTCTAGTAGATTAATATTAAATATTTTTATGGAATTAAAATGTTGGTAAAATGTCATTTTGTTGGAGATAAGGATAAGTAAATATTTCAAGGTTTTGAAGTATTAAATTGGTATTTTATGAAAAATGTTTGTGAAATAAAGATTCTTGCAATTATGGAGATTTTAATGAAAATGGACAGTTGTTAAGTTTAAAGAAATCAAAATGTCTTTATGTCTTGAAAAGCATAATTTTGCAAGTATTGTGCATTTCTAGAATGAAATGTATGTTTAACCCATTTAATAAGATTTTAGAATTTAAAATCCCTCTTCTTATGCATATAAACTTATAGTCTTTTGATAATAAATATGTGAACAAGTTTAAAGGAGGGTCTGATAGGTTTAAACAAGAATAATAAAAGTAGAAATTCTGATCTTAAAATTGTGTAAAAAAAAAGGTTAAAGGTGTGATGAATATAGGGTTGTAAGACTACATGTATTGATGAAAAACAAAATGGGATTTTCTTGTAAAAGTGATCTATAATTGTAATTAGATTTCTTGAATAAAGATAGTAAAAAAATATCTAATTTAGAAATATAGTTAGTAAACGTGTTGGATAAGTGTTAATCGTTAAACATTGGAAAGTTGGTGTGTGTAGCTTAATAATGTATGAAAGATTAATATTTAGTAATTTGGCAAGGAAATAATGAAATAAAGAGCTATCCAACTTGAGAAGAATGGTACTCCAAATGTTAAAGGGGTGCTAAAGTGTTGAAAGCACTTAAGAAGTTAGTGTGAGTAACTTAAAGGTGTTTTGGTAAAACAACACTCGTAAAATGGAGGAAAATAACAAGTTTGGAAATAAATGGGTAAAATGGTAATTTTACTTAAAGTGAAATATTTTTAGGAAATTAAAATACTGGAAAATGTGTTACATGTGAAATCCTTAATGAACATGATTTTTGAAATAAATTCAAAGTTAAAGTGTATAGGACATGAAATGATGATTTTCAAAGTGTAACACAAGTTGGGATGAAAGCCCGGATTTTGGCTTCGATCGACTAAAAGGAAAAGTGGAATAATATGGAAATTTGAAAATATTAAAACACATTAAAAAAGAAAATCATATGACACCAGCAAAATTAAGGAGGACCTGGAGCCCGAGGGTAAAAGACGCAAAATCATTGGCCAGAGCATATGGTGGCATCATCGGTGGTGTGGAGCCCATTAAAGTAAACGGTTATTAGAAGATGCTGAGAAAAAGATAAAGGAATGAGGAACATGTGTAATGACCCCACTTTTATATGCTCATATATATATATATATATATATATATATATATATATATATATATATATATATATATATATATACTATTTATTTTTACACTCTTGTGTTACTTATTATCTTCAAAATGTTGTATTATTATTGGCTATCAATATAACAACCCCCATTTTTAAATATGAAGAATCAACGTAAATTGGATCAAATCGAAGTTTTATGACATATCTTAAGGTAAATAATAAGTTTTGGGGTAGAAAATATAATTTTATGAAACTTTAGGGACTAAAATAAAAATATAAAAGGGCCATTTTGTAAATAAATATGTTTAAGAACCTCTAAAAAATATTGAAAATATATCGTGTGAAATTTCCAAAATACCCTTCATATGTAAAATGACCCTTATACCCTTATCACCTTTCCACCATATGCTGGTCACCTCCACCTTACACATGTCGTCTTTAGAGAGAAATCTAAAACACTTGTTATCATTGGGTGATATTAACACTACAAGACCACTCCGGAACGCAACGCCTCAGCGTTGAATCACCATTCTCAAAAGCCTAGTCATTTGACACATGTCAGCACCGTAATATCCTTGGAAACCTATAAATAGGGGCTTTGGGATCATTTATAACACACACCAATTCCTTGATAATTATAGTAAGAAATAGTGTTAGAAAGCTTGGGAAATATCTTAAGAAGGAGTTCTATAATTTTGAAGAAAGAATTCGTCTCATCGGTATGATTTTATTTAAATGTTGTAATGTATTTTTATAGTTTTAATTTCGTGTTTTATAGCTTTACTTAGTAGTTATGCTGGTAAAATACACAAAAGAATCCACTATTCAAAAATAAAATTTGGAAACAATCTAAATTTATTTTATTTTCAAAATATGTAAACTTGTTTAAATATATATTTAAGCTTTTAAAAAAAATGATTTTTATAAGTAACTGCTCGTTATTATGGAATCTCATTTAAGTAATTCTAAAGTATATCTCGGTAAAAATCTGTCTAGTTGAGATGGTATTTAAGTGGTGCCCATGTGAACCTCCCTCTCTACTGGGAATAAATCCGAAAATGTTATGTCTAGATGATATGGTTTTTAAGTGGTGCCCCTATGACCCTCCATCTCTACTGGAAACCGAATGATTAGGAAGAACTATGAATTGAATTCTTTAAATACAATGAATGAATATTAAAATTTGAGAAAATTATTTTAGTAATCTTTTACATCAAGTTATTTGGGATTAAAATAAAATATTTAGAATTGGGTTTATTTAGAGTACGTAATTAAACCTTCATTGTATTTATTATATTAACGTGTGATCTATGACTCAATATCTGTATTTTCGAGCCTTTATTTTAGGTGAGTACTCTATGACATTCATTGTGTATTTTGATTATATATTATGCAAACTATATATATTTTATGAAATGATTTTATTCTCAAAATTCATCTGATACCGATGATTCCGTCATTTGTTATATGTGTATATCTCTCGATATATACATCTGATTTGAATTTTGAAATTATTGATTCTGCCTATGGAAACTCTCTTACTATGTTGGCCTTGACTACCTAGTGGAAATATTTGGGTGGTAACATCCCACTAGTTTATCACTGGTGTACCCTAAATAAAGCGTTGTTTCGAAAATCATGATTTTTTATCTGTGTTGTTACCGAGTGGAAACATCTGATGACACCATTAGTTTATCTGGATATTAGAGAGTACATGGCCATTAAGAGAAAATTAAATAACTGATGTACTGCTCAAATTGTTTTATCTATTCTATTCTAAACTATTTATTCTGAATATATATATTGTCATTTAATTTATATATATTACTGTAAATTTCTATCTCTATGTATATGCCTTGTGTTCTAAATTGAATAGGCATCAATTTTCTGAAAAACCATGGAATGTCTGGAGATTGAATCTCATTCAACTTTTAGCCGGCGTTGTATAAATAACCATTTTTCAGGAAACAATTAAGCTCGTGGATGGAACTTAAAAGGACCATGTATAAGATTTTATCTTTTAGATCTCCCTTTGTTACATTAAGTAGAAGATTGTTTTATTAGATAGAGCATGTTTGGCTCTTTAATTAAATGGTTTTAAATTTTGTGTCAAGTTGCATTGATATTTTAATATGAATGAAGTTTCCTTTAGAAACCTCTGATGAGGTGATTACTTCACTTTCAGTATTTTACGATTCATAAACATGTGATTGTATTTCCGCTACATATATTTTAAAAGAAATTTTTTAAATCCACAATATTGAATGCCTTGGTGGCATGTCAAGACACTCGTTCCCTACTATTTTTGGGTCGGGGTCGTGACAGAGGGGGTATCAGAGCATAGGTTATGAACTCATAGACTAGTGAACATAGGTTTTGAATGTTATAGATTTCATGTTTCCATCCTTAGGAGATAGTATTAAATATCTGATTTGTGTGATAACCCTCCCAATGTGTTATATTATTTATAATTGGTCTTTTAGTTTTTAATATTGATATAGTATAGTAGATCTTACATTTGGCCATGACTGTAGAAAATGACCCAGAGAAGATCATATACGGGAACTAGTGATTCGAGTATAGAAGGACTGAAAGGTGCATACAATGTGATTGAAAGTCTAGCAAAGATTGTGGAGCAGCAGGTTGATAATGGAGTACTAAGGAATCTTAAACTAAGTAGATGTACTATTGAACAATTCAAGAAGTTGAATCCTCCATATTTTAAAGGTACTCCTAATCCCATTGAAACAGAAAGTTTGGTGATGTGGGTGGAAAAGATAATCGATGTTCTTAAGTGTACCAATGAACAAAGGATGTGAGTTGAAACATTTCTGTTAGAAGGGGAAGCCGAACATTGGTGGAGAATGACAGAGAGAATACATGAGGAAAGGAATACTTACATAGGTTGGAATGATTTCTTAATAATCTTTTATGAGAAATATTTTCTTGAAACGGTGAAAGACAAAATGGCAGCTGACTTCATGAGTCTAGTGCAATGGAATATGATCGTTAGTCAATATGAGGCAAAGTTTACTGAGTTGTCCCATTTTGCATGTCATGTTGTATAAAATGATGTTTTAAGAGAGAAGAAGTCTGAACGTGGATTAAGGTTGAATATTTGTAGTCAAATTTCCATCCTAAAGTTGACATCATATATCGAGGTTGTGACTAGGGCTACAATATATGAGAGGGATAGTGAGGAGTACAATCGAATTGGAGATGGTAACAGGAAGTTTGGGGAACAAAAAGGAAAGAACCCTAATAATAGAATTTTTTTAGGAACACATCCAACATTAGGGGATCTAGTGATAACAAACAGTATAATAACCAGATATGTCAGAAATAGGGAAAGATGCATGGAGGAAGACCTTGTTATAAGGATTCAGGATCTTTTTAAAGATATGGACAGAAAGGACATCAAATAAAAGACTGCTTAAACCCAGTAAGGGTTCCGATAAAGCCTTCAAGTGAAAAGAAGGATCAAGGAAGACAGGGTAGAGTTTTTGTAGTTTCTAATACCCAAGCTTCTAATGCAGTAGTGTTAGGTACACTTTCTATATGTGCACAACATTTTCAAGCTTTGATAGATCCTGGTTCCACCCATTCATTTGTATGTATATGTGTATTAAATCACTTTCATAAATTTCCTGAACCCCTAAATCATAATTTACACATTTTTACTCCTTCCAGTGATTTATTGATGGGTAAATTAGTATACAAGGCTTGCCCCACTGATATTGATAGTGATAAACTATTTGTTGATTTGATAGTTTTAGACATTAAATATTTTGAAGTCATTTTGGGTATGGACGGGTTAGCATCATATCATGCTAAGGTAGACTGTTTTGAGAAGCGTGTTACTTTCCAAATTCCTCACCAACCCAAATTTAGTTTTGAAGGAACTGGAATTGTATCTTCGATGTGTATTATTTCAGCAATGCAAGACTATAGTTCTCTTCAGACTGGACGTCAAGGATTTCTTGTAATTGTTACTAGTTTGCAGACGATAGAGCCTAGATTAGAAGATATTCCTATTGCTAAGAAATTTATGGATGTTTTCCCTAATAATTTACCCGGTCTACCTCCCAATAGAGAAATAGTATTTACCATTGACCTTATTCTTCGAACTATACCAATCCCAAAACCACCATATTGTATGGCACCTTTAGAATTAAGAGATTTAAAAGTCCAATTAGAAGACCTTTTAGATAAGGGTTTTATCAAACCAAGTATATCTCCTTGGAGTGCTCCAGTATTATTTGTTAAAAAGAAGGATTGGATGATGAGGTTATGTATAGATTACCGTGAACTGAGCAAGGTAACTTTTAAGAATAAATAACCCTACCTCGTACAGATGATTCATTTGACCAGTTACAAGGTGCGCAAGTATTTTCTAAGATTGACCTTAGGTCAGGCTATCATCAATTGAAGATTAGGGAAGATGATATTTCGAAATTAACTTTTCGTACTAGATATGGTCACTATAAATTTCTTGTAATGCCATTTGAAACAACTAATGCACCAACCTCTTTTATGGATATGATGAATAGAGCATTTAGGGAATATTTGGATCAATGTGGGGTTGTTTTTATTGATGACATCCTTATTTTTTCTAAGATTATTGAAGAACATGAGAAGCATTTAGAGATAATATTACAAATCCTAAGGAAAGAAAAATTATATCAGAAATTAAAGAAGTGTGAGTTTTCATTTCCTAACATTTCTTTTCTAGGATAGGTCATTTCCAAGGAAGGACTGTCAGTTGACCCTCAATAGATCGAGGCTATACTAGATTGGCCTAGACCAACTAATGTGATGGAAATTCGTAGTTTCCTTAGATTAGCAGGTTATTATTGAAGATTTGTTGAAGGATTTTCTAGAATTGCCAAACCTCTATCTAGGTTAACACAAAAGAAGGTAAAATATGAATGGTCTAATGAAGTCGAGAAAGGTTTTCAAGAACTTAAGAATCAATTAGTGATTGCCCCAATTTTAACTATTCCTTTAGGTATGAAAGGATTGGTGATTTATAGTGATGCTTATAAAAATGGTTTAGGATGTGTGTTAATGCAAAATGGAAAAGTGGTTGCTTATGCCTCAAGACAGTTAAAACTATATGAGCAGAATTATCCAACCCATGACCTAGAATTACCAGTTGTAATTTTTGCTCTTAAGATTTGAAGACTATTTATATGGTGAGACTTATGAGATTTATACTGATCATACGAGTTTGAAATATATTTTTTCTCAGAAATAATTGAACATGATACAAAGAAGGTGGTTAGAATTGATGAAGGCTTATGATTTAAATATTCATTATCACCCAGGGAAAGCTAATGTAGTAGCTGACGCTTTAAGTCGGACGTCTACACCAAATTTAGCATGCCTTATTACAAACCAAGAGGCTCTATTAATGGGTTTAAGGAATATGGAAAGAGATGTTCATATTTATAATAAAGGTGGAATAATTGCACACTTAAAAGTACAACCCATATTGATAGAAAGGATCAAAATTGCACAAGTAAATGGCCCACAACTGAAGAAGATTAGAGAAGAGGTTATTGAAGGGAAGAGAATGGAATTTGTGATGCGGTATGATATATTGAGGTTTGGAAATAGAGTGTGTGTTCCACGTGATGCCCAATTGAAGAGGCAAATTTTGGAGGAAAGTCTTTACTCGAGATTCACGTTTTATCCCGAAAATACCAAGATGTATAGAGATCTTCGAGAAGTTTTTGGTAGAATAATATGAAAAGGGAGATAGTAAAATTTCTATCTCGGTGTTTGTCTTGTTAACAAGTAAAATCTGAACATCAAAAACTACTTGTATTACTATAACCCCTACATATCGCTGAGTGGAAATGGGAACATATCACTGTGGATTTTGTGACAGGTTTACCAAGGAGGTCAAATGGTAATGATTCTATTTGGGTAATTATTGATAGGCTAACTAAATTTTCTCATTTTCTTACCATTAAGATTTCCCATTCCTTAGAAAAGTTAGCTAAGTTGTATGTGCGGGAAATTATTAGGCTTAATGGAACCCCAATTTCAATTATTTTTTACCATGACCCTAGATTTGTGTCTCACTTCTGGAAAATCCTACAAGAAGCCATGGGAGAAAAATTGAATTTCAGCATCGCTTTTCAGCCTCAAACGTATGGGCAATCAGAGAGAACTATTCAACCCTTAGAGGATATGCTTACTGCATGTACACTTGATTTGAAAAGGAATTGGGATGATCATTTACCGTTAGTGGAATTTGCTTATAATAATAGTTATCAAATAAATATTCAAATGGCTCCGTATGAGGCACTCTATGTTAGAAGGTGGCGTTCCCCTATATGTTGGGTAGAAGTTGGGGAAAGAAAATTGTTGGGACCATAATTGATTCATATCACAATAGAGAAGGTGAAATTAATACAAGACCGACTTCGAACTGCCTAAAGCCTTCAAAAGAGTTATGTTGACAACCGACACCGACGGTTAGACTTCCAAAGGGGAGATTATGTGTTCTTGTGAGTATCGCCTGCAAAGGGGGTAATACGATTTGGGAAGAAAGGGAAGTTGAGACCAAGATAGATAGGACCTTTTGAAATCCTTGAAAGGATAAGAGCTATTGCGTATAAAATAGCCTTACCACCTGAACTCTCTAGTGTACATAATGTGTTTCACGTGTTAATCATAAATAAATATGTCCCAGATTCAACACAGATCTTAAGTCACGAACCTCTTCAAGTTAGAGAAGATTTGTCAAACAATGAGCATCCGGTAGAAATTTAGACCATAAAGATCAAATATTACGAACCAAGATAATTCCACTAGTCAAAGTATTATGGCATAATCATTCAGTTGAAGAAGCAACATGGGAGCGAAAAGATGAAATAAAGGAGAGATATCCATACTTGTTTGTAAATTAATATGAGTCAAGTTTGGGGACCAAACTTTTCATAAGGAGGGAAGGATGTAATGACCCCACTTTTATATGCTCATATATATATATATATATATATATATATATATATATATATATATATATATATATATATATAGTTTGTTTTCACGCTCTTGTGTTATTATCTTATAAATGTTGTATTATTAGATATGTGGTATTATTGTATATCAATATAACAAACCCCATTTTTAAATATGAAGAATCAACTATAAATTGGATCAAATCGAAGTCGTCTTATGACATATCTTAAGGTAAATAATAAGTTTTGGGGTATAAAATATAATTTTATGAAACTTTAGGGACTAAAATAAAAATATAAAAAGGGCCATTTTGTAAATAAAATATTTTTAAGGACCACTAACAAATATTGAAAACATATGGTGTGAAATTTGCAAAATACCTTTCATGTGTAAAATGACCCTTATACCCTAATCACCTTTCCACCATATGTTGGTCACCTCCACCTTACACATGTCGTCTTTAGAGAGAAATTTAAAACACTTGTCATCATTGGGTGATATTAACACTGCATGAGCAATCCGGAACGTGACACCTCGATGTTGAATCACCACTCCAAAAAGCCTCGTCATTAGACACATGTCAACACCATAATATCCTTGGAAAGCTATAAATAGGGGCTTTGGGATCATTTATAACTCACACCAATTCCTTGAGAATTATAGTAAGAAAGAGTGATGGAAAGCTTGGGAAATATCGTAAGAACTAGTTCTATAATTTTGAAGAAAGAATTCGTCTCGTAGGTATGATTTTATTTAAATGTTGTAATGTATTTTTATAGTTTTAATTTTGTGTTGTATAGCTTTACTTAATAGTTATACTGGTAAAATACACTAAAGGATCCACTAATCAAAAATAAAATTTGGAAACAATCTAAATTTATTTTATTTTCAAAATATGCAAACTTGTTTAAATATATATTTAATCTTTTAAAAAAATGATTTTTATAAGTAATTGCTCGTTATTATGGAATCTCATTTAAGTAATTCTAAAGTCTATCTCGGTGAAATTCTTTCTAGTTGAGATGGTATTTAAGTGGTGCCCCTGTGAGCCTCCCTCTCTACTGGGAATAAATCCGAAAATGTTATGTCTAGATGAGATGGTATTAAAGTGGTGCCCTTATGACCCTCCATCTCTACTGGAAGCCGACTAATTAGGAAGAATTGTGAATTGAATTCTTTAAATACGATGAATGAATATTAAAAATTGAGAAAATGATTTTAGTAACCTTTTACATCAAGTTATTTAGGATTAAAACACAATATTTAGAATTGGGTTTATTTAGAGCACATAATGAAACCTTCATTGTATTTATTAGATTAACATGTGATCCATGAATCAATATTTGTATTTTTTAGCCTCTTTTTAGGTGAGTACTCTATGACATTCATTGTGTATTTTGATTATATATTATGCAAACTATATATATTTTATCAAATTCTTTTATTCTCAAAATTCATCTGATACCGATGATTCCATCATTTGTAATATGTGTATATCTCTCGATATATACATCTAATTTGAATTTTGAAATTATTGATTCGGTCTATGGAAACTCTCTTACTATGTTGGCCTTAACTACCGGGTGGAAATATTTGGGTGGTAACATCCCAACTGGTTTATCACTGGTGTACCCTAAATAAGGCGTTGTTCCAGAAATCATGATTTTCTGTCTGTGTTGTTACCAAGTGGAAACATCTGGTGACACTATCTGTTTATCTGGATATTAGAGAGTACATGGCCATTAAGAGAAAATTAAATAACTGATATACTCCTAAAATTCTTTTATCTATTCTGTTCTAAACTGTTTATTCTGAATATATATATATTGTCATTTAATTTATATATATTACTGAAAATTTCTATCTCTATGTATATGCCTTGTGATCTAAATTGAATAGGTGTCAATTTTCTGAAAAACCCTGGAATTAGTCGGCGTTGTATAAATAACCATTTTTCAGGAAATAATTAAGCTCGTGGATGGAACTTAAAAGGACCATGCTGAAGATTTTAGCTTTTAGAGCTACTTTTGTTACATTAAGTAGAAGTTTGTTTTATTAGATAGAGCATGTTTGGTTCTTTAATTAAATGGTTTTAAATTTTGTGTCAAATTGTAACTCATTGATATTTTAATATGAATGAAGTTTCCTTTAGAAAACTCTGATGATGTGATTACTTCACTTTCAGTATTTTACGATTCATAACCATATTATTGTATTTCCGCTACATATATTTTAAAAGAAATTTTTTAAATCCACAATACTGAATGGCTTGGTTACATGTCAAGACACCCGTTCCCTACTATTTTTGGGTCGGGGTCATGACAGAATGTCATATTGGTGAGGGAACCTCCAGGGTCCCTTAACCAAAACCCAGGGCAGAGAACCCAGTATGAGGGAGTGGATACCATGAGCAACCCCTCATCATGAAAAGTTATTCTAAGAACAACAGTATTAACACTTTTCTTTCTTCTACAGGAAGCGTAGTTGAGCAGGCATAGCTCAAATAGGCCAGTTGGGATCTCTTAGGAGCTTTGGTTTAGCGGCTGAGGAACAAGGTTTTTTTAGAAATCTCAACCACTTACCACTTTAGGATTGAGAGAATACTAGTAGAAAGACCCCATGAGTCACTGAAGACCACACACATCTCACACTTAGTCACAACTTAAGTGAGCAGTCGAAAGGCTACCCACAAGAGATAAGCTTTTACAAAATGATTTTTTTAGAAGAGAGGGCCCCCAAGGCCCCTCTCACGCAAAAATGATTTTAGAGAAGAGGGGTCCTCAAGACCCTTCCCCTCAAGATTGAGAATTTTATAGAAGGAGATCCTCAAGGCCTCCTCTCTCAAGTTTACAAAGTTTGTATCACAAGTTACCGTTTCAAAAGATATTTACCAAATTAGATATTTTATCTCCATTAGGAGACATACTTGCTTTTTGACTTTTGTTTGCACCAGGTGGCACCTGTCTGAGGGGACAGATTGCTACACACATGTGGGGACAAATGGTACATTTTAGACCTTGTCCCTCACCAACTCTCTCAATTTTGGCACCCAAAAGTGCCAACTCAACCCTAGTGCCCAAGTATAAATAAGACCCCTGGGCAAGGTCAAAGATGTAGAAAAACTCAATAGAACTGTTACTCTGTCAAAATCACACCAAAACTTCCTAGTATTCTCTCCCTACTCTCTTTAGCGCTAAGTTCCTTGTTATTGCACTCCTCACTGACGCCATCATTTTCAAGAGCTCTTCTTCAAAAAATTACTATTATTGTTGTTGAAGTTCATCTTCTTGTATGGACGGAGTTCCCACTTGAGCTCTATTTTTTACCAAAAGGAGAAGGTTTCATCAGAAGCTTCTCTAGAAAATCTTGAGAAGCTTGCCGACAGCGTCCATTGGAGTGGGTCACGCCTCACCCTTTCCAGTTATTTCTTAGACCCCAGTCTTACTACCCTCCTACATTTAGCGACTCCTCTGGGAAGGTATCCTCACTTCCATGGATAAAGAAGGTTTAAATGTTTCAAAGCATCTAGTTTTTAATAAATTCTATCTAGTAATGGAGCCAAAATGTCCAAACCACTTAGAAAGATGTGGTAGTGATCGGAGCTAGAGTGCCTACTCCTGAGGGAGGGCAGACCAGTTAACCGGTGGTGGATTCAATAACGGATAGCAACCTTATGAGCATAGTTTTTGAGTTTTTAAATAAAACAATGTCGACCTTGTAAGTTTGGGTCAATGCTGTGTAATACAAGCAGCAACCCCCTTTGGAGGGGCAGCCACTACAGCAGCGCTTCCGATGGAAGTGGCTCCACCATGGAAGGTGGAATCAGAACAAGTCATAACACTACTGAGTTCCAAGTCTCTTACTACAGAATAGGTGAAGAATCTACTATCCTCTTTCGAAGAAGGAGGTCTCTCATTTGTATAATGAGTTGGAGAACCCCTATCCCAAAAGTGTAAATGTGAAGCCATACCGGGAGGGGTATACTCTGCCCGAGTTTATCAAGTTCAATGGCAAAGGGGAAAACCTAAGAGAAGCCATGAAGTTACCAAAAAAGACGGGGCGCACGGCGGTAGAGGACAAAGTCCCTACCCTAATGAGGGCGCATATAATCTTCCCAAGCTTGAGAAGAAGATGAAGTAGTTAAAGAGATGACAATGTCCATGTGTTCAAGAAAGGAACCCCCTGTTGTAGAAGACAGAGACAAGGACTCTATCATATTCAATAATCTAGGCGAGGAACCCTCGCCAACCTGAAGCGGTTGCGAGGAACCCAGCGACGAACAACCCATAAATGAGGGACTCTCAGTGGAAAAAGCCCCTGGCGAGGAACCCCTCGTGGTTAAAAACATTATCGAGGAACCAGTCACAAAATCCACCAATGAGGAACCTCCACTATTAGCAGAAGTTATAGATGGAGAGGAACCCCCTATTGGTGGGCACTCTCTTGAGGAACTCTTAGTCATATGGATTTTAGATGTAGAACTCAAGTGCGAGGAACCCCCGACGTTGAATAAAAATGAGGGAGCCCTGTGCGAGGAGCCCTCCCTTATTTCAGTCAATAGCGAGGAACCCTTAGGGGTCCTCATCCCAAGCATCAATCCATCACCAGATTCAAATATGTCACTTCGCCAGATCCTAACATCATCCCATTAGAAGAAAAAAACCTCCAGTGGTAAGGAACTCATGGTAGAATGGGCAACTAGAAATGAAGCAGAAGGGGCTGAAGTGACGAAATAGCCTTGATGAGTCTTGAGGACTCCCCACCAATAGTAGCGCACGAGGACCCCTCATGAAAAAAAAATCTTTTGGAGAGTAATCCACATACTTCAAGCCCTCGATAGAAAAAATGCATGAAGAACCTATAGTTGGCGATGAACCCACCAATAGGGTGGGTCACGAGCTACCCTTGGCAATTAGCGGACTCCTCATGGTGACCACATCCGACGTGGAACCCCTGGCAATACATGTCATCGATGAGGAACCCTTGGCAGTGGACCCCCTATTTGAAAATTCATTCGGTGAGGAACCCCTAGGTTCCAAACCCTTAGGTACGAGATCATCACATGATGAACCCAAAGCCTTCGTCAACAGGCGATGAACCATCGCTCATAATAAATCCCAAATTATTGGACATAGTTACTGTCGTTGATCCCAAGCGAGGAACCCATGGGAGCTAATGCCGTCGAGGAACCCAAAGTGGTTCACACTTTTAATGAATAACCTTCCAAAATTAGACATGTAGCCGACGAACCCACGGGTGGAAAAATAGTCAAGGAACCCCTCGCCGACGCAAGGAGTTCGGACAAGGAACCCTCTATGACCTCAACCTCTAACGAGGAACCCATAAATAATGAAGTCTAAAATTTTGAGGAACCCACACCGGATAATAAACCAAGTTCATCACCAACAGTGGTCCCTAAAGATTTGGGATCAAAATTCATTTCTCCAGACGAAATACCAATGGCCGAGGAACGCAGAGGTGGAAAATAGGTCGAGGAACCCATGGTGGTCGAGCAAAGGTTGAGAAACCCTTATGGAGGAATGGAGCACCAAGAATCAGAGGTAATAGGCGAGGACCTCACTTGAGAAGAACACAGTCGCGATAAACCTAATCGCGAAAAACCTATGACAACTCTTGATGGTCGCAAAGACCCCAACTGTGAGGAACCTTTACCAAGAAAAGAAGCGAAGAGGAACCCAATTGTGAAGATTCCATGCCGTCTACTTGGGATTGTAAGAAATCTAATGGCAAGGGACTCAATAGAGAAGAACCCAACTCCGAGGTACCCTTATCAGTCTCTTGTGGTCGCGAAACACTTCATTACAAGGATTCTTACTTAGTGTGAAAGAAAAATTCTAACAACATAAAGTATGAGGTATAAACTATACCTTATTAGAAAATTTTAATGCTTACAAAACATAAATTTATCCTATATAGGACATGATGACTCCTAGTGCATTTTTTCTTATTATTATTTCTCCACCTAATAAAATAGGACAATAGGTGTGAGAACAGAAAAAGTATTTGCAAAAGTATAAATTATAATATAAGGTGCGGCGGTTGAGTACCTAAGGCTCCAAAGGAACTGGAGTTCTCACAGTCTTAAGCAAGTACCATGTATAAATATAAGGTGCGCCAGTTGAGCACCTAAGGATCTAAGGGAACCGGAGCGCTCACAGTCTTTAGCAAGTACCAAGTATAAATATAAGGTGCGATAGTTTACCACCTAAGGCTACTAGGGCACCAGAGCGCTCACAGTCTTGAGCAAGTGCCCAGTATAAATATAAGGTGCGCCAGATGAGCACCTAAGGATCTAAGGGCATCGGAATGGTCACAGTCTTAAGTATGTGCCAAGTATAAATATAAGGTGCTCTATATGCGTACCTAAGGCTCCAAGGGAACCAGAGCACTCATAGTCTTGAGCAAGTGCCAAGTACACATATAATGTATGTGAGTTGAGAATCTAAGGCTCTAAGGGAACCATAGCGCTCACAGTTTTGAGAAAGTGCCAAGTATAAAATACAAGGTGTGCTATATCAGCACCTAAGGCTCCGAGGGCACCAGAGCGCTCATAGTCTTGAGAAAATTCCAAGTATAAATATGAGGTACGATAGTTTAGTACCTAAGGCGCCAAGGGCACCAGAGCGCTCATAGTATTAATCTGAGTACAAAGAAACAGGTTGATTAGTCAAGCAAATGTCAAGGATAAATAAAAGGTATACTGGAATAATGTTTTCTCTTTCTTAAGAGAATATTAGAACCTATACTAGATTAGAAGAGGGTCCATGACATAAAGGTCATTCCTCATTATACTTGGGGGAATATCCATCCATTCCAAGGGAAAAGTATATTGAGCAAATTCCTTATAGACATAGCAGATAAATTGTTTTACACCAGACCAGTAGGAGGTTATCCTCCTAAAAGTAATAAAAAATAAAATATACATTTTTTATTATTATTATTCCATACAGATTTATAGCCTATAGAGAATAAGTCATAAACATTGTTCTCAAGAAAAAATTTACTTGACCAGTTTTAAAAAAAAATGGTGAAGGTGGTATATTTCCCTCTCTAAACTTGTTATTTTTCTAAGACAAAAAGGTTCCTAACAGAATTTTGGAATGAAGACCCCGCAGTTAGAGGGGTAGCTTCAAAAATATGACTTGCACAGTTTTATGCAAGTGCCCCGCAGTTAGAGGGGTAGCTTCAGGAATATGATTTGCTCAATTATATACAAGTACCCTACAGTTAGAGGGAAATCTTTAGAAATAATAACTTGCTCAACTCATATGCAAGTACCCCACAGTTAGATGGGTAGCTTCAAAATTTTAACTTGCTCAGTTATATGCAAGCACCTCGCAATTAGAGGTGTAGCTTCAAAATTTTAACATGCTCAGCTATATGAAAGTAACCCACAGCTAGAGGGGAAACTTCCAAATTTTATATTCTCAACTCATATGTAAGTACCCCACAGTTAGAGGGCGACGACTCTAAAATGATAACTTGCTCATCTCATATGCAAGTACCCCACTGTTAGAGGGGGCAACTCTAAAATGATAACTTTATCATATCATATGCAAGCACCCCACAGACTATAGGGTAGTTCAATATTGAAGTTATCACATAAAATAGAGTAACTCATAGTATTGAGCAAGTGCAAACATAAATATAAGGTATGAACGCTTAGTGACTCGGTATCCAAGGGCACTAGAGGTCTCACAGTCTTGAGCAAGTGCCAAGTATAAGAATAAAGTACGACAGTTTAGTACCTAAGGCTCCAAGGTCACCAGAGCGCTTACAGTATTGAGTAACCGCTAAGTATAAATAAAAGTTAGGACACTTTAGTACCTCAGTATCCAAGGGAATAGGAGCGCTCACAGTCTTGATGACGATATTTCATGCACAAGTCTCTCGACACTATAAAACACTTCGGCACAAGGTGGATAATGTTGAGATGCCCACAACCCAGTGAACAAAGAGTGAAATATTGATTATGATATCTCGTGGAGAAGTATCTCGACCCTATAAGACACTTCTGCACGAGGGGTCTAATATTGAGAAGTCCTCAAGCCAGTGAACAAAGAGTAAAATAGCCTAGAGAGTGGGGATCCACTAACAGTGGCTCCACCTGCCCAAGATTACAAGATTGACAAAAAATAGACTAGGGAGAGGGGATCCATCTTTAGTGGCCCTTCTTCCCAAACTTGATGCTATAAAATGTGACTTAGGGCAAGGGGTCCACCACGAGTGGTACCCTCTATCAAGATCAATACAAGAAATAACTTATGGCGAGGGGGTCCAGTTCGAGTGGACCCTCTGCTAAGACCAACACAAGTAACAATTTGAGGATGATGGGTCCACCAAAAATGGCCCCTCAGCCAAGATTATAACAAGTAATAGTTTATGTTGAAGGAGTCCACCACGAAGAGGCCTCTAGACTAAGAGAAATGTTACAAAATAACTGGTGGTGAGGGGGTCCACCACGAGTGACCCCTCAGCTACATTCAAAGGCACGAACAGTTTATGGCTAGGTAGTTCACTTCGGTGACCCCCGTTGCTAAAGGGGGAATACAAATAGCAAAACCCAGGGCTGGTAAGTTGAAGATAAGTGACCCATATGCCAAAGATAGACATAGAAACGAGAGGGTCTACCCCAAGGGCTCCCCCCTCCTCACTGCATAAACTAAAATCAAGGAAAAATGAGTTAGGGTGAGGGGACTGACCTAGAGTGGCCCCGTTGCCCAAAACCGATGCAGAAAAGAGAATGACTAAGGATGAGAAAGTCTACCACTAGGGATCCCTCAATTACTCCAAATCGGACAGTGTAATGATGTAAAGGCATGAAACTTTTGCATTCCAAGATGAAGTGATTGTTTTGTACAAAACCCTTTGGTCTACCTAACACAAAGATTTTTGTACGAGGGGACTAATGTAGAAGGGTGTCCAGCTGCTATTATAGAATAGCCAAGGGAGAGTGAAACCTCCTAGAGGGGTTCCTACTACCCAAGTTAGAAAGAAAATATTTAGAGCAAGGGGGTCCACATTGAGTGTCCCTAGGACGAGGTGTAAAAACTGGACAACAGGACTCACAGCAAGCAACTCCTTTACCGAGGATAGAAGGCCACGGACAAAGGCCAAGGATAAGGGGCTCACTGTGAGTACTCCCTCTAAATAAGATAGAAGGCCACAAAATAAAGTCCAAGGATGAGGGGGATCACTTTAAGCAACCCCTCTACCCAAGATAGAAGGCCATGAAAAAAGTCCAAGGACAAGGGGCTCACCATGAGCAACCCTTTTAAATATGATAAAAGGACACAAAAGAATGCCAAGTATGAGGGCCTCACCACGAGAAACCCTGCCACCCAAGTTGATACCCAGATAAGGAGGTCCACCATAAGTGGCCTCATCTACAAAACCTGGGCTGAAGTGACAGAGCATTTAATGGCCCTTGGGGGAATAATGAAGGAACGTTAGGGTCCTTCAAAATTAAAACACGAATTTATGGCATAAAAAGTCTTTTGGTCTGCCCAACACAAAAGACTTTGCTCGAGGGGCTAATATAGAAGGGTGTTTCAATATTGACCACTATATTTTGGGGTGAGCATCCCTTAAATACCCCCTCCTTAGTCTTTTGGAAATATGAGGTTGAGGAACCCCTAGGGTTCCTCGATCGTAGAAAACTCATCTTGGTGAAGGAACCCCCCAGGGTCCCTCGACAGCAGAAATTCATATTGAGAAGGAGGGTTCCTCAATAGTAGAAATTCATATTGAGAAGCAATCCCTAGGGTTCTCCAACCATAGAAATTCATATTGAGAAGGAACACCAGGGTTCCTCAGTCGCAAAAATTTATATTAGAGAAGGAACCCCGAGGTTCCTCAACAATAGAAATCCATATTGAGAAGGAACCCCCCAGGGTCCCCCAACAATAAAAAAAACTCGTATTAGAGAAGGAACCCCCAGGGTCCCTCTACGATAGAAATTCATATTGAGAAGGAATTGCCAGGGTCCCTCTATGGCAGAAATTCATATACAAAGGAACCCCCAGGGTCCCTCTATTGCAAAAAGTCATATTGGTGAGGGAAGCTCTAGGGTCCCTCAACCAAAACTCGGGGCAGAGACCCCAGGATGAGGTAGTTTCTACCATGAGAAACCCCTCATCATGAAAAGTCATTCTTTTAAAGAATAAGAGTATTAACACTTTGCTTTCTTGTACAGGTAGACTAGTTGAGCAGACAGGGATAAAATAGGCCAGTCGGAATCTCTTAGGAGTTTTGGCTTGGAGAATGAGGAACAAGGTTTGTTAGCCGAGATCAACCACTTAGCACTTTAGGATTGAGAGAATACTAGTAGAAAGACCCCACGAGTCACTCAAGACCACACATATCTCACACTTAGTCCCAAGTGAAATGAGAAGCTGAAAGGCTGCCCTTAAGAAATAAGCTTTTACAAAATAATTTTCTTAGAAGATAGGTCCCCCAAGGCCCCTCTCAAGAAAAAATAATTTTAGAGGAGAGGGGTCCTCAAGACCCTCCCCCTCAAGATTGAGAATTTTAGATAAGGAGATCCTCAATGCCTTCTCTCTCAAGTTTACAAAGTTTGTACCACAAGTTAATGTTTCAAAAGATATTTACCAAATTGGATATTGTATCCATTAGGAGACATATTTTCTTTGTGACTTTTTTTTGCACTAGGTGGCACCTGTCTGAGGGGACAGGCTGCTACACACATGTAGGGATAAATGGTACATTTAATACCTTGTCCCTCACCAACCCTCTCAATTTTGGCGCCCAAAAGTGCCAACTCAACCCTAGTGCCCAAGTATAAATAAGACCCCTAGGAAAAGTCAAAGAGATAGAAAAACTAAATAGCATTGTTACTCTGTCAAAATCACACCAGAACTTCCTAGTATTCTCTCTCTGCTCTCTCTCTAGTGCTGAGTGCCTTATTCTTTCAATCCTCACTGACAACCATCATTTTCAAGAGCTATTCTTCAGAAAGTTACTATTATTGTTGTGTAAGTTCATCTTCTTGCAGGGAAGGAGTTCTATCTTGAGGTCCATTTTTACCAAAAGGAGAAGGTTTGATCAGAAGCGGCTGCATAAGTTCTTGAGAACCTTACCGACAGCATCCATTGGAATGGGTCACGCCTCACCCTTTCCAGTTATTCATAGACCCCAGTCTCTCAACCCTCCTACACTAAGCAAGTGAAATGTTAATTAAAAATAAAACTGGAGTAGAAACATTATATAGGTTGGTCATTGCACTTCACACCTAACGCTCGGGTCGAACCGAGTAGACTATGGGTAATCCATAAATCTGGGTCGGGACATTAAAATAACAAGAACAAAAACTAATCAAAATATAAGAGCATAATTTCTTTCATTTTCTCATAGCTAAGTAATAATACAGTTGTTGGCATATACTGCTACCGTTTGATTCGAGTCGTCATGAAGAACCGAATTTCAATTGTCTCCAAATTCAAGAAGATCTTCACATTAGAAGCTATAAAATAATTTAGGAATTTTAATTAATTTATATTTACAATTGGAGGTTGTTTTATTTAAAATCGAGCTATTTTTCTAGTTTAAACATTTTCAAAATACGCGCATATCATTCAAAAGAGATGGGAATATCATTCAAACGGGAGTACATTTTTATTCACAGGGTCATTTGAAGTTTACTTCGATCGAACATCGAACGAGGGCCACCTGTTTTGCATCCCTCAAAGGTCATTTGAAGTTGGATTAAATGCTATTAGCTATTTCGTTCTAAAGACCATGTTCTCGTTCTAACGAGATGCTTTTCTCATTCGAATGAGCCTAGTTTTCATTCGAATAAATGTCTTTGCCTCGAATTTTGTGCTGACATATAAATAAATGTTTTGTACAAATTTCAAAGAGACTTTTACGAAAATGCTTTTCGAAAACCTATTACAAAATATCCCACTTTCTTTAGGTCAAAAACACCTTTGGATTCACAAATCTTCACTCCCAACTATATATGTGAATCCATTTAAAACCCTAGATGGTTCTATATCTAAGCTACTCTTCTGAAGAGACTCTTTTCACTGCTGGCCATTGTGGTTCTCGAGGAAATCACTGCCGAAGGAAGAAAAAGACTGATCTGTGGATAACGGGGGTGGACCGTCAACTTTGGACAACTCTGGAGAGCCGTATTCTATAGATGTTTTGTAAGTTGTGTCTTGTAAATATCTATAGTGCTGATTGAAAAAAGGTTTTACCGACGAGGGGTTCTTTCCTCATATTGCCTTATCACTTTGCATGCTTTATTTTATTTTCTTTATCATCTAGTTTCTTGCTTAGGGTAAGATAAAATTTGAACTTTTGGGTGTTGGACACTTAATTATAAAAATTATCCATTAAGATCGCAAGCGCACTCTCAAATTGGTATCAGAGCCTATTGCACAAATTTGTTGTGTGATCTTTTCCCCAATTTTTTTCTCTTGATATCAATTAAAAAAAATTATCCTTGAAAATTTTGATTTTGATAGAGAATTTGTATAATTGAGTGCCCATTTTGATTGTACAAATTATGCATACTGATAGCAGGGACGAGTCTGCTTTAAAAGCCATAGATGAGTGCTGGGGTACTCAACCCTAAACTTGTCTCACAGTAAACAGAGGATGAATTTAAGTGGAGAAATTTCAATTCTCACGATTTAAGTTCCATCTGTGGTGCCGTAACCCTTGGCGAGTTTCACTGTATTATGATGTGCACCACATCTAAAATAGCTTGGGATACCCTCCAACTCACTCACGAGGGTACCAATGTTATGAAAGCTTCTAAGTTACAGAATCTTACCACACAATTTGAAACAATCACAATGCTTGAATCTGAATCCTTCAATGAGTTTTATGCACAACGTTTTGACATAGTTAACTTGAGTTTCAATTTATGTGAGAAAATACCCGAGACGTGTATAGTTAAGAAAATCTTGAGATCGCTTTATACCCACTTTATTCCTAAGGTTACGATTCTTAATTCACTAGGGATATTAGACACTCTTAAGTTTTAAAAACTTATAGGAGATCTTCATGCCTACGAGACATATATGTTCCCAAAAATAGTTAAGCCTAAGGATAAGGGGGTAGCACTTGATGCTCAATCTAGAAAGAGAGAGCTAGTGTCTAAAGTTAGAGGAAACATCATCTGATTCAGAATTTGATTATGATTTAGATGATTTGGCGCTTTTTGCTAAACATTTCAAGAAATTTCTCAAACTTAAAAAGAAAAATACTTCCAAACATAAGAAGAGTTTCGAGAAAGATAAAAAATTTAAATCGGGCAAGAAAAATTTTGAAAAATAAAAGAAAGATTTCCCAAATAAAGAATAAGAAAGATGTTATGAGTGTGAGGGAAAGGGTTACAAAGATGAAAAGAGTCTGACTAGGTTGAAACGTCACAAAAAAGGCAAAGTTTCCTTAAACGTCATGCTTAGTGATAGATAGGTCGATTCGATGAGTTCTGGAGAAGAATCATCGCATGGAAGTAACTTCACTACATTCATGGATAGTTATGTTAGTATATCTAGTGTACCTCATAACAACGAGGAAGCTACTAAATATGAACACCTCGATAGTGAGTCAAGTAGTTCCAAGGAGAGTGAGGGAGAGAATGCCTTAAGTGAGAGCGAGAGTGACCTTTAGCGCCCCTACACCGATCTTTACGTCAAGTCCTTTAAAATAAAGAAACAAAATAAAGGTTTAGAAATGAGAGTTTTAGTGCTAGAGAAAGAGTTGAGAGAGGCAAGAGAGAGTGAGTCCTCAATGAGAGCAACTTTGGGAGAGAGTTTTCTTAGTTGAGAGAAAGAACGGGTAATTGACCAACAAGGTGGCTATAGTCTTATGAGAGATCTCCAAGCATTTATGGAGGCTCATGAGAAACTTGAAACCCTTTTACCCTAACTAGAGAAAGATCTCAAACGTTCCCGGGAGGTCAAGGTAACTATAGATAATACATCGAAGAAGGTTGGTAAGATGCTAATCGGGCCCGCTTTAGGAAATATCGAGTGGCAAGGAGTAGGTTACGACGATGAACCCACTTCCATATCGTACCCAAGTTGATTCTCGAGTTTGTGGTAGACCCTTATGGCCCTCGACTGAATATACTTAGGCGACCTAATCCACGTAGAAGAGTTCCACATAGAAAAGAAAATCGAGGTAGACCTAAACCTATTTATTATTGCACTTTTTTGCAAAAGGAGATGTCACCTTAAAGAGTTTTGCTAGAAGTTGGGTAGAACAAGTCGTACACATACTCCCGTACACCACTTAAGAGACTTTGTTAGTCTTAGGGAGAAAGTTAAATTTCTAGTTACGACTTCCCATAGTTTAATGGAAGAATTTCAACGGATGTCTTTTCCCTTTGAGAACAATCCCAACATTTCGATTGGAGTCAATAACTATAAGGGAAAACAAAAGGTTACCGCCACTTAGGTACCTAAGCGAGACAATAAATACCTTTTTTCATGTTTCTCTCAAGGATCAAAATACTTCCCAATGGTATTTTAACAGTGGGTGTTCTAGGCACTTGACAAGGGACGTCTCATTTTTTACCCACCTTGAGGATTTCAAGGAATGTAAATTCACCTTTGGAGAATGGAGTAGATCTAGCCTTTTAGGACGTGGTAGTGTTGAGATACCCGAATTTCCTAAGCTAGATGATATGTTGTACGTGAGGGGGTTGAAAGTGAACTTGATTAGCATAAGCTAACTATGCGACGTAAACTTTGTGATAAATTTTGACCAGTCTGAATGCAATGTTTATGATCAATCTAGTAAACTTATACTATGAGGTGTGAGGATGGAAGATAATTGTTATGGTATTGTTTCCAAGTTCTCTTTTTTGTTCAACAGTGCCATGGTCTCTACTATGAACCTTTGGCGTCAACGACTAGGTCACGTAAAATTTAGAGATCTCGAGAGATTAGTGAAAAAGGACTTACTTCATGGCTTACCATCTCTTGGGAAACCAACTTCATTGGTTTGTGGACCTTTCCAACAAGGTAAACAAATTATAAGTCCCCATATGAAGTTGAATACCATTTCCACCACTCGTGTTTAGGAGTTGATTCATATGGATCTTATGGGTACTAATCGCTCGGAGAGCTTAGGAGGTAAGAGATATATTCTCGTGATGGTCGATGACTTTTCAAGATACTCAATTGTATAATTCCTTTGATAAAAGTCCAATGCAGTTGAGTTTCTTATAACCAAGTATCGTATCCTACAAAACCAACATGGTGTCACTATTAATCGAATGCATAGTGACAACGACAATTAACTTACTGAAGTGAAAGTGGATAGGTATTTTGATGAAGTGGGTGTAAAACATGAGTTTTCGACCGTTCCTACTGCTTAGCAAAATGGGATGGTTGAGAGGAAGAACCAGATGATACAAGAGATGGCTAGATCCATGCTTCTTGGGAGAAACATGCCCAGATATTTTTGGGTAGAGGCGGTGAGCACCGCATGCCATACGAAAAATAGGGTATATCTTCATCCACACACACTTCATTCGTCTAATGAGTTATGGACGGGGAAGAAGCCCAACCTATCATATTTATGTGTCTTTGGGAGTACATGATACATCATGTGAAATAGAGAGCCCTTAGGAAAGTTCGACTCCCTGGGCAACAAGGGGATATTTTTAGGATATTCATCGACGAGTAGGGCATATCAGGTTTGTAATCTGGCTAGCTCTAAGATTATATAGTCAATAAATATAACGATTAAAGATGATAAGTCACCTAAATTTATTTCTCCTAGGTCGCAGTGTGCAGATGATGCAACCCTTGTGATGATTCCATCCTTCCTCATTCTACCATAATGGACCCCATTCCTATTTTGGGGGGAGACTCCATCTTGGGTTAAAAAGAGTCATGACCCTTCCACTATACTTGGTGATTCTACACTACGTGTTAAGACTCATGCTCAACTCAAAAATATTGTTAGTTATCTGTGCTACACATCCCTAGTCAAGCCCAAGAACGTGAAAGAAGCACTCAAGGATGAGAATTGGATACTCTCTATACAAGAAGAGTTTCTTAAATTTAGAAAGAATGATGTCTGGGAGTTAGTCCTCCAACCTAGCAATACTAACGTGAGAAGTACCAAGTGGATTTTTAAGAATAAGGTGGGTGAAAATGGTATCAAGTTAGCAATAAGGCTAAGTTAGTCACTCAAGGTTACATACAGATCGAGGGTGTAGACTTTGAGGAGACATTCACTCCTGTTGCTAAGCTTGAGTCCATCCGCTTACTACTCTGTATAGCATGTCATTTGCGCTTCAAGTTATATGAGATGGATGTTAAGAGTGCCTTTCTGAATGGAATTCTATAAGAGGAGGTTTTCATGGAACACCTAAAATGGTTTGAAAACCCTAAGCATCCTGGACACGTCTCCTATCTTAGGTAAGTCTCGTATGGTTTGAAGTGAGCACCCAGTGCTTACTACGAGTGGCTCACTTCCTATCTCTTAGCTCGCGACGTCAAGAGAGGGTGATTAGTTAAGACATTATTTGTGGGGAGAGAGAGTGCTGCTATTTTTGTTGACCTGGTCTATGTGGATGACATAGTCTTTGGATCCACGTGCTCCCTCCATAATCACACTTTTGAGTAAGAGATAAAGAATGAGTTTGAGATGAGCATGGTATTTTATATTACATTCTTCCTAGATCTCCAAGTTCGTCAATTTGAGGATGGGGTATTCATATCTCAATCCAAATATATAAGAGACCATGTTAACAAATTCAGTATAGATTACACTAAGAATTCTCGCACCCCTATGAGTTCATCGACAAATCTTAAAAAAGATGCTTTAGGCAATGATGTAGAGAAAGCTTTATATTGCAACATGATAGGTAGTCTTCTTTACCTTACCGTTAGTCGACCCGATATTTCCTTTAGTGTTGGATTTTGTGCGTGATACCAGGCATCCCCAAAAGAGTCACACTTACATGATATTAAATGTATTATCAAATATGTAAGTGTGACTCTCTCATACGGTATTTGGTATTCCTTTGATACTGATGACCGTTTGTTCGCCTATTCTGATGTCGATGGGTGTAGGAGAACTTTGGTGGGGTGTTTTCACTTTAGGAGTGGTCTTGTCTCATGGATGATAAAGAATCAAACCTCTATCTTTTTCCATATCAGAGGCTGAGTATATAGCCACTAGAAATTATTCCATGAAACTCTTGTGGATGAAGAAAATATTGGAGGATTACGTCATTTCATAGGGCATGATGCCTATATCATGTGATAATACGAGTGCCATTCACCTTTAACATAATCCAGTCTATCACTCGTGCACAAAGCACATTAGGATACGTGAGAACTTTCTTCGAGACCTAGTTGAGGAGAAGGTCATGTCCTTGATCTTTATGAGCACCGATCGTCAATTAATCGAGATTTTCATGAAACCTTTAGATGCACGTCTATTTAAGGATCTTAGGAAATCTTTAGGTATTTGCACCATTGACTGAGATTGGATATTTTATCTAGGATAGGATGATTTTCATGCTTATTCATATATATTCCTATTACTAGATTGTATTACCATTGTATTATCATTGTATGTACATTTTTCATTTTGATATATTTTTCGAAAATCCAAAAATATTTTTGTTTTTCTCTTGAAAGTCTGAAAAGTAAAAAAGGATTTTCGATTCTTCTTTAGAAAAAGTGAAAGACAAAAAGATTTTATTTTTCATAAAATTTTTGAAAAATCTAAAAAGAGTTTTGTATTTTTTTACCATTTATGGATAAATATTAAAGATGTCCGAATCACCCATTCATTCCATATCCACATGACTATTTTGTAGTGTTTTGAGGCGTAACATCATTTAATTTTGTGCTTTATAAAGTGTGGAGTCATTAAGATTTGCTATGATGACTACTTGCTACATGTTTGACTCTTTGTTACCTTTAATGCACATGAGCACGAACTTATGTGAGTTTGCACTTACCTTTCACTTGTCTATTGTAGTGTTTTCATCTCTATCCTGCTTTCAAAATGAACCAAACGTGAAAAACGAGATAATAAAAGTAGTGCATGTAAGAACCATTGCCTGGAATAAAAAAAATTAGAAAATCATTTATCTGATAAATTTGGTATATTTAATGCAATGGAATCAACTGCGAAAGACATGTTGACTTTGCGTGAAAAGCCACCATTCGCAAAAATAAAAGAGCCTAAAAGATTAAAGGCACATAAAAATAGAAGTTCCAGGCCAATTTATAAGAACATTGATACTTCGATACATATGAGCATTAATTTCTTCAAGAATATTTGAGACAAAAAAAATCAGTATGTGACTTTTGAGGGAGTTAAGTCGAAGATCAATGGGTTTTCATATCCTTTAAAATCTCTTAAAGCATTACATAGTTTTGGGGAGTTATTGGTGTGAAAATCACTTATGATTTTGAATAGTTAATTAGGTTAAATCAATGTCACTTGATTTCACCATTTTTACACCTAAGGTAGACTTTGAGATCTTTGGCAGTGGTGTCTCATTCCTTTGGGCACATATGCTATGTTTATCTATGTTGATTAACCTATAGAATATGTTCATATTCCCACATTCCGTCTCCATGATTCAGATATTTTTGTGTTTATCCATGGTGTCTTGTATTTGTTAAATTTTTATACTTAAAAAAATTAAAAAAATTCAAAATCTTTTAATGGAGCTTTTGAGTTTATCATTGCGTGCGCTTGTTTGATATATCTTTGTGATGATGTTCTATCTTTAGTGATGTACACTATTTTACATGATTAGTTTCCACTCCTTGTCTATTTCAGATAAAATAAAAGGGGGAGAAAAAATTACTGGGGTGTTTGATTTATGGGGGAGATTTTATCCTTATGCATTTTATTTGATATGTCAAACTCGATGAATCACGGGGTATATACTTTGTTTCATGTGTGTATGTACTTTTGGAAGATCATATTCATATTAAACTCGATGAAGATAAAGTGGCCAAGAGAAGACCAAGAATAAGTGGAGATTTGAAGAATTTATCTTTGAAGACATCTTTAGCTTGTACCTATACATCATAGGGTTAAGGAGGGTATTTGGATATTCTATTTGCCTTAGAGGAATTGTTTGTAATTCGTTTTTCGATTTTATGTTTGTACGAGAATAGACAAAAAAATGATTTCTATCATTTGCTCATAGCTTAGTCTAAGTATAGTTTTGGCATATCCCCCAACCGTTTGATTCGAGTTGTCATGAAGAACCGAATTTCCATCATCTCCAAATTCAAGAAGATCATCACAATATGAAGGTATAAAATAATTTAGGATTTTGAATTTATTTACATTTATAATTGAGCGTTTTTTTATTTAGAATCGAGTCATTTTTATGGTTTTATAAATTTTCAAAATACACGCATCTCGTTCAAACGAGATGGGAACCTCATTCAAACAAGAGTGCATTTTCATTCGAAGTGCCGTTTAAAGTTTACTTCGATCGAACATCGAACGAAGGCGTACTATTTGATGTCATCTGAAGCTCATTTGAAGATGGTTCAAACGAGATTAGCTATTTTGTTCTAATGACCTTGTTGTCGTTCTAACGAGATGATTTTCTCATTTGGACGAGCCTAGTTTTCGTTCGAACGAATGTAATCACCTCGAATTTTGTGTTGACTTATAAATACCTATTTCATACAGATTTTAAAAGAGACTTTTGCAAAAGAAATTTTTGAAAACCTGTTGCAAAAGTTCCCACTTTTTTTAGGTCAAAAACACCTTTTGATTCACAAATCTTCACTCCCAACTATATATGTGAATCCATTTAAAACCCTATATTGTTCTATATTATTGTGGAGAGACTATTTTCACTGCTGACCATTTTGGTTCTTGAGGCAACCACTACTGAAGGAAGACAAAGGCTGATCCTTGGATAACGAGGGTGGACCGCCACCTGTGGACAACTGTGGAGAGAGTCGTATTATGTAGAAGTTTTGTAATTTGTGTCTTGTAAAACTCTATAGTGCTAATTAAAAAAAAATTACCCGCAAGTTTTTTTTTCCTCATATTACCTTGTCACTTTGCATTATTTATTTTATTTGCTTTATCATCTAGTTTCTTGGTTAGGTTAATAAGATAAAATTTGGACTTGTGTGTGCTGGACACTTAATTATAGAAACTATCCATTAATATCATAAGCACACTCTCACAAAAAAATCTATACATATGAGAAAAACATAATATTCAAACATAAAAACAAGCCAAATATCAACATTTGAAACATCAGTTCGCACTTTGAATCGTCATAGTTGATTGAGACGAATAATTTCTTGAACATCTTATACACTTATCTCAATTCACATATGAACACAACCTTAGCATGTGAGATTAGATATAATAGCATGTGCAAAAAGAACAAATGAATCAACTAGAGTTTCATATGACATTTTGTTCCGACAATGAGAGAACTAGTCTAAGCAAACATGACTTCAAATAATAGACTAGCAAGAAGTTTGTATCCACTTTTTAAACACCTCATGCACATCTTTTAAAGATTCTTTTCGTGCAAAAAATAATTAGAAATTTTTTTCAAAACTATTTTCCCAATCATGGCGATTAATTTTTTAGCACTTGGATATTAGACATTTACAAAACATAGGATTTTTCCATTGATTGTCTTTCCACATACTCTTTGGATGAAACCTACCCAACAATACTTCAATTAAATTTAGGCATTATCACTCCAATGGTGCCATTTTTGAATTCATAGAAATGCTTCATATTTGACTCCTTCAATTACAAAGAACTCTCACTCACTTAGAGTGGACCATAAAGACTTTAAATGATTAGATATGATTGTAGACAAAAATGAATCATAGTTGAATCATCAAAACAAGTATAAAAAACAACCAGAACAAATGTGATAATGTGGTGTAGTTAATATAAAAGATAAGAATCCACGATACACTCACATACATAGAATTTCATGGTATTTTAAAGATATTTTTAAAATAGATCATAAACACATAAAATCAAACCAATCAAATTCTCTTATGCTTAAAAAAAGATTATCAATTAACATTTAGACATGTTAATATCAAATAAAAAATATATAAAACAAACCAAATCTTTTTTGGATTTATAACAAATGTTATGCACATATACAATTGATAAATAAAGCACTTAAAATGAAAATGGTATGCAAAAGGAACACCAAATGTATGAAAAGATCCAAGATATTGCAATGACAATACTCATCGGAGAAATATCCCAAAAAAATCAATATTACATGGGAAGGGACTAATCAACCTATAAAGAACCATATTCAAACTTGAAACTACCTATACGTGTATAGAGGGATGAAGTGTCTCCCGGGTTCATTGGAGGTACAAAGATAAAATTTTTACTTACTCTAGGAATATTAATTTCTTAATCCTCGTTCCAAGTGCACTCCTAGGTTTATTAATCACTCCTCTTATGAATGCTATAGGAACCTATGGGGTTAATTATTTTACTAACATATTCTCAGTATGTTCTTGATGCATACTCCCATGATCAATGAAGGCTTTTGGTCAAAAAGGATGATTTAAACCCTATCACTTATCACGACTGACCATAATCAAATGATAATTCCAAACTCTAAGGGATAATGGTTAATGGGGCTTAGGTCTCTCTTAAGATTCCATATAAATGTAAATTGACACCATGAGAACGGGGCACACATTATTATAACATTGGGTAGTGCTAAAACCCTGCTGACCTGAGTTCTTGATTAATATAAAACAAACCCTAGCACCCCATGGCCGTAGGTAAATTTTCCAACCATGTTCATTTTGTATTGTGTGTGTGTGTGACATCATTAATTTTTATAATTATTATATTATTGGGATTGTGTGCATTGAATACAACAACCTGTAGGAATTTACCACCTATAATTGGCATCGTCTATGTGGAAAATCTAACAATTCATTGCCATTAGCCAATTTTCTAATATGTGTTACTCACCCAACCACGATCACCAAGATTATGATGACTATAAGGTTCATCACCAGGAGAGCCATGGAGACCAGGAGGGTCACCATATGGATTATGATGATCATGCCATCCATGGGGGTTGTCACCCTTATCTCTTGCCCCCAGAGAGTCAAATCATAGATCACTTACTATGATCAATCTCCTAGCACATGTCATCATCATCAATAAGAAAGGACTGGTGAGAGTGATGATCTTTAAAATTTACCCAGATCTCAAGGATCATTCACACCTATGAGAAGCGTCGTAGAGATGAGAAGGGTGCTACTAGTTATCAACAGGAGAAAAATACTACCCCCAACAACGAATGAAAAATTGGAAAGAGAATAACTAAGGGAGAAGCAAAAATGTGGTCATAGGTCGAGTACTCCTAGTCCTCAAAATAGCAGAGATCGAAATCGAGGGAGGAATAACCAACGTTAGAAGGAATGTTAAAGATTTTATCTGATAAGGAATGAGGAGAAAAATATCTTAAAGATTTTATCTAGAGAGAAGTGAATAAACACCTTGCTCATCAAAGAGAAACTAAGTAGCTCTCCAAAAAAGCTGTTATCGGCAAGATGAAATAACCATTTAGCTGGATTATTGAGGATTTTGGGCTTCCTAAGAAGTTTATGGCTCTACGGTTCAAGATTTATGATGGGAAAAAATATCCCACTAATAATGTCATACAATATCACCAGGCGATGACATTATGGAATAATAATGAGATGTTCACGTGTTGAATATTTCCCTCCAGTCTTAGGGATGTTTCTTAGAATTAGTTCAAGAAGTTACTGCACCCGTCGATAACCTATTTTAAGTAACTCATTGAGGCCTTCACAACCAAGTTCATCATGATTAGCACCCATACTAAGAGGATGGACTCACTTTTAATAATAAAAGGAAGTATCGAGAAATAATTCTGGAATATGTCAGAATATATTGGGTATTGTACAACAAGCAGGAGGACTGCACCGAAAAATTTACGATGGCATCCTTCAAAATTGGATTGTCGAGCAGTTCTATGATTTATCAATATCTCACCAACACATCACTATTTATGAAATCATAGTAAGAATTGGAAAGTACTCCAAAGTCAATACAGTGGCTAAAGTTGGCCAAGATGGTGATTGGCTAAAATAAACCAAAAATGGAGATAAAGAAAGACCAACCAAAAAATGAGGGAATAAGAAGCAAAAAAGGGAATTAGAAAAAGGATCCCAAGAATGTGTTGAAGTCCATCATCACCGTTTTCATCGAATCGATTTATAAGATATTTTATATGATCAAAGATCGATAGTATTTCAAATGGACTGAGAAGATGTTAGGCGACCCCTATAAAATGAATACAACGTTGAGATGTGAATAGTAAAAGGATCCCAGACATATAACTAAGAATTTAAAGGATTTAAAATAACACCTTAAGGAACTAGCCTAGTCTTGGCACCTCAATGAGTTCATCAGAAAAAAGGGTCAAACAAGCTTTTATGTGCGTCCAAAGACCAGATCACGTGCTTGAAAAAGAGATTGGCCATGAGTTTGAAGTGATCCATAGAGCGTCGAACCTAAGTTAGATCAAAGGAAACACCCTCAAAATGGATGTGAAGAAACTTACAGTAGTACTTGAGGCATGCCATACCCATTACAGGTAAACGACGGTGGCGAGAGGATATTGACTACTCCAAATACATAGTGTTCACTGAGGAAGATTTGGTTAGAGTAAGTATTCCTCATCATGATGACCTGGTAATCACTATTATAGTAGTCAACTATGACGTGCATAAGTTCTTAGTGGATCAGGGGAGCTCCTTAAGGGTTATGTATCTACATAAGTTTAACAAGCTTAATTTACGAGTAAAAGAACTTTAAGAAGCAAATGTTCCTTTGGTCAACTTTATAAGAAAAATGACCATGGCCCTTGGAAAGGTCATTATCTATGTTCGAGTAAGAGAAATTTCCAAACTTATTAAGGTCCTCGGGGTAGACGTAGATTTCCCTTATAATTCTATATTTGGTAGAGGGTGGTTGCATGCCATGAGGGCAGTACCTTCCACCTAACACCAGTTGTAGTTGAAGTGCATAACTGAGCAAGGAATAATAAAGATTAGGGGTGACCAAGATGTAACTCGACAGTGCTTCATAACTTCCATTCGACGAAAGCAGGAGAAGGAAAAATATAAAGTTGTGGAACTAAAAAAGGGCTTTGTACCCTCCAAATATAAATTAAAGTATGGGCGACCTAGTTTTGAGGAAACCAAGGTTTCACCTATTGATTGGGTTATAGATCCCCTCTAGGAGGTGGTATTTAACAACGACTAACCTGAGAATAATTCCTTTATCCACCACACACTTATTGGAAAAGAGAAGGAATAACTTGTTATTTTCCTTAGGAGCAACCAGGATGTGTTTTCTTGGAAACCATATGACATGTCGGGCATTAACCTAGAGTTTATGTGTCATAGGCTTCCTGTGGACCCTTCACATCCACTTATGACCCAAAAATCGTGGACAACATCCCCCGATACCATGAGGGATGGAGAGGAAGAAGTGGGTAAACTTCGGGAGGTAAAATCCATTAAGGAAGTTAAATTCCCGAAGTGGTTGTCAAACCCTATGGTGGTTAAAAAGAGAAATGGAAAGTGAACAATCTGCATAGACTTCACCGACCTAAACAAGTCTTTCCCCAAGGATAGTTTTCCTTTGCCTAAGATCGATCAAATGGTAGATACAACATCTAACCACCATCATATGAGCTTCCACAATGCTTACTTAGTGCACCACTAGATCCCATTATTCATCCCCAACCAAGAGAAGAACTATATCATCACCACTGTATTGCTACAAGGTGATGTCGTTCAGACTTAAGAATAGTGGTTAAGCTTATTACAGGATTATTACAAAGATGTTCAAGAACCGGTTGGGAGAGATGATTGTAGTGTACATAGATGACATGTTTGTGAAAATCAGTAAAAAAAATCATCACCTTGACAACCTAGAAGGACTTTCCAAGTTCTTCATTACTACAGAATGAGGTTGAATATAGCCAAGTGTCCTTTTAGGGTGCACTAAGGAAATTTCCTCAGATACCTGGTCAGTCAAGGGGGATTGAGGTGAACCCCGATCATATTAAACTAATAAGGAACATAAAACCTTTGATCACTATGCGTGAGGTGCAGAAGTTGACTAACATGATCGACGCTCTCAACAGATTCATATCAAGATCTTTAAAAAGGTGCCAACCTTTCTTTTAAATCTTGAGAAAGGAAATAAAAAAAATATAGAATGACCAATTTACCCAGGCACTGGAAAGATTAAATAAGTATTTGAGTCAACCTCCACTGTTAACAATCCCTTATGAAGGGGCATCGTTGTACTTTTACATATAAGTTTCCAATCATGCGATTAGCTCGGCTCTAATTTGTCAAAGGAAAGCAAGACAATCCTCCCTCTATTAGGCAAGAAAAAATTTACTCGATTCCTATAAGAGATACCTCCCATGGAAAAAAAAATTGTATGATAAATTGTAACACTATTATATGATAAATTTATTGGGAATTTGAATGCAAAATGTTAAATTCCAACCTTAAATAGGAAATAAAATTCTAAAATATATCATTGAGAATTAAAACTGAAAAATGTGAATAAATGTGTTGGACGAAAACTAATACTTTATTGCAATATGAATTGAGAATGTACAAATTTAAGAGATAATTTAAAACTAATTCATTTGTTTTTTATGTACTCGTTTCAGGAATTTACATTACTGTCAAATGATGAAGTTATTGTATATCCTAGTATGATTTCTTATTCCCTTCGATCTTCAGAGTGAAAATATGTGCATTTTGTTATTAGAAAAGATATAAACTGATGTATCTAGATATGATCTCTCCATATGATTATGAAAATTTTACCCCTCGACCTAAATGGTTCAGCCTCAGCAGGGTCAGCCAAAATTAGATAGACAACTATGAACATGCAAAATTTATCAAAAAGTCTATATTTATCATTTCCAGACTATGTAAGTGGATACACATGATGAAATTACACCTAATAGGAATAATCACACTCTATATTATCTTTTAGAATGACAAGTGTCACAAATCAAATGGACCAGATCAGTCAACATTTTCCACGTGACTTGTGGTGCACATTACACCAAAAGCCACCTAAAAATAATATTGTACCTTCAAGCTTATGGATGAATTTATCTCATTATAAATACTAATGAAACTCTATAAATAGAGAGTAAAATTACATGTAACCTCTTAAACATTATATGATATATCAAGTCTGACCTCGTCCCTGGACTATACACCCTCGTCTAAGGACTATTAGTGGTAAACCATTAGTTTGACGAAACTATGGTTTGGTTGCAGGCCCATCATAAAGGGACTTTTCCTCGGCCACAAACCCATCACAAAAGATCTTGTCCTCGTCCTCATCTCAGAACATAATCAATGATATATATTAACATTGTACATCACTTAGAAGATGGGGGTGAACAAGAAAACTCAACATGACAGTTGCCTCACCATTAGGGGATCAAACTAAACAGCTCAGCCTCAACCTGGTTCGGTCATCCAATGATTGATGCCTGGCAGAGTGCGTGGATTAATGTAAGAGTGGAAGAGTTCACGTGGGTTGCGTATCCCACATGCACAAAATAGTTATAACAAGATCTCCCTCACATATGAGGGAATATTTCACCATCATGATCCACATGTGCTAGTGATAAGTGGCTAATTATTATTGGCCAATACATTTAACGCATGCTTACTACATGCTTGGGGGGTACAGTACACACCCAAGGGACTATATATACTCATCTTCTTCATCAGTGTAAAGGATCGCAATATAGAAAACCCTAGCCTAAGCTTTGTACCTGTTACAGTAGAGAGAGAAAGCTGTGAAAATTATATCACTGGGGCCATTAGAGCCCATTTTTATAACGAAACTCACACTCACCTGCATAGTGGAGTAGTCCAATGTATAAACCACATACATGCTAGTGTTTCTTCCACTTCTCCTCATCTCCTTATTCATTTAAATGCTTGCTTAAACGTCATTGTTACACTTACAAAGCTATTCTGGATTGAGAAAATCCAAATTTACTTATTAGTATTATATAAGGTATCATCATTTGGCACCGTCTGTTGGAATTAAGGACATTCATCTTTTTCCTCATAATTTTTAGCTTGTATCTCACCTGATTTATTGGTAGTGATCCATTTCACCACTTGGTTGGATTTGTATCACCATTGAAAGAGCTCTTGTCTAGTTTTTCAAGATTTTCTCCAGCTCATCCAGTTCACCATTTATTCTATTCATTCGTCGAAATTGATGACTTTTGATTTGCCACAACCAGGCGCCTCCCCAGTCAGAGATGGGTGAGCTTGATATGGTGCTGCGCTCGTTGGCGGCCAGCTAGCTGAAAATGCAAGAACAACTTGCTGCCTTTAGCCAAAATGTGATTGTTAGACCCAATGGCATTGTAGTGTATATGATAACTCTAATCGCCAGGGGAGGTGTAGATCTGGTGACAGGGGGACCACACCCGTCCCCACAAAAAGAGATGCAAAAGCAAAAGAGATGCTAAGATATGTGATTGCGCCTGGGGACACGAGGTCAAAAATTCCAAGACGACCAGTGTTATGATGAGGATGGGTAATGGGAGCCCTATGAAATCTATGGAGATATAGTGCGTGCAATATCAATTAGCAGAGGAAACATTGGGTGGTCGAGCCGAGATGGCCATCATAAGGCTTCAGCATTTTATAGATTGAGTAGAGGATTTACATTTGATAGACTCGGCCTAGTTAGTGATCTACGAGATAGACTATCAAGGTCACGTAGTATAGAAAGCTTCGAGGAAAAGAAGGATTTGCTGACCTTCGACCTACACAAATATGCGCTAAAGAACAAAGAGAGGTTCCCATTCATCAAAGAATGACTAATAGAGAGCATGGGCAATGCCCAGCCGATCAAGAATGGGTTGGGGATAATATTGTTGTAGCTGAGGGAGGCACTGCAATAGAGGATAACAAGCCATGAAACAATTCCATATAAAGGCTTAAATACAAAATAGTTGATATCTAAAAGAGTCGAGACCCCCCTGTAGAGGGGTTACATAGAAGGGTCACCATTTGTTGCGAGAATATTGATCTACCCAACCCCGGCCAAGTTCAAGATGCTAGTTATAACACCCAAATATAATGGGAGCAAAGACCCTGTTCATTATATGTAAATGTACCATTCGGTAGTCGATATCTATTCTGTCTCCGATAAGATGAAATGCCGAGCTTTCTCAAGCACCCATACTGGTGTTGTACATTTATAGTACACCTCTCTAACAAATAACTCTACTAAGAATTTTAAATAGTTGGCGGAAAGGTTTATCCATAATTTCTATTTTGGAGTAAAATTCTAGAAGAAGACCACCCAACTATTGTACGTCAAGAAGGGAAAAAATGAGTCTCTGAGAGACAATATAGCTCGATTTAACAAAGAAAAGATGGAAGTGTAAGACTACAAGGAAAGAATTAATATGACTACAGGAAGAGACGATGCGATAGTAGGAAGAGACGAGACAACAAGCCTAGACGGGATGTCCAGGCTAACAAAAATGATGATGTCTCAGATTATGATGATGAGGCTGACCCTGATCTCTCTTCGAAAGTACCTGCACCCAAGGGTCAGCTGAAGATGATCTCCTTGGGAGTTAAGATGATATGTGTTGGCCTAACATGTGGTGGAAATGATGTGGCTGACAGGAGAGATCATGTTGTACAGGCTAAGGTAGTTCCAAAAGGCGAAGTTATAAATAGGAATGCAGTTGAATCTCAGTCGAGTAAGAGGAAGAAGGTTGATATGGAAACCTTGGTAATAGGTTTCTCAAGGTTGGACTTCAAGGGGATAATGTCCCCTCATGATGACCCTCTAGTGATCATTATGAGGGTGCATGGATATGACGTTCCTAGAATATTAGTCGATGGAGGGAGTTAATCTAATGTGATGTTTGGGGAATGCTTAAAAGGATTGGGGCTTAGAAAGAAAAGGATCATCCCATACCACCAGCCTTTGATCGTCTTTAGTGGTGAAAATTTCCACCCACGGGGGTATATGAGATAGATGTTTGTATGCGGACCTGGTCGAGTTACCTCACAAAAAATAAAAATTTCTTTGTAATGGATGAAAATATATACTCGACTTATAATATTATCATGGGAAGGGTAGACCTCAAGGAATTTGAGGCAATGGCCTCTACTGTACACCAGATAATAAAATTCTCGACTCCCTATGGAGTAGGGTAAGTTCAGGGTGATCAAGTAGAGGCACGAGAATGCTACTTTAACTCGACCAAAGAGAGATAATCTCATAAAAAAGCCACCACCACTTGCAACATTGATACTCTCGACCCAAGAGACGAGACAAAATTGAAGAAAGGCGAAACTGCTCAAGAGGTAAAATTCATATCCCTCAATGAGGACAAGCTGAAAAAATATCCAAATCGTCAAAGCCTTGATGAAAGAAATAAAGTAAGAGTTGATCGAGCTACTAAAGTAAAGATAAAGTATTTTTTCCTAGAGCCACAAGGACATGCCAAGAATGGATCCAAAGGTTCTCTGCTACAAGCTGAATTTAGATGAAGGATTCAAGTCAGTTAGATAGAGGCGAAGAATCTACTCTAGAGAGAAATATGAGGTAATAAGAAATGAAGTTAAAAAGCAATAGAAGGTTGAGTTTATCAGGGATGTGGTCTACCCCGAGTGGATGGCTAATGCAGTCATCGTACCAAAGCCTATTGGTAAATGGAGGATGAGTGTAAATTTATCAACTTGAACAAAGCTTATCCAAAAGACTTCTTCCCCCTCTCGAGGATTGATGATACGGTAGATGCCATGACTGGGCAAGAATTTATGACTTTCATGGATGCCTAATAAGGCTATAATCAGATCTTTATGGACCCATACAACGCTGAGAAGACATCATTCATCACATATAAAGGAACGTATAGCTACAAGGTTATGCCTTTTGGCCTCAAGAATGTTAGGGAAACATATTAGAGACTGGTGAATAAAATGTTCAAGGAACAGATTGGCATATTGACAAAAATCCTCAAGGTCGAGATGCATGTGGATGACCTTGAGCGCACTTTTAACAACATGGATGAGTACCGGATGAAGCTCAACCTTGCTAAGTGTGTGTTTGGGGTAGGAGCAGGTAAATTCCTAGGGTTCATTGTCAATCAACAAGGAATAGATGAAAATCCTGAAAAGATAAAAGTTTTAGTTGAGATGAAGACCCCAAAAACCATTAAGGATGTTTAGAGGATGACTGGACAAGTTGTCATGCTAAATAGGTTTGTATCAAGGGCCACAGAGAAAGAGTGAAAAATAAATTATTTAACAGTGGATGTAGGCCAATTGGGCTGAACCACTTTAAACCATATGATGATCTTTCTTTTGCTTTAATTGACTTCACATTTTCTGTTCATAGTAATAACCATCAACTGTTTAATAATTGATTCACTAAGTTTTCTTCTTTAAATGAGATATTAAAGTTTATTATAACATCAATTTTCCCCCCTTTGTGGGAACTGACTAATTAACTGAACTGGTTTTTCATAGGTGAACTCACTCACTTGGTCATAGGCATAGATCTAACTCAAATAAGACCTGGATCTATCACTTGAAGTTTTGATTTAAGGGTTTGTTATTCTTTATCTTCAATTCATTTTTAGGTATCTTATGAACTTTTTCATAGTTTTGTTGTAATTTTGGATAAAAACACTATTCACCCTCATAAGTTTTGATATTTTGATCTACAAATCATCATCTGTTCATCCCAAATTTGGTTTGTCTGATAACTTAGGAAATTTTGGGTATAGACCTTATCCCAAAATCTATAAAATGTGTGTTACTATTACCTCTCTGCTCGAAAACATTTTAGGTTGAGTTCCTTGCCAGAAACATCAACGTGTTAATAGGAAATTATCATCAGATTTAACATCACCACCTCTTGGTGGGATACATGTTTAAGAAGTGCACTACCGTTGAAAATGGCATAGCTTAACTAAGAATTGAAAATGATGATATCAAAGCGATAAAAAAATGCAATCTCATATGATGACTCTTACTCAGAAACTAGTGGGAAATCCATCGAAGGGGGTTACAAACTCTCATATTCTAACGATCATGGGTAAACAAAGGCCCCTCACAAGGCTTTATCTATGATCCAAGGAAAGATGGACCATTATGGATAAGACACAGAGATATATAAGGATACCTTCAACTCTAATTGGTATATAAGGAGAGTCGTAAACAAAATTCTGGACAGAAGAGGAGGCAGAGGATGAATCATAATTGAGGATCCATGACTACTCTTATCAATCGGGAAAGAAATCCTCTATCACCAGAATAGTGTCTTCAACTCAGATAAAGCATCCATCGTAACAAAGAGCTTATTATTTCACTAGGCTTGTAAAGGAATCTTCATTTAAAAGGATAGGACCTAGGTGTGGCGCCCAACCTGTTTCTTAAATCCAATACGACATGAGATAATTCTTTGAGGGGTATAGGACAACACCGACCTTAAGGGTTGGACTATGATGGACCTAAAGATCTATCTCATACTTTGACTAATAGGAGCAGGCATTGATCGGGGATAAAAGAGTTTAGTGACAACCACCGAGAAAGTAAAAAGCCTTAGAAAAATTCCATTTAAAGGCTTGAAAACAAATTAGGTGATCTAATAAAGAGTAAAAATCCTTTTGAAAGAGTATACATGGAAGGGTCTTCCTTCATTTTATAAATCGTAAGCTATCCCACACATGCAAAGTTCAAACCCCCAGTAATAAAACCAAAGTATGATGTGATTACAAACCCCATTCATCATGTTAAAATATATCAATTGGTTTCGGATATCTATCGAATACCAGATGAAATGAGGCTCACGGCATTATCAATCACCCTTACGGGGGAAATACATGTGTGGTTCATGAGTTTGCTTATGGATCATATTAAGATATTTAGAGAACTCATTGATAAGTTCATTCATAAAATCTACTTCATCTTAAAACCAACAATGAGGGAGACCCACCTCCTTAACGTCTGATATAAGAGAAGGGAGACTCTCAGAGACTTCATTTCTAGGTTTAATATGAAAAATATTAAATTTATTGACTATGGTGAAAAGATTGCCAAATCATCCCTCATCAATGAGATCTAACTAGGAAAACTATACTGGGCACTTTAGAAAGAACCTCCTACAATAATGAATGAAATTATTGCTAAGGATGGAAAGGTTATGGCAACTGATGAAGAAATGGTGGCCAAAAAGGAGAGTTAAAAGAAGATGGTCTTGGAAAGTCTTCACTGGGAAAGGACAAAGAAAAGGGGGTGAGAAGTCAGAAGACATGTTCATGAGTTACACACCTCACTACGAGGGTCAATCACATTCTGAATGCAATTAATCATGAGAAAGAGAACAGGTGGTCAGAAAAGTTCAAATCCCCACCTAATAATAGAAATAAGAAAGAGTATTGTGAATTTCATAATGATAATGGCCAAGACACCAATGATTATTACGACCTTAAGGATGAGATCAATAAACTAATCAAGAATGGTTGGCTGAACAAATTTATAGATCGTAGTGGTCATCCTCAGGACAAAAGAAAGTATTAGGGATTTCCTCACTGAGATAGAGAAAACAAGAAAGATAGTAAAAAACCTAAAGACGGGGAATCATGCAGTGAATTCGTCAGGGAAGACGTTGAGTTACCTCAAAATCCCAAAGATCCAAAGGAAAACCTAGGCATTATTTCATTTAACACAAGGATGATTTTAGGAGAGGTAACTCGTGGAGGAACTGAACTAACTAACAGAAAGGGTTGTGTGGGAAAAGAAAAGGTAGGCATTCGATGGATGGACATAAATCATACAAAGGAAAAGGAGGAAGAAATTCGCCCTAGGAAAGTGAACATCTATCGACTCATCATTGTCTTTTCTAGGATGGATTTCAAGAACATATTTTACCCATGTGATGATTTGTAATTATAAGCCTCATATTTAACCAGTATAACGTTTCGTGGATCCTCGTTGATGGAGGAACCTCAACAAACATAATTTTCTAGGATTGTTTTAGAGGATTAAAGTTAAATGTGAAGATGTTAAATCCTTATCACCAACCCCTCATCGACTTTAGTGGGGAGAAAATTTTCTCACTCGGTATGATAAAATTGGACGTCTGCGTCTGTAAGTGACCAACTTATCTGACAAAGAAAGTAAACGTCTTTATCACAGATCAATACGTGATATCGACCTACAAAATCACCTTGAGATGAGTCTCCCTGAAACATTTTGAAGTTTTTCCTTCTACAGTTCCTCATATTACGTATTCGGAGAAGAAACTATCCCTTGAACGTTTCCTGCATCAATGATATTTTCTTTGAGAAGAAATGTTCATTTGATTATGAAGATATCAAATAAAACAATAAAAACCTAAATGCTATCGAGAATTATAATTGAGTTGAATATGAAATTCAATAGTGTCACCATTAAGAGGCTTTAAAGTTATAATGGACAGTTTCATGTTGTTAATCGTCATAAAAGCATCTAATTATTTTTTAGTTAAACATTATTAGTTTATGACTTTACACATTTCATTACTTTAGGTTGTGACACCCCACCTAATTAAATACCGGGTGATCTGTCATTTATTCAACTTAAAAAAGTGTTTGGTTGGTTCATTCTTAGCATCACTGTCGAAATACGTTTAACATTAATAATCACCTAATGAATAATTAAGCTAGTGTCAACATTTTTTTTTAATTTTAAGTTATACCCAAAGAATCCATTAATAGTTTCTAAGTATTAAGACATCAACAATTTATCATTCACAGGAATATAATAAATACTGGATATAACTCAACTGCTGAAATAAATATGACTGGATAAAATATTCGAGTTTTAAGTCTCAAATCCATGAACCATAATAATACTCAATCCAACTGAAAAAGAACTACCAAAAGTAAATTTCGTACAATCTCTCTGATAAAGTAAAACTCGGGATGGGAGACACATGACCTAAATGAAATGTCTGAATAGAACTAAAAGAAATGATAGAGGTGTCTAAATGTAAGGACTTGCCACTCCCACAACCGTTGCAGCTCGCTAAACAATCCAGGTGTCTAAGTCTGGTAACCCTGTGGATGGACACCTGATATAATACATATATATAGCAAAAGAGGGAAGAATAGCAAGAGACGGATCAGAGCCCGAGTTGTAAAAATATTAGTTTTAGCAAAGTATTTAAACCTTCAATAAAGAAAGTATTATGTACATGTTAGTTTCGAACTCTCACATGAGATTCTCACCTCTCCACTATTTTGCATGCCTAACATACAACTACTCCAACCTAGTTACCTATACCACTCCCAACTAGGTAATAGACTTGTACTTCTAATTATATCTCGTAAGAGTATCCCATATTGCCCATACAATATGTTATTAAAATAGTTTATTTTAGATAATTACATTCCGTATTTACCGTTTTACAAATTAATCTCTTACCCACTAAGATTATTTTATTTATCATCATTACCATACCTATTAGTTTCACACAGTAGAATTATTCACAAGTATATATATATATATATATATATATATATATATATATATGTGTGTGTGTGTGTGTGTGTGTGTGTGTGTGTGTGTGTGTGTGTGTGTGTGTGTGTAGTCACATCATTCCTATACATATATATATACTAGTCCTTCACCCTAAGGTTAAGACCATTTGATGCAATGCATACTCTGCTATCATGTGCTAGTGCATCGTTCACTGCATGAAGGACTCCTGGTTCAATCTCTCACGAACTATAAAATTCAAATCACAAATATTGGAGGCGAACATAATCCCCAACTAAAGTGGTCGCGAACATACCTATGCTCCCATTCAGCCGTCGAAACTATCCTACGTCTCAGATAGCATGTAACCAAGTTCATATGTTCTAGGTACAAGTCAAATATCCCCCCAATGGGCAACACGGGATAAGACTATTCACTATGAAAATAACCTCATCCTAATAGTAAACAGCATAGGTATGCTGTACACATAATAATAAACATATAATAGGCATTCTCACATCCTATTAAAATCAATAAGTATTCACCCAACCCGTACATATATTTTCCGTACGTAGTATTCTCTCATTACTACTTATAATATAATTATTTTGATTACTCTCTCTCGAAATTTCCAAGGTTAACTTACCATTCCAATATTTCAAGTATTATTTCCTAAATACTGCCCAACAATTCTTCCCTGTGCTAAATTCATCAAATAATAGTTTTCCACATTCAAATTAACTACGTAACTCGATTTGGGTCAAAAATAGAAATTCCCAGATTTTTGAACCTGTCGTTCGAACCAGAAGTTATATCGTTTGAACGAGATAGCATGTCATTAGAACGACATATTATGCGATAGGGGTTCTCGTTCGAACCAGGCTCAATCTCATTCGAACAAGATTGGGCAGTTCCCTTCCCAAACTGCACCTGTATCATTTTTTCACCATTAACAACTCTAAAACCTCTATTGTTCAGTCCCAAACAACAAAACAGGGAACCAAATTGATATCCTAACATGTTTAGATGATTTCTAGCAATATAGAATCATTAAATCTTTACAATAAATCAATTAAACACGAAATCCCCAAATTTAAACATTAAATCCCTAGTTATTCCAAATTTCAATTCAAGGACCATTAAAACCAAGATTCGTTTCTCAATCACAACATATAATTTCGGGATTCCTATTCTACATGCGTAGGGATTCAATTCTTTATCAAAATAACTCTTAATCCATGATTTAAATTCTCTAAATTTACCCAATTCAATTCTAAATCATATATTGGATTCATATGCTAACATGAGCACAAATATTGATAATAGGAAGAAAGTAATAAACATTTGTCTCGATTTGATGGTCTTATATGCTGATGAAATTGGTATAGACTTGTTCCTCGTTTATCGATATATGCTTTTGTGTGATTTGTTGTGTGAGTTCTTGAGTTTTTCACCGAGAACACCTATGGACTCTCCTTCTTCCTTTGTGGTCCTCTTTCCCTCTCTCTTAGGTTTAGAAACTGATAGATTCCTTCTCACCCATGTACACTCATCTTTAATTATCTAACTTTCATCCATAATAATTCCCCAAAAGTCCAAAAGACAAAAATACCCCTACGGGGTGTTGTTAGGCCCAAAAATATTTCGGAGTCCAAATAAAATACTCGGGTTGAGTTTTTTGTCTATCTCGACCCTTTCAAACTCAATGGCACATTCAAAATGACTATACCAGTTACTTAAAAATAATTTACTTCTTTAATCCATTTAATTAGTCCCGACACAACTCACACGTGCATCCTGACTTAAAATATCAAATTTTTGTATTTCTCACTCTTGACAATTTTTAAATTTTCATAATTACATATTGCGCATTCACATAGTAATATTCAATAATTCTCAACAATAATTATTAACCCTTGGCACGCTAGTTAATATTTATTTTTAATCCGGATTAATTAACAATTAATTTTTCACATTTTCAATTTAATTAATCGAACAATAATAATTAATCTCATAATTATTTAAATCATAAAAAATACGGGGTGTTACATACTTCCCCCTAATAATGGAATTTCATCCCGAAATTCGAAAAGTATAGCATACCTGATAAGAATAAATCTAGATATTTCTCGCGTATATCCTCCTCTCGCTCCCAAGTAGACTCCTCTACATTATGATGCTCCCACTGTACCCGAACAAGTGAAAGTACCTTTGACCTTAATCTCCTAATTCTACGGTCTAGGATAGCCACCGGCCTCTCCTCATAAGAACTATCAGGCTACAAATCAATCTCCTCTATCGCAATGTGACTGTGGGCCAACACATATCTAAAGTACCGCCTCAACGAAGAAATGTGGAACACATCATGAATATGGTGCAAGTGCTCCGCCAACCCAAGTCTGTATGCCACCGGCCTGATCCTCTCGATAATGGTAAATGGTCCTACTTATCTCAGAGCCAATTTTTGCTTCTTCCCGAATCTCATTACTTCTTTCATAAGAGATAATCGCAACAGTACTTGGTCCCCCAATCTAAACACCCTGAAGAACCTCTTTGCATTAGCATAGATTTCCTTCCTGTCCTGGGCTACCTGTATATGACTCCTGATCATCTCAATTTTAGCTAACGTGTCGTGAATCACCTCTGGCCCGAGTAGCTTGTTCTCCTCCACCTCCATCCAACAAGCGAGAGAATGATAAGTTCTGCCGTACAACACCTCAAATGGGGCCATGCCAATCCTAAACTTATAGGAGTTTTATTATGCGAACTCCACCAGTGTAAGGTACTACTCCCAACCCCTCCAAAATCAAGGAGACACATGCCCAACATATCCTCCAGCATCTGATTAGTATGCCCAGTCTACCCATTTGTCTACAGGTGATAAGTCGTACTCAACCGCAGCTCGGTACCCATAGCCTCCTGAAAGCTCTCTCAAAAGAATGACACAAAAATCTTATCTTTGTCGGACATGATATCAAGGGACACCCCATGCAACCTCACTATATCGGCAATAAATAACTGGGGATACTGTCCCATAGTGTAGTCTATCTACACCAACAAAAAATGAGCTACCTTGGTCAACCGATCCGCCACTACCCATATAGAATCATGACCTCTCTGTGATGTAGGAAACCCAGTGATGAAATCCATTGAAATTCTCTCCCATTTCCACATAGGGATCTCTAGCGGATGAAGTAACCTGATGGTTTCTGATGGTCCACCTTTACCAACTGATAGGTGGCACACTTGGACACGAACTCCGTAATGTCCTTCATCATCCCACTTCACCAGTACTATCGCCTCATATCTTGGTACATCTTATCCCCTTCTGGATATATCACAAATCGAGATCCATGCGACTCTATCATCACTGCATGAAGTAAGTCCTCCCCCTCTGGGACCACTAATCTCCCATTAAATTGCAAACCCCCATCTGAACTCACTGAATAGGACTCTGCGCCCTCAGCTAGGAGTCTTACAATCTCATCCTGGCAGAACGAATCAACGGCTTAGGCCTGGATCACTCTCGTGATAATCTGTAGAGTGACTGTCATGACGGACATAAAGGATCGGTCCACTGCATCCTTATGTCCCAACTATTTCCATTTCCCCTTCCACACTTATGCCACCTCACCTACTGGACTACGGATCAACTCATCAATAACTTCGTTAGCCTTCCCCGGGTGGTATTGTATCTGGAACTGGTAATCTTTCACAAACTCCAGCCACCTGTGCTGATGCATGTTCAACTCCTGCTGAGTGAACAACTATTGCAGTGACTTTTGATATGTGAATAGGAGAAATTTCTCCCCTGGGGAAAACATTACTACTGTTAACTCCAAGTCGTGGGTGGGGTAATTCCTCTCGTGAGGCTTGAGACTGTGGGAGGTATAAGATATAGCTTGATCCACCTGCTAAAGTACTCCACCAAGTCCCTATTGGGATGCGTCAGTATACACCAGGTACTCCACTCCTGGCCTAGATAAAGAAAGAACTGGCATCAAAGTCAACTTATCCTTTAGCTCATCAAAAGCCAACTGACAGGCATCATCCCAGATGAATGGCACCCCTTTGTGAGTCAAATTTGTCATTGGGCCCATAATCTTTAAAAACCCTTGGATGACCCATCTGTAATACCCAGTTAACCCCAAGAAGCTACACACCTCCATCGGTGTTATGGGTTGTCCCCACTCCCCCACTGCTAACACTTTGCTCAGGTCCACTAATATTCCCAACTCTGACACAATGTGCCCCAGAAACTACACCTCTCGTAATCAAAATCCACACTTCTCATACTTGGAATTTAACTCATGCTCTCATTGAGTTTGAAGAACCCATCTCAGGTTCTCGGCATTCTTCTCCTCAATCTGGGAGTAAATCAGGATGTCATCTATGAAGACAATGAAAAACTGATATAAGAACTCCCTGTATACCTGGTTTATTAAGTCACTGAATACAGCTAGAGCATTGGTCATCCCAAATGGCATAACTAGAAACTCGTAGGACCCATATCTCGTTAAGAAAGCAATCTTCGACACATCCTTTCACCTAATGCGTAGCTGATGATACTTGGATCTCAAGTCTATCTTTGAGAAGTAGCTTGTTCCCCTCAGCTAGTCAAATAAGTCATCGATGTGAGGCAAAGAATATTTATCCCGTATCGTGACTTTATTAAGCTCCCGATAATCAACACAAAGTCGTAAGGATCCATCCCTCTTCTTCACAAACAGAACTGGAGCACCCAAGGGAGAGGTACTTCTACGGATGACACCCTGTCCCAACAACTTCTCTATCTGATCCCATAACTCCCTCATTTTCACTGGAGCCATTCGGTAAGGCACGCATGCTATAGGACGGGTGCCCAGTGTCAATTCTATCACAAACTCAATCTCCCTACTCGACGATAACCCTGGTATGTCCTGAAACACCATTAGCATACTCGTAAACAACTGGAATCAAAATAAGTGGAATCACAACTACTATAGAAGTCTCCTCCTCTTTGTAATACAAATCAATGGAAGACCCTCCCTTGGGGCGAGGCATCACCACTATGAACATCTTTTGGCCCAGAATAGTGAATACAATACTCCTACTGAAGAAATTAATCATAGCCCTATAAATGACTAGACAATCCATGATAATAATGGTGTCATAGTCAGACATATCTAAGACTAGCATATCTGCAGGCAAAATAGAACTCCCAATCCCTATAGCTACTCCTCAGCATATAAAGAAAATCAATGACCCCTACCCAACGGTGAGTCTACACATGTCACTGTACTCTCTGTCGTGTCTAACAACCCTACGTCCCATGAAAAACTAGTGGATATGAAGGAGTGTGATGCCCCAGTGTCAAATAAAATGCACCCTCAACTGTGGGTGGCGCCTGTGGTGCTGCTACCTAGTGAAAGTTATAAACACGTGCATACTGTAACTGTCCCTGCTGAATCAGGGGTACGAGAAAAATTGGGACTAGTGCTATTGTTTGTAAGGTGGAGGGAAAAATGGGTCTCTGGGGCTCCTGCTGCTGGGGAAGATTTACCTTGTTGGGGTAATCCTATTTCCTATGGCCAGTCTTACCACAAGAAAAACATTTGCCGCTAAAGTTACCTCCCCTCTGCCCCTGCTGGCCGTTACCACCACTACATTGGCCCTGGTGTCCCTGCTACTGTCCCTGATGGCCTAGCCTGTAGCCTCCTTGACCATGCCTGAATGTACCTTCTCTAAACCTCTTAGCAGAATCCCCCGATTGGGAACCCTACTCACCCAGCCTCTGCTGCTATTGATCTACCGGTGCCTCGTTGGCACTACCCCCACTTGTCCTGCCCTGCAGGCTAGGCTCACCTCCTCGCTTACTCCCCTTAGTATGGAAATGGTGGTCCTAAAAATGTAATAATGCAGCATTAAGCACGTTTATATAGGACTCCAAAGACAGATCACCCAGAAGATGTTGACGGATCCTCCAGGTTAGGACATCCATGAACATCTGTATTTTCTTCTCTTCAGTAAGCACCTCACTAGGTACCAAATTAACCATTCTGGTGAATTCCTCATCATATTCTATGACTATCTTCCCCTCCTAAGTGAGGTCCAGTAATTTTTGCCTCATCTCGATCTGAACGGCGAAAGGAAAATGCTTGCGGTCTAACCGCACCCAGAAACTCTGAATCTCCATATTGTCGCTCTCCTTTAAAGTGGTAGTGGAATCCTACCACTATAAGGTTTCCCCTACTAGCTTGAAGGTAGACAGTAACTATCTCTGAATATATGTGCATTCGTACATGCGAAGATGCCTCTGGATGTCTTTCTTCCATTGGATCGCAATAAAAATGCCAGAACTGGCCGAGAAATCTTGGGTATGTGCCTTTTGAAAGGCATCCCTAACTCTCTCCCATGCACTGGGAAACTGAACTGGAAATGGTGCCACAGCCTAAACCTAGGGTGGGGTCTGCTATACCACGGCTAAAGCTTCATTCACCACCTGAGCAACTATGGCGGCAACATCGGTTTTGTTCACTGTTCCCTAAGCCTGAGTTGTTGGCTGCTCTGGTTGGGCCTCTCTATCTCGTGGTGCACGTCTAGGAGGCATCTGAGATGATAAAGAATTTTATTAGTCCATAATTATTATTAAATCTCAAATACCTGAAGACGTAATCGCATAAATAAGAGTACAACAGTCCAAAAGGTAGAGCTCTACATCAAACTACACTAAGCTGAAAGCATAATAAGCCGTACATATCCTAAAGGACACTAAAACTTGATGCTCTAATACCACCTGTGACACACCGCATAATTAAATACTGGGAGATCAGTGATTTATTCAATTTAAAACAAAGTGTTTGGTTGGTTCATTCTTAGCATCCCTGTCGAAATACCTTTAACATTAATAATCCCCTAATAAATAATTAAGCTAGTGTCAAAACATTTTTTTTTTCATTTTAAGTTATACCCAAAGAATCCATTACTAATTTCTAAGTATTAAGACATCAACAATTTACCATACACAGGAATATTATAATAAATACGGGATATAGCTCAACTGGTGAAATAAATAAGATTAGATAAAACATTTCAGTTTAAAGTCTCAAGTCTCAAGTCCATGAACCATAATAATACCCAATCCAACTGAATAGAACTACCAAAAGTAAACTGAGTACAATCTCTCTAATAAATTTAAATTGAGGATGGGCGACACATGCCCTAAATGAAATGTCTGAATAGAACTGAAAGAAATGATAGAGGCATCAAAATGCAAGGACCTGCAACTCCCACAACCGTTGCAGCTTGCTAAATAATCCAGGTGTCTAAGTATGGTAACCCTGTGGCTGGGCACCTCATATAATACATATATATATCAAAATAGGGAAGAATAGCAAGAGACGAGTCAGAGCCCGAGTTGTAAAAATATTTGTTTTAGCAAGTATTTAAAACTGCAATAAAGCAAGTATTATGGGCATGTTAGTTTCGAACTCTCAAATGAGATTCTCACCTCTTCACTATTGTGCCCGCCAAATGTACAACTACTCCAACCTAGTTATCTATACCACTCCCAACTAGGTCATAGACTTATACTTCTAATTATATCTCGTAAGAGTATCCCGTATCGTTCGTACAATACATTATTAAAATAGTTTATCCTAGATAATTACATTCACTATTCACCATTCTACAAATTAATTTCTTACCCACTAAGATTATTTTATTTATCATCATTACCATTCCCACTAATTTCACACTGTAGAATTATTCAAAAGTGCATATATATATATATAGTCACATCATCCTTATACACATATATACTAATATTGCACCCTTAGTTTATGACCATTTGGCGCAATCCATACACTGCTATCATGTCCCGGTGCATTGCTCACTACATGAAGGACTGCTGGTTCAATCTCTCACGAACCATAAAATTCAAATCAGAAATATTGGAGGCGAACATAATCCCCAGGTAAATGGGTCACTCATATACATACGCTCTCATTCAGTCGTCAAAACTATCCTACATCTCAGATAGCACGTAACCAAGTTCATATGTTCTAGGTACAAGTCAAATATCCCCCCAATGGCCAACACAGGATAAGACTGTCCACTACGCGAAAACCTCCTCCTGATAGTAAGCAGCGTAGCTATGCTATACACATAATAATCAACATATAATAGGCATTCTCACATCCTATTAAAATCAATAGGTATTCACCCAACCCGTACATATATTTTTCGTAAGTAATATTCTCGCATTACTACTTATAATATAATTATGTCGATTACTCTCTCTCAAAATTTCCAAGGTTAACTTACCGTTCCAATATTTAAAGTATTATTTCCTAAATACTTCCCAATAATTCTTCCCTGTGCTAAATTCATCAAATAATAGTTTTCCTCACTCAAATTAACTGTATAACTCGATTTGGGTCAAAAATAGAAATTCCCAGATATTTGAACCTGTCATTCGAACCAGAAGCTATACCGTTTGAACGAGATAGCATGCTGTTAGAACGACATATCGCGCGACAGGGGTTTTCGTTCTAACCAAGCTCAATCTCGTTCGAGCGAGATTGAGTAGTGCCCTTCCCAAACTGCACCTGCTACATTTTTCAACAATTGACAGCTCTAAAACCTCTATTGTTCAGTCCCAAATGCCAAAACAGCAAACCAAATTGATATCCGAACATGTTTAGATGATTTCTAGCAACCTAGAATCATTAAATTTTTACAATACTTGAATTAAATATGAAATCCCCAAATTTAAACATTAAATCCCTAGTTCTTCCAAATTTCAATTCAAGGACCATTAAAACCTAGATTCGTTTCTCAATCACAACATATAATTTTTGGATTCCTGTTCTATATGCATAGGGGTTCAATTATTCAACAAAATAACTCTTAATCCATGATTTAAATTCTCTAAATTCACACAATTCAATTTTAAATCATATATTTTATTCTTATGCTAACATGAGCACAATTATTGCTAATAGGAAGCAAGTAATAAAAACTTGCCTCCATTTGACGGTCTGATCCGCCGATGAAATTGGTATAGGCTTATTCCTCGTCTTTCTATCTATGCTTTGGTGGGATTTGTAGTGTGAGATCTTGAGTTTTGCACTAAGAACACTTATGGACTCTCCTTCTTCCTCTCTGGTTCTCTCTCTCTCTCTCTCTCTCTCTCTCTCTCTCTCTCTCTTAGGTTTATAAACTCATGAATTCCTTCTCACCAACGTACACTCATCTTTAATTATCTAATTTTCATCCATAATATTTTTCCAAAAATCCAAAAGACAAAAATATACCAACGGGGTGCCAGTTAGGTCTAAAAATATTTCGGAGTCTAAATAAAATATTCAATTAGAGTTTTCTAACTATCTCGACCCTTCCGGACTCAATGGCGCACTCGAAATGACCATACGAGTTAGTTAAAAATAATCTACTTCTTTAATCCATTTAATTAGTCCCGACATGACTCACACGCGCATCCTGACTTAAAATACCAAATTATCATGTTTCCCACTCTCGATAATTTATAAAATTTCATAATTCCATATTACGCATCCACATAGTAATATTCAATAATTCTCAACAATAAGTATTAACCCTTGGCACGCTAGTTAATATGTATTTTTAATCCGAATTAATTAATAATTAATTTCTCACATTTTTAATTTAATTAATACAACAAGAATAAATAATCCCATAATTATTTAAATCATCAAAAATACGGTGTGTTACATAGGTGTTTTCTGATACTTTCAATATGTGATTAAAATGTTTGGAATTGGTGGAAAAATAATTAATATGTCGAAATTACACATAGGAGTAAAAAACATTATTGAATAATTTTGTACTATGAATTTTATCCTTTATCATTGAGAAATGGGTTATTTCACACAGAGAGATATCATTTTGCATTGTGTATTTACATTCATTTCTGATCGTAATTATGGGTTGAAAGAAGCTCTGCTGAAACTTTTCCCTTGGAGTCACCACCCATACTGTGTACAGCATCTCAAGGGAAATTTAAGGAATTATTTTAGTGTTGGTCATCAATACTCTAAGATTCCCCGTGAAACAATTGTCAACAAGTTCAAAGCTACAACTTATGCAAGTATAATAGAGGTATATGGGAAGAGTATGGGTGAACTAAGAAATTTTGGGGGTAAGAAAATTAAAAATTTCCAAGAGGACTTTGCTCTAAAACTCTGGGCAAATGTTGAGTTCACTAATAAACTTTACGATGAGATGTATTCCAATGTGGCCAAATCTTTCAATTCGTGGATTAGGGATGCTCATCATTTACTAGTGTGGGGTAATTATCCAAACAATCCGAGTTATTCGGATTGGGTGACATATTCCTAGTAAAACAAATAAGTAATGTGGCTTAAGGATGAGAACAAAAGGGATTTCGATCAGTGGGAATCTCACGGCCAAGATTAGCTCAATCATGTTGCAACTAAATCCATAACTCCTAGAGTCCTACACATCTCATATACCTTTTGTTACCTATAAATATTACCCCCATCCCTGGGAAAAGGGGCATGTAATTCTTGTTGTTTTGAACTGATTAATAAGAAATACAGAAACACCCCATTGACATAGGCATGTTGTCGAACCATGTATATTCTTGTGTTATGAGATTGTGTGGTTTATTTTTCTTTTTCGATTTTAGTTGTTTTGAATGATTCATTATAGGATGTTATCATCCATTACCGACCAGAATCAATGCTTACCAGCAATCAAACCTCTCCATTATTTTCAGTCTGTAAAGCTTTTGGGGAAATTATGAGGGAATTATCTGGACTATCTGTGTTATTCGGATTGAGTGAAACCTGCCTGACAAAACATATAAGGATCGTGTCTTAAGGATGATAACAAAGAGGATTATGATCAGTAGGAATCCCGGGTCCAATATTAGTTCCATCATACTGCAACTACATCCAGAGTTCCTAGAGTCATATACATGTCATTCACCTTTTCTTCCCTATAAATATGACCCTCGCCCATGGAAAAAGGGCATGTAATTATTGTTATTACAAACTAATTAGTAAGAAAGATAGAAATACCCCATGGACGTAGTCATGTTTCCAAACCACATATATTCTTGTGTTATGCGATTATGTGATTTATGTTTCGTATTAAGTTTTAGTTGTTTGGAATTATTCATTGTGGGATTTTAGCATCTACAACGAGTTACCGAAATGATTGACAATATAAGAATTAAGATGATGACCATGATGTAAAAAGGTGGATTGGTGTGTTGTGTCCTAACAAGGAAAATATATTGTAACTTAGTATAAATGAGGTTCGTACTTGGTGTGTGTAAAATATGGGTTCTTAGAATACAGTCAGTATCAAGTGAGGCGTCACCCCTTATCAAGATCAGGATTAACACCGTGCAGTATTAAATGTTGACAGTGAATATAGGTGAATAAGAGACAAAGGGATTCAATATTCAGATTTATATTAAATGGTATGTTGGCACAATAAATACATAATAGATATAATAAATAGATATGACCGACAGGTAACTTGGTTGGAGGGAGAAAGAGCAGGCACACTAGGCACAATAAAAGCAAGGCAGGAACATCAAGCTCAGTTAATGCTCAATGATGTGGGTATTAAAAGGGTGTGGTAAATAATAGCTCTCGTGTATGGACGGAGTTGGGTAGCAATTCGAGGCTCAGAATGATTTGCCTACTAAACTATTTGGCTGGTCTATTTATATGAAGGGCATGTTACTCGAGTAATCTTGCCCGTGTTTAATATTATTGATCACATTAAATGCACAAGTACCTTCCATTAATGTAGAAGATATTACATTAAATGCATGGGATCTCATAATTTGGCAGGAAACTATTTTATTAGCTGAAGGTATGGTGGGCATTAATGAGGGACATAAAGTGGCAGCTTGGGGCTTATCTTAGAATGGATAAAGGGTCAGGTTTAGTGAACTAGACCTACCGTCCTAAGGATAAACCCACTTAAATGTTGTGACTTCGAGTCCCTAAATGCTAGATGTTATGAGGTCGGAAAGTGGGTAAACAGTGACCCCATTAGGTATATGGTCACATCAGTCAGGCGGGATGGCGTCTGATTTAATGTTGCTCGACTGATATATAGCTCAAGTGTTTAGTCTTTTGTTTGTTGGTTAAGAACTATCTTAAGACCAAGGCACCAAGATTGAGGTACCTTGAGGAGGTTCCCTCGAATGAGTAGGAGTCACGGTAGCTCGGTTGTAGGTGTCTCGAGTAACCATGTGTACTAAGTGCAGTTTTGCCCAAGTGTGCTAAGAGGGTTTGTAATTGTATTCCCAATGTTTCCTTGCTCCTAATCCTCCAAACCATGTCCCTGTGAGGTTCCCAATAGGAGTTTGTTCAATAGAGCATGGTAGCTCTCCCATTCCCGACTAGGTATGGTCTCTCATGGATAACAAACAACATCGCTCAACATATAACATAAGATAAAGTAGATGATACAATTCAGTAGGTTTTATATTAAAAACTATCATCATTCAAGTAAGTTTGATCTACGAGTTGGATCCGTCGAACCACGTTTATGGAGAATCTTCGAGGCATGTCCATCGGGCCACATCTCTGGATAATCTTCGAGGTGGGTCCTTCGAACCACATCTATGGAGCATCTTCGAGGTAACTTGCTCGGGTGACCTTCATTCTCCTTCTTCATTTACCAATCAATGGATTAACAAAGTTAATCAGTCTTTAGTGGGGGCTCCCCCTATATTTTCCCCTTCATAGAGATATTTGTTTATTAGATGAAGAAATATCTGTACAAAACCCTTTGTTCACCTTTAATCTTTTCCTGCAACAAGTTTTAAATATCCCTAGGCACTTGATTTATAAGAAACAACAAATAATTAGTAAAGGAGGATCTATATCTTTGTAACAAGCCCTTTAATTTATGCATTCAGCCCTAGGTTTTTGAAGGTGTTCTTGGGGTTGTTTTGAGGTTGATCTTGGAGGAAGTTTTGATAATGTTTGAGGACTAGTTTTGATGGTGTTATCTGCATTTCTGGGCAGAATTTTGTTGGAATCTTTTGGTGGTTTGAGGTATGGGGTTTTACACAATATGCTCCTTAATCTCGCGAGTGTTATTCTCGTTATTTTCTTAAGATTATTGACTCATACTTGAATTGTTAAATTCTTGGAAATATGAAAAAATAATTGTTGAAATTATTTTAATTCATGTGTATTATTCATGTTGTTGTTGAGCACATTGTCATGAGATTTTAATATGGCACGGAGGTTAGGCACCTGCCAAAATTCCTACTTCCCGGGACTATGTCCTGATAAATTATATGTGGATGGGGTGAGGCCTGGTGACCTGGTTAACGTGTTGTTGAGAAATTATATTGATATAAATGCTTTCGAGATTCGCATTTGATTTGAATATTCGTACTCGTGTTGTTACGTTTTATTCACCACTAAGATTTGTTGAGCATCTTCCCTGTCATATTGTGTACTTCCCTATATTTTCTTTTAGTGGCAGGTTAGTGAGCAATTGGGCGCTTTGGATTTTATTTGGAGAATGGATTTTAGCGTGGATTATTTTGGGAAGATTATTCAAGAATACATATGAGAAGAATTGTATTTATTTTGATGTATAGAGCATTGGAGATTTATTTTAGTTGTTGTATTTATTCGAGAGCCTTGTTGTATTTATTTAAAGAGATTTGAGATTAGTGGTTTCTCGTTTGTTGTTGTGGGATTTAGATGATCTATACCTTGTTACTTGTGGATTTAGTTAGTTTCATCGATGAGTAGCGCGTCGCTCGCTCTCCCCGGGCGGGTGGGGTGTTACAATCTTGCTCTATCTTTCGAACTGTTTCGTCTGTTTAAATATCTTGCCATATTTTTTATAACGTCTCTTCCTTTTGTGAGGCTTCATGATTACGTGTGGTAGATGCCTTGGGGGAAGTGAAGAGGTTTATTTAAATTTCCCCCAAAGCTCTTCATCTCCCCCAAGATGAAAAGACTCCAAACATGTCTCATTTAATGGGGTTGTCATTTGCGCTCTCGTCTATGACAAGAGGCAGTACCAGAGTACGCGTGTGTTCCCCATACGACATCAGTCACACGTCGATAACCAAAACGCCATCATTGCCACTCTTAAACTCCACTGGAATGCGCACGTTATGGACATGCAAGATGATTTGATCATTATTGCACTTTTCAAAGTGCTGCCTCTTACCACCCATTAGGGTCTGTGTTGTCCCTATAAAAAAGGGTGTTCCTTCATTTCAAATTTCCACCTTGGGGTTTTTGTTTTTGAGTTAAGATTTTGTGAGAGAAAGCTTTGACTTCTTAGTTCCTTTCATTCCTTTCAACTTACCCTCTTTCCTCGTCCTTTTTAGTACCTCATGACACCTATCGTAAAGATAGCCCAATCAATTAGGGGTGCTTCCCCCGAAACTCAGGCATGCCAAAACCAATGGGCCCGTTACCATCGTTCTCCCTACTTAGGGGAATCGGATCACTTTTGGTGGATAGAAGAGAAGTTTCTCAGAGAACTAGAGTCGATTGAAAACCCTAAGTTATTAATGGAGGAAGGCAATGATGTAGAGGACTTCATTTACATCCCTACCACCACCGTTACCAGATTTTGTGTTGAGTGTGGTGATTTCCCATTCTCGAAGATATAGTTTAAGGCCTCTTTTGATGCTTGTGAGGGTTTAGGCCCTTGGAGTGACTACATCCACTCCAAATACTCTGTACAACTGGCTCTTATTGGTCTATCCTAGTCCAGTTGGATGGGTGATCTCACTCTTACAAAAAACAATACTGCCCTCCAGCTACTCATGTCTCGCTGGAGCCACATGTCACATACCTTTGTGACCTCTTGGGGTGAATTCACTATTACCCTCGAAGATGTTTGAGAGTTATTGGGGTTAGAGACAACGGAATTGGACACGTTTTTAAAAGAAGAGGTTTCTAGTAAGGAGAAGGATTTGAGGGCCAAATTAGAGGCAACTATGAAAGACTGCATGGTGACATACAACAAGTGTACCTATTCGGAGCTAATTAGGTACTTCTAATTCATTGAGGATAGGGTAGTGATCAAGGACAATGAGGAAGCAAAGGAAAACCCTCGAAGGAAGTGGGTATTCGAACAAACCTTGGATGGAAAGGGTTTTTATTCTCAGATCGAGCTCATCGGTTACATTTGGGTGATACTTTTGAATATATATCTCCCGGGAAGCCCATGATTGCCCCAAAAAAGACTTGATTAATATCGCCATTTAAATGGCCAATGTCGTGAAGCTTCCCCTCACAGCTATTACACTTGGTTCTTTGTACACTTGGATGGATCAAGTAGCGGGGGATTTTTCCAGGAGCATCGACAGGTTTGATGTCTCCAACTATGCTAACCACGTAGTTTTGATAGCCGTCATCTATTCTCACTTTCCAGACTATGCCCCGGTCGATAACTATTTCGGTTATGAGCCCATTAGAGTCCCTAGGATTTGTTATTGGAACCATAAGAGTGTCAAAAAGCCTCTTATATCTTTGATAGATAGAGCCAAAAGGTGCTTACCTCACCCCTATGTTGGGGTGGACTAATTTTTTCCAAATGATTTTTTCGTCGAAGAGGAACGTCCCATCATCCCTCTCGATGAGGCACTAGCTAGGAATTTCCCTCCAAATAACATCCCCCTTATGTTGATCCCTTCTTATTTACCCTTTTATTCATAATGGTCATCATTTTACTCTGTCTACAGCACCCATCATGTAACCTTGCAGATTGGTTACGATCAGGGCACTCCTCTACTAAGCTATTTTACCCTCGAGAAGCCTAACAACTTCTCTTTTGCTTGTGCTAATTACCTTACTTCAGTTGTAGTAAATATCTATGCAAGATACCCATCCAATCCTATAATTTCGAGCAAGGAGGCTCGAGGGAGCAGGTCAGCGATGTACCTAAAGGTGTTATAGCGGAACCATCTCGGCTATTTCCAAAGCAACCTTCTCAAAGAAATTATACCACCTTCTCCTCAGTATTTCCTCTGAGCACTGCCAATAACTTTGTTCCTTCTAAGCTACCTTCACTCACTCCTATGGACCAAGCTATAGTTAAAAAGAAGAGGGCAGCACAACCCTCTATTCCAATTGAGGTAACTATTGTTACCCCTGGTCCTTCGAGTCCAGTTGAGGGAAGTGCTACTCCATGAGTTGCCTCAACTGGAGTAGGCATGAGAGATATCAGAAAATCCCCAACGAAGAAGCCTAAAACTACCCAATAAGATCCACTAGCCTGTACTCCTGACCTTAAGGTCGCCCAAGAAGTCAGCCTAATGTTTGATCACCTTAGACAGACTTGGGAGAATTTCAGTGAAGAAGATAGGGCTTTTATGTCAGTCGAGATGGCTTCTCATGGCTTCTCGTACGTTCCTCATTCTATCGGAGGTAGTAAAAAGAGGAAGGAAATTATCCCTCTTAAACTATTGCTGTAGGAATCAAGTGAATCAAGCGAGGATGAGATGCCCGAGAAGCATGTAGCTACTGGTTCTGATGATGATGTTAAAGAAGAAGAAGAAGAAGAAGAAGAAGAAGAAGAAGAAGAAGAAGAAGAAGAAGAAGAAGAAGAAGAAGAAGAAGAAGAAGAAGAAGAAGAAGAGGAGGAGGAGGAGGAGGAGGAGGAGGAGGAGGAGGATACTTTATTAATCTAGCGATACGGGTTGAGGATAATGGTTTCCCCTTCTAAACCTGCCTCACCTCCTCAGGATTATAAAGTTTTGGAGGAAGTATTAGAAGAAGAAGAGGTATACTTTCTATTATTGTTCTAAGTATTTAACTTTTCTTCTTTTTATTTTTGATGATGACTCTATTTTATTCCAACTCTTCCATTTTTTAGGTTGATGCGAAAGGTTATTCACGCGATGATATTAAGGAAAGCAATTTATTAGAGAATCATCATGAAGTTTTACCTACTTCAAAAGAAGTTGTGTCACAGGAGACAGCTATCCCTATTGCTTCGCAGGTAACCTCAAATTTCCCCCTAAGGGCAGTCATTTCTAATACTTTAAGTGAATCCAGTAATCGTTATTTGCTTGACCATACTTTTTTGCGCGAGCAGGCTGGTCTTAAGGCAGGTATTCCAGTTGCGAGGATTTTTGAAGTTGTTCCTAAATCCCTTACTCTTATTAGTTCTCTACCCGTGGTAATATTTTTCTCTTGATATTATAAGTTATTTTGTCCCCTTTGACTTGATGTTTTAACTTGCTCTTCTTTGTCCTTCACAGGTTCCTTTGACTGGGCCAACTGCGTCGTTAGTTCCCCCTTCTTCTAACGATCAAGTTCTTGTTACTCTGTTCAGGACTTCCATCCTTAATTAGGAAGGCGACGAACTTGTTGGGGCCAGTCAAGGAGAAGGGAGACGGGAGGAGGTTATTGAGGTAGGGGGATGTGATTGCCATCCAGGAACAACATCTTTTGGTGGCACCTATTTTAGCGGAGGAAGAAGATGTAGTTCAAATGGCTACTCGTGAATTTGTCGATGAGCAGCATCAAGAGGTATACTTGTCTTCTTCTAGATATCTCCTGCATTTAAACTTTGTTGGTTTTTCCAATTTTCATTGGTCTTATAAATCTCCCATAATCGAGGGTCAAGTAGGACAAGTTATATTGTTCTTAAAATCTCCCATAACCGAGGGTCAGGCGGACCAAGTTATATTGGTCTTAAAATCGCCCATAACTGTGGGTCAGACGGGCCAAGTTATATTGGTCTATAAATCTCCCATAATCGAGTGTCAGGCGGGCCAAGTTATATTGGACATTAAATCTCCCATAATCGAGGGTTAGGCGGGCCAAGTTATATTGGGCTTTAAATCTCCCATAACCGAGGGTCAGGCGGGCTAAGTTATATTGGGCTTCAAATTTATACTTGCAAGCCAATTTGTATGTGTGTTCCTGACTTGAAAAATTCTTGTATTTCGGGTAAAAGTCGAGCAACATCCAGCACGTGAGCCAAAAGTTGAGCATGTCACTTATGAAGTTGCGCAGGTGAGGAATCTAGCTAAATTTACATCTTTGGGTGGGGCTCTTGCTGTTGTATAGGTTCGAGGAGTGATGACTAATGCTGGTGAATTGCACAAGGTGGTTGCTTCTAGGGTCCAAGAAAGTGACAGTACTTTGTATACCCATCTCCTATCTACATGTAATAGCATCTTCAGTGCACATATTTCTGAGGCAGACCCTGAATTGGTTGTGAGGAAGACTTTGGTTAGTTTCCCCCACATACTGACTGAGGGTCCTCGTGCCTTGATTGAGAAACTCTTAGCCCATTTTCTTTCAACTTTCACTGCAGTCTTCAGCCTATTCATGGGATGATGGCTTTCCGCTTTCTCGAGATCACCATTGTGTTGGAGGAAACCCCAACACCCCTCTCGGGTCACTCAGTTCTAATAAAATCATGTCGTTGTTGGGGAAGGTTAACTTGCTCATCAATGATGGTTTCTCATTGTCTTGGCTGGTGAAGCTACTGCGTGACTTTAAGAAGGCTAACCTACCTGCACTTTGTCACCGACTACAGAGTTCTTATCATTCATAGGTAGCCATTTCGAAGGATATTGTAAGTCTTGAGACTGAGCTGATTATATCTGAGTAGACAATGTAAGAGGCTCATGGAGCTGTTATTCAGGTAGAGGTTTAGCTTCTCAAGAAGGAGAAAAACTTAGATAATGTTCAGCAAAGGATTGAGCTTCATCGAAAGTATTTGTCCGACCTTATCTCCGACCAGGTGGATCTCCTCAAGAAGGACAAAACTTAGAGAATTTTCAGCAAAGGATGGGTCTTCTCAAGAAGGAGCAAAACTTAAAGAATGTTCAGCAAAGCTGTTAAATGGTATATTAACACAATAAATATAAAACAGGTATAATATATAGATAGGACCAGTAGGTAACTTGGTTGGAGGGAGAAAGAGAAAGAACTCTAGGCACAATAAAGGCAAGTAGGGAACTTCAAGCTCAGTTAATGATCAATGAAATGGGTATTAAATGGGTGTGGCAAGTAATGTTCTCGTAATAGCTCTCGTGTATGGAAGGAGTTGGGAAGCAATTCTAGGCTCAGAATGCTCTGCCTGCTAAACTGTTTGGATGGTCAGTTTATATGAAGGCCATGTTACTTGAGTAATCTTGCACGTGTTTAATATGATTGATCACATTAAATGAAAAAGTACCTACCATTAATGTATAAGATGTTGCATTAAATGCATGGGATCTCATAATTTAGTAGGAAATTATTTTATTGGCTGAAGGTATGGTGGGCATTAATGAGGGGTGTGACGTGGAAGTTTGGGGCTTATCTTAGAATAACTAAAGGGTCAGATTTGGTGAACTCGACCTCTCGTACTAAGGATAAACCCACTTGAATGTTGTGAGTTAGAGTCCCAAAATGCCAAATGTTATGACGTAAGAAAGCAGGTGAACAATTACCCAATTAGGTGTATGGTCACATCAATCAGGCGGCTTGGCGTCTAATTTATGGTTGCTCGGTTGATAGGTAGCTTGAGTGTTTAGTTTTATGTTTGTTAGTTAAGAACTATCTTAAGACTAAGGCTGTAAGATTGAGGTACCTCAAGGAGTTTCCCTCGAATGAGTAGGAGTCAAGGTAGCTCGGTTGTAGGTGGATCGAGCAACCATTTATACTAAGTGAAGTTTTGCCCAAGTGTGCCAACAGGGTTGGTAATTGTATTACCAACTTTGCGTTGATCCCAGTCCTTCAAACCATGTCCCTACGAGGTTCCTAAGAGGAGGTTGTTCGATAGATCATGTTATCTCTCCCATTCACTGCCAGGCATGGTCCCTCGTGGATACCAAATAACATCACTCAACATATAACATATGATAAAGTACATGATACAATTCATTATGTTTCATATTACAAACTATCGTCATTCAAGTGACTTTGATCTACGAGTTGGATCCTTCGAACTACGTCCGTGGAGAATCTTCGAGGTAGGTCCTTCAGTCAACATCTATGGAGAATCTTTGAGGTGGGTCCTTTGAACCACATTTATGGAGCATCTTCGAGGTAACTTGCTCGGGTGACGTTCATCCTCCTTCTTCATCTACCAATCAACGGATTACTAAGTTAATCACTCTTTAGTGGGGGCTCCTCCCTACAATGTGTATCCCAGTCAACATATGGCATATATGATTCGTTTTCCCTCCTTATTTTGTGTTGATCAACATCGATAATAGGATTTGTTGATGTGGAAGTGGAAAATACAAGAATTTCTTTGTGCTCATATTGCTACAACCATGCAAATGAGTGGCAAAAACTTTAATAACTATGCGGACATATATTTCCTTGCTAATACATTAAGAAATTCTTTCAGAGATTACATTACCCCGATCCCTCCTATTAACAAACACGAATTCAACTTAAAATATGCGATCATTATACTACCAAATACAAAGAAACATATTAGTCGCACAAAAAAGAAAAAAATTCCATCCAAAGGAGATGCTAGAAGGTTGAACAATTGTTGTAGATGTAAAAAATTTGCACCTCATACTAGTAGAACATGTAAAGAGGAAATAGCGAAGAGGAAATTAATGAGAATTAAAAATTGTCATTAAGTAGTGCATCAATTTTAAATAATTGACCATATTTTAATTCTCACTAAGAATTAGTATATTTGCATTGTGAATTATTATATTTTTTAGTGAAAAATATAATAATTTTCAGTGCGAAATATGTAATACCCGCACTTTCTATTGCGTAATTGTATTTCGACCTATTTATATGTCAACGTGCCATTAAAAAAAATCTACATTTCCATGTCTCACATGAGAATTTATTATGTTTATATCCTTTATTTAAGCACCTTGGTAAAGTTTTACGCCATTTGGACAAAAAAAATGATGCACGGACATGAGTACTAGAATACAATACTTTTCGACGGTATGCGACATTGCGAAAACATAACTATGTACGAATTGTTTAATACATTTGGTAAGTAAAAATAATAATTTGACCATATATTCATACTCATAAAATACATATAAAATTACTATGGGGTCAAAATATATATATATATATATATATATATATATATATATAAATCATTTTTCGTCAAAAAAATGAAAGTGCTCAGAAAAATCTGAAACTTTTCACACATATGTAAAATTTAATTTTGAACAACTTTTCCTTCTTCATCATCCTCAAAAAATGGCTTAAACCCCGTTTTAGACGGATTTATGTCGAAATTATATTAAAAATATTATTTTACGTGGTGTGGTTGGCTCATTTATTGGGTGGTTGGCTTTTGTATTTTCTAACTTAGAAAAAACGTGTTTCACTTATATTTTTTAGCCTAGGACACTTAAATGAGTCAAAATATTGAAAATAGAATCTTAAAATTGATATAAATAAGGGTGGGGGATTCATGAACCTAGTAAACCAAAAAAATATAAACTCCTCCATCTTCTCCCTCTCTCTTATATCCTCAAGGGAAAAAATACTTCTAAATTTTGTTGCTCACCCTTATACCCATATTCTCTCTCCTCAAACTCCATTAAAACATCACACAAGGGGCGGGGCAACTTGGTGTGGCTTGAAAGCCAGATTTTGGGAGCATAGGAGTGGAGTTTAGGAGCATTCTAGGAGGACATGAATTTTTCTTCTCCAAAGTTATCTCCTCTTCATAAATCAAGTAGGATTTTTCTCTTCCTAAATTTATATTTTCAAAAGCTTAAAACACCCATAGTGATGAAAGATGATTTCTTGTAAAAAAATTGCTCGTTCTTGTATTTTCTATTATGCAAACCCGTGCTTTTATGTGTTAAAATGAACTAGCTTTGTTGATTAAATTTCATAATATCATGCTTGTATAAATGAATGATTAGAACATGAAAATTGTTTAACAAAAATTATAATCATATACTACTTGAATATGAATGTGTAGGATGCATATGCATGGATTTCTTAGGTAGAAATCCTCATTTCATGTGAATATACTTGAATAATTGTTTTTAGCCATGATAAATGATATATTTTGAAATGAAATAGATAGATTTCATCTTGTTTTGAAAGAATGCTAAATTTCAGCCCCTATTTTGATGATGTTAAAAAGTGATGATAATGACTTTATATGGTATAGAAAACTCATTTAAAACCTTATATTTGAACCCGACATTAAAATGGTAATTTTAATAATTAAGTTTATGATTAAATGAGTAAAATTTTATAGAAAAACAGTAAGGTCTTATAAAGATATTTTTTCCTTGAAAACCCATTTAAAGGATGCATTTTTGGTGTAAAAATGGCATAATGGTAATTTTGGTAATTATGTGAAAAACTTATGGAAGATAATGTTTCTTTATTTTAAAGGCTAGTAAAATCATTTTGAAGGTACTAAAAATGTGTTAATGCATTAATGAATAAATAGGGTAAATGATGATTGGATGTTAGTGTTCAAAGTACGATGTTATTATTAGTTAGCCTCCTCGGCTATTTTAAAAATAAGTCAAATAATGAAGTAAAGAAGTAACACCAAAAGATTAATGCGAGTACTTGGGATAATGAGAATAATTGTAAGAATGTGAATATTTGGAAGAATGTGAATATATGAAAAGACAATGATATTCGGATTTTTTCGAAAAGAATAATTAAGGAGGGCATGACGTCCTTAGTGGTGAAAGACCCCAAACAACCTGGCCAGTGTAACATATGTGTTCTCGATACCGACTGTGAAAGGCCGTGAAATCGTGGATGTTAGCAAATCCCAAAGTAATAAATAATATTCATGAATGATTGGGAAAATGAATGGATTAATGAATTTGAATAAATGGATCTTATTAAATGACAACATAGTTGGATTAATAAGTTAAGTCTCTGGAACGAGACATGAAAAATACTTAAATGTGAGTTGGCCATATAGCCTGAGTGCATTACATGTAGTTGTATTAAGATTTAATGAATTGGAAATTATTTTACAAAATACCGAAAGATATTGTATATGTATAGTATTTTGATTATCAAATTATTTGTTAGTATTTCCCACCCTACTAGGCATTCGCTCACCCCCTTACTTTTCCCCACCCCTGGTACTTCATTTGGTGACACTGGAAAGGATCTTGGTAAGGATGCGGAGGGTGTGACTCAACGTTAGACGCACTGTTGAGGGTTTCATAATATGTTTAAGATTTATATGTGTAGCACTTTAATTAATATTTTGTAACTTTATTAAGGGATTTGGACTATTGTGTTGTCTTACTCGGTGAATTTTATTTCGATAGATTAAGTGTGGTATTACATGGTTTTTCATAGACAAATTCATAAGTTAAATTTATTAGGCATGTCAAACGTTTATTCTTTTTAAATTAAAATTTGACAAATGAATATCGCGTCCTTAAATCAATTAAATAAATATTTTTCTTAAATAATAAAGTAAACTTTTTCCCCCTCCCCCCTTTAACACCCCAATTTGGATTTGGGTTATTCCAACGGTAATCTAAATTCGGGTTGGGGCGTTACATCTTGGTATCAAAGCATTAGTATGCAAGGGAGTGATAACACATCTTCCTTGTTTATGTTTCCTCGAATAAACTAGTATATTAAATTACATGTTCTTATAGGATGGCATCTAGTCGTAACAATGCCGCTTCCTGGAATAGCGAGCTTCAACACATAGAAAGGTCCGTGCGTCAGTTAGCTAACACTCTCTCGTAGCGAGAGAAGGGTAATCGTAGCGGGAATGTGGAAAGTACTACTGCAGCTTCTATGCGGAAGGATTTTTTACGATTGAACCCTTCGACTTTTAGTGGTACCAAAGGAGTTAATGCTGCAGAAGAATGGCTTGATGAGGTCGAGCGTATTATGGATGTTATTAACGTGCCGACTGGGAACAAAGTCAAGCTTGCTACTCTCCAATTGACTAAGCAGACCCAGCAGTGGTGGACAACGCACATGGCAAGTTTGACTGAGCCTTTAGATTGGGATGGGTTCAAAGCTTCTTTTCTTGATAGATACTTTCCTAAGGCCTACCAGGATGCTAAGAAAGATGAATTTTCCCAACTCATCTAGGGTAAATTATCTATCAATGACTATTTAGTATGATTCGAGAGTTTGTGAAAGCATGTGAATGCTGTGAAGACTGATGAGGATGAAAAGATTAGACTGATCATTAAGGGATTGAACCCCCACATTCGTAAATTGGTGGTGGGGTTTGATCAGTTGAGCTTTGGTGAGGTGGTGAACAAAGCTATCAGGATCGAAATTGAGGCGAAAGATTCCCATGCTATTCGGGAAAAAAGTATGGAGTCGGAGGTGCTCCAAGGAGGGAGACTAGTGGGTCCCAAGATGGTGGAAACAAGAAGTTCAAGGGTGGATCGAGGGGTATTATTGCCTAACTGCAGGCAACATTTAGAGCCGATTCGCCAGGGCAGTGTAGCAGTGTAGCAGTGATCAGGGTTTAACACATATCCCAAAGACTTGTTATCTTTTTGGATCCCCCGGTCATTTCAAGAGGCATTGACCCCAAAACAGTGGTCAACATGTTAGCCTGCGAGGAAACAGTATTTATCTCTAAGGAACTCGAGCTTTTCGGGTCCCAATCAGCAACGCCAATAGTTCTCCTCTGGAAAGTATGAACAAAAAAAATAAGGCTCTGAAAATCCTCGTTAGGGATACAGGAATCATGGGAAGACTCAGGCGTCGAGTGGTCAGATTAGCAAGTTTAGCCAGGGTCGTGCATATTCCATTTCGCAGCAGCCAGTCCCCACTCAAAACTCAACAGTTATGGAAGGTATGATTTTTCTATTTAGTACTTGGGTGAAAGACTTATTTGATTCAAGATCATCTCATTCATTTATATCTAGTTCGTTAGCTTTATGTTTGGGATTAGAGGTAGTTGAGTTTAGCCCACCCATATTTGTCGGATTTCCCATAAGTAGCGGTGTTGTCCTTAGCAAAGTTTGTCGTAATTGTGTAATCGTAGCTGGAGACTATATTCTGGAGTATGATCTTATATTAATGGATATGGATGGCTTTGAATTTATCCTCAGTATGGATTGTATGCCCAGTTTTGATGCCACTATCGAGTGCCATCGGCACAGTGTGTTAGTATCTCTACTAGATAGGTCTCGTTGTCTCTTTGGCAGTGAGCAGAGCATAAATTATCCTTATAATTTCTCTTCTACCCGAGATCATAAACATTTCTTTGGATGGTTAATCAGTATTGTGGCGCAAGAAGAGCCTATATGTGTGATTGAAGATTATCCTATTGTGCGGGATTATACCGATGTATTTCCCGAGGAACTTCTCGAATTACCCCCGAGTCGAGATATTGATTTTGCGATTGATATTCATCAGGGTGTTTTACCTATTTCCATCCCTCCTCATCGGAGTTACAAGAATTAAAACTTCAGTTAGATAATCTCACTAGCAAGGGTTTTAAACTCCCAAGTGTGTCCCCTTAGGGAGCACTAGACCTTTTTGCAAAAAAAAAAGGACAACACTATCAGACTTTGCATTGATTATCGTCAACTAAATAGGGTGGCGGTGAAAAATAAATATCCTATCCCTAGAATAAGTGATTTATTTTATCAGTTACGGGGAGAGGGTAGGTTCTCCAAGATTGATCTCCGATTTGGGTATCACCAATTACAAGTTAGGGAGGAAGATATCCTTAAGACAGCTTTTCGAATGAGTTACGTACATTACGAGTTTTTGGTCATGCTTTTTGGCTTGAAAAACGCCCGTGCTGCATTCATGGACCTCATGAATCGCATTTACCGATCATACTTGGACCGATTTGTGATGGTCTTCATTGATGATATTCTTATACATTCGGCGTCTAATGTTGATCGCGAGGATCATTTGGGTACTACACTTTAGGTACTCAGGGAGAATCGATTATATGCAAAGTTCAGCAAATGTGAGTTCTGGGTGGATGAGGTCAAATTTCTTGTCCATGTAGTATCCGGTGTGGTCATTTCTCTTGATTCATCCAAGGTTGAATCCGTCCTCGGATGGGAAAGACCGTAGAAAGTCACAGAGATTCGGAGTTTTCTTGGCTTGGTTGGATACTACAGGAGATTCGTTCAGAATTTCTCTTGAGTTGCATCGCCCTTACTCGATTGATGCAAAAAAATGTTCATTTTGTGTGGTCGGATGAGTGTCAAGCTTCCTTCCAAGAGTTGAAGTTTAGGCTTACCTCAGAACCTATTCTTATTCTTCCCAATCATGGAAAAGGGTATACAGTGTACTGTGATGCCTCCGGATCTGGTCTTGGTGCAGTTTTTATGCAGACGGGTCGGGTGGTCGCTTATGCGTCTCGAAAACTTAAGATGCATGAGAGGAACTACTCCACTCACGATATTGAGTTAGCCGCAGTGGTGTTTGCTTTGAAGAGTTGGGGGTATTACTTATATGGCGAGCGGTTCAAGGTATTCAGGGATCATAAGAGTCTTCGGTACATCTTCACTCAGTGAGATCTTAACCTTCAGCAACGAAGGTGGATCGATATTCTTGAAGACTATGAATTTACGTTGGAGTACCATCCGATAAAGGTGAATGTTATAACTGATGACCTTAGCAGGAAGCTCGGTCCTCCCTTAGCTGCGATGAAATGCTATCGTGGAAAGATGTATGCCGAACTTCAGCGTTATGACTCGCATGTTCAGTGGAATAACGATAGGACCTGTTTATGGGGTCTGATGGTTAGGCTAGTCATTCGTAAGAAGGTCTTAGATGCTCAATTATGTGATGATGAGATCATTATTTTTCGAAATCGCATTCAGTGTGACGAGGAAATTGATACTCTCACAGTTGATCAGGATGGTGGTGTTCGACATAAGGGTAGGTTGATTGTCCTAGCAATTGAGGAGCTTCAAGTTGAGATTCTGGCAGAATTTCACCATATTCAATTCAGTATACATCCGGGAGCTACTAAGATGTATAGGGACCTTTGCAGAGATTTTTGGTGGTTAGGGATGAAACGATATGTGGCTTTGTTTGTGGCAAGGTGTTACACATGCCAGCAGGTGAAGGTCGGACACAAGAATCCAATTGGATTGTTGCAACCACTTCCAATTGCGGAGTGGAAGTGGGAGCATATCACTATTGATTTTGTTACGGCTTTGCCTCGATCTGAGCAAGGGCACGATGCGGTTTGGGTTGTAGTAGATTGTCTGACTAAGTCAGCACATTTTCTACCGATTAGAGTCACATATAGCATAGCAAAATTGGCTAGACTTTATATTCGGGAGATTATTCGACTACATGGTGTTCCACTCACTATTGTTTCAGATTAGGATCCTCGGTTTGACTCTCAGTTCTGGAGGAAGGTTCAAGAGGAATTGGGTACTAATCATAATTTGAGTACGACTTATCACCTCGAGACTGATGGGCAGTCTGAGCGTACTATTTAGATTTTGGAAGATTTACTGCGAGCGTGTGCTTTAGACCTTCGGGGTAGTTGGGATGAGAACTTGCCTCTTGCAGAATTCTCTTACAATAACAGTTCTCATAAAATACATATAAAATTACCATGGGGTTAAAAAATATATATATATATATATAAATCATTTTTCGTCAAAAAAATGAAAGTGCTCAAAAAAATCTGAAACTTCGCAGACAAATGTAAAATTTAATTTTGAACAACTTTACCTTCTTCGTCATCCTTAAAAAATGGTTTAACCCCTTTTTAGATGGATTTATGTCGAAATTATAGTAAAAAAATTATTTTAGGTGGTGTGGTTGGCTCATTTATTGGGTGGTTGGCTTTTGTATTTTCTAACTTGGGAAAAACATGTTTCACTTATATTTTCAAGATTAGGACACTTAAATGAGTCAAAATATTGAAAAGGGGAGCTTAAAATTGATATAAATAAGGGTGGGGGGGATTCATGAACCTAGTAAACCAAAAAAATATAAACTCATCCATCTTCTTCCTCTCTCCTATATCCTCAAGGGCAAAAATTCTTCTAAATTCCGTAGCTCACCTTTATACCCATATTCTCTCTCCTCAACCTCCATTAAAGAAGCTTAAAACTCCATTAAAACATTACACAAGGGGTGGGGCAACTTGGTGTGGCTTGAAAGCTTGATTTTGGTAGCATAAGAATGGAGTTTAGGAGCATTCTAGGAGGACTTGAAGTTTTATTCTCCAAAGTTATCTCCTCTACATAAATCAAGTAGGCTTTTCCTCTTCCTAAATTTAGATTGTCAAAAGCTTAAAACACCCATGTTGATGAAAGATGATTTCTTGCAAAAAAAATTGTTACTTCTTGTATTTTCTATTGTGCAACCCCATGATTTTATCTGTTAAAATGAACTAGCTTTGTTGATTAAATTTCATAATATCATGCTTGTATAAATGAATGATTTAAACATGAAAATTGTTAAAAACAATGTTATAATCATATGCTACTTGAATATGAATGTGTAGGATGCATATGCATGGATTTCTTAGGTAGAAATCCTCATTTCATGTGAATATACTTGAATAATTTTTTTTAGACATGATAAATGGTATGTTTTGAAATGAAATAGATAGATTTCATCATGTTTTGAAATAAAGATAACTTTCAACCCCTATTTTGATGATGTTAAAAAGTGATGACAATGACTTAAAATGGTGTAGAAAACTCATTTAAAACCTTATATTTTAACCCTACATTAAAATGGTAATTTTAATAATTAAGTTTATGATTAAATGATTATTATGTTATAGAAAAACAATAAGGTCTTATAAAGATATTTTTTTACTTGAAAACCCATTTAAAGGATGTATTTTTGGTGTAAAAATGGCATAATGGCAATTTTGGTAATTATGTGAAAAACTAGTGGAAGATAATATTTCTTTACTTTAAATGCTAGTAAAATCATTTTGAAGGTACTAAAAATGTGTTAATACATTAATGAATAAATAGGGTAAACGATGATTGGATGTTAGTGTTTAAAGTGTGATGTATTATTATTTGGCCTCCTCGGCTATTTTAAAAGTAAGGCAAATAATGAAGTAAAGAAGTAACACCGAAAGATTAATGCGAGTACTTGGGATAATGAGAATAATTATAAAAATGTGAATATTTGGAAGAGTGTGAATATATAAAAAGATAATGATATTCAGATGTTGCCGTAAAGTAATTAAGGAGGGCATGACATCCCTAGTGGTGAAAGACCCCAAACAACCTGGCTAGTGTAACATATGTGTGCTTGATACCGACAGTGAAAGGCCGTGAAATCGTGGATGTTGGCAAATCCCAAAGTAAGAAAACTAATATTCATGAATGATTGGGAGAATGAATGGATTAATGAATTTGAATAAATGGATCTTATTAAATGACAACATAGTTGGATTAATAAGTTAAGTCTCTGGCACGAGACGTGAAAAATACTTAAGTGTGAGTTGGGCATATAGCCCTATGCATTGCATGTAGTTTTATTAACATTTAATGAATTGGAAATTATTTTACAAAATACCAAAAGACATTGTATATGTATAGTATTTTGATTATCAAATTATTGCTTAGTATTTCCCACCCTACTGGGCATTTGCTCACCCTTTACTTTTCTCCACCCCAGGTACTTCAGTTGGTGACACTTGAAAGGATCTTGGTAAGGATGCGGAGGGTGTGACTCGACGTTATACGCTATGTTGATTGTTTCATAATATGTTTAAGATTTATATTTGTAGTACTTTAATTAATATTTTGGAACTTTATTATGGGATTTGGACTATTGTGTTATCTTACTCTGTGAACTTTAATTCGATAGATTAAGTGTGGTATTATAGGGTTTTTCATGGAAAAATTCATAAGTTGAATTTATTAGGCATGTCAAACATTTATTCTTTTTAAATTTAAAATTTGACAAATGAATATCATTTCCTTAAATCAATTAAATATATATTTTTCTTAAATAAAAAAGTAAACTTTTTCCCTCTCCCCCCTTTAACACCCCATTTCGGATTTGGGTTATTCCAACGATAATCTAAATCCGGGTCGGGGCGTTACAAAATATGTTTACCATAATTATAAATTGTTATAAAATAATATTTTGTATTTCCTCAAATGAAGATTATTAAAATAATATAGTAAATAATAATTTTTTTATTTCCTCTAGCGAGGACAGCTAAAATAACTTAGGAATTTGTATTGAGACGTGGATAACACATACATCACATAATATGATTAAGTGACTACTATTTCAATTTTTTTCCAAATGAAAAAATATCCACTCACTTCATCTGATAGGCACACAATCATCATCGTTACTCTAAATGTAATCAAGTACTAAAAGGATAAACGTCTAAAAAATTTGCACCTCGTAATAGTTGGACATGTAAAGAGGAAATAATGGGGGTGAAATTAATGATAATTAAAAATTGTCAGTAAGCAGTTAATTGGTTTTAATTAATTGTCCATATTTTAATTTCACACTGAGAATTACAATATTTTACAGTGCGAAATATAGTAGTTCGCATTGAGAATTATAATATTTCACGATTCGAAATATAATAATTTTCTGTGCGAAATACATAAATCATAATTGTAAGTTGTTTACAATATCTTGTTATTGTTTGAAACATGGTGAACGATTGGAAATACATTTCAAAAAGAGAACTGATTACTTCGGCCTTCACTTTTTTTCAATTTGTTGTGAACCATTGAAGAAATTTTTAACTTATACAATATCTTGCCATTGTGCAAAACATGAAGAACAATTGTAAATACATTTTAAAAAGGTAACAGTCTAATTCAACCTGCATTTTTTCTTCAATTTATTGTAAACAAAGTCTAAAGACCACTAAAGTAATCTTCACTTTTTATGAAGAAGGTCTAAAGACCACTAAAGAAATCTTTAATTTATTATGAACAAGGTCTAAATACTTTAGATCTTCTTCATAACAAATTGAAATACATCTACAAAGGGAACTAACTATTTCGAAAGTCAACATAAGCATCTCCAAAATCTTTAAGGGATTTAATGAAGTTAATAATGGTGGTTACCCTTGGTGAAATCCTTTCTTCACACAGCCATATTCTTGTATCCATTTCTAAAACTAAATCCTCATACTGTTGGATGAGTTATTGGACATAGAAAGACCATAAATCATTAAAGTTGAGAGTAAAGTTAACCCCCTCACTTAGTTCAGGTATTAGGGGTAATCATATGCAACCTTATACAACATATATGAAGAAATCATGGTCTGCAGCATTGTATTGATGGATAACATCATCAATGTCGTCAAGTTCTTGTCTCCACTTTCTTTCCATATTCATATAGTCTCGTAAATGTCTGATAAGTTCAACCATTATTGACACAAAAAAAGTTAAAGAGTATTAGGGTTTATATGTTGATGTTTTATAGAGAATATGTAAGTGAATATTGAATGTAAATGAGAGTAATTTATATTAATAGACGAATACATGTAGAGAAGTGGATAATAAAAACATCACATCATTACATTATTTGACTTTTCAGACATCAAATCCACATTTCAACATATATATAGACCATTCGTTCAATTTATTAAATACGTAGCCAATCATAAGTACTCTATGTATGTTGTGTGACTTATCCACTCTGTTCATTTAATGACATCCATCATTACGAAGAAAATTATTACAATGTATACATAAATATAAGTTATTTTAGTAGTCCTCGCTAGAGGTAGCAAACAAAGTTTTAATTATGAACAATGAAAACAATATTTTTTATTAAAACATCAAAAAAGGTATTACAATATAAGAAAAAAAAGTTTTAATTATGATCTTTATAAAAAAATATTTTTTAGTATAAATCAAAGAATATTATGATATAAGCAAACAACATTTGAATTATTATCAATATAAAATAATTACTTTTTATTTCCTCTAGAGAGGACTACTAAAATAACATATTAAACAATGATTTTTTATTTCCATTTCGAGGACTACTAAAATAACATATGAATATGTGTAGAGACATAGGTAACATACACGTCGCACAATCTGAATCACTATTATTTCAACTTTTTTTTTCTATATGCAAAGACTATTCGTTCAAGGAAAAGAGTCACCACCATTACTCTATCCTGATTTTCATGTAAGCATGCAATTCATTTAATGGAATTCATTATTAAGTGAATAGCTATTACAAAATAAAGAAAAAAATTTAATTAATTACAATTAAGTGTAGTTACGAATATGTGACATTTCACACTGAGAGTTCGCATTATCATTTCGTAGTGACATTTTTCACTGAAAATCGGTGAGGAAGTTACTATTAGAAATATTTACCTATAGACAAGCTATTGAACTACTGCCAATTTACATATTCTTTATAATTATTTTCAACACGAGCGATGCATTTTACAAGGAATGAGGTTTTATCTGTATCTATGAATACTTGGTAAACTTTTCATAACATGTCACGATCTCTTCTTCTATTTGTGACAACAAATTTCCTAATAAAGTCAATTTGTATGCTTTAGTTTATTTTGAGTCTAGACAAAACTCATTGAGTCATAGGTTAGGAATTGAGTGTGTTAACCTTTCAAGCCTATGACGTGGTTTTTTGAAGATGTGATGAACAAGTTAAGAGATCTACATCATCATGTCATGTTTCATGCTCATTTTCATCTTCATGTTTCGAGGATCTCTCAACTATGAATGTGTAAATAATTTGATCCTCTGAGACTTTATATTTTGGTCTTACGATTTTATAAAATTGTTTTAAAATGATTTCATCTTCTTTTAATATTTTTTAGAAGAAAAATATTTTTAAGAGGTCATTAGAACGACATTGGATATGTTGTTCGAATGAGATATGGTACCTCGTCAGAAAATGTTCCAATGAACTTGGAATGAACCAAATTTTCCCTTCAATGGAATATCGTTGGATAGCTTACTGGAGACATGTTCGAACGAGATGTTGTTCTTCATTTGAATGAGGTCCCAAGTCATTAGAACAAGCTTGCGAATTTTTGATAAGTTTGAGATTTTCCAAATTGATTTTCATCCTTATCCCGATCTTGGAAAACCTCCTATAAATAGGTTTGTGGCACAACAGTTTTATTTAAGAGAAAAACCTATGTTTTGTGTTCCCAAACTCTATCAAAAAGCTCTCAAAAACCCTTGTTTACACCCAAGTTGTTTAGGATCCAAATGTCCATCATATTGTGATTTAAGATCCTATTTTTGACACCAATGGTTCATTCTCTCATCATCTTGATAGACAAATGTTTCATGCGGAGGATTATGTGCCTCGTTTATTTACATATAGTGGACTTTGTATTCTATGATGGTTGTTGAGATTGTATGGGTGGATATCGAGGTGTGTGTGGATTCACACATTGTGGCATTGCGTAGGTGGCCTTTTATATGCACAATAGAGGATAAGTTGAAGACTAAATAGTATCAACTCTTGTGAGGGCATTGAGTCTATGTTGTAAGCCTATCATTTGTCTTGTGTAATTGCTGATCATATTGAACGGCATTGGCTAGGCCGTGTGAGGTTTTTCCTATTTATTTTTTTCTCATACTTCGGGCATTGTGTTTAATTTTCTTATTTTATCCTGCACTCACCTAGATGCATGTTTAGGTTAAGATAAAATTGGTTAATCTATTTAATCACAACTTGCTTAAAATTATTGCAACATTTTAATTTGGGCTAATTCTGTTTAAGTTTAATATTTAATTTGAAAAGATAAATTGACTTTTGTTTTGACCACTCTGTATATCCTCCGACTTCAAATTGGTATTAGAGCGAAAACACTAGTTATTGTGTTAGATTCATGTTTAGGCATTAATCCTAGAAATTTTTATGTGAAGGGTCAGTCGTTTTATAGACCACCTTTGTTTAATAGGTCTAACTACGCTACTAGAAAGCGCGTATGAAATCAGAACTTAAGTCGATAGACGAGCGGGTATGGCAAGTTAGAGTTAAGGGTTGGTCCCCACCCACATCCTTAGTAGGTTATTATAGAATTATCAAACCTGTTGAAGCCTGGAGTGAGGATGAGAATAAACTGTCCAACTATAATTCAGGTGGCCTAAATGCTTTGTTCTATGCAGTCATGACGGAGGAGTTCCACCCTATTATGACCTGTGAAACATTTAAAGAGGCCTATAACTCACTCATGAGGGTACTAATATTGTTAAGGCTTCCAAACTCCAAAACTTCACCACTCAATTTTAAACCATTAGGATGGAGGATAGTGAATCCTTGGATAAGTTCTATGCTAGATTGTCAGATAGTATGGACTCTTCGTTTAACTTTGGAGAGATAATACCCTAAACCCATGCAGTCAAGCAAATATAAAGGTTCTTACCAAAAATATTTTATTTCAGAAGTGATAATTTCAAATTTCTTGGGTAATTTAGAATCTACGAAACTCAAAGAACTTGTAGGTGATCTTCGAATTTATGAGCTCGATATGTTTCCCTCCAAAAATATGAAGAAAGATAAGGGAATTGATTTGAAATCCTGGAAGGAGGAAACAGTTGTTTCAGATGATGATTCGGACATCGATTTGGATGATATGGCCATGTATGAAAAGAATTTAGGAAATTTCTCAAGTTTGAAAAACAATCGAAAGATGAAAAGAAGTTTGATAAAAGAAACTTTAAAAAGGCTTTAAAATCCCCTAAAAATCATAGTGATGATTTTAATAGGGATGATTTGGATAGATGCTTTGCGTGTGAGGGTTATGTCCATAAGTCAGTTGAGTGTCCCACTAAAGTAAGGAAGGAGGGAAAGAAACCAAAGGTGTATAATGCGACCCATAATGATAGTGATCCGAAAGAGGAACCCGATTCCCCCATTGAGCATAACTACACCACATTCATGGCTAGCCATGTAATCCTTGATGAAAAATCTTTCGATGAGGATAATTCTGAGCATGAAACTTTCAAGGCCATTGTTTATGATTCCCAAGCGAGTGATGGTGGATAAAGTGGAGAAGAAGAAGAAGAAGAAGAAGAAGAAGAAGAAGAAGAAGAAGAAGAAGAAGAAGAAGAAGAAGAAGAAGAAGAAGAAGAAGAAGAAGAAGAAGAAGAAGAGGAAGAAGAGAGTGAACTTCAATTTTCCTTTTGTTAGTTATACTTTTACTGAGGATCTTAGGGCACATAAGAAAAACTTTAGGAAAAATATCGTGTTTGTTGAGGGGGAGCGAGATAGCCTTTAGGGATTAGTGGAGATTTTGAAGAAGGATTCCCTTATTTTTTATGAGTCTCGTCATTTGCTCGAGTCTATAATTGTCAAGTAAGAAGGAGATTGAGAGACTCAAATAATGTCAAATTTAATTTGGAGTCCAGATCAAAAAAGTTCGACAAAATTTTATGCTTCGTCCGAATGAAAGACGGCCATTTGGGTATTAGCTTCAATACTCCAAATGCGTCTGCTACTAAATCCAAAACCATGATTTTGATAGAGTCAACCATTTCTAGGATTATGAGAAAAGGTCAACCCAAGGGTAATATTCCTCATTTCTACACATGCACACATTGCGGTAGTAAAGATTTCCTTAGGAATTTTTTCTTTGATTTTAGAAATGGTGTTAAGAAGTCTAAGTCTAAAGTTATTGAGGTTACCAAAACCCAAGAGGGTCATGGCATACCAATGTATGTTAAGAAATCATATTTGGAGGCTTTACATGTGAGACCTATTGATTCTCAAACTCTTTCACATGATTATTCCCATGTTATATATTTCGGTTGAATCTGTTTGCATATTTTCATTGACTAGCTTTTGTACTTCATGATATATACGCTTGTTATTTATATGATGTTTATCCTTTTGTATTTTTATTTTTCATCTATTGGGTCTTATTGAAAAATAAAATAAAATAAAAACATTTTTTTATCATTTGAGTTTTGTTTTCATGTTGTGTCTTTAAAAAATGTTTCAAAACTCAAAAAATATTTTTTATTTGTAGTTTAGTTTTACACATTTTGTCTGACATATCGGTATGTTTGAACCCACTACATTCCTTATTTCCATGTGCCTAGGAATTTTGATTAAGATGTTTAATGCTTAGATTGTTCTTAATCATGTTTGCATGGAGTAGTTTGAATCTGACTTTCTTAATGGATTCACTTCTCGTATGCCTCTTCAGACACATGCACAGGGTCTTTTGGATTTTCACTCCATATGTTACATGATCTAAGTGAGATATTATCCTAACAATCTTATCATTGTACATATTTATTTGATTAGGGGACTTGTGCATGTAAAAACCATTTCCTATGAGTTTTCTATTTTATTGAAAATATGAGTGTGCATGAGAAAGGTCTATGAAGAGAGAAATCTTCCTTACGTGAAAGGCCATTATTGGCAAGAGCTTAAAAAATAAGAGGAAAAAGAAAAAAAATATTAGTGAAGGGAATATGATTTAATTGGTGCCACGTGGATGAACACATTGCACAACACGTGAGAGGTTCATGGTGGGAGAATAGGCTAAGATAAGAGCATGGACCTTAAGGGCATATGCTTAAATATTGAGGATCATATGAACAAACCAAAATATCGTCACCAATGGAACTCTATAAATCAATTAGGATAAACACAAAGAGGACTAAGGCTGTAGGATGCCTAAGTCTATAAATAAGAATGATCTTGATCACATCAAACTAATTATAAATTTACATGACAATTTGGAGTTTTATCTAGCATCCCTAGAACTCCAACTGTTACCATCCCTTTGAAAGTAAATAAACTGATATCTCTCCCTTTCCCCATGGACGTAGGTTAACCTCAGGGACGAACCACATAAGTCCTATTTACTTGATATTATTTTTGCACTCTAATCTCTCTGGGGATAATATGCAATTCTAAGTTTTATTATGGGTCTATAACCCGTACAATTTGGAGTCATAGGGGGGAAACTCTAAGTTCTCTCCACTATTAAAGCCAGTCAAGTCCGAAGTTCATAATGGGTGAAAATCAATCTTGCCCGCTCATGAGATAAGTCATATTTAGTCTGAAATAAGCGTCGTGAGGATCACGCTCCAATTCTGATGACATCCCTCCCACGATGTTCTAGGTCTAGAGGACAGTCGTCTTGGAGATCTGGACCTAGTCGACGATATCGCACACTATCGATTGGCTGACCATATGGAAAAGTTATTTCCCGTATGGCTAGTATTTATAATGAAAGGCTAGACGATTACGATTAGCAGATGGCCCATCTGAGGAGGAAGTTGACTCAGCAGTCAGAGGATTGTATATTAGACTCCCATACTCAGCACTATCATAGAAGGCTAACAAACTCTCCAAGGAATCAACCTGTTAGGGATTCCTGTTCAAGAATCCCTCATGCAGTGCATCACCACCAACGACATAATCATTCTCCTAGGAGTAATTCTACTAATCACAGTTACCACTGGTCCCATCCTACCATGTCAGCTTAAAGCAGTAGGATAGCTCACCCAAAAGCATGGCCCAAAGAGGTAAAAAGCGACACTCTAAGGGGCTCATCTGGAGGGAATTGGAAGGAAGGATGAACCCAACCCTTGACATGACTCAAAGACCTATCTAGAAAGTCTTTAGGTCATGGTTCAGCATCAACATTTATTGGACATTTAGAATTTTATATTCCCCTAAGAATTTTTCCATGCCAAAGGTGACGATATATGACAAAAATGCAGACCCTGCTCACCACATATGAAGCCACTACGATGACCTAATGTGTCAAGTTTTCCACTCCACTTTGGCAGAAATCGGCCTCAAATGGTTCAAAAAACTAGCCCCTAGACCAATCTTCTCTTTTAAAGTTATGTAAGAGAAATTCATAACCTAGTTCATTACATGCAGTAAGGTTACCAAATAGGTTGACTCCCTTATCTCTCTCAACAAGAAAAAAGGAGAGTCTCTCAAAAAGTATGCTTAGAGGTATTGGGAGCTTTAGAACAAGATTGATGATTGTAATGACGATCTCTTCATTTAAGTTTAGACTAGTTCAATCATATGACATGTGCCAATCACTAACAAATAGGACATCCTCTATAATATATGTTCTCCTGTTCCCTATCGAGAAATATGTAGAGGTGGAGGAAGAGATCATCAATGCAGAGTCCCCAAATGATGAAAAAAAGAATGAGCCCAAGAAGGCCGACCCAAAAGGGAAATCAACCCTCTTCAGTAAAGAAGGAATGCATAAATGAAACCTAAAAGAGTCACCCCAGATTTCAGGCTTATGAGAACAACTACAAAGCACTAGAGACCATCTTTAAGGAGCCTATCTATAAAATTATTCCACGAATTAATGACAAGACATTTTTCAAATGGCCTCCTAAAATGAACAGTGATCCAGAAGATAGGGACACCAGTCCTAGGTGTACCTACCATCACGACCACGGGCAGGTCGCGAACAATTATAAGATGTTCAAGAAGCACCAAGATGAACTTGTCTGAGAGGGGCACCTCAAGAAATATATCATCACTATAAAGCTAAAATTGATGACCAAGGCAACATGATCCAGAAGGTTAAGTAGAATATACCACCAAAATGATTGTTGGCTGCCATCCACGATTATACAGACCCAACTCAGCACATTGGTAAGAAATTCAGGGAAAAAGTAAGAATTACATCCAACACGCTTTCTAAGTAGCCTTATCCAAATTGGTCCTAGCCAATAGGGAAAGGAAATACTTGGACACTGATCATACCATTGTCTTCACCGACGATGACTTTGTCGACAAAAATTTAGCTCACAAGGATTCCTTGGTTCTAACCTTGCGAATTGAGAACTTTGACGTGAGAAGAGTTCCGGTAGACCAAGGAAACTCATCAGGAATCATGTACCTGATAGTGCTCTACAAACTCAATTTTTTCATCAAGGATTTGTACACTAACGTCAGCCCATTGATCGGGTTCAACGGATATGTAGGTACCCCATGGGAAAAATAAAATTATCGGTGATGATTGGTCCAACCAATAAGGAAGTAGAATTTCACATGATCCCATCGGAGTCACCCTATTATGCCATACTGGGCAGAGGACGTATACATGATATACTGTCTATCCCATCTTCCCTTCACCAGAATTGCAAATTCATGATTAACTAGGGAGTGATAAAGATCAGAGGAGATCAATAAAAGGCATGAAGATATTTTATTCCATCCATCAAGTCAAAGAAGTCCTAGTCTAATAATAATTAGGAGGGAGACAATTCGGAAGATAATCAGCCCAAGCAATAACCAAAGGGAATTTGGATAGGAGTTAAAGAAAATCGAATGGCTTTTGTCAAATGCATGATAGAAGAACTGGTCTCTATTCCTCTGGATACATCTCATTCGGAGAAGACTTTCCTTATCAGATTGAAGCTACCCAGAGACGAAACATAGCATCTTTTGAAAAACTGTTACTAAAGCCGTTTAATACAAGATTAAACTATTTAAGTAATTTTGAACTGTTTTTTAAGGAAACTCTTTTCTTTAAATCAAATGAGTCTTAATCACAAGATGTGTTTAATAAAACATACACGAGATCAGTTTAAGATTTGTAAAAAGGTTTGAAAAACAAAACTTAAAAGGTTAAATCAGCACACCAGTGAGAATGAGATGAGGAGATGTAGAAAGATCAATGACAAGAGATTTTTAAAGTGGCAAAACCTCACCTAACTGAGGAAACATCCACGGTGACTTCTAAGTCACAGACCAAAAATCAACTAAAACAAAATATATCAGTTACAAACTATATAACACACATGCACACAAATCAGTCCTATACAAGTTTAGGAATGTACCCACTGGTGTCCTTCTAATTTTTCTGTAATTCTGATTGCTGATGTGGTTCTCCCAGTTTGCTAACTTCCATTTTGTTTCAGTCTTTACGTCGACTCTTGTTTCAAGATCTTATTACCAACACTTTCAGTGTTGTAGTGTGTAAGTGTTTGTGATGGTGATCTAACACATGCATGTAAACACTCATGCTTATTTTTACAAACAATCCTAGCAAATTAGAAATTAGATCTATATGTTGTGATTTTTAGTTTCTCTCTTCTCAGGAAACTTAAACCTTATTTGACCTTTAAAAAGAACCCAGAATCCACGACTATATTGCTCAGAAGACGTTTCAAGATATTATTCAATTTCAGGGTTTTGAAAATGTTTTTGAAATTGAAAACCGCCAAGTGTCATTCCAACTAGGTCAAAGGTCTTGTTTTAAAAAACTAGAAACAGAAAATGATTTTGAAGATGAAAACATTTACAGAAAATAATCAACAAAAGATTTCTCTAAGCGAGAAACTAAGAATGCATATCTAAGTGTAATATAACATAAAAAGACTAGATCTATGATTTCTATAAAATAGAAATACAGATCTAACCTAATGTTTACGTTGGACACAAGATCTTAAAGCGAAGAGGTTACAGCACAAAATAACTTTTAAACCAACATTCAAAAACTCTCAAACACTCAAGGTTGGTGTTTGGTATATATTGGTTTTTGGAAAAATGGGTAGGGTTTGAACAGGTGTTTGGACGATTTAGGGTTAGGGTTTCTAACTTTATGGTTTCTCTCTCTCGTCTCTCTCTTCTCTCTTCTCACTTGGAATAACGAAATGGTAAAAGTCTTCTACAGGCTAAGGGTTAGCCTCCTTAAATACAGGGCTAAGAAGGATCGAGAAAGGGGTTCAAAATCAATGGCTGAGATTAAGTCTTACCATATTGACTTCCATCCAATGGTTAAAGATAAGCGGTTGGTTTAACGCTGTCTGATTGGCTAAGAGAGGTTCACAATGATTGGGACAAGGACGCATGGAGGGCGTTGATAAGATCAATCCAAGGGCTGTTAATAAACACCAGTTTTGTCTCTTAAAAGAAATACACAACCAACCAATAGGAGGGCAACGGGTGTAGGGCAAATAATGGACCACAAACGTGCATCCCAAACTAATTACATAGACACCCTTACAGTCTCCAGTGCTTTCGATTTCTACCCAATTGAACTTAATAGAGATAAAACCAAGAATTAGAAATTATAGAATGACCCCCAAAACTATTTAATTCCAATTTTATTTAAGAAAAAATTGTTTTAAAATCATTAGAAATTCCCAAAAAATTATTAAAAAATGTTTTAAGGGAAATTAACACACAATCAATTTTAATGCAAAAAATGAACAAAGTATGCAATCCTAATGTTTGTGAGTGTTTATAAGTATACCCTTGATCAATCAAACAAGAGGAACGAATTGAATAGAAGGGTGTGAGGCTCTTTGGTATCTAGGGGAGGGACTCAATTTTATCAATATTTACAAACTAGATGAGCACTTATACAATGTAGACTCAAGTGTATCAAGAGTATTAGGTGCTTCATCTTTATCAGTTCCTTATAAAAACATAGACGTCTTCGCATAGTAGTCCTATGATTTCCTAGGAATAGACTCAGAGATTAATTTCCATCAACTTCACGTGGATTTAAGTGTCAATCCGATCAAGCAAAAGCCCGGGAAGTCGGCCTCGAAGAAAGTGAAAGATATGAAAGTGTTGGTTGACAATATTCATTAAGGCATCTCAATTAAAGAGGTACAATTCCTAGATTGGATCGTCAATAATGTTATTATCAAGAAAAAGAACGGAAAGTGGAGGGTTTGTAAGGACTTCATCGATAAGAATAAGCACTGCCCTAACGATACTTTCCCAGTGCCTCGGATAAATTAGCTCGTAGATTCCATTGCGGGCCATCAACGTATGAGATTTATGGACGCATACTTAGACTACCGCCAGATAGCCATGTTCATCCCAAATTAGGAGAAGACCTTGTTCATCACAACCTTGGGACTTTACTGTTATAAAGTAATACCCTTTAGTTTAAAGAACACGGGGCTAAATTATCAAAGGCTAGTCACCAAGGTGTTTAAGAAACTAATTGGTTCCACTATAGAGGATTATATCAATGATATGCTTGTAAAAAGAAAGCATTTGGCCGATCACATTAATAACCATGCAAAAACCTTCAACATTCGTAGAGAGTACAAGATAAGCTCAACGCCTCCAAATGTGTATACAACATGAGCTCAGGAAGTTTCCAGTCTACTTGGTGACTCAGAGGGGCATATAGGTGAGCCTAGATTAGATCAAAGTTGTAAAAGACATCAAAATATTTCCACTATAAGGTACATCCAGTTCATTACTGGAATCTTAGCGGCCCTAAATCACTTCATTTCAAGATCCTCGAATAAGTTTCAGTCGTTCTTCCAAACCAAGAATAAAGCAAGCCCCACTGTATATACAAAAGAATGTTATAAATCTTTGGAAGGAATTTGGTAGTACTTGGGATCCCCTCCCTTATTTTCAACTCCCAAAGATGGAGAAGATCTATACTTCTACTTGGTTGTCTCATAGCACACCACAAGCGCGACGTTGATTTGTCTACATGATGGAGAGCAGATACCAATCTACTACGTGAGCAACACCCTTCTTGAAGAAAAAACTAAGTACATCCCCATAGAGTAGATGGTTTTGGCATTCGTGACCACCGTAAGGAATTTGAGTCTCTAGTTTGATTCTTATACAATAATCCTCTTAATAACATACCCCTGAGTGATGCTCTCAAGAAGGTCGATCTTTCCAACAAAATGACCAAATTTTTCCTTGAGCTAGCATAGTTTGACATCAAATATGAAACCAAAATGGTGATCAAGGATCACGTTCTATCCGATTTCATGGAAAAAATTTCAACACCCACCAAAGGAAAGGGCAAACAACAACATCAAGCTCTTGAGTCACTGGCGATCGCTGAAGAGAGTTAGGTTTGGAAGATCTATGTGGATGGGGCATCAAATTAAAAATTCACTGATGTGGAAATAGTGTTAATGACACCATAAGGAGGTCTTATTGAGCAGGCTGTCAAACTGGGGTTCAAAGGCTCAAACAACGAAGCAAAATATAAGGCCCATGATCCACGACCTCAATAGGGCAATCGATTGGTCTCCCCATACATTTTTGTGTATTGTGACTCTTTGTTGATCTACAACCATCTAAAATGGTAATATAAAGTGAAGTATCCCAAAATGATATTCTACAAAGACAAGGCGAGGGGACTCCTTCAACAGTTCAAGTTGGCCTCTATTGAGAAACTCCCAAGGAATGAAAACAACCATGTGAATGCTCTTTCCACTTTGGCTTCTTCCATAGATACCGATCTGAAAAAAACAATCGAAGTGGATCACATAGGTTGACCAATTATTGAAGATGAAAATAAGGATTTGGGCACTTTCCAGGTTGAATTGGATCCATCCTTAATGGACCCCATCATCTTCTACTTAAATATCGATGGGCTAAACCCCATATGATAAGGAATCACATAAGATAAAAATCAGATCACCTAAATTTTACCTCCGGCGGGAAGTTGTACTGACGATCACTCACTCGGCCCACTATTGAAGTGAGTTCACCCAAATTAAGTGGAAGGAATCTTGATCAAGATACACGAAGTCAACTACCGAGAACATATAGGAGGAAGATCACTTTCCTATAGGGTGATCTCTCAGGGACACTAGTGGTCGTTCATGCAAAATAACTCTACAAGGTGCGTCAAAAATTGCCCCAAATGTCAGATGTTCTCACCAATGATAAAGCAGCCTACATGAGACTTGAACCCCCTCACAAGTTCGTGGCCTTTCACCCAATGGGGCGTGGATATAGTGGGGCCTCTACCTTCCACACCAAGAAATTAAAGGTACTTGATAACAGTGATCGACTGCTTTACATAGTCTGTTGAGGACGAACCACTCACCCACATCAGAGAATTGGATGCCAGGAGGTTCATTTGGAGAAAATCTCATCATAAAGATTAGTATCCTTAGAGCATTGGGTCAATGACCATGGTACTCATCTTGATAATGATTATCTAGGTGATTTTGCCACCAAATAAGGAATCAAGATCCACTATGCATCAGTGATGTTCTCCCAATGTAATGGATAAGCAGAGATAACTAATAAGACCATTATATCAAGTATCATGCACCGATTATAGAATGCCAAAGGAAGATGGTTGGACGAGCTCACATATATTATGTAGGCATATAGAACAAGCCTTAGGAATCTAATAAATGGGACTCCATACTCCATAGTTTATGGTATGGAGGCATTCATCCTTTAAAGATCGGGCTTACAACACTCAGATCAGTTGCATCTGAGGATGTCCATAACGATGACCAAATAGACCATGAATTGGACCTGGCTGAGGAAAAAATGGAACAGTCTCTAATACATTTGGTTACTTGTTAACAAGAACTAGAAAAATAGCATGACAAGAAGGTCAAAGTCAGGGAATTCTAGGTCAATGACCTGGTCCTCTGAAAATTGCTACCCGAGTAGATTCAAAATGAGGTGGAGGATCATACCATCTGGAAGAGTTTGATGGAAAAGTAGTTCTAAGGTCCTTGAATGCCATGAACCTTAGAAAGTTTTATCATTAGGTGAAAACTCTATGCTTTTTCTTTTCCTTATGTATGCACATTAAAACAGTATGTGATTGACTATTTAAGTTATTCAAAACCTTTGTTTGTTTTATCATGTCATTAAAAACCCACTTGAAAAGTGGTACAACTTGAAAAAGGTCAATAAAAAGCCACTCAAGGAGTGGTATGATCTAAAGTAACAGGCCTAGAAGAGGCAAGAAATCCACGTACGAATTACGTAGTCCAATTCAAATGTGAGTGGGTAACCTACATATAGCATTAAATAACCCACTTCAAAAGTGGTATGACCTGAAGCGGGTTGGTCAAAACCCACTCAAGGAGCAGTATGATCTGAAGTAGATTGGCTTAGAAAAGGTAGAAAACCCACGAAAGAATTACGTGATCCAACTTAAACATGAGTTGGTCGCCAATATATGGCATTAAAAACCACTTCAAAAGTGGTACGACCTGAAGAAGGTCGGTCAAAACCCACTCAATGAGGGGTATGATCTAAAGTATATTGGCCTAGAAGAGGTAAAAAATCCAGGTAAACATTATGTGGTCCAACTCAAATATGAGTTGGTCACCTACATTTGGAATTAAAAAACCCACTTCAAAAGTGGTATGACCAAAAACTAGTCGGTCAAAACCCACTAAATTAGTGGTACAATCTAAATAAGATCATCCTAGAAGAGGCAGAAACCCACGTAAGAATTACATGTTCCAATTTAAACGTAAACCAAGTAGGACCGTTTAAAAACCCATGCGACAAGCTGCATGTTATAACTAAGGAAATAATTGGTTGCTTGTGTTGGGCACCAAAGACTTGCTTAAAAAGAGAGCGACCTAAAACATATCGGTCAAGTTAATAGCAAGAGATAATTAAGAAAAGATATATTCTAAGGAAAATTGATCTTTTAAAAAAACTTTATTAAGACTAGCTTGAATCAAGCACCTTTGGTTGGCCTCAATAGATAACTAAGTAGCAAAGATCGATCAGGTTCAATTAAACACTATTTGTTTCTTTTTTTACAAGGAAAGCACCTTAGGCGAACAAATAACATAAAATGAGCAAACTAAACTTTCTAATAAGTTTTGATAAAGTAATAACAAGGACACAATACTTACATAGCAGGAGATGGAAAGGAAAATATATAAGATTTTATATTAATAATTCAAAAAATGGTTTGGGAACTACAAATGACCACTAAGGGTAAAAAAGAAAAAGAAAATACATAAAAAAATAAGTTAAGTATGGTTGGTCGTTGCTTGTTGGTCAGTAGATTTGGTACCCTGAGCAGGGAAAGCATGGGAAACTTCCTCGGGAACAAGGGCTGAAGGATCAGTGGAAGCCTAAGTCGAAGCATCCATAAGGAGATCGATTAAGGGATTGGCCACAAGGGGATGTTCGGCATAGGTTGGGTCATTTTTTCCAGCGTTTCCCTATTATAGGTTGGCCAACTAGCCCTTGCTAAAAGTAATGGATTCATAATAGTCCAACTCTATGGAAACCTCCTAAATGGTCGCCTCATACCCCTTATCATAGGACTTCTGTAAATCGCCTTTGGCTCCTCATCCTCTGCAGGATGAGTTTCTGCAAAATTTTACATTGATGAGTGGTCTTCATCTTGGATAACTTGGTATCCACTTAACTGACTCATTTTGAGTTCGCTCAGCTTTCTTCACCACCTTTCTCTTGGCATCAATCTCGATCTTTAGTTTCTTGCCCAGGTCTTCCAACTCCCTGCACTGGTAAAAAATATGGGTCTTGAGAACAAGGTCGACCATTGAGAACAACTCAATGCTCTTTAAATGTCTCTTTGTTCGGCTGGCGAGCTCCTATTGAACATACATGCTCTTCACAAAGAAGGAGATAAGTCAAAAATAAATTTATTAGTGCAAATTGGCCAAATAAAAAATATACGATTTACCAACACACTGTGGTATATGACTTCTTGATGGAGCCTCTCTAGGTTAAAGGCCGTAAGCTTCGACATATCAGACAGCAGCATAGTTGCCTGAGCCCTGAAATAGGCAACCTCATTGCTCCTTTGGGCTTAATCGGCTTGAGTGTCTATCTCCTTACCCTTATGAAAGGATATCTCCCAATGTCAATTATGACTCCCTTGGGGAGGAGGAGATTTTTATCTCATTGACCTGCCTCTGTTGGGGTTCATTAATAATAACCGGTTGATTAGAATGAGTAGGTGAAGTTTCTGAGGCACCACTAACCAGTGTCTTATCGATCTTCTTCTTCTTCGCCTATTCGTCTTCTGCCCATTAACATTCCAACTCTAGGGATTATTTATCCCTAAGATTAATTAATTTTTATCTTTCACTACTCTTCGGCTATAGTGGCTTGATCAACCCTTTTCTTAGCATTCGACTTCTTTTTCAGTTTGTCCCTAACAGTTATTAGTCAATCTATTTCCTTGATCATTTGGTCATTTCCTTGAGGTTGGTGGGTGTGTCCATCCTGATATCTTCCCCTCCCTGAACTTTTAGGGCAAAAGAGGGAGGATAAAGGTCCCGTGCCCCTCACTACATCGTGGGGTGCTTCGGTCGTCATCAATTTTGAGGTGATGTAAGGAGATAGAGTCTCCAGTCTATTTTGAACAAAATAGGCAAAAGAACATGTCACCTCCTCAAGAGAGTGGCATCAAATAAAAACTGATGCTTGTGAAACCAAATATATCAGAGGTTCGGTTGCTAAGTTACGGAATGGGAAGGTATTAGGCACCCATCCCTCCTTTTTGGTCTCTCATAGGCTTTGATGATGTTGTAATCAACTTCACCAAATTATGATGAGATTATAAGTAGCTTAAGTTCAATCACAGCACAACAATGGAGGCATATATATATATATATATATATATGAGAGTCAGAGATAAGGATAAGAGGATGAACACAATGATATAAAGTGGTTCAGCCAATCAGGCCCACATCCACTATATGAATGTGTGAGAAATCCACTAAACCAAGGCACTATTGGCCATGGATACAACACTTGAGCTTTCTCTTTTTCTTTCTCTCTCTTTCTATCTCTCTCTCTCTATCTCTCTCTCTCTCTCTCCTTTCTCTCTCTCTCTCTCTTTGTATACAATGGAGTAGAGTTTTAGCTCTAGTTTTAATTCAGAGATCAATCCTTTCTTATGGAGAAGATGAAGAGTATATATAGGGCATGGGGGTATAATGTACCCCCCAAGCATGTAATCAGGATGAGCATGAGGAGACTCCTACTAAGATGAAGACACATGTCCCTGGCACATATGTGTAATAATGATGTAATATTCCCTCACGTGAGGGTATGATACTGTTACAACGATTTTTGCCCATATGGGATCTGCCATGCTGGAACCTAGCATTGCTCATACCGCAAATGTCATATGGAGAAGTCTCTTCCTAGTCGAATACGTGGTTGCTGACATGACATTTGGCCTTACGTAGGAAACTAGCAAGTGTGGTCTCTGTTGAGTAGCCCAAGCCGAGGTTGACTAGTTGACCGACTCCCAGTGTCGGCTTTGTGAGTAGATGAGAGACTCCCTTATCTCTGAAGTACTTCCCTGAATCATCGTCCTGCTAGGTGGTCGAGTTTATATATACAAGGCCGACCCTGGTTCAGGACGAGTTCGAGAAACATCTTGTGAACTCCTTTTAGAAGCTCGGTGATCCGGTTTTAAGAGGCCTCGTATGGAGATGAGGACATATTTGGGTATATCAATCACCCCCAGCCCCCAGTCATCTATGTGAGGAGATGACTGGGGGATATGAGATGGTTGAGACTTTTAAAGAGGTCATGCGAGCGACACATATCTCAATCCTTACTGGATAGTCTCCTCCCCAAGCATAATTTCACGGTTGAGAAATTTGGGTTTTATGCCTAGGTAATGATGAGTGTGGGGAAGTGTGCTTAATTATTTAGAGATATTTAAAGCACAAAATATTTACCTTCTTCTCTTTCCTCACTTGAAAAACATATTTTCCCCTCAAAATCGTCTGCAAAATCGCCATAGCCATACCCCTTAGCCATGTCATAATTCCTTAATTTTCTAAGCTCTTTCAGCCATTCTTCTCTTTCAGCGTCTCGTCATCTCCAGGTAACCCTTCTCCAGTAACTTTTCCTATGTTCTCAGTTCATATTTGTTGCATTTGCATTTTTCGATGAGTTTTGGTTTTTCGATGAGGCTGTGGGGCGACCTTAGGGCTTTGAATCCCCTTTGTCTCGTGCCTGCTGATTTAGTTTTTCGGTGAGGCTGTGGTACCTCTGAGCCTAAGGTCCCTCAGAGGTGGGTCAGAGTCTCTACGTTGACCAAACTTTATCTCGTCTTGAACCCTCATGTTGTTGAAAAAGTTGAGATGCTTAGGAATTAAGGTTCCAATAGTCATCTTGTCAAATTTGAGCAGTTGATGACCTCGTATTATTTATCTCAGTTAGGTCTAGGGGTTGACCCCTTAGTCGAGCTCCGTGGGTGATTTTTCTTGTTGAACCAATGTCTCGTACTTTTTCAACTTTCAATTCTAACCTCGTCTTTTTTTCACAGATCGTCCAGTAAATGTGTCAGATCATCTTTGGGAAATGGTGGCTAAAAATCTTAGTAAACTTTCAGTAAATATGGTAAGAGATCTAAGCCCCCCTGCTACTACTGCTGCCAAGACCACTGCTGGTGGCCCTAGCCAAGCTACTGAGGCCATGAAGAAGAGAAAAGGTCGAGAGGAAGAAATAACCTCTTCTCATCCATCAAAATAAGGTCGGACTGATCAAGCCATCCCCATCTCTATAGATGAGGTTCTTGTGGCTCGTCTAACTCAGCTAAAACTGTATTATAAGATCATCATCGGTAATCCCAAGAATGCTTATTACAGTGTTGCCTCCCTGATATCCGACGCTAACACACGCTTTTTACAAGTCATGTATAACTCCCTTCTTGTTTAGTTCTCCATTAATAGGACCATCCAGGTACATTTGCCATAGTTCAGTTAAAAATTGACAAGTGTAGTCTCATACTTTCCATTAAATACTGATTGACATCTCTTTGGTTGTAGGGGATCATGTCCCTCTATCGGTTGGGGGGATGGGTTAACAAGAAGCTTCCTTTAGTTCATAAAGGGAGAGAGGCTGAGATCACCGAGTGAAATCTGAGGAAGGATCTTAAGGATTCCCAGAAGGATCTGAAGCTGTCTCAGGACGAGGTAACCAACCTCAAGGCAGAACATGCCAAAAACCTGAAGCAACTATCTGATGACAAGAAAAACGAGATTGATGTTGCAATCCAAACTGTTGTGGACGACTATAAGGAGTATGATAATTACAATGGCCATGCATTTGAGTCTTTGGAGAGGGGCATAAAAACTGATTGCCGAGGGCTATTCTGAGGCAGGCTAAAACTGGGAGCTTGACCTCTCGGGACGTTGTGGGTCTCGACTTTAGTGACCCTCTTCTAGAAACGGATCTTACTAACGTTGAGATACCTGGGGGGTGCTGAGGTCGACCCCAACATTCTTAGATCTTAGGGTGATACAACTAGGATTGGTGCCAATGCTAAAGAGAAGGTGTTTATTGATGGGGCCAAGGTTCTTTCTGCTAACGGTTCGGCCCCTGGAGATGCCAATGCTACACTAGAGGATCAGTGAACTAAAATTCTTTTTCTTGGTGTTTTTCATTTTTGTTAGGGCAGTCTTCGTGACCTATTTCCATTTATCTAATGTAACACATGAACACTTAACTTCTTTTGTTTTGAGTTATTTTTTATATATAAATGTTTGCTTTCTTCCTCTATCTGTTTCCTCTACTATATGCTTTGTGTTGGTAGTAATTTCTATACCAAATTTCATAATGTTTGAAATTGCGTCCCGTCTATGAGGAAAGATAAGGATAACCACCAAGTGATTTTGAATTTGAACTCACCAAGTTATGGTGTTGTGTCATATCCCCTCTCGTCGTTTTGAGAGTGCATGGTTGAGCATCGTCTCGTCCATGCATTGTAGTCTCGACCGAGAGAGATTTTTTTCACCAAGTTAATGATGGTTTAATAATGAACCACACCCAAGTGATTTTGAATTTGAACTCACTAAAATATGGTGTTGTGTCGTATCACCTCTCGTCGTTTTGAGAGTGAATGGTTGAGTTGAAAATCCATGGTGTTATTGGAAATTAAATATGAAATTAACCCTTCTCGTTGTTATTGAATATCCATGGATAGGATTGGCCCATTTCCAGGTTATCATTTCACCAAGGTTGAGTTGTTACTACTTCACCACGAATGATGTTGTATCGCTTGAGGGCATTTAAACTATACACTTTAATTACCATAAACAAGATATTAGGGAGCACTTCGATTTTTCATTTATAAATATATCATTCAATAGAAAAGGAAAAACATATAAGAAAATCTCCACAATCTTTTACTGGTAGTATCTTCTTAAATGGTCGGCGTTCCAGGGGTTGGAGAATGGCTCTCCCTCTATATTTTCCAACTGGTAGGTCCCTGGGATGAATTCATCAGTGACTCTATAAGGACCATGCCAGTTGGCATGGAGCTTATTGGGGTTTTTCCACATCTTTTTCAGAACTAAATCTCCCACAGCTATCGACCTTGATTTGACCCTCTTGTTATATAATTGATCCGTCTTTTGTTGGTAGGCTTATTGTCTAACTTCTGCATCTTCCCTTCTCTCTTCTATCAAATTAAGATCAAGTCTTCTCTCTACCATATTTTCCTCAGGGTCATACGTTTGGACTCTATGGGTGGGGAGACCAATCTCTGTAGGCACCACGACCTCTGAGCCATAAGCCAGCATGAACGGGGTCTCCCTTGTCAGCATTATCTCCGTAATTCGGTAAGCCCGTAGGATAGCATGTACCTCTTCAGTCCATCTTCCCTTAAAATCTTCCAACTTCTTCTTAATTCCATCAAGAATCATTTGGTTTGTCACTTCCATCTTCCCATTAGCCTAGGGTCGGTCGGGAGTGGAGAAGAATTATTTGATGCCGACCCTTTTGTGATACTTTTCCAGGGAGACGTTCTTGAATTGTGTTCCATTGTCGAAAATTAAGGTGTTGGGTAGGCCATATCTACAGATGATATTTTTCGAGATGAACTGGAAGGTTTTCTTCTCTTTGATTATAATCATCGGCTCAGCCTCTACCCACTTCAAAAAGTAATCTATCGCTATAATTAAATAATGATAATTATTCATGGATCTGGGTAAGGGTCCTACCAGATCAATTCCCATACCATAAATGGCCAGGGAGAGGTGATGGAGATCAGAGGTTGGTGAGGTTGGTGGGGAATGGTAGCAAACCTCTGACACTTGTCGCACCTCTTGACATATGCTGCAGCATCCTTGGCCAAGATCATCCACCAATAACCTTGTGTAATAATCCTCTTAGGCAAGGATCTTTCCTTAACTTTATTGGACCAGGAACCTTCATACACGTCCTTCAGGATATATTCTACATCATACTAATGGACACATCTGAGTAGGGGAAGCGAAAACCCTTTCTTGTATAAAATGTCTCATATGATGGAGAACTTGGCAGCTTTATATCTCAACTTCCTTTTCTCGATCTTGGATTCTAGTAACTTCCCATCCTTTATGTACCTGATGAGGGGATCCATCTAGGAAGCTCTTATGTTCAAAGTCAGATAAGACTCTGAGGAACTGTCCTCTTCTTCAAAGGTCGTCTGATACAGGATTTCTATTGGCACCGTCCTTATCTCGTTCTTGTAGCTCAGGCCAGTCTTGTAAGTGTGTCAGGTCGGTCATTTTCCAGCTCAGGTGTCCTCTTCATCTTCACCTCTTTGAAATTCTTTAATACTGACCCTACACTCTCCAAATATTTGTCCATCCTATCGTCTTTTTCCTTATATGCTCCCAGGATCTGGTTCACCATCAACCTTAAATCACTGTGAACTAGGAGTTGGCCGATATTCAGACCCCGAGCCAAGGAGAGACCTTCTACGAGAGCTTCATATTTGGACTGATTATTAGATTCCTTAAAACTGAACCTTAATGCATATTCAATGTCTATCCCATCTGGTGCCGATACTATCAGGCCTGCACTACTTTCGCTCTCGCAAGAGGACCCATCGACGTAGAGGCACCACACTATTCCATTCTCAGAGAAATTACCTTCTACTAAGGCTCCATTTTTAAAAGACATATCGGTCCTCTTCATTATCAGATACTTTCCCTCTTGTTGAACTTGTCCCAGCCTTGTCCCAGGGAGAGCTTACACTTTTTCCTTATTTACAGCCAGTAGTCTCAAAATTTTCACTGTCGGCCTCGTCCCAAGTGAACTCGTCCACGAAGTCTGCTAACGTTTGACCTTTGATGTCCACTCTAGGCTTATAGATAATATCAAACTCTCTAATCTCTATTGCCCAAGACATTAGTCTTCCCTATTTCTCAGGCTTATGGATGATATGTCGAATTAGAGAGTCCATTAGGATAACCATTACGTGAGCCAGGAAGTATAGCTTTATTTTCCTTGAAGCGTGAATCAGGGCATAGCCAATTTTTCCATCCTGGGGTACCTCTGTTCGGCCCCTTCGAGCGCCTTACTGTTAAAATATACTGACTTTTGTATTCCATCCTCGTCTCTTATGATGGCAGCGCTAATAGCTAACTCTGAGACTGCTAGATATACATAAAGTTTTTCCCCTTGGATTGGCCATGACAACAATAAGGGAGAGCCGAGGTAGGACTTAAGATCTTAGAAGGCCTTATCATAATCCTTGTTCCATTCGAAAGCTTTTCTAAGAACTTTAAAAAAATGGAAGACATTTGTCAGTGGCTTTGGATACAAACCTAATAAGTGTTGCCACTCTCCCCATCAGCCTCTGCACATCCTTAATCGAAGATCGGTTCTTTATCTCTAATAAGGCCTTGATCTTATCTGGGTTGACCTCTATCCCCCTCTATTTACGATGAAGCCCAATAATTTACTATCCCCTGCACCGAATACACACTTTGCAGGGTTGAGATTCATCCTCTACTTATCTATCGTGTCAAAGGTTTGCTTGAGGTCGGTCATATGAGAGTTGTCCATAAGACTCTTAGTCAGCATATCGTCAATATAGACTTCCATAGTCTTCCTAATTTGATCCTCAAACATCTTGTTAACAAGTTTCTGATAAGTAGCTCCATCATTCTTCAAAACAAAGGGCATGACTTTGTAGTGTAAGTCCCCTTATCGGTTATGAATGGAGTCTTCTCCTTATCGGTCGAGTGCATGGATATTTGGTTGTAGCCTGAATAAGCGTCCATGAAAATTATTAGCTCATGGCATGCTGCTACATCAACCATATGATCTATCCTAGGCAAAGGAAATCTATCTTTGGGGAAAGCCTTGTTCAAATCAATAAAAGTCTACGCACATTCTCCACTTCTTATTATCTATGGGAACTATGGCAGTGTTACCCAACCATTCAGGATATATCACCTCTCTTATGAAGTTGTCATTTTCCAGTTTCTTTACCTCTTCCCTGATGGACACATATTTCTCCCGAGAATAGATAATTATCTTCTATCGTATCGGCCTAGCATCATTGGCCACATTTAGTTTATGGCAAAAGAGTTTAGGATCTATGATCAACATATCCTTATGACTCCATGCGAAGATGGTTTGCCTCTCTCTCAAGAATTTGATCAGCTCTTCCTTGATATCTCCTCTCAAGGACCAGGACAGCTTTTTTCAGCTCGTCCTCATTGAGGACGATGGATTCTACCTCTTTCACGGCCTCCTACTTCTTCAGTTTGGTATCATCCCTGGGATTCGGGGTGTCAATACGATAGGTCGTAGTTTCTTTCTTGTGAGATTCCTTCTCCTCGACTGAGTTGAAGTAGCATTCACGCGCCAACACTTGATTACCTTGGACTTCCCTACCCTATAAGGGGTCGGGAATTTTACCATTTGGTGTAAAGTAGATGGTACAGCCTCAAATTCCTTGAGGGCCACTCTTCCCATAATAATGTTATAGGTCGAGTACACATTTTCGTCCATCACAAAGAAATTGACCTTCTTTGTTAGCCTCTTAGGACAAACATCTCCAATTCTAATGTCCATTTCATACAATGATAAGGGACCAGCCTCTTCTTGCTGAGTCCCAAACCTTTGAAACAAGGCCAGGACATAACGTCTGTCGAACTTCCCTCATAGATCAATATCCATAGTATATTATACCCATGAACTCTAGGTGTGATTACCAAAGGTCATCCTGGGGAGCTAGGTTTCCCTTGAGGTCAAGTCTTGAAAATCCCATAATTAAGGTGTCCATATCTACCTTCTTTTTCTTTTTTGTCTTTGTGCTTACTTCAGTCGAGTTAACAGCTTCAACTTTGGGAAGGGCCTTAGCCTCGGCCACATGGGCCTTATGGTCAGCCACTTCTGCACCACCACTACCAGGCCTCCGCAGATCATCTTTACGTCAAAAAAGATCACTTAGAGTCGTCCCTTTGGATTATCGTCATTTGGCGACAGGTCTGGGTCATCATCATCATCGTTATCTGAGTCATCACCCTTCTTCCCTGGGACATCTTCCCTACACTTGTTGGACCTTCTCCTTCTGAGGGCCGCTCATCCTCTCTTTGGTCCATCACTTCTCACATACTTCCTTAGCTTTCCAACCTTGAGCATCTTCTCAATCTCATCTTTTAGGGAAAAACACTTATCGATTAAGTGTCTGTCATCTTGGTGGAATTCACACCATAACCTTTTATTCCTTTTATAAGGGGGAGCTTTCAGCTTCTTAGGCCATCTTAGGGACCAATCATTCTTGATCTCATTCAGCATGTGCTTGCAGCTGACCATGAGAGAAGTATACCCCACAAACTTATCATCAGTCGATATTTTCTTTCCATCTTTATTCTTCTTCTAAAACTTTCTCGCACTACTAGTCCCCTTCTCATCCTTATATTTAGCTTCCATATCTTCCTCGGTGTTCATGACCTTACCGGTCATCGCCAATAACTCATCCATAGACTTTGGCTGGTCTTCAGCAAGCTTCCAAAGCAATTTCCCTTTTTGCAAACCTCCTATAATGTTGTCATCACAGTGCTTTCCTCATAATCCTCCACTTACAACTTCTCCTTATTAAACCTCGCGATGTATTCCCTGAGACTCTCATTCTACCCCTACTTAACGTATACCAGGTGAGTAGCCTTCTTTTGAGGACTTACCCCAAAGCAGAAGTTATGGATGAATCATTCTACGAGTTGCTTAAAATTTTCAATGGAGTTCTTCGAAAGTGAGGTGAACCATATATGGGCATCTCCAATCAAAGTGCTTGAGAATGCATGACATTTTATCTCATTTGAGATGGAGTAGATAGTTGCATCCGACTTGTACATATTTACATGGTGCACAGGATTGGTACTCCCATTATACTTTAGGGTAACCTCCGACGGCTTGAATTTCGCAGGAGTTAGGAAGTTGACTATTTTTTCCACAAAAGGAGAACCTTCTGAGTATCCCCTCTGCAAGGGGTCCTGTCTTTTAAGGGTATCTCTGATCTTATTCTCTAGCCTTTGAATTGAATCATTCCAAGGCCTCTCGCTCGCTTCAACAACGTCGATCTGGAAAATGTTATCCCATGCTACCTTAACTTCCGAACTGAGGGTTCCCCCGATGTTGACCTGCGTCGGCTATTCACCTCTCTTTGGCCCTCATCTCGGCCATACGGGTGTTGTCCATATGCCCTCACCCTCCTTGATCCAGCATTGCTCCTTGACTTGGACAACCTTTCTCTAAAATCATCAACTGGGTCGAGCCTTTTAAAGGTCGACCCTCTACTTAATCAGTCAAAAGATGAGCCCTTTGATCGAGCATATGGACTCGGCCTCCTATCATGCCCTCAGATTCCTTAGATGGGGCATATCGTATTCCTAGATACTTCGTATGGCTCCCAGTAATCAATCTGAGCATCTTCAGCCTCATAATCATCATAACGATTCTCCGGGGAGGTTTGGCCTTGCCTCCCCAGGCGTAAATGCCTAGGGTCGGTAACGTCCCTCCACCGCTGAGGATAAGGTAGATCCTTGCGAGCTTCCTGGGGTGGTCCCCTGGCCCCCTAGTGATGCTCTCAGGCTGTCGGAGTAATCATCTCCGATAGGGATCCCGCTAGCCTGATTACCATGTTCTGGCTGAAGGCAACCAGTCGCTCTTGTATTGCCTGTTGGATTACTGCTAAGGATTTCAATGAGGTCGCCACAGGCATTTCTAATTGAGGAGGTACATTGTTGGAACTAGGACCACCAGTTGGTGGTAGTGGTGATGGTGGAAATTCTGATGCCATGTATTAAACCTTACAAATGGGCTGCAGTTGAAGAGCATAAGCCTTGTAGCTTAACAGGAACTTTTTCAGTGGTGAAATATCTCCACAAGAGGGATGACTACTTCACCACCAGAGAATCCGGTGAGGATAAGCTAAAAAAGGGAAGATATGATGCTACTCGTTCCCACAGACGGAGCCAAATTATTGATGATGATGTAATCAGCACCACCAGATTAAGATGACATTATAAGTAACTTAAGTTCAATCACATCACAACAATGGAGGCATGTATATATACAATTATATGAGAGTAGGAGATGAGGATAATGTAATACCTCGTACTTTTGGCTATATTTATTTTTGGGATTAATTAATTAAATGCGTATTAATTGGAAATTAATCCGGGTTATAAATACTAACGAGATGCGAATTGGTATTTGATTATGTGCATATATGATTATATATGAATTTGGAATTATAAAATTTGTCGTGAGATTTATATACGGCAATTTTGGAAATTTTGTTGAGACGCGTGTGACCGCCGCGTCATGGTATATTATTTTAATTATAAAAAGTGAATTTAAAATCTATAATCCGTATGGTCGTTTTGAGTGCGCCAACGCGTCCGGAAGGATCGAGATAGTCAGAAAACACTAGCCGGGGGTGTAGTTTGGGTTCCGGGGTATTTTTAAGCCATACCGGCAACTTAAAGGGCATTTTGGTAATTTTACATTTTGAGGGATTAAAAGTGATGAAAATTGGGAGTTTTAATCTGATGTGGATTTAACCCACTAAACCCACTAACCAACCCATATTAACCCATTAAGCTACGGAGGCTATCATTAGGTTTACAACTTTCCCAAAGAAAACCCTAGCCACCTTAAGCCACCATTGGAGAAGAAGCTTGGGGAAGAGAAGAAATTCTGCAGAAAAACTTCATCAAACCGACACCAAACTCAGAAACAACCAAGGCAAGTGACTTTATTCCATTTAATTTCAGAGAATGTTCTCTCCATGTTAGATAATTCGAATTTATGGTTTGTTCTTGAAAGATAATGAAAACCCATGTAGTTTGGAGCTTAGAACTTGAAAATATTGAGGAGAATTGCATGTAGAATGATAGGTAGATAATTATTCTCATGATATCTGTGATAGGAAGGAATTAAAACGGATTTATAGTGAGTTAATTCATGATTCAAAAGTTAGGGTTCATGTTCTTGAAATAATTGGGAAAAAGTGTAGAGATTTATATTTTGATTGATGTTAAAGAGATTTAATCCTTGAAAACATGTTAGGAGTTGACTTGAATATGTTTAGGATGAATTAGAGACCCTAAAACGTTGTTGGGATGAACTTTGGAAGAGATTAGGAGTGATAAAATGGAGAAAAAAACGAGATGGGGAAAATTCTGGGCCGAAACTGGTCCCTCGTTAGAAGACCTTCCCAGGTCGTTCGAACGAGCTTCTAACGAGTTGACCAGTCGCTTCTAACTAAAAGGAATTTCGTTCGATACTTCGTTCGAACGAGATCTCGTTAGAAGGTACAGTTCGTTCGAACGAACTGGAATCTCGTTCGAACAGTCTCGTTCGAACGAGACTTCTAACGAGCTGACCAATTGTGATAATTATAGTTATTACGAGAATGCGATATGTACTACGATTAAACTACGGTATTACTAAGATGTGTGTTTACTTAGTATTGGTATATGAATTGTGTGTATGACATACCTACCATACTTGCTATCACGGGAGGTTTGCGTTCGCTTAGGGCCCTCTAATCCTTGTGTTGCCCAGATTTAGACTGGTTACCTCGATGAACATAGGTCAGAGAAAGACTTATTGGGATGTTAATAAGTCCGCTGATCGTGGGAGCGTAGGTATGTGCGTGACCCATGTGATGTGACTGTGTTCGCCTCCATTATTTGTGATGTTGTTATCTGTGAACTATTCCTGAGAGATTCGAAATATGTAATCCTTATGTACGTGATGTACCGGGATGGATAGCAGAGTATGTGTGAACCACAGCTTAGTTCTCGGGGTGCTTGTATTGTATATTTATGATGTGAATAATATACGTTTAATTAATAAGAACCTTCATGATTAATGTTGTGAATATAATCACGGTATTGTTTCGAGAAAAATATAACGAGTTAACTGGTAGAGTTATATATTGCATATTGAACATCTGAGCTTACGTTAAACCCCTACTTAATTACGAGCGTTATAATGTTAATAGAACCGAGTAATAAGGGTAGGACCTATGACAGTCTAGCTAGATATGATGGCACTTAGCTAGTAGTTTGTGTTGTTATAGATGGGTACTTACGTTAGGAGTGCACAGTTAGACAAGAGGTGAGAATATCATGTGAGTGCACGTCCTAACATGTACTTTGCATTTAATGTTTTAAATGTTTTTAAAGCACTTGCAGGTTTTTAAAATATAACTCCACATTCGGGCTCTGACCCGTTTGCTTTTCAAATCTACTTTTCTTGTAAAACCATTTTAGGTGCCCAGCCACAAGGACACCAAGCATAGGATACTCATTCAGGTGACGAGCTGTAGCTGTTTGTGGAAGCTATAGGTATTTGCTTGTAGACGCTTCTATCTTTTGGATTCCAGAGTCACTATCTATCAGTTGTAGGGCATGTTACCCATTTCTATTTAGATTCATCTTTTACATTTCAGTTTTGTTTCAGACTTTAGCATGTATTGTTTTAGTATTCAGTTTACTTTTCAGTTGAGGGTTTGTAGTGAGGAGTTTTCCTCCAGACTTTATTTGCATTATGTGATGGTTATTCGTTTTACTTCAGTATGGTGAATGGTGTTACTTATTTCTTCTTTACACTTGTTGCATGTTAATCAGACTTTAATTAAAATTTGGCAACTTACTTTTTAAATACTAGGTGGTTAGTAATAATAAAATGTTTTCGACAGTGATGCTATTAACTGAGCCAACTTGGCATTTTGAATTAATTTAATAAAGGAGTAGCTACCCGGTATTTCATTAGTCGGGGTGTCACAGATAAGAATATGAACACGATGATATAAAGTGGTTCAGCCAATGAGGCCTACATCCACTATGTGAGTGTGTGAGAAATCCATTAAACCAAGGCACTAATGGCCATGTATACAACACTTGAACTTTCTCCCTCTCTCTCTCTCTCTTTGTATACAATGGAGCAAAGTTTTAGCTAGGGTTTTAATTCAGAGATAAATACTTTCTTATGGAGAAGATGAAGAGTATATATAGGGATTGGGGTGTAATGTACCTCTTAAGGATGTAATCAGTATGTGCATGAGGAGACTCCCACTAAAATGAAGACAAATGTCCCTGGCATATGTGTGTAATAATGATGTTATATTCTCTCACATGAGGTTATGATTTTGTTGCAATGATTTTGCCACGCTGGAACCTTGGGCTGCTCGTATCGTAGATGTCATTTGGAGAAGTCTCAGCCTAGACGAGTACGTGGTTACTGATATGACATTCGGCGTTATGCAGGAGCCCAGGTCGAGGTTGACTAATTGATCGACTCCCCGTGTCGGCTTTGTGAGTAGATGAGAGGCACCCTTGTTGCTAAAGCACTTTCTCGAATCATTGGCCTGCTATGTGGCTGAGGTTATATATACGAGGCCGACCCTAGTTCAGGACGAGTCCGAGAAACATACTATGAACTACTTCTGGAAGCTCGATTATCTGGTGTCAAGAGGACTCATATGGAGACGAGGACATATTTGGGTATATCAGGCTTGTGTTACTATTTTTCTTAATTTATTCGTGAAGTGTGTGTGCGTGCGTGTATATCTAAGTGGAGATAAAAATCGCTTGACTCGCATCATGGAAAATATGGAGTGAGGTCACCCATAAGAATGTTCTCAAAATAATTAGAAAAAAGTGTATGCGCCCTTATCGAGATATTGAACGCTATGATGAAACAATAATATTTGTTAGATAAGACATGAGTTTGAATCACAAGTATGATATATATATATATATATATATATATATGAATAATATATCGATAAAATAGGAAAAAGATGAAAATAGGAAAATAGGACTCCAGTAATGGATTTTAGCTCGAGAAGACTATGTAGCCTATAAAGGCATTAAATTCCAACTACTTCCCATGCGGCACAAGGGTGGGGTTTATCCCATAGATTCAAATGGGAGTTTACTATATGTGTGTGTGTAGAAAAGGTATTTTTAGTTTTGAGAAAATGTGATGAAGAATCCCTTCAGAATTTAATGATGTAACCTTTTTTTTCTTTGTTTTGGGTTTTTTTTTATAGAAAATAAATTATGTGTAATACAACTAATAGAGGATGAAATGTTAATGTATATGATCTAAAGTAAAAACTAAATTGGGAATTTATATAACTAATGCGAAAATAAAAAAATTTGAAGAGAGATGTAAAGGGGCGATGGTACCCGTAATATCCCAAATTTTAAATTCTAAACAAAATTTTAATTTCTTTCAAAATTAAAGTGAAATTAAATTAAACTAAAAAAATAATTAAATTTTCACTTAAAGAAAATTAATTCAATTCAAGTTCAAATTATGCCAAATAAACTTAAGCATGCATTTTTTCAAATTAATTACGCCAACTTGAATTAAATTAAACTAAAATTACCCAAACATAATTAGCACCAAAATTACACTAAAGTTGTGATTTAACCAATTTTTATCTTGTTAGTCCTAAGCATGCATCTAGGTGTTTTTGCAAGATAAAATAAACAATCACAACACAAGACCGTGATGTATGAGAAAAACCCACAACGGGAAAAAACTTGGACAACCCAGCCAACAAATCCACTAGGTATGGTTTTACATAAACAAGACAAAAGACTTACTTCCTCGACTCGACTCCCTCTCAAGCCTAGGCATTTCTTCTTGTTTCTACCTCTGACTATTTGATCATTCCAGAATCCACCATAGTCTCGGAATCCACCGATGGGGCTCATCTACCGTCAACTACACATGAAGCCTTTCTTCGTATGCATACCGTAAAACAACGAATGTACTCCTCTGTAGGAAAATTTTCTCCTTTTGGATAGAGATGAAACCCAGTGCCAACAATATGATCTCATACAATATAATATATGTAGGAACTTGAATCAAAATAAAACAGGGTGCAAACTTTGTGCTTTGGTAGATATTGAATCATGAAAAATCAACGCACAAAATGGGAACTTTTGGATAATAATATTTTCTCTCTAACCCTCTCTAAATTCTTAAAAAGTCACTTGAAAAAGTTTTTCCCGAAGTCTTAAAAGCAGGTACAAAATTAGTGGGAAAGTCGGGAGTTTTTAAGCAAAACTGTCAAAAACTGACGTCCATTGTTCGAACGACTTTTAAATGTCGTTCGAATGACATGGTTCGAACGAGTTTACTAAATAGATTACTAACGAAATTGCAGTGACAAAAGTCATTAGATATGTCGTTCAAATGAAACTTCTAATGAGAAAATAGTGAATATCTCGTTAGATAAGTCATTCGAACAACCTCGTTCGAACGAGAAAAAATTATCGTTCTAACGACATTTCACAAGAAAAAAAAAGGCTTTTCAAGCCCAAAAACTTTTATGCAAAATTTTAAAATGATTTTCTGATAAAAATAAAATGTCATTTTGACAAACATTTTATAAAAAGGCACCCAACAAAAAATAACCAAGTCTCTATATGTATTAAATGCATTCATACCTTTAGAGACCTTGGAATCCAAATGTTGATGACATAAAATCTTGGCACATAAAACGACACGAATGTAATCTTCAAACTTTGGCCGCTACGTATTCAACTCAAATGTCATATGCTTGAAAGGATATGACAAAGTACTATCATATGACTCAATTAGTTTGTCCAGAATTAAACCAACACTACAAATAGACTCGATTGAAAATTTGCCCTGACAAATCTCCCCCTTTGACTATTCTGGGACAAACTCGAAATATAAATCCTAGGGGGCGTTAAGCTCTTCTGAAAAGACACAAACCCTCCCAAAATAAAAAATACAAACGCTTGACAAGACACATGGGATGAAACGCTTTGTTTCTTTAAAAGGTTGTCACTAAAGATGAAAACCTACACACTTAAACACACCATTAAATGCATAGGGAATATAACAAGATAAATAATATAATTAAATACTCCCATTTTGTCTAACATGACCTACTTAAGAAAATCCATGCGTCTCTCCCTAAGTTAGATATACCAAATTAAAAGGTTTAGATACCATTTCTCCCCCTTTTTGTTCAGGAATAGACAAATATTAAAATGCATTAAATAACCTATTTCTCCCTAATTAAATCAATTATTCCGCCTAAAGGAAACAAGGGATATGAATAATGAAAAAACACGTATATCATGCAATGGTGAATAAAGTGACAAAAATAATATAGCATATGGCATAAGAAGCAACTAATCCAACACAAAGATTAATAAATACCAACTATGATGCGATAGAAAAACAATACCAAATCAATTAATCTAATGTAAGCAAGATATATCAATAGCAACAAGAAGAATATTTGTTTCAACATGAATCATACATGGGCTAGATACCAAGGAAAAGACTCAAAAATAAAAGAAATATTATATATATACACACAAAGGATACCAATAACGCACGCGCACATATACATAGGTATAAACACCACACACGACACAAAATATATTAAGTTTTCCACAATTATATGTCAAAAATGTGTCTAAATAATATGTGGTAAGAGGAACTGAAAGGGTGTGAACTAGCAACAAAAGAATTAAGTCCCAATCATTTAAACATGTCAACGGAGTTCTTAGTGGAATGAAAAACTTTATCAAACTTAAATAAAGCCTCGTGTGACAAGATAAAGTGAACTCAAGGAACAAACATACACAATGCACACAAGCTTAGAATTTTGATGATTCTACAAACCAATAGATTCATGACAAAAAAGGCATAACTAGGATGCATTGTCATTGTGCAAACCCATTAATATATCCATCCAAACTTCCTCAAACATAATAATCTTTTCTGTTCTTTTTTAATGTTCATACCAAACTCAACTACTTTATCCTTGGCTAATTTTAACAATGCCACAGTTTTTAGGCCATATTTCAATGGTATCTTTTCACGCAAAGTAATTTTGTCATTCACAGCTTGATTTCATTGATAAACAACTACACCGGATAAATACTTTTTCTATTTTTTAACATTCGGGCTACAGTTCTTACATGCACAAATCTTCATTGTCATAGAAACATGTAGATGACCAAATTGATAGGATAACATCTCACTTAGCTCAAATATACATGTGAAGTTAAAGATCAAATGAGCTCGTGCATGTGTGAATCGAGGCATATAAAAAGGGAATCCATTAAGCAAGTCAAAGTCAAACTACTCCATGCAAGCATGATAAAGAACACTTTAAGGATTGAAAATCTTAACCAAAAGTTCTAGCCACATGGAAGCGGGGATGATATTGGATTCAAACACAAGTATATGCCACATAAAATGTGTAAAACTAAAATACACAAAAATAGAAAATATTTTTGAGTTTTTCAAAAAAATTTATACAAATACAAAGGCAACCCAAAAGACAAACAAGAATCTTTTTGTATTTTCCAACTAAGACACAATAAATAAATAAAATTAAATACAAAAGATACTCAAGTCATAATTCTAGCAACACATATCTGATGAAGCAACGACAAGAAAATGACAAACAAACATACAACTAGAAACAATATATTGTGAGGCAAAAAAGCTAGTGTATGTAAACAAAACTAACACAATCAACCTTTAGATTTAACAAGTGAGGAATCATGTGAAAATAAATGAGAATCATAAAGTCTATCACGTAAAGTCTCCATAATCGGATCGCGTAACCCACACAAGTGAAACACGACGATCTCGAGATTTTGTGAACTTGGTGACTCTACCCTTTGACTTTCTAGGACTATTTCTTAGACCAAAACAAAATTTTCTAAGGTGCCCCTTCCGACCACAATGTGTGCAAGTGAAAACACGACATGAAGTGTGACCTAAGGATTGATCTTTTAAAGTGATCCTAGATAATTCTCTCGAAACTATGGTTTTGGCTTTATTAGCAAAAGTATCTTAAGTATTAAAGCCAATCCCATACTTGTCATTTTTTATTTAGACGGCCCCTAAGATTTTATCTAATTTCTCTGACCTACACTCCAAATTAAATCTGACACGACTTGAGTCTTTTAATTTCTCTTCAAGTTCTTCTATTCAAGACTCAAGTAAGCACCTACTCTCTTCAAACTCGAGAAACTCTTTCTTCATATCTTCCATAAAACTTCTAAGGCTATCTCTTTCACCTTCAACGTACTCTAGCTTCTTACGAATAATTCCATCACGTGCCTTAAGATATTCAACTAAGAAACTCTCATCATTAGCAATGACACGTTCTCTTATTTTAGCTTCTAATTTTATGTTTACCCTTTTTAATTTCAACGACTCCGCAGAAGGATACTTAAAGTTCATAATCGTCTACCTCTTCTTCATTCTCACTCTCTTCTCCACTCTTCTTACCATCAAACTCTTGGTATTTACAAATAATGGACTCGAAAGTGTCATTATATCTTCATAAAAAGATTCATTGTCAATACTCACATGGCTTGCCAAGAATGCGATGAAGTTTCTCTCAATGGGGGAATCGGGTCTGTCTTTCGGTTCACTATAACTAAAGGTGGTATTATATGAAATTTCTTGTTTTCCCTCCTTCCTTAGTTTAGTAGGACACTCGAATACCCTATGGACATAACCCTTATAATCATAACACCTATTTGACTCATCCATATTTAGATCCTCATTATGATTTTTAAGGAATCTCTCGGCTTTACTATGCTTAGAGTTAGCATACTTCTAAAAGTAAGTTTCTCCTTATTAGTCATGAGAATTTTTTTAAACTTCCTAGCAAACAAAGTCATATCTTCCGAGTCAATCTCAAAATCATCATTTGCAATTGGTTTTTCCATTTTCTGGGCTTTCAAAGCTATGCCCTTATATTTCTTCTTATCGTCCTTAGAGGGAAACATGTCAAGTTCATAGTCACCTACAATCTCTTCTAGTTTCTTAGAGTTTAAAGTGCCGAACGAATTTAAAACAGGCACCTTTGTAGTAAATCTATCATGTAATGACCTACAAAAATTCTTTACGACACGGTTGTTGGGTATCTTTTATCCCAAATTAAAGCATGAATTCACAATATCTGACAATCTTGCATAGAACTCATCAAGTGTCCCACTTTCTAACATATTAATGGTTTCAAATTAAGTGGTGAGGTTTTGAAGTTTCGAAGATTTAACGACACATGTTTCCTCATGGGTGAGTTGGAGTATATCCCATGCCTCCTTAGACATTTCACACCTCATAAATCAGCAAACCTCCTTCAGTGTGACTGTACTAAAAAGGGAAATTAAACCAAGGGAATTAAAATTAGCCAACTTAAGCTCAGTCTCACTCCATCTTCCTACGGGTTTAGGTACATGAACCTCTCCTTCTAGGCATGTTGGTTGGGTCCACCCTTTAACTAACGATACCCAAGCCCGTTCATCTAAGGATTTAAGGGCCGACCTTATACGCACTTCGCAATATGCGTAATTGGAACCATCAAAAATAGGAAATTTTGCAAAAAGTAAATTTTCCATTTTTAAAATAAAAAATTTGACAAAGGATCTTAACACAATAATTTAGCATTCCCACTCTAATACCACTTGTAAAGGGGTGATGTTCCCCTCAATATCCCAAATTTTAAATTCTAAACAAATTTTTAATTTCATTCAAAATTAAACTAAAATTAAATTAACCTAAACAAATAATGAAATTTCCACTTAAACAAAATTAATTCAATTCAAGTTCAAATTAGTCCAAACAAACTTAAGCATGCATTTTGCCAAATTAATTATGACAACTTGAATTAAATTAAACTAAAATTACCCAAACATAATTAGCACCAAAATTACACTAAAATTGTGATTTGACCAATTTTTATATTTTTAGTCCTAAGCATGCATCTAGGTATTTTTTAAAGATAAAATAAACAATCACAACACAAGACCACGATGTACGAGGAAAACTCGCAACGGGAAAAACTTCGGATGGTCCAGCCAACAAATCCACTAGGTATGGTTTTACATAAACAAGACAAAGGACTTACTTCCTCAACGCGACTCCCTCTCAAGGCTTGACACATATTCTTTCTTATACCTTCGCTTAGTTGATAACTTTAGAATCCACCGTAGTCTCAGAATCCACCGATGGGGCTCAACTACCGTCAACTACACACGAAGCCTTTCTTCATATGCACACCGTAAAATAACGAACGAACTCCTCCATAGGAAACTTTTCTCCTTTTGGGTAGAGATGAAACTCGGTGCCAACAATATGATCTCAGACAATATAATATATGTAGGAACTTGGATCAAACTAAAACATAGGTGTAAACTTTGTGTTTTGGTAGAAATTAAACCATGAAAAATCAACACACAAAATGGGAATTTTTGGATAAGAATATTTTCTCTCTAATCCTCTCTAAAGTCTGAAAAGTTCACTTGAAAAAGTTGTTCCTGAAGTCTTAAAATCTTGTACAAAAGTAGTGGGAAAGTGAAGAGTTTTTTAAGCAAAACTGTCAAAAACTGACGCCGGTCGTTCGAACGACTTTTTAATGTCGTTCGGACGACATGGTTAGAACGAGTTTACTAACCAGATTACTAATGAAAATGCAGTGACAAAAGTAGTTAGCTATGTCGTTCGAATGAAACTTCTCGTTAGATAATTCATTCGAGCAACCTCATTTGAATAAGAAAAAATTGTTATTCTAACAACATTTCAGAAAAACCAAAAATACTTTCTAAGCCCAAAAACTTTAACGCAAAGTTTTAAAATGATTTTCTGAGAGAAATAAAAAGTCATTTTGATAAAAAAAAATTATAAAAAGACACCCATAAAAAAATAACCAACTCTCTCTTTATATTAAATGCTTTCATACCTTTAGAGACCTTGGAATCCAAATGTTGATGACGTAAAAGCTTGGCACATAAAGGGGTAAGCATGTAATCTTCAAACTCTAGGTCGCTACATCTTCAACTCAAACTTCATAGACTTGAAATGATATGACAAAGTAATATCCTATGACTCAATTAGTTTTGTTCAGAATTAAGCCAACACTACAAATAGACTCGATTGGAAATTTTCCCTCATAAGAGAGAAGGATGATTAGGCCTTCTTTGGAGATTTGAAGCTTGCCCTTGATCCTTAATGATCTTCCTTATAAGTTTAGATGAATGCTTAATGAGAAAAAAGGAGATTTTTTCTTAATTAGGTATGAGGATGATGGGAATGAAAGATGGGGAGGAATTTTTCACAAGGAAACTTCGATGATTGCAGAATAATGTTGCTAAAATCACAGATATTGATGGATCTGTTGTGCCTTTTGAAGTGAGCTCATGCTCTCCATATATAGGGTAGGGGGACTACCTATTGACATAGTCATTGACCTGCCAATCGCCGGGAAGCCCAAGACACACTACCGATAGGCAGTGAAAGGGACCTGTTAATTCGCAGTCTCGTGTAGATCTTTCTTGAAAATCGATCGTAAAACATAATCTGTAAGTCCAAATTGCACATGGGGAATACCATTAAAAAGGTCATTTAGATGACTTTAAGTGTCCTTAGACCACTCTTGGTTCCAGGGGTTGACTTTAGGTCAAACGGGGCTCGAAAGTGCCCGTCGTCCCTTTGGACGAAAGATTATTGGATGAAGATCGACCATTCATCCAAATTGTAAGTTTGAATTATGCACGGGGAGGACCATTGGAAAGGGGTTTCAGTTACCTTCAAGGATCCATTGAGCTTTCGCTCTGATGATGAAGTTAATTGGGGTTAAATCATGACTTGAAAGAACTCGATGGCGTCCAAATTAATTTTTTATAGTAAAATGGTTTGTTTATTTGAACGATTATGCCAATGCACACACAGGTGGAACATTAGAAAGGGTATTCATAGCCCTCCTAATATTCATTGAGTTTTGGCTCTAATGATGAAGTTGATCAGAATCAAATAAGGCTCGAGAGCGCTTAATATCCTCTAGATCGGTATGCGGAGTAAGACCTAAGGTTTGTAGTGAATTGAGGAGGTGTTAGGGACCTAAGGAGAGACTTAGGGGGTCATATAATGTAGTGTCTATAGAGATCCTCTACCGGTGATCTTGGAATAAGTGAAAGTCATTGAATGGACACCGTATGATGTTATAGGAAAGAGGTCAATTATATGGACCAAAGTGATGAGGATTACCGATTCAGAGGTTCAAGGTCAATTATGAGGACCTAAGGTAATGCTTGGGATGGACCCTGAGGGCCTAAAGCTGGGACGACCAATTCTGAGGGTTAAGGTCAATTATGAGGACCTTAAGTTGGAGCGACCAATTTTGAGGGTCAATTTCAATTCGAGGGTCGAGGTCAATTCTGAGGACCTTAAGTTGTAGCGACCAATTTTGAAGGTCGAGGAAAATTTTGAGGACCTTAAGTTTAAGCAATCAATTTTGAGGATCGAGGTTAATTTTGAGGACCTTAAGTAGGAGCGACTAATTCTAAGGGTCGAGGTCAATTCCGAGGACCTTAAGTGGGGCTATATATTCTAAGGAACGAGGTCAATTTTGAGAACCTTAAGTGTGAGTGACCAATTTTGAGGGTCTAAGTCAATTATGAGGACCCTAAGTTGGGAGTGACCAATTTTTAAGGTCCAGGTCAATTTTGAGGACCTTAAGTGGGGGCGACCAATTCTGAGGGTTGAGGTCAATTCTGAGGACATTAAGTATAAAGAGACCAATTCTAAGTGTGGAGGTAAATTATGAGGACCTTAAGTGGGGACGACCAATTTTGAGGGTCGAGGTCAATTATGAGGACCTTAAATGGGAGCGACCAATTCTGAGGGTCGAGGTCAATTCTGAGGACCTTAAGTGGAGGTTACCAATTCTAAAGGTCAAGGTCAATTATGAGGACCTTAAGTGGAGGTCACGAATTCTGAGGGTCAAAGTCAATTCTGAGGACCTTAAGTAGGAGCGACCAATTCTGAGGATCGAGGTAAATTCTAAGGACCTTAAGTAAGAGTGACTAATTCTGAGGGTCGAGGTCAATTGTGAGAACCTTAAGTACAAGAAACTAAATCAGAGGGCCTTAAATGGAAAGAGACCAATTCTTAGGATCGAGATCAATTATGAGGACCTTAAGTAGAGGTGACCAATTCTGAGGGTCGAGGTTCATTATGAGGACCTTAAGTATAAGAGACCAATTCTGAGGGTCGAGGTCAATTCTGAGGACCTTAAGTTGGGTGACCAATTCTAAGGGTCGAGTTCAATTCTGAGGACCTTAAGTGGGGCGACTAATTCTGAGGGTCGAGGTTAATTCTGAGGACCTTAAGTAAGAGAGATTAATTTTGAGGTTCGAGGTCAATTCTAAGGACCTTAAGTATGAGCGACCAATTTTGAGGGTCAAAGCCAATCCTAAGGGCCTTAAATGATGAGCGACCAATTCTGAGGGTCGAGGTCAATTCTGAAGACTTTAAATGGGAACGACCAATTCTGAGGGTCGAGGTCAATTCTGAGGATCTTAAGTAGTAGCGACCTATTCTGAAGATCGAGGCAAATTATAAGGGTCGTAAGTAGGAACGAACAATTCTGAGGGTCGATGTCAATTCTAAGGACCTTAAGTGGGGCGACGAATTCTGAGGGTCGAGGTCAATTCTGAGGATTATAAGTAGGGAGCGACCAATTATGAGGGTCGAGGCCAATTCTGAAGACCTCAAATGGGGAGCGACCAATTTTGAGGGTCGGGGTAAATTCTGAGGACCTTAAATAGGAGAAACCAATTCTGAGGATCGAGGTCATTTATGAGGACCTTAAGTCGGAGCGACGAATTCTGAGGGTCGAGTCCAAATCTGAGGGCCTTAAGTAGGAGAAACTAGTTCTGAGGGTCAAGGTCAATTCTGAGGCCTTAAATGGGGAGCTACCAATTCTGAGGGCCGAGGTCAATTCTGAGGGACTTAAATTGGAGCGATCAAATCAAAGGGTTGAGGTCGATTATGAGGACCTTAAATGGAGGCGTGGGGAATATATCTCCCAGGGAATTTCTAATTTTTCTTTTTTCTTAGACTTTACTAGGGAAGAGACATTTGTCGGGGATTATCTCTTTTTGAGAAGAGCTGAAAATCTTAGTCTGGAAATTCCACTTGGGGAAATAGTTAGTAACTTGAGGTTTGGGGATTCCACTCAGGAATGTATTGCTAGGGAGAGACATTTGGTTAAATCTTCTAGCTCAGCTTGGGGCAATTGGAATCATTCGGGAAAGATTTTAATTCAGGATTTCAACTAGGGAAACGTATATGATGTTATGTAGCCCTGTTGGGGAAGCATTTAGTTTCTGCTGAGGATGATAGTTTTTAAGATTCTGCTGGAGAGTTGTAGTGAGTTTTTTAGGCGACGTAGTGGCACTGCTTTTTAGGTTTTAGGCTGGGGATAAAATGTGGTATTAATCTAGCTGGGGATTTTGGGAGTTTGACAAATGATTTTTTTAATAAAGAAATATTCCAATATTTATTTGGAAATTTTAGGAATTTTCCAGGAAATTTTTGGAATTTTTTAGGATTGTTTGTACAAAATAGCAAGGGGTTGCGAACCCGTATGTTGTAGGGGTTACAGACCGGCAGTGGCATGGCCTTTTGAGTTACCTTGGAAGGGTAAGGGATAGTGACGATAGATGGGTGTCAGTAGCTGCTGGGGATTAATTGTGAGGGCTTTTAGATAGAGGTGGATCGCAGACGTCGAAGGCGGTGCAAGCGGCATTGGGTATGATTGTTGAATCTCTGTTGGGAATATAGGTGACCTTTTACCCTTGAGAGATGGATCCTCGAGATACGGCGATTGATGTCACATGAGTTTGAATATGTCTGGTACCTATGAGAGAGGGTTGTGGGGCAGATAAGGTGGCATCCAATTCTGGTTCTTTTCATTCAGGATTCATCTTTGACTATGGGAGCTTGGCGTTTACCATATCTCATGCTTGATGTAGCGGCATTATAACCTAAAAAGAGACTTAAAAGGTCAAAAAGGGATGTATGTTTTGTTTTATTATCTTGATTTAGTGGCTTTATCTACATGCTCTTTAATTTTCTACTGAATTTTTATTTTGAAAAAAAGGAGGAGAATGTGTTTTTTGGAATAAAGAGAGACCTTGGAGGCATAGTGACAAAGAGTTTCCGTTTGAAAGTATTTTTATTGGGAAAAGTGGGGAATGAGTTTTTTGGAATTTTTTAGTAGAGGAAGGCCTTGGAGGCTTGGTTAGTATATGGATTAGAGGATAGAAAGCTTGGTTGTAAAGTGGGGCTTGTCACCTTGCTTGGATTGTGCTGAATCTATTGTATTGAAGAGGTTGTACAGATGTTGATTTTGCTAAAGCTGTTGATTTGGGCTTTACTTTAAGTCTTATATTGGTAATTCGATACCTAATGGTGGACCCCCAACTTGCTGCCATTACTGTGAAAAATGTCATATCATTGCAATCCTATGGGGGTGATATTAGCAGAGACCCTAAATGGTCTAGATGCTTGGTAGGAAGGCCGTTCTAATTTCCTAAGAGGAAGCTCGATTATGCTGTTCATGTGGCTATGTAAGAGATTTCATTTGGCAGTCCCCTGAATATTCATTGGAAGTCATGTCGAATTTATTCACCCGTTATTTTTTTAGCTTTGGCCCGACCATTGAGAATTGGGAAAATTGGTTTGTGGAGCACAGAGCTCGATATCTGCACTGGTAGGTGCCCTAGTAGGGGGAGTTGCAGCCTATTCTGAAACTGTGGGAATGACGGTATGTTCCCTTAGTTGGCCTCCGACATACCTCCTTATATTTTTCCTAGAGGCTCCTGGTCAAGTGGTATGGGAGAAAATTGTACCTTCCCATACCCTAGACATCTTTCCTGTAGAGGATCTAACGAAAGGCATGTGCATGCGGTTGGGCTCTCTGTGGTAGATTCATCGATCATCATCTCGTCCTTCCCAATATGTTGGTAGGGTTTGGCAGGTGTTCGGAGATTATATGAAATGGTTATGAAATAAGGTAGTGGCTAAGATCTTCGCCAAGGATACTGAGCAGATATGGTTTGCCATGTTTGACACTATAGAGGGGGTGTAGTGGTTTTCTCTAAGCTTATCCATGATTAATATTCCATAAAGCTCCTTCGGCATACTATCTAGGCAGAAATATTTGGCGGCCTCAAGATGATGATAATGGGGCTTAATCGGCATACTATCTACCATTCTTGAGGAGGCACCAAATGTCATAATACCATCACTCAGCCATATTAGGATCCTCTTCTGTGATGATCTCAATATGGTAGCAGTGGATCGGTTGAGCTTGATTTTAAACTAGGAAAATAGCCATTGTTATTCCCTCGGGCATGTCAATCATGGAGGCGAGAGTAGTAAGGGCATCGACCAAGTTGTTACTTTCTCGGGGTAAGTAATGGAAGGTGATATCTCGAAAGTGGGAAGCCATCTCCTCCGGATGGGCGTGGAAGGGTAAGAGCTTTTTCTCTTTGACTTTCCATCTTTTAAGGACCTGGCTGATGATGAGGTTAGAATCCTGTACGCATATAGGTATTGGATTCCTTTCTTAAAAGCGACTTTGAGGCCTATGGTGCATGCCTCGTATTCGGCCATGTTGTTAGTGCAGAGAAAATATAGCTTAATTATAATGGGAGTGTGAGAGTCATTATGGGAAATCAGGAGTATCCTAATGTCGTATACTTTTTTGTTGGTAATTCTATCAAAGAACATTTTCCACTGGAGGTCTTCTTGAGAGGCGCAAAGCATATCTTTAGCCGGTAATTTAGAGATCCAAAAGTCATCTTATTCCATAAGGTAGTCAGTAAGATATTGATAGATGGATCTTCCTTTCATGGCTTTCTGTCGGACATACACAATATCGAACTCCGCTAATAGCATTGACCATTGATCCATTCAGCTAGACAAGGCAAGTTTCTCGAGCAGGTCTTTGATAGGATCTATTTGTAATACATGTCTAATGGGAAAAGCAAGCATGTAATGTCGTAATTTTGAGTGACCCAGACAAGGGAAACACATGCTTTCTCCAATTAGGTATAGTTGACTTCGTACACGACCACTTTACAATTGGTGTAGTAGATTGCCCTCTCTTTGTGAGATTTTTCAATGTATTGGGCTAGCAAAGCCTTAGTTGTGTTGTCTGTGACGGTTAAGTATAAGAGTAGAGGAAGACCAAGCTATGGTGGCATGAGTATCGAAAGTTGGGTTAGATATAACTTTATTTGGCCAGAGGCTTCCTGACATGTCTCGTCCAGACTTTGGTGAAATCTTTTCAGAAGATAGGTACACAAATAAAAGTTAACTAGCTGATGAATCGACTGATGTACAATAATTTTCTTAAGAATCCCCGGACTTCCTTCTCTATTCGGGGTGGTCGAAACATGGCTTTCAATTTGGCTAGATCTACTTCAATCCCCTTCTCGATAACCATGATTTCTAAAACTTTTCCTTTAGTAATGCCAAAAGCATATTTTTGTAGGTTAAATCACATATAGTATTGCCACATTCGTTCTAAAAACTTTTGGAGAGCGTGAATATGACCTTCCCAAGTCTTAGACTTGATGATCATATCATCTACATATACCTCAACTTTTTTGTGTATCAGATCATACAAGATAGTTATGGAAGCCTTTTGATAGGTAGCCCCTACGCTTTTAAGATCGAATGGCATAACTGTGTAACAAAAGGTTCCCTGGGGGTTATGAATGTGATTTTTTCTTAATGATTAGGGTGCATCTTGATCTGATTGCATCCGTAAAACCCATCAATTAATGACTTGAGAGTCTGACTGACCGTGTTGTACATAATCATGTCGATATTAGGAAATAAGTAATTATTTTTCCAAGTGGCCTTGTTCAAATCTCTATAATCAATGCACATGTGAACCTTTCCTCTTGATTTTGGCATGGGTACAATGTTGGCTAACCATGTGGGATATTCGATGACCCGAATGAAGCCTACATTCAACTGTTTGACCATCTCTTCTTTAACCTTGAGATACCATTCGGTGCGGAGCTTTCACAATTTCTGTTTGATCGGTATACATTCTAGAAGAGTTGTAATTTCTTGTTGAGAAATATTGGGATCGATGTTGGGCATGTCGTTGTAGGACCATGCGAAGACGTCCACAAATTCCTTTAACAATTTTTTGAGTTGAGCGTGCTCATACTCGTTAAGGATGGACCCTATCCTAATCTTACGTGGTTGGCTACTAGAACCGAGATTAATAACAGCAGTTTTATCTTTATTAATCTGAATGCGGTTATGTTATTTGTTATTAACCTTATTAAGATTAGTTAAGAATTATTCATTTGTAAAATCATCATCATCAAGAGTTTGATTAGAATTACGACAATTTATGTAAGGCACAGCAAAATACTCAAAATCTTCATTTATTTCATTCTTGGCAAAAATAGCATTGAGAACCTCGTCAAAGGAGGTCTCAATTACATTATTATCAGAAGAAGAAGAAGAAGAAGAAGAAGAAGAAGAAGAAGAAGAAGAAGAAGAAGAAGAAGAAGAAGAAGAAGAAGAAGAAGAAGAAGAAGAAGAAGAAGAAGAAGAAGAAGAAGAAGAAGAAATAGGAAAAACATCTGGGTTGGGTTGTATCTCAACAGGTGGAACTGGCATAATATTCTAGTTAAGGAGGGGTGCATAAGTAGTCCTGATAAGGATGCATGGATCCAATGACTTGTCACTTGAGTGCATCATGCAGAGTGTCAGCCCCAGTGTCTACAAATTGAATGAGTCCTCATAGTCATTTCCCTCATAATCCTCGATAACAGTTGTAGTCTTCTTAATGAGTGTTTGCACATGATGCTAGGAACTTTTGGCCGATAAATAATTATCTTGGAAGAAGATATCCATCCATGGATTCATCTTCTTATCCACGTGATCATACCACAGTTTGAAAAGGACACAAAAGGGAAAATCTTCACCCTCTTTGATGAATCTCCCGTTCAAATAATCCCATGAGATAGTCTTGGCACTTTCTAACCTTTTTTTTTAATCGAGGTTGGTAGAGCTTTTTGAATTCCTATGATGATGGTTGATAACCCAGGCCATATGGAGGAAAGGCCTTCTCCAGTATTATGGGTTCCAGTATCCTCTGTTGTCTTCGTCTTAGCTCGAGTCTGGGCATGAAGTATATATTTTTGAACATCTGTATCACGTTGACATTGTCGTGAGGGTTGTGCTCTTAGCAAACTCTATCTTTAAAATAATCCCCTGTTAGAAATGGAAGCAGTTCGAATTGAAAATAAGATAGAAGCATGTCATTCATCTCGTGTTTTATCTCTAATATTGGGTTACTGTTGCTTGCATTCTAGATATTATCATCATCGCCTAAAATGGTGATAACCTGCCCCTTGGCAAAGAACTTCAGTTTCTGATAAAGAGAGGAAGATATCCCCTTGATGTTGCAAAACCCTAATCGACCGAGCAAGAGATTAAAACAAGTTGGTATGTTAATGACTTGGAACTCAGTAACGGGATTTATAGGGCCAACCTCTATTGTAATCATTATAGATCCCATCACCTCTCCATGAGTATTGTCATAAGTGGCAGAAGTTAGAGCAAGGTTTCTTGCTTTCAGTCCCAAGCAGTTAAGGGTTCTTAACGGGTAAACATTAAGTTCTGATATGTTGTTGATGAGCGAAAGTAAGACCATCTTCCCTATGACCTCAACGGATAGGACCAAAATTATGGATTTATTCCACAAAGAATGAGAGCATTCTAGTAGAGGTTAAGGATCCTACTAAGTTCACTGCTTCTTTCAGAGTGGTAGAAGGAGGGACTGTGCACCTGGTAAGAAATTTAATCAAGGCATTTTAGTGAAGTTGGGAAGACATAAAGAGTCCCCATAAGGTGATGTTAGCCTGAGTGTTCTCTAACTAGTCAAGCATCTTACTCTCCTCGATGGTCATTTTTGACATGGGGAGTTTCTTGACAACACTCTTTCCTTTATCCTTCATTGTTGATTGAGGATTAAGACTTTGTTAGTGCCTCCCAAATCTAGTCATATGGTTCACATAAGAAAGGAAAAACATAAACCATGTTTCTTCATCTATCTCAAGTTGTTCAGTCACTTTGTTGGTCTCCCCTAGCAAATCTTCAAACCGTATCATCCCATATATACAGATCACTGGGCGAGCCTTTTCCTAGATTGGATCTTCATCTGAACTATCAAATTTGTCCCCCCCATCTGGTGGCAACGATGTCATCCTTCCACAAGAAGTCAATGCATTCTACAACATCAACGACTTCTTCATATAGATCCTCCTACTCAATGGGAAGATGCAGACGTGAAGGGACCAACCGCCCTTGTAGTTGTAAGGCGTCAACTAACCCGAATATTCTGAAAATCTCATTAGTATGTCGGAATAAGACTTCCATGATCTAAACTGCATCATTTAAACTTACTTCGTCGATGGTTACCACCCAATTATCTGACTCTCGAGCCCACTTTCGGGCTGCATGAAAACTGTGTTGAACTTTTGGCAGTCAGTGGTCATTTCTAAGGGAAATTTCGTCCCAAACTCTATGAGTTGGTTCAGTACTACTGGTAATTCCATACCCTTCCCTCCTCAATGAGTAAAAATGGCAATGCATGAATGTGTAAGAAGCGACAGGACCTGGTCGGCAAAACAGGTAGGGTGTAGGAGAAAATATGGACAGACTTTAAGGGGTTTGGGTGAATATATAGGTGTAATGGGTGATTTTTTAGTGCTATTAGCAGTCACGAATGACTTTTATAACTTCTATTTACCATTATAATTTAGGGGGTGACAAAAGCAATATTGTAACTCCTAACAGCAATCATAAATTTTTATAACCCCTATGGGGGTTATGACTGGTGACACCAATTTGTAACTGTTGTTTGTAATTGCCGACAGCAGTTACGAATATAATATTTGTAACTATTTTTGGTAGTTATGAATATAATATTTATGACTATTAATAGCAATCATAAATATTATATTCGTAACTGCTAACAACGGTTATAAAATTGGCAATAGTGACAAATTTCAGTTACAAATTTTGAGTTTGTTAAAAGTGTCACTGCTTAGAGCAGTTACAAATATCTTTATATTTAAAAAAAATAGTTGAATAAAAAAAGTTAACTAAAATAGAGTAGATGAAATGCCATCAACATGTGACAAATCTAAAAAAATTAATGCTGGCATTATACATGTCCTAAAAAATTCGACAAATTTCATTTATATTTCTGACATTTCAAATATTTTATGCAAAATGAGCATAGAATAAAAAATAAACTAAAAAAATGGAAGTGTAGGGAGCGACAAATGCATCCTTATCAACCGTACGAGATTTGTCAAAAAAGTTCATGACCGTCCAGTGCTTAATATATGCCTGCGGAAAAAACAGAGCTCAGATAGCAAATTTATAGATTAAGCTTACTCAACCAAACCTTTCCAAGCCTAAAATAACACGAAGTTGCATACTGTTAATAAAAATTAAAAGAGGCATACTTGTAGAGTTCTCCTTGGCACGAAATCACGTACATTACAATAACATTTTTACAAACAAATTGGTAATGATGAAGTGGTTAGGAACTGTGATGTTGAAGTTTTTTCTAGAGCCAAAGGAAAATAGTTCTGGATGAAACACAAGTTAATATTCCCGTGTCATTGTGCCACCTACATATCAACCAAAATTAATGTCATACAATTTTATTTAAAATCTTTTTTTAGATTCAATAGATTCCAAAAATACATATTATCAAAAATGGGGGATTAAAAACATAGTAATTAGAAAGAAAGGTAAAGGATTACAATTAAGAATAAATAAAGAATGACCTCAGTGGACTTACTCGAATTTTGTGTCATAGAAGCATCACCAAAAGTTGACCTTGAAGATGTGCTTATGATCTGATTTCACTATGGTAAAAAATCCAAACAAAATGAAAATTAGTTGTGATTCAATATTGATACAAAATTCGTATACAATTGGGCATGGCTGAAAATATACAATTTAAAATTCATTCTAAATCTAGGAAATCCACTATGGTCAATAATTATTAACTAGCCACAAATATGATATTGTCCATGAAAAAGCATGTACCTGCTCTTGTTTTCTCATGCTTGCTTTTCCTTCCCCGTTTAGCTTTTTTATCTAACTCCAATTCTCCACATAACCTCTAAGTGGTAATAAGATTGTCTACTGATCCTAATCACAGTAACAAGATTTTTGTGGTCAATCATGGGATATATTAATCCAAAGGTTACTACAACAAAACCCAACACAATCATATAAGTAAAATAGGATCCCCAACCTAAACTCCTGGCCCGATCTTCAAACAATCCTAATTGAAATTTTTCTTGTGTTTTAGCGTTTTACTAGAGGACCAACATCTAAAACCACGATTAATGGTGGCTGGAGTCGGCAACACATTTTCCAAAACCATATGTTCAATCTGCTATGAAGATCTCAAACCCATCCTCGAAGACCTACAATCAATCTCCACTTATGGCTATGTCTTCCATGAGCCCTATATTCAACAATGGTTTGAATATTGTTCTAGTGACAAAAAAGAATTGTCCTGTGTTCAAACAGATTTTTTTTAAACCAGTGTGTGTCGCCTTTATTTCCAATCCATTGGAGATCTAAACGATCTAAATTTATTGTAAGATTAACCTAGATGAATTGTGTAGAGAGGTTAAGAGATTATAGTGGAAGGTTTTGGGACTCATTACAGCTTTGGAGATTCAAGAGAAAAACTTAAATGATGTTAATGAATTTTTTTTGTTAAGGATCAGGTGAAGAAAGAAACTTCATTAAATATCGATGCATTGAAACAACAAACAACAATTTGGCAATTACTTCAGTTGAAAGTGAGGAACTTGATAAATTTACTTTGGAGTGCATGAGATTACAGGAGAGGAATATGAAATTAGCTAAGGAACTTGCAACCCTCAAGTTGGCCTCAGATTTAAAATTGGAGGAAGAATAGGGGATGCACACTCTCTTAGAAAAACTCGAGAAGGCCAAAGAGAAGAAGAAGAAGAAGAAGAAGAAGAAGAAGAAGAAGAAGAAGACAATGGTAAGAGAATTAGAGAAAACTGCTGAAGAAAAAGATAATGAAGTATTGAGAGCTTGAAAATATTCGAAGAAAACTTCTTCTGAATTCAATGTCCAGAATCTTCTGGATCGTAATCTAAACTCTTCGCATTTTAATAAACATTCATATAAAGATCAGATGAAGGAACCTGGTGTACCACTAAAAAATTTAGATTAAATTGGAATTATCGAAAAGAGATCCTGTTATTATAAGAATCTAAAAATGTTAAAATCTTCGAAGGATATGGATATAAGGAAGCACATAGATGAAATCAATGCTTTCAACCAAGAGATGGGTTCTAATTTTTTACCAGTCGTGCTTTAACAAATATTTCTGCATCAATTCATGAATTATCACATATTGACTAAGAAGCTGGAGCAAATGAAAACTCATTTTTAAAATAAAATTAATTGTCAAGGTCAGGAGCAGCCGATACAAGAAGCAATGTTCAAGTTTATGTACAAAGTGAAAATGATTGTGTTTCAGTCTTCAACATTATTCTTGCTGGTGTGGATAAGGATGTGGTGATAGTTGATGACATCAGACAATATGATCCATTGCCGAACATTAGAAAAGAGACTTCATTGCCATTTTCGGTTACCCAACTAGAATCACAAGGAGAAAGTAATTTTCCTTATGGGTTGATAGATCCTGATGGATCTAAATGGCACATGGGAAATGGTGCAAGCGAGGCCAGAACAAGGGCTTATCAGAATCACCTAAGGTTGTCCAAGATAAAACTCAAATTTTGTTGACTTAAGTGTTGTTGGAGCTGATGATAAAGGTGGTAGAATCAAAGTTCTGAGACCTCAAAAGCAGTCATGGGAAAATAAGGAAGCTTCAACATTGGCAAAAAGATGCAAATATGGAACCAAAACAAGTAGTCTACAGACTCAAGGTTTCTTACAAATAAAACACTTCTTTGGGAGAACGGGTCAATAGAAAATTTTTCTAAGGTGCCATATTCACTTGGATGCAGATTATCATCATAACTAACCTAAGTAGAAACCATTACTTAGTGTTTTTATAAAAAATTATTAAATAGTGTTTTTAAATTTCAAAACAAAAATAGCGTGGACTACTATTGTTTAAGCTCTATTTATTGTTTTTTTTTGTGATATAGCTTGTTATCCTTTCAGCATAGATGATGTATAACTAGTATATGAATGAAAATAGCAGTTCTCAAAGATTATAATACCTCTTTTCCTATAAACCTTTGTGTCATCAAAGTTTCTCAGTTTACCATGTTGGTTAATGAAGAGACTTTCACGTTTGGACTTGTCAGTTGCTAAATTGTTGAAATCCTAGGCTCTATATCAGAAATTCATCTTATAACTTCTTTAACTTAGAAGACTGGAGCAACAAGGACGACTAGAGCAACAAATACGTAACATAAATGCATACCCTTATTTGACTTAGAAGTATTTAAATGTCCTTAGTTGTGGAAGTAGGTAACCAAACTGAAATAAGTTGGGAGCATAAAGACAAAGACCAGAATCTCGAAGATGATGAACACTAAAGTGATTTCATTTGGAATTTATATGGAAATCAAATAAAGTGGACATAAATGTCCTTATATCCAATATCAAAATAGAACGCAATTATCCAATCAAATTGATAAAGTAGAGAACAAGGTGACCGATAACAAGGTGAACCTATCTTGAATATCCAAACTAAGGTGACCGATAACAAGGTGGACTTAGCTAGAATATCCAATCGAATTGATAAAGTAGAGAACCAGGTAAAAATGATGATTATGATATTCAACATGCTACTACCAAGGTTCTAAAAGGTGCGATGCGTGGTTGAGGCGAAGAGGTCAACCCTCAATTCTTAAGAGCCTAGGCGCGCCTAGGCGAACACTAGGCGTAAAAAGGCGCTTTTCCTTTTTTTATTATTTTAATTATTCTAAGGCTAATTATATAATAAAATAATATATACCTTGAATTTTGGAAAATATATTTGTAAAATTAGTAGCCATCTTTCTCATATTCATACTCCATAATCAATATGCAAAATGTATTTTTCATAATTAAATAATCAATATCAATAATCATTCCATTATCAATAACCAATAAAAAAATGATTCAGTATAAGAAATGTTTTTTCACCTTTCAAATGAATCCATAATCAAATGAATCATTGAAAATGACCCAAACTTTAGGATTAATTTTACATTTCACTTTATATACTATAATAAAAACTTTTCTCCCAAACCCTAAATTTTTTATATTTGGACTTCCACAAACCCTATCTTAAAGAGTCACAAAAGTAAAGTTTATTCCAAACTACATCAAATAAATTCAACATAACAATAGAGAAGTTGAAATATACATATATGTGGTCCATAAAGAAATTTAACAAGGTAGAAAAGTATACACAAACTTCACTAAACACAAACAACATAATTCCAATACATAAACGAAACTAACAATAAAAACTAAAAATAAATGTTAATGATAGAGAAGTAGGTAAGGAACTGAACCTATTTCTATCCATTTCTACAAAAAAAAAATCTCATTCAATTATCTACGTACACACAGATATCGTTCACACACACACACACACACACACACACACACACGCAGTACATATTGGTTTGTGTTAGTAAATTACCAGCACTTGACATTAAGACAAGTATAACTGACAATACAGGCATTTTAAGAGAGGCATAGCTGATTTCAATTGTCATTTTCAAATATAACCAAGTAGTATACATGCAATATGTGCATATACATATAGTATATCCAATAAATACACACATTCATACTATTATTTTATAATTTGTGGTCTATTAGAGTTAAAACGTAGGACTAAACTAGTTCTAATGTGGAAAATGAATTTTGTGTGACAAATCTATATAATATAATGTGCATCTTCTAGACAACCAATCCTATGATAAAATGTGATCAAAACCTTACATTCCTATTTATCATAGACGATAATAAAATACAAAATATGGAAAATAGCAACTGAAGTGACTAAACAAAATCAACGATTATATAAAGAATTAAAACTTCACATTGTTGTTTTTGCTTTTCACACCCAATGCCCACTTTTAACCCCAAAACGAGCGTCGATTAGTTAATTTCGATAACCGGGAGTCCGATGAGAACACTATCACTTCCTATAAGTTACATATGTACCTCTTAGGGTGTTTATTGATCTGTCTAGGCCACTCAATTGTTGTTTTAAGTTTTCACCCTCTAAATCCCATTTTAGCCCCAAAGAGAACACTAGCTAGTCAATTTCAAAAACCAAGAGTCCGATGAGACACGCCACTTCCTACAAGTTACGTTTTAACTCTTGGGGTGTATGTACCTCTATCTGGGCCACACGATTGTTTTATGAGTTTTTCCCACCTAAGTTCCATTTTTAACCCCAAAACAAATGTCTCCTAGTCAATTTTGGAAAATCGAGAGTCCAATAAGGACATATACACTTCCTACAATTTATGTTTGTATCGCTTGGGGAGTTTGTGACTCTATACAAAAAACTCGTTTGCTATTTTTAGTTTTTGCCGCTTAAATTAAAATTTTAGCCCCAAAACAAGCGTAACTAATTAATTTCGAAAATCAAGTCCGATGAGGACACAGTGACTTCTATTAGTTTACCTTGGTACCTTTTGGGGTATCTGTCTCTCTATTCGGACTACTTTATTGTTGTTTTCAATTTTATATGGTGTTGGATAACATTGGCGATCTTTTCAACGATGATGCATGTTTGAATTAATTGGGTCCCTCACATATATCACAAAATAGAACCATAGTAGAATAGTAAATCAAATTAATGGCATAAACTACTTGCAAATAACATGAATTAATTAACACAAACAAACATATCAATAATTCTAACTAAAATTCAAATAAATAAGTATACAAATATTTCCATAAATTAATCTTAAAACTATATTACAATAACCAATTAACGACGACGCGCACTTTCAAAAATAGGACGTGTGGTCCAATCAACGACGTACACTTTCAAAAATTTGACACCGTGCTTATGTACATACACACACATACTGTGGTACGAACCTTTTTTGTCAAAAACATTTTTTACAACACATAATTGTAAATAATTTAATAAAATTGGACAAATCTTCATATGTTTATATAACTATTCAACATGTTTAATCCATGCCTAAGGTACGACGATGTTCGAAAAAGGTAACATAATGACAACAAAATAGCGATCAAGCCTATTTAATTTCAATACAAATAAGTTGAAATTTTAAAAAAAAGGGACAAAGTCTCCTTCATTTATAGGACTATACACCTACTTAAGGTATAAAAAACACTTCAAAAATGAAAATAGTGACTCATACGTTACCTATTTAACAATATTTTATAAAAACGCCACGTACAAAACCTAAAAATTAAAAAAAAAATGGGCCATTTTTTTTTTGTTTATAGGACAATTCGCCCTGTTTAAGGAAAACAAATACAAATAAATATATTATTACTTCATAACAGACATAGTATAAATAATAAAAAAAAAACTTTATCCATCACGGATTATAATTCGCGCCGCAACCAAATGACTGCACAGATTTAGCTATTTTCCACCGCAATGTTACATTCCTTAAAAGTAGACTTCATTGTAATTTCGAGTTGTCGACATTTTACTGAAAAATAAAATTAAAAGACAAAATGTTAGTGCAATGGTATGAAAAATACATCAAGAAATGGTTCAATTACTCATAAATTGTATCTATATAACAAAAAATGATGAAATTGAAAATAATGACTTACACATTCAATCGGGTTTACTTTAAGCTGCGGAATTCTCATGCTCCTTCTAGTCACTCAGATACTAAAGTGGTTAAAAGGGACCATCCATCTGATCAGTTGAGTTAAATGCATAATGGAAACAAAATTTGAGTTAAAAATTGATTCAATAAGAATCTAAATTATCCAAACCGCGCAGAAATTGATTTAAAAAGAATCTTAAAATCAAGAGAAGTTAAACTTAAAAAAGCAGATAGGTACCAAAATGACTTGCTAATCTTGTTCAAACACAGACAACATAAGAAGACTCCCTGCAATTTAAAGAAGATGCTGAAATATCACTTTGTTAGAATTGATTATATATTGTGCATCCAAACTAAAGAATTTTTTTTTACATAATCAAACTACCACATGCCGTATAAAAACATATATATGTATATATATGACAATAAGAAAATAATGAACCTTCTTTTATGGGAGGCGAACTTCTATTTTTATCGGGATCAATATTAGAAATGTTAAACCTGATACCGTGAATATCTCTTTAAAGGGCTCTAAAAGAGAGACACCTAATACCTTCATAGCATTGACCTGACACCGAGAATATCTCCAACCGTGTGCCCCTTACAGCCAAATCTGACAATTAGTACCTCAATCCCAATTCTCTCAAGAACAATGCATTTTGCGTGAAAAGAACCATAAAATGGTTTTATCCATTCATTTTTTATATGGGACTTCTTGTAAGACTTAGAAGCCCACCTTTTTCTTCGGCGGTGTAACTTCAGCTTGCGACCATCTCCCATTCCATGTGTCTTCCCCATGGTGATTTAACTAAGTGGCTCTACGATAACAATTAAATGGAAGAGAAATGCACACATATATAAGAAAATAACTTAAAAGGTCTAATAACAAAAGCTAAAATTAAAATTTTCAAAGCTGCCATTATAAAGCTTCATATGCTTCCATAAAACTCGTGATTGTATGCTGCCATTATACAACTTTAATAATCGACACAAATAAGAGCACTCGCCTGATTTATTTTCTCAACACCTTTAAATAAGGTAGCACCTGCTTAAATAAGGAAGCACCTTACCACCACGCTCATCAGATGAGAATGGGGGAAGCTTCTCGTTAAGGTCGGAGCACAGAAGCGCATACATGGGGTAAAAAATGGGTTCCATCACAGCCTTATCAACTATCAAGGATATCTATCCCTTTAGAATATCAGCAGTTGTGATCCAGGAGTCGATCAGCTGAGCAAGGCCAACCTCTTTGTTAGAATAAAAGCAGGAGCGGAGTCAACCCCTTGGTTAGAGAGATTTATGCTCTTCCATATTCTCAGCTTAGTTGGTCTTCATAATAATTATAGAGATTTATGATCTTCCATACTATTACCCCATGATCACGCCCGAGCCTATGCAAAATCACTATAACAAATAACTGCATTACACTACATGATGCCGTTTATCCATCAGAATTCAAAGATTAGCACACTACCCTACACGACCTCGTTTATCCATCAGAATTCAAAGATTATCCATCTGAATTCAAACATTATAATAAGCAGAATCACTGTAACAAACAACTACCTATAGAGACATACAGTAGATCACCACGGCCTCAAAAGTCAATTAAACCCAAATGATTTAAAAGAAAAATACATTAATCACCATTAGTTGATAGTTAAATAAAACTAATAAAAGTATCCTAATTAAAGTTATAGTGTTGTGAGATCTTCCCACCAAGGATTTATATGATATGAGTGATCAACATTTAAACCAACCCATATATGAGTAAATAAATTGTGGCTTCAAGGATAATAAATACATGTGCAAGTCAATACTAATAAAAAATGGGATAATCACATATAAAATATAAAATCTTTATACTTTACATATAAAGAATTCATATTTATATGTAAAGTATCAAATATAAAATCTACTAAAATGTTATAATATATCCTATATATCCTATATTTATATGTAAAGTATCAAATATAAAATCTACTAAAATGTTATAATATATCCTATATTTGATACTTTACATATAAATATGAATTCTTTACATATAAAACAACTAAAAAATAATGGAGTGCATATCAATATGAATAATAATTTAATCTAAAATTAATTTAGAAGCACCAAAACAATTAACACAAACATAAGGCCAACAATGACAACTCAAGGTCAATGTTATATAAAGTTGACATGTAAAAATAGATTTGAACAATAAGTGGCGTTATAAATCAAGAACTTTGAAACACAATAAAATTTCATATAATCACATGAGAGAAGTCCTACTACCCTACCTTATACTTATGGCACCTCACTACCTATGACATGTAATACCCCTAATCTCTACTCAGGCCATTACAGAGGTATCTAAGTAAAACAACATTGAAAGAAAAAAGGTACATGAAAACTTCATAGCATCATAAATAATAATGTACTCTCAATGCTATCATTAAGGAAGCAACATTTGGACTCAGCGCCAGTTAAGCTACCAAGAGAGAGTGATGGATTGAAAATAATGAACATATGTGAGCATGTGTTCACCAACTTAGTATGAGAGAGAAGCGAGAGGGAGTGGAATTTTTTATACAAATTTAAAGATAATCAAGTCAACAAAAAAACTCAAAATTGAACTTTATCCATGAGAACCCCAAGTATTCAGTAGATCTAAAAAAACTTAAAATTAAATAGAGAGTATACCGTAAAACATATTTGAAGAGTTGTATGTTTAAAAAAACATGATTCCTACAAAAAAAATATAATCACAAATAGATCCCAAATTAGATTTGAATACTGAAACTTACATGTCTTGAATAACAAAAATAAACATAATGCCTAAAATAGATCTGAGCACTAATGGCTAAGATGCTTAAAATGCCTAAAATTTTAATAAACTATGCATGTACCAAATATATTACCTTTTGCATCCTAAACTATGGTTGAATCAAGTCGATCTAAGCCAAAACATCACCTGATAAGCTGAATTTATGAATTGAATACCGGGAGGATACTGTAAGCACGCAATGGACATTGTATCAGATATTTCATCATATAGTGGATTACCAAATAGAGAATAGTAATAAACAAAAACATAAAAAACTCTTTACATGAAATAACTTCTCAAGTAACCATTGGACCCGATCCCTCTTTCGTGGCCATTATGTTCCACCGATTCCTTTACTAACTGATTAGTCACATCATATTCGCTCTCATGTCTAGGAGTTGATGGGTTATTGGACACCAAGAACTTCACGTGCCATACCAGCATGTTGACCAATCTTGAGAGCTCATATGGGATAGAGCGGATATTAGTAGAGTATACATTTAGTTTGTGGGGGATAGCAGGGGATTCCCCCTGTGAGGCTGCCATCCATTGCCTTAAGAAGGCGTAGCTATTCATACTAAAGTACTTGAACAACAGTTTAAACAGGAAGATAATCGTTTTGAGTTGTGTGAGCACATGCCTCTCTCGATAGCTTTTGATAGTCTATTACACTATAAACTTTCTTCATCTCCTTATCACTTAACGCAGGATGATCCTGTTTAGTTCAACAAATAGAAATACATGACTTTTGCTCGAGATACAATTGGAAAACTAACAATATCAAGATTACGATCACATTTTTTCTGATAAAAAAAAGTAACCATTGGAAACAAAAGAAAATGAAGATTCCCATTTGCAAAAAGCATGAAAAAAATGCGCGACCAAGACTATATATATATAAATATAATCATAATAACTAAACTGAATTTGATGACTTGGGAGGGTTTTTAGAATGGAGGGATGGGATCCCCAGTCTTGAAGAGAGATTATATTATTAATGTGCAAGGAATGGTAAAGAATCCTTGATGAATCGTTGCGATCGGTGATTGCTTTAATACGAACTAATTCTGAGGAATAAAGAATATCCATGTAAAATTTTAAAGTCTTGGCAGGATGGTGGGGAGTGAAGTGCCAAGAGGGAGGAAAATAGTTTTTTACTAAATCAATTGTATTTTTAATATGGCTATGATTTGGCTCAATAGAAAATAAATTTGAAAAATTTGGTTTGAGCACATAATCAGTTTTAGCAGGGTGATTATAAAATTTGGTTTTAGTAATCTGTTGAATGGGCTGTGTAGCAAATGGGTCATTGACTAGGTATTGACTAGAAGATATATATATATATATATATATATATATATATATATATATATATATATATATATATATATATATATATATATATATTTAAACCCAAAAAAATGTGATTATTGCAATCCCATATGAAACTTACCACTTTTGAACAATATGTGATTAATGCAATAATTTGTCATTTCAACTATTTAGTTCCACTTGGGAGAGAAAATATTAAATTAGATATTTTCATTAAGAAGGATTATTTTTGAGACTATAAGTAAATCAAAAGTTTGCAACATGCCATAACCATTTGGGTAGCTCAATGGAGGAAAAAATAAAATTAAAAATAAGATTACCCGGGGATGATCAGACAAACAGTAATAAAAACCATTCAAGGAGCTGTTTATCTTGTTGACCCTTGACTGAACCATTCAAGTAATTGTTTTTAAAGAGAAAATAATGCATGCCTACTTATTTAGCATTCATTATTTTTTCATCCAACTCAATTTCATTCTTGATATTTCATCACTCTTTTCATGAAGATTTCCTTAATGATATCCAAGTTCATGACTTTGCCATATCTCTAAATTCATTACTTTCATCACTTATTCATGAAGTCGTTGAGTTCTTTCCTTAGTAAGAAAATATAAACTCCCACACAATACATGCCTAGATAATATTTGTCTATGTAATCATCCACACAATCTATGAATTCATGAAAGTTTTTAATGTATGGCTTACATAGTTTTAGAGATGACCAAGCTTCCATGGTTACATTTGGTTCAGCTTGAATATTGTTTTTGGCTAGTTCTCCCGTAAAAGTAATGTCAGACAACTCTATAGTGAAGGTGAAGACAAGTAGGTGTCCAAGGCCCAATATAAAAGTTGCGTAGGTTGGAAATGACGATCCTACTCTTTGTTAAACCTCCTGCAAGAGATTCTTGTATACCCCTATCTCGTCCAATATCCTGGTAACCAGTGAATTGGATGGTCCATGGCTCACAAACGCATTAAGCACCGCCTCAGCAGCCGAATTCTATGCCTACATCAACATCATGCAATAATTAGGGCTCTCAAAGGTCTCCCCATTAAAGTTAACAATTTCCTTGAACCTCGGCGCGTGATCATGATCTTTTTGTATACACGTATACGAAGGTAAATTAAAATAGATCATCTGCGTCACCTCTTGCAAATGGTTCTTGTATATCTCCCTATAAATAAAATCACCTCAATTCGATTCAATTCAAATCAAAATTAAGAACAACCAACATGCCTAATTCACTAAAACATAACCAAAACAAGGCATGTATAGATTTTTCAAATACATAAGGAATTAGATCTGTATATTTTCTCACATCCTTTTAATTATTCAAGTAACCATGAAACTTAAATTAGAGAAAAACGTAGGGTTTGTTAATGTGCAAAAACCATTTTCGTCGACCATTCTAAAAAGAAAGAAAACCCAACCATGAACCCCAAAACAAAGTGAAAATGTTGGTTACTACAAATAAACTCTTTAGAACTTACGTTCATGCAAATAATAATACATGTCAAGAAGAAATAAATAATCATTTGAAGTAAATGATGATTATACCATATGTCCCATTGTCTTGTCACTTTTCAACATCTAAAATCTAAGTAAAAACAGTCAACAAAAAAGAAGAGAAAAATAAGGATAAACATACACCACTGCCATATTAAACCATTACACCATATAACATCAAAACCTCATACCACCACACTGAACAAAACTACTGAACAAACCACCACAATGTATGTTTAATGTTCACATAACCAATAAAAAGGATCAATTGTGAATAAACCCAAATCATATACCGCAAAACTAAAGAAATAGATCAAGCTGAACTATATATTGTTGGACAAACTAAATAATTAAATGGATAGAACAATAGAGGGTCCATTGTTCTGCAAACATGAAAAATAAATACATTCTCAATATAGTGAGGAAATAAATTTTCAATATAGGTGGCACAACATAATATTACACATGAATAAACGCATTAAACATCTAAAATCTAACACATGACTATACTGTATGTCTTATCACTTTTCAACATCTAAAATCCAAGTAAAAACATTCAATAACAAAAGAAGAGAAAAAGAAGGACAGACCTACACCCCTGCCATATTAACCCATAACTTCATATAACATCAAAACCTCATACCACCACACTGAACAGAATTACAGAACTAACCACCACAGGGTATGTTTCATGTTCACATAACCAATTTCACAAACTATACTCGATATGTAAATATGAACAAAATACGTAACTATGAACATACTAATTTCACCACAGAACTGGAAATAAAAGTACATGCATGTCAACAACATGAGAAGTGAAATTACCTAAATACACTATAACATGGACGCATTTTCATCCATAATAACCTATTTCACAATATTAACCAATAAAAGACCACTAAATACATTTTCTCACCAACAAATACAATCTTAACTTTAATTAGTTTGTTCAAACGACCCAACTGACCTACTCCTTTGTGGATACTCTGTTCAAACGACCAAAACAAATTATATATGAGAGAGTGAAAAACACCATAAACACAACTTATTCACTTACAATATAGAGATGCCTTGAACCCAAACTGGAGAGACAACAACCAACATCCAAAAAAAATGAAAGCTAAATAGAGAGAGAAATGAAGTTATACCTCAGATCTAATGTGCAAAAAGTCATTTACATCTGCATATAAATAATAATTACAGCAAAATATGAAAAATATTATTAGTTATACAAAATCGGACCAAAAATATACCATGGCATGCCAAAACACATCCATATAAAAGCTTAGAACAAATTAAAGGTGTGGAAAAGATTACCTATAGGAGCATGTGTGAGAGAGAGATGTGGATGAGTGTGAGGGTCAGATGAGGGAGAGGCACGCATGAGGGAAAGAATAAAGGTAAGGTTTGGGTGAATCGGGAGAGAGGAGATGTGGGATGGAGGGTTTGAATGTGTTTCATGCTGTTGGAGAGTGTGAGAGAGAATTTGACTTGGGTAAGTTTACTACTTTACCCCTGATTTTGAATTTTGAAGAAGGGGAAAATAAATTAGAATGTGTAAAAAGAGGAGGAATCCAAATTTGTAGGGGCAAAATAGGTAATGAAGAAAAACTCATAAAGATGACATCATAGTTCCATCTTATGACATACATAAGTTTTGTAACTTATTTTATATATATATATATATATATATATATATATATATATATATATATATATATATATATATATATATATATATATATATATATATATATATATATATATATAATACAGTCTTAAATACTTAATACTTTAATTTTTTCATTACCGAATATATGACTTGTCATCTTACTTAGATGATCACCTAGACGGAGACGATGTCATACTTTCTGCAACTAGTAATGCTTTATAACGGATAAATTTTAAATAGTTTTTTACTACATTATGGAGTACTTATCTGATAAATAACTTCAGCATCATATATTTTCATGATGGCTTGGGTTTGTAATTTTTTATTGAAGGTAAGGATGCCACAGATGAATTTGAAGATGTTAGGCATAGTAAAACTCTAAGAGAACTTATGGAGAGATTCTTCATTGGGGAACTTGAAACATCTTCTCCGAAAATCCCAGCAATTAAGGAGCAATAAAAAGACATTCCCCTAGTGTAGTGTCTATTATGCCTTTGCACAGAGATAATGAGCCCCTCCAAGGTATGTAGGACAACAAAATGATTTATATGCATAGCTTCTTGGAAAATATTTCTAAAGCGAGCCATTATAATGTAGAGGATATAATACGTGTATGTGTGGATGCCATGTCAAATTTATCACTCGATGGTCGGGGATGCTATAAAGAAGCATTCAAATATGACAATGTGGAGTTTGAAAAAATAATGGTGGTTCATGGATGTTTCATACTTGAACTTATATGAAGGTTAGAGACGCGTGAGCACAATGTGACGCACCCAATATTCATTAAAGATTTAGAGAACTAGGTTCCTTTTTAGGTTCTTGAACAATTCTTCTAACTCACTCTTTGAAAAATTATTATAAATGGTAAAAATTGGTCACTTAAGAAATATATTTGATTTCTTCCTCGCTAGCGTGAGTCCAAACTTCTTGAAAATGGCAGTAAATGATGACACTGATAATTTTCATATTTTGGTAATGGGTGGAATGTTCTCACTTAAGAAACATACGCTTATGTTTTTTGATAATATACTTGGACCAAGACTTTAAAATGAGGGAGGACAATGATATAGATGAGACGAAATGTTATTATATACTGAATCTTTTACATAAGTGAAATCGACCAAGATATAATGTATATCCGGGGTATTATCTTGACGTGTATTATTCTATAACTGATCTTAATAGGGCGGGCATAAAATTCAAAGTGAGCAAGGGCCCACACTTTCTACTTGTGAAATTTTGAACTTCTCGTTTACTGCCTTCTTATTTGATGAATCTTTATCAAATCATAACTTCTTTGATGGTATATCCTTACCAAATTATGTCTTTAAGGTTGCAAGACTTTGATAATATAGTTCATATGATTGTGAGAAATGAGATGACTCCAACATTACCTATATGCATAGCAGAGGGGATGACTCTAACATTACCTATGGCCATGGAAGAGGAGACCACTCCAACATTACCTGTAGAAGAGGACATGACTCCAATATCATGTAGTCATTGTTTACTGTTAGGGTTGTTGAATCTTCAACATCATATATCAAAGTTTATTTTTTGTTTATTTAGCTGGTTGTGTTAGATTTATGGTACACATTGTTTAGAATTACCATCGTTGTGCATTGATGACTTCACCGAAATATTCTTGAGGAAACTGATTGCTTACGAGCAGTGTTACCCTAATGTATCGATTTTATCACATCTTATGCTATGCTCATGGACACACTCATTGATTCTAAGGAGGGTGTTGAATTGTTTGTAAATGAAAGAGTGTGCGGAACCCTCTTCTATATTGCCCCTAAATATCTTATTTTTAGAGTATCAATATGTTTTCCCCGTGAATATACCTTAAAAGGACAACAAACTTGCAATTTTGGTTAGTCAACCAAATGTCAGCAAATCAAATTCACCCACTTGCACTAAAGAACATTGAATATGAACTTATATTAGGTACTTGTAGTAACCTGTGCGATGCATGGGAACGTGTGATTGAAAAAGTTACTATTTTTTCAATTGAATATGGTCATTCAAATAGTATTCACCATAAAGTGTAGAATAAACACAAGTTTGGGGAAAAAACTACGTAAGTTCCATTAAATACCATGTGAAAGTTGATCGCAAAAATATTTAAGTTTCATATACAATGAATAAGATTTGTTCAGGTTGTTAATCAATATTCACTATTTTTCATGAATTAAAAACATGACATGAGTTGCCACACAATTATCAGTAATAACTTCACCTTCAGAAATTATAGTATGTTTTAATCTCCCAAGAAACTGTCCATTACAAACATTAGACTTTCTTCAAAAAATAAAGAACTTCATTAAACGTACTTATTTATTTATTTTACTCTCAATTGTGATCCACGCGATCAATCTATCAAAACAACATTAAACTGTATTAAATCCATAAAAATCATAATTATCATTAGATCTCATTTAATCCATATTTGATTTCATAAAAAGCTTACCCATGACGCGACCATCCACGAATGCAAAATAATTTAAGATCTGAGATTAATCAAAAAATGATGAGGTACCATACTCTGGTACCTCTTAGGGTGTCTGAGCCTCTTTTTAGGACACTCGGTAACTATTTTGAGTTTTCGACTCCTAAATCCTATTTTTAATTCTAAAACAGTCGTATATTAGTCAATTGGGAACTAGGAGTCCACTGATGACACGATAATTTCCTTTAGGTTACTTTTGTGCATATTGGGGTGTTTATGCCTCATTTCATGCCACTCAGATCTTGAAATATTAAGTTTATCTTTTTAGATTGTTTAAAGATCGTGGCATTATTTTTTTATGTTTACTAATTTTTTGTTTAAACCAAAATTTTAACTAATGCTTGTCTTTTTATTTATTGCTTTCGGGTACCATATCATATGTTGGAGTTTGTGTCCTAACACTTAGTTATTTGAATGTTAAGATTTAGTATTTGATATGGTGTTCGATAACATTGATGATTTTTTCAATGGTGATGCATATTTGAATTTATTGGGTCTATCATATATATCACAAAATAAAATCATAATCAAATGGCATAAACTACTTGCAAAGGACATGAATTAATTGACACCTAATAATAATTCTAACTAAAATTCACATAAACAAGTATACAAATATTATCATAAATTAATCTTAAAACTATACTACAACAACCAATTGACAATTCGAGTTTTCAAATGGCTCACCACACTACACCAACAAAGGATATTTGTAAGTACTAATAGCAGTTACAAATGATCTTTATAACTGCTCTTTACGGTCACGATTTGGGGGGTCACAAAACAATAATTATCACCCCTACCAAAATTTATGGGGGTTATGACTGATGGCCCCAATTTGTAACTGCTATCAGCAGTTACGAATCTAATATTTATAACCGCTGTCAACAGTTACGAATCTAATATTTATAACCGCTGTCAATAGTTACAATTTACAAAATTAACAGTAATGACAAGTTTAATATTTGTGACTGCTATTAGAAGTTACAAAAAGTTGTATTTGTTAAATACGGTTAGAGCTATTACGAAAAACTTTATACATTCACAAAATGATAAAATAATTATTGTAGAATAAATATCATGAACATGTAAAAAGTCTAAAAGATTCAACAACATTTCATTTATAATTCCGAGATTAAAAATATTTGGTATACATAAAACTTATTTCAACTTAATTTAACATCAAATAAACCCTTCCTGGGTGCCAATTATCAAATGAACATAGAATAAAAAATAAAGTAAAAAAAATAACGACACAACACTTTGATGACTTGAAATGTCATAAATATGTAACAAATCATTCTAAACCTAGACCAAGGGTCACCATGTGGTGGATAGGCTTCGTGAACTCTAGGTAAATCAACCATGGGGGGTATTGGTGTGGTTACATCCTCCCTCGTGTACTTGGGGTACGCCTGGTGAGCAAGTTCAATGGAATCAATTTTTTTGAATACAGCGCCTCGATATCCATTGATTTGTGCTTGTGTTGCTTGCCACGAAGTGTAAACACTTGGATTTAAGCTTTTGAATACTACGTACGCCATGTGTATGCCTGCAAATAATAAAATGTAACTATGTTAGTTACACTAGAAGTAACCATAGTCAATGGTAAATAATAGACCAAAAGTTCAATAAAAACTATACCTTAGCTGAATAAGTGTTTCTAATGCCTGCTTGATGCTCCCAAGGGCTAAGTGATTCTTAGCAGTCTCAAATACAGCTGCAACAACATTAATGGTATTATTTCCTCAATAAAGCTTATAGTTAAATTGATAAAAAAATAGAGTAACGATCTCAAGATAAATGAACAAGCTCCATTTAAATGAACAGGCATAACTGTCAATAGAGAAATAACTGTTAAACTATTAAACAGTCATAACTGACAATAGATAAATTCAAACTCCATATAAATGAACAAACTATTAAACAAACATAACTGTAAGGACTCGTAAACCTATATGGATGGTCGGTGATGCATATGTTTGTTATAAAATCACAAAAAAATTAATATGTTCATCAGTTTACTAATGATAATACCAGCTTGCACAAGCAGCTTTCATTACGACACTTTCAAATATTTTCAGTTTAATTCAATGCCCCTCTCTACAGCTCTTATCTCTTTCATTTACTCTTTTCTTAAGTTTCCACCTAAATTTTCAAGACTAAGTTATTTTACTTTTTAAATTAAAATTCAATACCTTAATCTACTTCATATACTATATATCTATTACCTAACGAATATACTAACTTATCCCTTTCTCCAACTTATTTAGAATATGAAGTATGACAATCATTAAGGGAATTTATACCTATATACTACTCTTTTAGAGATATAATATAGATTACAATGAGAAGTTCAAACCAAAAAAGGAGTCACAAAACAATATAACACTGGGTTATAAATGACCTTTATAAATCACATCATATAGTTATTCAGTACATAAGTCACAATGCAATCCATCTTAGAAATCATAATGCAATCCAGTTTCAGTTCTTTAGAGCTCACATCCAATTTCAGTTCTGTAGAAATCACAATGCAATCCAGGTTCATGTAGAGATCACATCATACAATTATTCAGTACATAAATCACAATGCAATCCATCTTAGAAATCACAATGCAATCCAGTTATTCAGTTGACTGACAGAGAAGTCCTAGTTTCAGTTCGTGCGATAATCAGATCAATGAAAAAACTAATTGTTATATGGTAACTAGTTTTGATTCTCTAAACAGAGAATGAAAAATTGCGTGAAAAAACACTTCAGCATGAAGTTTACCTATTGAAGCAACGACAAAACCCAACTTAGCACAGTTGCATCTTCAGTAGCACAAGTTTAAAAACTTGCGTGAAAAATTGCTGTGAATTTGTGGAAGCAGTCAAGGTGAAAGCTAGCCCAATTTCAGTAGCACAGCTATAAAGAAAAAAACCAGATTTAAATGAGCTCAGTATAATATATCGTTTGTCCATGAGATAATACGTACATTAATCTACCAATGAGATATAAGAAATTTACACAAGAAATGAAACAACAGACAATGCCTATTAACATCAAACTGAAGAAACATGTGATGAATCCAAGTAATCTGATCTCACATTAGAAAAGATGCTAGAGCATCATATAAAACCTCATCATCATAAAATTACTATTAATCATCATTATCGAGATGAGTATCAAGAGCTAAGTGAGTAGCAAGAGCATCATCAACAAGCTCAATAGAAACACTAGGAGCATCATCAGCAAATCTAAACAATCTAACACTAAAGCCCAAAAAATTTCAAAGCGCAGCCAAAACAAAACCACACAAACACCGCAATTCAGTAGTAATTCAATAATTTCACAATATGGTCTGTAATTTGTTCAAAGATTAAAATTCATAGAATTGTTCAAAGATTCAATATGGTCTGTAATTCCGTTCTATAAAATTTTAAAAATAATTCTATAAAACCTTAAAAATAGTTCTATACAACTTTAAAAACAGTTCTATAGAACTGCTCAAAGATTTAATATGTTCAAATATTTAATATTTTATAGAATTGTTCACAATATGGCCAATAATTCAGTTTTATAGAACTGTTCAAAGATCCCAGTAATGTTAATTTGGACTGGTTTGTGATCAATTTGAACTGGTATGTAATCACATTTAACGCCAGTGTGAAAAATCCCAGCAACGTCAAATTTATACCAGGTACATTTTTTAACCAATCGAGCTAACTATGAAGTCTTACAAGAATGCATCAAGCCTCGGTCATGAAATTGATGACAAGTGTTTTGATGAAAAAAAGTGGTAGTTAGTACATTATACACTGACAGTTAGTATTTTATTTGAGTTTTGTGTTGACAAGTTGAATTGTTATTATGTATATTATAATAGGAATATGGATATACATAACACAAACTTGTTAAAAGTTACAAATACACTATTTAAATATGACAAAAAAATAGTTATACATGATTCGATAAATGAGTGGTATGAGTAGTCAATCTTAACAGGAAACCAACAAGACATAATAGATGAACTTAAATGGCATAACCAATTCCAAGACGAGAGAATAAATGCACTTCAAACAATTTACACATAATAATACAGTATAATAATCCTCTTTACAGTCAATTTGCTCTGTTAGATACATTCAATAGAATAGCTAGGATGAAGAGTATATTTAACAGTGAAAAATGAGGTATTTACTACTTTACATTAAGTTCTTATAGAGTATATACAATTATAATGTATTATAAACTAATAGTCAGTAATGTTTGACGGCCTTGTTTGACATCTGAAATGTTTGACAACCTTGTGGAGTATGATTAAAGCTAGTGAAATTATGAATGTTTAGCAGTGTCACGTATTTTGCATGTATCAAACATATAAACTCCATATAAATGAATAAACTATTAAATAGACTTCATAAAGATGTAACCAGTCCTCGAAACCTAAATTTCGGTCAACCGACATCAGTTGAGTAGGACACATAGCATATGTTGATCCTAAAGATGTAACCAATTCTATTCGGCACATATAATAACAAACAAAATTCGAATAGAATCCAAATAGTTCCATAATAAAAATATAATCTGAACAATTACATAATCCAATAGTTTGCCTAAGAGTTACAAAAAAATTGAAAAATAACATCTTGAGTTGCATCCACGACCACTTAGGGCAAAGACAGAGAAATGGCCACACCACCCAATATTTCTCGACATCCTTAATATTGTCCACCCCATGAATTGGTCGATATAATGAATGATTCTCTTTTCCCGGCTCAACACTACTAACGTAAATGTTACGTTCAAATACAAACAATTGATGGCCATGCACCATCATTCCAATAGTAACTGAAGCAATAACATGTCCACTTGAAATCTTCCTTTGACTTGAAAAATCTAACAAATAAACATATGGATCATGTGGAGGATAAACAGAAGATCCAAAGTCTGGCTCAGTTATATCTCCATAGTTTGGCTCAGTTGACAGAGGGATAGGCGTGTAATCTTGAGAACTTGGATGCGGGACAGGAGTGTAATCTTGAGAACTTGGGAGTAGGACGAGATTGTAATCGTGGGGACTTGGGTGCGGTGATAATAGGTCGATTTGATTTGGTAGTTTGAGACCATTCTTTTCAAAAGCGCTTAAAATCGTGGTAACAAATGATTTGAGAAAAGCTATATCTGCATTCAACTGTGACTGTGAAGATAATGCTCCATTCAACTGTGATAATATATGAGCAATGGCTTTAAGTTTACTTTTAGACGCGGGTCTAACACCACGAGTCACCCCCTAGTGTCCTTTCCTTTAAAGGAAGTTTAACCATCAGTATCCAAACTGGTTTGGCTTTTACGCTGTCTACACATTAACATCCTTTCTTTTACGCTTCTGAGCCAAAATTATGGAGAGTTTCCCCCTCAACTATTGATCAGTCTTTAATAACCTTTCTTTAATTTCCAAACCAGAAAATCTTGGTGGAGTTGGCCTCATTTCAGTGCCTTCTGGGAGAAAATTGCTTCGTATTTACCTGAATTTGTGACTTTGCGACAAAAATCTTCGATGACTATGATAAAAAAGGTTTACTGCTTTTCTTAAGTCAGTTGGCTTCAGTCTCCTCTCCAAAAATAGAACAACCTAAGTAACCATGTATATTGCACCCAGATAAGGTGCCATAAGTAAGAAAATTATGAATTGCCTATATCAACATAGCTCTCAAAGTGAATTCCTCCTGTTTGTATGAATCGAATGCTCTCACACCTTTAACCCATAACTCATTCAATTCATTTATAAGTTGCTCTAAGAAAACATCAATTTCACTCCCCGGTTGTTTTGGACCTGGTATTAACAACATCAAAATTGAGAACTCCTTTCTCATGCACAACGACAGGGGAAAACTTAAAGGCGCAGCAAACACTGGCCATATACTCTTATTTGTGCTCAATTTGCCAAACGGATTAAACTCATCGGTTGATATTCTGAGGCAAATGTAGCATATTTCTTTAGCAAAGTCCGTGTATCGCTGATTTGTAGATTTCCACATGGATGAATCAATCGGATGTCGCATGAGATTCTCACCCACCTCCACTCGACCATGCCAAGTCATTGCCTCTACTATCCAAGGTATAGTGTAAAGTCTCTTCAATCAAGGACCTAAATGGAAATACTTTAACACCTTCTTGGGTATTTGCGTATCTACTTTAAACAAGTGTTTATTGTGTACTATCATCTTTTGTTCATATCTAGGTTCCTTACACACAGGACAAGCTTGTTTGTCTTTGTGCTCCTTATAGTATAAAATACAGTCATACTTGCAACAATGAATTGATTTGTATTTCATACCCAAACCTTTCAAATTACGCTTCACGGTTGGATAATTGATTGATAATGTATTTTCTTTCGAGTGAAAATCTTTTTCCCAATGGAGTATTGCTGTCACACTTCTCCCCGATAAGCCAAATTGGCTCTTTAAGTTGTGCAACCCAACCATCGCATATAACATTGTGTGGTCGGGCTTGGAGTTATGGTATAATGGTGTTGCGGCTGCTGCTTTTAACCGTATATAATCCCTATCTTGGTCACTAGTGTTGTCAACATGATCCGCATAACCTAAATCATTCCCTCTACTATCTTGCTTTTCTTATGCTACGTGCACTTCGTACGTATCATTTATGAGATCATTTAGCCTAGTATGTACTATCGGGTCACCATCAGTGTGAACCGTTTCATTGAAAAGTATTTCTTGTGGAATATACTTAAAATCTCTCTCCCCGTGAAAATTCCAAAATGTGTAGTTAGCTTGCATACCCCAATGAAACAAATGTACTTTTACATCTACCCCTTTTAAACGTTTACCATTTTTACAACGATTGCACGGGCATGGGATAATATCAGTTTTGAGATTTTTCATTTCATAATTCATAAAGTCTTTAACCCCATTAACGTATATTTGCCCCACTCTACAACTTTCACCCGTGCACTCTTTATATTATGGAAACCCCATTAATTCTATAATACAAAAAAATAGAAACTCAGTAAATTATAAAACTAAATGAATATATCCTTTATAATGAAAAATGGCAGACATACATATATAAAGGGACCTAACATTACAAACACAAAAATATCGTTCTATAAAGGGACATTAATCAGTTGGAGTAGGATTTATGGTGTAGATTAATCAACTGGAGTAGGATTCGTGGTGTAGATTCTTAAAAAAAAATCGTTCTATAAAAGGTACCAAACAAAAAAATAATAGGAAATGAACTGCCAAAGAATGGTCAAGGCAACATAAAGGCATAATCACTCAATAAATCAAAGGCTATTTAAATAGATTATTAGATAGTGATAAGATAATTCAGCATATGAACATTACAAAAATATAATAAATATATAATTATTGGAGACTTGTAGCAAAGAATTTCACTAGCATTAACACCTTACAACCAGATTGAATTTAATGCACACATTACAAACATGGATATTATGTTTTTTTGGAGAAGTTTTAGAAGTAGAAAAAAATAGGCAGATCAAGTAAAGTCAATTTTATAGTTTAATGCATGAAATGCACATGTATGTGGGGAGTTTCGAATCTTTTGGGATTTTTTCTTACTTCAGTGTGCCGATTTCCATACACATCTCTATCTAACCTGTATAGTGGAGTTAATTAATGAAAAATCAGAATCCAAATCAGGAAAAGTGGACAAATGATTTCTTAAATTACTAAAAAATAATTCATGAAAAGAAGAAATCGTCGTACCAAATCGAAATACACTCATATTTCACCTTGATCAAATCAGTTATGCAACATACTATCAGTTATCCAGCCTACTATAGAAGTCGTACAAACCACAAATACTCATACAAGGTTATCCAGAGTCATACAAGGATTGAATGGCCAAATACGAGTGTTAGTTGTTGGGATAATAGGGAGATAACTGTTCAGTATTTGGGATTTTATTTCTTAATAAGACAATAATAGTTTTGTCCAAGTTTAGTAGCAGTCCCTACTTAACAAGAATCAACAACCTCTGTTGATCAAACCTAATGTATAAAATATATTTATATAAATCAAGAGATAGTTGAGTAGAAAATAATATAATCCATTCATTAACTTAATCACAACATTTATTTATCCAAACAAAAATTGATATTCAGTGTATTAAACTATACTCTTTTCCATTCATTTCCAAATCAGTTAAGAAACCAATTCCAAATCGAAATCGAAATCGAAAATGGCATTAAACTCATTTGTGACTACATTAAACGACATTAAATCGAAATCGATAAAACACCTAATATAAACTCACCTAGGTTCTTCATAACACCTAATACAGTTCTTCACAAATCAAATTAACACAAACACAAGATAACAAAACACAAAATTGAAAACTCACATCGAAATCGATCAGGAGTTCTTCACAGCCAAAGAGAGTTATTCACGAATGTAAGAGAGAGGGGCGAGAGTTGTGAGAAGAGATAGAGGAGAGAGAAGAGGGAAAATAAAGTAGGGAAAAATTTGGTGACTGAGATAGCAGCTGCAGCGGAAATATTGCGACTTCTCAAATAAAAACCAATTTTAATTAATCCCAAATTTTAGTTAAACCCTAAGACATGCATCTAGATGATTTATCAAATAAAATATAGCATGCAGGATAAAAACAAACAATTTCAGGAAAAATCCCCCAAAGGGGCAAAACCTTTTATTTTCATTATAATATTGTAACATACAATTTCGGATTACAATGAAAATACAGTGACTAAGAATTACCCTCAGGTATCGGATTCTGTAGTCAGCGGCTGAAAATATCCCTTTCCAGGAGGGCAGCAATGAATCCACACGCAGCGAACCCACATGAACCTCAGTCCAATCAACAAAGGAAGAACCGCAGCACTCCTCAATGACACGCAGCCATGAAACTTTGTAGAGACTCCCTCAGCAATGACACGCAACCCTCGGTTGCAAAGATCTCTCCACAAAGGTTTGAACAAACACAAGGTTGTGTTCTTGGGTTACCAAAAAGATTCACAAAGGTTTGGCAATTGTGTGAATCAAAACATGAGTCTTGGGACTCAAAAATATGAAGACTAGAGTAATTTGGACTCTCAAAAACGTCTTCTAAAGTCTTGAAAAACAACTCCCCCGAAGTTGGTATTTATAGGAAAAAATATGAAGAGTCCCACGTTCTTAAAACTCTAAAATTCGATCCAGCGTACAAAAAAAACAGCATTCTTTAAGGAATTTTCTTCATCTTCAAAAGGTCATAACTCCTTCACCGTAGCTCGGATTGAGGTGCCGTTTTTTCCAGTATCTTCGTTGTGGCGAGATCTTCAACTTTCCAGTTGACCAGACCTCCAAACTATGGATGTGAAATTGCGAAAATGCCCTTGAACTCTCCTATCGTGCCTTTTTTCACTGTTTTGACTTCCCTTGCGTACCACTTGCATTAAGTCCCTAAAATCTTGGAACGTGAAGTCGTTGAGGCAGATGTGGGACACATTAATGGAGATGTTAAATGCTTGATTCCCGGAATTCGGATAGAGGCCGTCATGTGAAATTGTGAGGTGACGTGCCAAATGTAGCGGCGTACGACATACACAAATGTAACATGTTGGACATGAGAAAAATGTCCTTACAAATCTCCCCCTATGTCTATGCCGGTACATACATAAAAAATCCAAATTATCAAATATGAAATTGCCTATACAAATCTACCCTTCCATGAACCCAAAACTGGAAAAAGTACAAATGAATAGTCTTCATCGTTTGTTCTTCAAATCTTCAGGAATCTCAAATCTTATCTCAGCAGGGTGTGTAATTCAGTGATCATCAATGCAGTACCTACACACATGAGATAAAGAAAAATACCAAGTGACGTATCGAGTTTGAAATGAGATAAACATAGATACCAATATATGATAAGTAGGGGTGGCCATAGGCCCGAGGCCCGCCAAGCCCGCCCAACCCGCCCAATAAAAAAATAGGGCTTGGGTAAGGTAAATAGGCCCGCAAAGCGGGCTTGGCAAAATTTTATAGGCCCGATTTTTTTTCGGGCGGGCTTGGGCATGAGTTCTTAAGCCCGATGAGGCCCGGCCCGGCCCGAGGCCCGAATATATATATATATATATATATATATATATATATATATATATATATATATATATATATATATATATATATATATATATATATGTGGGAGGGGGGGGGGACTTCTATAAATATAAAAACGTATACCAAGTCTTTTCATGTAAAGTGAGAAACTTTATATATGGACTTTGTAATATATGGAGTTTAAAACAGATTTTTAATTAAAAAAATTGGTCTTTAAATAAAAAAATAGGTAATTTAATTTAAAAAAAAATCTTTTAATTAACATAATAGGGCCCGATCGGGCGGGCCTGGGTAAAGAGCTTTCAAATCTGGGCGGACTTGGGATTACATAATAAGGCCCGATCTAGGCCCGAGCGGGCTTGGGATAACACTTAATTTTTCAAGCCCGGCCCGAGCCCGACCGGGCCTGCCCAGGCCCGGCCCACGGCCACCCCTAATGATAAGCATAAGTCAAATCTCAAAAACTCCCCCAAAATTCAAACTCCCCCAGAATAAGATAATTCTTTCTCCCCCTTTTTATGATGTCCCCAAATAGAAAAATAAGAAGAATGAATCAAACAAGCAAAATCGGGGTATCACGGTATTCAAAAGCAAAGCATCAATCAATATGGTAAACTTGCTCTAGCAAGGAGATGCTAAAAAAAAACTTTCACAAACTATTTTTGATTTTTCAATTTTTCGAACAAAAAAAATTGATACCATTTGAAAAAAAATGATACAAAAATCACACCATGGATTTAGACTCAAACAACCAAGTCATGGAAACGGAATGAATGGGTGTGAACACATTCGATAGGTAAATCAACTCAATCAATCATATGTTCACGATGCATATGTGTACCCCTAACGAATGAGCATCAAAAGTATCCTTAGGTGTAAAAGATTGTTGAATTTAAATGACATTGTCTTATGCAAATCAACAAATCAAAGTCAAATGATTTCCACACCAATAACGTCCAAAACTATTTAGCGCATTTTCAACAATTTCAAGGACGTGCAAACCCGTTTTAAATACTCCAACCAAACTCCCTCACAAATATTTTCTTTTAGAGGTGTTAAACTAAATTCTCAAACTTTGGAGAATTGATGCAAAAACCTAAATGGCCCATAATTGGCATGAATATCCTTTTATTGCCTTTCAATTTTTTCGGGCTCTTTTAACCTCTTTGGACTTCGGATATTAAAATTCCTCCATTTTTTAGGTCCAATTTAACGGTGGCTTTTGCGCAAAGGATAGATGATTACCTTTCGCAGCCCCTCCCCGTTCTTAAACAAAGCACACAATCTCACAAAATGATTCTTATATGCACAATTTCCTTATCAAAATTTTATCGCGCTTGGTTTGTTTTAAGGACAGGAATGAAGTGAAAACACCCAACCAACATGTGATAAGACAAGCACAATAATCAAATAAATTCGTGCATGTGTGCAATAAAGGAAACATGAGTCAAACATGTAGGAAGTAACACTAAATTACATCTTAATGACTCCAAACATTATAAAGCACAAGGATGAATTGACCTATTGTCTCAAAACACTATCAAACAGTCACATGAAAAAAAATGGAATGATGTTGTGACTCGGTTATCCTAAGTCTTCATCCATAAACAGTGCAAACAAAATACAAAAATCTTTTTGGATTTTTCTAAAAATTTTCAAAATAAAAAATTATACAAAAAGTACAAGTCATCACACTAGCAAAAAAAATATATCATGAAACCATAACTAGTGTATGACAAATATGCAAACACAATCAACCAAAAGATTTCACATGGGGTGAATCACGTGCAAGCAAACGGGAATCGTGGACAAATAAACCATAAGCCTCTAAATCCGATTTTCTAACCTAAATAGATGTGTAACGAGGTGTGGGGGTGTGGGGAATCGAATTTATTCTTCTATTAACATTCCTAGGCTCATTTAAAAGATTGTAACAAAATTGCCTAAGATGACCTTGCCTACCGCAATGTGTACAAGAGTAAATCGGGCGGTGTGTGTTACCTAAAGATGGCCCTCTCCTCAAATTTCTCGGTTGCTCTCTCCGAATTTGCCTAGGTGGGTCTCTCCTAATGATCCTAGGAGGTTCTCTCATGATGATCCTATGGGGTGCTTTCCTAACAAACTTAGGTGCCTCTTTCTTAACAATCCTAGGAGGCTCTCTCACACGTGTGGGAATGGGTGCAACATATTTTTCAAGCCCAATCCCACCCCTATCAGTTTTGATCTCGACTGTGCCTAAAATCTTATCAAGTTTTTCAGACCTAGACTCCAAATCAAATTTCACTTTACTTGAATCTTTCAATTTCACCTCAAGTTCACCTATCCTAGATTCAAGTACTCGTTTAGAATCCTCAAACTCTAAAAGCTCCTTTTTCATAGTCTCCATCAACCCTCTAAGACTATCTCTCTCACCCTCAACGTACTCAAGCTTCTCTTTTAAAATTTTTCCATGTGCCCTAAGTTCTTCAACTAAAAAATCATTATTTTTTATGGCACACTCTTTCAATTGAGCTTTCAATTTCAAATTTTCTTTCTTTGTTTTCAAAGTTTCAGCATAAAGTTCATTGTAAGCAGTTTGCAAGTCATGCTCATCTACACTTTCCTCCTCACTTTCATCCACATTCCCATCACTTTCACTATCATCACTAATCACACGGATGGAAAACTCTCGCCTAGAAGCATAAAAAACTTCTTCTTTCGAATCACAATCACTAAGGGTAGAAACATGATAAATCGATTTATTCAATTTCTTCTTTAAATTTGTGGTACACTCAAGTAACGTGTGACCAACACCCTCACAACAAGGACACCTCTCAGATTCGTTTTCAACAGAAGATTTAAAACAAGAGTTTGTGTGAATTTTCCAAATTTTTTCAAAAATTTGACATCGAAGATCATCAAAACCATTAAAATCCATTTTTGTGCAAAATCAGAATCAAAACACAATAACTTAGTGCAACAGGCTCTGATACCAATTTGAAAACGTGAGTAGACAAATTGTATCAGAAAGTAAATCCTCGAAAAATCAGGATCACGCGATAAATTAGCGTAACCCGCTCTGATACCAATTTGAGATAGCAGCTGCAGCGGAAATATTGCGACTTCTCAAATAAAAACCAATTTTAATTAATCCCAAATTTTAGTTAAACCCTAAGACATGCATCTAGATGATTTATCAAATAAAATATAGCATGCAGGATAAAAACAAACAATTTCAGGAAAAATCCCCCAAAGGGGCAAAACCTTTTATTTTCATTATAATATTGTAACATACAATTTCGGATTACAATGAAAATACAGTGACTAAGAATTACCCTCAGGTATCGGATTCTGTAGTCGGCGGCTGGAAATATCCCTTTCCAGGAGGGCAGCAATGAATCCACACGCAGCGAACCCACATGAACCTCAGTCCAATCAACAAAGGAAGAACCGCAGCACTCCTCAATGACACGCAGCCATGAAACTTTGTAGAGACTCCCTCAGCAATGACACGCAACCCTCGGTTGCAAAGATCTCTCCACAAAGGTTTGAACAAACACAAGGTTGTGTTCTTGGGTTACCAAAAAGATTCACAAAGGTTTGGCAATTGTGTGAATCAAAACATGAGTCTTGGGACTCAAAAATATGAAGACTAGAGTAATTTGAACACTCAAAAACGTCTTCTAAAGTCTTGCAAAACAACTCCCCCGAAGTTGGTATTTATAGGAAAAAATATGAAGAGTCCCACGTTCTTAAAACTCTAAAATTCTATCCAGCGTACAAAAAAAACAGCATTCTTTAAGGAATTTTCTTCATCTTCAAAAGGTCATAACTCCTTCACCGTAGCTCGGATTGAGGTGCCGTTTTTTCCAGTATCTTCGTTGCGGCGAGATCTTCAACTTTCCAGTTGACCAGACCTCCAAACTATGGATGTGAAATTACGAAAATGCCCTTGAACTCTCCTATCGTGCCTTTTTTCACTGTTTTGACTTCCCTTGCGTACCACTTGCATTAAGTCCCTAAAATCTTGGAACGTGAAGTCGTTGAGGCAGATGTGGGACACATTAATGGAGATGTTGAATACTTGATTCCCGGAATTCGGATAGAGGTCGTCATGTGAGATTGTGAGGTGACGTGCCAAATGTAGCGGCGTACGACATACACAAATGTAACATGTTGGACATGAGAAAAATGTCCTTACAGTGACCCCTAATAGGAGTCACAAATTAAGTCTTAGGCCATTATTTGTGACTGCTGTGAGTAGTTGTAAATTTATGACTGTTTGTAGTAGTTAAAAATTAAGTCTTGGGCCAAAATTTGTGACTGCTACAAGCAGTTACAAATTTATGACTGTCTATTACAGTCACAAATATTGTACCATAGCAAATATAACTTTGTGACTACTCATAAGAGTCATAACTTATGCCTATTCATAAATTTATGACTGCTTGTGATAGTTATAAATTCGTGACTGCTTATAGGAGTCACAAATTAATTATATGGTAACATTTGTGACTCTCATTAGTGGTGACAAACTAATTGACTTAATTTTTTTATTACCCAATGATTTTATCACCCCCATGAAGAGTCACAAAAAGGGAGTCACAAAATTAACATTTTGGTGTAGTGCCGTCAACTTCCTATCATCACTACAAATCAATCCAGTAAAAAAACTAATGATATTAAGCAATAACTAAGAATTTAAAATACCTTTTATCCGTATCAATCAATATATCGAAACTCTGCTCCGTATACAATCTTTTATGTTGGATTTTTCTCCCCTCCTATACAATCTTCCAACCAATTCCATAAAGAACATAAACCCTTTAACATGCAACAATGATATAAAAGATGATAAAAACAGTCAACAAAAGAAATAATATGACTAATCTGATATTGTCAACTTAATCAGCGGCTAGGGCGAGGGAAATGAAGGCAAGGGCGACGAGGGAGAAGACGAGGGCATGCGGTCGACAGTCTGTGCGATGCTTTTTTGGCTAGTGAAGTAGAAATGATGTGGGTGGGGTTTTGGTTTTGGTTTTGATTTCTTTTCTTTTTTTATTTTATTAGACTAATAGAAATAAGCAGGAGTAAAAATAGATAAAGGGGGATGCAAAATTGGTTTTAGCCGTCTCATAAGGTATTCCTTTTGAGACGGCTATTAATATGCGGTCTCTTTAGTATTATCTCAGTGATGAATAACTAATTAAGATGTTTTGACTTTTGTCTATTGCAGATATTTTGAAGACACTTCCTACATCCAAAAAGATTATGAAAATATATTTATATGATGATATGCTAGATGAAATTTACATGGGGGATATACCTATTAAAAACTTCAACAAAAGTGAATTGTTGGGAAAATGGTACCATACTAGGTATTCAAAGCCAAAAAATGGCGTTTAATATATTACAACTATGACTATAGATTTATGGAAGCAGAAGTTGGTGGTTGGTCATAGTCTTTACTCTAAGATTTGGGTGCTAGTCGAGATATATATGCTTTACATGCTTTTGTAATATTTTCTGTCCGGATTGGTTTACCAAATGACAAGAAATCTAATAACATAATATAATTTTGGTGTCTCCTCTCACAGGATTGACATGTGGCAACACTAATGAATGCACTATTTTCACACCTCCATACCTCATGAATTCTCATATATTAAAGTCCGTATCTTACCTGACTTTTTCAATTCCCTGAATGGTTCATCCTCCTTTCCCGTGTACATTTAATAAATATGATTGTCTACATTCCTAAATTGTTTGGTTCACACATTTTTAAAAGCTAACAAAAATATCTCAATCGGTATACCTTATCCCAGAAACTTATTAGATTTTATATCTTATTTATTTACTTTACTATTTCCTCACAATGGAACATCCTTTTCTTGGGATCATTCAGTTTTACTTGATTGCAAATTTGGGTGTGCTATATCCGAATAAGTTTGATAGTCCTATACTCATCAAACAACGAAGTTTGGGACACTATTGAAAGAGAAGAACATTGGAAAATGGCAACACTGCCAATATGAAGGAAAAGATCTCTCTCTCTCTCTCTCTCTCTCTCTCTCTCTCTCTCTCTCCACATAAGGGAAATCCATTTCAATCCAAGATCATCCTATTGTATACACAAAACTCGAGTAAGCAAACTATGCGTATTTTTTTGTGAGATATAGATGGAAGGCAGGCCTGTGCTTTTAGTTTCTTTTGCCCAAATAAATTCATGCTTTTATTGTTTCATATTTATTGATGTGGATTGTTTGAATGTCACGATTTCTTTTGTTGGCTCACAATTGCTATTAGTTCCGAATTAGTCATTTAGTGAAATTCCAGAAAAAAAAGTTTCTTTGTGCTTCATTTTTACAGCATAAATATTTATAAGCGGACAATTGAGTTCATTCACCAATTCATGATTTATATACTCTATTTGATTAAATCTCACAAAGATGTTAAATAATTTTGTAGTTGTTTGTTTAATATTTATTTTATTTAGTATCTTATTTGTTCAATTTTTTTTTGAAATAATATGCGTTTAATATTGATGGATAAAGAATCAACACTAATTTGCCATTGGATTATATTAATATTGTATTTATCTTAAAATTGTGAACTCTTTACTATCATACGTATAGTTTATGATTTAACAATGATTTTTCTCATATATTTAAAGCGTCCACAGATCGTGCAGGGCTAAAATCTAGTTTATAATAAAATTGTTAAGAGAGAGGGTTTTTAAAAGGTATTAGGCTTTTTGGAAGCAATCATTCTGACGTTTTGAAGTAGTTGCACTAAATACAAGGTTCTATAACTAATATATGGGGTATGAATTTGTTCGTAAGATACATCATAATTATAAAAGACGTTTATTTAAGGATGAGTATGAGCAATTAGATTGTAGTGAATGCAAAATTGATGTAAAATGATCAATTTTATTAAATGTAAGTGCAAAATTATCAAGTGTGATCATTTATATTTTGTAGTGTAGAAGAGTTACTAATGATTATTTATCATGCTTAACCTATATTATATTGCTTAACCAAAATTATATTTTTGAGTTCTAAAAATAATACATATAGAGAATATAGTAAAATAAATGTTCTTCTCTCGTTGCGAACTATAATACATGTATCACGGTAAAAAATTTATGAATTTAAGGTGAAAGGTATGTAACTCATGATACAATTTTGTATAATCAAATTTATGGGTTATAGAATGTCCGTCGGAGCAAATGAGTATGAATTAGTTATATTAAATAGAGAATTAAGGTAAAGGTCATGTTCCTTCCTATATTTTAATTTTTAGGACAATGCTTTTCAAGTTTATAAATCTAGTCCATGTAGTACAATAGCATTTATAAATCTAGTCCCTGTGGTACAATACCTTTATTTTTTTGGTCCGCGCCAGCGGCACTATTTTTCACCTTTTTTCATTGTATTTTTAGTACAGGGACTAAATTTATAAAATTATATGGAGTGTCCTATTTTTATATACTTTGAGCACTATGAGGACCTTTTTCCAAAACTCCCTTCATTAAATGTATTGGGACGCAATGTAATTCATTGCGTGTCACAATAACGTCTTCCCAACCGGATTGGATTCCACTCCTTTATGGCCTCTATTTTTTTATTTTATTTTCTTTCTGAAATGAGCTTTATGGCCTCTATAAATGCATAAAATTGGTAACAAAAGAAACCAAACTTTGGTCATAACCAAACAAACCATTCTCTTTCTCGTCCGCATTAACTATCAGCACAAACAATTGGCCACACAACCCCCCAATAGATAACGTTTTGTCATAACCTCCAAAATCTCCTCTTTCCCCATAAATCTTTAAATTTAGATTTTTCCCACCATTCTTCCAAAGCAAAACCCTAATATCTCACAATATAATGTTCGCCATTCTTTTCTTATCTAACCTTTAACACCACATCCACAGACCCATTTAATCCCTCATTTGATTTTACATATAAAGATGGCTATTCCTTACCCTCATTTTATTGGGTCCGAAAAACAAACATCAGAAGTCCCCCTAATGGTGTCCCCAGCGTCACCCGTTATATTAACCCAAGACGAGTTGAAGAAAATCGCTGCTTATAAGGCCGTGGAGTTTGTCGAGTCAGGTATGGTTCTCGGGTTAGGAACCGGGTCAACCGCTTGCCACGCGGTGGATCGAATCGGGGAGCTTTTGCGGCAAGGGAAACTCACAAACATAATCGGGATACCCACTTCCAAAAAGACCCACGAGCAAGCGGTTTCCGTTGGGATACCCTTGTCGGACCTTGATACCCACCCGGTTATCGACCTGGCCATTGATGGGGCGGATGAGGTTGACCCGTTTATGAATCTGGTTAAGGGTCGGGGCGGGAGTTTGTTGAGGGAGAAGATGATTGAGGGGGCTTGCAAGAAGTTTGTGGTGATTGTTGATGAGTCCAAATTGGTTAAGTATTTGGGTGGGAGTGGGTTGGCTATGCCCGTTGAGATTGTGCCCTTTTGTTGGAAATTTACTGCCCACAAGCTTCAATTGTTGTTTAATGAATCGGGTTGTGTTGCAAAGCTGAGGACTTATAGCGACAATGGGTTGCCTTTTGTGACGGATAATGGGAATTATATTATTGATTTGTATTTCAAAAAAGATATTGGGGATTTGAGGGTTGCTAGTGATTTGATTTTGCGATTGGCGGGTGTGGTGGAGCATGGGATGTTTCTGGATATGGCAACTACGGTGATTGTGGCTGGTGAGATGGGTGTCACCGTCAAGAATAAGTAGGTTAATTTATTCATCAATGTTTGAAATTTTAGTAGGTAACTTATTAGAATTATAATTTTGGTTTACGGTCGTTGTCCTGGTAATTTGGTCTTCTTGCTTTGGCCTCATTGGCCTAAATTTTGTTCGTGCAATGGGGAAACTTTTTTTTAATCAAATTTATTGAATTTTGGAATTGCGTTGATGATTCTTTTCATGTAGAATTATAATGATGTGTTTAAATGGTTTTTTTCCCCCTATTGGGTTATTAGGGTTTTGCTGTATTATTGACTGCTTAATTTGAACGCGGTAGCAGAATATATGAGAGATTATACGGAGTTCGTTGATTTGCAATGGACGATCCTAGCCAATGTCTATGCTCATAATTCCTTTTTATATGCGTTCTTATTTAGCATCTTATTGGAGAGTTTTATTATAAACTTTGTTCGGAGTGCTTAGGAAGATATATTTCCTTAAAAGTTAGCGGGGAAAAGTAAAAGGAGAGTGAAATAAAGGAAAATTAGAAGTATTTTATTTTTTGTGTGTGGTTAATAGAAAAAAATTGTTTTCCGGATATTTATTTTAAAAAATATAATAAATTATTTTTAATAATTTAAAATAGAATAAAACAAATAAATAATAAATATACAATATTTAATAACAATAAGAAAAGAAACTTACAAGTAGTTTGTTAAATGAAATTAACGATATTAACTTGAAAGTTGATAACGAAATTCGACCCCAACGAATTCACGTTGTATCCTTAAGACAATTTTGTTTGCTTAATAGGTGTTCAAGGTTGTAAGCAATCGTTTCCCAGAATAGAACGGATTTTTCGTCCTTAACAATAGCAACACTTCAAACTGTTAAGGCTCCGGCAAACTCTATAAATGTATGTACTTCGAACACTGAATTCTACTTTGAATAAGAGCAAAAATGCTAATACAGGATGCAGGAGCGAGAGAGAATGGTTAGGAAATTTTTTGGTGTGAAAAAATTGAGTCTGGAGGATTCCTTCTATAGTGTTGTTCATTGCCATTTGACGAGGCGCAATGCCTTTTTTTTTTTACAAACAATCACACTCTTTTAGTAAACAGTCGACCGTTTAATGTTAATTAAAAAGGACGTCCCTTTTCGTGATTGATTAAATCATTTTTTTAATTAATTAAGCTTTTCACCAGAAAATATGTGACTGTTCAATAATTTTGTCACGAATTAATTAAAGCCCCTAAACAGTTTGGGTAATTAAAATTTGGCTCATAAATTTTAAAAATATTATACTCCATTATTAGCCCAAGCTCCACAGAGCCGAGCTGGCCAGGCGATGGCATGCGTGTGGGCTTTTGACCTAAAGTCCACTTAGAATAGCATAGGTCATTTTCTATTTAAAGAGTTGGGATATCTCCAAAGCATTAAGTCTTATTTCCAAACAAGGAGTATATTAACTTTTTACTTTCTTCATATTCTTCTAATGTGGGACAAAAGTCTCACACCAAGTTTACTATATACATCTCATCTCAAGTGGGTGAGTTTTGAGACTATTTTCTCATTAAATACTTAATGGGTTTAGATATGTACATATAATACATTATACTCCTCCCGGAGGAGTACACGATTATGCTAGGTCTCGCTAAAATCAACATGCGGATCCCACTCCAATTGGAGCTCAAAGTCGCTTAATTATGACTTATTTAAACCAATTTCCAACAATCCCCCACACTAATGAAAAAATGGCTTTCTATACCATTCTACAGAAGAAACGTATTCATGCTCGATTGTAGTAGAAGAAAACTGCATCGGAATAAGTAGCCAGAGACTTTGAACTTTACTTAGTGAGTATCCATCAGATTTTCTTGGCTAATAGTGAGCAAGATGCCTTAAACAGTCAACCGCTTTTGTAAAACAAGACAACAGAAGTCACACAATTCCTTTCGAACACTGTTGGTTTTAACGTTTGTGTTCATTATGGTTTTGAACACTACATAGTTCATGAGTGTTTTAGAGAATTTTGCCTTCTCAAATTTTCATAGAAGCGGTTCTTAAATCTCGCGGCAGCGGTGCATTGTCTCATCATTGGAGTGGATTGGAGTATATATATGTAACAACCCGGATTTTTTAAATGGGAATTTTTACATTAATTTTGGAAATCGGAGAAAAATGAAATTTTGGATTTTATAAATTTTATAATTTAAAGTGTTGGTTTTTTTATTTGAAAAATAATTTTTCAAACGAAATTGGAATCGGAATTAAAATGGAGTTTTAATTGAATTTTTATTATTTAGAAGAGTCCTCAAAATATAAAACTCTCTAAGAGTCCTCAAAACATAAAACTTTCTAGTAAAAATAATATTTTTAGAAATTCGACCGTCCGATCAAGCTGAATTTTTGTCAGCAGTCCTGTCTCGTCGTTCTCTACAACATACTAAAATTTCAAGCGATTCTAACGGTCCGATCGTTCGTAACATTTTTTCGAGTATTTGTATTTGATTAGGACTCTAATTATTTTTGGTATATAAAGATAAAGTAACGAGTTTAGATCTTTTAAAACACATTTTAGCCTTCTCAAAAATCAGAATCCTCTCATCTTCTTCAACCTCAAAACCCTAGACCCATTCTACATAACTTTCAACTCAAGTTTTGTCAAGATTAACCTGATTTTCTCAAGACGCGTCAAGAACAAATCTTTGTCAATTTTTTTTAGAGGAATACACATTCAAGATCAGATTTCTAAACCAACTTTTATTCAGGCATGTTGACCCTATTATTTTCCTTTAGTGTTATGTGTCTTGATTGTAGCCTCCATTAAACTCATGTTTTCTAAAATAAGATATGAATATAAAGATTGAAGAGATAAATTTCGGGGTTGTTTTACATAAAAAAAATTTATGATACCGAATACTTATAACTGTGTATTCTTTGGGTTGTGTCAGTGTAGTCGATTTTGCTATGGGCACATGTAGAGGAGCCCTTTTAAAAGTAGATTTTGATATTTCATGTGAAACCCCTAGTTTAATTTAATTTCTTGCGTGAGGAAAATAAGGATCATGATAGGACTTGCATGTAGCGATTATTCTAAAAATCATAATATTTAGGTGTCTTTGATTTTCACTTTTTAAATTGAATTATTTAAATGGGAATTTAGTATTATTATGAATGTTGTTATAATTTGGAATTGTGTTACTCTATGGAAATATGATAATTTTTCGGGAAGATTGGGTATGATAGATAATTGGTTTTCACCCTTGTTATAGTACACTTGTTAGGCATGGGACTAGTAAGTGGGCCTTAATTACGATTTATGCTAATTAGGTATGGGACTAGTTAGTGTAAGTCTATGCGGGTTATATAATTTGGGGTGGGGGCTGATTTTCTATATTATACCTTTATTGTGATAGCCTAGGATTGATATCTAGGTGGAGTGAAATTTTGTAATCATTCTTTGCTTAGGATATGACGATATTGTGTTTTGGGAACCCTTAGTTGGGACTAAAGGTTATTTTGAGGATTTTCACATCGCTTTTAAGGGTGCGGGAAATTAATGTGATTTATGAAAACAAGGAATGTAGAATTTAATATCGCAGGACTAAAACGGATATTAAAAATTTATTGGCGACATAATGTGTCTAGGGCCGACAGTTTGAACGGGTCAGAGGACGAGTTATGTCGTGTCGTGTGTGGAACCTTGTCATATCGCGAGGGTCGCAGGATAAAAACGGACCAGACGGCGGACTTGACAAGGGGACGGGTGCGTGTGTGGAACCTTGTCATATCGCGAGGATCGCAGAATAAAAACGGATCAGACGGCGGACTTGACAAGGGGACGGGTATTGGTAATATTCTTCACGGTTAAATTAAATAAAAGTTAACATTATTGGGAATGTGGGTTAATTAAAATTATATTGGTGTGGCTTTTATGAAAACCTGGCAGGTAATTGTGAATTTATTTATGGTGATTAATAATCTCGAAATTAAAAGATTCTATTGTTATAGTCGATATATATATCACTATTGTCTGGGTTCAAGGACCCTATTTGAGGAGAGTAACCGGTTACATGCTCGGGGCTTTGGCTCTGACACATGCATTGACTAATCTTTTTCAGGATTTTTTGGGAGTTGCTGCATAGGATTCATTGGAGATCTTTTGGAGGTGCAACTGGATTTATGTTACTGCTTTAGTAGTTGGATTTTCTCTTTCCATTCAGTCGTTTATTTGTGTGACTATTTTGGAGTTATTGGGCCTTGTTGGTTCCAAAGTTGTTTTAAGTTTTCAGTTGGATTGATTTATATCATTATTGGAGTATGGATTTCTTTTGGAGTTAGCATGTGATGGATCTTTTATCACTTAGTTGTTTATGATCATTTGATATTAATTCAATTATGTTTCTGATGGACTGGTTTATTTATGTCTCATATTTGTCTCATGCTAAGAATGGTATTTTATTTACTCACGCCCGGCTTAGTTTTGGTGGCGGCCGACGTCAGAAATAGGCGGGGTGTGACAGATGGTATCAGAGCATGGTCTTAGGTCTCGTAGGTTATGAGTCCGTTTAGCTTCCGCGTTGCCGATCTTTGATTCCCTTTGATGATTCGTACTTCTTAAGGTAGAGGGTCTAGTATAGATGTTAGATGTGTTTCTTGAATATGTGAAGTTTTGAGTTAAGGACGTTGTAGACATTGAGTTTAGAATTAGTAAGCTTGATGTGGGGATCCTTAGAATGGATTTTGGAGACGATAATTATTTTGGAGATTTTAGTACAGATGTTAGGTACCGTATGTATCGATTTTTGATGTTGAGATTTAATTTGAGGAAGTTAGAATTTTAATGACTTTTGGATATAGGATCGAGTGGGGGATTTTGAGAGCATGTCACTACACCAAATCCTGCGAATGGTCACGCCTAGTGGGTCACGGCCCAAGTCCGCGACCAGATGGTCGCGGACTTGGACCGTGACCCATTCATTTTTTGGCGTGACCATATTTATTATCACACTAAATTATCCATGCTCTGGAAATGGTCACGGATTAAATCCCTGACCATAGAGGGTCACGGCCGGAGTCCCTGACCAGGCCTTGACTAGTTTGGCGCCAAAATTCCCTCCAAACTGGTCGCGGGTCGGTCACGGCCCAAATTCGTGACCAGGTCGTGACTCAGTTTGGCGCCAAAATCCCTCTAAACTGGTCGCGTATGGGTCACGGACTTGGGCCGTGACTAAGGGCGCGCCGAAGTAGAAAACACACACATTAAGGGTCACGGCTATGGGCCGTGACCATCTGTGGGACTGGGTCACGGCTATGGGCCATGACCATACATCATTCAAACACCAAGGCTGTTGGAAAAGGGTCACGCATTATGGGTCACGGCCCATAGCCGTGACCATATAGAAATCCCCATTGTTCTGCAAGAAAGTGATGGGTCGCGCGTATGGGTCATGGCTGTTGTCCGTGACCAGTTTGGAAACTCCATTGTCGAAGTCATTAATGGGTCACGGCTCTTGGCCGTGACCAGGTCGAAATCGCCAGAAATCATGCTCATTAATGGGTCGCGCACATCGGGTCAGGGCTGTAGGTCGTGACCATAGTCTAGTCTTAAAAAGAAAATTCCCAGCTTCTCATTTATTACATCCCACTTCGTTGCTGTAATTTCGAGCTGCGATTTCGAGCTAGGGTTTTTGCGATTTCGAGCTGCGATTTCGGTTGGATTTCTATTGGATTTGCATTTGGATTTCAGTTGGATTTGCATTTGGATTTCAGTTGGTATGTATTGATTCATTTGGATTTTGTGATTTCTAACTAAAGCCCTAATTTTTGTGTATGTATGTGTAGATTTATGTTTGTATGTGTGTATGTGTGTGTATGTATAGATTGTATGTATGTGTATGTATAGATTTATGTCAAAAAAAATATTAGGGTTTAGTAAACCTTAAATAGTATGTGTGTGTATGTATAGATTGTGTCAATAAACCCTAGCTTGTATGTGTGTGTATGTATAGATTATGTCAATAAAACCTAGGTTGTATATGTGTGTATTTGTGTGTATGTATAGATTATGTCAATGAAATATATTGTTGTGCATGCACCAAAGGGTATGACTACTGAAGTAGACGCATTAAAGGCTCCAAAAGAGTTCCAGTCAGCTCTTGATGACAACCCTAATTTGAAGGATCTTTTAGTTGATTTAGAGGAAGATTGAGTATCAAAATATTATTTTATCCTCATCAATCTTATTTGTATCCAATTATGATATTGACATTGTATTAGCACTTTACATTAATTTATGAATTTCATCTACTTTTAAATGTAATGTCCTGATATTGAACATAACTGTTTGCAAAATATTTTTTGGTTCTACCCTTTTTTTAATTGAACATAACTGTTTGCAAAAAATTCATTATTTTTTCACTGTCATAAGATACATTGATGTTGGGGTCGAACTATTATCAAACATAATCTGAAATTGCATCGCTGCTGGCATAGAGAAGGTTCTGATTGGCGTTGGGTGTAACAAAATATCCAGGTAATGGATAGACCTATGATGAACTTTATTTTAAGGTTAAATATGCATTGATTCAATTTTTTTAATTATTTTGGGTTTGGATAACTTTTGAACAAAGAATAGTTAGGGTGAACACTAGAAAAAGAAGTCATTATCCAACGGATTGCCACTTTCTATGTTTAAGGCGCTCCCGGTTTGATTGTACGAAGTAAATTTGCAAAAAATTAGAATTAATCATAAAAACATGCCATCGAATGGTGAAAACGTAAAATAGCCACAAAACAGTCCCATAAGAGTCACGAACACCTCGCACGAGACCAATGTAAATCGCAGGAACTGACCGTTTAGTCACGGCGCTCCCGGTTTGAGTGTATGACGTAAATTTGCAAAAAAAGAAACTTAAGCATAAAAACATGCCATCGAAGGGTGAAAATGTAAAACAGGCTTAAAACGATCCCGTAAGAGTCATGAACCCCTCGCACGGGACTAATGTGACTCGTAGGAACTGACCGCGTAGTCACGGGGCTCCCGGTTTGAGTGTATGACGTAAATTTGTAAAAAGTTAGACTTAAGCATAAAAACATGCCATCGAAGGGTGAAAATGTAAAATAGCCATAAAACGGTCCGGTAAGAGTCACGAACACTTCGCACGGGACTAATGTAACTCATAGAAACCGACCGCGTAGTCACGGGGCTCCCCGTTAGAGTGTACGACGTAAATTTGCAAAAAAAATAGACTTGAGCATAAAAACATGCCATCGAAGGGTGAAAACGTACAACAAGCACAAAACGGTCCCGTAAGAGTCACGGACACCTCGCACGGGACCAATGTGACTCGTAGGAACCGACCGCGTAGTCACGGCGCTCTCGATTGGAGTGTACGACATTAATTTGCAAAAAATTAGACTAAAGCATAAAAGCATGCCTTAGAAGGGTGAAAACGTAAAAAAACCACAAAACGGTACCGTAAGAGTCACAAACACCTCACACGGGACCAATGTTAATAGTAGGAACCAAACGTGTAGTCACAAGGATCCCGGTTTGAGTGTATGGCGTAAATTTGCAGAAAGTTAGACTTGAGAATAAAAAAGATGCCATCGAAGGGTGAAAACGTAAAACACCCACAAAACGGTCCCGCAAGAGTCACAAATATCTCGCACGGGACCAATGTAAGTCGTAGGAACCGACCGTGTAGTCATGGTGCTCCCGTCTTGTGTGTGTACGTGTGTGCATGTTTGTGTGTGTTCGCGTGTGAGTGGGAAAGGGGGGAGGGGATGGGCAGGGGGCGCGTGTGTGCATGTTTGCGCGTGTGCGAGTGGGGAAGGGGGGAGGGGACGGGCAGGGGGCGCGCGTGTGCGTGTGTGTGTGTGTTTGTGTGTGTGTGTGTGTGTGTGTGAGTGGGGAAGGGGGGAGAGGACGGGGCATGTATGCATATATGTAGTGAGAGTGTGTGCATATATGCATATATGTATATATGTAGTGAGAGTGTGCGTGTGTTTGTGTGCGCGTGTAAGTGTGTGCATATTGGTGATAAAATCCAAAATAAAATAGAGAGTATACCTGATCTAGGGTGAATCCAAGAGTGGGATCTACAAAACAAACCTCCTGACACTCATTTCGGTCATCTGATCCGTTACGGTTACCTCTGGTTCCGGTATCACGTAGGACTTTAAATAATTGTCACCTGAAAGAGAAATAACATATCTGCATATATAATTATTAATATGAAACTAATATATATGCAGGGGGCGTAGTAACGGGGCAGGGGGCGGGGCGAGGCAGTGCTGCATATATATGCAGTGCATATATATGCAACTGCTGCATATATATGCAGTGCATATATATGCAACTGCATATATATGCAGTGGGGGGAAGGAGGGATTGGCGCATCTACAAGTTGAGAGTGTGCTCGGGCAAGTGGGCTAACCAGAACTACTAGTAACGAGATTTGCCTGCAATACGAGTAAGGGGAATGGAACTCTTGTTTGAGAACTTTAGCTACGGACTTAGGTTAGCTAGCTCAGCTTCTCCTATGGCTATTTGGATTAAGGAAGTAGGGTAATGCGCAGACAAAGAAGGCCTAATATAATAATGGTGAGTCGAATCAGGCGCGGCAGCCGTTCGTGCATATATATGCAGTGCATATATATGTAACTGCTGCATATATATGCAACTGCTGCATATATATGCAACTGCATATATATATATATATGCTAATGCCTTTTTAATTCGTCCGGCCAATGAGACAAATTGGGCCCCAAATGCCCGGGATGGGGAAATGTGTTTCCATGAACATAGTTTATAGTATGGAATTGGAATTTCACTAACCAAACCCATCTAGGGCTTCTGTTCATGCCTTAATCTTGTGCCCTCCCAACTTATATCGAACGTTTTGCGTATACTATTCAGATTTATGGTTCACTTCCATAACTTATTCGAGGCCGAGAAACCAATGAATAAGATAAAATTACTAATTGTTTACCATCCGTAAACTTCCCAAAGGGTTGGAAAACCCTTTGTAAGAGTATTCATTATACTTATGTGTCCCAATATGAATAGTTTATCAAATTTCGTTGAACGAATATACTTTGAGTTTTAACCTTGAGTTCATTCCAATAAAGGGTGAAAACTCGAAACAGCCCCCGAACGGCCATGTGGGTGGTACCAACACCTCCCACGGGACCAACGTAACTCGTAGGAACTGACCCCGCAGCCGCGGGTCTCCCGGTTTGAGAGTAATACAGTAATTTGCATATTTCAAGACTTAGGCTTAAAAACATGACGTTAAAGGGTGAAAACTCAAAACAGTGTGACACCCCAACTAATTAAATACCGGGTAGCTACTCCTTTATTAAATTAATTCAAAATGCCAAGTTGGCTCAGCTAATAGCATCACTGTCGAAAACATTTTATTATTACTAACCACCTAGTATTTAAAAAGTAAGTTGCCAAATTTTAATTAAAGTCTGATTAACATGCAACAAGTGTAAAGAATAATAATAACACCATTCACCATAACGAAGTAAATAGGATAATCATCACATAATGTAAATAAAGTCTGGAGGAAAACTCCTCACTACAAATCCCACAACTGAAATAAGTAACGAAATACTGAATACTGAATCAATACATGCCAAAGTCTGAAAAACTAAAATGGAAAGATGTCTCTAATAGAAATGGGCAACATGCCCTACAACTGATAAATACTGAATCAAGCATCCAAATGAAAGAAGCGTCTATAAGCAAATCCCTGTAGCTTCCACAAACAGCTACAGCTCGCCACCTGAATGAGTATCCTATGCATGGTGTCCTTGTGGCTGGGCACTTAAAAATGGTTTTACAAAAAAGTAGATTTGAAAGCAAACGGGTCAGAGCCCGAATGTGGAGATATTTTAAAAACCTGCAAGTGCTTTAAAAACATTTAAAACATTAAATGAAAGTACATTTTAGGACGTGCACTCACATGATATTCTCACCTCTCGTCTAACTGTGCACTCCTAACGTAAGTACCCATCTAAAACGACACAAACCACTAGCTAAGTGACATCATATCTAGCTAGGCTGTCATAGGTCCTACCCTTATTACTCGGTTCCATTAACATTATAACGATCTCAGTTAAGTAGGTGCATAACATAAATTCAGCTTCTTATACAAAAGTAATACAACTCGTTATAGATTAGCCCTCTATGTTATTCCATAGTTACACACAATACCATATGAAAATTCCCAGTTTATTAAGCGTATATTTTTCACAATATAAATAAACAATATAAGCACCCCGAGACTAAGCTGCGGTCCACACATACTCTGCTATCCATCCCGGTACATCACGTACATAAGGATCACATATTCCGAATCTCTCAGGAATAGTTCAGATAACACAAATCACAAATAGTGGAGGCGAACACAGTCACATCACATGGGTCACGCACATACCTGCGCTCCCACGATCAGCAGACTTATTAACATCCCAATAAGTCCTTCTCTGACCTATGTTCATCGAGGTAACCAGTCTAAATCCGGGCAACACAAGGATTAGAGGGCCCTAAGCGAACGTAAACCTCTCGTGATAGCAAGTATGGTAGGTATGTCATACACACAATTCATATACCAATACTAAGTAAACACACATCTTAGTAATCCCGTAGTTTAATTGTATTACTATTCTCATTCTAGTACCAATATATAATTTACACACTTTATACGATTCCGGTTTATAATCATAAGCGCCATAATTTATTCTCACGTCGTAGTAGACACTCACGTCTCAACCCAAACAGTCCGTTGATTTAAATCACTCGTATATAATTTACTCCTCATAATAACCCAAAAGTCCCAAATCTATCAATACATCATCAAAGGAATGTTATCTCTACCCTCGAACAAGTTTACGGGACTCCCAAAATCAAAATAGGCCAAAAAGGCCTAAACTGCCAGCTCGTTAGAAGTCTCGTTCGAACGAGGCTGTTCGAACGAGATCCAGTTCGTTCGAACGAACTGTACCTTCTAACGAGATCTCGTTCGAACGAAGTATCGAACGAAATTCCCTTTCGTTAGAAGCGACTGGTCAACTCGTTAGAAGCTCGTTCGAACGACCTGGGGAGGTCTTCTAACGAGGGACCAGTTTCGGCCCAGATTTTTCCCAATCTCGTTTTTTCACCATTTCTACTCCTCAAATCTCCTCTAAAATTAGTCCCAACGATTGTTTTAAGGTCTCTAATCAATCCTAAATATACTATAGTCACATCCTAACATGTTTTAAAGGATTAATTCATCCTAACATCAATCAATTTACAAATCTCTACACTTTTCCCCCAATTATTCAAGAACATAAACCCTAGAATTTGTAATCATCAATTAGTCCATTCTAGATCCGTTTTTGTTACATCCAACATATATTAATACCAGAATAATCATCTCTATGTGATTCTACATGCAATTTGTCCTCAATATTCAAGTTCTAAGTCCAATTAACATGGGTTTCCATTTATCTTCCAAGAACAATTGTAAATCTTCAAATTATCTAACATGGAAGAAACATTCTCTGAATTAAAAGAAATTAAATCACTTGCCTCGAGTGTCTCTGAATTTGATGTTGATTTCCTCTCTCTTTCTGTAGAATTCCCTCTCTCTCTCTTTCTCCAAGCTTCTTCTCCAATGGCTATGGTGGCTAGGGTTTTCTTATGGAAAGTAATAGAACCTAATTCTAATAACCTACGTAACCTATTGGGTTAACATGGGTTGGTTAGTGGCTTAGTGGGTCAAACCCACATCAGATTTACTTCTCTAATTTTCGTCATTTTTAATTCCTAAAAATACGAAATTACCAAAATACCCTTTATATTGCCGGTATGGCCTAAAAATACCCCGGGACCAAAACTACACCCCCGGCTAGTGTCTTCTGACTATTTCGACCCTTCCGGACGCGTTGGCGCACTCAAAATGACCATACGGTTAATAGAATTTAAATTCATTTTTATAATTAAAATAATTATATCCTGACGCGACTGTCACACGCGTCCCAATAAAATGACCAAATTGCCGTATATCAATCTCACGACAAATTTCATAGTTCAACATTCAATATAACATCATATATACTCAATATAGTCAAATACCAACTCACATCTCGCTAGTATTTTATCCGGATTAATTCCCAATTAATTCTCATTTAATAATTAATCCCAAAAATAAATATAGCCAAAAATACGGGGTATTACATACTCCCCCCTACTAACTGAATTTCGTCCCGAAATTCGAAACTAGAAAGTACCTGCTAAAAACAACTCTGGATAACGTTCGCGCATCTCATCTTCGCGCTCCCATGTGGACTCCTCGACATTGTGATGTCGCCACTGAACACGCACTAACGGAACTATCTTTGACCGCATCTTCCTCTCACTTCGGTCCAAAATAGCAATCGGCCCCTCCTCGTAGGAGCTATCCGGCTGGAGATCGATGTCCTCCACCGCAATGTGAGAATGAGCCAAATTATCTCTAAGGTATTTCCTTAGCGAGGAAATATGAAACACATCGTGAATCCGATGCAAATGCTCCGGTAACCCAAGTCTATACGCAAACGGTCCGATCCGCTCAATAATAGGAAACGGCCCCACGTATCTCGGTGTCAACTTCCCCTTCTTCCTAAATCGCATAATCCCCTTCATAGGAGATACTCTGAGCAAAACCTGGTCCCCCACTTGGAACTCCCTGAAAAATCTCTTCGCATCAGCATAACTCTTCTGCCTGTCTTGAGCTACCCGAATGCGACTCCGAATCAACTCAATCCTTGCCGAAGTATCTTGAATCACTTCCGGTCCAAGTAGTTTGTTGTCCCCCACCTCTAACCAACATGCTGGGGAACGACAAGGCCTACCGTACAATGCCTCAAACGGAGCCATGCCAATAGTGAACTGGTAGGAGTTATTATAAGCAAACTCTACCAGTGGAAGGTATTTCTCCCATCCACCTCCAAAGTCAATAATGCACATGCATAGCATGTCCTCCAACATCTGATTTGTGCGCTCTGTCTGCTCATCGGTCTGCGGATGATAAGCCGTACTCAACCGCAATTCCGTGCCCATGGCCTCCTGGAAACTCTCCCAAAACCTCGAAACAAATATCTTGTCTCTGTCAGACACGATATTTAGGGGCACACCGTGAAGTCTCACAACCTCTGAAATGAAGAGCTGGGCATACTGTCCCGTAGTGTAGTCAGTCCTTACGGGTAAAAAGTGAGCGACTTTGGACAACCTGTCCACAATTACCCAAACGGAGTCGTTACCCCTCTGCGACGTAGGCAACCCCGTGATAAAGTACATGGATATGCTCTCCCACATCCACACCGGGACCTCCAACGGCTGTAGCAGTCCTGCCGGTCTCTGATGATCCACTTTTACAAGCTGATAAGTGGCGCATTTCAAAACAAACTCAGCAATATCTCTCTTCATACCGCTCCACCAATACTGGCGTCTCATGTCTTAGTACATTTTGTCCCCTCCGGGATGTACCGCGAATCGTGAGCCGTGCGACTCTGCCATCACCTCGTGTCGCAATTTCTCCCCTTCCGGAACTACCAATCTCCCATTGAAGCGTAATCCCCCGTCTGAGCTGACGGTATAGGACTCGGCTCCCTCTGCTAGTAATCGAACTATCTGCTCCTGACAGAACGAGTCATTAGCCTATGCCCGTACTACCTTCGTGACAATCTGCTGTGTAACGGTCATCACAGACATGAAAGATCGGGCTACTGCATCCTGGTGTCCTAACTCCTTCCACTTTGCCTTCCACACCTCTGTCAGCTCATCTGCTGGCCTACGGCTCAACGCGTCTGCTACCACGTTAGCCTTACCTGGGTGATACTGGATATCGAACTGGTAGTCTTTCACAAACTCAAGCCACCTACGCTGCCGCATATTCAACTCTTTCTGCGTGAACAGGTATTGTAGGGACTTGTGGTCCGTGAATAGTTGGAACTTCTCCCCCAAAAGATAGTGTCTCCAAATCCGTAGGGCAAATACCACTGCTGCCAACTCCAAATCATGAGTGGGATAATTCTTCTCATGAGGCTTAAGCTTACGGGAAGCATAAGCTATGGCCTGTCTCTCCTGCTGTAATACACCCCCAAGTCCTTGCAAAGACGCGTCGGTGTAAACCAAATACTCAACTCCCGGTCTCGGCAATGCTAACACAGGTGCTGAGGTCAACTTATTCTTCAATTCATCGAATGCCAACTGACAGGCATCACTCCAGATGAATGGCACACCCTTATGAGTCAGATGTGTCAAAGGACCCGTTATCTTCAAAAACCCTCGAATGAATCTCTTGTAGTATCCTGCTAGACTCAAGAAACTACGAATTTCAGTCGGTGTCGTGGGCTGTCCCCACTCCTTCACCGCGGATACCTTCCTCGGATCAACAGATATCCCCCGGTCGGAAATAATGTGTCCCAAAAACTGGACCTCCTTCAGCCAAAACCCGCACTTCTCATATTTTGCATACAACTCGTTCTGACGGAGTGTCTGCAAAACTTGCCTCAAATGCTCGGCGTGCTCCTCCTCTGTCTGGGAGTAAACCAGAATATCATCAATGAAGACAATGACAAACTAATCTAGGAAATCCCTGAACACTCTGTTTATCAAGTCCATAAACACAGCTGGGGCGTTGGTCAAACCAAAAGGCATAACCCGAAACTTGTAAGAACCATATCTCGACAAGAACGCAGTCTTCGAGACATCCTCCTCCCGGATACGCAACTGATGGTATCCCGGTCTCAAATCAATCTTTGAGAAGAAAGAAGCTCCTCTCAACTGGTCGAATAAGTTATCGATTCGAGGCAACGGATACTTATTCCGTATCGTGACCTTATTCAATTCTCGGTAGTCCACACACAATCTCAGTGAACCGTCCCTCTTATTCATAAACAAAACTGGAGCGCCCCAAGGTGAGGTACTCCTGCGAATAAAGCCCTGACCTAACAGCTGCTCTATCTGATCTCATAGCTCTCGCATCTCTGCCGGAGCCATACAGTACGGTGTGCGTGCTATAGGCCTCGTATCTGGCAATAGGTCTATAACAAAGTCTATCTCTCGACTGGGGGGTAGGACTGGTATCTCCTGAAACACATCCGAATACTCCCTGACAACTGGGATAGAATCTAAAGGAATCACAACCTCCTTAGAGGTATCTTCCTCTATGTAATACAGATGAGTGGTCGATCCTCCCTCTGGGCGAGGCATCGCCACTACGAACATCTCTTGCCCCGAAATGGCAAAAACAATGCTCCCGCTGAAGCAATCAATCATGGCCCTATAAGCTACGAGCCAATCCATACCGATAATCACATCGTGAACATGCATATCTAATACCAACATGTCTGCATGTAATACCAAACCACCAATCTCTACCCCCACTCCCCGGCATATAAAGAAAATAAGTGACCCACTCCCCAATGGTGAGTTGACACACGTCACTGTGCTCTCTGCCGTAGCTAACAATCCTAAGGCTTTCGCAAAATGTGTAGCTATAAAACAATGTGTAGCCCCCGTATCAAACAATACCGGACCCATAGTGCCATGGATAGGAAACGTACCCTCAATTGCGGGCGGTGCCTTTGGAACTGCTGTCTGGTGGACGTTGTAAACACGTCCATACTATAGCTGTCCCTGTTGAACTGGGACTGCTGGAATGGGTGGCAATGCTGCCATCTGTGGCGGTGCGGGGAGAGCGGCGGGAAACATAGGCCTCTGCGGCTCCTGGCGAGCACCCTGATGCTGCTGCTATGGGGCCCTGCCCCTATCAGGACAATCCTGTCGTTTATGGCCAGTCTTGCCACAAACAAAACACTTCCCTGGGAAGTTCCCTCCTCTCTGCCCCTGCGGTCCCCGGCCCTGGTGGCCGTTACCGTTCCTCCCTTGGCCCTGCTGGCCCTGTTGAAACTGCTGCCCATTTTGCCCCTGTTGGCCCTGATGGCCGTTTGGGCCCTGATGGCCGTTTGTACCCTGATGGCCCTGACGGAAACCTCCATGTCCCTGTCTGTAGTTCCCTGAATGGAACCTCTTCTGATCCCCCTGCTGGGAACCCTGCTCACCCTGTCTCTGCCCCTGAACAGATTGTGCCCCACCGGCACCATGTCCTCCAGTCCTGCCCTGATGGCTAGACTCTCCCGATCTCTTGCTCTCAGTCATATAAAAGCGGTGGTCCTGGAAGTGTAACAAAGCAGCATTAACCACATCAGAATACGTGGCCAACGAAAGGTTCCCTAACAGATGCTGACGGATCCTCCATGTCAACCCGTCGGTGAATTTCTCAATCTTCTTCTTCTCTGTTGGTATCTCATCCGGAACGATATTCAACAGATTTCTGAACTCGGCCTCATACTCGGTCACGGTCTTACCCTCCTGCCTCAGACTCATCAATTTCCTCCTCATTTCCGTGTGAACAGCCGATGGAAAGTACTTGCGGTCGAACCGCACCCAAAAGTCCTGAATAGTGAGAGTATCCCTCTCCTCCACGGTGGTAATAGACTCCCACCACTGCAGTGCAGATCCAACTAGCTTGAAAGTAGCTAGCACCTGCTTCTGAACGTCCGTGCACTCATACATCCTTAAGTGCCTCTGCATATCCTTCCTCCACTGGCTCGAGACTACCACATCTGAGCTACCTGCAAACTCTGGCGGATGCGCTTTCTGAAAAGCGTCACGTACACGTTCCCAAGCAGACGGGAATGCATTTTCCTGTACTGGCGCGGAAACCGGCGCCTGAGGTGGTGCCTGCTGAACAGCGGCAATTGCGGCATTTACCGCTTGGGCTACTATAGCTGCAACCTCAGCGGCGTTCATCATGCCCTGAACTGGAGCGGGCTGGGGTTTGGGCGTTGCATCCCTGGGAACTCGTCGTGCACGTCGTGGAGGCATCTGAAATAAGAACAAAGTTTATAAGTTCACTGTTTATAAACTTAATATAGCTGAAGAACGAAGCATACACAAAAGAGTACAACAGTCCTAAAATATAGGGCTCTATATCAAAGAAAATTAGCGGAAACATAATAGCCGTACAGATCCTAAAGGACACTAGAACATGATGCTCTGATACCACCCGTGACACCCCGACTAATTAAATACCGGGTAACTACTCCTTTATTAAATTAATTCAAAATGCCAAGTTGGCTCAGCTAATAGCATCACTGTCGAAAACATTTTATTATTACTAACCACCTAGTATTTAAAAAGTAAGTTGCCAAATTTTAATTAAAGTCTGATTAACATGCAACAAGTGTAAAGAATAATAATAACACCATTCACCATAACGAAGTAAATAGGATAATCATCACATAATGTAAATAAAGTCTGGAGGAAAACTCCTCACTACAAATCCCATAACTGAAATAAGTAACGAAATACTGAATACTGAATCAATACATGCCAAAGTCTGAAAAATTGAAATGGAAAGATGTCTCTAATACAAATGGGCAACATGCCCTACAACTGATAAATACTGAATCAGGAATCCAAATGAAAGAAGCGTCTATAAGCAAATCCCTGTAGCTTCCACAAACAGCTACAACTCGCCACCTGAATGAGTATCCTATGTAGGGGTGTGCAAAAAACCCGACCGAACCGAAAACCGAACCGAAACGGCCCGAACAGAACCGAAACTGGCGGTTTTTTTAGCCCGGTTCGGTTTGCGGTTTAAGGATTTAAAAAACCGACAATATCGGTTCGGTTGTCGGTTTAGACAAAGAAAAAACCGATTCGAACCGAACCGAACCGACATCAATATTATATATTAAAAAACCCTTAAATATCTTTTATTTTTATATCCAAAAACCATTAACCAACCTCCAAAATCGACCAAAACCGAAAACTGACATACAAAAAACCGACCAAAACTGAGAATCGATTAAAACCGAACCGAATCGAAACCGATGTGAACCGAAATCGACAGTTTTTTTCATCGTCGGTTTGGTTTCGGTCTGAATTTTTCCAAAACCAAACGGTCCAAAACCGAACCGAACCGACCCGTGCACACCCCTAATCCTATGCATGGTGTCCTTGTGGCTGGGCACCTAAAAATGGTTTTACAAAAAAGTAGATTTGAAAGCAAACGGGTCAGAGCCCGAATGTGGAGATATTTTAAAAACCTGCAAGTGCTTTAAAAACATTTAAAACATTAAATGTAAAGTACATGTTAGGACGTGCACTCACATGATATTCTCACCTCTCGTCTAACTGTGCACTCCTAACGTAAGTACCCATCTAAAACGACACAAACCACTAGCTAAGTGACATCATATCTAGCTAGGCTGTCATAGGTCCTACCCCTATTACTCGGTTCCATTAACATTATAACGATCTCAGTTAAGTAGGTGCATAACATAAATTCAGGTTCTTATACAAAAGTAATACAACTCGTTATAGATTAGCCCTCTATGTTATTCCATAGTTACACACAATACCATATGAAAATTCCCAGTTTATTAAGCGTATATTTTCTACAACATAAATAAACAATATAAGCACCCCGAGACTAAGCTGCGGTGCACACATACTCTGCTATCCATCACGGTACATCACGTACATAAGGATCACATATTCCGAATCTCTCAGGAATAGTTCAGATAACACAAATCACAAATAGTGGAGGCGAACACAGTCACATCACATGGGTCACGCACATACCTGCGCTCCCACGATCAGCAGACTTATTAACACCCCAATAAGTCCTTCTCTTACCTATGTTCATCGAGGTAACCAGTCTAAATCCGGGCAACACAAGGATTAGAGGTCCCTAAGCAAACGGCCCCGTGGGTGGCACCAACACCTCCCACTGGACCAACATAACTCGTAGGAACTGACACCGCAGCCGCAGGAGTCCTGGTTTGAGAGTAATACGGTAATTTGTATATTTCAAGACTTAGGCATAAAAACATGACCTTAAAGGGTGAAAACTCGAAACAGCCCCCGAACGGCCCCGTGGGTGGCACAAACACCTCCCACGGGACCAACATAACTCGTAGGAACTGACCTCCCAGCCGCGGGTCTCCCGGTTTGAGAGTAATACGGTAATTTGCATATTTCAAGACTTAGGCTTAAAAACATGACGTTAAAGGGTGAAAACTCGAAACAGCCCCCGAACGGCCCCGTGGGTGGCACCAACACCTCCCACGAGACCTACGTAACTCGTAGGAACTGACCTCGCAGCCGCGGATCTCCCGGTTTGAGAATACGACCGTAATTTGCGTATTTCTACACTTAAGCAAACCATGGCGTTAGAGGGTGAAAACTCGAAACAGCCCCCGAACGGCCCCGTGGGTGGCACCAACACCTCCCACGGGACCAACGTAACTCGTAGGAACTGACCCCGCAGCCGCGGGACTCCCGATTTGAGAGTACGACGGTAATTTGCTTATTTCTAGACTTAGGCTTAAAAACATGACGTTAGAGGGTGAAAACTCGAAACATCCCCCGAACGGCCCCGTGGGTGGCACCAACAGCTCCCACGGGACCAACGTAACTCCTAGGAACTGACCTCGCAGCCGCGGGTCTCCCGATTTGAGAATACGACCGTAATTTGCGTATTTCTACACTTAAGCAAAACATGGCGTTATAGGGTGAAAACTCGAAATATCCCCCGAACGGCCCCGTGGGTGGCACCAACACCTCCCACTGGACCAACATAACTCGTAGGAACTGAGCCCGCAGCCGCGGGAGTCCCGATTTGAGAGTAATACGGTAATTTGTATATTTCAAGACTTAGGCTTAAAAACATGACCTTAAAGGGTGAAAACTCGAAACAGCCCCCGAACGGCCCCGTGGCACCAACACCTCCCATGGGACCAACGTAACTCGTATGAACTGACCTCGCAGCCGCGGGTCTCCCGATTTGAGAGTAATACGGTAATTTGCATATTTCAAGACTTAAGCTTAAAAACATGACGTTAAAGGGTGAAAACTCGAAACAGCCCCCGAACGGCCCCGTTGGTGGCACCAACACCTCCCACGAGACCAACGTAACTCGTAGGAACTGACCTCGCAGCCGCGGGTCTCCCGGTTTGAGAATACGACCGTAATTTGCGTATTTCTACACTTAAGCAAACCATGACGTTAGAGGGTGAAAACTCGAAACAGCCCCCGAACGGCTCCGTGGGTGGCACCAACACCTCCCACGGGACCAACGTAACTCGTCGGAACTGACCCCGCAGCCTCGGGACTCCCGGTTTGAGAGTACGACGGTAATTTGCTTATTTCTAGACTTAGGCCTAAAAACATGACGTTAGAGGGTGAAAACTCGAAACATCCCCCGAACGACCCCGTGGGTGGCACCAACACCTTCCACGGGACCAACATAACTCGTAGAAACTGACCGCGCAATCGTAGGACTCCCGGTTTGAGAGTACGACGGTAATTTGCTTATTTCTAGACTTAGGCTTAAAAACATGACGTTAGAGGGTGAAAACTAGAAACAACCCCCGAACGTCCCCGTGGGTGGCATAAAACACCTCCCACGGGACCAACGTAACTTGTAGGAACTGACCTCGCAGCCGCGGGTCTCCCGATTTGAGAATACGACCGTAATTTGCGTATTTCTACACTTAAGCAAAACATGGCGTTAGAGGGTAAAAACTCGAAACAGCCCCCGAACGGCCCCGTGGGTGGCACCAACACCTCCCACTGGACCAACATAACTCGTAGGAACTGACCCCGCAGCCACGGGAGTCCCGGTTTGAGAGTAATACGGTAATTTATATATTTCAAGACTTAGGCTTAAAAACATGACCTTAAAGGGTGAAAACTCGAAACAGCCCCCGAACGGCCACGTGGGTGGTACCAACACCTCCCACGGGACCAACGTAACTCGTAGGAACTAACCCGCAGCCGCGGTGTCTCGGTTTGATAATAAAACCGTAATTTGCGTATTTCTACACTTAAGCAAAACATGGCGTTAGAGGGTGAAAACTCGAAACAACCCCCGAACGGCCCCGTGGGTGGCACCAACACCTCCCACGGGACCAACGTAACTCGTAGGAACTGACGTCGCAACCGCGGGTCTCCCGATTTGAGAGTAATACGGTAATTTGCATATTTAAAGACTTAGGCTTAAAAACATGACGTTAGAGGGTGAAAACTCGAAACAGCCCCGAACGGCCCCGTGGGTGGCACTAACACCTCCCACGGGACCAACATAACTCGTGGGAACTGACCTCGCAGCCGCGGGTCTCCCGGTTTCAGAGTATTACGGTAATTTGCATATTTAAAGACTTAGGCTTAAAAACATGACGCTAGAGGTTGAAAACTCGAAACAGCCCCGGAACGGCCCCGTGGGTGGCACCAACACCTCCCACGAGACCAACGTAACTCGTAGGAACTGACCCCGCAGCCGCTGGAGTCCAGGTTTGAGAGTAATATGGTAATTTGCTTATTTCTAGACTTAGGCTTAAAAACATGACCTTAAAGGGTGAAAACTGGAAACAACCCCCGAACGTCCCCGTGGGTGGCACCAACACCTCCCACGGGACCAACGTAACTCGTAGGAACTGACCTCGCAGCCGCGGGTCTCCCGGTTTGAGAATACGACCGTAATTTGCGTATTTCTACACTTAAGAAAAACATGGCGTTAGAGGGTGAAAACTCGAAACAGCCCCCGAACGGCCCCGTGGGTGGCACTAACACCTCCCACGGGACCAACGTAACTCGTAGGAACTGACGTCGCAGCCGCGGGTCTCCCGGTTTGAGAGTAATACGATAATTTGCATATTTAAAGACTTAGGCTTAAAAACATGACGTTAGAGGGTGAAAACTCGAAACAGCCCCGAACGGCCCCGTGGGTGGCAGTAACACCTCCCACGGGACCAACATAACTCGTGGGAACTGACCTCGCAGCCGCGGGTCTCCCGGTTTCAGAGTATTACGGTAATTTGCATATTTAAAGACTTAGGCTTAAAAACATGACGCTAGAGGTTGAAAACTCGAAACAGCCCCGGAACGGCCCCGTGGGTGGCACCAACACCTCCCACGAGACCAACGTAACTCGTAGGAACTGACCCCGCAGCCGCGGGAGTCCAGGTTTGAGAGTAATACGGTAATTTGCTTATTTCTAGACTTAGGCTTAAAAACATGACCTTAAAGGGTGAAAACTGGAAACAGCCCCCGAACGTCCCCGTGGGTGGCACCAACACCTCCCACGGGACCAACGTAACTCGTAGGAACTGACCTCGCAGCCGCGGGTCTCCCGGTTTGAGAATACGACCGTAATTTGCGTATTTCTACACTTAAGCAAAACATGGCGTTAGAGGGTGAAAACTCGAAACAGCCCCCGAACGGCCCCGTGGGTGGCACCAACACCTCCCACGGGACGAACGTAACTCGTAGGAACTGACGTCGCAGCCACGGGTTTCCCGGTTTGAGAGTAATACGGTAATTTGCATATTTAAAGACTTAGGCTTAAAAACATGACGTTAGAGGGTGAAAACTCGAAAGAGCCCCCGAACGGCCCCGTGGGTGTTACCAACACCTCCCACGGGACCAACGTAACTTATAGAATCAGACCCCGCAGCCGCAGGACTCCCGGTTTGAGAGTACGGCGGTAATTTGCTTATTTCTAGACTTTGGCTTAAAAACATAACGTCAGAGGGTGAAAACTTGAAACAGCCCCCGAACGTCCCCGTGGGTGGCACCAATACCTCCCATGGGACAAACGTAACTTGTAGGAACTGATCTCGCAGCCGCGGGTCTCCCGGTTTGAGAATACGACCGTAATTTGCGTATTTCTACACTTAAGCAAAACATGGCGTTAGAGGGTGAAAACTCGAAACAGCCCCCGAACGGCCCCGTGGGTGGCACCAACACCTCCCACGGAACCAACGTAACTCGTAGGAACTGACGTCGCAGCCGCGGGTCTCCCGGTTTGGGAGTAATACGGTAATTTGCATATTTAAAGACTTTGGCTTAAAAACATCACGTTAGAGGGTGAAAACTCGAAACAACCCCCGAACGGTCCCGTGGGTGGCACTAACACCTCCCACGGGACCAACGTAACTCGTGGGAACTGACCTCGCAGCCACGGGTCTCCCGGTTTGAGGGTAATATGGTAATTTACATATTTAAAGACTTTGGCTTAAAAACATGACGTTAGAGGGTGAAAACTCGAAACAGCCCCCGAACGGCCCCGTGGATGGCACCAACACCTCCCACGGGACCAACGTAACTCAAAAAAACTGACCCCGCTGCCGCGGGAGTCCCGGTTTGAGAGTAAGATGGTAATTTTTATATTTCAACACTTAGGCTTAAAAACATGACCTTAAAGGGTGAAAACTCGAAACAGCCCCCGAACGGCCACGTGGGTGGCACCAACACCTCCCATGGGACCAACCTAACTCGTAGGAACTGACCCCGCACCGCGGGCCTCTCGGTTTGAGAATATGACCGTAATTTGCGTATTTCTACACTTAAGCAAAACATGGCGTTAGAGGGTGAAAACTCGAAATTGCCCTCGAACGGCCCCGTGGGTGGCACCAACACGTCCCACGGGACCAACGTAACTCGTAGGAACTGACGTCGCTGCCGCGGGTCTCCCGATTTGAGAGTAATACGGTAATTTGTATATTTAAAGACTTAGGCTTAAAAACATGACGTTAGAGGGTGAAAACTCGAAACAGCCCCCGAACGGCCCCGTGGGTGGCACTAACACCTCCCACGGGACCAACGTAACTCCTGGGAACTGACCTCCCAGCCGCGGGTCTCCCGGTTTGAAAGTAATACGGTAATTTGCATATTTAAAGACTTAGGCTTAAAAACATGACGCTAGAGGGTGAAAACTCGAAACAGCCCCCGAACGGCCCCGTGGATGGCACCAACACCTCCCACGGGACCAACGTAACTCAAAGAAACTGACCCCGCTGCCGCGGGAGTCCCGGTTTGAGAGTAATACGGTAATTTTTATATTTCAACACTTAGGCTTAAAAACATGACCTTAAAGGGTGAAAACTCGAAACAACCCCCGAACGGCCACGTGGGTGGCACCAACACCTCCCACGGGACCAACCTAACTCGTAGGAACTGACCCCGCACCGCGGGCCTCTCGGTTTGAGAATATGACCGTAATTTGCGTATTTCTACACTTAAGCAAAACATGGCGTTAGAGGGTGAAAACTCGAAATTACCCTCGAACGGCCCCGTGGGTGGCACCAACACGTCCCACGGGACCAACGTAACTCGTAGGAACTGACGTCGCTGCCGCGGGTCTCCCGATTTGAGAGTAATACGGTAATTTGCATATTTAAAGACTTAGGCTTAAAAACATGACGTTAGAGGGTGAAAACTCGAAACAGCCCCCGAACGGCCCCGTGGGTGGCACTAACACCTCCCACGGGACCAACGTAACTCCTGGGAACTGACCTCGCAGCCGCGGGTCTCCCGGTTTGAAAGTAATACGGTAATTTGCATATTTAAAGACTTAGGCTTAAAAACATGACGCTAGAGGGTGAAAACTCGAAACAGCCCCCGAACGGCCCCGTGGGTGGCACCAACACCTCCCACGTGACCAACGTAACTCGTAGGAACTGACCTCGCAGCCGCGGGAGTCCCGGTTTGAGAGTAATACGGTAATTTTCTTATTTCTAGACTTAGGCTTAAAAACATGACCTTAAAGGGTGAAAACTGGAAACAGCCCCCGAACGTCCCCGTGGGTGGCACCAACACCTCCCACGGGACCAACGTAACTCGTAGGAACTAATCTCGCAACCGCGGGTCTCCTGGTTTGAGAATACGACCGTAATTTGCATATTTCTACACTTAAGCAAAACATGGCGTTAGAGGGTGAAAACTCGAAACAGCCCCCGAACGGCCCCGTGGGTGGAACCAACATCTCCCCCGGAACCAACGTAACTCGTAGGAACTGACGTCGCAGCCGCGGGTCTCCCAGTTTGAGAATACGACCGTAATTTGCGTATTTCTACACTTAAGCAAAACATGGCGTTAGAGGGCGAAAACTCGAAACAGCCCCCGAACGGCCCCGTTGGTGGCACCAACACCTCTTACGGGACCAACGTAACTCGTAGGAACTGACGTCGCAGCCGCGGGTCTCCCGGTTTGAGAGTAAAACGGTAATTTGCATATTTAAAGACTTAGACTTAAAAACATCACGTTAGAGGGTGAAAACTCGAAACATCCCCCGAATGGTCCCGTGGGTGGCACTAACACCTCCCACGGGACCAACGTAACTCGTGGGAACTAACCTCGCAGCCGCGGGTCTCCCGGTTTGAGGGTAATATGGTATTTTATATATTTAAAGACTTTGGCTTAAAAACATGACTTTAGAGGGTGAAAACTCGAAACAAACCCTGAACGGCCCCCTGGGTGGCACCAACACCTCCCACGGGACCAACGTAACTCATAGGAACTGACCCCGCAGCCGCGGGAGTCCCGGTTTGTGAGTAATACGGTAATTTGTATATTTCAAGACTTAGGCTTAAAAACATGACCTTAAAGGGTGAAAACTCGAAACAACCCCCGAACGGCCACGTGGGTGGCACCAACACCTCCCACGGGACCAACGTAACTCGTAGGAACTGACCCCGCAGCCGCGGGCCTCTCGGTTTGAGAATACGACCGTAATTCGCGTATTTCTACACTTAAGCAAAACATGGCGTTAGAGGGTGAAAACTCGAAACAACCCTCAAACGGCCCCGTGGGTGGCACTAACACCTCTCACGGGACCAACGTAACTCGTGGGAACTGACCTCGCAGCCGCGGGTCTCCCGGTTTGAGAGTAATACGGTAATTAGCATATTTAAAGACTTAGGCTTAAAAACATGACGTTAGAGGGTAAAAACTCGAAACAGCCCCTGAACGGCCCCGTGGGTGGCACTAACACCTCCCACGGGACCAACGTAACTTGTGGGAACTGACCTAGCAGCCGCGGGTCTCCCGGTTTGAAAGTAATACGGTAATTTGCATATTTAAAGACTTAGGCTAAAAAACATGACGCTAGAGGGTGAAAACTCGAAACAGCCCCCGAACGGCCCCGTGGGTGGCACCAACACCTCCCAAGGGACCAACGTAACTCGTAGGAACTGACACCGCAGCCGCGGGAATCCCGATTTGAGAGTAAAACGGTTATTTGCCTATTTCTAGACTTAGGCTTAAAAACATGACCTTAAAGGGTGAAAACTGGAAACAGCCCCCGAACGTCCCCGTGGGTGGCACAAACACCTCCCACGGGACCAACGTAACTCGTAGGAACTGACCTCGCAGCCGCGGGTCTCCCGGTTTGAGAATACGACCGTAATTTGCGTATTTCTACACTTATGCAAAACATGGCGTTAGAGGGTGAAAACTCGAAACAGACCCCGAACGGCCCCGTGGGTGGCACCAACACCTCCCACGGGACCAACGTAACTCGTAGGAACTAACGTCGCAGCCGCGGGTCTCCCGATTTGAGAGTAATACGGTAATTTGCATATTTAAAGAGTTAGTCTTAAAAACATTACGTTAGAGGGTGAAAACTCGAAACAGCCCCCAAACGGCCCTGTGGGTGGTACTAACACCTCCCACGGGACCAAGTAACTCGTGGGAACTGACCTCGCAGCCGCGGGTGTCCCGGTTTGAGAGTAATACGGTAATTTGCATATTTAAAGACTTAGGCTTAAAAACATGACGTTAGAGGGTGAAAACGCGAAACAGCCCCCGAACGGCCCTGTGGGTGGAACCAACACCTCCCATGGGACCAACGTAACTCGTAGGAACTGAACCCGCAGATGCGGGACTCCCGGTTTGAGAGTACGACGGTAATTTGCTTATTTCTAGACTTAGGCTTAAAAACATGACGTTAGAGGGTGAAACCTCGAAACTGCCCCGAACGTCCCCGTGGGTGGCACTAACACCTCCCACGGGACCAACGTAACTCATAGGAACTAACCTCGCAGCCACGGGTCTCCCGGTTTGAGAATACGACCGTAATTTGCGTATTTCTACACTTAAGCAAAACATGGTGTTAGAGGGTGAAAACTCGAAACAGCCCCCGAACGGCCCCGTGGGTGGAACCAACACCTCCCACGGAACGAACGTAACTCGTAGGAACTGACGTCGCAGCCGCGGGTCTCCCGGTTTGAGAATACGACCGTAATTTGCGTATTTCTACACTTAAGCAAAACATGGCTTTAGAGGGTGAAAACTCGAAACAGCCCCCGAACGGCCCCGTTGGTGGCACCAACACCTCCCACGGGACCAACGTAACTCGTAGGAACTGACGTCGCAGTCGCGGGTCTCCCGATTTGAGAGTAAAACGGTAATTTGCATATTTAAAGACTTAGACTTAAAAACATCACGTTAGAGGGTGAAAACTCGAAACAGCCCCCGAACGGTCCCGTGGTTGGCACTAACACCTCCCACGGGACCAACGTAACTCGTGGGAACTGACCTCGCAGCCGCGGGTCTCCCGGTTTAAGGGTAATATGGTATTTTACATATTTAAAGACTTTGGCTTAAAAACATGACTTTAGAGAGTGAAAACTCGAAACAGCCCCCGAACGGCCCCGTGTGTGGCACCAACACCTCCCACGGGACCAATGTAACTTATAGGAACTGACCCCGCAGCCGCGGGAGTCCCGGTTTGTGAGTAATACGGTAATTTGTATATTTCAAGACTTAGGTTTAAAAATATGACCTTAAAGGGTGAAAACTCGAAACAACCCCCGAACGGCCACGTGGGTGGCCCCAACACCTCCCACGGGACCAACGTAACTCGTAGGAACTGACCCCGCAGCCGCGGGCCTCTCGATTTGAGAATACAACCGTAATTTGCGTATTTCTACACTTAAGCAAAACATGGCGTTAGAGGGTGAAAACTCAAAACAACCCACGAACGGCCCCATGGGTGGAACCAGCACCTCCCACGGGACCAACGTAACTCGTAGGAACTGACGTCGCAGCCGCGGGTCTCCCGGTTTGAGAGTAATACGGTAATTTGCATATTTAAAGACATAGGCTTAAAAACAAGACGTTAGAGGGTGAAAACTCGAAACAGCCCCCGAACGGCCCCGTGGGTGGCACTAACACCTCCCACGGGACCAACGTAACTCGTGGGAACTGACCTCGCAGCCGCGGGTCTCCCGGTTTGAAAGTAATACGGTAATTTGCATATTTAAAGACTTAGGCTTAAAAACATGACGCTAGAGGGTCAAAACTCGAAAAAGCCCCCGAACGGCCCCGTGGGTGGCATCAACACCTCCCACGGGACCAACATAACTCGTAGGAACTGACGTCGCAGCCGTGGGTCTCCCGGTTTGAGAGTAATACGGTAATTTGCATATTTAAAGACTTAGGCTTAAAAACATGACGTTAGAGGGTAAAAACTCGAAACAGCCCCCGAACGGCCCCGTGGGTCGCACTAACACCTCCCACGGGACCAACGTAACTCGTGAGAATTGACCTAGCAGCCGCGGGTCTCCCGGTTTGAAAGTAATACCGTAATTTGCATATTTAAAGACTTAGGCTCAAAAACATGACGCTAGAGGGTGAAAACTCGAAACAGCCCCCGAACGGCCCCGTGGGTGGCACCAACACCTCCCACGGGACCAACGTAACTCGTAGGAACTGACACCGCAGCCGCGGGAATCCCGATTTGAGAGTAATACGGTAATTTGCTTATTTCTAGACTTAGGCTTAAAAACATGACCTTAAAGGGTGAAAACTGGAAACAGCCCCCGAACGTCCCCGTGGGTGGCACCAACACCTCCCACGGGACCAACGTAACTCGTAGGAACTGACCTCGCAGCGGCGGGTCTCCCGGTTTGAGAATACGACCGTAATTTGCGTATTTTTACACTTAAGCAAAACATGGCGTTAGAGGGTGAAAACTCGAAACAGCCCCCGAACGGCCCCGTGGGTGGCACCAACACCTCCCACGGGACCAACGTAACTCGTAGGAACTAACGTCGCAGCCGCGGGTCTCCCGATTTGAGAGTAATACGGTAATTTGCATATTTAAAGAGTTAGTCTTAAAAACATGACGTTAGAGGGTGAAAACTCGAAACAGCCCCCAAACGGCCCTGTGGGTGGCACTAACACCTCCCATGGGACCAAGTAACTCGTGGGAACTGACCTCGCAGCCGCGGGTCTCCCGGTTTGAGAGTAATACGGTAATTTGTATATTTAAAGACTTAGGCTTAAAAACATGACGTTAGAGGGTGAAAACGCGAAACAGCCCCTGAACGGCCCCGTGGGTGGAACCAACACCTCCCACGGGACCAACGTAACTCTTAGGAACTGACCCCGCAGTCGCGGGACTACCGGTTTGAGAGTACGACGGTAATTTGCTTATTTCTAGACTTAGGCTTAAAAACATGACGTTAGAGGGTGAAAAGTCGAAACTGCCCCCGAACGTCCCCGTGGGTGGCACTAACACCTTCCACGGGACCAACGTAACTCATAGGAACTGACCTCGCAGCCACGGGTCTCCCGGTTTGAGAATACGATCGTAATTTGCGAATTTCTACACTTAAGCAAAACATGGCGTTAGAGTGTGAAAACTCGAAACATCCCCCGAACGGCCCCGTGGGTGGCACTAAGACCTCCCACGGGACCAACGTAACTAGTGGGAACTGACCTCGTAGCCGCGGGTCTCCCTGTTTGAGAGTAATACGGTAATTTGCATATTTAAAGACTTAGGCTTCAAAACATGACGTTAGAGGGTGAAAACTCGAAACAGCCCCCGAACGGCCCCGTGGGTGGCACCAACACCTCCCACGGGACCAACGTAACTCGTAGGAACTGACCTCGCAGCCGCAGGACTCCCGGTTTGAGAGTACGACTGTAATTTTCCTCATTTCTAGACATTGGCTTAAAAACATAACGTTAGAAGGTGAAAACTCGAAACAGCCCCCGAACGTCCCCGTGGGTGGCACCAACACTTCCCACGGGACCAACGTAACTTGTAGGAACTGATCTCGCAGCCGCGGGTCTCCCGGTTGGAGAATACGACCGTAATTTGCGTATTTATACACTTAAGCAAAACATGGCGTTAGAGGGTGAAAACTTGAAACAGTCCCCGAACGGCCCCGTGGGTTGCACCAAAACCTCCCACGGAACCAACGTAACTCGTAGGAACTGACGTCGCAGCCACGGGTCTCCCGGTTTGAGAGTAATACAGTAATTTGCATATTTAAAGACTTAGGCTTAAAAATTTCACGTTAGAGTGTGAAAACTCGAAACAGCCCCCGAACGGTCCCGTGGGTGGCACTAACACCTCCCACGGGACCAACGTAACTCGTGGGAACTGACCTCTCAGCCGCGGGTCTCCCCGTTTGAGGGTAATATGGTAATTTACATATTTAAAGACTTTGGCTTAAAAACATGACGTTAGAGGGTGAAAACTCGAAACAGCCCCCGAACGGCCCCGTGGGTGGCACCAACACCTCCCACGGGACCAACGTATCACATAGGAACTGACTCCGCAGCCGCGGGAGTCCCAGTGTGAGAGTAATACGGTAATTTGTATATTTCAAGACTTAGGCTTAAAAACATGACCTTAAAGGGTGAAAACTCGAAACAGCCCCCGAACGGCCATGTGGGTGGCACCAACACCTCCCACGGGACCAACGTAACTCATAGGAACTGACCCCGCAGCCGCGGGCCTCTCGGTTTGAGAATACGACCGTAATTTGCGTATTTCTACACTAAAGTAAAACATGGCGTTAGAGGGTGAAAACTCGATACAGCCCTCGAACGGCCCCGTGGGTGGCACCAACACCTCCCACGTGACCAACGTAACTCATAGGAACTGACGTCACAACCGCGGGTCTCCCGGTTTGAGAGCAATACGGTAATTTGCATATTTAAAGACTTAGGCTTAAAAACATGACGTTAGTGGGTCAAAACTCGGAACAGCCCCCGAACGGCCCCGTGGGTGGCACTAACTACTCCCACGGGACCAACGTAACTCGTGGGAACTGACCTCGCAGCCGCGGGTCTCCCGGTTTGAAAGTAATACGGTAATTTGCCTATTTAAAGACTTAGGCTTAAAAACATGACGCTAGAGGGTGAAAACTCGAAACAGCCCCCGAACGGCCCCGTGCGTGGCACCAACACCTCCCACGGGACCAACGTAACTCGTAGGAACTGACCCCGCAGCCGCGGGAGTCCCGGTTTAAGAGTAATACGGTAATTTGCTTATTTCTAGACTTAGGCTTAAAAACATGACCTTAAAGGGTGAAAACTCGAAACAGCGCCCGAACGTCCCCGTGGGTGGCACCAACACCTCCCACGGGACCAACGTAACTCGTAGGAACTGACCTCGCAGCCACGGGTCTCCCGGTGTGAGAATACGACCGCAATTTGCGTATTTCTACACTTAAGCAAAACATGGCGTTAGAGGGTGAAAACTCGAAACAACCCCCGAACGGCCCCGTGGGTGGCACCAACACCTCCCACGGGACCAACGTAACTCGTAGGAACTGACGTCGCAGCCGCTGGTCTCCCGGTTTGAGAGTAATACGGTAATTTGCATATTTAAAGACTTAGGCTTAAAATCATGACGTTAGAGGGTGAAAACTCGAAACAGCACCCAAACGGCCCCGAGGGTGGCACTAACACCTCCCACGGGACCAACGTAACTCGTGGGAACTGACCTCGCAGCCGCGGGTCTCCCGGTTTGAGAGTGATACGGTAATTTGCATATTTAAAGACTTAAGCTTAAAAACATGACGTTAGAGGGTGAAAACTCGAAACAGCCCCCGAACGGCAACGTGGGTGGCACCAACACCTCCCACGGGACCAACGTAACTCGTAGAAACTGACCACACAGCCGCAGGACTCCCGGTTTGAGAGTACGACGGTAATTTGCTTATTTCGGTACTTAGGCTTAAAAACATGACGTTAGAGGGTGAAAACTCGAAACAGCCCCCGAACGTCCCCGTGGGTGGCACCAACACCTCCCACGGGACCAACGTAACTCGTAGGAACTGACCTCGCAGCCGCGGGTCTCCCGGTTTGAGAATATGACCGTAATTTGCGTATTTCTACACTTAAGCAAAACATGGCGTTAGAGGGTGAAAACTCGAAACAGCCCCCGAACGGCCACGTTTGTGGCACCAACACCTCCCACGAGACCAACGTAACTCATAGGAACTGACCTCGCAGCCGCGGGTCTCCAGGTTTGAGAGTAATACGGTAATTTCGATATTTTAAGACTTAGGCTTATAAACATCACGTTAGAGGGTGAAAACTCGAAACAGCCCCCGAACGGTCTCGTGGGTGGCACTAACACCTCCCATGGGACCAACGTAACTCGTGGGAACTGACCTCGCAGCCGCGGGTCTCCCGGTTTGAGGGTAATATGGTATTTTACATATTTAAAGAATTTGGCTTAAAAACATGACGTTAGAGGGTGAAAACTCGAAACAGCCCCCGAACGGCCTCGTGGGTGGCGCCAACACCTCCCACGGGACCAACGTAACTCATAGGAACTGACCCCGCAGCCGCAGGAGTCCCGGTTTGAGAGTAATACTGTAATTTGTATATTTCAAGACTTAGGCTTAAAAACATGACCTTAAAGGGTGAAAACTCGAAACAGCCCCCGAACGGCCACGTGGGTGGCACCAACACCTCCCACGGGACCAACGTAACTCGTAGGAACAGACCCCGCAGCCGCGGGCCTCTCGGTTTGAGAATACGACCGTAATTTGCGTATTTCTACACTAAAGAAAAACATGGCGTTAGAGGGTGAAAACTCGAAACAGCCCTCGAACGGCCCCGTGGGTGGCACCAACACCTCCCACGTGACCAACGTAACTCATAGGAACTGACGTCGCAACCGCGGGTCTCCCGGTTTGAGAGCAATACGGTAATTTGCATATTTGAAGACTTAGGCTTAAAAACATGACGTTAGTGGGTCAAAACTCGGAACAGCCCCCGAACGGCCCCGTGGGTGGCACTAACACCTCCCACGGGACCAACGTAACTCGTGGGAACTGACCTCGCAGCCGCGGGTCTCCCGGTTTGAAAGTAATACGGTAATTTTCCTATTTAAAGACTTAGGCTTAAAAACCTGACGCTAGAGGGTGAAAACTCGAAACAGCCCCCGAACGGCCCCGTGCGTGGCACCAACACCTCCCACGGGACCAACGTAACTCGTAGGAACTGACCCCGCAGCCGCGGGAGTCCCGGTTTAAGAGTAATACGGTAATTTGCTTATTTCTAGACTTAGGCTTAAAAACATGACCTTAAAGGGTGAAAACTCGAAACAGCGCCCGAACGTCCCCGTGGGTGGCACCAACACCTCCCACGGGACCAACTTAACTCGTAGGAACTGACCTCGCTGCCGCGGGTCTCCCGGTGTGAGAATACGACCGCAATTTGCGTATTTTTACACTTAAGCAAAACATGGCGTTAGAGGGTGAAAACTCGAAACAGCCCCTGAACGGCCCTGTGGGTGGCACCAACACCTCCCACGGGACCAACGTAACTCGTAGGAACTGACGTCGCAGCCGCTGGTCTCCCGGTTTGAGAGTAATACGGTAATTTGCATATTTAAAGACTTAGGCTTAAAATCATGACGTTAGAGGGTGAAAACTCGAAACAGCACCCAAACGGCCCCGTGGGTGGCACTAACACCTCCCACGGGACCAACGTAACTCGTGGGAACTGACCTCGCAGCCGCGGGTCTCCCGGTTTGAGAGTGATACGGTAATTTGCATATTTAAAGACTTAGGCTTAAAAACATGACGTTAGAGGGTGAAAACTCGAAACAGGCCCCGAATGGCCACGTGGGTGGCACCAACACCTCCCACGGGACCAACGTAACTCGTAGAAACTGGCCCCAGATCCGCAGGACTCCCGGTTTGAGAGTACGACGGTAATTTGCTTATTTCTGTACTTAGGCTTAAAAACATGACGTCAGAGGGTGAAAACTTGAAACAGCCCCCGAACGTCCCCGTGGGTGGCACCAATACCTCCCACGGGACAAACGTAACTTGTAGGAACTGATCTCGCAGCCGCGGGTCTCCCGGTTTGAGAATACGACCGTAATTTGCGTATTTCTACACTTAAGCAAAACATGGCGTTAGAGGGTGAAAACTCGAAACAGCCCCCGAACGGCCACGTGGGTGGCACCAACACCTCCCACGAGACCAACGTAACTCGTAGGAACTGACCTCGCAGCCGCGGGTCTCCAGGTTTGAGAGTAATACGGTAATTTCGATATTTTAAGACTTAGGCTTATAAACATCACGTTAGAGGGTGAAAACTCGAAACAGCCCCCGAACGGTCTCGTGGGTGGCACTAACACCTCCCATGGGACCAACGTAACTCGTGGGAACTGACCTCGCAGCCGCGGGTCTCCCGGTTTGAGGGTAATATGGTATTTTACATATTTAAAGACTTTGGCTTAAAAACATGACGTTAGAGGGTGAAAACTCGAAACAGCCCCCGAACGGCCTCGTGGGTGGCGCCAACACCTCCCACGGGACCAACGTAACTCATAGGAACTGACCCCGCAGCCGGAGGAGTCCCGGTTTGAGAGTAATACTGTAATTTGTATATTTCAAGACTTAGGCTTAAAAACATGATCTTAAAGGGTGAAAACTCGAAACAGCCCCCGAACGGCCACGTGGGTGGCACCAACACCTCCCACGGGACCAACGTAACTCGTAGGAACAGACCCCGCAGCCGCGGGCCTCTCGGTTTGAGAATACGACCGTAATTTGCGTATTTCTACACTTAAGCAAAACATAGCGTTAGAGGGTGAAAACTCGAAACAGCCCTCGAACGGTCCCGTGGGTGGCACCAACACCTCTTACGGGACCAACGTAACTCGTAGGAACTGACGTCGCAGCCGCGGGTCTCCCGGTTTGAGAGTAATACGGTAATTTGCATATTTAAAGACTTAGGCTTAAAAACATGACGTTAGAGGGTGAAAACTCGAAACAGCCCCCGAACGGCCCCGTGGGTGGCACTAACACCTCCCACGCGACCAACGTAACTCGTGGGAACTGACCTCACAGCCGCGGGTCTCCCGGTTTGAAAGTAATACGGTAATTTGCATATTTAAAGACTTAGGCTTAAAAACATGACGCTAGAGGGTGAAAACTCGAAACAGTCCCCGAACGTCCCCGTGGGTGGCACCAATACCTCCCACGGGACCAACGTAACTCGTAGGAACTGACCCCGCAGCCACGGGAGTCCCGGTTTAAGAGTAATACGGTAATTTGCTTATTTCTAGACTTAGGCTTAAAAACATGACCTTAAAGGGTGAAAACTCGAAATAGCCCGCGAACGTCCCCGTGGGTGGCACCAACACCTCCCACGGGACCAACGTAACTCGTAGGAACTGACCTCGCAGCCGCAGGTCTCCCGGTGTGAGAATACGACCGCAATTTGTGTATTTCTACACTTAAGCAAAACATGGGGTTAGAGGGTGAAAACTCGAAACAACCCCCGAACGGCCCCGTGGGTGGCACCAACACCTCCCACGGGACCAACGTAACTCATAGGAACTGACGTCGCAGCCGCGGGTCTCCCGGTTTGAAAGTAATACGGTAATTTGCATATTTAAAGACTTAGGCTTAAAAACATGACGCTAGAGGGTGAAAACTCGAAACAGTCCCCGAACGTCCCCGTGGGTGGCACCAACACCTCCCACGGGACCAACGTAACTCGTAGGAACTGACCCCGCAGCCACGGGAGTCCCGGTTTAAGAGTAATACGGTAATTTGCTTATTTCTAGACTTAGGCTTAAAAACATGACCTTAAAGGGTGAAAACTGGAAACAGCCCCCGAACGTCCCCGTGGGTGGCACCAACACCTCCCACGGGACCAACGTAACTCTTACGAACTGACCTCGCAGCCGCGGGTCTCCCGGTTTGAGAATACGATCGTAATTTGCGTATTTCTACACTTAAGCAAAACATGGCGTTAGAGGGTGAAAACTCGAAACAGCCCCCGAACTGCCCCGTGGGTGGCACCAACACGTCCCACGGGACCAACGTAACTCGTAGGAACTGACGTCGCAGCCGCTGGTCTCCCGGTTTGAGAGTAATACGGTAATTTGCATATTTAAAGACTTAGGCTTAAAAACATGACGTTAGAGGGTGAAAACTCGAAACAGCACCCAAACGACCCCGTGGGTGGCACTAAAACCTCCCACGGGACCAAGATAACTCGTGGGAACTGACCTCGTAGCCGCGGGTGTCCCGGTTTGAGAGTGATACGGTAATTTGCATATTTAAAGACTTAGGCTTAAAAACATGACGTTAGAGGGTGAAAACTCGAAACAGCCCCCGAACGGCCACGTGGGTGGCACCAACACCTCCCACGGACCAACGTAACTCGTAGGAACTGACCCCACAGCCGCAGGACTCCCGGTTTGAGAGTACGACGGTAATTTGCTTATTTCTAGACTTAGGCATAAAAACATGACGTTAGAGGGTGAAAACTCGAAACAGCCCCCGAACGTCCCCATGGGTGGTACCAACACCTCCCACGGGACCAACGTAACTAGTAGGAACTGACCTCGCAGCCGCGGGTCTCCTTGTTTGAGAATACGACCGTAATTTGCGTATTTCTACACATAAGCAAAACATGGCGTTAGAGGGTGAAAACTCGAACCAGCCCCCGAACGGCCCCGTGGGTGGCACCAACACCTCCCACAAGACCAACGTAACTCGTAGGAATTGACCTCGCAGCCGCGGGTCTCCCGGTTTGAGAGTAATACGGTAATTTGCATATTTAAAGACTTAGGCTTAAAAACATCACGTTAGAGGGTGAAAACTCTAAACAGCCCCCGAACGGTCCCGTGGGTGGCACTAACACCTCCCACGGGACCAACGTAACTCGTGGGAACTGACCTCGCAGCCGCGGGTCTCCCGGTTTGAGGGTAATATGGTATTTTACATATTTAAAGACTTTGGCTTAAAATCATGACGTTAGAGGGTGAAAACTCAAAACAGCCCCCGAACGGCCCGTGGGTGGCACTAACACCTCCCACGGGACCAACGTAACTCGTGGTAACTGACCTCGCAGCCGCGGGTCTCCCGGTTTGAGAGTGATACGGTAATTTGCATATTTAAAGACTTAGGCTTAAAAACATGACGTTAGAGGGTGAAAACTCGAAACAGCCCCCGAACGGCCCCGTGGATGGCACCAACACCTCCCACGAGACCAACGTAACTCGTAGGAACTGACCCCGCCGCCGCGGGAGTCCCGGTTTGAGAGTAATACGGTAATTTGCTTATTTCTAGACTTAGGCTTAAAAACATGACCTTAAAGGGTGAAAACTGGAAACAGCCCCCGAACGTCCCCGTGGGTGGCACCAACACCTCCCACGGGACCAACGTAACTCTTAGGAACTGACCTCGCAGCCGCGGGTCTCCCGATTTGAGAATACGACCGTAATTTGCGTATTTCTACACTTAAGCAAAACATGGCGTTAGAGGGTGAAAACTCGAAACAGCCCCCGAACTGCCCCGTGGGTGGCACCAACACGTCCCACGGGACCAACATAACTCGTAGGAACTGACGTCGCAGCCGCGGGTCTCCCGGTTTGAGAGTAATACGGTAATTTGCATATTTAAAGACTTAGGCTTAAAAACATGACGTTAGAGGGTGAAAACTCGAAACAACCCCCAAACGGCCCCGTGGGTGGCACTAACACCTCCCACGGGACCAACGTAACTCGTGGGAACTGACCTCGCAGCCACGGGTCTCCCGGTTTGAGAGTAATACGGTAATTTGCATATTTAAAGACTTAAGCTTAAAAATATGACGTTAGATGGTGAAAACTCGAAACAGCCCCCGAACGGTCCCGTGGGTGGCACCAACACCTCCCACAGGACCAACGTAACTCGTAGGAATTGACCCCGCAGCCGCGGGACTCTCGGTTTGAGAGTACGACGGTAATTTGCTTATTTCTTGACTTAGGCTTAAAAACATGACGTTAGAGGGTGAAAACTCGAAACAGCCCCGAACGTCCCCGTTGGTGGGACCAACACCTTCCACGGGACCAACGTAACTCGTAGGAACTGACCTCGCAGCCGCGGCTCTCCCGGTTTGAGAATACGACCATAATTTGCGTATTTCTACACTTAAGCAAAACATGGCGTTAGAGGGTGAAAACTCAAAACAGCCCCCGAACGGCCACGTGGGTGATACCCACACCTCCCACGGGACCGACATATTTTTTAGGAACTGACGTCGCAGCTGCGAGTCTCCCGGTTTGAGAGTAATACGGTAATTTGCATATTTAAAGACTTTGGCTTAAAAACATGACGTTAGTGGGTGAAAACTCGAAACAGCCTCCAAACGGCCCCATGGGTGGCACTAAAACCTCCCACGGGACCAACGTAACTCGTGGGAACTGACCTCGTAGCCGCGGGTCTCCCGGTTTGAGAGTAATACGGTAATTTGCATATTTAAAGACTTAGGCTTAAAAACATCACGTTAGAGGGTGAAAACTCGAAACAGCCCCCGAACGGCCCCGTGGGTGGCACCAACACCTCCCACGGGACCAACGTAACTCGTAGGAACTGACCCCGCAGCCGCGGGACTCCCGGTTTGAGAGTACGACGGTAATTTACTTATTTCTAGACTTAGGCTTAAAAACATGACGTTAGAGGGTGAAAACTCGAAACAGCCCCCGAACGTCCCCGTGGGTGGCACCAACACCTCCCACGGGACCAACGTAACTCGTAGGAACTGACCTCGCAGTCGCGAGTCTCCCGATTTGAGAATACGACCGTAATTTTCGTATTTCTACACTTAAGCAAAACATGGCGTTAGAGGGTGAAAACTCGAAACAACCCCCGAACGGCCCCGTGGGTGGCACCAAGACCTCCCACGGGACCAACGTAACTCATAGGAACTGACCCCGCAGCCGCAGGAGTCCCGGTTTGAGAGTAATACTGTAATTTGAATATTTCAAGACTTAGGCTTAAAAACATGACCTTAAAGGGTGAAAACTCGAAACAGCCCCCGAACGGCCACGTGGGTGCCACCAACACCTCCCACGGGACCAACGTAACTCGTAGGAACAGACCCCGCAGCCGCGGGCCTCTCGGTTTGAGAATACGACCGTAATTTGTGTATTTCTACACTTAAGCAAAACATGGCGTTAGAGAGTGAAAACTCGAAACAGCCCTCGAACGGTCCCGTGGGTGGCACCAACACCTCCTACGGGACCAACGTAACTCGTAGGAACTGACGTCGCAGCCGCGGGTCTCCCGGTTTGAGAGTAATACGGTAATTTGCATATTTAAAGACTTAGGCTTAAAAATATGACGTTAGAGGGTGAAAACTCGAAACAGCCCCCGAACGGCCCCGTGGGTGGCACTAACACCTCCCACGCGACCAACGTAACTCGTGGGAACTGACCTCGCAACCGCGGGTCTCCCGGTTTGAAAGTAATACGGTAATTTGCATATTTAAAGACTTAGGCTTAAAAACATGACGCTAGAGTGTGAAAACTCGAAACAGTCCCCGAACGTCCCCGTGGGTGGCACCAACACCTCCCACGGGACCAACGTAACTCGTAGGAACTGACCCCGCAGCCGCGGGAGTCCCGGTTTAAGAGTAATACGGTAATTTGCTTATTTCTAGACTTAGGCTTAAAAACATGACCTTAAAGGGTGAAAACTCGAAATAGCCCGCGAACGTCCCCGTGGGTGGCACCAACACCTCCCACGGGACCAACGTAACTCGTAGTAACTGACCTCGCAGCCGCAGGTCTCCTGGTGTGAGAATACGACCGTAATTTGCGTATTTCTACACTTAAGCAAAACATGGCGTTAGAGGGTGAAAACTCGAAACAGCCCCCGAACGGCCACGTGGGTGGCACCAACACCTCCGACGGACCAACGTAACTCGTAGGAACTGACCCCACAGCCGCAGGACTCCCGGTTTGAGAGTACGACGGTAATTTGCTTATTTCTAGACTTAGGCTTAAAAACATGACGTTAGAGGGTGAAAACTCGAAACAGCCCCCGAACGTCCCCATGGGTGGTACCAACACCTCCCACGGGACCAACCTAACTAGTACGAACTGACCTCGCAGCCGCGGGTCTCCTTGTTTGAGAATACGACCGTAATTTGCGTATTTCTACACATAAGCAAAACATGGCGTTAGAGGGTGAAAACTCGAAACAGCCCCCGAACGGCCCCGTGGGTGGCACCAACACCTTCCATGAGACCAACGTAACTCGTAGGAACTGACCTCGCAGCCGCGGGTCTCCCGGTTTGAGAGTAATACGGTAATTTGCATATTAAAAGACTTAGGCTTAAAAACATCACGTTAGAGGGTGAAAACTCGAAACAGCCCCCGAACGGTCCCGTGGGTGGAACTAACACCTCCCACGGGACCAACGTAACTCGTGGGAACTGACCTCGCAGCCGCGGGTCTCCCGGTTTGAGGGTAATATGGTATTTTACATATTTAAAGACTTTGGCTTAAAAACATGACGTTAGAGGGTGAAAACTCGAAACAGCCCCCGAACGGTCCGTGGGTGGCACTAACACCTCCCACAGGACCAACGTAACTCGTGGGAACTGACCTCGCAGCCGCGGGTCTCCCGGTTTGAGAGTGATACGGTAATTTGCATATTTAAAGACTTAGGCTTAAAAACATGACGTTAGATGGTGAAAACTCGAAACAGCCCCCGAACGGCCCCGTGGGTGGCACCAACACCTCCCACGAGACCAACGTAACTCGTAGGAACTGACCCCGCCGCCGCGGGAGTCCCGGTTTGAGAGTAAAACGGTAATTTGCTTATTTCTAGACTTAGGCTTAAAAACATGACCTTAAAGGGTGAAAACTGGAAACAGCCCCCGAACGTCCCCGTGGGTGGCACCAACACCTCCCACGGGACCAACGTAACTCTTAGGAACTGACCTCGCAGCCACGGGTCTCCCGGTGTGAGAATACGACCGTAATTTGCATATTTCTACACTTAAGCAAAACATGGCGTTAGAGGGTGAAAACTCGAAACAGCCCCCGAACGGCCCCGTGGGTGGCACCAACACCTCCCACGGGACCAACGTAACTCGTAGGAACTGACGTCGCAGCCGCAGGTCTCCCGGTTTGAGAGTAATACGGTAATTTGCATATTTAAAGACTTAGGCTTAAAATCATGACGTTAGAGGGTGAAAACTCGAAACAGCCCCCGAACTGCCACGTGGGTGGCACCAACACGTCCCACGGGACCAACGTAACTCGTAGGAACTGACGTCGCAGCCGCTGGTCTCCCGGTTTGAGAGTAATACGGTAATTTGCATATTTAAAGACTTAGGCTTAAAAACATGACGTTAGAGGGTGAAAACTCGAAACAGCACCCAAACGACCCCGTGGGTGGCACTAACACCTCCCACGGGACCAAGATAACTCGTGGGAACTGACCTTGTAGCCGCGGATCTCCCGGTTTGAGAGTGATACGGTAATTTGCATATTTAAAGACTTAGGCTTAAAAACATGACGTTAGAGGGTGAAAACTCGAAACAGCCCCCGAACGGCCACGTGGGTGGCACCAACACCTCCCACGGAGCAACATAACTCGTAGGAACTGACCCCACAGCCGCAGGACTCCCGGTTTGAGAGTACGACGGTAATTTGCTTATTTCTAGACTTAGGCAAAAAAACATGACGTTGGAGGGTGAAAACTCGAAACAGCCCCCGAACGTCCCCATGGGTGGTACCAACACCTCCCACGGGACCAACGTAACTAGTAGGAACTGACCTCGCAGCCGCGGGTCTCCTTGTTTGAGAATACGACCGTAATTTGCGTATTTCTACACATAAGCAAAACATGGCGTTAGAGGGTGAAAACTCGAAACAGCCCCCGAACGGCCCCGTGGGTGGCACCAACGCCTCCCACGAGACCAACGTAACTCGTAGGAATTGACCTCACAGCCGCGGGTCTCCCGGTTTGAGAGTAATACGGTAATTTGCATATTTAAAGACTTAGGCTTAAAAACATCACGTTAGAGGGTGAAAACTCGAAACAGCCCCCGAACGGTCCCGTGGGTGGCACTAACACCTCCCACGGGACCAACGTAACTCGTGGGAACTGACCTCGCAGCCGCGGGTCTCCCGGTTTGAGGGTAAAATGGTATTTTACATATTTAAAGACTTTGGCTTAAAATCATAACGTTAGAGGGTAAAAACTCGAAACAGCCCCCGAACGGCCCCGTGGGTGGCACCAACACCTCCCACGAGACCAACGTAACTCGTAGGAACTGACCCCGCCGCCGCGGGAGTCCCGGTTTGAGAGTAATACGGTAATTTGCTTATTTCTAGACTTAGGCTTAAAAACATGACCTTAAAGGGTGAAAACTGGAAACAGCCCCCGAACGTCCCCGTGGGTGGCACAAACACCTCCCACGGGACCAACGTAACTCTAAGGAACTGACCTCGCAGCCGCGGGTCTCCCGGTTTGAGAATACGACCGTAATTTGCGTATTTCTACACTTAAGCAAAACATGGCGTTAGAGGGTGAAAACTCGAAACAGCCCCCGAACTGCCCCGTGGGTGGCACCAACACGTCCCACGGGACCAACGTAACTCGTAGGAACTGACGTCGCAGCCGCGGGTCTCCCGGTTTGAGAGTAATACGGTAATTTGCATATTTAAAGACTTAGGCTTAAAAACATGACGTTAGAGGGTGAAAACTCGAAACAGCCCCCAAACGGCCCCGTGGGTGGCACTAACACCTCCCACGGGACCAACGTAACTCGTGGGAACTGACCTCGCAGCCGCGGGTCTCCCGGTTTGAGAGTAATACGGTAATTTGCATATTTAAAGACTTAAGCTTAAAAATATGACGTTAGATGGTCAAAACTCGAAACAGCCCCCGAACGGTCCCGTGGGTTGCACCAACACCTCCCACAGGACCAACGTAACTCGTAGGAACTGACCCCGCAGCCGCGGGACTCTCGGTTTGAGAGTAAGACGGTAATTTGCTTATTTCTTGACTTAGGCTTAAAAACATGACGTTAGAGGGTGAAAACTTGAAACAGCCCCGAACGTCCCCGTTGGTGGGACCAACACCTTCCACGGGACCAACGTAACTCGTAGGAACTGACCTCGCAGCCGCGGCTCTCCCGGTTTGAGAATACGACCATAATTTGCGTATTTCTACACTTAAGCAAAACATGGCGTTAGAGGGTGAAAACTCGAAACAGCCCCGAACGGCCACGTGGGTGATACCCACACCTCCCACGGGACCGACGTATTTTGTAGGAACTGACGTCGCAGCTGCGAGTCTCCCGGTTTGAGAGTAATACGGTAATTTGCATATTTAAAGACTTTGGCTTAAAAACATGACGTTAGTGGGTGAAAACTCGAAACAGCCTCCAAACGGCCCCGTGGGTGGCACTAAAACCTCCCACGGGACCAACGTAACTCGTGGGAACTGACCTCGTAGCCGCGGGTCTCCCGATTTGAGAGTAATACGGTAATTTGCATATTTAAAGACTTAGGCTTCAAAACATGACGTTAGAGGGTGAAAACTCGAAACAGCCCCCGAACGGCCCCGTGGGTGGCACCAACACCTCCCACGGGACCAACGTAACTCGTAGGAACTGACCCCGCAGCCGCGGGACTCCCGGTTTGAGAGTACGACGGTAATTTGCTTATTTCTAGACTTAGGCTTAAAAACATGACGTTAGAGGGTGAAAACTCGAAACAGCCCCCGAACGTCCCCGTGGGTGGCACCAACACCTCCCACGGGACCAACGTAACTCGTAGGAACTGACCTCGCAGTCGCGAGTCTCCCGATTTGAGAATACGACCGTAATTTGCGTATTTCTACACTTAAGCAAAACATGGCGTTAGAGGGTGAAAACTCGAAACAACCCCCGAACGGCCCCGTGGGTGGCACCAAGACCTCCCACGGGACCAACGTAACTCATAGGAACTGACCCCGCAGCCGCAGGAGTCCCGGTTTGTGAGTAATACTGTAATTTGTATATTTCAAGACTTAGGCTTAAAAACATGACCTTAAAGGGTGAAAACTCGAAACAGCCCCCGAACGGCGACGTGGGTGGCACCAACACCTGCCACGGGACCAACGTAACTCTTAGGAACAGACCCCGCAGCCGCGGGCCTCTCGGTTTGAGAATACGATCGTAATTTGCGTATTTCTACACTTAAGCAAAACATAGCGTTAGAGGGTGAAAACTCGAAACAGCCCTCGAACGGTCCCGTGGGTGGCACCAACACCTCCTACGGGACTAACGTAACTCGTAGGAACTGACGTCGCAGCCGCGGGTCTCCCGGTTTGACAGTAATACGGTAATTTGCATATTTAAAGACTTAGGCTTAAAAACATGACGTTAGAGGGTGAAAACTCGAAACAGCCCCCGAACGGCCCCGTGGGTGGCACTAACACCTCCCACGCGACCAACGTAACTCGTGGGAACTGACCTCGCAACCGCGGGTCTCCCGGTTTGAAAGTAATACGGTAATTTGCATATTTAAAGACTTAGGCTTAAAAACATGACGCTAGAGTGTGAAAACTCGAAACAGTCCCCGAACGTCCCCGTGGGTGGCACCAACACCTCCCACGGGACCAATGTAACTCGTAGGAACTGACCCCGCAGCCGCGGGAGTCCCGGTTTAAGAGTAATACGGTAATTTGCTTATTTCTAGACTTAGGCTTAAAAACATGACCTTAAAGGGTGAAAACTCGAAATAGCCCGCGAACGTCCCCGTGGGTGGCACCAACACCTCCCACGGGACCAACGTAACTCGTAGGAACTGACCTCGCAGCCGCAGGTCTCCTGGTGTGAGAATACGACCGTAATTTGCGTATTTCTACACTTAAGCAAAACATGGCGTTAGAGGGTGAAAACTCGAAACAGCCCCCGAACGGCCCCGTGGGTGGCACCAACACCTCCCACGGGACCAACGTAACTCATAGGAACTGGCGTCGCAGGCCCTGGTCTCCCGGTTTGAGAGTAATACGGTAATTTGCATATTTAAAGACTTAGGCTTAAAAACATGACGTTAGAGGGTGAAAACTCGAAACAACACCCAAACGACCCCGTGGGTGGCACTAACACCTCCCACGGGACCAAGATAACTCATGGGAACTGACCTCGTAGCCGCGGGTCTCCCGGTTTGAGAGTGATACGGTAATTTGCATATTTAAAGACTTAGGCTTAAAAACATGACGTTAGAGGGTTAAAACTCAAAACAGCCCCCGAACGGCCACGTGGGTGGCACCAACACCTCCGACGGACCAACGTAACTCGTAGGAACTGACCCCACAGCCGCAGGACTCCCGGTTTGAGAGTACGACGGTAATTTGCTTATTTCTAGACTTAGGCTTAAAAACATGACGTTAGAGGGTGAAAACTCGAAACAGCCCCCGAACGTCCCCATGGGTGGTACCAACACCTCCCACGGGACCAACGTAACTAGTAGGAACTGACCTCGCAGCCGCGGGTCTCCTTGTTTGAGAATACGACCGTAATTTGCGTATTTCTACACATAAGCAAAACATGGCGTTAGAGGGTGAAAACTCGAAACAGCCCCCGAACGGTCCCGTGGGTGGCACCAACACCTCCCACGAGACCAACGTAACTCGTAGGAACTGACCTCGCAGCCGCGGGTCTCCCGGTTTGAGAGTAATACGGTAATTTGCATATTTAAAGACTTAGGCTTAAAAACATCACGTTAGAGGGTGAAAACTCGAAACAGCCCCCGAACGGTCCCGTGGGTGGAACTAACACCTCCCACGGGACCAACGTAACTCGTGGGAACTGACCTCGCAGCCGCGGGTCTCCCGGTTTGAGGGTAATATGGTATTTTACATATTTAAAGACTTTGGCTTAAAAACATGACGTTAGAGGGTGAAAACTCGAAACAGCCCCCGAACGGCCCGTGGGTGGCACTAACACCTCCCACGCGACCAACGTAACTCGTGGGAACTGACCTCGCAGCCGCGGGTCTCCCGGTTTGAGAGTGATACGGTAATTTGCATATTTAAAGACTTAGGCTTAAAAACATGACGTTAGAGGGTGAAAACTCGAAACAGCCCCCGAACGGCCCCGTGGGTGGCACCAACACCTCCCACGAGACCAACGTAACTCGTAGGAACTGACCCCGCCGCCGCGGGAGTCCCGGTTTGAGAGTAATACGGTAGTTTGCTTATTTCTAGACTTAGGCTTAAAAACATGACCTTAAAGGGTGAAAACTGGAAACAGCCCCCGAACGTCCCCGTGGGTGGCACCAACACCTCCCACGGGACCAACGTAACTCTTAGGAACTGACCTCGCAGCCGCGGGTCTCCCGGTTTGAGAATACGACCGTAATTTGCGTATTTCTACACTTAAGCAAAACATGGCGTTAGAGGGTGAAAACTCGAAACAGCCCCCGAACTGCCCCGTGGGTGGCACCAACACGTCCCACGGGACCAACGTAACTCGTAGGAACTGACGTCGCAGCCGCGGGTCTCCCGGTTTGAGAGTAATACGGTAATTTGCATATTTAAAGACTTAGGCTTAAAAACATGACGTTAGAGGGTGAAAACTCGAAACAGCCCCCGAACGGCCCCGTGGGTGGCACTAACACCTCCCACGCGACCAACGTAACTCGTGGGAACTGACCTCGCAACCGCGGGTCTCCCGGTTTGAAAGTAATACGGTAATTTGCATATTTAAAGACTTAGGCTTAAAAACATGACGCTAGAGTGTGAAAACTCGAAACAGTCCCCGAACGTCCCCGTGGGTGGCACCAACACCTCCCACAGGACCAACGTAACTCGTAGGAACTGACCCCGCAGCCGCGGGAGTCCCGGTTTAAGAGTAATACGGTAATTTGCTTATTTCTAGACTTAGGCTTAAAAACATGACCTTAAAGGGTGAAAACTCGAAATAGCCCGCGAACGTCCCCGTGGGTGGCACCAACACCTCCCACGGGACCAACGTAACTCGTAGGAACTGACCTCGCAGCCGCAGGTCTCCTGGTGTGAGAATACGACCGTAATTTGCGTATTTCTACACTTAAGCAAAACATGGCGTTAGAGGGTGAAAACTCGAAACAGCCCCCGAACGGCCCCGTGGGTGATACCCACACCTCCCACGGGACCGGCGTATTTTGTAGGAACTGACGTCGCAGGCCCTGGTCTCCCGGTTTGAGAGTAATACGCTAATTTGCATATTTAAAGACTTTGGCTTAAAAACATGACGTTAGTGGGTGAAAACTCGAAACAGCCTCCAAACGGCCCCGTGGGTGGCACTAAAACCTCCCACGGGACCAACGTAACTCGTGGGAACTGACCTCGTAGCCGCGGGTCTCCCGGTTTGAGAGTAATACGGTAATTTGCATATTTAAAGACTTAGGCTTCAAAACATGACGTTAGAGGGTGAAAACTCGAAACAGCCCCCGAACGGCCCCTTGGGTGGCACCAACACCTCCCACGGGACCAACGTAACTCGTAGGAACTGACCCTGCAGCCGCGGGACTCCCGGTTTGAGAGTACGACGGTAATTTGCTTATTTCTAGACTTAGGCTTAAAAACATGACGTTAGAGGGTGAAAACTTGAAACAGCCCCCGAACGTCCCCGTGGGTGGCACCAACACCTCCCACGGGACCAACGTAACTCATAGGAACTGACCTCGCAGTCGCGAGTCTCCCGATTTGAGAATACGACCGTAATTTGCGTATTTCTACACTTAAGCAAAACATGGCGTTAGAGGGTGAAAACTCGAAACAACCCCCGAACGGCCCCGTGGGTGGCACCAAGACCTCCCACGGGACCAACGTAACTCATAGGAACTGACCCCGCAGCCGTAGGAGTCCCGGTTTGAGAGTAATACTGTAATTTGAAAATTTCAAGACTTAGGCTTAAAAACATGACCTTAAAGGGTGAAAACTCGAAACAGCCCCCGAACGGCCACGTGGGTGGCACCAACACCTCACACGGTACCAACGTAACTCGTAGGAACAGACCCCGCAGCCGCGGGCCTCTCAGTTTGAGAATACGACCGTAATTTGCGTATTTCTACACTTAAGCAAACCATGGCGTTAGAGGGTGAAAACTCGAAACAGCCCTCGAACGGTCCCGTGGGTGGCACCAACACCTCCTACGGGACCAACGTAACTCGTAGGAACTGACGTCGCAGTCGCGGGTCTCCCGGTTTGAGAGTAATACGATAATTTGCATATTTAAAGACTTAGGCTTAAAAACATGACGTTAGAGGGTGAAAACTCGAAACAGCCCCCGAACGGCCCCGTGGGTGGCACTAACACCTCCCACGCGACCAACGTAACTCGTGGGAACTGACCTCGCAACCGCGGGTCTCCCGGTTTGAAAGTAATACGGTAATTTGCATATTTAAAGACTTAGGCTTAAAAACATGACGCTAGAGGGTGAAAACTCGAAACAGTCCCCGAACGTCCCCGTGGGTGGCACCAACACCTCCCACGGGACCAACGTAACTCGTAGGAACTGACCCCGCAGCCGCGGGAGTCCCGGTTTAAGAGTAATACGGTAATTTGCTTATTTCTAGACTTAGGCTTAAAAACATGACCTTAAAGGGTGAAAACTCGAAATATCCCGCGAACGTCCCCGTGGGTGGCACCAACACCTCCCACGGGACCAACGTAACTCGTAGGAACTGACCTCGCAGCCGCAGGTCTCCCGGTGTGAGAATACGACCGTAATTTGCGTATTTCTACACTTAAGCAAAACATGGCGTTAGAGGGTGAAAACTCGAAACAGCCCCCGAACGGCCCCGTGGGTGGTACCAACACCTCCCACGGGACCAACGTAACTCATAGGAACTGACGTCGCAGCCGCTGGTCTCCCGGTTTGAGAGTAATACGGTAATTTGCATATTTAAAGACTTAGGCTTAAAAACATGACGTTAGAGGGTGAAAACTCGAAACAACACCCAAACGACCCCGTGGGTGGCACTAACACCTCCCACGGGACCAAGATAACTCATGGGATCTGACCTCGTAGCCGCGGGTCTCCCGGTTTGAGAGTGATACGGTAATTTGCATATTTAAAGACTTAGGCTTAAAAACATGACGTTAGAGGGTGAAAACTCGAAACAGCCCCCGAACGGCCACGTGGGTGGCACCAACACCTCCGACGGACCAACGTAACTCGTAGGAACTGACCGCACAGCCGCAGGACTCCCGGTTTGAGACTACGACGGTAATTTGCTTATTTCTAGACTTAGGCTTAAAAACATGACCTTAAAGGGTGAAAACTCGAAATATCCCGCGAACGTCCCCGTGGGTGGCACCAACACCTCCCACGGGACCAACGTAACTCGTAGGAACTGACCTCGCAGCCGCAGGTCTCCCGGTGTGAGAATACGACCGTAATTTGCGTATTTCTACACTTAAGCAAAACATGGCGTTAGAGGGTGAAAACTCAAAACAGCCCCCGAACGGCCCCGTGGGTGGTACCAACACCTCCCACGGGACCAACGTAACTCATAGGAACTGACGTCGCAGCCGCTGGTCTCCCGGTTTGAGAGTAATACGGTAATTTGCATATTTAAAGACTTAGGCTTAAAAACATGACGTTAGAGGGTGAAAACTCGAAACAACACCCAAACGACCCCGTGGGTGGCACTAACACCTCCCACGGGACCAAGATAACTCATGGGATCTGACCTCGTAGCCGCGGGTCTCCCGGTTTGAGAGTGATACGGTAATTTGCATATTTAAAGACTTAGGCTTAAAAACATGATGTTAGAGGGTGAAAACTCGAAACAGCCCCCGAACGGCCACGTGGGTGGCACCAACACCTCCGACGGACCAACGTAACTCGTAGGAACTGACCGCACAGCCGCAGGACTCCCGGTTTGAGACTACGACGGTAATTTGCTTATTTCTAGACTTAGGCATAAAAACATGACGTTAGAGGGTGAAAACTCGAAACAGCCCCCGAACGTCCCCATGGGTGGTACCAACAGCTCCCACGGGACCAACGTAACTAGTAGGAACTGACCTCGCAGCCGCGGGTCTCCTTGTTTGAGAATACGACCGTAATTTGCGTATTTCTACACATAAGCAAAACATGGCGTTAGAGGGTGAAAACTCGAAACAGCCCCCGAACGGCCCCGTGGGTGGCACCAACACCTCCCACGAGACCAACGTAAGTCGTAGGAACTGACCTCGCAGCCGCGGGTCTCCCGGTTTGAGAGTAATACGGTAATTTGCATATTTAAAGACTTAGGCTTAAAAACATCACGTTAGAGGGTGAAAACTCGAAACAGCCCCCGAACGGTCCCGTGGGTGGTACTAACACCTCCCACGGGACCAACGTAACTCGTGGGAACTGACCTCGCAGCCGCGGGTCTCCCGGTTTGAGGGTAATATGGTATTTTACATATTTAAAGACTTTGGCTTAAAAACATGACGTTAGAGGGTGAAAACTCGAAACAGCACCCGAACGGCCCGTGGGTGGCACTAAAACCTCCCACGGGACCAACGTAACTCGTGGGAACTGACCTCGCAGCCGCGGGTCTCCCGGTTTGAGAGTGATACGGTAATTTGCATATTTAAAGACTTAGGCTTAAAAACATGACGTTAGATGGTGAAAACTCGAAACAGCCCCCGAACGGCCCCGTGGGTGGCACCAACACCTCCCACGAGACCAACGTAACTCGTAGGAACTGACCCCGCCACCGCGGGAGTCCCGGTTTGAGAGTAATACGGTAATTTGCTTATTTCTAGACTTAGGCTTAAAAACATGACCTTAAAGGGTGAAAACTGGAAACAGCCCCCGAACGTCCCCGTGGATGGCACCAACACCTCCCACGGGACCAACGTAACTCTTAGGAACTGACCTCGCAGCCGCGGGTCTCCCGGTTTGAGAATACGACCGTAATTTGCGTATTTCTACACTTAAGCAAAACATGGCGTTAGAGGGTGAAAACTCGAAACAGCCCCCGAACTGCCCCGTGGGTGGCACCAACACGTCCCACGGGACCAACGTAACTCGTAGGAACTGACGTCGCAGCCGCGGGTCTCCCGATTTTAGAGTAATACGGTAATTTCCATATTTAAAGACTTAGGCTTAAAAACATGACGTTAGAGGGTGAAAACTCGAAACAGCCCCCAAACGGCCCCGTGGGTGGCACTAACACCTCCCACGGGACCAACGTAACTCGTGGGAACTGACCTCGCAGCCGCGGGTCTCCCGGTTTGAGAGTAATACGGTAATTTGCATATTTAAAGACTTAAGCTTAAAAATATGACGTTAGATGGTGAAAACTCGAAACAGCCCCCGAACGGTCCCGTGGGTGGCACCAACACCTCCCACAGGACCAACGTAACTCGTAGGAACTGACCCCGCAGCCGCGGGACTCTCGGTTTGAGAGTACGACGGTAATTTGCTTATTTATTGACTTAGGCTTAAAAACATGACGTTAGAGGGTGAAAACTCGAAACAGCCCCGAACGTCCCCGTTGGTGGGACCAACACCTTCCACGGGACCAACGTAACTCGTAGGAACTGACCTCGCAGCCGCGGCTCTCCCGGTTTGAGAATACGACCATAATTTGCGTATTTCTACACTTAAGCAAAACATGGCGTTAGAGGGTGAAAACTCGAAACAGCCCCCGAACGGCCACGTGGGTGATACCCACACCTCCCACGGGACCGACGTATTTTGTAGGAACTGACGTCGCAGCTGCGAGTCTCCCGGTTTGAGAGTAATACGGTAATTTGCATATTTAAAGACTTTGGCTTAAAAACATGACGTTAGTGGGTGAAAACTCGAAACAGCCTCCAAACGGCCCCGTGGGTGGCACTAAAACCTCTCACGGGACCAACGTAACTCGTGGGAACTGACCTCGCAGCCGCGGGTCTCCCGGTTTGAGAGTAATACGGTAATTTGCATATTTAAAGACTTAGGCTTAAAAACATCACGTTCGAGGGTGAAAACTCGAAACAGCCCCTGAACGGTCCCGTGGGTGGCACTAACACCTCCCACGGGACCAACGTAACTCATGGGAACTGACCTCGCAGCCGCGGGTCTCCCGGTTTGAGGGTAATATGGTATTTTACATATTTAAAGACTTTGGCTTAAAAACATGACGTTAGAGGGTGAAAACTCGAAACAGCCCCCGAACGGCCCGTGGGTGGCACTAACACCTCCCACGGGACCAACGTAACTCGTGGGAACTGACCTCGCAGCCGCGGGTCTCCCGGTTTGAGAGTGATAAGGTAATTTGCATATTTAAAGACTTTGGCTTAAAAACATGACGTTAGAGGGTGAAAACTCGAAACAGCCCCCGAACGGCCCGTGGGTGGCACTAAGACCTCCCACGGGACCAACGTAACTAGTGGGAACTGACCTCGTAGCCGCGGGTCTCCCGGTTTGAGAGTAATACGGTAATTTGCATATTTAAAGACTTAGGCTTCAAAACATGACGTTAGAGGGTCAAAACTCGAAACAGCCCCCGAACGGCCCCGTGGGTGGCACCAACACCTCCCACGGGACCAACGTAACTCGTAGGAACTGACCCTGCAGCCGCGGGACTCCCGGTTTGAGAGTACGACGGTAATTTGCTTATTTCTAGACTTAGGCTTAAAAACATGACGTTAGAGGGTGAAAACTCGAAACAGCTCCCGAACGTCCCCGTGGGTGGCACCAACACCTCCCACGGGACCAACGTAACTCGTAGGAACAGACCCCGCAGCCGCGAGTCTCCCGATTTGAGAATACGACCGTAATTTGCGTATTTCTACACTTAAGCAAAACATGGCGTTAGAGGGTGAAAACTCGAAACAACCCCCGAACGGCCCCGTGGGTGGCACCAAGACCTCCCACGGGACCAACGTAACTCATAGGAACTGACCCCGCAGCCGCAGGAGTCCCGGTTTGAGAGTAATACTGTAATTTGAATATTTCAAGACTTAGGCTTAAAAACATGACCTTAAAGGGTGAAAACTCGAAACAGCCCCCGAACGGCCACGTGGGTGGCACCAACACCTCCCACGGGACCAACGTAACTCGTAGGAACACACCCCGCAGCCGCGGGCCTCTCGGTTTGAGAATACGACCGTAATTTGCGTATTTCTACACTTAAGCAAAACATGGCGTTAGAGGGTGAAAACTCGAAACAGCCCTCGAACGGTCCCGTGGGTTGCACCAACACCTCCTACGGGATCAACGTAACTCGTAGGAACTGACGTCGCAGTCGCGGGTCTCCCGGTTTGAGAGTAATACGGTAATTTGCATATTTAAAGACTTAGGCTTAAAAACATGACGTTAGAGGGTGAAAACTCGAAACAGCCCCCGAACGGCCCCGTGGGTGGCACTAACACCTCCCACGCGACCAACGTAACTCGTGGGAACTGACCTCGCAACCGCGGGTCTCCCGGTTTGAAAGTAATACGGTAATTTGCATATTTAAAAACTTAGGCTTAAAAACATGACGCTAGAGGGTGAAAACTCGAAACAGTCCCCGAACGTCCCCGTGGGTGGCACCAACACCTCCCACGGGACCAACGTAACTCGTAGGAACTGACCCCGCAGCCGCGGGAGTCCCGGTTTAAGAGTAATACGGTAATTTGCTTATTTCTAGACTTAGGCTTAAAAACATGACCTTAAAGGGTGAAAACTCGAAATATCCCGCGAACGTCCCCGTGGGTGGCACCAACACCTCCCACGGGACCAACGTAACTCGTAGGAACTGACCTCGCAGCCGCAGGTCTCCCGGTGTGAGAATACGACCGTAATTTGCGTATTTCTACACTTAAGCAAAACATGGCGTTAGAGGGTGAAAACTCGAAACAGCCCCCGAACGGCCCCGTGGGTGGTACCAACACCTCCCACGGGACCAACGTAACTCATAGGAACTGACGTCGCAGCCGCTGGTCTCCCGGTTTGAGAGTAATACGGTAATTTGCATATTTAAAGACTTAGGCTTAAAAACATGACGTTAGAGGGTGAAAACTCGAAACAACACCCAAACGACCCCGTGGGTGGCACTAACACCTCCCACGGGACCAAGATAACTCATGGGAACTGACCTCGTAGCCGCGGGTCTCCCGGTTTGAGAGTGATACGGTAATTTGCATATTTAAAGACTTAGGCTTAAAAACATGACGTTAGAGGGTGAAAACTCGAAACAGCCCCCGAACGGCCCCGTGGGTGGCACCAACACCTCCGACGGACCAACGTAACTCGTAGGAACTGACCGCACAGCCGCAGGACTCCCGGTTTGAGAGTACGACGGTAATTTGCTTATTTCTAGACTTAGGCTTAAAAACATGACGTTAGAGGGTGAAAACTCGAAACAGCCCCCGAACGTCCCCATGGGTGGTACCAACAGCTCCCACGGGACCAACGTAACTAGTAGGAACTGACCTCGCAGCCGCGGGTCTCCTTGTTTGAGAATACGACCGTAATTTGCGTATTTCTACACATAAGCAAAACATGGCGTTAGAGGGTGAAAACTCGAAACAGCCCCCGAACGGCCCCTGGGTGGCACCAACACCTCCCACGAGACCAACGTAAGTCGTAGGAACTGACCTCGCAGCCGCGGGTCTCCCGGTTTGAGAGTAATACGGTAATTTGCATATTTAAAGACTTAGGCTTAAAAACATCACGTTAGAGGGTGAAAACTCGAAACAGCCCCCGAACGGTCCCGTGGGTGGCACTAACACCTCCCACGGGACCAACGTAACTCGTGGGAACTGACCTCGCAGCCGCGAGTCTCCCGGTTTGAGGGTAATATGGTATTTTACATATTTAAAGACTTTGGCTTAAAAACATGACGTTAGAGGGTGAAAACTCGAAACAGCCCCCGAACGACCCGTGGGTGGCACTAACACCTCCCACGGGACCAACGTAACTCGTGGGAACTGACCTCGCAGCTGCGGGTCTCTCGGTTTGAGAGTGATACGATAATTTGCATATTTAAAGACTTAGGCTTAAAAACATGACGTTAGATGGTGAAAACTCGAAACAGCCCCCGAACGGCCCCGTGGGTGGCACCAACACCTCCCACGAGACCAACGTAACTCGTAGGAACTGACCCCGCCGCTGCGGGAGTCCCGGTTTTAGAGTAATACGGTAATTTGCTTATTTCTAGACTTAGGCTTAAAAACATGACCTTAAAGGGTGAAAACTGGAAACAGCCCCCGAACGTCCCCGTGGATGGCACCAACACCTCCCACGGGACCAACGTAACTCTTAGGAACTGACCTCGCAGCCGCGGGTCTCCCGGTTTGAGAATACGACCGTAATTTGCGTATTTCTACACTTAAGCAAAACATGGTGTTAGAGGGTGAAAACTCGAAACAGCCCCCGAACTGCCCCGTGGGTGGCACCAACACGTCCCACGGGACCAACGTAACTCGTAGGAACTGACGTCGCAGCCGCGGGTCTCCCGGTTTGAGAGTAATACGGTAATTTGCATATTTAAAGACTTAGGCTTAAAAACATGACGTCAGAGGGTGAAAACTCGAAACAGCCCCCAAACGGCCCCGTGGGTGGCACTAACACCTCCCACGGGACCAACGTAACTCGTGGGAACTGACCTCGCAGCCGCGGGTCTCCCGGTTTGAGAGTAATACGGTAATTTGCATATTTAAAGACTTAAGCTTAAAAATATGACGTTAGATGGTGAAAACTCGAAACAGCCCCCGAACGGTCCCGTGGGTGGCACCAACACCTCCCACAGGACCAACGTAACTCGTAGGAACTGACCCCGCAGCCGCGGGACTCTCGGTTTGAGAGTACGACGGTAATTTACTTATTTCTTGACTTAGGCTTAAAAACATGACGTTAGAGGGTGAAAACTCGAAACAGCCCAGAACGTCCCCGTTGGTGGGACCAACACCTTCCACGGGACCAACGTAACTCGTAGGAACTGACCTCGCAGCCGCGGCTCTCCCGGTTTGAGAATACGACCATAATTTGCGTATTTCTACACTTAAGCAAAACATGGCGTTAGAGGGTGAAAACTCGAAACAGCCCCCGAACGGCCACGTGGGTGATACCCACACCTCCCACGGGACCGACGTATTTTGTAGGAACTGACGTCGCAGCTGCGAGTCTCCCGGTTTGAGAGTAATACGGTAATTTGCATATTTAAAGACTTTGGCTTAAAAACATGACGTTAGTGGGTGAAAACTCGAAACAGCCTCCAAACGGCCCCGTGGGTGGCACTAAAACCTCCCACGGGACCAACGTAACTCGTGGGAACTGACCTCGCATCCGCGGGTCTCCCGGTTTGAGAGTAATACGGTAATTTGCATATTTAAAGACTTAGGCTTAAAAACATCACGTTAGAGGGTGAAAACTCGAAACAGCCCCCGAACGGTCCCGTGGGTGGCACTAACACCTCCCACGGGACCAACGTAACTCGTGGGAACTGACCTCGCAGCCGCGGGTCTCCCGGTTTGAGGGTAATATGGTATTTTACATATTTAAAGACTTTGGCTTAAAAACATGACGTTAGAGGGTGAAAACTCGAAACAGCCCCCGAACGGCCCGTGGGTGGCACTAACACCTCCCACGGGACCAACGTAACTCGTGGGAACTGACCTCGCAGCCGCGGGTCTCCCGGTTTGAGAGTGATACGCTAATTTGCATATTTAAAGACTTAGGCTTAAAAACATGACGTTAGAGGGTGAAAACTCGAAACAGCCCCCGAACGGCCCCGTGGGTGGCACCAACACCTCCCACGAGACCAACGTAACTCGTAGGAACTGACCCCGCCGCCGCGGGAGTCCCGGTTTGAGAGTAATACGGTAATTTGCTTATTTCTAGACTTAGGCTTAAAAACATGACCTTAAAGGGTGAAAACTGGAAACAAACCCCGAACGTCCCCGTGGATGGCACCAACACCTCCCACGGGACCAACGTAACTCTTAGGAACTGACCTCGCAGCCGCAGGTCTCCCGGTTTGAGAATACGACCGTAATTTGCATATTTCTACACTTAAGCAAAACATGGCGTTAGAGGGTGAAAACTCGAAACAGCCCCCGAACTGCCCCGTGGGTGGCACCAACACGTCCCACGGGACCAACGTAACTCGTATGAACTGACATCTCAGCCGCGGGTCTCCCGGTTTGAGAGTAATACGGTAATTTGCATATTTAAAGACTTAGGCTTAAAAACATGACGTTAGAGGGTGAAAACTCGAAACAGCCCCCAAACGGCCCCGTGGGTGGCACTAACACCTCCCACGGGACCAACGTAACTCGTGGGAACTTACCTCGCAGCCGCGGGTCTCCCGGTTTGAGAGTAATACGGTAATTTGCATATTTAAAGACTTAAGCTTAAAAATATGACGTTAGATGGTGAAAACTCGAAACAGCCCCCGAACGGTCCCGTGGGTGGCACCAACACCTCCCACAGGACCAACGTAACTCGTAGGAACTGACCCCGCAGCCGCGGGACTCTCGGTTTGAGAGTACGACGGTAATTTACTTATTTCTTGACTTAGGCTTAAAAACATGACGTTAGAGGGTGAAAACTCGAAACAGCCCAGAACGTCCCCGTTGGTGGGACCAACACCTTCCACGGGACCAACGTAACTCGTAGGAACTGACCTCGCAGCCGCGGCTCTCCCGGTTTGAGAATACGACCATAATTTGCGTATTTCTACACTTAAGCAAAACATGGCGTTAGAGGGTGAAAACTCGAAACAGCCCCCGAACGGCCACGTGGGTGATACCCACACCTCCCACGGGACCGACGTATTTTGTAGGAACTGACGTCGCAGCTGCGAGTCTCCCGGTTTGAGAGTAATACGGTAATTTGCATATTTAAAGACTTTGGCTTAAAAACATGACGTTAGTGGGTGAAAACTCGAAACAGCCTCCAAACGGCCCCGTGGGTGGCACTAAAACCTCCCACGGGACCAACGTAACTCGTGGGAACTGACCTCGCAGCCGCGGGTCTCCCGGTTTGAGAGTAATACGGTAATTTGCATATTTAAAGACTTAGGCTTAAAAACATCACGTTAGAGGGTGAAAACTCGAAACAGCCCCCGAACGGTCCCGTGGGTGGCACTAACACCTCCCACGGGACCAACGTAACTCGTGGGAACTGACCTCGCAGCCGCGGGTCTCCCGGTTTGAGGGTAATATGGTATTTTACATATTTAAAGACTTTGGCTTAAAAACATGACGTTAGAGGGTGAAAACTCGAAACAGCCCCCGAACGGCCCGTGGGTGGCACTAACACCTCCCACGGGACCAACGTAACTCGTGGGAACTGACCTCGCAGCCGCGGGTCTCCCGGTTTGAGAGTGATACGCTAATTTGCATATTTAAAGACTTAGGCTTAAAAACATGACGTTAGAGGGTGAAAACTCGAAACAGCCCCCGAACGGCCCCGTGGGTGGCACCAACACCTCCCACGAGACCAACGTAACTCGTAGGAACTGACCCCGCCGCCGCGGGAGTCCCGGTTTGAGAGTAATACGGTAATTTGCTTATTTCTAGACTTAGGCTTAAAAACATGACCTTAAAGGGTGAAAACTGGAAACAAACCCCGAACGTCCCCGTGGATGGCACCAACACCTCCCACGGGACCAACGTAACTCTTAGGAACTGACCTCGCAGCGGCAGGTCTCCCGGTTTGAGAATACGACCGTAATTTGCATATTTCTACACTTAAGCAAAACATGGCGTTAGAGGGTGAAAACTCGAAACAGCCCCCGAACTGCCCCGTGGGTGGCACCAACATGTCCCACGGGACCAACGTAACTCGTATGAACTGACATCGCAGCCGCGGGTCTCCCGGTTTGAGAGTAATACGGTAATTTGCATATTTAAAGACTTAGGCTTAAAAACATGACGTTAGAGGGTGAAAACTCGAAACAGCCCCCAAACGGCCCCGTGGGTGGCACTAACACCTCCCACGGGACCAACGTAACTCGTGGGAACTTACCTCGCAGCCGCGGGTCTCCCGGTTTGAGAGTAATACGGTAATTTGTATATTTAAAGACTTAAGCTTAAAAATATGACGTTAGATGGTGAAAACTCGAAACAGCCCCCGAACGGTCCCGTGGGTGGCACCAACACCTCCCACAGGACCAACGTAACTCGTAGGAACTGACCTCGCAGCCGCGGGACTCTCGGTTTGAGAGTACGACGGTAATTTGCTTATTTCTTGACTTAGGCTTAAAAACATGACGTTAGAGGGTGAAAACTCGAAACAGCCCCGAACGTCCCCGTTGGTGGGACCAACACCTTCCACGGGACCAACGTAACTCGTAGGAACTGACCTCGCAGCCGCGGCTCTCCCGGTTTGAGAATACGACCATAATTTGCGTATTTCTACACTTAAGCAAAACATGGCGTTAGAGGGTGAAAACTCGAAACAGCCCCCGAACGGCCACGTGGGTGATACCCACACCTCCCACGGGACCGACGTATTTTGTAGGAACTGACGTCGCAGCTGCGAGTCTCCCGGTTTGAGAGTAATACGGTAATTTGCATATTTAAAGACTTTGGCTTAAAAACATGACGTTAGTGGGTGAAAACTCGAAACAGCCTCCAAACGGCCCCGTGGGTGGCACTAAAACCTCCCACGGGACCAACGTAACTCGTGGGAACTGACCTCGTAGCCGCGGGTCTCCCGGTTTGAGAGTAATACGGTAATTTGCATATTTAAAGACTTAGGCTTCAAAACATGACGTTAGAGGGTGAAAACTCGAAACAGCCCCCGAACGGCCCCGTGGGTGGCACCAACACCTCCCACGGGACCAACGTAACTCGTAGGAACTGACCCCGCAGCCGCGGGACTCCCGGTTTGAGAGTACGACGGTAATTTGCTTATTTCTAGACTTAGGCTTAAAAACATGACGTTAGAGGGTGAAAACTCGAAACAGCCTCCGAACGTCCCCGTGGGTGGCACCAACACCTCCCACGGGACCAACGTAACTCGTAGGAACTGACCTCGCAGTCGCGAGTCTCCCGATTTGAGAATACGACCGTAATTTGCGTATTTCTACACTTAAGCAAAACATGGCGTTAGAGGGTGAAAACTCGAAACAACCCCCGAACGGCCCCGTGGGTGGCACCAAGACCTCCCACTGGACCAACATAACTCGTAGGAACTGACCCCGCAGCCGCGGGAGTCCCAGTTTGAGAGTAATACGGTAAATTATATATTTCAAGACTTAGGCTTAAAAACATGACCTTAAAGGGTGAAAACTCGAAACAGCCCCCGAACGGCTACGTGGGTGGCACCAACACCTCCCACGGGACCAACGTAACTCGTAGGAACTGACCCCGCAGCCGCGGGTCTCTCGGTTTGAGAATACGACCATAATTTGCGTATTTCTACACTTAAGCAAAACATGGCGTTAGAGGGTGAAAACTCGAAACAGCCCCCGAACGGCTCCGTGGGTGGCACCAACACCTCCCACGGAATCAACGTAACTCGTAGGAACTGACGTCGCAGCCGCGGGTCTCCCGGTTTGAGAGTAATACGGTAATTTTCATATTTAAAGACTTAAGCTTAAAAACATGACGTTAGAGGGTGAAAACTCGAAACAGCCCCCGAACGGCCCCGTGGGTGGCACTAACACCTCCCACGGGACCAACGTAACTCGTGGGAACTGACCTCGCAGCCGCGGGACTCCCGGTTTGAGAGTACGACGGTAATTTTCTTATTTCTAGACATAGGCTTAAAAACATGACGTTAGAGGGTGAAAACTCGAAACAACCCCCGAACGGTTCCCGTGGGTGGCACCAACACCTCCCACCAACACCTCTCAAAACGACAGTAATTTTCATATTTCAACTTGGTTACTGATAATTTTAACTCATATGCAATTTTTCAGCTTGATTAAATTTTTTGTAAAAATACTTGGTTACTAATATTTTTGTTTTTTGTATCCTATCACTTGTAGGATTTTTGCACGTGGATCAAATGAAGGAGGCAATGGTTTACAACATGATAATTATTTATATGTTGTGGACATTCAGGATAATGTTTTTTATTTGTTATAGCCGTGCAGGCTTTTATTGTTTAGTTTTATGGCCGTGCGGGCTTTTATAATTTGATTGTTGAATTTTATAGCCGTGCGGGTTTATAATAAACAGGTTTTTCATTTACATGTTTTAGAATGTCAAGAAAACAGAGGAAACTCTGCCCAATTTTTTTTTTTGGCCTGTGAATTATTAAGACGTGTAATATTTTTAAGTTTGTATATATATTTGTTTATTAACAACATTCTCAATTCGCAATTTGTGATTTTTTTTATTGTTTTGTCGATAATAAATATTTGTAACACCTCGTAGCAACCGACGGTGCACTCACAGGACCCCCAATTTTAGGATTGGTTTTTTATTTTTTTTTGTCGCGCTTAAAAATGGTCGCGGCCAAAGTCCGCGACCATTTTTTTTATTTTTTTTGTCACGGTTATGGGTCGCAGACTAGGGCCGCGATCAATTTTTTTCATTTTTTTTTGTCACGCACGTGGGTCGCGGACTTTGGCCGCGACCAATTTGTCACGGTTGTGAGTCACGGATAAGGGTCGCGACCAATCTTTTTTATTTTTTATTTTGTCACGCACGTGGGTCGCGGACTTTGGCCGCGACTAATTTGTCACGGTTGTGGGTCACGGATAAGGACCGCGATCAATTTTTTTCATTTTTTTTGTCACGCACGTGGGCCGCGGACTTTGGTTGCGACCAATTTGTCACGGTTGTGGGTCACGGATAAGGACCGCGACCAATTTTTTTCATTTTTTTTGTCACGCACGTGGGTCGCGGACTTTGGCCGCGAACAATTTGTCACGGTTGTGGGTCACGGATAAGGAGCGCGATCAATTTTTTTCATTTTTTTTTGTCACGCACGTGGGCCGCGGACTTTGGCCGCGACCAATTTGTCACGGTTATGGGTCACGGATAAGGACCGCGACTAATTTTTTTCATTTTTTTGTCACGCACGTGGGTCGCGGACTTTGGCCGCGACCAATTTGTCACGGTTGTGGGTCACGGATAAGGGCCGCGACCAATTTTTTTTTCATTTTTTTTGTCACGCACGTGGGTAGCGGACTTTGGCTGCGACCAATTTGTCACGGTTGTGGGTCACGGATAAGGGCCGCGACCCTTCACGGCATGGGTCACGGCCAAAGTCCGAGACCATCTGCCGTGACCCCTCTTGGCCGTGACCCCTCTTGGTCACGGACTTGGGCCGCGACCCACGAAAATGGTCACGCAAGAAATGGTCACGGCCAAAGTTTGCGACCCACAGTTTTGGTCAGGGATTTTGGCCGTGACCAATCGCCAGTTTTGGTGTAGTGTGTGATACGCCATTATTTTCATAGTTATGTGTAGGTATATAGGCAATATATATTATTTTGTTGCTCGTGGGGTAGGTGCGTGTAGAATTGGGTGTATGGGCGCCCAATTATGACATTTTACGAGTAGGCATATGTGAGCCTTATTTTCTTTTTTGCGAGATTTAAGTGTTTATGTGTATGCTTCGTTTAATTTCGAGGACGAAATTCTTTGCTAGTGGGGAAGTATGTAACCACCCGGATTTTTTAAATGGGAATTTTTAAATTAATTTTGGAAATCGAAGAAAAATGAAATTTTGGATTTTATAAATTTTATAATTTAAAGTGTTGGTTTTTATATTTGAAAAATAAATTTTCAAACGAAATTGGAATCGAAATTAAAATGGAGTTTTAATTGAATTTTTATTATTTAGAAGAGTCCTCAAAATATAAAACTCTCTAAGAGTCCTCAAAACATGAAACTTTCTAGTAAAAATAATTTTTTTTAGAAATTCAACCGTCCGATCAAGCTAAATTTTTGTCAGCAGTCCTGTCTCGCCGTTCGCTACAACATACTAAAATTTTAAGTGATTCTAACGGTCCGATCGTTCGTAATATTTTTTCGAGTATTTGTATTTGATTAGCACTCTAATTCTTTTTGGTATATAAACATAAAGTGACGAGTTTAGATCTTTTAAAACACATTTTAGCCTTCTCAAAATCAGAATCCTCTCATCTTCATCTTCTTCAACCTCAAAACCCTAGACTCATTCTACATAACTTTCAACTCAAGTTTTGTCAAGATTAACCTGATTTTCTCAAGACGCGTCAAGAAGGAATCTTTGTCAATTTTTTTTTTAGAGGAATACACATTCAAGATCAGATTTCTAAACCAACTTTTATTCAGGCATGTTGACCCTATTCTTTTCCTTTAGTGTTATGTGTCTTGATTGTAGCCTCCATTAAACTCATGTTTTCTAAAATAAGATATGAATATAAAGATTGAAGAGATAAATTTCGGGGCTGTTTTACATAAAAAAATTAATGATACCGAATACTTATAACTGTGTATTCTTTGGGTTGTGTCAGTGTAGTCGATTTTTCTATGGGCATGTGCATGTAGAGGAGCCCTTTTAAAAGTATATTTTGATATTTCATGTGAAAACCCTAGTTTAATTTAATTTCTTGCGTGGGAAAAATAAGGATCATGATAGGACTTGCATGTAGCGATTATTCTAAAAATCATAATATTTAGGTGTCTTTGATTTCCACTTTTTAAATTGAATTATTTAAATAGGAATTTAGTATTATTATGAATGTTGTTATAATTTGGAATTGTGTTACTCTATGGAAATATGATAATTTTTCGGGAAGATTGGGTATGGTAGATAATTGGTTTTCACCCTTTTTGTAGTACACTTGTTAGGTATGGGACTAGTAAGTCGGCCTTAATTACGATTTATGCTAATTAGGTATGGGACTAGTTAGTGTAAGTCTATGCGGGTTATATAATTTGGGGTGGGGGATGATTTTCTATATTATACCTTTGTTGTGATAGCCTAGGATTGATATCTAGGTGGAGTGAAATTTTGTAATCATTCTTTGCTTAGGATAGGATGATATTGTGTTTTGGGAACCCTTAGTTGGGACTAAAGGTTATTTTGAGGATTTTCACATCGCTTTTAAGGGTTGAGGAAATTAATGTGATTTATGAAAACAAGGAATGTAGAATTTAATATCGCAAGACTAAAACGGATATTAAAAATTTATTGGCGACATAATGTGTCTAGGGCCGACAGTTTGAACGGGTCAGAGGATGAGTTATGTCGTGTCGTGTGTGGAACCTTGTCATATCGCGAGGGTCGCAGGATAAAAACAAACCAGACGGCGGACTTGACAAGGGGACGGGTGCGTGTGTGGAACCTTGTCATATCGCGAGGATCGCAGGATAAAAACGGATCAGACGGCGGACTTGACAAGGGGACGGGTATTGGTAATATTCTTCATGGTTAAATTAAATAAAAGTTAACATTGTTGGGAATGTGGGTTAATTAAAATTATATTGGTGTGGCTTTTATGAAAACCTGGCAGGTAATTGTGAATTTATTTATGGTGATTAATAATCTCAAAATTAAAAGATTCTATTGTTATAGTCGATATATATATATCACTATTGTCTGGGTTCAAGGATCCTATTTGAGGAGAGTAGCCGGTTTACATGCTCGGGGCTTTGGCTTTGACACATGCGTTGACTAATCTTTTTCAGGATTTTTTGGGAGTTGCTGCATAGGATTCATTAGAGATCTTTGGGAGGTGCAATTGGATTTATGTTACTTCTTTAGTAGTTGGATTTTCTCTTTCCATTCAGTCGTTTATTTATGAGACTATTTTGGAGTTATTGGGCCTCTTTGGTTCCAAAGTTGTTTTAAGTTTTCAGTTGGATTGATTTATATCATTATTGGAGTATGGATTTCTTTTGGAGTTAGCATGTGATGGATCTTTTATCGCTTAGTTGTTTATGATCATTTGAGATTAATTCAATTATGTTTCTGATGGACTGGTTTATTTATGTCTCATATCTGTCTCATGCTAAGAATGGTATTTTATTTACTCACGCCCGGCTTAGTTTTGGTGGCGGCCAACGTCAGAAATAGGCGGGGTGTGACAATATATCTCCACAGTGCGTACTGAGTCATACACAGTTCAGTTGCCTCTTTGAACCTGGATATTGGGATCTCCAGTCAACTAGGTTGGGTAGCCATCAGAGCGACTCTTAGTTAGTTCATAGGCTTTATGCCCATTCCCTTCGATGATTTTTTTACTAGTGCTCTAGTTAGGCCTTTAGTAAGCGAATCCACAATGTTATCTCTTGGCTTAACATAGTCGATGGAGATAATTCCACTAGAGAGTAGTTGCCTAACGATATTGTGTCTACGACGAATATGTCTTGATTTATTGTTATACATGGTATTACTTCACAGGCTTAACCCAGTTTATAATATCCTCTAAGAAGTTTCTTAGCCATTCGATTTCTTCTCTAGCTTTATCCAAAGCAATAAATTTTGATTCCATAGTAAATTTGGCAATACATGTTTGTTTTGAGGATTTCCAAGATACGACTACACCACCACTGGATATTTGGTGTAGTGCAGTCAGAAGTTTTTGGTATGTTTTAAATGCCCTAAAACCCTAACAATGGCTTTCCAATGATCACGCTTGGATTATTCGTTCAAACGACATATGTATCTCGCGCGAAACCTTGTTCGAGCGATACGTGTCATCGTTCGAGCGACATATTGATTTTGTTTGAGGGATCTGCTAACGCAATTTTTTTTATATAAAGCGTGTTAAATGAATCATTGTTTCTTAAGAAGACCTGACGTTTTTCATTCTGCAAAAAATGCAACACAATAGAACACTTTTGTTTTCTTCAATTTAGGGTTCAAACCTTTGTTTTTCATTTCACAAAAATCCCAATAGTTTAGTGAATTGTTTTGGAACCTAAAATACATCTTTTGGTAAAGTTTTTGTTGTAGAGAGGGTAAATCTACGAGTGATGACTGAGCATTATTTGGGAGTTCTCATGGGTGTTCCTTGTTAATTCCAACTGCGTGTTCGTGTGGACTGTTGTGGTTGTTCCATTGCTGACTCTGGATGAATTAAATTGATTTAAAAATTGACTTTAATTAAATAAGTTTACAATTGAAATTTGCGAATTTGGTCAAATCGATATCACAACGCATTCACATATCAGTTGTAACGCCGCCTAAGAGATAAAATAATTTAAATACATTTCACGGGGTGTTTACTCATATCTAAAAAACTCTGATCATTGGCTTTGACTTTTGTAAGGCTCGTCATAATTATTCAAGATCGATTTGATCATATGCGTTTAATATTTGCAAATACCAAAAATCATCTCTGATTCTAGAACAAAACCATTAGTAACTAGTGAGACATATGTATTATAATGCCTTATATAATCATGTAAAGTATATCTTCCCCCCTTTATTTTATTTTAAGTCAATAGAATAAAATAAACTCAAAATTTTGTCTCTTTAAATGAGGAATCGTAAAATATATTATTCTGCACAGTTTCATGATGCCAGTTTGATACAATACAATATTAAGCCCATCTCATTTTTATAGAATAAAATGATAAAGTGCAGACATATCGTGTGATAAGCTATTGATCTCATGCTCCTGTTATTTTATTGAAGCCGAGCAAAGTTAGAAATTTGGGTCTTTTAAATCATATATAAAATAACACATATGCTAAATATCAAATTTGAATTTTTCATGTCATTAATATCACTATGTGAATAGATCATATTTTAAAAGAAGTCAAATACAAAGTTTATCGTAGGGTGGATCACAATGGTGAATCTCTCCATGATCAAGTTTGCACGAGAGGCTGCCCCAAGTAACCATGATTGATGTTATGCGAAAGGTTAATCCAAGCAATCATGACTAAGGTTGCATGGAAGGTTCTTCCGAGTAACCATGATCAAGGTTGTACTAAAGGTTGATCCGAGTAACCATGAGTGAGGTTGGGCGAAAGGTTACTCCAAGCAATTATGACCAAGGTTGCGCGAAAGTTGTCTATGAGTAATCATGATCAAGATTGTTTGGATTTCAATGGTTACTCGGATGAAGAAAGGAACATGATGGTTTATTCCACAAGTAAGTTTATGGTTCTTCTATTTTATCTCTCAAGGCTTTAAGACTTAAGGTCGTTTTTCTCAAGGTTACTCAGTTTGTTATCGAAAACCTATGATTTGCATAACCCCAGGTGTGTTGGATACTTTCAAGTTATCAGTACTTTCTTTTTTCAAATGTCAATCGTGTGTATATATGGTGGAAGAAACATATAAATTGTACACGTATCAATATCCAACACACTTTGGTATTGTGCTTCATAATCGAGAGAGTACATATACATTTAAGTACTCATCTTCACCTCATGTATATTTACACAAATAAACTATAAGCAAAAGAAATCTTGTTTATAAGAAAAACCTCTTTTAGGATAAAAACGCAAGTAGCATTGTTCTATTAAAATAACCAACTTTATATAAAGGACGTTGAAAACATTTATGAGGAAATACATTTATTGAATTTTCTATAAACTCCACACTATTATCCCTCTATTTTATGTCTCATAATAAAAATAAAATACACTCAATCTTCAACCATATTAAACATTTTGGCAATTTCATAAATGTATCATCTCAAAGTGTGATAAAACACCACATGATATTTTGATTTAAGCTCATAATAGTTTCGACTCAACACATATAATGTTATTAACATGAGAATTTTATTAGCTAATTCATTTATTTTTATGTATGTATGTATGTTCGACATATCTCATACCATCTCTGTTATCTGGATTATATCTTTTTCTCTTTCATTTTATATATACATGAACACTCGTATATAAATTTACTATTTGTTTATATATATAGTCCTCTATTTGATTAATATATATGAACACACACTCAATGTTTCGTCAGTTTAGGACAAACAGATGCGGACGAAACCCATCACATTGAATTAGCTTTGGTTCTCAGCTGAATCGTTCCCAAAAATTTCATAGTAGCTTGATTCTCGTGGCTCAATTTTTAGCAAAATCCCTACCTAGACTCATGGTGTAATGATTTTGTTGTATATTTTATAAAATGCCAGCTTATTTGGTCAAACTTTAGAGTCAATTTTAATTAAGACACATATGTTAAAAGTGACGTGTCTTAGTACCAATGTGTTCCTTGTAGCAAGGAGATTAATTTGGTATACTCACTTGTTCAAAATAGTGAAGTAATGAATGAAAAATTTGGACTTAAAGTGACCCATTTGAGTTTAAGCTAGATGGTGTAACATAGTTAAGTGGGTTTGTCCCACATTGGAAAAGTGGTAGAAAAACTTGGAGTTAATATACACAAGTTATGGGACTAAGGCTTGGATGCCTTGGGCTATCCCAACTCTTTGAAGGGGAGATAGCCTACACTATGCATGTGTTGGGCTTGGCCCAAAAGCCCACACGCGCGCGCGCACCGCCGTCCGTCCGACCTGTGTCCGGGTCTGGGTCATGGGTCGTTCTTGAGCAACTATTAAATTTTTTGGACAAATTTTAATTGACCTTTGGGCTTTAAAATTTATTTTCTGAACCAAAAAATATGAATTAATTACGGATTAATTATTTTTCGCATTAATTAATTACTTAAAAATACTGTCGTTTTTAATTATTTAAAAAACGCTGTCGTTTTTAATTAATTAATTAAAACGTTAAGTTGTTGTTTTTTGAGAGATGCAACTGTACAAACAGTCATGTCTGTTCGGGAAAAACCATGCATTGCAGCCCTTCACCACTTATAAAAGGGACCTTATGCAGTCCGTTTAAAAGATTAGAAAATCTACCCGATTTCCCTACTACTGTCCTTGTTCCCTTCCTACTGTTTGAGAGAAATTCGCCATTGTTGGTTCGTGGGACTATTGCACTGAAGTGCTTATTGCAACAGCCGTTGACCGTTTCATCCTGAGAGGCAGACGCCCATTGAACCTGCCGTCAGCACCGTAGCGGGGGCGTATTCTTTCTTAAGGAGAGATAGTTCAACTTTCGACTCGATCAAAAGTATACAAGTGATTGTTTCAGTCACAAACTGTATGTTCTTCTTATCTCCCTTTACTGTTCTGTTTTTTTTTTGTAATTAATTTTAATTACTATTTATATTTATTTAGTGATATATATATATATATTTATTTTTCGTAATCCGGTAAACAACAATCTTAAGACAGAATAATATATATAATTTTTTGTGTTTTCACTAAATAAATAAAATTTTCTTAATTGAAATTAGATTGGAAACGTTTTACCTGTTTTATTTACATACTAAAACGTGTTTACATTGAATATCCTTTTTCTTACAATTTTAATTTTTGAATTTTTTTTATACATTTCATAAATTGCTTTTGTGTTATTCAATATCAGAATAATGGCTACTGAATCCTCTGAAAATGTGATGTCTGTTCCTCAAAAGGATATGACGGTTAGTATTCCTAATACCGTTCCTACTCATTTAACTCATGGAGAAAAATTCGAAAAGTTTAATGGTACTGATTTCAAACGTTGGCAACAAAAGATGTTGTTCTATTTAACTACCATTAATTTTGCGAGGTTTATTAATGAAGATGCTCCTGTGGTTAATGAAAATGAAACGGATAAGACAACTTTGCTAGCTGTAGAAGCATGGAAACATTCAGATTTTATTTGCAAAAACTATATCCTTAATGGATTGGACAATACACTTTATAATGTATATAGTCCAATCAAAACCGCTAAATTGTTATGGGAGTCTTTGGATAAAAAAATATAAAACCGAGGATGCCGGCATGAAAAAATTCGTGGTCGGTAGATTTCTCGAGTATAAAATGGTTGATTCAAAGACTGTCATAAGCCAAGTCCAAGAGCTTCAATTAATTTTTCATGAAATACTTGCTGAAAATATGGTCATAAGTGAAACATTTCAAGTTTCTACGGTAATTGAGAAATTACCTCCTTCTTGGAAGGATTTCAAAAATTATTTGAAGCATAAACGAAAAGAAATGGGACTTGAAGATTTAATTGTTCGGTTAAGGATAAAAGAAGATAATCGTAAATCTGAAAAGAAAAATGGTAACCATGCTATGTCTGCAAAAGCAAATATTGTTGAGGATGGACAAAAATTCAATAAAAAGAGGAAGCACAAAAATGAAGGCACAAGTCAACAAGGCGGTGCTAAGAAGTTCTAAGGAAAATGTTTTAATTGCAACAAAGAAGGTCATAGATCCAAGGATTGTCGCAAGCTGAAAAAATAAGAGAACTTCAAGAAGAAAGCACCACAAGCTAACATGACAGAAGTTGATGCATTATCCGACGATGTTTCAATATTTCTTTCTCCGCAGTTGTATCTGAAGTAAATTTGGTGGGTAATACCAAAGAGTGGTGGGTTGATACCGGCGCTACACGCCATGTATGTTTCGATAAAAGTATGTTCACAACCTACCAACCAATTGAAAATGGAGAACAATTATTCATGGGAAACTCCTCCAGCTCAAAGGTTGAAGGTAAAGGCAAAGTAGTGCTGAAAATGACTTCGGGGAAGCATCTCGCACTCAACGATGTATTGCATGTGCCTGACATTAGAAAGAACCTTGTTTCCGGTTTCGTGTTAAGCAAGAAAGGATTTAAGCTAGTTTTTGTTGGAGAAAAATTTGTACTAAGTAAAAATGGAATGTATGTAGGGAAAGGATATATATGTGATGGGATGTTCAAATTGAACGTCATGATTGTTGTACCTAAAAGTAACGATGATAATAATAAAATGATATCTTCTGCTTATATGCTTGAGTCTATGGATATGTGGCATGGTAGACTTGGACATGTTAATTATAATACTTTAAGTAAATTAATTCACTTAGAATTCATTCCTAAATTTAGCATTGATACAAGTCATAAATGTGAAACATGTGTAGAAGCAAAATTAACAAAAACACCTTTTCATTCAATTGAAAGGAATAGTGAACCTTTAGATTTAATTCACACCGATATATGTGATTTAAAATTTGTTCAAACTAGAGGTGGAAAAAAGTACTTTATTACCTTTGTGGATGATTGCACTAGATATTGCTATGTCTATCTTTTAAGAAGTAAAGATGAAGCAATTGAAGCTTTTAAGCAATACAAGATAGAAGTTGAGAATCAACTTGGTAAAAAGATTAAAGAATTAAGAAGCGATAGAGGTGGTGAATATGAATATCCTTTTAAGGAAATATTTTTAGAAAATGGTATTATTCTGGGAGGCAGACGCCATTGAATCTGCCGTCAGCACCGTAGCGGGGGCGTATTCTGTCTTAAGGAGAGATAGTTTAACTTTTGACTCGGTTAAAATTATACAAGTGATTGTTTCAGTCACAAACTGTATGTTCTTCTTATCTCCCTTTACTGTTCTGTTTTTTTATTTTTATTTTTTTTATAATTAATTTTAATTACTGTTTATATTTATTTAGTAATATATATATATATTCATTTTTCGTAATCCGGTAAACAACATATTTAAATGGAGCAAAGGTCCGTCGATTTTGGTTTGTCATGGTGGGTCAGTTTGCTTTGGGGTTTGCAACCGAGGTGTGTCGATTCTATTAGATTCCATCGGATTTCAGCCAGGATGTCGTAGCTCATAAAATACCCAAAGCTTGGAGAAACCCAATGGTTCCTTGATTTGAGGATAGTGGTCAGTCGATGTTGCAAAGTTCAACGATGAATGAACCATATTTGTGTACCAAAGATGGAGTGTCTTCTCCTTTTAGTTTGAATTCGATTGGATCTCGATCCATCAGATGTGTCGGTTCGTCAAAGTTGCAGGTGTGAATCTAAGGTGAATCAATTTTCCACCGAGTTTGGTCGGTTTTGAACTCAATTGAATCTAAGGTGGGTCGGGCATTATATGTGTCGGACTCACAATACACCGAAAAAGGTAGTTTGCATGAGTTGATTCTGAAGATAACTGAAAATGTTTTAAGCAACCAATGAAATATATAAATAGTGAAAAAACATGGTGTGTTAGAGCATACGATCAACCTCATTTCTGTAGTTAGGTCTAATTAATCTCAATTTTAGTTTTTCGTAATTAGTCCATTTCTCAGTCAACGTGGCAAAACTCTATAATTAATTTATGATGACTTCTACATTTTAGTATGTCTATGAAAACATTAGCAAGTTTCTTCAGTACTCACAAACATATATTATGGTTCTTCAGTACTCACAGATACGAGCTGTGCTTACTGACAAATGAAACTCTGGAAGGTGCTCATTTTCCTACGCACCTGTGGCTATAAACACAAACAAAATTACCATCCAAGATTTTTCATCTCATAGAATATGAAAACTATGTCCGTTGGATTATAAAATCTCACATACATGCTAAAAAAATGTTGATTAAATAAATATGCATATATTTGTGTTGCAAAGCTATTTCAATATTTGACGAAATAGCAAAGCTAAGCCTATTAAAATTAAAGAATTGTTTATGTCAATAGCTACCACTAACTTGTACTCTTAAATTTAAATCAACTCTTGTAATATACATATTAAAAAAATATCTTAGGTGTACTGACAAACGTTTCAAATGGCCTGCTACTTAGGTGTGAAACACGTTAAAATTATCTTATAAATATACAAGTTGGTGTACATTCAGCTATATTTAATTAACTTTACAACTAGATACCCATTTCTAGTAAAAAAAATAAAAAATTGGTATCATACCACGTGGTTTTCGGTCCGCATTAAGCGCACCTTGACTAATCTACGTTCGTGGCTTTCGTTGACCAAAAATTATTTTGACAGTGTCAGGGATCCAACTAGGGATCAAACCCAATCCACCCCCAAAAATATCTCAGTGGGAGTCTTATACCACTGGACCAAGAGGTTTGATTCATTCCCAATAACAAGTGGGGTATAGAAGACAAGGGAATTAGTGGCTTATACATGAGAACCTATTATAACACAGATGTCACCAGTGATATAACATTATATTATGATACTAGGTGTCAACCCGCACGATGCGCGGGTGAGAGTAATTAAAAATAATGTGGATTTTATATGATAAACACACCTAATTTAGTACGCAAACTGCTAGTAGTTAGTAAAAGATCATATTGTGTAAGGTGCAAGTTAAAGCCTCTTTAACTATAACTAAGTGTTGCGCAATACATAAGTAATAAAAAAATGGATCGAAAACTTATATCATGTATATATATTTTTACCACCATTTTTTAGACATTTATTCAAATAATACATAGACAACATGAAGATGAAGATAAGAAAGATGACTTGGTTTAGATATCTTTTTGTCTCTACATTAACAAATCTAATATGTTCAAATAGTGAACTTTTATCAAAAAAATCCTAAATGAACAGAACAGTCATAAACGTTCAATCGTAAGGAAAAAATGTCGACTTCGGTGTTTAGATAATTCGTAAACATAGCGGTGGATAAAGAAATCCCACACATACCAAGTTCTAAATTTTAAGATTAAAATAACACATGTTTTTTTTTTGTCAAATGTGAATTAAGTAAAAGAGGCAAGCCCCAAAAGTACAACCCAAGCCCAAAGGCCAATACAATCAAACAAAAGTCAACAGACAGCCAAATGAACACGCATGCTCAAAAAAGAAAACCAATTAAACCAACTAAACACAATCCAACTAAGAAACTAAACAAACACTAAAGCCTACAAATACTGATCTAAAAATCTCTACAACAGACGAACCCAGTCTACAAAGAAACCGCAAGCCCAACAAACCCATATCAAAGACACATGCACGCACCTCTAGACAAACTAATGGGGAAACGCCACACAAAATTCACAAACCAACTGATCTCAAAACCATCAACCCGTCAAACATTGAGCGCAACAAACCAGACACTCATCTTTGATGAGAGAAAAACTGTGCAACAAAAACCTTTCACGAAGAAACCATCAAACACCTTCCCAAAGACATACTCCCTACCAAACTTCAACACACAACACAGTCTCAGAATAACTCCATAACCCCTTAGAATCCATCAAGACATGTTTCTCATTAATCAACCCCCCAATTCAAGCTGCCAATCAAAGTTCAACTTGGGTTGTAAAGAGATCAAACGCAACCTGAGCTGATAGGGAGATGTGGACTTCAACTTTGATCTAGGTCTAGATGGTTTGACAGGAGATGCAGATAAGATGCAAAGATCGATATGATTGAGGATAAATTTAGGAAAGAAGTTATATGCTTGGTTTTGTGTTTACAAAAATACCCTTACAACGGGTGATATATGCTAAATTGCAAAAGTTCATAATTTTTAGAAATTATGTCCTATTCATAGCATTTTATAGAAAAGTTTGAGATTTATTAGGGTGAATGCTGAAAGCAGAGCATGGAAGCGTGGTAATTTGATTTCAACGCTACAACTATATAAAGATAAAAATAAAAAGAGTAGGGAAGGGAAAGGGAAGCAGGAGGGGAAGTGGAAGAGGAAGGGATGGGTTAGTGCAGGAATACGAAAGATCAATAGTGTTTTAGTGAATTATTACTAATAACATGAATGAGCAAGAGAAAGAAGAGATGGACGTGAATACGAATTACAGAATCTAATGCCATCTGGCATCTTAGATGAGTAGGAGCATTTAGTACCTTGTTTAGCATTTTAGATTAGTACTAGTTGGAAACCCGCGCGATGCGCGATTTATACGTTAGAGTAGAAAACAGACCTTAGAAATTGTACACTTGTAAAAGATGGTAAATTAAAATAGGAACTCGATTGAAAACTCCAGAGTATTTGTGATTACAAAACATGTTAAACAAATATAACTACATATCCCAGGAAAACATAGTAATGCTATACGATTCATGATCACACGACGAAATAAAAAATACTGTAGTGTATTACCAAATGTCCACAACATAAAATATGAAAGGTTATGTGCGTTAATATTGACTGCCTAGAAAATTAGTAGAGAGAGGAGAGAGGAAATTCTCATAAAATATCGGATGTTTAACATCACCCTCCCCTCCCTTTTTTGATTTCACCCACATCTCCTTTCAAGACCCAAATTACAAAAAATATTCAACATAGAAGAAACCAACTATGAATAGTTAGTATACAAATAACATCACATGAATAATCCAAATAAGCAAGTCAACATGAACTTACGAAATCAGCTTCCGATGTGAGGAAGAAACTCCGACCGCTTGAAAGGGATGAAAGTTAGGTAAGTTTTGGGAGTTTTGGAAGAGAAGGGTTTGGGGGTTTGGGGAGCATATGAGTTGGCTCGTTTTTTATAATGGAGTAAAGATAAAGAGTTTTGTTATAATTGTGGAGAGATAAGGTAACTTGTGGCTGTTGATGCACCGTTGGCAACCGTAAAGGCAAAGAAAATATAAGAGGTTATGTGCGTTAATATTGACTGCCTACAAAATTAGTAGAGAGAGGAAATTCTCATAAAATATCTGATGCTTAACATCACCCTCCCCTCCCTTTTTTGATTTCACCCACATCTCCTTTCAAGACCCAAATTACAAAAAATATTCAACACAGAAGAAACCAACCATGAATAATCCGTATACAAATAACATCACATGAATAATCCAAATAAGAAAGTCAACATGAACTTATGAAATCAGCTTTCGATGTGAGGAAGAAACTCCGATCTCTTGGAAGGGATGAAAGTTAGGTGAGTTTTGGGAGTTTGGGGAGAGAAGGGTTTGGGGGTTTGGGGAGCATATGAGTTGTCTCATTTTTTATAATAGAGTAGAGATAAAGAGTTTTGTTATAATTGAGGAGAGATAAGGTAACTTGTGGACTGTTGATGTACCGTTGGCAACCGTAAAGACAAGGGAAATATGAAAGGTTATGTACGTTAATATAGACTGCCTAGAAAATTAATAGAGAGAGGAGAACGAGGAAATTCTCATAAAATTAGAGTTCCACGTGGACACTCTGTATGAAGAGGAGTATTTAATTCTTGTTTAGCATTTTATAGTACAATATAGAGATATAGAGTATAGATGTTAGCCCAAATGGAAGTTGTTTGCATGTAGTTAATGTTATGTATTGATGTGGGCTTTAATGGTGTTGTTTTTAAAATTACAACATTCTCATTATTATTAATTGGATCTATGTTTTCATAAGTGATTTTAATTGGTACTTAACATGTATGATTATATATCGAATTATAATTTTTCAAAAAACAATTGCTACTAATATCTCTAATTGCATTATTATGATAAATACATAGTTCATTTTTACTATAACTTATTTATTATTGATTTTGTGGACATGTTATGATGACAAAAGTGTTTATTTTGTAAAACTCGGGTAATAGGGAATCCCTAAAAAAAATTATGTCTCCAATCTCCAGTCATTAATAGTAGCACAATACCTACACGCAAAGTGCATTATAATTGTAGATTTTTGGTTTCTTTGGAATTTTATGATCATAATATATTAGTTTTTTGTGTGGTAAACAATATTTGTCATGAATAAATTTCTTAATATGCAATTCCTGTATAGCGTTAATTAGAATTCGTAAGTAATGTTTTATTTTCAGTTGTAGTGATGTAATATGGATGTTTTGAGGTGTAGTTTTGATCTTTCGAGTTTTATTTTAGTCATTTAACGCCTATGCATTGGGTATGGCCATTTGTTGTGTATTGATTACTCAATAAAATTACATGTGTGGCGATGGCACATGGATATATTATTAGTATTGCTATTATGGACTATTAATTTTATTGTTGGATTATTTTTTTTCATCTTAAAGAAGGTAGATAGTTATATATATAGTGAAAAATTTGTACAATTATTTTTAAATTATTTACAATTATTTGCGTGATTTTATTTTAAATTGAATTATACATAATTTAATATTTTGAAAACTTTTCTCTTTTTCCTCAGTCAATGGCTATCCGCTAGTGTGTGTGTGTATAGTGAACTGACAACAATGATACATATAAAGCAATATAAAACCCCCATTGAAATAGTGTACTAGAAGTCTTCCATTTATAAAGGCTCTCAAAAACGCTCCTGCAGACCATGCTTTGTGTACAAGCAAACCACCTAGATCATCCATCCCAAGAGGCTGGAAATTGTGGGGGACCCCCTCCACCACTGGCTATCAGCAACTCCAAAGAGGAAGAAGACCTCCTATTAAGGAGCACCAAGAAACAAAAAGATAGCCATGAAACACTTGTTGACATGGAATTGGAGAATTATGATAATACCACCACCACCAACCAGAATAATGAAGTGGTGGACTGTTCAAATACGGAAGGGACTAACACAGACATGATTTTGGGTGGGAGCTCAACCATGATGACAATTGAACCAACCACGACCCAAGGTGGTGAGGAAACTTAAATAACTAGAATGATATTATCATACAAGGATGTAGTGGGTAAGAAGCAAAACTCAGATATATTTTTTGATGATGCTAACTATGTGTGGTCTGATGATGACATGGAGGAATCAAATGAGAATAACTGTCATCCCATGGACCTCAACACCAAACCGGTGGATGAGGAGGATGATCCACTATGTCCAGTGGTATCTATCCCAAAAAAACATTTTGAAAAACTAAGGGAAAAATGGAATGACAGTGTCATTGTTAGCCTCCTTGGTAGAAATATTGGATTCAAGGTGCTTAATGCAAGAGTTCCCTCACTTTGGAACCTACAAGGTGATTATGAAATCGTAGACTTGGAGGAGGGACATTACCTATTTAAGTTTATGATGAAGGAAGACTATTACAATGTCTTGACAGGTGGACCATGGGTAATAAACAACAACTACTTAATTGTTAGGAAGTGGGTGCCGAACTTTAACCTCTTGAAGTTAATCATGTTACTACAGCTTTATGGGTTAGATTGTCGCGGCTTCCTATTGAATGTTTCGATGAAATAGCCCTCTTCCAGATTGGAAGCAAGCTTGGGAGACCAATTAAGACAGACTTCAACTCGATTTCATCTACTAGAGGCAAATATGCAAGGATTTGTGTTGAAGTGGATCTTGCAAAACCTCTAATCCCATGCTACAAATTATATGGACATAAATATATAGTGGAATATGAATTCCTACCTTATATATGTTTTAAGTGTGGTAAAATTGGTCATAAAACTAATTTTTGCCCACTACACGCTCCAAACCAGAATAAAAATATCCCACCTGAAAATATATCTTCGGGTAGTTCAGGAACTGCTCCGACTAAGCCAACTGATAACGGCTACTTACCTAAGAGTTCAAATGAAGGAAACTATGATAACAGTAAAGTTAACGTGAAAAAGAAACAAGACCAATTTGATCCTTGGATATTGGTGCAACGGAACAAAAAATATCGGAATGATAGAAACAAAATAAGTTCAAATGGAACTAAGGAAAATTTGGGAAGGAACAATAACAGGTTCTCTGTCCTCAATAGTGATGGAAGTGACAAGCTACGGAAAAAAAATGATAGACCAAATGGGAAAGGAGGTACCAGTACTAAAAGCCTTCATACGAAGGGACTGGGGGTGACACCTGTAGCTAATATCACTTCAGCTATAAATGGTGCTGACGGCAGAAAAACAAACGGGGGTAAAAATGGTGTAACGCGTGAGGTAATGCCTAAAAGAAAAATGCCGACACAAATTATTGAGACAGGTGGAAGCACATCTCAGGTACAACACACTCAAAAGGCTAGCAATAAAATAATGGAACATAGTGGCATGGGGAAAAACCAACTCGTCACGTCCAACTGTAATAGCGCTGACAGTTTAAAGTCAAATGCAGCAAATAATAATAGCCTTACGGTAGGAGTTATCCATAAAAAAGGAAATTCCCAGCTTGATGAAACACAAAAACTAAGTGCAAAAAACTCGAATAAGAGTGGAGCCCCAACAAAAACCACATATAATAAAGAACAAACAACCGTAAATCCAACCGAAAATGAATCTTCACTTTCCCCTTGCCTTCCTAAGGGATGTGCAATTCCAAAATCAGTCTCTGTCATCAGGAGAAGTTTCAACCAACTTAGCAGAGAATGTAAAGGTGCAGCCATCATGCAAGTGAATTGGAAAATATCCAAAACCAAGGTCACAATCAACACCCTGGAACAGAACTGGGGAAACGAGAAGATAATCACAACGATTATGGAAGAGAAGTGCAGAGACACACATCTACACCAAGGAATTGCTAACAGGTGTTTTTGGACGATCAACGAAGTAGACTCACTCATTCAACATAGGTCGTCAATGGTGGTAATTATTTGGAACTGTCGTGGGGCTGGTAAACCCCTATTTAAACCCACTATCACTGAACTGAAAAATATTTATAACCCAGATATTGTGGTTATCCTTGAAACCCATATCCCTATTGGAAACCTGATTGGTTTGTTTGACAGTCTTGGTTTTACAAATAGGGAAGTCTCAGAACCAGTTGGCAGGTCCGGGGGTATTTGGGTTACCTGGAACCCAAACTCCATAAATCTGGAGACTTTATCTATAACTAGACAAGCTATCCACTTTTTGGTTACTAAAAACAACTATGAGGAGTGGGTTTTTTTGTCTATTTATGCCAGCCCACTTCGGCAACTGCGCAGAAGACTATGGGACAACCTATGTGATATCTCTGAAAATATTAATATTCCGTGGTTGGTGGCGGGTGATTTCAACGATCATGTGGATGACTCTTAAAAAAGAAGTTTTGGGAAGCAGGTAGCAGATAACAAAGACACTACATTTCTGAAAAAATATTAACAAATGCAATCATACAGACCTTGGGTGCTCAGGACTAAAATTGACTTGGACAAACAGCAGGTAGGGCATGGCAAATACTCTTATCAGATTAGACAGAGGCCTAGTTAACGCGGAGTGGAATCTAAAATACCCTGATGAAAATGTGGAGAACATTCCACGGACCGCATCGGACCACTGTCCTATCATTATCAGAATAGAAGGTATGTCAAACCACCTCACTATTCCTAAACCCTTCAGGCTTTTGGCTTGTTGGTTTGATAGAGTTGATTTTAATGAACTTGTTAATTCAAATTGGAATAATTCTTCAAATCTCGATATGAATATTCAATTATGTATGAAAAATATTAAAAGTTGGAACAACACTATTTTTGGTAATATTTTTAAAAATAAAAAGCGCATTCTTAGACGTTTAAGTGGTATACAGAAAGCACAAGAAAATTGTTATTCCCATAATCTCGCCATACTTGAAAATAATCTTCGTAATGAGTTTAACACGATAGTTAGACCCGAAGAAAGCTTGTGGAAATAAAAATCGAGAATCCAATGGCTTAACGAGGGTGATCGAAATACAAAATTCTTCCATACTACCACTATTATAAGACGAAGGAGAAATTGTATTAGAAAACTCCTGATTAATGGGGAGTGGACTGATTATGGTACTATCATCTCAAACCACATTAATAATTATTTTAAGGATTTATTTAAAGCTGACTTTACTTATGATATTCAAAGCCAACTGCGAAATTTGGACAATGTGAGATTTGTGGAGGATGACAACTTATTCTTAACTACCCCAATTTCAATGGGGGAGGTTAGGAAAGCTACTTTTAGTATGAAAGCCCTTAAAGCTCCTGGACCGGATGGTGTCCAACCGCTTTTCTACCAACATTTTTGGAAAACCATTGCTACTAACCTTTTTACCTTTTGCCAAAAATGTTTTCGGGATAAGTACTTCCCTAGTGATCTAAATAACAACTTTATTACACTTGTCCCTAAAGTGGATAACCCAAAGAACATATCGCAATTTAGACCTATTACTCTTTGTAATGTTTCTTATAAGATCCTGGCTAAAATTATTGTGGATAGGCTTAGACCTATCCTTTGCCGTAATATTAGCCCCCACGAAGCTAGCTTTCTCTCTGGGAGACAAGACTCTGATAATGTTATTGTCACCCAGGAAATTATTCACACCCTTGTGAATACTAAAGGTAAACTAGGGGGTTTTATTCTCAAAATTGATTTGGAAAAAGCTTACGACAGAGTGGATTGGGACTTCCTTGAGGGAGTCTTGAATTGGTTTAATATTGATAAGGATTTTTGCAGGCTTATAATGAGTTGTGTTGAGAATACCACTACATCTATTCTTTGGAATGGATCCCCCCTCCCCAGTTTTAAACCATCTGGAGGCCTCTGCCAGGGAGACCCTCTATCCCCTTACCTTTTCGTTATGTGCATGGAATACTTATCTGCTATGATAATGGATAAAGTCAATTGTAATAAGTGGAAAGGTATTAAGGCCTCGCCGAGGGGCCCCCGCATCACCCACCTCTTTTTTGCTGATGACCTTATACTTTTCACGGAAAATGATAACAGTTCATATAAAGCGGTCATTGATACCCTCGAGGAATTTTGTCACATCTCTGGACAAAAAATAAGTTACTCTAAATCTAAAGTGTTTGCGTCCCCCAATATCCCCAAAGGGGAGGCATTAAAGGCTGGACACTTGTTTGGCATGAGCCTTACTAATGATTTAGGTATTTACCTTGGTAATAGACTTATCCATGGTAGGATAAAAGCCTCTCATTTTAAAGACATCATTGAAAAAATCCAAAAAATATTAACGGGATGGAAATCTAAACTACTCCCCCTTGCGGGAAGGAAAACACTTATCCAGGCTGTAACCTCCACTATCCCAAACTATAATATGAAAAATGTCATGCTCCCAGTGAAGATATGTAATGAGATTGATAGACTTAATAGAAATTTTCTATGGGGAGCGAATAATGACAAGGGAAAGATTCACTTGGTAAACTGGAATAAAGTGTGTAGTCCCAAAATAAATGGAGGCCTTGGGTTGAGGAAGAGTGCGCAAAATAATCAAGCTAGTGTCACTAAACTCGGATGGAAAATTGTGAATAATGATAAATCCTTATGGGCCGACGTATTAAGGAACAAATATAAAGCGGGTCAAAACCCTTGATTGTGGAGAAAACGTAATAAGTCGTCGCATACTTGGAGAAGTATTCTTAAATGTAGAGAAACCCTTGAGAAAAATGTCAAATGGAATGTAGGTAATGGAAAGAACATTAACATCTTAAAAGACTGGTGGGTGGGAAATAAAATAATCAACCCTGTGGAACACCCAGGAAACTTGGATAATGCAAATGTTGATGCGCTTATTGATGAGAACGGGAAATGGGATGTTATAACTATTGAAAACTCATTCAACATGAGCACTAAGAATGATATTCTAAATATCCCACTTTCACATACTTGCCTTCGTGATGACAATCCGTCTTGGTCGTTAAGTAAAAAAGGAAAGTTCCCAATTAGTTCGTGTTATAAATCCCTTGTAACCAAACATAATGAACATCAACCATGGGAGGTTTGGAAAAAGATATGGAAATTAAATGTCCCACCGAAAATTTGCACTTTTTTGTGGACCATTCTACACGGGAAAATCCTCACAAATGAACATCGTATGCGAAGAGGCCTTACGACTAATGGTGATTGTCCATGGCGTGGGCTCCTCGAGGACATCGAACACCTATTTAGGGAGTGCATCCACACTAGGGAAATTTGGAACACACTTGGCTTCGACCAAACCTTTGACCTCAATCTATCAGGTAATGTAAATGAGTGGGTTACCCTAAACATTTGGGGTGAATCTAAGAAAGAAAGGTACAAATGCTTTATTATTACCTTGTGGCATATTTGGAAATCCAGAAATAATTACATCTTCAATAACATTGATGACTCTCCACAAACAGTTGCCCGCTTGACTATGATTTACACAAAATATGTTTTTAAAGCCCACAACACCAAGCGAGCAAAGGTTAGTGGGGAAAACCATACCATACTAATTCGTGATCCGTGTCCTATTGCAGGTAAAATCATCATTCACACTGACGGTGGTTTTGACCATGGGTGTGGTATGGGTTCCTTTGGTGGAGTGGTTAGAAATGATGATGGTGAATGAATCATGGGCTTTACTGGAAAAATTCAAGGCACTGCCAGCCCTTTGCGTGCGGAGCTGGAAGGGATTTTTCTTGGGCTAAACCTAGCCCTCAGAAAGAAATGGAAGAATGCTTGTCTGAAAAATGATTGTCTTGAAGCCATTAATCTCATCAAGCAGGAAAATACTCAAAATCACCCTTTGGCAAATATCATCCAGGATTGCAAGGAGCTTGCGAAAGAGCTAAAGGTCAACATCGTACACATTCCAAGAGCATGTAACTTTATGGCGAATTGTATGGTGAAAGTTGCGAGAGAGGTGAATGGCCTATACAGAGAATATGACCAAGCACCGGAAGAATACGTTCTATTTCGTTTAGAACCTTTGGTTTGTTTTGTTCGTTCTGTTTTCTGATTTCCTATTTTCACCAAAAAAAAAACCTATAACAACTCAAACTCAAATACCAAAAAATTAACCGAGCCTAATAATCACACACCACATCAAGTCTGACCAAATGAATGATGATTGATAAAAATAAATCTGCACTCAATTGGATGGTTGTCAATTGTTATACATACACAATATGTATACCCACGCAAATATAATAAGAATAAAATTATGTTGATTCATAAAAAAATTTAAAATTCATATTCAATGCATTAAAAATTTATATTTTATTATTTTGGGTTTCATCGGGGCATAGAATTGAGTTTCGTCCACTGTATTAAAAGCTTATACCTATGTTTATCTTATTAGACGAATATATTTTATGAATTTTTTTATAAGTACATGTGATTTTACTCATATAATAAAGATAAGGTAAAAAAGAAAAGTGAATAGGGACGGAATTGACTATAAAATGAAGTGAAATAGGCGCATTTGTTTCTCTCTCTCTCTCTCTCTGACACACACACACACACACACACACACAAATAGTAGAGAGGCTGAAAAAAAAAGAGTAATGATACACACACACCAAATTTACCCCAAAATTACCGAAATTGTGCTTTAAGGGGTTGTGCCCTGGCGGGACCCATGCCATAGTACAATACTCTTAAAGAACATTCGGTAATTTTTCGGTACCCAATTTCGGTGCATACATCATTTTTCAAAAAAAAATCATCCCCTACTCTTGGAAATATCCTTTCAGAGCTATAAAAAGTGAATAGTGATTGAAAATGAGCACATGGACAGTGATAATGCGAATGATAGGAGCAGTGTTAATTGGGTATGTTCTGGTGTCTAATCAATGAAATTTTTAAGGCACGCTGAAATATTCTTCTCGTTGAACGGGTGTAATTTTCTAGTTTTAAATCAAGGCTTTTCAATTGGTACTTGTTACTCATGATTACATGCACGTGAAGAAATTCAAATTAATCCAAAGAACGATAGTAAAATAAATTATAGAAAATGGGGAATGTATATTAATTTTCCTAAGAATATTGATAAAAAAAAATTTATCGTGTTTTCTTATTTTAGCCAATCATCCGAGAAGTGTAGATTAAATATTTTATGGGATACCCATGTATTTGAACTTTGAAAAAGTAACTAATGAGGGACATATATTTCCAATTGGTAAGGTGGTCTCAAATCGCCCAACCTATGCCTGGAAGGACTAACAATTGGATCAAATATATAAATGCAATAAATTTTAATCACAGTATTTGAGAAAAAGAACATCTATAAGATTAATAACAATGGATGCCATTAACATTAATGTCATTTTAAGAATGACTTAAAACTTCACACCTTAAGCTAATTAGTTACCCCAACTATAAAAGTATTAAAATCAAGGAAGAAAACAAAGTATTTGTTTTAATGAGGCATAACATGATAATACGACGCAAGAGTCACCAAACAAATCCAAAAGTTTTAATTGTTATAATTTTATTCCATAGATGTCTCAGTTCAATGTCGGAGTTGTCCTTGTTTTACTTTTTGAAATAGATTAACATGGTAAATCATAATAGCTTGAAATTATTTGTAAGTACTAAAAAAGCTTTTAATAATTTTTTTTTATTTTTTATTTAGTATTTATGAAGTTTACTTATAACTATTAAATAATAGTGAAAATTGATCAAAAGTGACCAAAAATTGACATAAAAGATCTTGACACCAAAATTGACATAATAGTCAATCTATGCTATAGATTATTAACAATGGCTTCAATTCAAAATTAATGTACAAATTTTATTAAGTAAGCTATTTGTAGAATAATTTCTCTCTTGTAAAATCAAATCAGCAATTTTGAAAAATCTTACACGCTTCAATAGATTTGTCATTATGCATCTCAAAATTTAGCATTGAAACTTCTACTTAACAATAATTTTAGCTTTGTGCCTAGTTTTGTTTAATTAAGTTTACAAATATCAGACTACGAATATTGATGGATGGTAGGTAGCTTTTGTCAGATTTCTTTTAGAGATGGTAGGTAGCTTTTATCAAAGTATAAGGTACCTATTATAAGACATGCTAGAATTTATGTCTAGCATAAGATTAGACCAAGTGGTTATTAGAAACTTTAGCTATTAGTACTTTTTGTCAATTTTATCAATTTTGTACCTTTAATTCATTAAGATGCCCTGCTAGTAACTCTTGATTAAGAGTTTATTTTAAATTTTTTTATTTAAAAAGTAAATTACCTATATACCTATGGTATAACATTTAACCCTTAGTTGTTGGTTTCTTTGGTCTGCATTTAGGAGGTGACTGGTTGTTACACTAAAGCTAAATGTTTAGTTCTTAAATCATAGAGCCTCTCTCCAGTTAGTTACAGTGGAAAGAACTAACAATACAAATATTTAGAAGTAAAAAATAAATATATCAACCAAATAAATGAAAACTAAAAATAGAGTACAACATTGCTATTTGCAAAAAAAAAAACAAAAAAAAAACTAACGGATCGGGTTTGTGTTTGCAAAAAACATGATCTCATGTCGTGACATATTCTTTGTCGGATAAAATCGTGTCGAGCCAGGCCTACATTACAAAATAAAGGGCGCTTTGTAAATTCAGGGTATATTGTAATATGTATTCTGGAAATTGGACAACAAATATTTTATTTATAATTTGAGTGCCTATTTTTTAATAAAGCCGCTGTCGCGGACCCATATCCATAAAATGTCAACCAATCACAGCATGTCACATCAATTGATAATTTGAAAATAGGGACTAAAAATGAAAACCAAATGTTTGTTGTCCAATATCTATAATTGATATTATTTTAGGCCCTAAAAATATATAAATTAAATTAAAAATAGGGTCCATTGTAGAATCCCAATTCCAAAGTTTTCAAACACACCCTAGTTCTAATTTTTTAAGACATTAACTTGAAATCTATATAAATTTAAAAGGTGATGAATGAAATATAATAGACGTTGTGTAATTTACCTAGATAGAACCCATGATCATAAAATAAAAAATTATCTACGAATGTAAAAATAGATTCTCTTATCATACCATTTTGCAAGTCCAATTGTTGTTCAAACTCTACAATTTATGCTTAAACACTTCACAAAGCAAACGTTGTGTCATTTACCTAGATAGAACCCCTGATCATAAAATAAAAATCTATCTACAAATGTAAAATTAGAATCCCTTACTATACCATTATGCAAGTCCAATTGTAGTTTTTTTAAACATCTCAAAGGATTTCATTAAGTAAACAACGATTACAATAAACTAAGAATCACTTAACCCAAACAGGCTCAGATTAAGCTAGGGGGAGAGAAGAGAGAAAACATAAAATAAAAAGAAAGAAAACTAGAACAAAAGCCTAGAGATAAACTTTTAACACGCCTGACAGATTTGGGGTTTCGATCACAACACATCCCAGTAAATAGATCAACAGACAGATGTCGGAGACACCAGAGGGTGAGTCGCCCATAACAAAATTTGTGCACAAGGCAAACAGACGTTGGAATAATTTAAGACAAACATGTCAAATGCACCAGTGCCAAAGAGCGAGGCTCAAACACCAAGGGACTTAAGAAAAGATACACCTTAGTAAAAGTGGGAGAAAGCCAAAAAAGACCAAAGTCCTTTTGGGTCCCATCCCGAAAGGAACACACACTAGAACAGTTGAACCAAAGCCCCCAAGACATGACATACATATTAAAAAAAAGTAGATAACTCACAAAGGAGACGAGAAAAAAATACTCCAAACGAAGACTTTAGATAACAACAAAAATCAAAACTATAGTCAAACAACATATCTTCAAAATCACAAGGCCGATCTACCACCAGTAGGGTATTTCTTGTCGCAACTTTTCTGATCTGTTCCATGAGCGGATCTTTCACAACCGAGTAGCCCGAAATACTCGACTCACCACTACGACTGACCAAACCGAGGAAGACCCACGAGACAGGCTTAGATTTTTTTATCGCAGTTTATACACCTTTTGGATTTGAGGGACTTATTTGGGTCTCCCCCACTCTCACCGAAAGTGAGAGGGGGGAGGGATGGCCGAAGGAAAGGGATTGGAACTCTACAATTTATGACTAACCACTTCACAAAAGAGGGTGTGACTATGAATATTCTTCAAGTAAAATGTTTATTATATGTTATCCTTTAAAATCTTATAAGGGGAAATGCAAATCTTTGTCATTATTCACACAACAATAGTTTATCAAGAATTACCAATCGGTGCTGTATAACCCTTCAACACACACCAAATGAGGATAATTACATACACTGGTCTACAATAAGAGGAGGACAATGATATCTCAAATAAAAATCCAAGAATATTAGAACTTCATTAACCTAAAATTTAACAAAATTATATATGAAAGACCAATTAGCAAAAATTATATTAAAAAAAATAAATAAATAAATCAAATATGGAAAAAGTGAAGCAAAGAAATAAAAATTGGGCTAATTATGAATTACAACTGAATAAATAAAATTTTGACCATTGGATTTAATAATGAGAATGGAAATAAAATTCGCCATTCTTACCACTGTGAAGTCTCCCTGCACCTACATCTTTGAAATTGAAAACCCGCAAACTCATAAAATTCAAAGTGAGAGAAATATTACATCTAGATAACATAGAATAAGATTATCTTCCATACAATGAAACAGTGTATAGGAAAAATCAAAATCCCCTACAAAAAATAATTGAAACCATACTATTAACTCTAAATCTAAAATACAAGTCGTCTCACTGTTATTTTCAATTCGAGAAAAAGAAAGGACCTGAAGTATAATTTGTTTCACCCAAAAACATTGCTTAGTACACCTATTTGGTTTTCTTTCAAGTACCAGTAATCTGCACTGAAAATATCAATGAGGGAAGAAAAGAGACAAACCTATAAACACCTTACCCTACTGTCGTATCCATTTACATACATGGGTATATAAAATCCATTAAATATAGATTCTTGCTGCCCGAGTATGCAATGGAATACCGTGTATATGAAATTCAAAATATAAAACCTTAAAAAATGGTGCAAATATCTAGTTCAAACAATCAAACCATATCTTACCTACAAATTATAAATAATAAACAGAAAACAGTCAACCAATGGCTACCAGTCAGAGAGGAAACCAGCAAGGGACCAAGGGGGGCCATGGCCCCTTGGCCAAGAAGAAACAAAAATATACATATTGGAATATATGATCTTACCTCAGGAATAGATCTGGCGTGGACCCCAGACATGAGCCAATGCAAATGCAACACGCCAATGTGTCTACAAAATGTGTCTACTTTTATGTGTCAACCTAGAATTATCCTATTTTAAGTGAAGACGGTAAAAGGGTGTTTTGTAAAGTCGTATAGATAGAGGATTCATTTAAGTTTTTTTTTAGAGAATCCGAATCAACACAACATATTAAAAGGGAGGAAATAAAAACTTAAGAGACACTTGTACACTTATTAAAAAAATAGGCGTTTGAGAAAAAATTCAAAGGATATTTAAATGGAGGAGATAAAAACTTAAGAGCCGCTTGTACTCTTATTAATGAAAATGAGGCATTTGTGAAAAAAATTAGAATTACCACGTGGACAACATAGTTGAGATGGAGCCTTGATTATTGTATAGAATTTTAGAGTATATAGAGATAAACCTGCCAAATTGATTGTTAAAGGATAAAACAGAAAGGAAAAATTAATGAATCCAAATAGCTATATATATTTCTGTATAGAGTAGTACATCTCCAAATTGAGAAAAAAGAACATCAACAAAAGAATAGACCTATAGACCTTGAGAAAGGCAATGTGCCTTGCTCATCAGTCAATTAAAAACCACCCAAAGATATCTAACTCATTAACAATCTTTACTGTCAATGTCAAAGATTTACTGTCAATGTAGCTAAAGTAACATGTGGTCATTAACAACCCATAAAGATTCATCCATCTACAAATTTAAAATTCCCCTATATTTTGCATTGCCTTTTACTGTCAATGTCACCTCTCTCTCCTCTATACGCGGTCAGCACTCACGCGACCGTATCGAAAAGATCTACAAATTTAATTTTTTGACCAAGTGTCGAATCAACCTTCTTCCTTGCCAAATCGACTCCGTAAGGCGCTGCATTACTATTCACCATCTTCTCCAAATTACAAATCCCCAGTAATTCACCTCCAAGCTTTTTATCTTCTCTCCCATCATCATCCAACCTCAACCAACAATATATACATCTCCACATAATGATATAACCCACACATCAATTAAAATTAAGGGATTCAATGATTCAATCAAAGATTTAAACCCACAACTTAATTAAACCTAACTTTCTCAATCTTCCATTTCTAACCATATATACACACCATTAACATGGGTTTAACACTAGAATTCATAAAGAGTTAATAACACATCGATTAATGAACTCAAAATCAAATCTCCCAAATTTATTTCAAAGGTTTCAACCCAAAATACCAACTATAATATGAGATACACACACACCCAATGGAATAAAGCAAGTAAAAATTTGTCTCGTGGTTAAAACCCGACGACCTCGAGTCGAATCCCGCGGAGTTTGGCTGGAAATCCCCTTTCCTCTTCTTCTTTTCGTTCATTTCTCTCTTTTATTTCTTCTCTTTATCTCTTTTAGGGCTTTTAATTGGGGAAATAAGGCTTATCCCCATTTTAAACCCAAAATTGGGTGTATACCCAATTGTAAAATGACTTGTGTACTTAAATACGAGTCCCGACTAGTCCAAAAAGCTCCAGAAACTGAAAGATTACCCCCGGGTACTTCATTTTGACTATTTCGGCCCATTCGGGATCAACAGTGCGCTCGAAATCACCATCCGAGTCACTTATCAAAAATTTACTTTTTCAACCCAACATAGCTCTACACGTGTGTTCCGAATAAAATATTATTCTTTTGTCACTTCACCTACCCACGACATATAATAAAATAATCCAACCCATATGCTTACTCCCGTAAGAAGATGTACTCCATGTAAATATTAATCCGACATGAGCAAATTAATATTTACTATTCACTTTGAAATTCTGAATTATTAAATTTATACTTATAAATTCCAAAATTACTATTCACAGTAATTTCCTCTAATTACAAAATTAGGCCACTTATGTAATTTAATATCCATAAAAGTACGGGGTATTACATTCTCCCCCTCTTACAATGGAATTTCGTCCCCAAATTTTGGATACGATCGGTACTATTAACCTAGGATCGCTAATCACACTTTATTCTAGTACACACGAGTCTAAATGTACTAAGCCAAATGGTACCCTACCATATGCTCGATCACGGTACCCACCTATATCAAGAGTTATTGTAAGGACACAAATTTCCAATTGAGTCCTTTGTGGTTTTGGCTCAATTCCGGACAAAAACATTTGAGTCATAGGATAGAGTTATTGACCATTCTTCAAGCCTATGACACTCTAAAGTTGAAAGCGTAGCGGCCAAGTTTAAAGCTTCATCAAAACATCGAGTTTTGTATACCTCGTTTCTACATCATCAACATGGTTCCATTGCTCCTAAGGTATGAATGCATTTTACTATATATATAGGAGCTTGGAACAATTTGTATTGGGTGTACTTTGTTTAACCTGTTGTTTATTTTCAGAAAGTTTCATTAAAACATTAAAATAAAGTACATAAAGTTTATGAGCTAAAAAATAGAATTTTATACTTTCTGGTTTTTCGTTCGATGTTGTCGTTCGAACGAGTTTGCCAACGAGTTCCCACATTGGCCACTAGAAAGTCGTTCAAAGTGTCGTTTGAATGAGAATGATGTTCGAATGAGATTTCTAACGAGTTCACATTGGAACTTCGTTAGAAGGCTCATTCGAACGAGACTTCGTTCGAATGAAAATCTCATTCGAACGAGTTTTGGCGGGAACAGTTAATTGGCAGTTTTGAGTAGTTTTTTCCCACTTTCTCCACTTCTTTTCTCACTAACTTTTTACCTGAATAACTAAGTGCGGGAACTAAGTTTTTTAACTTAAATTTTCATACCTTTCCAACTTATAGAGAGAGTTTTTGAGTGTTCATCTTTCTAAAGAAAAGTTCATTGTTTAGGTGTATATTTTTCAAGAAAAATTCATAAAACACTTCTGTTTTACACCCTTAGTTTGTTTATCCAAGTTCATATATATATATATATATATATATATATATTGCTTGGAGTTTGGCACCGGTTTACTCTACCTATTGAAGAGTTCATTTGGGTTTTCTTCTAAATCCCTCAAAGAAGAAGAAGTTTGTTTTGCTACGGCATTCTCACATGGTGAAAGGCACCATGTGGGGTTGACGGTGTACCTATGTCTCATTGGTGATTCCAATATTTCGATGGAGCTCCGGGGTTGTCGACTAGGCAGAGGTGTTTACAAGAAGACGCGTCAAGGCTTGAAAGGGGTCGAGTAGATGAAGTAAGTCATCTATCTTGTAATTATAAAACCATACTTAGTGGACTTAAGGCTAGGGCCGTCCGAGATTTTTCCCCGTTGTGGGTTTTTCCTCGTACATCACGATGTAGTGATTTATTATTTATTTTTTCTTTCATAAAATTCACTTAGAACGCATGCTTAGGGAAAAAGATAAAATTTGGTTTAATCACTACTTATCTTTAATTTGGTGCTACATAATAAATTGGGTAAATGTTAGTTTAATTCAAGTCATCACTTAATTTGATAAAATTGGTTTAGCATAATTTGATAATATTGAAAATATGACTCAGGCAAATTTCTAGGACTTGGGTTGAGTTAATTGTGTTTAAGTGAAATTAAAATTGTGTGTGTGTTTCATCTTATTTCCACTTGGTTGTAATTTTAATTTGAAAAGAAATTAAAATTTGGTGTTTTATTGAACCATCAATGCTTTCGCATATCTATTAAAGGAAATTACTCTTTTTGAAGTAAAAATATTTTAAATTTGGGGGCTTATCCACGTTTTCAGTTATACTTTAACGTACTAGCTTAATAACAAGCTTATCTAAGTCTCCATATGCTACAACACGACCTCGGTCGTAAGGTTGACTTTAATAACGTCACATCGCACCTAGCATTTCTATTACCACATATGAAGAAAACGAGTCTATACTCGTCGCTTTAAATTATTAATCCCAACGGATATCCGTTACTAGGCGTCCGCTCAACTACATCCGGATATCTAATTTAATTACACTAATGCTTAACTACTTCCGTCAATATCATCGCTTAGCTTGGGCATGCTAACTCTTATTGCACCTATATAATTGGATTCTTGCGGACCCCATACGGCATTCCATCCGATAAAGTCCAATCTCATTTATAACTGCCCCAAAGCATATTCTTCATCTTTATATATTTTGCCATTTCCATTTCGGGCGGTACATAAAATCAACTTACCAAGGTGTCCACACACCCTTTAATACGTTCTTATTAGCACACTATTTCAAACGTCATAGACATAACGCTATCTACAAAAATAGGCCTCACTTTCTTTTTGGCCTGGTGCTAACAACTGGGCATTCCTAACTCGAATAATTCAAAAATCAATTCTTCCTATATCAGCGCCACTTGCCCTACTGACCTTATCTCTTAATAGTCCTAAGATCGGTGTGTTTTCCTACACACGTAAAATGAGTATAATCCTAACTATTTCCCTAGTGCCCAAGACCTCTCTCAACTTCCGACATTTGCTCAGTTTCATGCGTGAGACATCTCGCAAAGAGAAATCCAAATAAGGAACCCTCATGTTACACTACTCCCTCGCATCGTCGGTCATCGAGACAATACGGTCTAAGGCACACCAACAAAATGTTCTAAATCCTACCTTGTTAACCTACTAACGTACTTTTACCACTATGTCTTTCCATCTTGACGAAATGGAAAGTCTAACTAACCTGGGCACCTACTCTCTGCAAAAGTGTTACGAACATCATACACAAAACACATTTCCTCTTAATTTTCCTTCTATTTAAGGTCTGGCTATAAGTCTCAAATCAATTTCTCTAACTTCTGCCTCACCCACATACTTGCGGTGAGAGGAACATTTCCAGTGCTTTTTCACCGCACATCTACTTTTTATTAACCCCTAATCATCACATGACTTTTGGCTAATTTCACCCAAAATTAACATCCTAGCATACAATAACATCTCTCCACTCCCAACGTCATTAGGGTTCATGCGTGGAGTGTCTCGCAAGCGAAATCCAAACAAGGAACCCCTCCTATACACTAGTACTTAACTTTGTCGGTCGTGGAGGTATGTCAGCGTAAAACATGTAAAATAATAAATACTGCATATCTCCATGCACTCAAAATCATGATAGTGAAACATATACTCACCTAGGTTCCATCTAAACATATAATAAACACGAGATCAACCCGTATCAAGGTGAGATATCACAACAACAACCAGTTCCACCCTGGAACCGTGGGTACGATAGTTTTGCAATCATTAGCCTACCATCTCTCCAATCAACCAATAACATATTGTACTCATCATAGTACTATACTCGTATAACACATAAAAAGAGTAGTGCAGACCAAATATAAATTCAAAATATCAACACCCGCTTTTACAGCAAATGAAAGAAAATAGAACCCCGCTACTGCGAAAAAAGACATAGACATACACTATATAATATTTCCAATACTATCAGTAAACTCAAATCACACACATGAAATACTGCGACTCAGTCTTACAACATTCTTGGCAATTACTCCTGCCACTTCAAATGGTTCCCGGACACGGTATACTTTCCCTAACTGAAGAAATAACTACTTTAATCGATGCCCCACTTCGGCACCCTTTTCTTGTCCTTTAATTCCTACTAGGCAAGGACTAACCGTGTGGTTTTATACTCCACATTGTAACATTTCTCCATCTCTGGCCACCCGGACCATGTTAAGGTTATCAGTATTTCAGACTCTTAGCCTCGATCTTGACAATCACCATCATAGTCCCCTTAACTTCTTCGTCAAAAGGAAACTCCACTACCGGCCTCAACAGCCCTGTTTCAATGAATTCCTCGGGTGGATGTCCACCAATGGGGTTTCACGAACACAAATTCTCCGTAAGTGTTAGGAACACTTATCCAGTGAGCCTATCATTCCTCTGAAGGACTCTCTCTTCATTGTACCTACCTTAATTCGGTACAAAGTTCACTTATCCCTATAACTCTTTATTCACTGTTGGCCTCTGACCGATCCTTATGTGAATAATCCAAAAACGATATTCTCTTCCTTCCTAATCAATCAAAGGAATTTGCAGTTAAAAACGTCTGTCAGATTCCTCTATGAGTAAAACATCCTACTCTCTCTTAAACATGGTGACTACCATTCCTACCATTTCAATATTGCTCCCACGAGTGAAAACTTTTCCTCAAATTTTCACATCTGGGCATTTTCATACCCTTCTCTAAGCCTAAATCTTCTGAGCCTTCTACTTCCACTAAGTAATGCTACACTTATTTCGCGTAACTTAAACTTCAATGAATGGTCCTTATCAAAGACCCTTTCAAGCTTTTTCCCAATTTAACTTCACTAGGTAATTTAAGTTTAGTACCACTCTCTACTATAGCACTACTTGGATAAATATAACTACTATACTTTAGTAATCATTGTAGAAATCCACAAAAATTCCACGAAGGGAGTGACCTATACTGCGGTCCTTATCCCCAGCTTCAACTTAAAATTCTAACTAAACCCCGTCTCCTACTGCCTTCATCACGGCTTTTCTGGTATCCCTTCATCGATCAGTACACGAATCTCGAATGAGCACGCAAAAGATTTACTATAATTTTACATAATGATAGGAGAACGAAATCTCACAAGATGAATCAACAATCCTAATCATAAGGCTTTATATCAAATCAAGAGTAACGTTGAAAGCGTAGTGCGTCTGTACAAATTCCTAAGGACACTAGAACCTGATGCTCTGATACCATCTGTGACACCCCGCCTAATAAAATATTGAGTGATCAATCCTATACCAAATTAAAACAGGAATCTCATATGGTTCATTCTCTGAATCACTGTCGAAAACCAACTTAATTACTAATAACCTATTAGGCTGGTGTCAAAATTTTATCAAGCTAATATTTTTAACCAAACCATTCAAATAAATCAATCACAACAGTTTATATACACGAACTGAAATGAGATAAAAATAACCGAACACTAGGTTAACATAATACATCCAAATCGAATGCCGCACTAAAAGGCGGTAAAAGAATAAATGAATACAATTGGTTTATCGGTCCGAATGTTATTACAATGCCTCCTATATAGATTACAAGAATAAAAGCGTCTAAAATAAACCTGCATGCATCCACAGCTGCTGCAGCGAATGTCTGACTCGAAAGAATCACCATACAGGCGTCCCTGTGTCTGGACACCTAATATCTATACATATATAGAAAAATAGAGGAAAATGGAGAAAACTTGTCAGAGCCCGAGTTTTGAAAATGTTTAGCAAGTGCATAAATGCCATATTTAAAAAATATAATTTTATCTCATATTTAAATTGGTATCGCACTCCCATGAGATACCCCTCACCCCTCTTATAATAGTGCACACCTATCGTATATATTTTAAACAACCTAGTTAAGCTACCCTACCTAACTAAACCATTCAACGATCCTCTAAAAATCCTCGTACCCGAGTACTAAGGGCTAAACTTCTCCCCATTCCCAACCTTGCTCTACGTTCGTGCCTGGGGTGTCTCGCGAAGCGAAATCCAAACAAGGAACCCCCCGAAACACTACTACCTGACAATATTGATCGTCGGGATTCATTAGGCCCTCAGCATATAACGCGGATATACATATACAACTCGCCTATATATATAGTTCTTACTAGAACCTATAATTCATTTTTATATAAATCCGGATATGAATCTACCGGAAAGGGAATCACTCTTATTAAATCTTTTCACTCTACACAAGTTTACTTTATATAATTATTCATCTTCATATACAAACAATATACTATACACAACAAGTATAATTATACCTATCACAATCATAAGTATAATAACCATACCACCGAGCAATAACTCGGGTGTGCAGTCTCTCAATACTATCATCTTCCAGGAAATTACTCACACATCATCCTGGGTACCAGCGGTCGGACTCTCACACCGACTTGATAAAAACCAAATCACAACGTATGGGAAGCGGTCATAGTTCCTCACCGTAAAAGAGAACGAAACATACCCACCACGTCTCACCCCTGATAAAAATCACACAATATAAAATGGACGCTATGGCCTGGGGACTATACGCTCCCTGCTCCTCAAGCCAGGGGCCTCATCCATATCGCACAAATTCCCATGATAGCATTAGAGGGGTATGCTTCACATAAATATACCATTCACACACAAATATATTTATAATTATATCATATATATACTGTAACAACTCTCGTGTAAATAATATATATCACTTCTCAATATATATGGCTAGAATTTCCAAACTCTTATTACGATAGCCAAAATCTCAAATGTTCCCATTCATAATAGTATATAAGTATTTATACGCTTAAAGTACTAAACCCACAAGTATTCTTTGACTTAAAATATAACTCGCACCTTACTCACTTTTAAGGATTATAATATAAACCCGAATATACCAATTCGTAATAATTAAGTAAGTATACTAACTACTTATTTTAATTTCCATAGGTATCGTATCACCTATAATAATAATAATTTTCAATAAAGACATACTGGATAGTAGCTTAAACCTCTTTAGCCATTATATTAAATTGCATCATACTCTCATTCTAGAATTCACTCAAATGTAATTGGCCCATATTTATTCTCTACGCATAAATATATAAACACACTTACCGAAGACTTCTCTCGAACGTTACCCATCGTAAACAATCATTTAAAATATAGCCCAGATTTATTTCTAGAAACCCAAGTTTTTTATATTTCCTCAAGTCATTTACAAGTCCAAAAACTTTATTTAGGAACCCCTAATACTTATCTCCAAACAATTCTAGCCTTAATTCTCCAATTTTCGATTTGATTTCCTGACTAATGATTTCGATCTCGGACAGCCTTTCAGAGAAAAATCATTATAAATCCAAAAAAAATAAAAAATAAAATACGTAGTAGGCGCCCACGAGACCGTATCGAAAAGATCTACAAATTTCATTTTTGACCAAGAGTCGAATCGACTTTCTTCCTAGTCGAATAGACTCCGTAATGCACTGCGTTACTATTCACTGTCTTCTCCAAATTACAAATGTCCATTAATGCACCTCCAAGATTTTTATCTTCTCTCCCATCATCATCCAACCTCAACCAACAATATATACATCTCCACATAATGATATAACCCACACATCAATTAAAATCAAGGGATTCAATCATTCAATCAAAGATTTGAACCCATAACTTAATTAAACCTAACTTTCTCAGTCTTCCATTTCTATCCATATATACACACCATTAACATGGGTTTAACACTAGAATTCATAAAGAGTTAACAACACATCAATTAATGAAGTCAAAATCAAATCTCCTAAATTTATTTAAAAGGTTTCAACCAAAATACCAACTATAATATGAGTTACACACACCTAATGGAATAAATAAAGTAAACACTTGCCTTGTGGATAAAATCCGACGACCTCGAGTCGAATCCCACGGAGTTTGGCAGGAAATACCCTTTCTTCTTCCTCTTTTCCTTCCTTTCTCTCTTTTCTTTCTTCTCTTTCTCTCTCATAGGGCTTTTAATTGGGGAAATAAGGCTTCTCCCTATTTTAAACTCGAAATTGGGTGTATAACCAATTGTAAAATGACTCGTGTACTTAAATGCGAGTCCCGACTAGTCCAAAAAGCCCCCCAAACCCAAACATTACCCCCGGGGTACTTCATTTTGACTATTTCGGCCCATTCGGGATCAACAGTGCGCTCGAAATCACCATCCGAGTCACTTATCAAAAATTTACTTTTTCAACCCAACACAGCTCTACACGTGTGTTCTGAATAAAATATTATTCTTTTGTCGCTTCACCTACCCACGACATATAATAAAATAATCCAACCCATATAATTAATCCCGTAAGAAGATGTACTCCATGTAAATATTAATCCGACATGAGCAAACTAATATTTACTATTCACTTTTAAAATTCTGAATTATTAAATTTATACTTATAAATTCCAAAATTACTATTAACAATAATTTCCTCTAATTACCAAATTACGCCACTTAAGTAATTTAAATATCCATAAAAGTACGGGGTATTACACCCACATTGACCCGGAATTGTGAAAGTTGAAAATCCCAGAAATTAAGTCCGAAAAGTGCATAAAAAGGGGCAAGAAAAAAATAGTAGAAAAATGCTCAACAAAAATAGCAAGAAAAGAAAAGTGTGAAAAATAAAAGAAAAATAGAAAAAGAAGAAAAAATGAGCGAATGCCCGAAAAGGCACTAACAGACATCATAAGAAAATTTTTTAATTCCAAATTTCCCCACCATTTTCATTTTCCACAGATACACCTTAAAGCCAAGAAAGTCCTAACCGAGTCCGAATTGTGAATTTGATTACCGCGTGGAGAGCTAAGGTACAAAAGATAGTATAAGAGATTTAATGGTGTGAATAAAAGATGATATTTTTTGTTTCCCAATAAACGTATTCCGATGAAGAGATCATTTCACCCATAAATTTTTGTCTTTCATAATTGTGTGCATGAAATCGTGTTCCATTACATTTATACCTTATATCATGCATACCAAGAGAATAAGACACCTTTCCGAGTAATTCGTTTGTGAGAGCATGCCGTGAGATTTTGAAATCAAAACAAAATTTTGAAAAGTAACGTAATGATCAATCGGTGAAAATTAGCGGTTCGATTTTTGGCTTCGCACACACACACTATGGCTTGAGACTCGTGAACATGATTTTATAGTGACCAGTTTTTGGGGAGTTTAAATTGTACAATTTTTCAGTATTTTGATTTTTGTTTGAGTCATTAACGAATTTTGTCAGAATATTAACTACAAACACTCACGAGACACAACTCGTCCTACTAGGGTAACCTAGATGTTTAAAGGCTTGTTGCATACGCTAAATGCAATCGCTCACCCGCAAAAGAGGTATGCAATCTCATTTTAGAGTTGGATCATGTTTTGATTCTTTTACATTGCTCAGGACGATCAAAGTTCTAAGTTAGGGGGTTTGATTAGGCATAAATTCATATAATTTTTCTCTTAATTTAGAGGCTTTAATTACCTCGAACGATGTAAAATGAGTCAATTTATCTGAAATCATTGCTAATGGCTTCGTCTAATAAGTATCCCGAGTTTCGTATATTTCTAATTGATTTTACAGGAATTTTAATACATAAAAGAAAGAAAGAAATAGGGAAGAATCAAGAGAGAAGAAAGAAGAAAATTCCAAAGGTCAAAAATATAATTTCCACCAGGAATCCGATCAAGGACCCAAAATAAAAGTCGAAGATCTCGAGTCTACGACCACGTAGGAAAAAACGGGGTTCTAATCCGAGTTCCAGAGTAGAACTTATGAAGACCCAAATATGTGAGATAATCATGAGAAATTGAAGAGATAATGAAGAGAACTTGAGAAGAAAATCCGGATCGATCCGGATGGCCTAAAAAAAGGATTGATCCGGGCACTAGAAGTCACTGTATAAGGAGGCTTTTACCGGATCGATTCGGTCCTCATTATAACGGATCGATTCGGTTGAAATAAAAAAGGGATCGATCCGGTCATCAGGCAGATCGATCCGAAATGATTACTCGAATCGATCCCGGGTTCGAGATTTGTGATTATCTTCTTCAGGCTAGAGTTTTGCATGACTCCAACTCTTGTATTTTTCGTAGTGTATATATTTCAAAGTGCTCCCCGACATTAAGGGGGATTCTAATTAGTTTTAGAAAAGCTTTGTACTTAAGTTTTGAAGAGAGAGCACTAAAAAACCCTAGTTTTCATTTAAATTTGATTCAGGCTTCTACAATTCAAGTAAATTCATTCCATTTCTTCTTTCATAATTGTTATAGTTAATAGCTTCATTCTTCGTAATTCTTAGTTACTAGTTAAGATGTATTCTTTTATTAAAATCATGTTTTCTTCTTGTTTTACTATGTCTGGCTATTTATCTCTGGGTTGGGATACACGAATCCAACCCGTTGTTCTTGATGAATGCCTAAAATTTAATTCTGAATTAAATAATTGAGTTAATCATGTTGTGTGGTGATCACAATCGTTGTAGGACTTTTGATCTCGTTTTCCCTGTGTAATCGGGATGCTTAAGAGTGCAACGCGCGTGTAGCTACGACGACGTTGTTTTACTCGTCTCTTGATTATGTATGATACATGCTACGATCCCTCATATATGTAATGCTTGGGAGTACTAAAGATTGGGTTTACTCAGATATTTTAATTCTGAATTAAGTTTTAACATTGATCGATGAACTAGGGTTGGAGGAGTGTATCATGACTCGTTTTTCTCACTTGCAGTTTTGACTACAGTTTTTAATTTTCTTAAGTCGATCAAAAAGCTTTCAATTTATTTTTAAATTTTTTAGGTAATTTTCTTATTATTTGTGCGTATAGTTAGTCCTCTCCCATAATCACCTTTTCGTTCTATTTAGAGTCGAGTTAGGGTTCTCAATCTTTCCAACATCGTTATGACTTTGTTCGTCCTATTTACCTGTGAAAATGATCCCGACTTACTGGGTTTATTACTTACGCGACAGACTTGCACTTGAGCCTATATTAGCACGAACACTAGATACACATTTGTGGTCGCGACACTGGGATGCATCCGGTAGAGGTCTAGTTTTTAAATACTATAGTTCCCTTAATGTTGGAGATGACGTGAGCTGGCATCTGCCAAGGTAACTTTGGTGTTTGGGCTCTTTTTGACCTTAGTACTGGCTATAAGATGGGTTAGGGAGTGTGCTTGGGTTTGGCCTTTCTTCCCTTAAGGTAAACTTTAAGGTTATTTGGGGAGTCTCCAGCAGGGTTATTGTGAGGAGGTTCCTAGGAGAGGGATTTCAGCAAGTGCTGGTGAATTTATCATTCCACTAATAGTCCAATGGGGGCTTGTTAGCTGTGTCATGAGGTTTGACCAAAGGTAGTGTTTCAAGTGGGGGAATGGTGGAGTTTGGCACACGGAGGTAGAGAATGGCTTTAGGGATGCTTATTAATATCCCTTTCTTTATAGTGGTGTCTTAGTTGACCGAGACGGTGTATCAATCATAGAAGCATTCTTCCAGGGTCGATTCGACAGACCTCAGTGTAACTATCACAATATTTTCCTTGCGAAATAATACAGGTAATCCCCATTTAGTTTCCAACTGGGAGGTTCCTATGCAATGATCCATGATACATTTAGTTATCCCTAGTCGAATGTGTATATTTTCCCATAATCCATGAATAATCCCTCCTCGTAGAGGATCTCCATTTCAAAACGTAGGGATTTCTAGGTCTCCTCCCACCAGGGCTCTGGGAGTCCGTGATAGGGTAAGTCCTATCCTTGTAGGTGGAACTGACCATTCCACTCTTGATTAGGGTCTTTGGGGCTATCTATTAAGTATTTATCATTGGGTGTGTACCCAAGACCAACCTTTCCTTTTGATTTCGTAGCGGTGACAACTTCAAGAGTTTCATGTTGGTTCTTCTCGATACTAAATCCTGGCATTTATATTGTCTTTTGAATGATTCGAGATGTAATATTATGGATAACTGTTCCTCTTCCACAATATGAGTGAGTGGGACAACCCAAAATCCATTGAGGTAGACATTTATGTTGTCATGGCGAGTGTCTTGAAAAGTGGTAGTGTTTGTATTGGCCATAAATAGCCCAATCATCATCTCCCTAAATGGCGATGAACTCGGTATAAAAAGGGAGCTTAATTTTCATGTGAAGTGACGAGGGTAGTTCCCCAATGTTGTGTATCCATGCCCTCCCAAGTAAGAGGTTAAAGTTGATCGGGACGTCGAGAACTTGGAACTCAACATCGCATTTGACTGGGCATATGATGAGGGTGAGGACGATGATACCTATAACTTCTCGACTAGTGTTATTATAAGCCCCAATCGTTATGGAAGATAGTGTAAATTTTGAGGCAGTGTATCCTAGATTGGTAGTAGTGTGGAGAGGGCATACTTTAATGGTGTAACCATTATCAACTAGCATCATGGGTACTATCTGTCTGCGGGTCTAAGTAGTGATGTGTAATGTCAATCGGTGGTTACGAAATTTCATGGTGAGGTCGTCATTAGATAAGTTGATGTGTTATTGCATGATGATGGAGCCTATGGTGGCTGAAATTTAAACCGGAGTTAGATTTTTAGGCACAAAAGCCCAAGATAATAGGTGAATAAGAGCAGCTCCATGCTCAAAAGATGTAGCTACAAACTCCCAGATGGTGATGTTGGCTGATATTCTATGAAATAGCTCTTAGATTTTGTTATTTTCTTAATAAGGAGGTATGATGGTCACTTCGGGGGAATCTTTCTCCTTTTTGGAAGGGCTCGTTAGAGCAGAGTGTTTACTTAACTTGGTGAGGAACTTGACCTCCTTATATGGAGTGTACGCGGGTTTTGCCTCATCTTCAATTTGAATTTTTCTAGATGTATCAGCATATCATTTAAGGATGTAAGGCCTAAGGCACACGATATTGGATTTAGGTCCATCACCTCGATCCAGTCTGGAATGGGATTCTATGATGATACCATAATTAGTATCACTAGATCAAAGTGATAAATGAGCTCACACCAGTTTAATAATGGTAGAAATGTAGATATATAACAATAGAGAGAGATGAGGCAAAGAGGAATTAAACACCAGAATTAAGTGGTTCAGCCTATTGAAGGCTTACGTCCACTGGCGTGTGTGTGAAATCCACTAATATAGGCTCTAATGGCCTTAAAATATATACACTCAAGCTTTCTCTCTCTAACAGTAAGTTTGACAGAGTTTCACTAGGGTTTTTAATATGTGATCCCTTACAACGTAGAAGTTGAAGTGTATTTATAGTGCTTGGGGGGTGTAATGCACCCCCAAGCATGTAATCAGCATGTGCATAAGGAGGCTCTCAATGATGAATTGACATATGTCCCTCATACATGTAGTTAATCATGATGTAATATTCCCTCACGTAAGTGGATAATCTTGTTGTAAAAGACTTATCCACATTGGATTCGCCATCTTGGAACTTTATACTACTTGTATTATAGATGTCATCTGGAGGGGTCTTGGCCTAGACAAGTACGAGACTGCTGATGTATTGTAAGGTTATATATTAGTTAGTGTCAAGTGTGATCTCGAATGAACGCATCAGGATGAGATGTGCCTTAAACGGTATTACCGGGTATCAGCCAAAATATAAGACGAGATACGTCTTTACTGATGAAGTGCTGCCCTGGGGTCTCGGCTCATAAGAGGGCTGAGAGTATGGATGATGAGGTCGACCCCAATCTGGTCGAGCCTTGGGTAACACCTAGGTGGGGTCCTTTGGGAACTTGACTGTGGACACTGCTGACCCTCATCACAATATGAGGTCACACTTGGTCATATCAATCACCCCTTAGCCCTTAGCCATCTATATGAAGAGGTGGATGAGGGATATGAGTTAGAGTAGTCTTTGATGAGACATCTTTGATGCGTCGGGTGCTTACAACTTATAGGATGGGAGAGTGACAAGTGTCTTTATTCTAATTGGATAGCATCTGCCCCATGTTTGATTTGACGGTTGGGCTCTTAGGTCTTTATGCTCTCAATAATGGGGCTTTGGAATTCATGCTTAATCATTAGGGGGTTTGAAAATGATTCAAACCCACATTTCAGCCTTCTTCTTCACTACGCGCGCCATATCTCTCTCTAAAATCCCAAGCTTTCCAACAACCACCTCTCTCTCCCATTCAAAGGCGTTCTTTAGTCATTATTATGGTTTTCTCCGGCAAGTTCCATTTCCAGGTAACCTCCTTTCTTCTCCTTTATGCATCTTTCCATTTATTTAGGTTGAGTTTATGTGTTTGTTTACTTTTTTGGTGACTTTTTAGACCTCCGGCGACCCCCACTGGTGGCTTTAACTCCCCATTGGGCTGGTTTGTGGTTGGATTGTGGTATCCTTAGGGTTTCTCACCCCTTTCCTGCTCATTTTACCCCTTAGGTATTTTTCTGGTATAGCTTCGGTCATCTTCTCCAGCGGTACTTCCTCCTATTCCTGGTTGCTCTTGAGCAAAACGATTAACCTTCTAGCCTTAGATCCTTTAGACAACAAAAGTCAAACTTACATCTTGATTATCCCCCTTTTAGTTTTCAACCAATTTGAGTCTCATCCTGTTAATGTTAAGACAGTTGTATAAACTAGCCGAGGAGTTTCCAAGCCTTAGAGAGGTATATTCAAGAAATTGGGAGGGTAGAGGTTGAGGAAGCCAAGAGGCATAAAGTCAAGGAATTTCCTATTTGTCTCATTTATCCTCCCCCACTGGCTATCAATCGTCCCCTAGTTGTTGAGATGAGTGACCTTATGTCTCTGTCATCTTCTTTTATGGATGATAGTACGTCCATCTCTCACCCGGTCGAGAGTGTTGACTCTTTTGAGGAAGCCATGGCAGAGCCCTTATCCCCTACTGAAGGTTCTGAGGTAGACGAAGTTTTTTTCTCGTGTCTCATCCTCTCAGAGGGCCGTCTGACTCCTCTACCTAAATACTTGAGCCCAGTGTCACCATTCCACATCCAATAAATGATATTCCTCCCTCGACCATGACAAGAGACGAGTTTGTCCGAAAATTACCAAGTGGTGATCAAAATAATCCCCAGGACGAACCGCCAGAATAAAGTGATGAAAAGAGTGAACTTGACACCTCTATCACTAAGTCCTACGAGAGCATTGTCTCTGAGGCCGATATTCTGGTTTAGAGACACCTTTATGGCATAAGACCCTCCATTTCTATGAGAAAACCCTATGAGGACGAAAGAGCCTTTCATGGCCGAGAGGGTGAGGTCTGTGTCTATGAACAGATGTTTAAGGTCATCTTTGGACTACCTATTCACCCGACCATTCGAGCCATCCTAGCCCGCTTGGTACTTGCCCCATCTCAGTTTTCTCCGAATTCCTATAGAGTTATTCTCGAATTTATTTCTATCTGGAAGATTGTTCACTAAACCGATCTTCTAGTTAGCATTTTATGCACTGCTACACTGCATCGTCCTCCATGACTCAACCTAGCTACTATCATCTCATAGACAGGAAACCTACAAATAAGGTCCTTCTAGTGACCCAAAATTCTAACCATAATTGGAAGCATCGCTGTTTTTCATCTTCGGGGCTTGGGAATTTGGTCCCAATGATACCCGTGGCACCTTTGAGCCCAGAATTCCTCAGCGATGGGCTAAGATCTCTGCGTCGACCAAATTTGATCCGGGCTTGTAGTCTACTGAAAAAGTTAATAAACTTCATGAACAAGGTGATGTTGGTCATCTTGTTAATTTTGAGCATTTAATCACCCCATATTACTTGGCTCAGACAGTTCTGGGGGTTTACCCCCTAGACGAGTTGCGTAAGTGATTTTTCTTATCAACGGTTGTGTCGTACCTTATAGTTTTTCAGTGACGACCTCATCCATTTTTGCAGATCGTCCAGAGAACATACTTGATCACATTTGGAAGATGGTGGCCCCAAACCTGAGTAAGCTTGTCGGCAAACACGATAAGAAGTCCGACACCCCTGTTGCCCCAACTACCAAATCCACCGTGGATGGTCCCAGCCAAGCCTACGATGCTAAGAAGAAAAGGAAAAGGAGAGTCTATGACAATACCATTCACCGTATAGCTAAGCAGGTTCATCCTGAGAGATCAATCCCCATTTTCTATAGACGAGGCTTTGGTAGCTTGTCTCTACCAATTGAAACTAGACGATGAGAGCATCATCGACCATATCAAAAAGGTTATGGATGGTGTCATTTATCTCTTCTCTAAGGGTAACAAACACTTCCTCCAGTACCTGAACATCTCTTTGCTCACCGAGTTTTCTATCCATAGGGATGTTAAGGTATTTTCATAGACCTGTCAAGTGTAGTCTCTTTAGTCCCATCTCATATTGATTCATATGTTTCCATTTTTTTTGGAGAGCGTAGTTTCCCTCTATCAGATGGGATATTGGATTAATAAGAAGCTTCCCTTGATTCATAAGGGCAGAGATGCAGTGACAGCTGAGAATAACCTGAAAGATGAACTTTAAAAGTCCAAGTTGTCCCTGCATAAATCGATGGACGAGGCTACAAATTTGAAGACTGAGCATGCCAATACCTTGAAGACGATGGTCAAGAACAAACATGCTAAGATTTATGCTGCTATAATGGTTTCCCTAAACGAGGCTAAGGCGCAGGCCATAGCTCAGTTTAGGGAGACTGATGAGTTCTGAGGCTATGCCTTTGAGTATTTATAATGTGGCATAAAGACTGCCGACCGATGATGGCATTGAGACTACCCCTGCTGGGGCCAAGACTATTCTTGTTGATGGGTCATCTTAGGCAGATGCTGAGGATAATTTACAACTTTAGCCTTGTACTCAGTTTTTTTGTGAAACTCACATACTTAAGCTACTTTGTATCCTCCGTGTTATCAAATGAAGCTCTTTATTTATTCATGTCTTCTTCTCATATTATGTAAATATGTCTGCCCTAATTTTTCAATAGTAGCATAATTTGAATCCATCATAATTCACAAGTTCCCCCTCGTCGTTTTGAGAGTGTATGTATGAGAATCATCTCATCCTTGCACCGTCGTATTGATCGAGAGAGAATTTCCACCAAATTAATTATGTTTAATAATGAACCATAACTAAGTGATTTTGATTTTGACTTCACCAAATTATGGTGTTATATCATAAGTCCCCTCTCGTCGTTACGAGAGTGTATGGATGATAATTATCTCCTCCATGCACCGTCATCTCGGCCGAGAGAGAATTTCCACCAAATTAATGATATTTAATAACAAATTACAATTAAGTGATTTTGGATTTGACTTCACCAAATTATGGTGTTATATCATAAGTCCCCTCTCGTCATTTTGAGAGTGTATGGATAAGAAATATCTCATTTATGCACTGTCATCTCGATCGAGAGAGAATTTTCACCAAATTAATGATGTTTAATAATGAAACACAACTAAGTGATTTTGGATTTAACTTCACCAAATTATGGTGTTATATCATAAGTCCCCTCTCGTCGTTTTGAGAGTGTATGGATGAGAATTGTCTCGTCTATGCACTGTCATCTCGACTGAGAGAGAATTTCCACCAAATTAATGATGTTTAATAATGAACCCCAACTAAGTGATTTTGGATTTGACTTCACCAAATTATGATGTTATGTCATAAGTACCCTCTCGTCGTTTTAAGAGTGTATGGATGAGAATCGTCTCGTCCATGCACTTTCGTCTCGGCCGAGAGAGAAATTTCACTAAATTAATGATGTTTAATAATGAAACACAACTAAGTGATTTTGGATTTGAATCCACCAAATTATGGTGTTATATCATAATTCCCCTCTCATCGTTTTGAGAGTGTATGAATGAGAATCATCCCGTCCATGCACTATCGTCTCGATCGAGAGATAATTTCCACCAAATTATTGATTTTTAATAATGAGTCAGAACTAAGTGATTTTGAATTTTACTTCACCAAATTATGGTGTTATATCATAAGTCCCCTCTCGTCGTTTTGAGGGTGTATGGACGAGAATCGTCTCGTCCATGCACTGTTGTCTTGGCCGAGAGAGAATTTCCACCAAATCAATGATGTTTAATAATGAACCACAACTATGTGATTTTGGATTTGACTTCACCAAATTATGGTTTTATATCATAAGTACCCTCTTATCGTTTTGAGAGTGTACGGATGAGAATCATCTCGTCCATGCACTTTCGTCTCGCCCGAGAGAGAATTTCCACGAAATTAATGATGTTTAATAATGAACCACAACTAAGTGATGTTTAACCCTCTCGATGTTATTAACTGTCCATGGACGAGGTCGACCCGTATGGGTTGTCGTGTCACCGAGAGTAACTTAAAGCTACTTCACCACGAATGATGTTTTATAGCTTAAGATGAGTTGATACATACAAGCAACAAATATTCAAACAATAGACAAAGTATGAGGGAACACTTGGAATTTGTTTATTGAATTTCATTCATAGCTGATTCTTATACACATATACTAAAATGGAATCAATAAGAGACTATCAAAACTAAAATCTTACTGGTAGTATGAATCACCATATATCCTTGACTTCTTAAGTCTATACTATATAGGTGCTCATCTAGTTTGGAAATTATGATAAAACTTGAGTTCTATCCCTAGTTACCAAAGAACCTCAAAATCTTGAATTAATTCCTCTATAAGTTCTTAAAGGTAGCTCACCAAAACTCTAGGATTGCATACATACACCATATCATGATATATTTGGTTGTATGTGAGTTCATTCCCTTGAAATTGATTTACTACTATTTTTGGGAATTTTTATATAATTTTTAAGAATTTATAATGATTGTTTTTGAATTAAAATGGTGGATTAAAAACCTTTGGGGTTAGATTTATAAATTATGATTTTGGCATATATTCTGGTTAGGTAGAATCTGAAAGCGCTTGAGAATATTGTGGGTGAAAATTGTATTTCTAAGAACTCAAAAACACGCATTTTTCAATCGATCTCAGCCATACACGTGTTGTAGTTACAACGGCCTAATGTGTGTTTTCTTACACTCACATACTTAACACTCACTGTGCACCATTGAATCAGTTTTTATCTACGATATGCATGTGTTTTGTTAAAATCCCCATTTTTGATTTTGAACCATTCAAATCCATTTTAAAAGCGGTGGCTTGGCAACCCGTAGATTATCTTCGAATGCATCTTTATCATTCATTTAGCGTTGATCTTCCAGAGCCTTCTACTCTTAGTATAAAAGAAGACCTCATCTTTGATTTTGTAACTTTTTTGTCACTTGTTTCCTCTGAGAGAAAAAAGAGTGGAGAGAGAAAGAGTTAGAGAGAGAGAGAGAGAGAGAGAGAGAGAGAGAGAGAGTTCGTATAGTTTTTACAAACCCTAACTCAAAACTTTAAACCAAATCAAAACCAGAAAACCTTTTTCTGAGTGTTTATAGTTTGTGATTTGAGAAGTTTTTCCTCTACTATCTTATATCTCATTGACAACTTAATCACGTTGATTAAGGCTCTATTTCTTCAGATAGAAATATGAAATTTGATCTCTGTGACACTTATCATGTAGTTAGTGGCTAGATCTAATTTCTTGTGTCGAGAAATTTATTCTTTATTGGTTATTTTCAAAATAAATGTTGTTTTCAAACCCTAAACCAACAATATCCTTTCTGATTTCAACTTACTCAAACTGTCAGATTTAGATCTAGTTTTGATATCTTGATTAAGGTTTTCACTTTCATTTACTATTTTCAAAACAAAGAAAATGCATAGGATCTTGGCTAGTTTTTATAACAATATTCCTTCTTGATCTGCGGATTATTTGAAAGATCCAAAATCTGTCTTATTTGATTAAGATGATTTTAGAAACCTTTGCATCTAGAGAGATCTGTTTGTAATTTTATTCTCATATTGTCTATAATTAAGTGTGTGTGTGTGTGTGTGTGTGTGTTGCATGCATGAGTTTAGAGAACTTCACCACATACACTTCACACTACTACACTAAAATGCGTTGGTGTTGAGATATTGGACTGCTAAAGTCGACGTAAAGCAAAAAGGAGTAAAAATAAGAAGCTGGGAGAACATCAACAACACCAGAAACTTAGGAGAAGTCAGAACACACCAGAGGAATTGGTACATTTCTGAATTTAGATTAGGTTTGATTGTGTGTTTTGACTGTTATATAGCTTGTAATTTGTTACTCATTTTTAGTGGACTTTTTACTTTTGTGGTGTAGAGGTCACCGTGGATGTTTCCCTAATTGGGTGGGGTTTTACCACGTTAAAATCATTTATGTACACTTCCTTTTACTCTCATCCCCTTCTTGAGGTTGTGTTGGTTTATTTTTCTTAAAGTTTTGTTTTTCAAAACTGATAAACCTATAACTGAAATTACTCGTTCATAACGGTTTTACACATCTTGTGTTTACAATTTGTTTAGAGAAAAGAGTTTATTCAATAAACAGTTCAGAGCCATTTAGATAGTTCAATCTTGTATTAAACAACTTAAGTGGTTGTTTTTCAATTGGTATCAGAGCTTTGGTTTCTCAAAAAAAATTTAAGATCTTGTGTTTGTGAAATTTTTTTCTCAAAATAAATTATGGACGAGAAATTTGAGAGACTAGGTAACCTGTCCAGACCCCCTCTCTTTGATGGAACCAACTTCCCTTACTGGAAGGTAAGGATGGTTGCATTCATCAAAGGGACTTTGGCAGATGATGTCTGGAAAGTTATAGAAAATGGTTACACCTTTCCTAGTAAACCAACCGTTGAAGGAAGTATTGTGAGGATTAGAAAGTTACTAAGTGAATTCACTAAAGAAGAGAAATAGGTTTCACTTAATAACAATAAAGGCAAAAATTCTATATTCATGTCTATAAATGAACATGAATTTAAGATAATATCATTATGTTCTAACTCTAAAGAAGCTTGGGACACCCTAGTGACTGCATATGAGGGTGATACCAGAGTTAAAGCTACTGAAACTCAAATATTAATCCAGCAGTATAACTCATTGATCATGACTGAGACTGAGTCATTTGATGACTTCTATATTAGACTGACAAACATTGTGACCAAATTACATGCTAATGGGATTTTTTATGACAGAAAGGAAATTGTCTCTAAAATTCTAAGATCATTTCCACAAAAATTTAATAACAAAAGATAAGCAATCGAGGAGATGGATGACCAAGATCTTACACCTGAACTCCTCAGTAGCTAATTGAGAACTGTGAAAATGGAATTATAATTTAAGAAACAATTAACCCTGTAAGAGGGTAGTTTATATTAGATGGAGGCATAACCCCTTTTGAGTATAATAATGATAAGTTAACCAACAACAATATTGATTAATTACAAGACACACAATTACAACTTGGTGAAGATAAACTCAGTTTGAACTCACAGATCGCTTGTGTATAACTCAGAAGACAATAATGAACTCAGAGGTAACTCATTTAGAGGGTGAGAGAAGTAAGCATCCTAGATACACCTTGGAAGACAGCCAAACACCCCAACCACCCTCAAATATCTCTGTGAAGTATTAAAAGCTTCGTAATAAATGGTAATGGTGGGTGAGTAAAAGCTCTAGTTTTACAATAACTTATCTCTTGATAATAATCTCTCTTTAGCCCCAAAACTCTCTAGAAAAAATAACTCCCTTCCTCAGAGGTGGTTGAGGCCCTTAAATAGCCCCCACACCACTCCCGAGATAACTCGGATATTCATAAATGTGAAAGAAAACCCTCATACCTCATGTCATAAAAATTAAATGCCTGATGGACTAGTCAGCTCTACGTCATAAACATTAAATGACAATACATGCCTTTTGCCTAACCACTGTGCGTCAGAGGGATGTCATCACAGAGGTGGATCAACAACTGTCTGACAACCCCAAATACCAGGTGGTTTACTCAAGTGAAGATTTGACATTGCCTAGCTGGCTAGTGACATCCCATAAAGCGGATGTAGTATTAAGTAGAGGGTTATTTCGTTCACAACTCAACACCCGATGGAACTCAAGGCAGCTCCGCCCAAGGTTCCACGGTCAAGGTCATTTGGTGTTTTACCAGGTGTATCTAAGATGGTCAGGACAAGTCCTAATGGGGCCTCACTTCTCAATCCTCCAAACCAAGTCACTCTGAAATTTCCTCGGTGAGGTCGTTCGATAGAGCATGAAAGCTCTCCCAGGCCCTGCCAAGCCTGGTCTCTCACGAGTACCATTCGACCTCACACTAAAAATCATTTTAATCGGTACAACTCATAGTCAATATAAATAAAAAGATTCAACGAGACTAAGTAGCACAATAGGGGTAAAGGATCAGCTTTCTCGGCCAACCTATATGCTAGAAGATCCCTTTGGGTTGCCACGCTGAACTACCTCGCCTAAGCTGCATCGCTGCCTTACTGATCTGCATCGCTTGAGCTGCATCGTTGCCTTACCGAGCTGCATCGCTGCCCTACTAAGCTGCATCGCTTGAGATGCATCGCTGCCTTAATCCCTTGAGTTTTTTGTATTAGCTCGGGGGATTAACTCTAATCTTGAGATTATCTTTAAGCCCCCCTACATTTGCCCCTTTATGGAGATATTTGTTATGGGAACAAGAAATGTCTGCATGAAAACTTCTCAATCCGATGAAAATTGGTGTCTCTATCTTCGTTACGGCCTCTTCCGTTAGCAATGCTTGGAAAAAGTAAAATTCTCCCCGATGTACCTGAACTAAGGTGTTGAGGATTATCGACGATTGGCGAACAGACATCGCCCCTTTTTTCGGTTGTTGAGATTAAACCCTTCTGTCATTACTTCCTTGCTAATTTGAAAATCTCCCGAAACACCTGCTGACTTTCTCAAATACACATTTGACTTTTGGGAAGTGAATTTCTCCTATTTGTGCTGTTGTGGAGTATAGTTGTGGGTAGTGGGCTTTTCGTTGGGACTGCCCCTATCGTTGAGACTTATGGAATTCTCCGTTGTAAAGTTCTCCTTAGAAAATTCTCCCTATATAAAGGTGCTACTTCGTTTGGGCTCTGCTGTGTCATCATTTCTTCGTGCTCAAAGAAGAAGAAAAATTCTCCCCGATGTACCTGAATCGCAAATAAACAACGTTTGGACTTGTGGTGAGGGGACGTCGTAGCTTTTTGAACCGTTGTGATAGTTTCTGCATTGGGAGCGATTGGATATGTCTGACAAAAATTCTGGCACCAAAACTCAAACTTGCCTAGGAAGAAAACCCTTTTTATTCCCTATGTGTCACTTCATTAATGACGTGGTGCTGTCTTTTCAACTGTCGGGACACTCCCCGAAGTGCCATGTGTCCACTTGAAATGATTATAGGCAGCTTTGCACGTGTGTTAGTGGGAAAACTCAAAAAATGGGTTTAAAGGATTACAAACGTCTATTTTTAAAAAACACTTAGCCATTTCTTCTTCATCTTCTTCAAACTGCCAAAGCTTTTTTAGAGAGAGAAAGTTTCAAACCACCATTGTTAACAAGGTTTTCTCTAATTCTGTCCTTTTCATCATCTCTTTCATCACCACTTGTGGTTGTATTCCTCTATTTTTTCCCCATTCTCCACTTCTTTAAGCTTTTGTTCTTCCACCATCCACTGCTATGGCCTATTCCAGTGTTCTCATCACACCCACCACTGGTGCTCTACCTGTAACCACCCCGGACGCCGCCTCCTTAGTGTCAGCACGCCAAGAACAAATGCGTTTTTACTATCGATCTCCAATCTTTGGTAAAGATGATAAGTTCTCTGAGGGGTGAAGGACTTGCCTTTTTTCAGCCAAGTATGACGCTTTGTTGCTGGGTGATGAACACCAAGATTCCATTTCTTGGGGCTATTTTCCTCCAGAGGGGACTATGAGGTTTCGTCTTAACAGAGGTGACTTCCCTTAGTACCATATTAACTTTGAAGGACATGATGGCTCCCCTTCCCATTTTTTTTCTTGGAACTCATTTATGCAGACCACATACTTTGACGCTCTTTCCAAGGTTGGTCTCCAATGAACTGCCTGGTTTGAGGAGTTTACTCTCTCCAAACACAATGCTCCCTTTCAAATCTTGGGCTCTCGTCGGAACATTACAACTCACACATTCATTGATTCGTGGGGAGAGTTCACCGATACACTTGAGGATGTTTATGAGTTGGTTCGGCTTGAGCCCATAGGGATTTTGGCTTATCACGATGTGGCTTTGGATACCTAAGAGATGAAGGCCCGTGTAGACTTGGATCAGATTTACAGGAGGTGTATCAGTTCTTCCAACAAGGCTACCTTCACTCCCCTTATAAACTACTTCTATCGTACCAACCCCACTGCCGGATTTAGCCCAGGCAAAGGTATATATCTTGAGTTACCAACCTACATACTTGTGATTTTGTCTCATTTTGTCTTTCCTGAAAAGTCCAATGATCAATCGCATAGGGACTTGATTAATTTGTATGTCCATTTGGCTAGAGAAAATAAGCTTCCTCTGGAAGCCATGGCCTTAGGGTCAATTTATACATGTTTGGACAGGACCCATCTGGATATGGAGCGGTCCTTGGGTAGATATAACTTGGCCAATTTTGCCAATTCCATCATTTTGACTGGTTTTCTTTACTTCCATTTTCTTGAGATATCTGCCAACCGTATTCCTCTTTGTGCTGGGGAAATTATCAAGCCCCATCACCTTTTTTGCTTCCATAAGAAACAGAGCAAAAATGAGCTTCTTGGCATTTTTGACAAAGCAATCTTCTTCGTGATGAGGACCTATAGTGAAGATTCTTTGGCCCATACTTGGAATTTTTTTGGTGTCGTACCTAGCGTGGTGGGGCCCACTTCGAAGGATATTGTAACGGAGGACCCTTCTTTTGCCATCGTTTTGGCTTTGACTCCTAAGTATTTGCCCTCTTACACTGACTGGGGGTATACGTCTGAACATTACAACCCCAACCGTAGCAGCCGTCAGTTTGGGTACAACTAAGGGGTTCCTCGACCGGTGTTTTAAGATTCTCACCCCAAGGCATCTTTCCCTGACGCCTGTGCCTTTTACACTATGTCAGATGCTTCCAGGATCTGTTCAAACATAAGTGGTCGTGTTACCATTCCTGCAGTTCTAGAAAGGGGGGGGGTGTAACTAGTGATTTTGTGATAAAGTATTGGCCAAGACAGATAGCCAGAATTCACGAATTCATTCAAAGTCCCCCAGTTTACGCTATTGTTCAGAGTTTTCCCTCTTTGGAGCTGAGGCTAAAGGGAAATTCCGTTCTGGGAATTGAGTTCTCACTTAGTCAAACACCAAAGGATCCTCCTAGCGAGTTGCCTCTATAATGTCCAATAATCCCCGTTGTTGCAGCCAAAGCCAAGAAAGCTTGAACGCCTAAACCCCCCGCTGGAGGTACCTCTGTCGATGCAGCTTTCGGTGAAGGTCCCTCGCAACCCCTTTCGCAAAAAGAAAAAAAGACCAAGAGCGAGGCCTCTTCGAAGCCCAAGTCCCCACGCAAATCCCAAGACCTTATATATGCTTTTCCCATTGCCTCTGTTCCTCCCAACGCTGATGTGCTTAAGGAAATACGGGAGGCAGTTAGAAAATAGGTAGAACGTCTTAAACAAATCTTTCGACAAATTGCACCATCAGTTCCTCCTCCTGAGTCATTTCTGATAAGCACCCAAAAGTGTACATTTTATACCCCGAATAGACGTATATTAGTTGCTAATTCTCGATGATTATGGTCTTATGCGCGTAAATATTCAATGTGCAGGCTTGATTACGTTTGCGGTTCAAACAGCATTATTTCGAGGCAAATGTGAATCAAATGGAGCTAATTTCCCATTCCCGTAACCTTACCCGAGCCTAAACCTACCACGAACCCCGTGTGTGTTTAGTTTGTGCTTTTTAGATTTTTCTTTGATTTTTAGTTTGAGTCGTTTAATTTTTAGTTTTTATTTTAGATTTATTTAGAATTTTCTAGGATTTATTTTCTATTTTGATATTTTTATTAGTATAATTTATTTTATTTTGATTTTTACTAGTTTTTAGTTTTTATTAGGATTATATTTTTTTAGGATTTCATTTATTTTTTTTTATTTTTATTAGATTTTACATTTGTTTTAGGATTTTAGTTTTAGTTTTAATAGATATTTATTTTTATTTCTTTTTAGTTTCATTTTTTTAATTAAGTCTTTATTTTATTTTTAGATTAGGATTTTATTTTTATATTTTTAGTTTTATTAGTTTTATTTTTTTATTGTTATTTATTTTTAGGGTCCAAATTAAACATACACACACTAACTTATCCTCTAACTCACTCACACCCAATTTCACACACCTAACATACACACAAACCACACACTCACCCTCACACTACCATTACACCCTCACCACATCAAAGCAAACCCAACCCATCTTCTTCCCCACCCTCCACTCTCTCTCCTAATCCTCCATTGATACCACACAGAGCCGGCCGAAGGGGTAGGCCAATGGGGCAACCGCCTTGGGCCCTCAAAAATAATATATTTTTTTAGACCCATATTTTTTTATAAGCATGCTAGTGTCCATAGTACAAGACTTAAAATAAACCCTACTAACCTTTCCTTCTTCTATTCTAACCAAATGAAAATGACGGTTATTTTTTCTTTCTTTAACTCCTCTTCTCCAAAGTCCTATATGATCTAATAATTTGAATATTCTCAAGCTCACTCAACTTTCAATCCAACTATATTCAAGATCAAGATTCAAGAGGTATTTTTTTTTATCCAAGTAATTTTTTATATCTGTGTAATTTATTTTTTGTCCCTGATTTTTTTTATTAATCAAGAATCCAAGATGATTTCTTAACGGCATTATTTAATAAATAAGGTTGTATTTTTTTTGGATGATTCTTATTTTTTTTGTGTAATAATAAGAAGTTAATGATGTTAATTTTTTTGTGATGATTCTTATTTTTTGTCCCTGTAATTTTTTTTTTATTAATCAGGGCTTTATTTAACGGCGTTATTTAATAAATAACCTGTTATTTTTTTGGGATGATTCTTATTTTTTTGTGTGTAATAAGTTAATGATGTTAATTTTTTTTAATGTATTTTCAGGATTTTTTTAGCGAAGAAAGGTTATCAAGTTTGATTTACAAATTCGGCAAATCAGGTTCCATTGTTCCTTTATTTGGTTGCGGTTGGAGTTTTTTAGATAGATTGTTAGATTATTGTGTATTTATACCATGCCTCCTAGAAAGTATATTTCTGGATGGGAAAAATTAAAAAAGAAGCAAAACATAGAAAAATTTATGCAATCCCAAACAGGAGCTCTTGATAAATTTATTTATAAATTGAATGAAACGGGGAATGAGCATGATAATAAAAATGAAGAAGCTTTGATTGAAGATGAAAATTTGGTGCATCAAGACGATAATAATGAGAAGATCCCATTTTAATTAATATTTTCAGTTTATTATCCTTGATTTTTTTTGGGGGGGGGGAGGAGGAAGAGTACTTGATGCTAATTGTAGGTCTTTTGGCCAGGGTGGGTTGTTAAAAAAAATACATTATATTTATCATTGGTATTCTAACAGCCTACAAATTTTATCCATTTTCTATTATCTTGTAAAAATACATAAAATATATATTCTGCCAAAAAAATTATTATATAAAAGGCCCCATTTTACCGGTTTGCCTTGAGCCCCAAAATCTTTGGGCCGGCCCTGATACCACACCAAACTATCTCCAAACCCCAAACCTCATCCTCCATTAACAAACAACCACCACCACTAAACCACCTTCCCAAAACTGGGCTGACCCACCAGTTACCCAAAATCCATAATCCGTGACCCAAGACCCAACTCGACCCCGGCAAAACCCGTTCCTCGCCGGTGGTCCAACACGTAACCCCGAGACGCAACCCCTCGGTGCCCCCCCTCGCCTACCCGCGACCAAACTGAAACCACCTGGTCGCCAAACCTGAAAACCCAGCCCCGACCACAACTCGACCCATACCAGGCCATAACCCGAGACCCACTATACCAGTGCATCCAACTCCATCGCACCCACCTCCGTCCACCTTTCAAACCTTTAACCCGAGTGACCCAAGACCAATTTCAACCCAAATGCAAAATCGATTCTCGTACCTTCTTAAAACACAAAGTCAAAAATCAAAAGCCCATTTAGCCCACATGTTTCTTAAACTTCTTAAACCAATTATTCCAAAAGTACCCCCAATCTCTTTTAACAAATAAGATTTGTATTCCCTCACCCAAAACACCCTCACAACACAGATGCACTTGTGTGTGTCACCTAAAATACCCTCCTACACCATAACCACATGCACACCCCTATCCTATTTACCCAATTTATCCCCATGCTCCATGCCTACTATTTAAGGAAGAAGAAGACCATTTTGAAAGGGGGCTTTTATCATATCAATTTAAGAGAGAGAAACACCATTTTTTAGTTTAGTTTTTTTAGGTTAGAATTTATTATTATTTTTTTTTTAGATTAGTGAGAAAAATAAATTAGTGAGAATCCATGTTTGAGTATAAGTGTTGATGTAATTTTGGTTTGATCACACAAATTGGAGGGATGTAAATTGCAAATTCAAGGATTGGAGTTCAATTTCACTCAAAGATATTTGGTTTGATTGTTCTCTTCTCTACTTTTATTTTAATTGCCTAGTTTATTTTATTATCATGTTTAATATTATGTTAGGTTAAATCCCATTTCAAGGGGTGGGGTGAACCCTTATTTGATATTATTTTAATTTAATTAGTTTGATTACTTGAAAATTTCCTTTGAATATTAATTTTGATCCCTCACCCTTAAATTTACACCTTGAGAGAGGGTAAATGATTTTTGAGAGAAAATCGAAATTCTAAGTTATAATACCCATTTTAGATTCGAACTAGAGATAGGGTTTATTAAGTGTGGTATTATTCCTTAAATTTCAATTCCAATTTCATTTTCTATGATTTATACAAATTTTAATCGATCGATCCTAGCGGGTGATTAATTAAAAGGAGTGTAGGTTTATTTTCTAGAGTTGTGGGGGACTTAAACTTAATTTTTTAAAAGATTACTATTAAAATTACACTTGTAACGAGAGTTGATTTGTAATTTTTATATTAATTTGGGAGAATTCAAATAATTAAATTAATTAATTAGAATAGTTAGAATTTGTGGTGTAGTCACACTCCTTGATTGTTCTCACATTATTTACCTCACTTGATCTCTTATTTTAGTGTTACACTTTGTTATTCATTTTTTGTCGCTTTTTCGTTTCTCATTTAATATTTGATTTGATTTTAGTTTTAGTTTCACCTCATCTCACAAAAATTGTTTTAATATTGAAAAAGCTAAAAAAAATAGAAAAAGTCAAAAGTCAAAAAGAAAATAAAAGTGAATTACAATTGAATTTCACTCTAGTTTTACCCCTTTGATGTGGATTGATACCCTTACTTACCTCAACACTTTAGTTTGATATTATTTTGTAGGTATTTTATGGTTTTGATTAACTTGGCTTGCAACAATGACATACAAGCAAAAATTCAAGTTATCAGCTTCCTACTATCGTGGTGGATCCTACTGAAGGGACTTCGTGAAGGAAAAGGGGTCCTTCAGGTACTGGCTCTTCTGGATAGAGGAAGAAAACTTTGGGAACCAAGGTAAGTAAGAAACAAGCCTTTACAGTGCAACCCACAGCAATTACCCCTACTCCTAGGAGTTTGATTTCTCCTTCTCCCGATGTAGTTATATCGATTATTGATAACCCTGAGACTGTAGCTAATCTCACCGAGAGGGCTTCTCCTCACTCATCTCCCCCAGATTTTCCCGTTGTCATACCATCACACTCTTCTTCTGAGTATGAGGTTAGTCTTCCCATACTTAGTTGTTTATAACTTAGTGAATTCTCTTCCCTTTTCTGACACTTGTTCTTTCTTTCTTGTTTTCATTAGGAGGCTGATAAAGAAAGGCCTTCTCATTCAGTCAGCCCTTTCGTGGGAGGAAGCTTTGGTGGATCTATAATCGAATCATCTCCTCCCCATTCGACCATGATAGGTCTTACTTACTCACGTTGTTCAGCCTCCAGTAGAGCGGAGGAGGTTGGCCAGAGATCTTCTATGCTCGTTGAGTCTGTGGGGGTTTCCTCTCATCCAAAGGAGACTCCCCCAGCTTCTTCTAATACACCCTCTTTTTCGGTGGTTCCTTTGGCTGTGATTCTCATTTTTCCAAGCTCTACCGAGGTAACCAGTTCTAAATACTTCTAAATCTTTCTTTTCTATTTTTTCTACTGTGTTAATATTCTTACACTCTTGATGTATCTCAGGTAGAGGTAGCTTCCTTTCTAGCTTCTTCGCTGGCCAACATCCTTCTTCCACCACTATTGACAAGACCCATAACTTTTGTTTCCCCTTTCATCCATATTACTGAGGTGAGTTAAATGTGAAGTGTGTCTCTTCTTACTGTATTATTCCCTTCCTCTACCACTTAGCTTTTTTTTTGCAGTTTTCTCTAAGTCTTGTCCTGTCGTTATCCTTCGGGATTCTACCGATTTCTAAGGCCACCATTGACTCTTCTACTCATCCTGGTGCCTCCTCTGCCCCCACTAGTGTTGATGTATCTGTGGAAGGTCCAACAGATTCTTCAAGTTCTCCCCCGATACTGGCCTTGGTTCCTTTTGTTGACGCAGGAGCTTTATCCAATATTGAGGTTCCTCTGGCTGGGGTTCCTCTAGTTGAGGGTGTTGTGGAAGCTTCTGAGGGGATGGATCTGTCCTCAACAGTTCTCGCTATTGTAGCCTCTTTAGTAACTCCCGTTCTTGCTCCAGTCATTACTAAGGTATTTTTATGTTTCCTGTTCATTCCTTATTGCTAGTCCTTTATCTTGACAATGTACAATCTAAAAGAAACTCATTTGCAAGCATTCAAACTCCACCAGTAACGGTGACTTAACAATGATAAACACTTGTTAAGATTTTTCATGAAACTCCACCAGTGACGGCGACTTAATTATGATAAACACTTGTTAAGATATTTCGTCAAACTCCACCAATAACAGTGACTTAACAACGATAAACACTTGTTAAGATTTTTTGCCAACCTCCATTATTAACGGTGACTTAACAATGATAAACAATTGTTAAGATTTTTCATCAAACTCCACCAGTAATGTTGACTTAATAATGATAAACACTTGTTAAGATTTTTTTGTTAAACTCATTATTTGCTTGATTTGTCCTCAAGCTACTGAGGAGTCCCCTCGCGTTGCAGAGTAACCTTCAACGATTCCTTCGCCTGTCGCCTCGCCAAATCGGGAGCCAACTATATCAAAGGCAATGATTCCTAACGACCAAGGTTCCATGATAGGTGCTTAGGCCGATAGTGAATCTGGTTGTGAGCTTTCAATGCCAACTCTAGCTCCTTATGAGTTTTATCTCATGGTCATTCATCACTCTCCCCATCTACCTGCCAGCCATCGATTGGTGATTGAGAAGATCATGGATCATCACCATAAGACTTTTACTATCAATTGCCTACATTCAAACATTCCTGTGATGAGCCATAGGCTTCAAGATATGGCGATAGTTGTTGCTGATATCATCAGTACTCCTACTGCCAACGTTACCAGGGCCCTTCTTAACTAATTTTTGGGTTATCTGAAGGAGTTGGGTTGTGATGGATTCCAATTTAGCTGGCTGATCGAACAATTGAAGACCTTGAACAGTAAGCAATTGGAAAGCCATAGGGAATTACTGCAGAAGCATCGGGAGGCTCAACGAGCTGAGGAAGCTAGGTTGGCCGAGCTAGCACCTCTACTTGAAGCTGCCAACAAGGAGGTAGAGGATATTAGAGAAGCTTTGCATCTGGCAAAGCTAAAATGAGAGAAACTCCTTATTAAGCGTGCACAAGTTCAAACAAGGCTTGAGGTTTCTATTAATTCCCAATAATCATTCCTAACAGCTTCTTCGGTCCTCCCTGGAGATTTTTTCTCTGCTCCAGACTTGTGGTTCCTCTTAGGCCAATAAACTCTTTCACACTTGTATACATTTTCCTTTTTTCTCTTATGTAATTCTTGGGCAATGGTTACCAATTTCATAATGCCTCAAACTTTATGAATGAAAGAAAGGTTATATGTTTTTCTATGCTACTTCTTCGTGCTATAACTACTTGCATAAGATACAAACTCTGCAATCTTTCATTTTACTCCAGTTGAAACAAAAGACATATTTTCAGAAAGAAAAGGAGTTATATATTCAAAATAAAACAACTGGATACAACGATGATCTAAAGTTAATTTCTTATACATGATGTACTTTCAACCATTTATTGTTAATCTTAAATGGTTTGTATTCTTCCATCTTAGAAATTAAGCAATAACCTGAATCATGAGCCTCCTTTGAAATGAAGGGTCCCTCCCAATTCACTGCAAACTTAGGCAGGGGAAGCCCCCCGATGTGCTTCACTGCTTTACAAAGTGTGCTTCATTCTATGAACTTCCTTGGTCTCACCAAGTTGTCGTATGCCCTTGAGAGTTACTTCGTGTACATTTGAAAGTGATGCATCGCATTGTCTCTGTGCTCGTCCAATGCTTCCAACTGCACATGTATGTTCTGAGGGAGCATGCTACTTTGCAAGGCATATCGGGCAGAGGGAACTTCTAACTCCACCGGGAGAATCACTTTTACCCCATACATAAGAGAGAATGGAGTATATCCTATGGGCTTCCTTTTAGTTGTTCGATGGTCCGACAACACAACTAGTATCTTGTCATCTTATGATCCTGCGAAATCCTCCATCGTCTTGGCCAAAATGTTGAATAATGTTTTGTTACTTGCTTTGGCTTGACCGTTTCCTTTTGGGTACGCCACCATTGAAGTGTGATGAACAGTGGAGTACTTGTCTGTGAGAATTGTTACCTCTCAATTGATGAAGGGGGTTTTGTTATCAGAGAGAATAACCTTTCGAATCCCAAAACGGTAAATGATGTATTTTCTGATGAAGTTGGACACCACCCCTGCTATTGCCTTTCTAAGTTGTATCACTTCAGCCCACTTTGTAAAGCACTCCATTACCACTAATATCCAGATCTTACCCCTTAAAGAAGGATGTATTATCCCTACTAGGTCAAACGCCCAAGTGTGAAAGGATAAGGTGTTGCCAGAGAGTGTTGATCCATCGATGGATCATGGATCATACTTCCATGTAGTTGGCAAGCTTTGCATTTTTGAACGAACTCAGCAGAGTCTTTCTCCATTATTGGCCAATAATACCCCAACATCATCAGTTGATCATACAATTTTGCCCCTCCTAAGTGAGATGGACCATGAGCTTGTTTGAGGACTTCTACTGCTTCACCCTTCGTGATACAACGCAATGGCCTGTTGAAGTACCCTCTTTGATAAAGCTGCCCTTCTTGAATGTAGTACCTTTGGGCCCTTTGTTTGAGTCCCATCGCATCCATCTTCTCTATTGGGACAACTTCATCTTTAATGAAGTCAACATAGGGCTGCTTCTAATCCAGTTGAGCCTCAACGAAATAGCACTCAGCTGCTTCGAAGAACATTTGGCACTTATCACACTTTCGTTGTAGCTATAGTTCATCCTGCTTCATTCTAGGCCAGAAGTATCCCTCCCTCTAAATTCTTCTGTAAAGAGGGATCTCAGTCGTCTCAAAATGCTCTTCGTGTGTTTTCTTTAGTCTCCGCTCTACTTCTTCTGGGCCGATGTATCTTGACAGCCATCCTCCTGTATTTCTGAAGTTGAGGTTTCCCTAGTTTTTATAGTATTAGGCTAACTCTCTCAATTCCATCTCTCCTTCCTTAGACTCCAATTATTTTTTAGTATCTTCTCTCCAGTCAGAGTCATCCTCCATCGGTAGAATTGACTGTACCAACAAGGGAGCTGTTCTTCGTTGAATCATGACTGTAATTGTATCGTCTCTCATGATCATTTTCTGAGAGATGGTGGCATAAGCGTCTGGATAGCGGTTCATTATTCGAGGGCACTTTTTGATCTTCGTCCGATGGAACTGGTTGAGAAGCCTCTGAATGATTGTTTTGTAAGGTGCCAGACTGAGGTGTTTCAACGCATATTCTCTATTTACTTACTGAATCATTAAGTTCAAATCACCCTTGATGCAGAGTGAACGAAATTCCCCTTCGAAGGGCCTCTAACAACCCCAATACCAACGCTTTATACTCTTCTTTATTATTGGAAAAAGGAAAGTCTAGCTTGTAAAAAGGCAAATTTCTTCCATTCCCCTTAAAAGAATAACTCCTACTCCTCTTTTCCTCTTGCTGAAGATCCATCGAACTGCATAATCCATTCCTCTTTTCTTGCGTCTAAGTGATTAGCCTATAAATCATCTCTATCGTGGTGGCTCAAATATCCCAGACGGAAAGATTTCCAAGAGGTCTGCGTATGCCTCACTTTTGATTGCGCATGGGACTACGCATTTCAAGTCATACCTAGCTGCCCTACCAATTAATATAGTTCTTGATAACAAAAACTTAATAGGATCATATCTCGTTACAATATGAATTGTAAAAGATAACATATAATGTCTAAGATTTTGTGCTAAAAGACCAAGGCTAAATAATGCCTTTCTAAGCTACTATACCTAACTTCTGGCCCATGTATGATTGTACTAAGGTAGTAGACTAGTTATTCTCGCCCGTCAATCTCCTGTGCTAACAGAGCTCCCATGGACCTCGTGATGGATATGAGGTATAACTGCAGCGATATTTCTGCCCTTGGAGGAATCATGGTCTGTGGTGAAACAAGCAGTTTCTTCAGCCTGGTGAGATACTCCTGGTGAACTTCCTCACACTTGAACTTTGTGTTCTTTCATAAAAGCTGCATCAACGAGTGTGTTATCTTGGTCAATCCAGGCACAAATCTCCTAAGGTAGGAGCCTTTGTTGAGGAAACTCTTGAGCTCCTTCATCGTTCTTGGACTTAGTATCTCTAATATTGCCCGTTGTTTATCTTGGTCCATCTGTACTTCCTATCAATATACCATAAAGCCTAGAAACTTTCCACTAGTTACTCCGAAAATGAACTTCAGTGGTTCATACACTATTCCTCCTTGAACCATAGTGTTGTAATAGCTAATAGCCTCCTCTACTATGAAGGGTAATGGTGGTGGGTCCTCCCTATCTCTCCCAAACTTTCTCTTGTTATCTTTCCTCAGTTGTTTTCTTCCTTCATTTCCATCAAGGTATCCCACTTGTGGGGACTGGCCCCGAGTTGAAATGGGTGCCCCGGGCTGCTTGAACATTATTAGTACCACAACGGGGTTCAGTATCAATGATATGTTCCTTGCTGCTTTTAGGAATACCGCAAAAGTCCATTCGTGAGTTTCATTAATCAGGTGACAGATGTACTTTGCGAGCAAACCCTCTTTGGCTTCTTCCCTCATGTCGAGGGACCTCTCCCTGAACCTTCGAACATAAGCCACCATATCCTCTCCCCACCGTTGCTTTTACCTGCCCAACTGTGTAAATATAAACTCATCTTCTGCCAGAAAAAATTTCTGGATAAATAAAACATGCATCTCCTCCCACGTTAGGACACTCTTTGGCATCAAATAAGAGTACCACGTATAAGCTTTGTCAATTAACGATTTTGAGAAATCCCTTAGCCTGAGCTTCTTGTTATTTTAGTGATCCCCCATATGTTCGATAAAACGTTTGACGTGCTCCTTCGGGTTCCCCCCCTTTATTGTGTACTTTTCAAAGATAGGGGGAATATAATCTTTTGGGTAAGGCTCATCATTATATTCCTGAGGGTAAGGCATCCGAGAGTCATTATAAATAGAAGCTACCTTGATAGAAGATTACGAGGAAGCTGGCATGAATTTTAACATCTCCTTCTACATCTCTTTTCTCATCTCCTGCATAGTCGATACCGTTGAGGGAATGGCCAAAGGGACCATAGTTGGGATGCCCATTGTACCTGGAGTAACCACCACAGATGGAATTCTCGTTACTGCCAAGGTTCCCACCGTTGGAATCACAACAGGGGGTATGCTTTCTGGGGCCGTTGGGGCTATCCCTAGCATTACGAAAGAGTTGGGCTCAAATCCCCCCAACACCGTTGAAGCTACAGTAGTTTGCAAAAACTTGTAAAATTTATTCATGAGGAGTTGAACTTGAGATGGTCCCAACCCGTCACTCTTGGAATCTTGCGTCACCCTTAGAATGCCTGTCACCATTTGAACTGGAGGTACCTCCACTCGAGAGACTCCATTTCAAGAAACCTCCAGCACCCTCGCCGCTTGTTCTTCATTGTATTAAATATCATCAAAGTTAAGTCTTTGATTAACATTATCCTGTACCATACCCTTTGCTTAGAATAATACCTCCCCAGCAGAGTCGTCAAATGTAAGAGGGTAGTTTATATTAGATGGAGGCGTAACCCCTTTTGAGTATAATAATGATAAGTTAACCAACAACAATATTGATTAATTACAAGACACGTAATTATAACTTGGTGAGGATAAACTCAGTTTGAACTCACAAATCGCTCGTGTATAACTCAGAAGACAATAATGAACTTAGATATAACTCATTTAGAGGGAGAGAGAAGTAAACATCCTAGATACACCTTGGCAGGCAGGCAAACACCCCAACCACCCTCAAAGATCTCTGTGAAGTATTAAAATCTTCGTAATAAATGGTAATGGTGGGTAAGTAAAAGCTCTGGTTTTGCAATAACTTATCTCTCGATGATAATCTCTCTCGAACCCCAAAAATCTCTAGAAAAAATAACTCCCTTGCTTAGAGGTGGTTGAGTCACTTATATAGCCCCCCACACCACTCCCGAGATAACTCAGTTATTCATAAATGTGAAAGACATCCCTCATACCTCATGTAACAAATATTAAATTCCTAAGGGACTAGTCAACTTTACATCATAAACATTAAATGCCAAGATATGCCTTTTGCCTAACCACTATGAGTCAAAGGGCTGTCGTCACAGAGGTGGCTCACCAACTGTTTGACAATCCCAAATACCGCGGTGGTTTACTCAAGTGCAGATTTGACATTGCCTAGCTGGCTAGTGACATCTCATAAAGCGGATGTGACATTAAGTAGAGGGTTGTTTGGTTCATAACTTAACACCCGATGGAACTCAAGGCTGCTCCACCCAAGGTTCCACGGTCAAGGTCCTTTGGTGTTTTACCAGGTGTATCTAAGATGGTCAGGACAAGACCTAATGGGGCATCACTTCTCAATCTTCCAAACCAAGTCCCTCTGAAGTTCCCTCGGTGAGGTCGTTCGATTGAGCATGAAAGCTCTCCCCTGCCAAGCCTTGTCTCTCGTGAGTACCTTTCGACCTCACACTAAAAATCATTATAATCGTTACAACTCATAGTCAATATAAATAAACAGAGTCAACAAGACTAAGTAGCACAAATAGGTATAAAGGATCAGCTTTCTCGGCCATCCTCTTTGCTGGAAGATCCCTCTGGGCTGCCAGGCTGAACTACCTCGCCTGAGCTGCCTTGCTGAGCTGCATCGTTACCTTACTGAGCTGCATCACTTGAGCTGCATTGCTGCCTTACCGAGCTGCATCACTTGAGCTGCTGAGATGGGGTGCATCGATGCCTTAATCCCTTGAGTCTGTTGTATTAGCTGGGGGGATTAACTCTAATCTTGAGATTATGTCAACCCCCCCTACATATAGTTTTTGTTTTTTTATTAAAAAAGGTTAAAAATGAAGATTTTTAATAAAAATTGGTAAAAAAAAACACATAGAGTTTTTCTTAAAAGCACTTAAAATAGATTTTTTTTAAACACGGACAACTTTTATTTTAAAGAAAGGCTTTTTTACTTAAGCCCCTATAATAATTTCACATTTTGACATAACCCCCAGAAGGAGGACATTTCCATCCAAAATATATAGATTAATGGAGATCTTTAACTAAGAATAACGTATATCAAATTTCAAGGGGTTATGGCTAATTTTTCATCTTCTCGAGGGTTATGTCAAAATATAACATTATTACGTGGGTTAAGAGAAAAAAACATATAATTTAATTGCATTGAAATTAATTAAGTATATTATATTATAAAAGTTAGTATATGAGAAACATGATATCTTATGACTAAAAGATCATTCGTAGAAAATTTGAAGAATTTATTATAGCGGGAATTTGTTTTAATGTCCTACAGTATTAACCATAAGTATTATCCATTATGGTTTTAGGATAACTAAATTTTTTGTATAGGAATAGTCCTTATATTTCCTTTGTTTTATTATATAGTAGAGTAGTGTTCCAGTAATTACATGATAGAAGGATTTAAAGTAAGGACCACATTTCTCAACATTGGGATGCATTTTGAATGCATTTACGAATAAGGAGACAAAATTCATCTTATGGTGAAAAAACATTACTCGTACTTTAAGTCTTGATTTTAGGTCCTTACAAGAGTGTATATATATACACACACACACACACACACATACAAATGATCATTTGCGGACTTCCTGCATAGGTTTAATACGAACATATGTTTTATCCGGGTAATTATTTGTACAAATAGGTAACCAATTCTCTCTTCCCTTTAATTCCCCCTCCCCCTTTATTCATCTCTCTCTCTAATGTTCTTTATACTCTCTCTCTCTCTCCTTCTTTCTAATTTTTAATTGTTACATTTATAATTCTCTTTTTATTTTCATACATGTTCTCTCTCTTACAAGAGAAAAAAATGAAATTCAAAATTTCACAAGTAGAATTGCTTATTGTGGCGATAAATCAATCTGCAAATTGATGAAGCTTATTATAACATTGTCTTCCAAGAGTTTGTTTCACTTCTTTATGAGGATCGCTGGGTTTTGATAATAAGTATTAGAGAGAAAAAAGGAAAGAAACATAATACACAATTGTGGAACTAGAAATGGAGTCTACATTAGATGAAAATATAACCAGAAATAATTAAGAAAATGAGAGATAATGGGTTACCATGTAATCTCCAAGAAAAAAAAATAGATGTTATCGATTTTAGCCGGTAAGAATTGAAAAGACCTTGAAAGTCATGTGCAGGATGTCTTCACATGAGCACTAGTGTGTGTGTGTGCTTTTGTGTGTGTGGTGATGCTCTCCAAAATATCTCATTAAACATACCTTTAGAATATATTAATTTTTTTTAAAACTAAAAAATTGGATTTTTCAACTAAACTTTGTATAGGTGATCTCTATAGTGAGGATATCATGTACAAAAGAAATTCATCCAAAAATTCATCGTGGAAGTGAGTGAAATAAAAATTCGGTGTACATATACATTTTCGACAATTCAAACTTTTGATCATCGTCGCATCCACTTAGTTTCAACCTCTTGAGCATTTGCACAACATGCTTCATAATTGCAGATATCCCACAAGATATGTCCATCCTCAATTTTTTTTTGTAGATGATCTCCTCAATATGGAGATCGTCTATATCAAGTTCTACAAAATTGAAGTATTTTTAAAAAATTGATATGTTTAATAAGGTATATTGGAGAGCTTGACTATATATATATATTGTAATTTAGTGTGTAGATACAAAAATCCCACAATTAATAATTTTAAATAACTCAAATTCTCTCTCTCTCTCTCTCTCTCTCTCTCTCACACACACACACATACACACACACACACACACACACACACACGCACACACACACACACGCGTAAAACCCTTATAGGGTTTGCATGGCGACTCGAATTCTTGAAAACACCATAAAACCCAAACCTCGCGACCCAAAAAATGTTTGGTCATGCCTTTACACTTGTAGTTCCCCACCCCCTGAAAGAAGTGAAACTCAAGGCTCCTTCATTATATAAAGGAGAACCTGCTGTAATTTTTTCTAAAGAAGATGTTGAGGTATTAGCTGAACCTTTCAAGCTCTCGATAATAGGAAAGTTTTCACATTCAAGGACCGATATGGATGAGATTCGAAATAAAGTTATGTTGTTTGATTTGAAAGAAGAATGTATTGCGGTTTGATACATAACAAATATGTCTTGTTTAGATTAAACTGTGAAGAAGATTTTGTAAGACTATGGACGAAATAACTATGGTATCTTGGGAGATTCCCAATGAGAACCTTCAAATTATCCACATTGTGGAAGATAGAAAAAGAAAGTTCTTTCGTTCTTGATTGGATTAACTTCCTTAACCTGCCTATTCATTTATTTGATAAATTCTCTTTGTTCTCTATTGCCCAGTTAATTGGTAAGCCCCTACAGATGGATTATTTGACTATCTCCCATATGAGACCTAGTTTAGCAATAGTGTTTATCGAATTGGATCTGATTCAAGACATGCCGAGAAGGGTTTGGATTGGTGTAGGTGAAACTGGTTTTTGGCAATAGATTATCTATAAAAATCTAGTTGACCATTATAAGCACTGTATGAAGAAAAGACATAAGGAACAATCTTGTATTTTCTTAAAAAGGAATACAAAGGTGGCCAATGAAGGGATCATTAAAACCAATAAAATTAAAAAAAACATATCCAAACCTTTACAAATCCTTCCCAACCAAAATAAACCACGTTTGTTACTCAAATCCAAGAAAAATCACCCATCACAAATTTGTCTCTTTTGAAAACTACTAACAACTCTATTCGTAAAGAGCACCCTACCCTTAAGAACAATCCCCATAATTCCAACCCTGTTGATCTTGAAGCTAATCCTACCAATAAATATCCCCAAAGTTTCCACTTCCCCAATTATCAATTGATTCAAACCCAGTATCAACATTCTAAACCTTAATTTAAATTCCCAAACCCCAAGACATCAACCCTTATTTCTAAATATATCCCAAAAATTCAGGGTTGTGAGATTTCCTCTCAAGAAGCTTTTGTTGGTTATGAATTGAACCTATCCCCTAAGGCCATAGACCTTCTCGACTATAATGTTCATTCGACAAAGGAGAAGGATTATGATTCAAATACTGTCAAAAAGAAGAAAGGATGTTATGTGATGCAGGAGGAACTTCAGAACTTTTCTAGTTGGTTTGATAAAAAGTGGCAATCCTACCAAGAGAAGCAAAGACAATGCAAGCTCAATAAGTAGGATGAAGAGACGAGTCAAATGGATATAACGGTTTTTAAAGATAATCAGAGGAACAAAGCTCGAAAAGATCCTATGTTCACGGGGATTACAAGATACCAGTTGAAAAGAATCAGGAGGAACTCTTATCACGTGTCTCAATGATCAATTTCTTTGTTGTAATGCTCATGGTGTGGCTAACAAGCCAACAAGTAGAATAATTAAAAAGCTAATCAAAGTATCTAAGATCCCAGCTATGTCTCTTATGGATCCTAGGGTGGACAGTAAAAAAATTGATAAATATCTGATGAAGTGGAATTTTGATGAAGCTGTTGTAAATAAAACCAATAAAATTTGATTCTTATGAAGAGAAGGGTTGAACGTGCAGGTCCTTTTAAATGAGGAAAAATTCAAGTCCTTGATAATTTCTAATGCTAATATGGAGTGTGATGTATTGACCACTTGGTTTTATGTAAAACATGCTATAGAGGAAAGGAGAAGCTTATGGAGTGAGTTGGAATTTATCTCTTCTACTTATGGTGAGTTGCCTCAAATCTTTATTGGTGATTTTAATTGGTTTCTTGTTAAGAAGAAAACATAGGGGGCAATTTTATTGATTTCCAGTCCGTGGAAGACTTCAAAGATTATGTCAATTATTACGAGCTATATGATTTGGAATATCATGGATCTCGATTTACGTGGACTAATTATAGGGTTGAAGAAGGTTCCATCAGTGCAAGGCTTGAAAGAGCCTTAGTTAATCTCAAAAGCTCCTCAACCTTTCAAAATTGCTCTATTTCCCATCTATCTAAAAGGTATAGTGATCAGTCACCTCTTACTCTTTTATAAGGAGTCATATGGACCTTGTGCCTAAACCTTTATGTTTTAGAAGATGTGGATCACCCGCAATTCTTTTAATTCCAATGTTGTTAAGTCTTGGTCATTACCATCCATAGTAATCCCATTTTTTGTTTTTCTGAGAAACTGAAAAGGTTGAAATCTAACCTCAAGGTTTGGAATAATGAGACTTTTAAAAATGTATTTAAGAACATACATGAATTTTAGGTTAATCCTTCTCAAATCAATAGAATGAAGATGCAAAATTCTTGAAATAATCTTGAAGAAGTTTTGAATCAGGAAGAGGTTTTCTGGAGAGAAAAATCAAAGATCAAATGGCTTAAAGAGGGTGATAAAAATTTGAAATTTTTCATGCATCAGTCAAAGCTAGTAAAAGTAAATTGGTAATCCTCAAAATCAAAGATGAAAATAATTACTTGAGGGAGAATCCAGCTGATATTTCTAATATCTTTGTGGATCACTTTACTGACAGATAGACTGCAACTTTGTTGGATACTGATGAATCTTTATTAGATGTTATTCCTAATGTCATGGATGAAGAGATGAATGGGAAGCTTATTCAAGTTCCTGAGTAAGGGGAGATTTATAATGCAATTAAGCAATTAAATGAGGACAACTGCCCTGATCCTGATGGTTTTAAGTGGATCTTTTTATTTATCTTATTGGCCGATCATTAAAGATGACTTGATAAGAGCTATTCAATCTTTCTTTATTAGTAATGCAATTCCCATGAGTTGGTCTATAATTAATGTAATGCTTATTCCCAAAGTGAAGAATCCTTTGAAGTGTTCTCAATTCCGACCTATAAGTCTTGGGAATTTTTCCCAAAAATTTATCTCCAAAATTCTTAACTCCACACTTAGCCTTCACTACACCAAAATAGGTCGATTGCAACTAATAAAAACCGTTGCAAAAAATATTTGTAACGGATTAAATACGTTAGAAAATCAACATTTACTAACAAAATTTGTAACGGATAAAATTTGTTACAAAATTAATATTTATAACAGACTAAAACCGTTACAAATTATTTTGTAATGGATTTGGCATTGGTACACATACTATATATTAGTAACGGATTTACAAAATTGTAGCAGTATTTATCCGTTACAAATATAGAATTGGTAATGGATAAAAATCTTACAAAATACATTGTAACGAGTTTAAAGTGTCATATATTTGTAACGGATATTGTTATTTGTAATGGTTAAATTTCGTTAGCAATATTATTATATTTTTAAAAAATATTAATTTCTCATTAAACAAATATAAATACATTAGTAATAACTCGTGCTCAACCAATTGCAATGGAGAACCAATGCCCACAAATTTCACTCAAACATAATTGCAAAACACACGTGACAAAATCTATGACACTACATTTCAGTGATATTAAACTGATCTAAAAGTGTATTTCATTCATAACCATTACAATTCCCAAATAAAAATTAGTACAAGATAAACCATCTAACTTTTTATTAATAAACTTGAAACGAAATCTAACATCATTAAAGTTCTAAACATATTATTCTCCCAAAAGTACTCTTCATGACAATCCTTGAAAATGAGACTTCATTCTCCCGAAAGTAATCTTCATATTTCCCAATAAGAACCCGTTCAACAAATAGAAGCTTAGTAAATCTGTAAGCATAAATGAGTAAATAACATAAAAGACTATTACATTTACGTTCCACTGGCACGCATGTAATTTTATTCGACATTAATTGATATAAAACAAACGGCCATAACCATTGAGGATGCAGTTAGTTTAGACAAGTTACATTGGTATCATTTGATATATTGACACCTATGTTCACGTACCTTATTTGACCATATTGCTAAATACTTGTGAACTATTAATTTGGAATGGCAATAGGAATAGTGGACTCTTAATTTGGGATGGAGGGAGTATTATTTAAAGTTTCAATTTTTTTTTCCCAAATTTTAAATATTATAGTCGTTTACATTATTTATTGGTTTTCAGCACAAAGTTATCTAAGCAGTATGCTAACAAATGCTAAGATAAGCAATATTTATTTTAAATATATAAAGAAATCTTGAATATTAGATTCAAATTAATAAGATATTATTGATAATAATATGTAACAGGTTCATGTAAGCTCTTTATCAACATAAAACATACAAAAATTGATCAAAATATACCAGCACAAAGTTATCTAGGCAACATGCTAACAAAGGCTAATCCCTGTCTCTGTTATTTCTTCATTCGCAACCCCCATTTCTATATTTGCGTTCACACAAGTACAAATTGTTACAATTCAATAACAAGCTACAAATCCTTACTTTTAACCTTTTGTGAATTTTCTTTTTTGTTTTTGTTAAGGTACTGATATGTTGATGAGAAAATGCTTGAAAATTTTATATCAAAAGAGCATTTATTAAAATTCTCAAGGAACCACTATAATATATTGCACATAAATCTCTCAAGTCAAAATGAAGTCAATTTGGATACAATGAGATCCAAATGCTTGTAGCCACATAATCGAAGCCTATATAGTTGCATAATTACAAGAAAACATAATTACAGATAATTGATGAATGTGAAAATAATAAAAAAAAAAATCAAATTTAGGATCTCAAAAATTGATCAAAATATACTAGGATCATTTGGACTTTGGGCCCATTAGTTATGGTGTATATCACTTAGGGTACCAAAATTTGACTTAATATTAATCTGGGCATATTTTCACTTTTTTCAACACATTTTGAGAAAAAAATTATCACAAAGAGTAAAAAAAATGATTCCGAAAGTGATATTAATATAGCTAAAAATTACCACTATATTTAGAGACCTTTTGGATTAAAATTGCAAGAAAGTTGTTAAAGAAAGAATGAAGATTTTCTAAATCTATATGTTGGGCTAACAGAGCTTGAAGTATATTCTACAAAGTACCGGCAAAAGATACTAAATAACTAAACTATAAAAGAGTGTGAATGAATCTCTACGACTATAGCAAGTTCAATATAATCTGTCACACAATCACGTCTCGATAATGACAACATATAATATATATACATGCATACACAACTGTATTCATCCATGCATGTAAATTGTAATATATAAATATGTTTCGATTGTTATTTGGATAATCTGTAGCATGTGGAGAGTCAAAGATTCATTAAAAATAATAGAGAGAAAAAGAGTAGAACCTGTTTGGTACAAAATCTGGAAGATTGTAGAGTTTTTATTTTAATACTCGCTAGTATGGAGTTGCAGAGCACGAGGTCTATTTTTGTGGTTGATGCGGGAAGATCTCAGCTAGCATTCGCATGTCTATTTTTCCTTTTTCATTCAGTAATTGAGGTATAAATTGTAATTGTGATTTTGTAATGTTAATTTGTTCCTCTGCCGAATTATTAATCTTTGAAAGTTATTGTTTTTGTGAATATATAATGGAAATAATCCTTAACCCAATCTTCCTTATCATTAATAAATAGTTTTATCCCTAATGCATTGATAACCATACATAATACACTCATAAGCGTACTACGAACTTTTCGGACGAGAGGACCTCATTATGTTATGACACAGTTCCAATGTTTCATATTTTATTTTAGAAGTTATAGGTCTTAGTAAAAGCATTGAACATTCACTAAATTTCATACAAATCACTACATTTTATACGTTTTATTTAATGTTTTTTTTCCTATTTGGGTATATTTGCTATGGTATTGTATGGTTGGGGTCCAACGTTTAACATATTATGACGTCGAGGTTGAAAAGAGTTTAGTAATATTTTTAGATCTTTATGAATTTTTATCATGTACCTGCATAAAGACATTTTTTACACTCAATCTCGTTAGACAAATGGCAGTCTTAAGTTTGACATGTGAATAGTCTTGAATAAGAGCTTGAAAATTATATTGAAAATTGGCTTATGACCACCCAATTCACATGGAGAGGGTCCACTGATTAATGAGTTTAAAGATAACTCTTTTAAGAAGGAACAAGGTATAAAATACTAAAAAGGCATGTTATGCATCAAAACTACATTCACCTTAATGAAAATAGATTTGAAATCATTCTAGGAATAATAACAATAGTAGTAGTTTTGAGTAAGTAAGAATACTTTTTATCTTTTTTCAAGATCTCTATTGTTATTAGGAGGGTCTAGCTGTGGAGTTAAAACCGAAGTTCTCAATGATGGTCCACTAGGTGACACTGCCAGTGTTGAGTGAACATACATTGATGATCTTCTGGTGGACGTTTCAGATCAGTGAGTACTAAAACCAATTCAACTCAGCTATATTGGCTTGGTTTTGACCTTTACTTTGGACAATTGACCTAAAAATTTGAGAAGCACATGGTTTATTAGGTTAGAGTAAATAATAAGTATAATCCTGCATAGTAACAAAGTTTACCCGACTAAAAATCAATAAACATTCTGAGAAACCATCAAAACAGACCGAGATCTGATCGAATCGAATTCACGATTTGAAAAAAATAGAAAAAGACGAATACATCGCTAACCTCAAAAGAGAATTGGCACAATATGTCATATAAAAGATTTAACATTGAAAAAACTGAATACATAAAAAAAGACACCTAAACTTGGACGGGGCCAAATTAATATTTTTTTTAATTCGATAATTTCATTCATTTTTACATTTTGCACACATACAACAACTTAGGATTTTGTTCACTTAATTCTTCTTCTCTTAACTCCATCGAAAGATCGCATGCCTTAATTCCATTGCATTTAAATAAAGAATTCATCATAAATGATTTGGAGAAATTAGCAGCTCTTTAGTTTCTCAAGTCTTTTAAGTTCTCATCATCTTTTAGTTTACGTATACATGATTCAATCCATTAATTGAAGTCAAAACCCTTATTCTCATTACAAGGAGTTGGGTTAACAATATCATATAACGAAGTCTAGGTAATTTATGAGGTTCTTGCATTTTACTCTTCTGAGTAATTAATTGCGTCAACAACTTACGTGCAAGTTTCGTTCCACTTAATTTAAAAGATCCTTACTAGCACCTCAAAAAAGAACAGTGCATGCTTTAGGATCACTACACTCGACAATATACGTAAAAAATCATCTATAATTTTCTTAACTTCAAAAAGTCCATCCCCAGTTCCTACATCTGACTCTTGAAGCTCATCAGGTCGGCTTATGATGACGGCCTCACATGCCTTAGAAATTATATTATTGTCTGTTTTCCTCAATCTCCTAATTGCACTGACCCCAGCCTTACTGAAGTAGTGGCACACCAAGTCACTAATGAAACTGTACAATGACTATCAATGAGAACAAGCAGTTGGTTGGTTCATGAACTGATGATACTAACAACTTGTCAGATAGAGAAATGTCAATCAATAAAGATGTACACATAAAAGATATTTTGAGTCTCCTTAATAATAGGTTCATTGTGACTGCAGAAACAAATATAGAGAATATACTTACTGCAATTAAATACCCAAACTGTCCAGTAAATTTTGTGCCTATACAACTCTTCACTAATCCCAACATTGTAACACCTGCTAAACAAAATTTGACATCATACCCTATACAAGTTAGAAAAGAAAAAATAAGAAAACAATCACGAGTACAGTCACCAGTCACCAGTCACAATCATATTATCAACATATAATGGAAGATTAATATGACCACAACTGGCGTGATAAATTAATGCGGATAGTGAACTACATACCAAACATAGAGATCAGTGACCTTTAACTACTAAAAACGTATAATGCTTAAATGTGGCGAACAAATCCTAATATTACCATAATTTATAAGAGTGGTAGTAGTTCTTTTAACAGTTTCAGTTGTGCTTTCATAGCAACACTATTGGATTCCATCTCACTTCCAACATTGTTGTTCTACCAATATATATTTTCTTTAGTAAAAATTACATCAAGACCCAACATATATCAATTTCAAACTGTATATATGTTTTAGAGGGTAAGTGTTAAATATTTGTATTTGTGTCTTTATCTTTTACCTGAGAAAATGCATAAGGCAGCTCTGAATACATCCCAACAGCTCTTTCATGGTAGAAAATTGTTCTTTCAACTGCTACAACAGATTGTACAATAGCATCATTGTTTTCTCCAAGAAAAAGCACAGCAACATAGGTAGCTCCAAGCAGATTAAGTAGATCTTGTTTTTAGATTTGTAAAAAAAGTCACACAATTGTACTTCCTAATACTATGTGTAGAAGTAAAGAAAAACTCGAAATAATTTTTTCTATTGTTGGTGATTTGGCCTTTGGAACCCATTATAGTTTTGTTGTATTTCACTTTAGTGTCAAAGTTTATGTCAAAGATGAAATATGTCCAACCCAATGAGGGGTCGAAGGCCAAAGTAATCACAGAGAATGTGGTTTATAGGATGAAAACATCGCAATGCTAAAAAATAGATTAACTATGTACTTGATTTACAAAAATACAAATGAAATCTTCAATTTAGTGACAAATTTATATCCCTCCATTGTTGAAAAGGAAAACAAACATATGCATCCCACACTATGCTCACTTGCTTCACCGTTGTGGGGCTCATTGGTCGGAGGTGAACTGGATGGTTTGCTTCAATTTTCTTCATAGCGAGATGCCTCTAATTATATAAAAATTAACACCATCACATTGTTGAATGGGACTTACACCAACCATTTATCCCTAAAGATCATGCAATTCCTATCGCATTGGTTGATCGTCTAATTAACAACCAAGCTAATTCCAGCAAAATTGATTATTGATCCACACTTTGTGAATTTGTTGGTTAGAGTTCATCCCACACATCTTTTCTATCATTGTTTAGACATTGAGTGTAAACGTTTCAAATTGCATGCCATATGTGGCTACTGACAACCTATGTAAAGTTATCGTTATGCATCTCATATAACATTATATAATACAATATATTTGACCAAGTTTATATATAATACCAACACTTATCATCTGCTCTCAAGTTGAGAGTTCACCAAAACTCTAAATTGTATGTCAGAATATAATGGATGATAATTGGAACTGAACACAGTCTAAATGTGAAGGGAAATTACCAAGGAGGGGGCATAATGGAGCATATCACTGACATTCTCTGAAGTAGAAGTACAATTGTTAGTGGAGGTACATAATGCTAGGGTAGGAGGGTTCTTTAGTACACCCATGTACTTTGTTTTTGTTCTGCCGCATTACACATTAGACCACATTAAAGTAATCCACCATTTCATAGCGCATATGCAATAAAGTTCATGCATTGTGGTAGGTAGTGTAGACTCTTCTTCTTGAAATGCACTACTCCCTCTACCCCGAATTAATAGACATGGTTTTTCTTCTTGTATGTCCCAAATTAATACTCATTTTTCTAAAAAAACTATTTAAATCTATGTAAGGTTACGAAGTTACCAATATGAATAACACCCATAATATCATTACCTTGTATATTAATATTTTTTAGTAGGATAAATTTGAAAAGTAATTTTTTTCTTAAAATGTTTTGATTTTCAATCTACCACTATTAATTTGGGATAGAGTCAAGTATATTTTATTCCACATATTACCAAGTGTGACACTGATGTCTTTATTTAATAAGTATGTAAGTTCAGCCTGTATTGGGGATCGAAATTAGTGTGAAGTAGAACCAATAAGTTTCAACTTCAATTCTAGGACAAAAATATACAATTAAAAATTAGAAATACAATCGGTGATATAGAAATTATAAGGCCAAAGTAAATAAAAATGTTGGTTGCAAACCAAAACTGACTCAACTGGTGAGTAATGCACCTCTGCAACATGCACCTCTTGCTCTTGAAGCATGTATGGATTTAAAAGAAAGTACAATAGTGGAATAATGCCAAAAGTACAATAGCAACATAATCTGTCTGATTTATCGTCACAAAATGCTTATACCAAAAGTATATCTCCATTTCTCCTGAAATGTGACAAAATTTTAAATCAACATATATATAAATGACAAAAATGGTGCTGTGAAAGTATATATTGAACAAATATTATAACGACGATTCAAAACATAAGTTGGAAACACAATCACATAGAAAACGTCATAGTTAAGTCAAAGAGAACAATACGAAATTGGCTTGATTGAAACATAAAAATAAGTATCTTCTCAAAACTGTTTTTATGTTCGTCCATATTTTCAATATTATTGTGTAGGGGGACTAAAATCAACACACTCAAAGTTTCTTTCCTATTAATCATATTAGCAGAATAACTTGTGTACAAATGTGATTAAAAATAGTATCATCAATTGAAAAATGAATGGAAATCGTTACAAATATATGAAACAGATGCATATAAGCATTGCAAGATCTATTTGTACTTACTCTAACACTGCGCAATGCAATACGCAGACTATTTATGACGTAATATATATAGATATTGATACAGATACGTCGAACAGGAAATAAAAAATAGTTTTTATAGTTTAGGGGAAGCAAGAAGGAAAAAATATAGTACTTACGGAGCCAAATAACATTGAGAAGAACTGATGCAACAAGCAATATGCAGCAGAAGAAATCTTGTAAGGTGCAATGTCAAATTCCAGTGCGGTTGAAGTTGGTGACTTCCGATGCAACTGCTTCAACAATCATCATCATGTATACACACCCATGATCAGCTGCAAAGATAAGACATGCATGATTCTTAGAATAGATAACAGGAGACTTTTGTACCAGCCGTAACCCCAATTTTCACTAATCAACAGTTGAAGGGCAGGACTTAATTCACAGGACTCAATTCACAGCAAGTTCCCTTCATGACTAAAGAATACCATAACTTAAAAATACATTGCATGTATTAGATTCAAAACATAGCATCTTGGAATGGCCCGAGTATGAAATTTACATAAATTAGTCATAGACAAGTTGATAATATATCTGCAACAAGAGGGTAAATATTAGTGAGATGGATATGAATATTGAAGGAAGTAAAAATCATCGGAGCATTACATTAGGCTAGTGACCCTAAAACATAAGGCTAGTATCTTTTCAAAAGAAAAATCAATATAAAAATGATTTTGCATATAAATATGATTATATGATTTTTATAGAAACATGATTAATAACCAAAAATATGAATGTGAATGTTTGGATTTAGAGACTAATTTAAGAAGTAAAATAATAAACTATACTTTCATGTGATAACTAATAAGTTCAAAAGTCAAACCCTCATTTCAATCATCATCCGAAATCATGATTGACAGGAAGAAACGAATAATTTGAGGCTAGATATATACAAATTGTGGAACTTAAGACATTGAGAACCCAATATCAAACTGACTTTAATCCTTTGGGTCCTTTACACACACGTATGTAGTTTATTATAATACCATTGGCGAGTCGATGACTCGAGAGGAATGCAAACAATGACGTATTTTATATTTCTGAGATTCATAGAGAAACATACATCAAATCTTGTGTCAGATATGCATTCCTAACAAATATAACCAAATATAAAACAAAGCAAAACTCCAACAAATATAAAACGAGAAAATTAAAGCCTACATGAGTACCGAACAATTTAGGAACACATACGTATGTAGTTTATTGGAAGATTATTAGAGAAACATACATCAAATATTTGAACCCATAAACATAAACTATAACCGATCCAAAAGCCTACAAATTTTGATAAAAATCAATGAAACTCAAAACACAATACCTTCCGTGTAAAAACTGTAATTGGTAAAGAATAAATACGAGAGTACTTGACTATCACCGTCTCTTTATTGTCCATCAACCTAAGTAAGGATATGAATAACATTATGCTCGGTTTCATTGATTTACATAGCAAAGAATAACAATGACTTCACTTGCACCAATCCATTAGGCAGGATACCCCATTCTCTCTCATTCCAACTGCAAGATTTGCATACCTATATATTCCCCTCACTTCTTCCTGAAACCCAAATCCAAAATATGGTCACACACACACACACACACACACACATACACACACACACACACACACACACACACACACACACATAATTCTATCAAATTCATTTCCAAAATAATGTCATACAAACATACACACACACAATTCTATCTAATATCATTATAAAACAACATCACAAGCACAAACACAATTCTATCTAATATAATTCCAAAACAAGGTCACACATAATCATTAACACACACAATTCTATTTAATATGATTCCAAAACATGATCTCACACACACACATAGTTTATCAAATTCATTTCCAAAATAATGACACATAAATAACACACAATTTTATCTAATATAATTCCAAAACAAGGTCACAAACACACACAATTTTATCAAATTTCTTTCCAAAACTAGGGCAAGCAAACAACACACACACAATTATATCTAATATATTCCCAAAACAATGTCACAAACATATACTTATACACACACAAGTCCAGTACATATATTAATTTCAAGTCTTAGGTATACAATAAAAGAGTAAGAAACATAGAATCTTAAACCACATTATATATACATGTAAACTCTAGATATACATCAAATAAATGAATTAGATTTAATACGATATCTCAAACAAAATCTGTTGTTGATATTCACATATCAAGTGACTAGGTTTTTTTTCTAACTTTCAACATAAATCCAATTTGATTCTTAGTAGTAACAAAACAAAAGCATAAAGAAAAAGTTTAGAACATAAGCACTATATTTGGTGACATTGTAATTTATGTTAAGACTGCTGCTAAACAAGCAGAGGAAAGACATCACACTCTTTTTACTATAATAAAAATATTTCTAATACTGTATAGTAAACCACATGTTTTTATTCAGAGGAAACATCAGTAAAACTTTAAAACAAAGAAGATAAATTAAAGTGGAACAAAGATAAAGAATCTCCAACAAAATGATAGAGATTTAATAGTTCTCACCTGAGCAGAAGAGTTAAAGAGTTATTTTTATTTTAGATCTGCTGGATTGTGACTTGAGATTGTGGCCCTCGTATTTTGGTTTTGTTTGTGTAATTGGACATCAATGTTCTACATACAAACTGCAAAACATAACATAACATAACATACCATAATCTTGAACTAATTTATATTTGATTATGAGGTTCTTTTAAATTCTTTTCAGATAAAGAATAAAAAGAATTTAGAATCGATTGAAAACAAATTTACTTGCTTTACAAATGAATAGATTCCTTCCAAAACAATTACCGAAGGGCTTTAATAATTTTACTTTACATTTCTACTACACCATACACTATTGAAACAAAAATATAAACTAACTTTTATTAAAATTGATACATATGTCCACCTTACCTTCATCCTTAGCACAAACCCACATAAAAACATCATTTTAATCAAATTGATAAACCTTTCAAGTCAAGTTTAAGCAGTAACCCTTCCCTCTTACAACTCAATAGGGCAACTGCCTAATTTTCGCATAAGAATCTGTCTAAACCTTGAAGAAAGTACTTTATCCATCATATGAAGAAGCAATTTTGGCATTAAGGGTATCTATTAGTATTAAAGAATAGATTTTGCTAACAATTTGTACATATTAGATACCAAACGAAAGGGCTTAAAATCTTTAAATTTCAATGTTGAAATTTTATTTGGCATCAAGCATAAAAGTGTGGCATTAGTACAACCATTAATGCCCCAATTTCACAACATTTTTTTCCTTTTCAACAACCCCTCAGTTCTTTCCATGAGCTTAAATAACAAATATACAATTGGTAGAAGGCAACATACAAATAAAGTAACATATATAACAAACATGATGCTATGATATGTATAAATGGAAGAGGAAAAATAAGGGTTATAAATCTAGTTTGAAGACAAACAAAAATAAAATCAATGATGAACTCATGAGGTCATGATTTAATTGAAATCACACATGAATACATACAAATGTAAATGATACCCATACACATACATACAAAGAATTAAAATCATACGCAAGTATTCAAATACATAAATTAAATCAAAAGACTTCAACATATATATATATATATATATATATATATATATAGAGAGAGAGAGAGAGAGAGAGAGAGAGCAAATTTGTTGTCATCGAAGTGAATGAGTCACCAACATCGAGTGATGAGGTTTCTGCAAACGTGATGGGATAGTTCAGGGTTATCGATTTTGAGGGAAAAATAGGGGATGGTGTAGAGACATGAAAAAAGGGGGAGCGGGAGATACACCCTCTTTTTTTACCTAGGGTTTATATACTTTTTTTGGATAATACCAAAACAAGAATTGGAAAAAGAAAAATTATATATTTCTAACAGGTAATTTCATTTGTGACGAATTATACGTGTTAGAAATTACTAACAGTCTATATACATTAGTAATGAGAATTTTGGTCTGTTAGCAATGTCAAATTTTGGTGTAGTGCTTATTCTTCCTCTTATCATTTCTGACAATCAAAGTGGATTAATTAAGGATAGGAATATCCAAGATAATATTCCTATAGCTCATGAGATGGTAAGTTTGCTCAATAGGAAAAGTCAGGTAACTAATGTGATCATTAAATTGGACATAGAGAAATCCTATGATAGAGTAGCCTCGATTTTTCTTCTTAAAGTGCTTAAAAGTTTTGGTTTTAATGAAGCTTTCATTGATTTCATCTGGAGGTTCCTTTGAAATAATTAGTTATTTATTCTAATTAATAGGAAGCCTTGAGGTTTCTTTCAATCCTCGAGAGGTTTAAAATAAGGTGACCCCATTTCCCCTTCTCTTTTTATTACTATGGAGGGAGTTCTTTCTAGAGGTTTAGCTTATTTAGTTGAGAATAAGAATATTGGTCCATTTTCTCATCCCCTTGGAAGCTATTTAATTACCCATTTAAGTTTTGCAGATGATGTGATTATCTTTGTTAATGGGAGGAAAAGGACCTTGAAAAATCTCATGGAATTTATGGTTAAGTATGAGAGGTCATCAGATCCATCTTTAAGTTGGGAAAAGGGTAGTTTTACTATAGCTGGTGGCATATCTTTGGCAAGGAAAAATGAAATATCAGATGTTTTGGGTCTGAAATTCAAGAAGTTACCTCTAGTCTACTTAGGTTGCCCTCTCTTTACAGGTAGGAACAAGGCTCTTTATTATTCTGATTTGATTAATAAGATCAGGTCTAAATTATTAGGTTAGAAAATAAGGTATTTATCTACTACATGTACGATGGTATTAATCAAGCATGCACTTTTCTTTTATTTATACTTATACTTTGGCTGCATTGAATCCTCCTAAAACTGTTATAAATATAATTCATTCTATTATTAGCAACAATTTTTGGGGATCAGATGGGGTTAGAGGTCAGAAAAAATCTTGTATTAATTGGGATAATATTTGCATGCCAATAGGAGAAGGAGGTATAGGCCTTAGAAATCTAAATGATGTGAATAAATGTTTTTCTTTTAAGCTTATGTAGAGGCTGGAACATTCTAAAGGTCTTGGGGGAAGATTCAAGGTGTATATGGTTCTCAAGTTATTAAAAGAATTAGAAAAGTTCAAGAAGATGTTGCTAAGCATACTAAGATCTTAGGTGATGAAGTGATATGTAAGCCTTCTGCTGATGGTTTGTTTTCCATTAAATCTACATTCCAAGTGTGTATAATATCTGTAGTGAGATCTTATAGTTGGAAATTACTTTGGTCTCCTTCCATTCCTTATAAAATATCAATTTTCATTTGGAAATTGCTCAGAAAAACCATCCCCACAAATGATAACATTCATAGAGTTGGAATCGGATTGGGTTCTCGGTGTCAATGCTGTAAGGCCAATGCAGAATCAATGAAGTATCTGTTCCTTGAAGGGAAAATTGCTCAGGAGGTTTAGAAGTTTTTTATCAACTTGTCTGAAGTGAGGCCATCTTTTCAGTATATCAAAGCTATGTTGATGGCATGGTGGATATCTAAAGCTAGAGGAATGTTTCAAAAAGTATTTATTTCAGATTCTACCTCTTATGATTTTATGGGAAATCTAGAAAGAAAGATTTTAGATTTTATTTGAAGATGAGGAGATGAAGGATAAAAAAATCATATCTCAAATTATAAACTCTGTTTCATGTTTTTCCTAAAAATTTCTTTTGCATGTCCTCTTATTTTATCATATAATTTTTAAGAAGTTTCCAAATTTAAAATTGAATTAAAGTAGAAACAGACTCATATTATTAGCTAGTAAAGACCTTCATATGGTTTCATCAAGCTTAATATAAATGGGTCAAGCTTTGGCAACCTTGGGGTTAGTGGTTTAGGAGTCATATTCAGATGTCACAGAGCATAATTATTTTTTTCTTTTTCAAAATTCTTTAGTCATCCTTCATCTTTAATGGCAAAGATTAAAACTATTAAGACAGGTCTTCATTAGATTGTCAATAAAGGTTACTCTAATGTCATTCTAGAATCTGATTCCAAAGAAGTTATTATGGTGATTTCAGATCAGTGGAAATCTCCATGGGAAGTAAAATAGTCAATTAAGGAGATTAAAGGATTGATTCAAAATTATGGTATCAAATATAATCACGTTTGGAGAGAAAAGAACAATGTAGCAGATGCCTTGACCAAACTTGCTTCATCTTCAAAAGTTTCAAATTCGATTACTCAATTTAGTGATCTTCCTCTTCTTTCTAAATGTGCTTTTAATATGGATAGACTACGTATTCCTAGTATTAGAATTTCCTAGTAATATTTAGAGTTTTCTTTTGCCTGTTAAGCCACCATGGAGAGGCTATTTCTCATTTTAATAAAAATCTAGGGGATTAATATCCTTTTTGGGGAAAAAAAAAATAATTCCAAATAATTAACACCAAATAAAATAAAACTAGTCACACATCACAGATATTTACATGGTTCGGTAATGGCCTACGTTCAGGGGGTATTTCCCCTTTCTTATTATTCTTTTCTAATAATAGCAAGAATTACACACCCACTTTCCCTGGGGTGAGGGTTACATTTAGAGGGGAAGAAGATATGGTGTCCTACAAATCTCTGAAACTTATTAACGAAGTTATCCTTTAACTATGTTGATCCTTCACCACTTCTTCATTTTTATCTTGAGTTACGATCCTTTATCCAATTGTGTGGGCCAGGTATTTATCCGAACCAATTTATTCGGGTTGCTAGGATAGAGTCTCCATAATTTCCCCTGAATCTTTTCGGCTTGAATGGGACGAAGAGGTTGAGAAGTAAGCTAGTCATCCAAGGTGGTTTGTCACAGTTTGAGATGGAATTTCCTACTCTTGGATAAGATTTTTGCTCTATTTTTCCCGTTAGGACCTCAAAGGGTGCAGTTGTAATTTTTTACATTAGTTGGCCGACCCTGATGCCACTTAAAAAGTGTCTCTAATGCGTGTGAATATGGTTCAAGTGTAAACCGGTCGCTCAAGTAATAAACTGGTAAACCAAGTATCGAACACAGGGACTAATATGGAAGACGACTAACCTAAAGGATTGACACTCGAATATAAGAAGAAAATATGATTGTGTTAGGTTAAATAAACAAGAAAAACTTAACTAAATTAACTACGCATGCAAGACTTAACAAAACACGAATTAATTAATATTAATGAGAGATAATGTCGGAATATAATCCCCCAACCCCTAATGAGTTCACCGATTACGAAACTAGTCAAGAATTAAATATTTAATTTGAAACAACGACATTATTTAACTCAAGCCTTACATATATGAGGCAACAAACCCTCATCATACCTAATCAATAATATAAACAAAGTACGCGAACAATTAGTTAACACCCACATGCCATTCTTAAACAGCCCGATTTCCTAGGATAAACGAGATTAAAAGTCCTTCAATGTTTGTAGTAACGAACCGACACATTCCAATTAAATATTTAATTCAAGAACCTATTTTTATATCCATGCGAACCACTTAGGGTTGGGTTCATGCATACCAACCTTTAGAAATCTAGCCAGACATGATGCGATTACTAAAAAAGGGATTTCTACGTTGCATGTAATCAAAACCATAATGAAAATATATCTAAACATGCATGAGGGTCTTATAATTCTAGAAAATAAACAAAACATGCAAAGAAAATTAACTTCAAGAACAAGGAAGAAGAAGACAAACTTTTCTGAGGAATACCTTGAGAATTAATCCATGAAAGTATAATCTCTAAGAAGAAATTGAAAGCTAGTATTCTTGGGTCTTTCTCCCTCTAAAACAAGGTCAAAAACTACTCAAAACAAAGTCTAATGTCTTGCCCTAAGGTTACATTCACATTTTTGCAAGAGTCCTAATCAAATCCAACTCTTAAAGCCAATTAAAAAATAAATAAATTTCACGCATCAGACCCCTCGAACAGATTCTGGGGTACATGTGAACTAGTTCAACCCCAAACTGGTTCGATTTGTGGTTCGTGGTTTTTCTCTACCTTGGCTTCTCTTTTCTTCTTCTAAACTTGGATTTTTTCTTTATTTTTCTTCTCAATCTTCAAAATCACATAACCTTTTCACCTTGGATTGGATTGGGGTGCCGTTTTTTTCACTATTCTTTTAACGCCGTCTTCTTCGACTTTCCAGTTGGGCCACATCCGGACTAAAGCTGCAGAACTACCAAAATACCCTTCAACACTCCGTTCTTTGGGTTTACTTCTTTTCTTTGAGTTCTCTTTCGCAGTAAATTGCATGAATTATCTGTAAAACACATAAGAGATACACAAAACACAAAGTACTTGCTAAGGAGAGTTAATAGCATGATTATGAGATCAAACCAAGTTAATTACAATGTACGGGACCCTAAAAATACTTACATTAAGGGGATAAATATGATATATTTATGCCCAATCAAACCCCCCTAACTTAGAACGTTGCGTGTCTCGAGCAGTATAAAAGAACAAGAGTAAGGGCTAAGGAACTCACAAAATCGTTATTGGGATAGAATACCTTTTTTACGGGCGAGCGATTTCATTTAGCGTATGCAATAAGTCGTCAATCGCCTAGGTTACCCTAGTGGACGTGTTTTGTCTCGTGAGGGTTTGTAGTGAATATAGCCACAAAATTCGTTTTCGACTCAAAGAAAGTTCAAAATACTTAAAAACTGTACAATTTAAACTCCCCAAAAATAGTCACCGTAAATTCATATTCAAAAGTCTTAAATCATAGTGTGTGTGCGCGAAGTCGAAAATCGTACTGCTAATTTCCATCGATTGATCATTACATTACTTTTTGAATTTTCGTTTTGACTCAATTTTTCACGGGATACTCTCACAAGCGAATCACTCGGAATGTGACTAATTCTCTCGCTATGCATGGTATAAAGATTAAATATAATGGACACAAATTCATGCACAAAATTTGAAAGACAGAATTTTTATGGTAAAAAAGTGTCATCATCGGAACATGGTTATTGGAAAATGGATAACATTATCTCTTATTTACACCAATTAATCTCTCATCTTATCTTTTCGTGTCTTAGGCTCTCCATGTGGTAATTAATTTCATTATTCGGACTCGATTAGGACTTTTTTGGGTTTAAGGTGTATTTGGGTAAAAAGTGGAAATTGTTGGGAAATTCGGAATGGGAATTTTTTTATGATGTTAGTTAGTGCTTTTTCGGGCTTTTGCTTAATTTTCTCTTCTTTTTTTTTATTTTTTTTCTTTTCTTGTTATTTTTTATGAGCATTGTTCTTTTATTATTTTTTTTCTTGCCCCTTTTTATGCACTTTTCGAACTTAATTGATGAAAATTTTCAATTTTTACAATTTTGGACCAATTGGGTTATTTGGGTTACAAACGAGAAGGGAAAATTTTATTTAGCTCAAAATGGCTAGCAAAGGGAAAATTGTTCACGACATTTTATGGCTAATAATTTTAAGTAGACAAACGATGGCCTAAATTCATTATCAAAATTACTAATTATTTTATCATATGCGTCTCGAGAATATATTTAGTTTAGAGATATTTTCAGCGCGTATTCAAGACAACATCTCACTCGTTTCTCGTAATCGATCAAAATAAAGGAATTAAGAACTTCAACGACTTTTTTAAACGCTGAAATAAACTTTGAGTTAACCATTAACTCGAATTTATTTAAAAACTCGCAAAAATCGATAAGCTCAAAATCTCACCGGGTTGATTAATATCCACACTTATTCGTAAAGCCGACAATTTTCTTTCAATTTCCATCTTTGGTCATTTTCGGCTTTGTGCATTAAAAATTTCACAATTTGAGACTTCAAACAAATCTTTAGTGATATTTTTGAAAATTTTCAGATCCAATTTTTATTTATTTTGAAGAACAATATTTTTGGATTTTTCAAAAAAATTCAATGTTTTTGAATTTTTTTTTATAAATTTTCTATTTTTGTGGGCTTTTTGGGACTTTATGAAGTTTTAGAAAAATGCACCTGCCCCCCCCCCCCCCCCCCCAACTTAGACCTTTGCATTGTCCTCAATCAAAAAGGACTAAAAGTTAAATAAGGCAAAACAATAAGTGCGACAAATAAAACAACCAAATTCCTAAAATGCAAATTTTTCATTATATTCCCAACCAACATGCATACTTGAAAAAAATAGCTACATGAGGTTTCACACAAAATTCAGCACATGAATGCAAGGAGGACTAATGGAAACACAACTTGATTCAACCATGGGCTTGCTACTCAGGTGGTGGTTCGTAGGTTCAGGTGGCATCCGGGCCATAAGGATCGTATAAGTACGTTGGAAAATATACGGTTTCCCCGACTTGTAGCCGATACATCTCGGCGTGGAGGCACACAATCATTCTTGTGTCGCGTTGCTAGGCTTGCCGATCTGCTCAACGGTCCTCACGGTATTCACTTATAAATTTGTCGAAGTGTGACTTGAGGGCAGCTATGCGACCCGTGAGGCCCTCCCCTTCTGGCTCATAGTCGGAATCATTATCCTCCCCATACTCCTCTTCATCAGGAGCATCCCTCATTTGGACGTCGGGGTTCATATCCTCTTCCTCCTCATCCATAAATAGTACGCACGGGATGGAAAACCCGCATTTGGCGTTCATTGCGAGTGGTGGAAGACGCCCCAATTGGGCGAGGAAGTTTGACGAGAAATTCTGGGTCTTGCACCCCGACATCGACCATAATCTCCGTGATTAAGAGGGCATAGGGAAGTTCCACCTTGACACAATCATCATATGCCTCGTAGAGGATGTCCACATAAAAATGTTTGGCCAAATATATTTTTCTATGCGGATCAAGGAAATAGTAGAGGAAGTTCCCAAGCCTTTCTGTACCATCAAATCTTTGGCAGTTTGATAGATGACCCCACACGTGATGAGGTGCGCGTAACGCACCGTCTTAGAAAGTTTGCCCACCGAAAAGCAGTCTTGGAGCCATCGCTCCCCCGAAGCCATACGCGCTACGCATTTGGCTTTGGTGCATGGGGCATCATTATTGGGGTACGCAAAAGGCATGGGGAGAGTGGCCCTTTTTTCTCACATCTTGCGCTCAATAATGGCTGTTAAAAATGGAATTTGGATGCCGTCAACATAGGCTTTGTGGAGTGTTGGTGACTTTCGGACGAGAGTGACATAAAAATAGCGGATTTTCTCTTCAAATACATGCTCACTCGTTGGAGAGAGGAAAAATCACCACCCTCGACAGTTGAAAAGGGTAGTGACCTCCTTGGGAAGCTCCTCCCATATGACCTTCCGCTCGATATGAATGGGGTGGGATGGCATAAAGTATCATTTAGGAATCAATGATCGGCCCCCTCCTCGAGGATGGTCGGAGAATCATATTTTTGTGGTTGAAAGTTGACTTGGCGGTGGCAAGGCATGGTGGCAGAGAGGGATTTTGAAAATAAGAGAGGTTGGAGGAGCGGTGAAGAAATGAGGAGGTGTGAAGAAGTGGGACGGGGTGGAATTTATAAGCGTGGAGTGGTATATTTTTGGTGAGAAATGGAAAGGTTGGTGGAGGGAATGTGAGGAGGGAATAAATTAAATTTGAAGAATTCGTATGGGAGGGAAAAAATGGGAAGAGGGAAGGAGGGGACGAATTTAGGAAATAAGGAGGGAGGTCTCCAGGCACCCCGAACCGGGTGTTCCTGCTAACCGGTTCGCCCCCTAACCGGTTTGGCTTGGGGATCGGGGAATCTTGCTGTCCCAAAATACCAAAATCTCTATTCTATGAGCTAAGTGTTCTCAATCTCATTCTTACTTCTTCTAAAGTTTCTCAACATCTCCATAACACCCGGGACCCCCGGAATACCTTGATCTCACTCCCAAAATGCGTGCATGCCCTCTTGTGTGTGAAAACTCAACATCGAGCTTAACCCCCTTGTAATACCCCGTATTTTAATGGCTTTTAAATTTAAGGATTTATTAAATTTAATTGAGATAATTTAATTTAATTTTAATCCGAAATGTTGTTTTAAATATTTACTAGCTTGACAAGAGTTAGTAATTGTTGGGAATATATTATTTGTTGCATATTACTGGATGAGTATAGTAATATATGAGATTTATTTTTATAATATTGTCACGTGTGAATAAAATGACAATTGTGGAAATTTAAGTCGGGACGCGCTTGTGTCGTGTCGGGACTAAATGTGGATTAATAAAGTGAATATTTTATAGGTTGTTCGTATGGTCGTTTTGAGTGCGTCAATGCGTCCGAAAGGGTCGAGATAGTCAGAAAAGTATACCCGGGGGATTGATTTGTGTCTCGGGGGGTTTTTAGGCCTAATTAGTACCCCGGGAGGGCATTTTAGTCATTTTGTACTTTTGGGTAATTAAACCCACGAAAATTAAAGGGGTTATATCAGATGTTTAGGTTATCTCCTAGGGTTAGATAACTCAAAACACTAGAACGGCCATTGGAGAGGAGAGGAGAGAGCTCTCAAGGCATTCCAAGGCTCAAAACTCATCCGTTTACACCGCCGCCACCGCCAACGCGTAGATCGCGAGACATGGAACGCAACCACATCAAATTCAACACCAAACCAGATTTCTGAAAATCCCAGGCAAGTGTTTATCTTGCTTATTTCGTTGATGCATCTTTCATATTAGTTTAGGAATGATTAGGATGAATTGTATGGAAGAAAAACCCAATTTGAGATAGGAAATTGCATGTAGTGATGACTTAAATGATATTCTGGAAACCTTTTCTGATGTAGAGGATTAAGCCATGAAATTTTGATGTTGTATAAAAAGTAACCACGAAATTTTGATGTTTAATAAGAAGGAAACCTTAGAGCCAATCAGAATAAAGGAGAAAAATCGCGCTACAGGACCCCCGAACCGGTTCGCATGTTCCTCGAACCGATTCGCCCCCAAACCGGTTCACCCTTGGGTTCGCGAATGTTTGCTGGTATGGGGTGCTTTTTCTTCTATTCAACACTTAGAAAAATTTTCTTGTTTTCTTTCCTTTCTTCCTTAGATTTTTATTCAACTTCAACGGGTCATAACTCATCAATCGTAGCTCGGATTTGGGTACCGTTTCTTCCAGTGTTCTCGTTGTTCCGAGCTCTTCAACTTTCCAGTTGACTCCTCCTTCGGGATCTGGCTACACAATTACCAAAATTCCCTTGAACTTGCCTTCTTAGCTTTTCTTTCATTGTCTCGCTTTCTCTTTTACGCTGCTTGTATAATTAACCTGTAAAACCAATACGAGAAGCACGAAACACGAAATACTTACCAACGAAGATTAGTAGCATAAATGTGCGTCAAATCCATATAGGTTACATCACTCGGGTTCACAAATGCACTGAAATTAGGGGAATAAATATACAATATTTATGTCCAATCACGTAGTAAGTTGGAAAAACCCTTCGAATTAAAGTTAGAAACGAACCATTATACTTGATATATAATAATGGGAAAATAAGGATAAATGTTGTGAATGTAGGTTATGGGATAAACCTAAATTGATATAATAAAGTGGTATATTTATATGATTGTGTATGCATATATTATATACTTGTGAAAATCATGCCCTGAGGTTACTGCGCTGGGACAGTCTTATCTCGATGGGGCCTTTATGGGGGATATTGACTTGTACCCTAGAAGATAGATATCCTTGGTACATGCTATCGATTTGATAGTTCAGATGGACCTAAGAGACGCGGGTATGTGCCATCCTCTTAGAGACTTGGAATCTATGCTTCTCCTCAATATTGTTTGTGTATGTGTTAATACAATTCGAGAGTGATTCCGAATTTTTATTCCCCTTAATACGAGTGATACGGGGTTTTGGATAGTAGAGTATGACCGCACCATAGTTTTTATTTGGGGTGCTGTTATAATATATATATATATATAGATATTATACGAGTATTTAATATATATATGAAATACTGGAATTTGGAACTGCCTACTGTGATATGGTAAGTAGGACATGGTTGATGACTCATATTGTAAATACTTGTTTTGAGAGAGTATAATATGACACTGGAAAACTCATAAATTAATAAAGTTAAAATGAGAATTTTGGATACTAATTGAAATATTCTTTTCAAATAATTGTATCGTTCAATTTTAAATCCTGCGAATAATCTAAGATAAGTTAAACCCTTGGGGAAAGATAGTGTGATATATGAAGAGATAAACCATTGGGAAGGTTAGTGCGATAGGAGTGCACATTAGAAGAGAGGTGAGAATTTCTCAAGAGAGTGTCGCACTAATATGCTGTTGCATTGGCCCGTATCAATTTAAATACTTGCTAAACGAATTTCTAAATCATACACTATCGGGCTCTGACCCGTTCCTATTTCTCTTTCTCCCTTGTGTATATATGTATATATTACAGGTGCCCAGCCACATGGGCGTCTTGCTTAGGATCCCTTGGAAGAAACGTGCTGCAGCTTAGGTGGGAGTTGCAGGCCACTTGATTAGACGATTTCATTTACTTGATTCCACTTCTATCATTCTCAGTTATTGGGGCATGTGTCACCCTTTCCACTATTTATCTGTTTTATTGGGACATTTGTATTTCTGTTATTTCCAGTACCGTTACTTTGGGATTTATTCAGCATGTATGTTTTACTTTGAGTTTTAAATGCTGGGATTTAGCTGTTGAATGTTAAATTATTTGGATTAATTGTTCCAGGATTATTGTGGTATGTTTCTTTAATATTCAACTGTTGTAAATAGTTAAATCTTGGTTTTCGAAATAAAATTTGAAAGGAATGTTAAAAATGATTTTGACACTTAGCTTAATTAATTAGGGTGTTTAAATTGAAAATTTATTTTCACGACAGTGATGCTAAGAATGATCCAACTGTTCACCTTGATTTTAATTTAATAAAGGAGTGATCGCCCGGTATTTAATTAGGCGGGGTGTCACAGCCCTATTTTTCGTACGACCTCTCCGAACATCTAAACTACCTAAAATTACTCAACACACTACTATACAACCTTAATCACCCCATACGCGTCAGGGGTGCAACAACCTCTCGTTTCAACCTCCTCCAACAACCAAATTGTATCGTCACGCCTCTAGATATGGCTTCAGGCATTATCCATTAACTTTGAACGTATCCCCGCCCTTGGACACGACGAATGGGCCCGTCCATCATGAACGTAATTTTTCAGGAAAAAAATGTAGGCGAGAGTTGTAAAGAAGTACTTTTTGCCCTGGCCTGAGTGAAACTATTTGCGTCAGATAATTCTATTATGTGCGAGTTTCATCCTTTCATTGGATATCTTAGCATTCTTATTGGCATCATTGTGAATCTCTTCCAACTCATTTAATTGAAGCTCGCATGCTTCACCGGATTTAACAAAATTATAGTTCAACCTCTTGATTGCCCAATAGGCTTTGTGTTCGAGCTGCACGGGGAGATGGAAAGGCTTGCCATCGACAAAGAGAAATGGGTACATCTCGAGGGGGTTCTTGTATGCAGTTCTATAAGCCCATATCGCATCGTTCAATCGGAGGGACTAATCTTTTCGATTAGGATCTACAGTCTTTTCAAGAATGTTCTTGATTTCACAATTTGCTAGCTCGGCTTGCTCACTCATTTGGGGGTGATAAGTCATCCCAACCTTATGAATGACTCCATACTTTCTCATAAGTTTATTAAACGGTCGATTACAAAAGTTCTTACCATTATCACTAATAATTGCCTTCGGAGCACCAAAGCAAGATAGTATGTGTTCTTACAAGAACTTAATCACCACCTTATTGTCATTAGTATTTGTATCTATGGCCTCTACACATTTTGATACTGAATCTACTGCAACGAGGGTGTATAAGAAACCAAATGAGGGAGGAAAAGGACCCATGAAGTAAATACCCCAATAATCAAATATCTCAATGACGAGTATGGGGGTTAATGGCATCATGTCTTGATGGGTAATGACTCCCATCCTTTGACATCTATCGCATGATTTGTAATAAGTGTTAACATCCCGGAAGATAGTGGTCCAAAGATACCTCTTTGAAGAATCTCAGAAGTTGTCTTATTCGTCCAAAAAGGCCCCCACATGCTTTTGAATGACAAAAATGGATGGCACTAGGTATCTCGTCATTCGGTACACAACGTCGGATGATTTGGTCCGCGCAATATTTGACCAAATATGGATCGTCGTAAAAGAACATGCGCGACCAAGTAAGGAACTTATTTCTCTCCCTTGCGGTGTCCAATTAGGGGGAATGGCTCCCGTGACAAGATAGTTAACTATGTCCGTAAACCAAGGGAGAGAAGAAGTGAAAACTAATTGCTCATCAAAAAAATATTCATCTATGTGTATGGGATCACTAGGCACGTCGGACGAAAGCCTAGATAAATGATCGGCAACGACGTTTTCTACTCCTTTCTTGTCTTTTATGGAGAGATTAAACTCTTGTAGGAGTAGTATCCACCTTATGAGGCGCGACTTAGCATCCTTTTGCAAAGGAGATATTTAAGCATCGCGTGGTCGGTAAAGCAAGTGATTGGCGACCCAAAGAGATAAGAGTGGAATTTATCTAGGGCAAAAATTATGGCTAGCATTGCTTTCTCTGTGGTGGAGTAATTGAGTTGCGGTCCGGTTAACATTATCCTAGAGTAAGAGATGACATGAGCCTTCTTATCCTTTCTTTGGCCCAAATTAACCCCTATCGCATAATCACTCGCATCACACATGATCTCGAATAGAAGGGACCAATTCGGAGCTTGCATAATGGGAGCAGAAACAAGCATGCTTTTTAATTCATCAAAAGCTCTTTGACATGATTCATTCCACTCAAAGGGGGCATCCTTCATAAGAAGGTTACTCAAGGGCCTAATAATGGCACAAAAGTCCTTAATAAATCGTTGATAGAAACCCACGTGGCCCAAGAAAGAGCGCACATCCTTTAGTGATTTAGGTGAGGGAGGCTCGGCTGTGACATCTATTATTACCCTATCAACTTCAATTCCTTTGGACGTCACTATGCGGATAAGAACTATTCCTTAGGTAACCATAAAATGGCACTTCTCCCAATTTAGTACCAAGTTCTTTTCCACACAACGGGCTAATTCCTTTTCAAGATTCGCAAGACAGAGGTCAGAAGAAGGGCCAACAACTCTAAAGTCATCAGTAAATACCTCAATACCTCTTTCAACCAAGTCGCTAAAGAGACTAAGCATGCACTTTTGAAAGGTCATGGAAGCATTACATCATCAAAATGGAATACGTTTGTAGGAAAATGTGCCAAAGGGTCATGTGAAAGTCGTCTTCTCTTGATCAAGCACATCCACCTCAATTTGGTTATATCCTGAATAACTGTCAAGGAAGAAATAGTATGGGTGTCTCCTTACTTTATCTAGCATTTGGTTGATGAATGGTAAGTGGAAATGATCTTTACTAGTACTCGCATTGAGTTTCCAGTAATCAATGCAAATGTGCAACCCGGTGGTGGTACATTGGGGAATTAACTCACCCATGGCATTTTCGAACGCAATCATGCCTGAATTCTTCGGGATGACTTAGATAGGACGCACCCATTTGCTATCTGAGATAGGATAAATTATGCCCGCATCCAATAACTTAATGATTTTCGCTCGCACTACATCTTTCATAGTGGGGTTAAATCGCCTTTGCATCTCTCTCGAGGGCTTCACATCCTCCTCGAGGTTAAAATCAAAGGACTTATACCTTTTAGATCCGCAATTATCCAACCAAAGCACTTTGGTGCTTCCTCAAAATAGCTAACAATTTTTTCTCTTGCTCTTTATCTAGGCTAGAGGAGACAACAATAAGAAATTTCTCATCCTCTCCTAAATAAGCATATTTTACATTGGAGGATAGTTTCTTTAATTGGAAGGGTGGGAAATTTTTAATCAGAGGGAGTGCACGAATCCCTCGGTGGTAATTCCTCTAATCTAGAAACCCAACTCACATTTCTTACGTCCTCATCTGACGCTATCTCGTTTAATATCTCTCCCAACTCTCCCAGCTCTCTCTCAAAATCGGTGTACATCCCGTCACTCTCACTACCCAAAATAAGACATGCTCATAAGGCATCCCCACTAAAATTTCCCTCTACGTGCTCCACTACTATCTCCACGATAAGATCTAGCACGTGAAAATCATCCTCCTCACCCACTTGCCTAAAGATATTGAAAATATTCGTCCTAAAGGTCATGTTACCGAATGTGAGTTGCATTCACCCATTTCGAGTGTTGATTAAGGCATTAGCCATAGCTAAGAATGGGCTGTTGAGAATGATGGGAACATGATAGCTCGAGGTGATGGAGGGCTCAAATGACAAAATATACCTAAAAGTAGAAAGTGTATACTTAGACTATCACGTCCTCAACGATCCCTCAAGTTCCCTTCACGGAACGATCCACGAATTGGAGAGTGATCTTAGTGGGCTTGAGATCGCCCAACTCTAATTGCATATATATCGAATAAGGGAGAATGTTGACACTCACCCCTAAATTAAGCAAGGCTTTTTATATTCGGTTCTCTCCAATGATACACGAGATGGTAGGTGCACCCGAATCTTTAAACTTGGGTGGGAGGTCATTAAGTAGAACGAAGTTCACATTTTGTACAATAAAGACATCATTTTTAACCTTTATCTTTGTTTTCACTGTCAATAAGTCCTTAAGGACTTTAGCATAGGTAGGAACTTGCTTTATGGCATTTAGAACAGGTAAATTCAGCTTTACCTGCTTAAAGACGTCTAGCACATCATACCGGGAGGCTCCTTTTTTTGTGTGTGTGTGGGGGGGGGGGGGGGGAGCCAGCCGTTGAGGGAACGACGTGGTCGTGGGTGGTTTCACTATGACTTCAGGATCACTAGTGTCATCATTTTCACTCTCATTCAAGGGGAATCTTCGGCCTCTTTCGTTTCGGGCGAAACCTCCTTGTCTTTAGGTGCGTCATGTGGAGGAGGTGACAAATCAACAACTCTCCCACTACTTAGAGTGGTGATGGCTTGACATTGCTCTTGATGGTAATTGGATGTAGATCTAACACTAGTTTAACCTTGAGGAGGTCTTTTGCCTTGAGACGAAAATTTACCCTTCTCTTGGAAACTTAAGGATGATTGCAACTTTGAGATGTTTGCATTCACTTCGACAAACATGCGGCCATTTTGAGCATTGGTTGCATTTTGGGCATGGATGAATTGGTTCACAGTATCCTCAAAATTTCTCCACGGTGCGGTGATATACGGTGCAGGAGGTGGTGCTTGCATATGCAGAGCTTGTTGAAAATGTGGAGGTAGAGGTGGGGCAACGGTTGAATTAGGATTCAACGCTATTGACCGTAGCTAAAACCAGGATGGTTCTTCCATGAAGGTTTATAAGAATTTCCATACGGGGAATTGAAATTACCCGTAAATCCTCCTATCGCTTCCACTTGATCATGTAGCATTACTTTGTAGGCGGGTATCGTTGGGAATTACTTCGTTGAATGGTCTGCCTCAGAAATAGCACACACCTTCTTTTTCATTGCTCGAGTGGATCTAGTTGGTTCTCTTACCCTTGATCCGACTACTTCTCCCAATTTCTTAGTAAGTTGTTTTAATTGAAGTTGCATCTCCACTTCTTTGTTCAATTCATATAGATCGGATGTGTAAGGAGCTATGGGAGGTTGTTGAACCCAAGTTTGGGTGTTAGGATCGGATGTGTCCTACGCTTGAGTGGTCTCGACAACAAACTTAAGTTGGGACTCAACATCGTTTTCATCTAATCCACAAAATGGTCCCTCGCACATCGTCTTCACGAGTTATTTAGAAGCTAAGCTTATCCCTTGGTGGAATAAATAGATGAGCCTATACTTCTCAAAACTTTGATGGGGGCATGTGCTAACTAACTCGTTGAAACGTTCGTAACATCGATCAAGTGGATCATTTTCTTATTGTTTGAATTTGATCTTTGATAGTATTTGTTCGATGTTGAGGGAAGAATTTTAAGAGAAATTTGACTTGCATGTCCCTCCATGAACCAATTGAGTTCGGTGATAAAGACCATAGCCATGTCTTTGCTTTATCCTTCAAAGAGAAAGGAAAAAGTTTTAGACGAACGACATCTTGAGTGCAAGCTTGATCGCTAAATGTATCGCATGCCTCTTCGGACTCATGAATATGGAGGTAAGGTTTTTCCGAATCCATATCGTGAAAGGTGGGAAGAATCTGGATCATCCCATTGCGAAAGTGAAATTGTCCCGCATTATACGGAAGCAAAATGGATCTCATGGGATGATACGAAACTTAACCCTCACTCGCACCTACACTACCGTGTCCCAATATGAAGCTCTCTCTAATAGACTCAAACTTCTCACTCGACGCGCTAGGAGTGTGACTCACGATAAAATTCAGTGGTGTAGGAGGTGGAACCCAAAACTAGAGCGTTAGGAGTGTGTGGTATGTCGGGATCGTACTCTCTTAAAGGATTTTCTATAATTTGGGTAGGAGTAGATTGTGGAGTTTGTTGAGGATTTTGCATAAAAGGACTTGAGGGATGCTATATATTTTTTTGCTTTTTACTTTTCTGAATTTTTTTGGAGTTCCGATTTTTTTTTTGAGAATTAGAGTCAAATTTTGGATTAAATCGACCTAACCTAAAAGTCTGCCTAATCCCCGCCAACGGCACTAAAAACTCGACGCGACTTAAAAAGTGTCTCTACTGCGTGTGAATACGGTTCAAGTGTAAACCGGTTTCTTAAGTAATAAACTGGTAAACTAGGTATCAAACACAGGGACTAAGACGAAGAATCGTAATGACGAATAGGGAAGATGACTAACCTAAATTATTGACTCACGAAAATAAGAAGAAAAGGTGATTGTGATGAGGTTATGGATTTCCACTAAATAAACAAGAAAAACTAAACTAAATTAACTACGCATGCAAGACTTAACAAAACACGGATTAATTAATATAAATGAGAGATAAGGTCGGAATACAATTCCCCAACCCCTAATGAGTTCACTAGTTATGAAACTAGTCTAGAATTAAATATTTAATTTGAAACAACGACGATATTTAACTCAAGAATTACATATATGAGGGCACATCATACCTAATTACAAATATAAATAAAGTACGCAAGCAATTAGTTAACGCGTACATCACATTTTTAAACACCCTGATTACCTAGGGCAAACGAGGTTAAAGTCCTACGATGTTTGTAGTAACGAACTAACACGTCCCAAATAATTATTTAATTCAAGAATCTATTTTTATATCCATGTGAACCACTTAGGCTTGGGTTCATGCATCCCAACCTTTAAACATCTAGCCAGACATGACGCGATTACGAAAAAAAAGTGATTTCTACGTTGCATGTAATAAAAACCATAATGAAAATATATCTAAACGTGCATGAGGGTCTTAGAATTATAGAAAATAAACAAAACATGCAAAGAAAATTAACTTCAAGAACAAGGAAGAAGAAGGAAAACTTTAGTGAAGAAAACCTTGAGAATTAATCCATGAAAGTATAATCTCTATGAAAAAATTGAAAGCTAGGGTTTTTGGGTCTTTCTCCCTCTAAAACTAGGTCAAAAACTACTCAAAACTAAGTCTAATGTCTTGCCATAAGGTTACATTTACGTTTTTCCAAGAGTCCTAATCAAATCCAACTCTTAGAACCAATCAAAAAATAAAAAAAAATTCGTGTATCAGACCCCCCGAATCGGTTCTAGGGTATATGCGAACCAGTTTGACCCCAAACCAGTTCGGTTTGTGGTTCGTTGTTTTTCTTTGCCTTGGCTTCTCGTTACTTCTTCTAAACTTAGATTTTTTTTCCTTATTTTTCTTCTCAATCTTAAAAAATGCATAACTAATTCACCTAGGCTCGGATCGGGGTCTTGTTTTTCAAGTATTCTTATAAAGTTATCTTCTTCGACTTTCTAGTTAGACCAACCTCAGGACTAAAGTTGAAGAATTACCCAAATTCCCTTCAATTCTCCATTCTTTGCGTTTTCTTCTTTGCTTTGAGTTCTCTTTCGCACTAACTTGAATGAATTATCTGTAAAACTCATAAGAGATGCACAAAACACGAAGTACTTACCAAGGAGAGTTAGTAACATGATTACGAGATAAAACCAAGTCAATTACACTGTACGGGCCCATAAAAATACTTAAATTAAGGGGATAGATATGATATATTTATGCCTAATCAGTATGCTGGAAAAAATCCCTCTTTAAACCAAAGTGTTGCTTCCAATTATGGACTTGGGTTCTATTTTTAAATGATGATATGGATCAAAATTTGAACCAAGCTATCAAAAGTATTTGATGGTACCAAATATGGCACCACCAAGTAAGACTGCTCAAGCTCCATCGGGAACAGAGTTGCAGGTGCAACAATTGTGATTCAATAGTTAAGTAAATGAAGAAGGAGGTGAGGCAATGGAGAAAGAGACTATAAAATAAGTGGTTCGACCATCTGGTCTACTCCACTGTGCAAGGATGTGTGAGATTCAGTATGAAAAATGGCTCTAATGGACTTAGTTTTACACTTCACACAACTTTATCTCTCTACTGTGAGTGCAACAGAGTATTGGCTAGGGTTTTTAAAATGCGATCCTTTACATTGTTGAAGAAGACAAGCTTATATAGTGCTTGGGTGGTGTAATGCACCCCCAAGCATGTAAAAAGAGTGTACTGTATATATTAACCAGTGAGGTTAGGCCACCTATTGCTGTCACATGTAGATCATGATGAAGTAAGTATTCCTCCCACGTGCACATGTGAATTGTTTATAATTGTCTGTCCATGTGGACTGGCCATACAGGACTATTATATCACACGTGATGGAAATGTGATCTGGAAGGGACTTGGCTAGGTTGAGTATGGTACTCCCAAAGACCTGTTCGATCATATTCTAGAGAATGATAACTGTGGTCTCTCCCGAGCAAGGACGAAGCCAAGATAGGCTTATAGTCAGACAAATGAGTCGTTGGCTACCTTAAGCAGTAGATAAGCCGAGACTTGTTGTCATATATGGTCATTGGAGGTCTCGACCTCAGAGAATGGATGAGATCGATACTATTGATACTGGATTCTTCATGAAAACTATGATTTGTAATATCGTCCAGGCTAAGCATGTCCAAGTCTAGGATTAGGCTACACTTGGGTATATCAATCACCCCCTATCCCTTAGCCTTCAATGTGAGTAGGAGGCTGAGGGGTAAGAGTGTCTGAGGATGAAAGGTTAATGAAATGTTCTTAACTGGTGGCAGAGCGATCCTCATAGCATCATATTGGAGTTGACAATGGTTCTTGAACTGACACTTGGCAATTAGTCTATGATTCTGCAGGCTTGAGGTGACACATGTCTTAGTTTTCATAGGCTAGTGTCTTACCCAAGTATAATAGGCGGCAGAGGAGTTCAACGTTTTATGCCCACGTGATGGTTTTTCTTGGGACTTGTGCCCAATGATTTAGTGGTTTAAAACCCATTTTTTTTACCCTTTTTCTCTTCTTTGTTAATATCACTTTTTCCAGCCTGTGTTCTTGAGAGTTATCCGCCATTAATGTTCTCACCTTGAGCTTCTATCCTCGCCATTTATGAAGTTCTCAATGCTATTTCCTTTTAAGTGCTACTCCTTAATGAGGTAAAGTATTTCCACCAATTTTTCTTAGTTTCTCGTTCATATTTGCTTTATTAGTTAATCTGTTCAAACGCCAATGAAATTTTGCATTTCTCAGCGATTGATTTAATGGTTTAAAGATTATACTTCCAATTTTTAGAGCATTTTAAGCAGTATGTGGTATCGTAGAGTACCTTTTTGTTCTTTCCATTCACTCTTGTTGTAACTTGATCACTCCGATGAGTTTTTGGTCACCATCTCCAGTATTGGTTTTGAACCACTGTTCTTGTTCTATTTTTCCCAAAACGTTTGAGTTACCACTGTTGATCTTATAGTCAAACCTAGTCAACCCAAAAATTTATTTGAATGTTAAAGATTCTTTACGCGCTAGTTGAAAAATACCCACTCTTATGAAGAGATATTTTAGGGAGATATGAAGGATAAAAGTCAAGGTTGCTGCTTAACATAAAACTAAGGCCACCCCTACACTTCCAACCCATCCTGTCCCTTTAGCTATCGTGCTTCCTGATATTGTTGATCTTAGTGATTTTATGTCTTAGTCTTCTGCTTTTGTGAATGACAATCCTTCCATCTCCCATACCACCGAGAGTGTGGATTCGTACAAAGAGGCAATGAGGCTCTCTACTACCTGTTATGAGGTGTTTGGGGAAGCTGAGATTTCTTTTTTACCCTCGTCTTATCAGCATGTTGAGTCTTCTAATCAATCGAACTCCTTGCTACAAGTCATCTCGGATTCGAACGAGTCGAGGTGCAAGTTACAATTCCTCCTTCTCCTATGGAAATCCTGTTATCGGCCATTCCGGGTGATAAGTTCACTCAATGAATTCCACGTGGTATCCCGGCCAGTAACCAGAACCATAATGATAACACTGCTAAGGATACACTTGATTTATCCTATGTTGAATATTTTCCCAACACTGTTAGTGAAGTAGACCTTTTGACTTGGAGACATCTCTATGGAAAAGGTCCTTCTATCAATATGAGGGTTCCCTCTGAGAATGAGCGAGCCCTCCATGGCCATGATGGGGACATATCGGTCTATGAGAAGATGTTCAGGATCAGTTTCAAGTTTACCATTTACCTAATAGTATAAGACATTCTCGTCGATTTAGGTCTCGGCCCATCCCAACTATCACTGAATGCCTGGAGGATCATCCTTGGCTTTGTATCTCTTTAGAAGTTGTTTCATCACAGTGAACTTCCAGTTAGCATTTTTAAGGACTATTATAATGTATCATCTTCAAAGACTCAGTCTGACTACTATCATCTCGTAGACACAAAACCCATAAAGAAGGTCTTACTTGTAAACCAGACTTTCAATCACAACTACATGCCATGTTATTTCTATATATCTAGAGCTTAGGAGTTCGGCCCAGATGTTCCCTGGACAACCTTAGAGCCTAGGGTTCCTTAAAGATGGTAAAAAGCACCAATATCGACCAAATTAGATTCGGGCCTGAGTATTAATGCTAACAAGAAGGTGGCCAAAATTAAAAGGCAAGGGGAGGAGGGGGGTTTATAGAGTTTGAGCAATTGATGACCCCCTATTTTCTGGAGCAGACAAGCTTGGAGGTGTACCCCCTAATCAAATTATGTAAGTATTTTCCTTACAACTCCTATGTCGTATCTTCTTTGTCTTTATTATTGACATCGTCCTTATTTTGCAAATTGTCCCCTGACACATTAGAAGTTGTGTGGAAGATAATTGCTCCAAATCTTGCCAGTTTGATGAAGAAAGTTGGGAAAAAGACTACACCCCAACCTCATACCAAGAAATATAAAGATGGTAATCCCAGTCAGACAGAGGGGACCAAAAAGAGGAAGGAATTCCCTGAGGATCCCCACATTTCCCACCAATGAAAAAAGAGAAAAATACAATTCATCCAAGTTGACACCGAGCTAGAAAATTCCAATCTCTTCTAAATATGCATTGTTGGCTCGACTAGAAAACTTGAAGATCAACTCAGATTCGCTCGTAGGGAATCAAAAAAGGCTTTTGAGGTGATGGACTCCATAACACCAAAGGTTGATGACCGTTTCATGGTGTCTATGAATATCTCGCTCTTGAATGATTTGTGTTAGTATAAAGCCGTTCAGGTTAACCCTTGTGTTATTATTTAATCACTGATAACAAGTGTAATATTATCTTGTATTGATGTCTTGTATATTCTATAATTTATTCAATCTATGAAGAAAGTTTATCAATGGGTCTTAGAAAAGTTTCCTGAGATTTAGATAGCACGACAGGCTATAAAAATTTAGAGGAACTTGAAGAAACATATCTTGGCTCTGGAAATCGATCACAGGTCAGAGGTGGACAACCTGAAAAGTCAGCACACAAAGGCCATTGACAAACTGAACTCTGACCACACTATTGCAATCAAGGCCCTGATCGACAAGCATGCATCTGAGGTTTAGGAGAAGGTTAAAACTATTATTGACCACGCTCTTGAAGAGGCTAAAAAGAAAGCAGTGGAAGAGTTCAAGTCTTAGAAGTAGTTCTTGGGGTACAACTTGTAGTACCTCGAGAGGGGGGCCAAAACAGCCTGCCATTGGATGACCCTAAAATTCCCTGACATCTCCCACTTGGCCGAGATGATATAGGCCTTTGACTTCTCTAATCCACTAGTTATGATAACTTTGAATGAGATTGAAGGAATGGCACAACCAGAGTCGACTGTCCAGACTATCAACAATGAGGGAGACAATGATCCAGTGGATGACGGGTCGACTCCTCGAGAAACTGAGGGAAACCCCACATCTTGAATCATCATACTTATTCAGGGCAGCCGTTGTGACCTGGTGCCCTTTTATGATGTATTAATTTAAACAAAACAACTAATTTTTAATGTAATGATGCTTGTACTTGAATGGTTTTATCTGTATTCTCGTCTTGGTTATCCTCATCTGTACATTTGCCACTATATATATATATATATATATGTGTGTGTGTGTGTGTGTGTGTTTATTCTGTTAATTATTTTGTTGGTGTTGTGTCTCCTTAGCATTTTATGCACCTTTAATGGTATTTAGTTGCAAGTTCGAGAAGAGGTTCAACCAACTTATTGATTGTATAATTTAAAGATCACCACATAATGATTTTCAACTAATCATAAGAAATTATTTTCAAATTTGAGTAACCAAATTAACGGTATTGAATTTCAATCCCCCTTTAGTAGTTTTCAAAGTGTATGGATGAGTGTTTTCTCGTCCTACACCATCGTCTCGCCGAGAGAATTTTGACTCTCATACCACCAAGTTAATGATGTTTACACAAAGCATAATTAAATGATTTTCAAATTTGAGTCACAAAATTAATGGTGTTAAATTGCAAGTCCCCTCTCGTCATTTTGAGAGTGTATGGATGAGTGTCGTCTCATCCTACACTATCGTCTCGTCGAGAGAGTTTTGACTCTCGTACCACAAATTTAATGATGTTTACACAAACCATAATTAAAATATGTTTAAATTCTAGTCACCAAATTAATCCTGTTTAATTCTAAGTCCCCTCTTGTCGTTTCGAGAGTGTATGGATGAGTATCGTCTCGTCCTACACTGTTGTCCCTGTCTGGATTCTCGTATCACTATGAGTGAGTTAATACCATTTCACCATATTAATGATGTTTTGAAGCTTAGGACTACCTATAACATATAACTTAAACAATTCTTACAACAACAATATGAGGGAACACTTGTAATTTTTCATTCATCACATTTTCAGTACATATATTATTTACAATGAGAAAATTAAATATATAAAACATCCTAATGATAGTATTTCTTTAAATGATCAGCATTCCATGGGTTGGAGAATGGCTCTCCCTCCAAATTCTCAAGACGATAAGTTCCAGGAACAACCTCTTCAGTAACTCTGTAGGGGTCGTGCTAGTTTGCATGGCGCTTATTCGACTTCTACTAAGATTTCTTTAAAACTAAATCTTTGAAGTCTATTGGACTAGCCTTAACCCTCTTGTTACAAAATTTTGTAGTTCTCTACTGATAGGAAGCCTGCCTAACTTCTGCGTCCTCTAGGCTTTCTTTGACGAGGTCCAGATCTAATCTTCGTTCCTTGGAATTTATTTTTATGTTGTATGTCTGAACTCTGTGGCTTGGTAGACCAATCTCAATAGGTATCACTACATCTGTGCCGTAGGAAATCATGAATGGGGTTTCCCCCATTGTTGTTCTCTCTATCGTCTGGTATGCCCATAGAATAACATCTACCCCTTCTGTCCAAAGGACCTCGGAGACCTCTAGTTTCTTCTTAATCCCTTCTGAGATGATTCTATTTGTCACCTCAGTTTGGCCGTTCGCTTGAAGTCTGTCTGGAACTGAGAAAAACTATTTAATGCCAACTCTATTGCAGTAAGCATCCAGAGACGAATTCTTGAACTGGTTGCCATTTTTCGAGATTATGGTGTGGGTCGGACCATACTTACAAATAATATTCCTCCAAATAAATTTGAAGGTATTCATCTCAGTGATCATTATCATGGCCTTCGCCTCAACCCATTTAAATAAATAGTCGATCACCACAATAAGACACCTATAATTATATGTTGCCCTAGGTAAGGGTTCTACCAAGTCAATCCCCCAAATTGAAAATGACCATGGGAAATTAATAGATGTTAGAGGTTAATGAGGGATGTTGGCATGTCTCTGGAATTTGTCACATCTCTTCACATAGCTAGCTGCATCTTTGGCCAAGGTCAGCCACCAATACCCTTGAGTGACTATCATTTTTGCCAACGATCTCCCTCCTATGTGACTAGAATAAGATCCCTCGAGTATATATTTCAGTATGTGTTCAACCTTTGTTGGATGGTAGAGTAACCCTTTCTTGTATAAAGCATCCCCAATGAATGAGAACTTAGCCGTCTTGTACCTCAGCTTCTTTATTTTTAACTTTGACTCTAGTATTTCGCTATCCTTGATGTATCGAATGAGAGGGTCCATCCAAGATGCACCTAGGTTAAATTTTAGGCAGAACTCCATTGTACTACCTTCCTCTTCAATGGTTGGTCGATGTAGGATCTCCATAGGCAGCGACCTTCTAATCTCTATTCTGGTCCCAGATGTTAATCTGGCTAAGGCATCGGCTCGGATATTATCTTATCGAGGGATACTTTTTTAGCTTCACCTATCTAAAGTTATGTAATATTGCTTTTACCCTTGCTAGGTACTTGGCCATCCTCTCATACTTCGCCTCGTACACCCCTAAGATATGATTCACCACTAGCCTAGAATCACTATGAACCAATAGTTAGCCAACATTCAATGCTCCGACGAGGGAAAGTCCTACTAGTAGAGCCTCATACTCTGACTCATTATTGGGCACCTTAAAACTGAATCTCATAGCGTATTTGATGTCAATTCCATCCGAGTCTGATAATATCAAGCCGACACAACTTTCAGTCTTGCAAGAAGAGCCATCTACAAACAGGCTCCAAACATTGTCTTCTTCGGAGAAAGTGCCCTCATCCAGCACTCCAATCCTGAATAGGAATTTCTCTTCTCCATTCTCCACCACCACCATTCTGGCTACACTCGTCTTAGCCTCAGTCGGGCTAGCACTTTCTTTTTATAGCTCATTTGCTGGATCTACAAACTCTTGTGTATTGTCCTCATCCCATGTAAACTCGGTTATAAAATCAGCTAAAGCCTGCCCCTTGATGGTTAGTCCCGGCTGATAGATAATGTCAAATTACCCTAGCTCTATCTACCAAGCCATCAACCTACATGATTTCTTGGGTTTATAGATGATCTATCTAAGTGGGGAGTCTGTGAGGACGACCATCGTGTGAGCCTAGAAATAGGGTCCTATTTTCCTCAAGGCATGTATCGAAGCATAAGCCATATTTTTCATCTTCGTGTACCTCTACTCACCCCCCTGAAGGGCCTTATTATTGAAATATACTAGCTTTTGCACCCTATCGTCGTCTTGTACAATGGTTGCATTAATGGCCGACTCAAATACAGCTAGGTATAGATATAGTTTTTCTCCTTGAACAAGCCGAGATAATAAAAGTGGGGATCCAAGGTAAGCCTTAAACTCCTAAAATTCTCTCTCACATCCCTCATTCCACTTGAAGGCTTTTTTCAATACCTTAAAAAAGGGCAGGCATTTGTTTGTTGCCCTTGACACGAACCTATTCAACACAGTAACTCATCCAGTCAGTCTCTTAACGTCTTTTATAGCTTTCAGAGTCTTCATCTTTACCAATGCTTTAATTTTTTAGGGTTATCCTCTATCTCTCATTAATTGGCGATGAACCCTAAGAACTTTCTCGCTCCAACCCCAATTACACACTAAAAGGGATTAATCTTAATGCGATATTGGTCCATTGTGTTAAAAATGTGCTCGAGGTTGGCCACGTGCGTATTGGCCTTGAGGCTCTTAGTTAACATGTCATCAATATATACCTCCATGTCCTTGACTATTTGATCCTCAAACATCTTATTTACTAGCCTCTGATATGTTGCCTCGACGTTCTTGAGGCCGAAGGCCATGACCTTGTAGCATTATGTACCCTTATTAGTGATGAATGAGGTATTTTCGGTATTAATTGGGTCCATAAATATATGATTATAGCCTGTGTAAGCATCAATAAAACTCATAAGTTCATGCCCAGTCGTGGCATCAACCATTTAATCTATTCTCGACACGGAGAAATTGTCTTTTGGGCATGCCTTATTTAAATCGATGAAGTCAACACACATCATCCAGTTTCCATTAGGCTTAGGCATAATGACTGCATTAGCTAAAAGACAACCTCCCTTATGAACTCTGCCTTCTCTAGATTCTTCACTTTATCTCTTATGACTTTATATCTCTCTCTGAAGAAGATCCTCCTCCTTTCTCTGAACAGCTTGGCTCCTTCTTCTATATTCAATTTATGGCAGAGGATTTTTGGATCAATCCCCTACATGTCTTCATGATGCCATGCAAAAATACTTTGTCTCTCCCTCAATAGTTTGATCAACTCTTCCTTGATTACTTTTTCCAGGACTTTACCGATTTGGACAATTTTGTTCGGCTCATCCTCATTAAGGACGATGGATTCTATCTCCTCGATGAATTCTCCCTTCTACAACTTCGTCTCATCCCTAGGGTCAAGCATATCGATATTGTAAGTGGTAGTGGCCCTCTTACGTCTTTCTCTTTCCTCAGCTGAATTGAAGTAACATTCACATGCCTCAACATAGTCACCTTGAACTTCCCCTACTCCGTAAGGGGTCGGGAATTTTATCATTTGGTGAATAATCGAGGGAACTACCTCAAATTCTTTTAGGGATACTCATCCCATTATGATGTTGTTGGTTGAGTAAATGTTCTCATTCATCACGAAGAAATGTATCTTCTTTGTGAGATACCTTAGCCAAGTCTCCCCCATACTGACGTCCATCTCATAAACCCCAAGAGGATGATATGGGACGAGCCTCTTATTTCTTAATCCCAGTACTTTGAAACACTCCCAAAACTTTACATCAACCGAACTGACACCATCCACTAATATTCTAGGGACATCATACCCGTGCACTCTTGTGGTGATCATTAAAGGATCATCATGAGGGGTTATGATCCCCTTGAAGTCCAACCTCGAAAAGTCGATCACTAAGGTGTTCATGTAAACTATCTTCCTTTTACCCGCATCAACAGTGGTCGAGTTTACTACTTTCGGCTTGGGGAGAGATTTGGCCTCTGCTATGTGAGACTTTTGGTCAGCTATGTTTTTACCACTACCTCCTAGACTATCGAATATTATGTTTACCCCCATAGAGATTGTATTTAGCCGACCTTTGGGATCAATTATCTTCGGCGAAAGATTTGGGTCGGCCTCGTTATCATCATTTGAGGAATCATCATCTCTATTTATTAGGGCATTTGGTTTACACCTGTCATTTCTTCTCTTTACGGGTGTCATCTCGACCACCCCTCTTATCGACGTACTTTCTGAGCTTCCCTTACTTCAGTATATTTTCTATCTCGTCCTTGAGTGTAAAACATTTATGAGTCGTGTGGTTGTGATCCTGATAGAACTCGCACCAATTACTTTTATCCCTCTCGTGAGGAGGGGCCTTTAGCTTTTTCGACCATCTCAAGGATAGGTCATTCTTGATTTCATTCAAAATCATCTCCGAGTTGACAGTCAATGGGGTATAGTCAGCAAACTTGTCATCCACCAACCTCTTTTTATCTCCTTTGCCTTTAAATTTTTGGGATTTACTTCCACTTCATCCTTTTTCATATTTTCATTTGGCCTCCATGGCCTACTCCACGTTCATGATTCTCCCGGTCATAGCCAGGAGTTTTGTCATGGACTTTGCAGGATCCTCGCCCAGCTTCCATAAGAGCTTACCCTTTTGTAATCTCCAATCAAGGCATTCATTGCAATACTCTCATCATAATATTCCACCTCCAATTTTTATTTGTTGAAGCGGGCTATGTAGTCTCACAGAGTTCATTTTTCCTTCTTTGACATATAACAAGTGGGTAGCCTACTTTAGGGGTTTCACTCCAAAACAAAAATTATGGTTGAACCTCTGGGTTAGTTTCTCAAAATTCTCAATTGATTTTCTAGGAAGGGAGGTGTACTATACATGAGCGGCACCAGTGAGGGTGCTCAAGAAGGCTCTACATCTCATTTCGTCGGAGATCGAGAAGATGTCTACAACAGATTGGTACATTTTCATGTGGTGGGTAGGATTGGTGCGTCCATCATTTTTTGTGGTGACAACCGGTGTCTTGAACTTAGCCGGGGTTGGGTAGCTTACTATTCTTGCAACGAATGGTGAGCCTTCCATGTAACCCCTCTGTAGAGGATCTTGGCTCTTCAAAATGTAACCAATCTTATCTTCAAGCCTCTAGATAGAACTGTTCCATGGCTTGTCGTCTGCAGCTGCAGGATCTACCTCAGCCACAATGGCATTATTGCTAGCCCCCTCTCTGTCGGCCTGGTGTTTCATAGGTTATCAGTCGTTCGTTCTTTGTCGTCTATTAAACTCCCATTGTTCCTCATCTCGACCTTATGGAGGTCAGTTTCCAGCACATCTGCCATTTTTTCTGGAACCAGCTACACTATAAGACTTGGAAAGTCGGTCTCTCAAATCACCCACCAGGCTAAGTCTATCAAAGGAAGACCCTCTGCTGAGTCTGTTAAATGCTGAAGGATGGGATCGGCCATCTTGGCTCGACCTACCGTTGTTTACCCTAATGGCTTGAATAGGGTATATAGTATTTCTTGATATCTCATATGGTTCCACATTTATTGTCTTCATGCTCTTAGTATTGTCTACTGATTCGGCATAAAAATTGTATATTTATCCCCCTAATTTCAGTACTTTTGTGAACCCGAGTGATGTAACATATATGGATTTGATTCACATTTATGCTACTAACCTTCGTTGGCGAGTATTTCATGTTTTGTGCTTCTCTTATTGGTTTTACAGGTTAATTGTGCTAGCAGTGCAAAAGAGGAAGCAAGACAGTGCAAGAAAACCTAAGAAGGCAAGTTTAAGGGCAATTCGATAATTTTGCAGCCCGATCCGGAAAGAGAAGTCAACTGGAAAGTTGAAGATCTCGGAACAACGAGAACACTGGAAGAAACAGCACCCAAATCCAAGCTACGGTTTAAAAGTTATGCTCAGTTGAAGTTGAAGAAAAATCCAAGAAAAGAAGAGAAAAGCCAAAAAAATCCTAAGTGTTGAACTCCAGGCCAGCATACATTCGCGAACCCCGGGCCGAATCGGTTTGGGGGGGGGGGGGCGAACCGGTTCGGGGTACCTGATGCACGAATTTTGTCTTTTATGCTGATTGGTTCCCAAGACTCCTATTAGGTTTTTAACACTCCAAAATTGTAGGGAACGGAGGCAGCAGATTAGGAACAACCATTAGGGATAGTTTTAGAGAGTTTTTGATAGAGAAAAATAGGGAGGAACATCTAGGAACATCAAGGGAATAAATTGCTTCAAGATTCAATTGTTACGGGTTTGTTTTTCAAGTTTTAATTCAAAATTCAAGATTCTTGCCATTGTTCTTGCATGCTTAGTTTTCCGTATTCGATTTAACGAATTGTTGCGTTCATAATACATCTTTACATGTTTCAATCTTGTTTCATCATGCTTTCATACACATGCAGCGTTATTATTTCATGCATTAGTCTATTTAACATGTCCGGCTAGGTTTCAAAGGTTGGGATGCATGAACCCAACCTAATGTGTTAGTGTAGGTGTATAACGTTGATCCGATGAATTTAACGATTGATTTTGATCGTATCGCATAATTACATAATAATTGTGGATCTTTATATCTCGTTTGCCTCTGGGTACTCGTGATGATTTAGAGTATAATTTGAATGCAATTACCGCAATACCGATTTACTCATCCTCAAATTAGTTATGACGCGGGCTTGAACCTCATATACATAATGCTTGGGAGTCCTAAATTCCGGGTCGAATTAATCGGATAAATTTATGATTGACATTGTCACTGCACTACACTAGGGTTGGGGGATTGTATTCCCATCATGTTTTCTTATCATTTAGGTTCAAAAAGTTTCAATTCAATTTTTCATTTCTCATTTAGATAATTAAGTTAGTTGCATATTTCATCACAATTTCATAATTGCATTTAGCTTAATCAATCCCAAAAACCAAAACCAAATCTTTTCCTTTCTTTTTAGAGTCATCGTTAGGATTCCTCCGTCTTATCCCGTCGTCACAACTCCGTTGTCCTTTTTCCCTGAGGATCGATACCCAACTTGTCGGATTATTACTTGAGCGACAGGCTTGCACTTGAGCCTAGAAAGTACACACTTTAGAGACACATTCTGAGTCGTGTCAAGTTTTTGGCGCTGTTGCCGGGGAAATAGGTAGACTTAGGATTAGATTGAGTTAATCCAAAGCTTTGGAAAAAAATAATAAAAAAAAATAAAAAAATAAAAAGATTCATAATCATCACCTCTCCTAAACTTTAATGCAAAATTCTGAAACCACTCCCACACCCCATAATACTCCAACCAGCATTCAAGAAAATCCACTTGTTGAGTATAATCCTGATAGTCCCCACACTCCAAACGCCCCACAGTTTTGGATCCCACCGCCCACACCGTCGCACTCAGTCTCTAGTAACACTCCATTCTCATTCGTAGGACACACTTTGAGTACACCTAGTGAGAGCGTCGAGTCGTCAAGTGAGAGAGAGATGTCGCAACATAGTAATGCACCCATCGGTGAGTACGAGCTTCCGTACCGCCCGTTGAGAGAATTCTTATATCCTGAGCGTACTGTCACTCCGGGATGCATTATACTCCCGTATAATGCCGGGCAGTTTCGTTTCAAAAATGGAATGATCCAGATGCTACCACATTACCACGGTATGGATTCTAAAAAGCCATACCTCCATATAAGGGAATTTAAGGACGTGTGTGATACTCTCAACGATCAAACCTGTACACAAGAGGTAATCCGCCTCAAACTCTTACCCTTCTCGCTTAAAGATAAAGCTAAAGCTTGGCTATGGTCTTTACCTCCAAGCTCGATTCCATCCTGGAATGAGCTATAGTCTAAATTTCTCAAGAAATTCTTCCCAACACATCGAACAATCTCTATAAAGGCTCAAATTCAAGCATTCAGGCAACAAGAAAATGAGTCATTCCATAGATGTTATGAACGTTTCAACGAGTTAGTGGCTTCATGCCCCCATCATGGATTTGATCCATCGCAAATCATCTCCTTTATCTATAATGGGTTGAATCTTAATTCTAAACAACTTTTTGAAACTATAGGAAGCGGTCCGTTTGTCGATCTAGATGCCCACGATGCTGATCTTCACATGAGTTATGTCGCCGAGACTACCCAATCCTGGGATACCTCTGACCCGAACGCTCAAAATCGAAATCGACAACCCACCACTGCTCCATCGGCGTCCGTCCTATTCCACGTAGATAAGAATTCTATGACGGATTGTCGATTGGACACCATTGAGAAAGGATTGCGAGACCTATGCGAGTTATATGGAAAAGGACCAACTGGACCCATTCCGAACCCTGTCGTGAAGGTGTGTGCGATTTGTGAGGTGGGACATTCAACTGAGGAATGCCCGACGATACCCGCCTACAAAGTAATGTTGCAGGAGGAAGTTAGTGGTATAGGAGGTTTTAAGGTTAATTTCGGTGCCCCGCACGGGAATTCATACAACCCTTCATGGAAAAACCATCTCGATTTTAGCTACGGGCAACAACATGCCGCAATGAACCCTCCTTCGCATATTGCCCCTCCTCCACCACAAAAATTTCAACAAGCTCCACACATGCAAGGACATGTGCAAGCACCACCACCTCATGGAAATTATATCCCGCCACAGCGGAGAACTCTCGAGGATACCATGAATCAATTCATTGCAAGCCAGACTGCAACCAATGCCAAATATGATCGTCTGATCGGCGACATAAATGTGAATCTGTCTCAAATACAATCCTCATTGAGTGTTCAAGATAAGGGGCAAGTTTCCAGCCCAGTGCCAAAGACCTCTCCAAGGTCAAACTAGTCTTAGCTCGACACCCCATCACCATCCTGAGCAATGTAGCGCAATCACCACTCTACGTAGTGGGAGAATAGTTGACTTGTCACCTCCCCCACGAGACGTACTTAAAGACAAGGAGATTTCGCCCGGCATGAAAGAGGCCGAAGATGTATCCTTAAATGAGAGTGACAAAGAAGACGCTAGTGAGCCCGAGGTTGTAGAGAAACCACCCTCCGCGGCACCGTTTCCTCAAAGGCTAATTACTTCCCATAAAGGAAATCCACGTGATGACGTGCTAGACGTGCTCAAACAAGTTAAGCTGAATTTACCTTTCCTCGATGCCATTAAGAAAATTCCAGCTTATGGAAAAGTCAGTAAAGACTTGTTGACGGTAAAGAGAAAGATGAAGGTAAAGAAAAATGTGTTTCTAGCACAGAATCTGAGCTCCTTTCTACTCAATGATCTCCCACCTAAATTCAAAGATCCCGGTGCACCCACCATTTCCTGCATCATTGGAGAAAACAAAATCGAAAAAGCCTTACTTGATTTGGGAGCAAGTGTCAATATCCTCCCTTACTCCATTTATAGGCAACTTGACTTGGGCGACCTCAAGCCCACAAAGTTCACTCTCCAATTAGCGGATCGAACCGTGAAGATCCCAAGAGGCATAGTCGAGGATGTGATCGTCCAAATTGACACTTTCTACTTCCCGGTAGACTTTGTTATTTGGGACACGGAGCCCTCCTTTAACTCGAGCAACCATGTTCCCATCATCCTTGGGCGCCCTTTCTTAGCTACGGCTAACGCAATCATCAATACTCGGAATGGGCAAATGCAACTCACCTTTGGGAACATGACCTTAGAGACCAACATCTTCCATGTCGCTCAACATACGGGGGAAGAAGAGGACCTTCACGCGGTGAGCTTCATAGACGAGATCGTAGGGGAGTACTTTGAGGTAAATGATTGTGGAGATGCCCTAGGGTCTTGCTTAGTGTCGAGCCATGAGAATGGGGGGTCCCACAAGAGAGAGCCGTTAAGGGTGTGCCCTATTTCATCAAGTAATAGTGGTAGTTGTGACAATGAGAGAAAAGTGGGGAAGAGGTGTGTAGTGACCGCAATTGAAAGAGAGAGAGAGGGGTTAGAAGAGAGAAAACTGTTGGAGTTGGAGATCGAGCAAGTAAGAGAGGACGTCGGCACTACTCGAGAGAGAGAACTAGGAGACATGAGCATGGAAGATTTTGAAAGAGAATTCGGGCAGGTGGATGAAAGTATTACTATTGAAGGCCAATCTCTATTGGATTCATGTAGTCACTTAGACGAAAGTTAATTGAAAGAAAAAATTGATAAATTCCTTCGTTGTGACAATCCACCAACATCACTAGAGGCCCCGAAGGCAAGTGAGGAGAAAAGTCGTGGTTCATCTGACTTAGAGCCCGACCCATGCGTCTTAAAAATTGAACAAAACCTAGGTGTTCCCTCTGAGTCAATGCACGCAGATCACACTTTGCACCAGCATCACGAGGATCCCTTTCCAGTTAGTCACGATGAGTATCCCGGTCTATCCTTTATCTATGGGCGAGGTCCCAACTTGTTCCAATTGTTAGAATATAATCCTAGGACGGGAGTGACAAGGAGAGCATCGACCCCCGTAAGTGGGGTCGGGTGAGTTTGTGGAGAGATGAGAGGTCGTCGCACCCCCGACGCGTATGGGGTGATTATTGTTGTATTTTTGAGTCATGCATGAGTTTCATATAGTGTCTTGTTGCATTTTAATATTTGTTTGTTTTATTTTTCCGCACTTTTCATTCGCCTTGAGTTAGATTTTCGTCCTTTTTGCTTGAGGACAATACAAAAGTCTAAGTTAGGGGGGGTCACAAATGCGTATTTCTAAAACTTCACAAATTTTTGAAAAATGCCCAGAAATTTCCAAAAACATCATAAAATTTTGAAAAATCCAAAAATATTTTTGTTCAAAATAAATAAAAAATTGGAATTCAAATTTTTCAAAAATATCATTAAAAGTCGAATTGGAGTCTCAAATTGTAAACATCCAACATACACAAAGCCAAAATTGACCAAAGATGGAAATTGTGCGAAAATTGACGACTTAACGAATAAATGTGGAGATTAACAAACCCGGTGAGATTCGTGCCTATCACGTTTTGCGAGTTTTTAAATCATTCCGAGTTAATTGTTAACTCAAAGTTCTTTTTAGCGCTTAATAAGTTGTCAAGGATCTCAATCCTTTCATTTTGATCGATTTTGAAAAATGTGTGCAATATTGCCTTGAAAAACGTGCCAAATTTGTCTCTAAACTTAAATTCACCTCGAAACGCATATGGTAACGCAATCGGTATTTTGGACAATGAAGTAGGCCCTCGTTTGTCACCCAAAAGTTTGACCAGAAAAAGTAGCGAAAAATCACCCTTTGCAACCCAAATTGAGCCGACTAATTTTCCCTTTCGTTTGACAACCCGAAAAACCCAAAATAGCCGGAATTGTGAAAAATGAAAAATTCAGATTTCAAGTCCAAAAAGTGCATATAAAAGGGGCAAGAAACAAAATAGTATGCTCAACAAAAACAAAAAAAAGAAAAAAAGAAAAAAAATGAGCAATAGCCCGAAAAAAGCACAATTGAACATCATTAATGACGTTTTCAATTCCAACCTTCTATACCGCCTTCATTTTACCCAATGCAACCTTCAACCCGAAAAAGTCCTAACCGAGTCCAAATTGCAAAAATTGATTACCGCGTGGAGATCTAAGACACCAAAAGATAATATAAGAGGCTAAGTGCGCGAAATAAAGGCAATGTTCCCGTTTTTAAAACCGTAATCCGTTGATGAGATCCTTTCGCCATAAAGTTTCCGTCATTCTACTTGTATGCGTGAATTTTCTTCCATTACATTTACTCTTTATATCACGCATGCGGAGAGAATAACCATAATCCGAGAGATTCGTTTGTGAGAGCGTTCCATGAGAAATTGAAATCAAAACGAATTTTCGGATAAGTAACGTAATGATCAATCAGTGAAAATTGGCGGTTATATTTTCGGCTTCGCACACACACACTACGGTTTGAGACTCGTAAATATGACTTGATGATGACTATTTTCTGAAAAAGTTTGAATTGCTCAATTTTTGCGTATTTTGAATTTTCTTTGAGTCGAATTTTGTGGGTATATTCACTGCAAACCCCCACGAGACACAACTCGTCCTACTAGGGTAACCTAGAGGTTTAAAGGCTTGTTGCATGCGCTAAATGCAATCGCTTGCCCGCGAAAGAGGTGCTTTATCCCAATAAAGTCTTTGATGGATCCTTAACTCATACTCTCATTCTTTTACATTGCTCGGGACACGCAAAGTTCTAAGTTAGGGGGGTTTGATTGGGCATAAATATTGTATATTTATCCCCCTAATTTCAGTACTTTTGTGAACCCGAGTGATGTAACATATATGGATTTGATTCACATTTATGCTACTAACCTTCGTTGGCGAGCATTTCGTGTTTCGTGCTTCTCTTATTGGTTTTACAGGTTAATTGTGCTAGCAGTGTAAAAGAGGAAGCAAGACAGTGCAAGAAAAGCTAAGAAGGCAAGTTTAAGGGCAATTCGGTAATTTTTTAGCCCGATCCGGAAAGAGAAGTCAACTGGAAAGTTGAAGATCTCGGAACAACGAGAACACTAGAATAAACGGCACCGAAATCCGAGCTACGGTTGAAAAGTTATGCTCAGTTGAAGTTGAAGAAAAATCCAAGAAAAGAAGAGAAAAGCCAAAAAAATACTAAGTGTTGAACTCCAGGCCAGCATACATTCGCGAACCCCAGGCCGAACCGGTTTGGGGGGGGGGGGGCGAACCGGTTCGCAGGTGCACCCGAACCGGTTCGGGGTACCTGATGCGTGAATTTTGTCTTTTATGCTGATTGGTTCCCAAGACTCCTATTAGGTTTTTAACACTCCAAAATTGTAGGGAACGGAGGCAGCAACTTAGGAACATCCATTAGGGATAGTTTTAGAGAGTTTTTGATAGAGAAAAATAGGGAGGAACATCTAGGAACATCAAGGGAATAAATTTCTTCAATATTCAATTGTTACGGGTTTGTTTTTCAAGTTTTAATTCAAAATTCAAGATTCTTGACATTGTTCTTGCATGCTTAGTTTTCCGTATTCGATTTAACGAATTGTTGCGTTCATAATACATCTTTACATGTTTCAATCTTGTTTCATCATGATTTCATACACATGCAGCGTTATTATTTCATGCATTAGTCTATTTAACATGTCCGGCTAGGTTTCAAAGGTTGGGATGCATGAACCCAACCTGATGTGTTAGTGTAGGTGTATAACGTTGATTCGATGAATTTAACGATTGATTTTGATCGTATCGCATAATTACATAATAATTTTGGATCTTTATATCTCGTTTGCCTCTGGGTACTCATGATGATTTAGAGTATAATTTGAATGCAATTACCGCGATAACGATTTACTCATCCTCATATTAGGTATGGCGCGGGCTTGAACCTCGTATACATAATGCTTGGGAGTCCTAAATTCCGGGTCAAATTAATCGGATAAATTTATGATTGACGTTTTCACTGCACTACACTAGGGTTGGGGGATTGTATTCCCATCCCGTTTTCTTATCATTTAGGTTCAAAAAGTTTCAATTCAATTTTTCATTTCTCATTTAGATAATTTAGTTAGTTGCATATTTCATCACAATTTCATAATTGCATTTAGCTTAATCAATCCCAAAAACCAAAACCAAATCTTTTCCTTTCTTTTTAGAGTCATCGTTAGGATTCCTCCGTCTTATCCCGTCTTCACAACTCCGTTGTCCTTTTTCCCTGAGGATCGATACCCGACTTGTCGGATTATTACTTGAGCGACAGGCTTGCACTTGAGCCTAGAGAGTACACACTTTAGAGACACATTCTGAGTCGTGTCATCTACCAAAGCATAGACGCCTAGGGTTAGCAATATCCCTTCGCCTCTACTACTGCTGTGCTTCCTTCTGTGGGGCCGAGGGTAGTCTCCCTGTAACCTAATTTTTGCCCTCCTTGGCGACCAGAGTTATCATCTCCGTAGTCGCGCCAGTGGGCCTTGTGAATATGCTATGGATGAAAGCAACTAACTGTTCTCACATCTTTATTTTGCTAGTCGCCAGCGATTGTAACGCTGCTGCGACCTCTGCCATCTCAGACTAGGGCAGTGTTTGGCTAGAACTACGGCTAGCATCATGCGGTGGATTTGATGCCATTAATTTCGTCGAATGAATAGCACTGAAGATGATGCACCTGATGAGATGGATAAATGGGAGTAGAGCTTAGATAGCCCAATCAGAACTCTTTTAATGGCGATTCAAGTCTGAAAAAGCCTAGAATTGGATCACCAACAGAGAATCCCTTGAGAATCAAGCGGTAAATGACAGGAAGAATATGATGATATCGCTTCCCACAGACAGTGCAAAAAATTATGGTACCAAATATGGCACCACCAAGTAAGTCAGCTCAAACTCAACCTGGAATAGAGTTGCAGGTGCAATAATGGTGATTCAACAGTTAAGTAAATGAAGAAGTAGGTGAGGCAATGGAGAAAGAGACTATAAAATAAGTGGTTTGACCATCTGGTCTACTCCACTGTGCAATGATGGGTGAGCTTCACGTAAAAAATGGCTCTAATGGACTTATTTTTACAGTTCACATAACTTTCTCTCTTTATTGTGAGTGTAACAGAGTAACGACTAGGGTTTTTAATATACGATCCTTTACATTGTTGAAGAAGACAAGCTTATATAGTGCTTAGGTGGTGTAATTCACCCCCAATCATGTAAAAAGTGTGTATAGTATATATAAATCAATGAGGTTAGGCCTCTTGTCGTTGTCACATGTAGATCATGATGAAGTAAATATTTCCCCTACGTGAACATGAGATTTTGTTATAACTATATATCCATGTGGACTGGCCATACTGGAGTATTATATCACACGTAATGGAAATGTTGTCTTGAAGGGTCTCAGTTAGGCCGAGTATGATACTCTCAAAGACCTCTTCGATCACAGGCTGGAGAATGTTGATTGTGGTCTTAGCCGAGCAAGGGCAAAGCCGAGATGGGCTTGTAGTCAGACAAACAAGTCGTTAGCTACCTTGAGTTGTAAATGAGCTGAGATATATAGCCATATATGGCTGTTGGAGGTCTCGGCCTGAGAGAATGGAAGAGACCGAGACTGTTGATGCTGGATTCTTCATAAAAATTATGCTTTGTAAGGTTAGCCAGGCCAATCATATCCAAGTCTAGGATGAGGCTACACTTTAGTATATCAATCACCCCTAGGCCTTAGCCTTCAATGTGAGTAGGAGGCTGAGGGGTAAGACTGTTTGAGAATAAATAGTTGATGAAATGTTCATGACTAGCGACAGATCGATCCTCTTAGCATCATATTGTAGTTGACAATGGTTCTTGAAGTGACACTTGGCAATTAGTCTATTGTTCTGCAGGCTTGAGGTGACACATGTGCTAGTTTTCATAGGCTGGTGTCTCACCCAAGTATAAGCGGTGGTAGAGGCACTTAGGGTTTTGTGCCCACGTGATGACTTTTCTTGGGACTTGTGCCCAACCATTTTTTACCCTTTTCTCTTTCTTCTTTGTTAATATCTCTTTTTCTCGCCTATGTTCTTGAGAGTTATCCACCATTAACGTTCTCTCCTTGAGCTTCTATTCTCTCCATTTGTGAAGTTCTTAGTGATATTTCCTTCATTCAAGTGCTCCCCCTTAACCAGGTAAGTCATTTCCACTAATTTTTCTTAGTTTCTCCTTCATATTTGATTGATTAGTTGATCTGTTCAATCTCTGGCGAAATGCAGCATTTTTCGGTAACTGATTTAGTGGTTTAAAGGTTATACTTCCAATTTTTTACAGCGTTTTAAGCAGTAGGTGGTATCATAGGGTATATTTTTGTTATTTCCATTCACTTTTGTTGTAACTTAATCACTTTAATCACTTCAACGAGTTTTCAATCACCATCAATGGTGTTAGTGTTGAACCACTATTCTTGTTATGTTTCTCCCAAACGTTTAAGTTACCACTGTTGATCTTGTAGTCAAACCTAGTCAACCCAAAAACTTATTTGAATGTTAAAGACACTTTACGAGCTAGTTGAACAATACCCAACTCTTAGGGAGAGATATTTTAGGGAGATACGAAGGATAGAAGTCGGGGTTATTGCCAAATGTAAAATTGAGGCTATACCTACACTTTTAATCCATCCTGCTCCTTTACCTGTCGTACCTCCTCCCGTTATTGAGCTTAGTGATTCATGGATTCGTATGAAGAGGTAATGAAGCTCTTTACTACCTCTTCAGAGGAGTCTGAGGAAGCCAAGATTTCTTCTAGTGCCTTATCTTCTCAGCACGTTGAGTTTTTTAATAAATCGAACTCCTTGCTATAAGTCATTTAAGATCCGGACGAGTAGAGGGTAGAAGTTACAATTCCTCCTCCTCCCATGGCAGTACCGCTATCATCCATTCTGAGTGATAAGTTCACTCAATGAACTCCAAGTGGTATCCCGACCAGTAACTAGGACGACAATGATGACACTGATGAGGATACACTTTATTCATCCCATGATGAATCTTTTCCCAGCACTGTTACTAAACTAGACCTTTTGACTTAGAGGCACATCTATGGTATATGTCCTTCTATCAATATGAGGGTTCTCTCTAAGGATGAGCGAGCCTTTTATGGACGTGATGGGGAGACATTGGTCTACGAGCAGATGTTCAAGGTTGGCTTTAGGCTACCCATTCACCCAACAGTACAAGCCATTCTATCCGATTTAGGTCTCAGTCCATCCCAACTATCATCGAATGCCTGAAGGATCATCCTCGACTTTGTATCTCTTTGGAAGTTAATTCATCACATCGACCTTCCAGTCATCATTTTTAGGTACTGTTATAACGTATCATCTTCCAAGACTCAGCCTGGATACTATCATCTCATAGACAAAAAATCTCCGTTATTTCTTTATATCTGGAGCTTAGGAGTTCGGCCAGCACTGCCTCAGAGCATAGGGTTCCTTAGAGATGGGCAAAGCACCAATATTAGCCAAATTATATCCGGGCCTGAGTACTGATGCTACCAAGAAGGTCGCCAAAATTAAAAGGTAAGGTAAGGAGGGGGTCTTGCAAGTTTGAGCAGCTGATGATCCCTATTTGCTGGAGCAGATGGGCTTGGGGGTGGACCCCCTAACCGAATTATGTAATTATTTGCCTTATAATTGTTATGTCGTATCTTCTTTGTCTTTATTATTGACCTCGCCCTTATTTTTCATATTGTCCCCTAACACATTAGAAGCTGTGTGGAAGATGTTTGCTCCAAATCTTGCCAGTTTGATGAAGCAAGTTGGGAAAAAGATTTCACCCTAACCTCAGACCAAGAAATTCACAGCTGGTAATACCAGTTAGACAGGGGGACTAAAAATAGGAAGGAACTCCATGAGGATGCCCATGTTTCCCACCTGCTTGTTGATGAAGTTTTCATTTGACTGTTGATATGAAAAATATAGCACCCTGTCGCGGAAGGTCTAAAATGGGCATTAATGACGCACCCTTACATACACAGGCTGCGACGATACACTAAAGGGTGTGGCCTCATATTCTATAGGGTGCGTACTTACATGCTACAGGGTGCATCCCCATCTTGTTCACTTAACTGGTCTCATCCCTCCCCATCATAGCAGCAACAATACAACACCTACATCTCCTATATATAGACGTCCACACCTCAAGAATGGGGATCTCAGATCGACATCACCTGACCTGATCGAGACCTGACCGGATCCAAGCTTATTTTTTACACTTGAGGAGGAATTGCCAAGCACTCTACACCCCTTCGTATAGCTTGGGGGATACTCTCTAGCATCACGGATATCTCACCGACACTTGCGGAATCATCATAGGCATGTATTCTCTTCTCTCATATATATTATACGCCTATTATGGCATTGCAAACTTGTACTACAACACATATAATGAGAGTGTGGCACCAAAGTGGATGTAGGCTCATTTTAATAGCCGAACCACTTTATATCTTATCTTTTATCTCTCTTTACTTACTCTATCTGGTTATTATGTATTTTACACTTGACTTGCTGGTATGAGAACGAAAAATGGACGATTTCTCATATCAACAATCTGGCTTCGTCTGTGGGAAACGAGGTATTTCAATCTTGTTTATCTTTATTTTGGGTTCTTAAACACCTTATTTATTCGTGGGGATCCTTTGGATCATTATCTCATGGGTGAATTTTTTATTATTGAACTCGTACTTTGTATACGCACCCTCAAATGGGTATCACATATATTCAGAGTTGTCCATATATCTCCTTTTTAGGACCTTAGATCTATTTTTATATACCTCGATGATGTTACCTCACTAAGATAACACTGAAAAGTGCAAAGGGCAATAGCCTCGCAAATGTGGGTAATTAGGGATTAGATCTGGTTGCTCGTTTGCTACTTTCTCAGCCTATGATCTATGGTTCCTACCATAATTGTCCCATTATTGTGCACCAAGAGGTTATTCTGCTCTGGATAGACCCTAGTAGGTATGTTCTCCACGTGTGTCGTGTGAAAAAAATCAGTTTTTAGGTTCTAATTCTAGGATTGCTCATTCCTGCCCAAGAAGGGATGCGTCCTGGTAGTTTAACTGCCCTTTTGTTGTAGCCCCTACTAGTGCAATTGGCTTACAGCATCCTCAAATAATTGGGAAGTGGCCTTAAGTTTAACCTTGATAAATTCCACTCAAAGACAGCGATAGTGCACATATATGCCTTATTGGTCGCGACCTCAGCAGTAAAATCAGGCAGCGATGCAAATGCTGCATCCCTACTTTATATTTGGTTCATCCTATATTCTGTGATTACTCACTTCTGCTAGTTTTGTCTTAGATTATATATTTTTCAAAGAGTAACAAAGAAGAAAATTGAGGGAGACTCTATCCAAAGCACATAAATGAAGAACAATATTGCTCAGTTGTATAGCCACCTTAATCATCTGTATGACAGTCACGCCTCACTCTAGACGCTGGTCAACTTCTTGACCAAAAGGTTTCTTATGCTAGTGGCCGCGTCACCCAAAGCTGTTGTTCAGGCCATAGTTTTCGGGGCCAAAGAAGCTAATATCACATGAACCGTAGCCCAGGACCAAAAAAGTCAGAAGAGGAAAGTTGAAAAAGAAGAAAAGGGTTTTGAAGCCTACACTCCACTAATTTACGAAATTGAAGAGATGTTGGAACCCATCAAAGAAGACAAATTTCTTTACTGGCATGAGAAATTGAAGTCCCCTCCTCATAAGAGGGACATAACCAGATATTGCATCTTCCATATAGACCATGGGCATAGCACTGGCAAATGTTTTGCGCTGAAAGATGAGATCGAAAGTCTTGTGAGGCAGGGGATGCTGTAGCAATTCCTTAAAAATTCTTAGGGGATGCAGCCTTTACCAAACAGGCCACATGTTTAACTCCTCTTTAGTCTATATTTTCTAGTTAAATCTGAAGTGTTGATTTTACACACAAGCGTTGTATTTCCTTACAAACTTAACATATATATATATATATATATATGAATATATGAAATTAGGCTTACTTTGTATTGTCCTAACATATATAAAAATATCAGAACAAATTTAGTCATGTTTTATCTCTTGACTTCACATTTATAGAAATCTTATGAATGACCTTCGTCTTGAATAGATTTCAAAGGAAAAATGGCCAGTTATCTCGGAAGACTATTTATTTCGAGAAAGATGGCCAGTTATTAAAAATGCCAACTTGGCAACCTTATTTGGCTTACAATGCCACTTATGGTGCAAGGCCATGTTCTCATATTCATAAGGTCAACCATCCTTCAGTATATGCTACTATTAGCTTTAAGGGATCAAATTTCCCCCTCTCAACTTTCAAGATGCTCCAATTAGCCAGGGATGGCTTGATATATCCAAACATAGCCCGGGTAGGTTTAAAATGTCTCGTATGTTAGCTTAGGGAAGCTTCATAATACCTAGCCTGGGGAGGCCTGATAATAACCCACAGGAGACGAAGACTTAATTATCTACGGATAATCCTATATTTGAAGGGGTCAAAGACTTAATTGTCTATGAATAATCCTATATTTCAAGGGGGCGAAGACTTAATTGTCTGCAGATAATCCTATTATATCTTGGGAAGGCTTTACATATATCCAAACATAGCTTGGGGAAGCTTTATAATACCTAGACTAGGGGGGCCTGATAATAACCCAATCAAAGTGACTAAAGGAAGCTATGGAGCCCAACTAAAAGTGACTAAATGAAAGCTATGAAATGCAATCAAAGCGATTGAAAGAAGCTGCGAAAATGGATTCATGCCAATTAAAGAAACTAAAGGATGCAGCGGTATTGACTTGGATTTGGATCCAATTAAAGTTACAAAGGATAAATGGCCGTGGACCAATTCAAGAATCATGGAACATCTTGGTGGTCTCGTATATGCAGAAGATATTGTAGCTTGTGTTATTCAACTACAACCCTAATGGCTGCAGCTCCAGTGTGATAGTTTTAATTGGGCAACATCCCATCGAGATGACAGGGCACGTCATTCAATAAAGCTCGCAACATCTATAGTTTTAAAGCACCAACACAAGGAGGTTCCAACTGCAGCCTCATGTCCCATATTTATATTAAAGGGAATATAGATTCGCCCCATTAGCAAGTTCCTACATTTAAGGAAACATAAGCAAACAACAAACGAAGCAAAGGGCATTCAAACATTCAAAAATTCCGTGGCCAACTATAGAAAAGGATGTTATGACACTGGCATCAAGAAGCATAATAAATCTACAGAAATAAGTTGGCCTCAGCCCAGCATGCTGTCATCAATTTCTTGATAAGGGCTTGAAGGGCACCGCAGCCCCATCAATGTGGTCGCAACCATCAAGGGTTTCATTCATTCTCTTAGAAGATGCAACATAGAAAAAGAGTGGACATTACTAATATTGCTAAAATGTCGCAGCTGGGTTGCAAACCTGTCGCAGCCTCAATATTGCAACATCAAGACTTAGAACGGTGATAGAAAAATTAAAGAAGTTAAGGAAAAATGTAACAGGCCATCGCAACCTATTCTGGGGAACCCTTTTAAATGGATGCAAAGTGACAAGTTAAATGAGGCAATGGAAGCTAAGCCGTAGCCCCAAAAGCCATTTCTCTTTGGCACCGTGACTTGGGGGTTGATAGCCACAAATATGAAGTGGAAAATTTACTTTATGAAGGCAAAATACAACAGGTTTTGAAAAACTTTAGGATAAGGTGCAACAGATTGCAACCTATTTGGAGGAACCATGGATAAAGTGATGTCGCGGTCTTATATTCACATTTACAGAATTAAATCTTTTTGCAAGCTCATTCAAGCAATCAATAATGCAAATATCAAAAACACACAATTGATAAGTAAGAAAAGGAGAAATTAAGCAATTAGATTGAAGGTCGCAGCCTTAGCCAAAGGTTGTGAAATGTTAAGCTAATCAAGTACAAACAAATGGGACGCAACCCTGAGGGAAAGTTAAAAATTAGAGATTATAAATTCAAGGATGCCTATGAGGCAGCATCGTACTCTACGTCCCCAACTTCTCTGTCCCCAACCGTCTCAGTTTCATCTTCAGCCACAGCCTCTTCCACTAGTTTTTTGGCTCTCTCTCCTCTGTCACATCCCTCATCTCGACTATGCAGGCACTGTGTTTTGCATCTCTAACACTCTAAGACAAAATCGGGTCCTTAGCATCACGGAAGTTTATGGACACCCTATACCTTAGCTCTTGGTAACCGTGGATGTATGCCTTATTGTTAGTGAGGAATAAGTCTCTGGACTTTTTTATAGTCTGCTACAGCAACCTCTACGGCCTTCTTGAGGGATGCGGAGTGAGATTTCTCCATTTTCTTCAGAGCTGCGGCGTGATCTGTCCCCGTTGAGAAATTTTTTCTTATATCTCCTTCAATTGGGATTCAAGGCTAGAGGCAAGTTTAGTAGCCTCCGCGGCCTTTGATTGTTCAGTTACTAAAGAGGCTGCGACAGTGCTCAGTTCTCCCTCTGATTCATCCCTAGCCTTGACCGCAATATTAAGTTCCATTTGGGCTACCTGGAGTGCCGCGATAGCATACTTCTTGCCTTCTTTGAATGATGAGTTTCTAGCATTATCCAGGTCAGTGGTACGAACCCTCTTCGCGGCCTCCTTCATCTTATAAAGGACTTCATATTTGAGCTTCTAGGACATCACAACGTCCCTGACTTGCGAAGATATTGACTATTAGAAAATAAAACTTAAGCTACAGAAAAAGAGAATCATTGAAAAGGTGAAGTTTCTCGTACTCTCAACAAGCTGTGGAAGGCATAATCCTCTAAGTCTTCATGATCCTCATCCATAAGAAGATCCAGGTCTATGGCATCTGGAACCTTTTTCATTCTATGAACAGTCCTCATAATTGTATCCCAGGAAGACTCAAGATTGGGCTGCCTAAGTTGAGGTTACGTACGGCCATCAGGCCAATACTAGCACGACTTTGAGGAGGCTCTAAATTGGCATTAATAGCCAATATTGTTGGATGAGGGGGTGAGTTTAAAATTTTAGTTTGGAAGGTGCTATGGCCACACTGCAATTCAGTCCCAGACCCTATCAATCCTATCGCGGCCAGTTGACTGCCAATGTGGTCATCAAATTGGCCTTTAGGCCTTTCTTGAGGAGTAAACTCCTCAACCTAAACTGTTGGCACGACATGAGCCGTTTGGTCACCCATAGAGGGTGCAACAGGCATAGATGGTGCAGTAGGGCGCTTGGACTTTCCCCTTTTTCTCTTCTTCTTTCTGGATGCGTTGTTGAGGGAAGCCATGTCCTCATCCATTTCAGCCAAATGAGCTGCCAAAAGCTCCCTATCTATCTCTTCACCTGAAGAAGGAATGAAACAAGGTTAAATATCAAAGAATTGAAAATAACTTCCATGGTAGTAAAAGAATAAGGGGTTAGTACCTTTCGCGGCCATAACTTTGGGCAGGGATTTGTTTGTGAAGTATCCTCTCTAAAAAATGGAGGCTGAAGTCAGTAAGGTGCTAAACTTCTTATCATCAACAACCGCGGGGGATTTTTCTGAGGCTACCGGAACAGCTCTCTCTCAGTCTCATTTGGGTGGATTTCCCACCCTTCTCCAGAAATATAAAAATACTTGCCCATACAATTTTTTACACTGGTGCGCCTCCTAGTATAAAGGGTTTCATCATTGTTGTGGATGGTAAAGTAATAATACCATGCAAATTTCACAGAGTTTTCCTTTGGGCGGTAAAAATAGAAGAACTCCGCGGGAGTTATGTTCCTCGTGAACCTATTCTTCCATAGCACCACGGATGCAATAATTTCCCTCCAGCCATTGGGATCTAGTTGGGTTGGGGCTAGCTTCATGGTTTGGAATATTCTTCTAATGGGGACTGGAACAGGCAATCGAAGACCATATACAAACGCGTGGAGGGGGAAGCAGACACCATCATCAGCAAGTGTCGTGCAGGGCCTTTGTTTCGTGGAGAGTGCTGAGCAAACCAAATTTTTAAGAAATTCAAGATCCTCAGCGACTTGGTCAACCCATTCCTGAGTCGTAATGTTGCGAACATTTAAGGCTGCAGGAGGTCTCTCAGCCCTGTTGGATGGGCCAACAGGTGCGTCCCTAGCCTCAGACAAATCCCTTACTGACTTCAATGACTGTTGGATGGGCCAACAACGGCTACTGGGACAGCTTTGTTGGATGGGCCAACAGCCGCAGCCTCAATGTCCATAGGGTTTGTGCTTGAGTGGGTATCCTCTTCCATTACCGTAGTCTCTTTCCTATAAGTGGTTTCCGTAGAGTCAGAATATAAAGCTATGCAATTTGGGAAACTTTTGAGCATGCAAGACCCAAATGTATTTAAAGGACGCACATAAGGGAGTTTAGGAGGAAAAACTCCAAAATGTTTATTCCAGAAATCCTTCAGAAATTCATCAGGATTCCAACTCATATGGATGTAACTGATAGAGGTTGGATTTCAATTTTCTCTCAAGATTTTGGAAACGTAATGAAGGCTATGGTCAGTTTCCATTTATATAAAAGGCCACAGGAAGATGAAGTGTCGCATTTGAATTATCACGGCATCATGAGAAGAGGACCTGATTACTCAGTCGCAGCCCCAATCGCTATCTCTTAGCACTACGACTTATTGATATGACAAATATAGCACCCTGCACGAAAGGTCTAAGATGGGCATGCGCTGAAGCATTAATGATGCACCCTTACATACACAGGCTGTGGCCATACACTAAAGTGCGCCTCCTCATATTCTACAAGGTGCGTACTTACATGCTACAGGGTGTAGCCCCATCTTGTTCACTTAACTAGCCGCATCCCTCCCCATCTTAGCATCAATTATATAACACCTTCATCTCCTATAAATAGAGGTCCACACCTCGAGAATGAGGATCTCAGATTGACATCACCTAACATGATCGAGACCTGACCGAATCCAAGCTCATTTCTTACACTTGAGGAGGCATTGACAAGCACTCTACACCCCTTGGCATAACTTGGGCGATACTCACCGACATCACGGTCATCTCACAGGCACTCTCGGAATCATCATAGACATGTATTCTCTTATCTCATATATATTGTACGCCTATTATGGCATTGTAAATATGTACTACAATGCATATAATGAGAGTGTGGCACCAAAGTGGATGTAGGCTCATTTTAATAGCAGAACCACTCTATATCTTGTCTTTTATCTCTCTTTACTTGCTCTATCTGGTTATTATGTATTTTACACTTGACTTGTTGGTATGAGAATGACAAGTGGACGATTTCTCGTATCATCAACTGTGCTGATCCTTTAACACTTCTTCATTTTTATCTTGAGTCGCGATCCTTTATCCAATCGTGTGGGGCCAGTATACATCCGAACCAAGTTATTCAGGTTGCTAGGATAGTTTCTCCACAATTTCCCCCTGAATCTTTTCTACTTGAATGGTACGCAGACGTTGAAAAGTAAGCTAGTCGTCCAAGGTGGTTGGTCGCAGTTTAAGATGGAATTTCCAAATCTTGGATGAGAGTTTTCCTCTATTTTTCCCGTTAGGCCCTCGAAGGGTGCGGTTGAAATTTCTTACATTAGTTGGGGGTACGTTGGAAAAAATCCCTCCTTAAACCAAAGTGTTGCTTCCAATTATGGCCTTGGGTTCTATTTCTAAATGATTATAAGATGTATTAAAATTTGAACCAGGCTATCAAAAAAAATTTATAGTACCAAATATGGCACCACCAAGTAAGACAGATCAAGCTCAACCTGGAACAGAGTTGCAGGTGGAGCAGTGGTGATTCAACAGTTAAGTAAATCTAAAAGGAGGTGAGGCAATAAAGAAAGAGACTATAAAATAAGTGGTTCAACCATTTAGTCTACTCCACTGTTCAATGATGTGTAAGCTTCACTATGAAAAATGGCTCTAATGGCCTTAGTTTTACAGTTCAGACAACTTTTTCTCTCTACTGTAAGTGTAACAGAGTCTTAGCTAGGGTTTTTAATATGCAATCCTTTACATTGTTGAAGAAGATAAGCCTATATAGTGCAAGATAAGATTATATAGTGTTTGGGTGGTGTAATACACCCCCAAGCATATAAGAAGCATGTACAATATATATTAACTATTGAGGTTAGGCCACCTGTCACTATCACATGTAGATCATGATTAACTGAATATTTCCCCCACGTGCACTGCGATTTGTTTATAACTATTTGTTCACGTGGACTGGCCATACTTGAGTATTGTATCACACGTGATGGAAATGTCATCTGGAAGGGTCTCGGCTAGGCCGATTATGAGACTCCCAAATACCTGTTTGATTATATGCTGGAGAATGATGAGTGTTATCTTGGTCGAGAAAGGGAGAAGATGAGACAGGCTTGTGTCAAACAAACGAGTCGTCGGCTACCTTAAGAAGCAGATGAACCGAGACCTATAGTCATATATGATTGTTGGAGGTCTCGACCTGAGATAATGGACGAGATCGAGACTGTTGATGTTGGATTCTTCAACATAAGTATGGTTTGTAAGGTCGTCCAGGCCAAGCATGTCCAAGTCTAGGATGAGTCTACACTTGGGAATATCAGTTTTCAATCGCTATTTTTCTCCATAACTTTAACTATTCAAAGCGCCGAATTTTCCGGCAAAATTATTCACTTGTAATTTTTCTTCTCTTTAGCATCTTTAATTTTTTTTACAACGGCCTTCTAGATTTCTTCATTTCTATTTCTTTTTCCTTCTATACTTGAGAAAAAATGGCTTACGTCATGAATAATGGAACATTAGGGGAATTTAGGAACAAGTACACCATTCCCAATTGGATAATTGTGGAGTGTGCTTATATATCAGCCCATTAGTATAACATCAAAGGTGGTCACTGGATTCACATTATATCGGTGGCTAGGGGGTACAATGTTTTCCCCAATCAAATCTTCTTAGAGTTTTGTGAATACTTCAGGTGGTTCCTATCCAATGTTCTCCAAACACATGGAGAATAGTAGACCATATTCATAGAATAAATGAACTATATGGAACCCAAATAGGTATTCTAGAACCTAGCTAGTACTATTCGTGGCAAAGACGATCGACAACATCTATTATTTGAAGGTGAGAAAATTCGATAAGGTTTTAGTTGTCAATCGTCCCGATTTTAACAAGGGAAGTTGGTGTCAGGGTTTTATTGCCAGAAATTGGCAATATCCACCCAATCCTAAGGGTCATGAACTATATAGAGGGTTTTTATGCCCTTCCAGGGGAGGAAAATAGGTTGACAATAATTGTTCTTGAAATTTTATTGTTGCTAGTTAATAATTAACTGAAATAGATACTAATATTTTCTTTCTTGTTTGTTTTATTTAGTTGGGTTGAAGAAGAAGGAGTCTTCTCATTTCTACCTTAAGTATCTTATCAAAGTTTGGAAGCCAATGAGGCCTTTGCCGAGGCCAATAAACAATTGGTTTTAATTCTAAAATCAATCTTTAAAAAAGTTTGGGATGCAGCCTTAGTCAAGACCAATATCCCTTCAGGATCTGAGTTATTTGGGGAGCATGATCCAGGTTCTCAACCAAAGGAGTAAGAAGGAGGCAAGGCTTTAGGCAGAGGTTGGGGTAAATTAAGATATGGAAGATGTTGATAAAGTCAAACCCCCAAAACCACCCCAAGAGCTTGTGAAGGAAAAAGAGGCTCAAAGCTAGTGAGGATTAACTTAGCTCCCAAAATCCTTGTATTCTTATATTTTTGAGTGTTTGTATGGGCTTTCCCCACTTCTTTGATCTAAAGAAATATCTCTAATGTTTGAAATTATTTCTTTTTTGCATGAATGATTTTATTTTAATTCTTGTAACTTGGAAATACAAAATTAGGGGTCCCACCTTTTTTTAGAGACTGATGACCTATATCTAGTACTTGGACGGAATGCTGGTAGCCAAACTTGTGGCACTTTACTCACTATATGGCAATCTCTACATAAAATGACAAGTGCCTTCGACGAAGAATCACATTTCTTCATTGGTTTGCAGACTGACATTAGGGATGTCAACAATGTTGTAGAGATATTATAAAATGAAAATATTTCTCTAAGGTAAAGGCTCGACAAAGCTGAGGAGGACTCAAAGAGAGATGGTGCAATTAAGTTTACCCTTGGTCGCGACATAATGAAGCTGAAGTACCTATTTAAAAGGGGTCCTTAAGCATTTTGGGCCACTGGTTATGATGACAGATGGGTAGATGTCCCTTTTAAGTTGGATAAAGCCAAGCAAGTGTCATATAAGCATGGTTGTCTAAATATCCTAGCCTTACGAAGGTCCCCAAAGACTTTAATCTTTAGTACTGGTACTAAGTGGAGTGCTCTGCTTACTATCATTCTACATTTAGAAGTGATGAAAGTTGTATCCCTCTTGACATTGTTCCCCTTTAGTTGGCGAAAGATGATTTACTGACACATTACATTGACGACGAGTTTAGGCCAAATCCTGATAATAGACAAAGAGTTGCACTTCCTGAGATGATAGCTCGTCAAGGATGAATGCTTTGTGCTCGGACTATATTTTTTAATATTGCCGATGTATAAGTTTTTTATAAAATGAGTGCTTTGTGAAATTCTTAGTTAACTCCACATTTTGCATTTTCCCATCTCTTATGCCGATCATGTTTTTATTATTTGTCTTACCCTTTAGATTATTTCTTTACACAACATTTTTTAGGCTAAACTCCGTAAAAAATGCTCTCGGTTATATGGTCATTCAGGATTTTTAGCCGACCAAAGTTTGGATGCTTAGTGCCTAGGGATCCCCCTTTAGATCTTTTGCTTGTCGGGGAAATTATTGATGCTTTCGTGTTTTTTATGAAGAAAACATGTAATTTCATAGTTTTGATTAAGTGTAATCTTAATAAGCCATTTATGCCGACAACCAAACTTTGATCAGATCTAATAATAATTCTTAAATAAAAAGAATTAGTCTTCCATTTGGAACAATGATGGAATAATAATGGAGTTAAGTACATTAATTGAACTTAAAGTATTCTGGAAAACACAATTAATAAAGCTAAAACTTGTGAGAAATAAACTTGCTTATAATAAATTTTCTAAGATTGACCAAATTCCAAGCCCTCGAGATCTTCCTACCCCCATAGTTTCCATATGGTAAGACCCTTATAGATCGTCTCAAATAATTTTTAATGGTCCTTCCCAGTTGGGACCCAACTTTTCATCTGAAGTCCTTTTGGCACTAACGAGCAATTTTCTGATAATGTAATCTCCGACCTTAAACCTTCTTGGGTTGACTCATTTGTTGTATTTCTTGGCCAACTATTATTATTAGGAAGCTAACTTGATTAAGTCTTGTTCCCTATATTCATCGACTAGGTCGAGCTCAGTCCTTATAATTGCTCTATTCAAGTATTAGTCAAAAATTGTAGTCTTCATGGTTAACAAGCCAACTTCCAAATAGGTAATGGCTTCTATTTCATAGGATAAAGTGAAGGGCATTTCCCTAATCGATCTTACGGGTGTAATACAGTATGCGGAGAGGACATGGGTAAGTTTATCCACAAAAGAACCTTTTGCCTTCTACAATCTTTTCTTCATGTCGTTGAGCACTATCTTGTTGGAAGTCGGCCTGTCCATTTCTTTAAGGGTAGGCCACTGAGCTTAAGTGGTGCCTGATATTGTGCTTGTCATAGATATTTTAGAATAGTCCACTTTCGAATTGCGCTCCATTATCTGTGATAATTGTTCTTAGCACACCAAAATGAGTCATGATGTTCTTCCAACTGAATCTAATCATATCAGTATCTCTGATGTTTGCTAATAGCCCCACTTTAATTTTCTTTTTGAAATTGTCTGTGCCGACCAGGAGATACTTACAATTTTATGGTGCTGTAAGTAGAGGACCCACGATGTCCAAAACCCCAGAGGTAAAATAGCCACATGCCAGTTAATTACTTTAAGTCACTAACCGACTAGTAGAGCATGAGAAAAAACTTTGACACTTCTTGCATGCATCGTATGGCGTAAGAGACTGCATATTTTTATATGTACGACCACTAGTATCCTTCCTTTATCTCTTTAAATGCAAAAGAACTGCCCCATACGTGGCTTCCACAAATACCATCATGAACCTCGTATATTAATTAGTCGACGTCATTTGGGTGCACTCATTGTTTGTCGGAATCCGTGATATTTCTCCTATAGAGTTTGCCTTCAGGTGATCAGTAAAAATGAGTAACCTTTGTCTTTATCTGATGGACTTGTTTCTTATTGAACGAAAGGAAATATTTTTTCAAATAAGTTATTATTAGATCCATCCATCTAGTAGCTTTTTGAATGGGTATAACTCATTTGGCAACCTCTGGTTTAAAAATATCAGGTTGAGGGAGGAACTCTACCTCGATGACTTTTTTAAGATCGGAGTCGACTGGTGATCCCAAAATGATTAAGGCACCGGCATAGCTATTGCTTCCCTGGGGAATGTTGAAAATGGAACCTTTCAAACTTAAGAATTGAGTCTTGGGTGACATGCAGATATGATGACATTCGCTAATCTTTAGCATTGTAATATCTCAACACTTGATTCAATATTGGCCTTAAGTCGTAATAGCTGTCAATGTGTCCCGTGCTTAACTAGAAGGCTTTGTGCAACCCGACAACTATGCCTTTATATTCGGCTTCGTTGTTGGATACTTCAAAGAAAAGTCTAATCCCCTATTATATCATAGTCTTCTCGAGATAAATGAGTAAAACTCCCACCCCTTCCCATCTTGTATTAGACGTTCCTTCTATATAGATAGTCCACTTTTTGAATTGGTCAAACTCTTGTTAATTTCCTAGTCAGTGAAATCCTTATCCTTGGGACTTTCTTCCCCTATGAAATCCAAAATGAAGTCTTATAGCACTTGGAATTTATTGCGGTCCTTAATATTAGATATCGAACCTTCTGAGTTCCACTAACCATTTAGACATACGTCCAGATAAGTCGGCTTTCCTGAGAACTTCTTTGAGCAAGAAAGAGGTGGTGGCTATGACTGAGTGAGATTTAAAGTAATGATTCAATTTTAGTGAAATAATTACTAGAGAGTAGGCCAACTTATCAAGTGGAAAGTAGCATTTTTTAACATCAAACAGTGTCTTGATAATATAGTAAATAGGATCTCGATGCCCCTGTTTCTCTCACATCAAGGACGAGCCGATTGTATGATTTGATGTCGTGAGATATAGGTAAATTGAGTCCCCCATATTTAAGATTAAAATCATAGGAGGTTATCTTAAGTAGGATTTGATTTCATTGGGTGCCTTCAAACATTCCTCATTCTAGGTTAGGCCTTTCTCCTTTTACAACAGTTGAAAAAATGGTCAAATTTTTTTGAACGATTTGGAGATGAATCAGTTGAGAGCTGACAAAATTCCCGTTAACTATTGAATATTTTGAGGTGTATTTGGTGGTTGAACATTGTTGATCGACACAATCTAGTCAGGGTTCATCTCAATTCCCCTTTAGTTGACCAAGTACCTAAGGAACTTCCCAGATTAGACTCCGAAGGAGCACCTGGTTGCGTTGATCTTCATTATGTATTATCTGAGGATCTTAAAAGTCCTTTCCAAGTCCTGCAGGTGGTCATTGTTATGCTTGATTTTGATAAGCATGTCGTCTATATAAACCTTCATAGTGTCTCCTAGATATTTCTTAAACATTTTTATGACCAGCCGTTGATACGTAACCCATGTATTCTCGAGACCAAATGACATTACTTTGTAATAGTATAGTCTATGAGTGGTGATGAATGAGGTTTTATCATGATCGGGGCCGAACAAAATAATTTGATGGCACCCCAAATACGCATTCAGGAAACTCATCCATTCGTGGCTACATGTAGCGTCGACTAACTGGTTAATCTTCAGTAAAAGAAAGGTGTCTTTGGGATAAGATTTGTTGAGGTTGGTGAAGTCTATGCACACTCTCCACTTCCCATTACTTTTCTTTACTATTACTGGGTTCGATAGACACCTAGGGAATTGAACTTCTCTAATAGATCTTACCTCCATAAGTTTTCCTACCTCCTCTTCCACAGTCCTGGATTTTTCTGGGGCTATTCAACATGCCTTTTGTGTGATCGATGGGTACGTTAGGTCCATGTGAAGTCGATGACACATAACTTCGAACTTGATCCCATGCATATCGTAAGACTACAAAACAAACACATCATTTTCCTTTAGCAGAGAAATCATTTTTCTTCTTTCTTGGTCAGTTAGGGAACTACCGATTAAAAATTTCTTCTCTGGGTGGGAATCATTGAACACTACCTCTTCCAATGGTTCCATGACCCTGTGGGTAGGGGGGACGACCCTTATCTCTTCTACCCCGATCTGTTATAATTTAGTTTCTATATGGATGGTGTGGCTCCATCCTTTTTTCGTCTCGGGGTAACCTTTTTCTCCTTTTTCGTCTCATGTTTCGACCCAATAGTAGAGACAAATCATTGTCGAACAACGACATGGTTTCCCATAATCTCCATTATCCCATGATATGTGATGAATTTGAGCTTCTAGTTGTAAGTGGATGGAATAACTTGCATAACGTGCAGCCATCATCTCCTAAAGATGGCGTTGTAAGGAGAAGCAATATCCATAACTAAGAACTCCATTAGCTTCGAGATATTCCCAATTTGGATGGGACGAACCACCTTTTTTAATGGCATAGTCATCTTTCCAGCGAAGCCAGTCAAAGGTATGGTGGCTTCTTTCAAGTCCTTGATATTGAGATTAAGTTTGTTGAATAGCTCTAGATACATAACCTCAGAGGAACTTCCCTAATCAACTAGTAACTTATCTACGTCCCATTTTTCAATCCTAAGGGTGATTACAAATGCATCATGATGCGGAGTCCAAACTCCGATTAGGTCATCCTCCGTGAAGACTATTTTCTTATTGTAATTTATATTTTTCAGGCGTCAATGCTTGCCCCACTGGGCTCTTGACTCTTGACAGGGTTAATTTAAAAGGCTTCCATCAATGCGGTGACTTTATTCAGTTCCATCTGAATAGCGTTGCCTTGGATCTTCTTAGCATTTGAGGCTATGTGGATGATAGCAAACTCATGTCCTTATTCATTTTTTAGGACATCATCTGGATTTTAGTCGACGTCAATAAAGTCTTTAGCCCTTTCCTATCCACTAAGTCGCTCAAATGGTCAGCTTAAAGTCTTTTAGATGGGGCTTGAGGGCCTTATAGTTCTCCATTTCATTCCCATTCTCTTTATGGTACGCTCACATAAGTGTGTTATTTTTCTTAGTTAGGTCTCCCATATCTTATTTGTCCATTTAAGGAATTCTTGATCCTTAGTTTTGCTTAAGATCTTGTAAATTGGCTTACTGGACATGGTGTCTATCGCTTGGAAAACTTTGGAATGATCTGCCTTGTCCCCATTCTTTGATCCTCCCTTCTATTTTTCCCCCTCTCTTAGGGAGTTCTCCCTATCACCACCCTTGGTCTCCTTTAAGTGATCGTTGTCATTCTGTACATTGACGAACACATATTCCACCTTTGCATATTTTTATGAGCAAGACATGAAGTCTTTGATGGTGTCGACGTCCATTTTAATGAGGAACTGATGTGATATATAGTTATTGCGCAACCCTATTTTAAAAGAGGCCATATTGACTAGCTCTAAATAGTCTTCAACCTCGTTGTATGTTTCCCAGTACCACCTAGCCTTTTCACATAAGGTTTTTTGAGGCTTTTTCCTCACAGTGAAGAGAGAATACATTCTCTTCGGATGGACCCTGCTAGTGATGAACCAAGTAGTGAAGGCTTCACCGAGCTACTTGAAATTATTGACCAAACTACTTGGCAATTTATTAAATCACTTTTGAGCAATATCCTCCATGTTAGAAGGAAATATACGGAACATAAGAGCATCATTGTGATTCCACAAGGTCATATCCTGCTTGTATTGACATACGTGATCAATGGGGTTAGTTTTTCCATCATAGATTTTGAACCTGGGAGTTACAAACTTCTTGGGGAATCTGGTTCTTCAATTTCTCTTGAAAAAAGGGAATCCTAGTCAGTTCTTCAGTGGATCTAGCTCCACGATTAGTGGGGTGTTAATCAATCTCTTTCCCGATGATATTGCGAATATCGTGTTTACGATGTCCTACCTCTTGATCTTGTCTCGTCGGTCGACTCTCGTGATCGAAGTACTCCTTACCACGAGGCGAACTCCTTCCTATGCTACGAGTTTTACTTGCCTGAGGACTAGGGATTTGGCTGTGGTGCTTGCGTTTGTCTCCACGAAGCTCTTGCTCTATCTTTTATAGACGCTGATGCAGACGCATGTTTTTTCTCCTCTTGGAGGAGTGTGGCCTCCTAATGGTGGAGCCCCTACTCGTATGCATCGATCAGGCGTGAGATCTAAGCGGATTTAGGTTGCTCATTACTTTGCTCAGAGTGTTGCTCTTATGGGGGATAACACACATGAGGAGTGCCTCGACTCCTATCGGAGTGGATTTCAGATCTTACCGTGGGCACTAGAAGTCCATCCCGCTGGTTGTCGTTGAACGACAGAGGTGCACTATTTGGGTGATATATGGATGTTTATCACTTCTAACTGATTTAGGAAAAAAACTCATTTTATACAGATGGCACCAATTGTAGATAGAAAAATCCCACAATTAATGATCCCAAATAATTAGTACCAAATAAAATAAAATCAGTCACACAATACAAATATTTAAGTGGTTCGACAATGACCTATGTTTATGGGCGGGTTTCTTTTTTTATTATTATTTTCTTATACGAACAAAAACTACTTGCCCCTTTTCCTTGGGGGTGAGGGTTACATTTATAGGGGAAGAAGAGATGGTGTCGTGCAAATATCGGGAACTTGTTAACAAAGTTGTCGTTTGATTGTGATAATCATTTTTTGAGATCTTTGTGGGTGGAACTCTTCTTCATTGTTATATTAAGCCACGATCCTTTATCCAATCGTGATGGGCCGGTATTTATCAGACCCGAGTTACTCGGGTTCTTCAAATAATCTCCCCACATAGTCCATCGTATTCAATTTATCTTCATGTTTTTTACACCCTACATATTTTTGGTTGAATATACAATATCTGCCTTTGCCTTGTGACGTAGTATCTTCAGTCGTTGGAATTTTGATCAATAGACTGCGAAATAAATTTTGTTATGAAAAAAATGAGTAGCCTCATTAGCTTTTTAATATTTCAACCTTACCACCTTTGCACCAATTCTTGCCACAATAACTCCGTCATCAATCGCCAACAACAAATTAAGAATTTCCCTGCAGAATTATTTTTGCAATCGTCATAGCACACTTATTTTTTTATAATTTTCCCTAAGAAAATTTAGTTCGCATTGTAAACGCTATCAAATTTATTCAAGATTGAGTTAAATACATCACAATTTATTTTTCGCAAAAATTAATTTAAAATCACAAAAAAGATAAAGAACAAATGCGGATGTTTGTGTGATTTTTTATGTGATGTAGGAGTTAGGAGAAAAGTCTTTTCTAATTTCGAGGGGAATGACATATGACATGTTGTGATTTAATTGTATATATAGGGATTAATACTCTAAAAATAATGTGAGTTATAGTTTTTTATTTATAAGTACAATTAAGAATTTTTTGTTCTTATCAAAATCCCCTTTATTATAATTATAATAGTTGGTCTTTGAGAAAAAAATTACTTAAATAGTTGTTTTCATGTAAAATAGGATTTCTTTTTTTTTTAAGTAAGAATGTGGTGTAAACCATTAAACCTCCTTCTCGTGCTAATATTACAGTTACTCACGTTTTATTTAGAGCGTCTCTAAACTCATAGAACAAGCATTTCATCATATTTTTGCCTCAACTCTAGCATTTGACGTTTCATTTAGAGCATCTATAGACCCATAAAATAAGCGTTTCATCATACGTTTACCTCAAATCCTGCATCTTCAAACAATAGAGCAAATTCCTAAAAAATAATTCAAGTCATTTGAATGACAAAATATATCACATCTCTATAATACTCTAAAACTATCCAATGCATTTGGAGTCCCGTGCATCTAAGATATGCACGTAGGATGACCATTGATATCCAATGTTAACCAATATTATGAGATTTTATACACACGACAACTGGCGAAGTAAATTTCAAAGGCCCTCCTAAGAGATTCATTCACCATATATTACAATTCTCGAATTGCCTTTTCTCCTTCCCTATTCAATCACCAGATTTTACAAAAAATAATAGCTGGGTGACCTTTTCCATTCTCTCTCCACTCATAATCACCTATTTTTTTTATCTCTCCCTATATATTTGTAAAACTATCTCCTTAAAACCCTAAGCACCTGCTTCATTCTTCAACGTCACCACACAAACCAACAAAATTATTTTATCATAAATCTCAAAGGTCACGCCCTCAGAGAGAGAGAGATTTACAGACCATCTGGAGATCCTCAGGGGTGACGCCCTCACGTCATATTTCTGAAAGAACCGATGAAAACCACGAATTGAAAGAGAAAAATAATCATCAAGCCCCATGAAAGGTTTGAGGAGGCCTAGGTGTGTCCAAACCTATAATCAGTCCTTCGACGAAGGACCTGAGGCAAAAAGAGCGTCAATTGAACCAGGTGCTAGGTTTATCTCTCCTTTTGAAGGTGGTTCTTTATCTAGCGAACACAAAACTCTAGCGCTGAATATTAACGATTTTTGAATCCCACGACCATGATAAATTAGCATTTGTAAAGCATTACTAAGAAAATATAAACAGTATGATTTTCTCACCTTTGACATCCCTATATATACAAAGAGCACAATTGATTGAAAATTTTAAAATATAGAATTTTGGGGCTTTATCCAAAAAAAAGAGAGAAGCGAGATGAATCACGGGTTAGAGCGCAGGTTGTCCAGTCTAGGGTCGCCGACGAGTTTCCGGTGACTTGGCTGTAGTTAGGCAGGTCGTGGGGCTTATTTTTCCGGTGGGTCGGGGGGGTTGGGATGAGCTGGATGTTGGAGTGGTGGGGTGGAAGTTAGCCGGAGCTATGTCGGACATCAGGTGGGAGGCCGCGACTCGACCGAATTTGGAGGTTGAGCTATTTTCGGACATCAGCCGACGACAAATAAAACTCACACAAAAGAGTACACAAGAACACTAATATCCGTATGTGAACTTAAGTTTATCTAACTTTAGGTACATCAAGATCTGTACGCGACATATAATGGAATAAGTAGATTTTTTTTTTTGGAAATTGAATTTCATGTAGGTTTTTAGGGTATTGGAGATAAAACATAAAGACTGTATGTGAGATATAATGGGTTCAGTGGTTTTAGTTTTTATGTGAGATGTGGGTTTGGTTTTTTTTATGGATACCATCGGTCTTCCAATTTCATTATGGTCAAGGGTAGCATTTGCATAATCTCTATGCAACATCTGTTAAATGTAATATATCAGTGGTTTTTTATTCAGATCTTCGGAGTTCTTTTTTTTCTTTGAAGAGATGCTGATGGTTGTTTGGAGGTAATGGGATTGTTGAGTTTTACTTGGCCTTGTTCGTCTGGAGGTCAGAGAAGATATGATTGGTTCTGTGTAATCACATGGTTTTTTCTTCCCTGGTTTTGTTTTTGTAATGTCACGTGTCATTGATCTGATGCATGTTTGTATTTTGACGCGTGTGTGTTTCTAGATTGATCAAAGGCTTTCCAGCTGATGGGTTGTGTGTTGGGTCTAGGGTGTTTGTGTTGATGGGTTGGTTTTGTTTATTCTTGAGTTCTTGGGGGGCGTCTTGTGTTTTAGTTTTGGGGAGGTCTTAGTAGGTTTGTTCCGGTTCTTTGATAGAATTTGTTTTCTGCTTGGGCATTGGTCTTGTTTGTAATAAATTACCTGATAAAAAAAATGAGGACCATATGGTACAGGCTGCTTCATTGGCCCTATTTTAAAGTAGATTTAACGTCTTAAACCTTAGAAGAATAGTTATCTTTGAAGTTTCCATGGAAGCGAATCCCTAAGAATATTTGCAGGCTTTGATTTTATGTCATACACCTTCCAAATGTGTTCAAGGTTCTCATCACTACCATGTTCCCTTATTGGAATGTACTATAGTTGCAGAAAATAATTTTGGGGGTTATTTTATATTTACCCCCCCCCCCCCCCCCATTTTTTAACTAAAACAAACATGAACACAACATTGCGATTAAAACGTGAAACAACATGAACACAATCTGATTAAAACACGCGATTTTATATTAACTAACAAGAATACAGTCTAATTAAAATAATGCGAAATCTTTTTTTTACCTAATATGAATATGAACATGACACAATGTTGCGTATTTTTCCAACATTTAAAGTATTTTTGGTAATTTTTTTACTTTAATTTTTTCTTAATAAAGAATTTTTTTATTCATGGGTGATGTTGGTAATTGGATCATATGGGATTATCTAAGCACGAATGCAATCATGGAACACACATACACACATATGTATGTGTGTTTATTTTTTAGAGTATATTAAAAACGAGTTTGGTAGTTTAATTTTTATCTTTAAGATTTCAATTATTAGTATATGTGTCTTAAAAAAAGAGTTTTTTCGGGTTTAGTTCCATGTCCAAAGTTTTATTAGGCTCTCCTCCCATGTATTTATTAAATTGTATTAAGTCTCATAACCGTCCAAAACCTCCCTCAATCGTCATGTAACCGCCTCTTTTTTTCTCTGCAGCGAATGACACATGTCCTACTATTGTTACACAAGAGGACCAATGATTCAAAAAATAAAAATATGTGAGTGGATACAAATGAATCTTTAAAAGTAGGACTAAATACACGTAATCCCTTAAAAAAATCCATATGTGTAAGTATTAGTGATTTTTATATAAGGAATAGATATGATTTTTGCAAAACGACTATGAGAATAGTTTCGCCCGCGCATCGCACGAATTTATACCTAGTATACTATGATAATGAGCAAAATAAGGAGACCTGTATTAATCCTTTTAAATTTAAGGGACATATATCAAATAGTCCCTCGGACATTTTTTAATAGCCATTTAGTCCAAACTTTTTTATTTTGCCTCAAAAAGTCATTTGCCACATATTTTGGAGAGGGAGTGCCGCTGACGCGGACCTCTAAAAATAAGAGGATACTGAGTGTTTGAGGAACTAAATAGGTTAAACTAAAAATATGTGTCATTTTTAAAAAATATATATTTATAGTAGGGACTATTTAATAATTGATCCTAAATTTAATGCATGGAGTCCCCATGTGTTTAACCTCAAACTTTGAATCGGAACATTTTTCTTAAACATTTTTAATTTGATACATTGAGACGCTCCTACAAAGCATCTAACCTAAGAAACGAATATTATAGAGTCTTAAAACGAAAATTGAAAAAAAAAGGAAACTTTTACAGAGATATCAATCAAAAGGGAGCTAAATCAAAGGCAAAGATATTGCAAAATAACTGATTAGCAAAGCAACGCATCTCCCTTGCTTTCAGCTAAGAAAGTGAAAAGGCAATAATATTGCCTTTAGGTGCCAGTATTGATTTGTTTCTTTAATATTGTAAACCATTACATACGTTTAATTATGACAAGATCTAGATTGTCTTTTGCTTTGTATATTTGGACTAACACCAAAAATTATATTTATTAGTTTATAAGATTTTGTTATGCATGTCTCAGTCAACCTTCTTTCTTATTAGAGCAACACTAGAGCGACCGGATTTCTTGACTTAAAAATCCAACTTAATGATGTGGCATGTGCCACATCATTAAGAAACACGCTCCTCTGTATTCTCACACCATAAAATTATTTTTTTTCAGAATATATATTTTAAATTAAAAAATAAAATAGTTAATTAATTTGAAAAAAATTATTTTTAGTTGATTTTTTATGTTTCACCCTAAAATATTTAAATACTATACAAAAAAATTTAACTCAAAAATAATTTTTTACTATGTTAAAAAAAATGTCTGCGTCAGCGGTATGTACAATCTGTCGAACCGCCTTTACATATCGCTGACACTAATAATTTTTTTTAAGAGTCATTCTACACCGACACAGATTTGCGACACATTTGGTGCGATACAGTGACATGTCGCACCAGTATTGACTACTGCCGCTGGCGCGGACCCACATTCATAAAGCAATAACCAATACCGATGCGACACGTCACTGTGTCGCATCACTCCGAATCGCAAATCTGTGTCGCCTAGTATTATTGTTTTTTTAAATACCACACAAAAAACTCAACTCAAAAATCATTTTTTATTATTTAAACAAAATGGTCCACATCAGGGATATGCATAGTTGTCAGATCACTTATACATACCGCTGGCGCAGACCATTTTTTTTAAATACAACACAAAAAAACTAAACTCAAAAATAATCTTTTTATTATTTTAGAAAAAATAGTCCCCACCAGCAGTGTGTATAGGTTGTGGAACCGACTATACATATCACTGACGCGGATTAATTTTTTTTTAAATAGTAAAAAATTATTGGGAAAACTACTCTTAAGTCTCTCACTGACAAATTTTAAACACTAAAGAAATTTTGACAAATTTTAAACACTTAGGTCAAATAATTATCTTATTGTAAAAGTCCATGCTAGTGGCAAATCAAATTGACCTAATTGTAAATTGTCCTTAAATGTTTAAAAATTATTACCAAGAGACCTAATTGTAAATTGCCAAAAATTATTTTTGAGTTGAGTTTTTTTTTGTGTGGTATTTAAGCATTTCACGCGAAACATAAAAAAATCAACTCAAAATAATTTTTTTTAAATTAATCAACTTTTTTTTTAATTTGAAAAATATATTTTGAAAAAAAAAATTATAATGTGTTTTTACATGAATTTGGAGTGTGTTTTTTAATGATGTGGCAAAGCCACATCATTAAGTCTCATTTTTATGTCAAAATTGCATGTCCCTCTAGTTTTATTCTTCTTATTATTCAGGTCTTAGTTAACCTTCTTTTGATGAGCACACGTTAAACTTTAGAATTAGATTAATAGAACCCTACGCGACTCCTTAACTATTGTTGTACTCACTCAGTATATTTCTCTTATAATAATGTATTACTAGCATGTAATTCGCGCGATGTACGAACATTTCATACAACATAAAATAAGTATTAAAAATTAAATTAAAATAGTTTTAGTCAATAGATATACATACATAATAATTATTATCATATGTAAATATGTTGTGCTTAATATTTCTTGGTGACCAATTAAAAATAAGGGAACTAAATGTAATAGTAACAAGTTTAGGCACGACGCAATAAACACCAATTGACATTATATGTCTCATTCGTGTCATGTTCGTGTGAGGATATTTTGGCAGAAATTTGTTTAATGTCGTGTTCGTGTGAAAATCATGACTCGTGTTAGTTGTGTTATTCACATTCACTCATGTTTTCATATATTATCGTATTTAATTTGTTGTAATCTCCGGATTCACGTGGATACTCTTAGAATTATGGTGAATTTAGATTTTCTTTTTGTACTACGTTTATAATATTTAAAACGGTGTAAACACGCACGATGCACGAGCTAGCCTCAAACAAATACTTTATTTCTAAAGTGCATTATAATAAAAAAAAAAACAACTATCTAATTTGACTAATTATATGACATGGAATTAAAGATTAAGATAAACCATTATTTATTTTTTAAGTCCATAGAAAATACAACAAAATGAAAGGTAACAATATTAAAAAAAGACCATTAGAATAATTGTTCACATGAATCAATCTCCATTAAAAAAAGACCACTACCCATGATCAGAATCAGATTACACTTGGAAATTCATTTCCTATAAGAACTTGATGTTACTTCATCTCTTACTTAGACAACATACTTGTACTTATTTTGGTTAAAATTTCTGGATATTCTTTTTTGTGTTTGTGATTGGTTAATGATTTAACAGCGGGTTGTCGCTCATGGGCACTTCATTAATTTTCACTTTAGTGTAATCTTCCAACTATAAAACATGTCGTGAGAAGACGGGCATTGTTTTGTAAATTGGAAATGGGACTGTTAAAAATACAATATTGACTTTCTTCTAGGGCATGGCTAATGGCACTTCACCAATTCTAATGTCATTCCAAATTTTTGTTAAACGACAAAGCTATTCTCATCCTAATATTAAACAAATCTCAAACATTCTCAATAATGTTTTTAATTAAATAATTACAAAAACTGTTTTATTATAAATTAAAAAAATAGGTTTTTTATTAAATAAAATTGGACATGTTTTTAAAAAACAAATTATAAAACTTTGTTTAAATCATTATTTTTTTAAATGGACATATTTAAAAAAAACAGTTGGATATAACTTATTTAAAAGAAAAACATTTTCGTTATTTAAAAAAATAATAGTTATATTTACTAATGGGTGTTGTATGTTCAACAATTAACGAGGGTTGCAATTATTTCTCAAATTATATTTTTAGAAATTATTTTTTTAATAACTATTTTGTGATAAGATTTTTTTTCGTTAAAAAATAATTTTATATCTCTTAGCATTTTTAATAACTGTTTTTTATATATAGTTTTTTAATAACTCTTAAAAAATGACAGTTATATTTTTTTATATATGTTTTAATAACTATTTTTTATATTAAAAAAAATAAGTCATTCGATGAAAACTCCCTCAATATTTTTTTTAATTAACATTTAGTCCAAATATTTTTTTGTTCCAAAAGTTCCTTCATAATATAAAAACGCTCACAGACACTATTTTTCTCATATCCTAAATGCAAAATATACTTAGCTTATAGAAACTAAACATCAATTGTCCCTTTTTTTAACTTTAAAACAATTTCTTTATTTCTTAAAACAGTTAAAAAAATGTAAACCTGATTTTTAGCTATTTTTTATATAAAAAAATGTACGTAATTTATTAAGAGACAATTATTTTTTTTATATTTATTGAAAAAATAAATTTTTGTTTATAAACTGGTGAAATCATTCTTGTTTATAAAATCGTGAAACCATTTTTGTTTGAGTTTATAAACTATGCATAATTTATTTTGTATCGATTGGTTAGTGTCGCGGATGCGGAGCGACATTCATTAAATGATGTGGGTTCGCCCCAGCGACACTAACCAATCATTAATCTAAGATATATAAAAATTATTTTTTAACCAAAAAAAAATCTTACCACAAAATAGTTATTAAAAAAATAATTTCTAAAAATATAGTTTGAAAAAGAATTTTAACCCTGATTAATTGTTAAACATACAACACTCGTTAATAAATAAAGCTGTCATTTTTTCAAAAATGAAAATATTTTTTTTAAATAAGTTATATCCAACTGTTTTTTTTTTCAAAATATGTCCATTTTTAAAAAAATAATGATTTTAAAAAAAATGTTTAACAATTTGTTTTTTAAAAAAATGTCCAATTTTATTTAATAAAAAATGTCAATTTTTTTAATTTTATTATAAAACGGTTTTTGAAATTATTTAATTAAAAACATTATTGAGAATGTTTGAGATTTGTTTGATATTAGGGTGAGGATAGCTTTGTCTTTTAACAAAAATTTGGAGTGCCATTAGCCATGCCCTAGAAGAAAGCAATCATTGTATTTTTAACAGTCCCATTTCCAATTTACAAAACAATGCCCGTCTTCTCACGACATGTTTTATAGTTGGAAGATTACACTAAAGTGAAAATCAATGAAGTGCCCATGAGCAACAACCCGCTGTTAAATCATTAACCGATCACAAACACAAAAAATAATATCCAGAAATTTTAACCAAATTAAGTACAAGTATGTTGTCTAAGTAAGAGATGAAGTAACATCAAGTTCTTATAGAACCCTATGCGACTCTTATTATGCAAGTCTCAGTTAACCTTCTTTTGATGAGCACACGTTAAATTATGGAATTAGATTAATAGAACCCTATGCGACTCCTTAACTGTTGTTGTACTCACTCAGTATCTTTCTCTTATAATAGTGTATTACTAGCATGTAATCCGCGCGATGCACGGGCGTTTCATACAATATAAAATAAGTACTAAAAATTAAATTAAAATAGTTTTAGTCAATAGATATACATGCATAATAATTAATATCATATGTAAATAAGTTGTGCTTAATATTTCCCGGTGACCAATTAAAAATAAGGGAACTAGATGTAAGAGTAATAAGTTTAGGCACGACACAATAAACACCAATTGACATTATATGTCTCATTCATGTCATGTTCGTGTGAGGATATTTTGGCAGAAATTTGTCTAATGTCGTGTTCGTGTGAAAATCATGACTCGTGTTAGTTGTGTTATTCACATTCACTCATGTTTTCATATATTATCGTATTTAATTTGTTGTAATCTCCGGATCCACGTGGATACTCTTATATTTTGGCGGATTTAGATTTCCTTTTTGTACTACGTTTATAATATTAAAAGCGGTGTAAACACGCACGATGCACGGACTAGCCTCAAACAAATACTTTATTTCTAAAGTGCATTATAATAATAAAAAAAACTATCTAATTTGACTAATTATATGACATGGAATTAAAGATTAAGATAAACCATTATTTATTTTTTAAGTCCATAGAAAATACAACAAAATGAAAGGTAACAATATTAAAAAAAGACCATTAGAATAATTGTTCACATGAATCAATCTCCATTAAAAAAATACCACTACCCATGATCAGAATCAGATTACACTTGGAAATTCATTTCCTATAAGAACTTGATGTTACTTCATCTCTTACTTAGATAACATACTTGTACTTATTTTGGTTAAAATTTCTGGATATTCCTTTTTGTGTTTGTGATTGGTTAATGATTTAACAGCGGGTTGTTGCTCACGGGCACTTCATTGATTTTCACTTTAGTGTAATCTTCCAACTATAAAACATGTCGTGAGAAGACGGGCATTGTTTTATAAATTGGAAATGGGACTGTTAAAAATACAATGATTACTTTCTTTTATTTTCATTAATTGGAAGACCACTTAGTTAGTATTATATCAACACATATCCCATCTCTTAATCAAATCAATTAACAGATCTTCTCCACACAAAACCCATTTCAGAGAATGATTTGACACACCTTCTTCACATTGAACTGTCTCCAAACCTTCTTCACAAAAACATTCATCCCCAACCACTTATTCGTCCCCAATTTTCTTTACACCCTAATCCATATCCAATATTTATCAACTGAGTCCTCGATGACACAGTTCATCTACAGACCCGTTGTCAAGATATGTGACTAAAATAATATTTGTTTTAGTGTTCTGGGTGGTATATAGGATTGTACTAGAAATAGGAAAGTATCAAGTATTGATATACATGGATTGAAAAGAAAATGACGTAAAAATAAAAATGCTAGAGGAAAAATAAACAGAGCATCCAAAACTTTTAAAAAAATAAGATCAAAACTCCCATTGGAGCAAAAGAAGACATCTTTTCTCGATGAATAGAGATATTAATGCAGAAACTCATTAGATTGTTTCTTCCAATGCTGCTGGAGTCATACCTTTGGAACTCTCATCATTGTGTTATATCAATGATGGTAGAGTAATACACTGTCTCTAAGAGTAATGGGGAAACTTTGAGGCCGAGCTTGTTCTTCTTTCTCCATTTTTGTAGAGCCTAATATGTTTACATTAAAACTCATATTAGCTTGTTCTTCTTTTTTCATCTTTGTAGAGCCTAATAATACACTGGAATGGATAGATATACAGTGTGAAGTTTCTTAAGCTTTGAAATGGGGGAAAATAGTCAGTCATAACCCTTCCTCTTTGGCAGTCAAATCAACATAATTTGAAATGGGGCAAACTGTACAGGGGAGAGGAAGAGAAATGGGTTTGGGGATTTAAAGAGTGTATGGAACTCGAGTGATTGGATGCATATGAAGGGTCTAAAAGTGGAGTTGAACTGTTAAGACGAATGTTTTTTCCTGTAAAGTCTCAAATACTTTGATCTGTGAAATTGCATTAAAAAATTCATTATATTAATATCTCATTAAACCTCTAATACTGTTATATTAGAGGTATAATATATCATACGGAAAATTAATCGTCCTTTAGAAGCTACCATGTCCAAATCCATATCCGAAAATAGAAAAAATCCATTAACTATTACCATTGTTTTTATTACAAGAAAATCATGCTTTACCTTTAAAAATACAACAAGACACGAGTTTTTGTTAAAGAGTTAAACTTTCATTTACGAACAAAAAATGTATATTTTTTAATATACATATTTGTCATTGCCATAATATAATTGTATATTGTGAAATTTTAATATATTATATCATATTCCAAGCTCGGACAATGCCCTTAGACCCATACGCTGTACTAAAATGCGGTTAGCCTAAGACCATTACTGGGACCTATAGGACATCAAAGATGATGTATTTTATCCTAGTCTCTTAATATATCTCAGATTTTTAATTACAACCTAAATATTCATCATACAAATAATTATAATGTCACAAGTGAAAATATATATATATATATATATATATATATATATATATATATATATATATATATATAAGATGAATATATCATAAAAACTTCTCAAATACAAGATCAGTGAATCTCTATAAACACATTAGTGTTCCCACTAAAACTCTCTCTTAGGGTTTTTATTCTTAAAAACATGTATGGCGTTTATTTTTTAATAAAGGTGTGTCACGTTGATTTGAAATGAGAATCATGTTTGTGAGAATATCTTATATTTTATTTAAATATATTGTATATTGGTCAATTTAACTTACTAGGAATTCCGCTGAGCTGGGCTCGGCCTGATCACGGAAGATCTGAATTTCGGTTCTAATACAATTGAATAGTTCACAGCTAACTAAGGAGTTGACATCCTATCGATAAAATTGCGAGTGCAGTACTAGTATTCTATCTAAACTATGGAAACATTTCTAGTAGTTCAAAAACTTTTCTGATAGTTCAAATAGGATAGCGAACGATACAATAATAATTTTGTAAGAGGGTAGTTTAGATAAGATGGAGGCGTAACCCCTTTTGAGTATGGTGATGACAAGGTTAATCAGTAAACACTAGTGATTTAGCCACAAGACACAAAGAATAGTTTGGAACGTATGAAACCCAGCTTAAACCCACAAATCTCTCGTGTATAACTCACAATATAATAAAGAACTCAGAAATAACTTAGCTAGAGGGAGAGAGAAGTAAGCATCCTAGATACACCTTAGTAGGCAGGTAAAAACACACACACACCGAAAAGGTCCTCTTCAAGGATTTCTGTCAAGTTATTAAAGCTCCCTAATAAATGACAAATGGTGGGTGGAAGAACTCTCTGGTTTTTCAATAACTCTTTCTCTAGTAATAATTTCTCAAAATCTTAGAAGAACATCTCCAAAAGAACTCTTTTTAGAACTTTTTGATCGATGTCCTTCCTTGGAGGTGGTTGGGGCCTTAAATAGCCCCCACACCACCCCCGAGGCAGCTAAGTCATTAATGCCTGTGAAAAGACCTCCCTCATACCTTATGTCACCAGCATTAAATACCTGATGCACTAGTTGTCTTTACGTCATAAACATTAAATGCCAAGACATGCCTTTTGCCTAACCACTGTGTGTCAGGGGGCTGTTGCCACAGAGGTTGCTTACCAACCGTCTGACAGTCCCAAATACCACGGTGGTTTACTCAAGTGCAGACTTGACGTTGTCTAGTTGGCTAGTGACATCACCTACAGTAGATGGGACATAAAGTAGAGGGCTGTTTGGTTCACAGCAAAGCTCCCGATGGAACTCGAAGCTACTTTGCTCTAGGTTCCACGGTGAAGATCTTTCGGTGTTTTACCAGGTGTATCTAAGATGGTCAGGACAAGCCCCAACGGTGCCCCACTTCTCAATCCTCCAAACCAAGTCCCTCTAAAGTTCCCACGGTGAGGTTGTTCGATAGAGCATGAAAGCTCTCCCAGGCCCTGCCAAGCCTGGTCTCTCGCGAGTACCGTTCGACCTCACACCCATTCATTATTCTCGTTATAACATTACAGTCGTTACAACTCGTAGTCAATATAAACAAAGCTATAATATGACAAAGTAACAATAAGCTAAAGTACGAGTTGCCACGCCAAGCTTCCACGCTGAGCTGCCTCGCTGAGCTTATCCTCAGAACACTGTTGCTAATTGGTGGATTATCCCTAATCCCAGGATTACCTTCAGGCCCCCTCTACAAATGTATTGAATAGGACCACTGGTGAGATTCATGTATAGGTGGTGACTACATTAAACTTTCACAATCTCAAAGGTTTGCAAAGGGTGCTTTAGTTCTTAATCTTGACGGTTATGAGGATTGAAATACTTGCAAAAGTATTGCTTTGATTGTTGTGGATGCAATTCAATTTTGTTGGATCTAAATCTCCGCAAATTAGACAATCGTTGTGTAAGTACATTTGAGATCATATTTTAGAGGAATCCGCAAGTAAGAAAGATCTTGGATTGTGATACCCCATTCATAGGCTTACAAGTTTTAATTCTACTAGTATACATATCCAATTGGTTTATATCTGGTAGAATATCAATTAAGTTAACTTTAAGATCAAAAAATAAATAAGAAGTTGGTTAAAATCGATTAGCGTCAAATTGATTTGACTAATAGGGTATTATATGCTTAACGCGTGGAATCATATTATGTACCATAGCAACTTTACAAATATATCATTCAAGTAATTTTAAGATAATTAAGTTAGAGTGCAGTCGTGATTATTTAGTGGAATTAATTACGATTAAATGGAGAAAGAAAAACTATATTACGGGGATGTAATTTGGGAAGTCTGAATACTTATTTTAAAGTCAATTTAATTATTTGGTCTTGGATCCCTAGTATTGTATATTTACCCAAGTAGTAGTCCTTGAATATCTAAGAACTCAATTTACCTCAAGTCGACTACACACACACACACACACACACACACACACACACATATATATATATATATATATATATATATATATATATATATATATATGTGTGTGTGTGTGTGTGTGTGTGTGTGTGTGTGTGTGTATTATTGTGGGATAGGTTTTCAAGATTCATAATCATTATTAAGGGTTATAGAGGGAGAGAAAGTATTGTTCATATTTTTATGAGGGGGGGAATTATATACTAGAGATTTTAGGCTTTTGGTGGATTCTAGCAATGCTTTTGGAAACCTTAGCAGGGCAGCAAGTTCATCATCTTCACTAAAATGTTGCCTCCATATCATATCACCTACAAGGTATGCGAAGGTTTTGTGATTCCATCATTGGATATGTGATAGAAAGAACTTTTCGATGTATTATTTTGTTGTTGCTTGAAAAGTCCTTCTAATCAAAACCTCAAATACCTACAAATAATAACAAACTCAAGTGTAGCGGTAAGTAAGGGTATCAATCCACTTCCCAGGGAGTAAGCTAGAGACAAATTCAATTGTAATTCACTTTTTATTTTATTTTTGTGCTTTTTCACTTTTCTAATTTTTTTTTAGCTTTTTCAAATATTAAAACAATAGGGTGAGGTGAGATTTAAACTAAACTAAATTAAATGTGAGATAAAAACAACTAACTAGAAATTTACTAAAATGAAAATTAAATTCTAAACTAAAAATAAGAGATAAGTGAGGTAAATAATTGTGAGAACAATCAAGGAGTGGAATTACACCACAAATTTTAGTTATTCTAATTAATTAATTTAATTATTTGAATTCTCCCAAATTAATATCAAAATTACAAACCAACTCTCGTTGCAAGTGTAATTATAATAGTAATCTTTTAGCATGTTAAGTTTAACACCCCACAACTCTAGAAAAATAGATCCACACTCCTTCTAGTTAATCACCCGCTAGGATCGATCAATTAAAATTTATGTCAATCTTAGAAAATAAATTTAGAGTTGAAATTCAAGGTATAATACCCCACTTAAGAAACCCCTATCTCTAATTCGAATCTAAAATGGGTATTATAATTAGAATTTCGATTTTCTCTCGAAAATCATTCACCCTCTCACGAGGCGTAAATTTCAGGGTGAGGGATTAAAATTAACATTCAAATGGACTTTTCAAGTAATCAAACTAATTAAATTAAAATAACATCAAATAAGGGTTTTACCCCACCCCTTGAAGGGGGTTTTAGCCTAACATGACATGAAATATGACAAATTAATAATCAAAGGCATAAAATAAATGAAAAGGGAAGAGATCAATCAAACCCCAATCTCTTGATACTTAATTGATCTTCAATCCATGAGTTGAAATTCATAATCCATCAACTTGAGTGATCCAAACAATGTTACATAAAAAATTTACTCAAATTAATCCTCACACAATTATCACTCACAAATATCTAAAAAAATAAAAATAAAACTATTTACAAAATGAAATTTATCCTAATTTATTTTTAAACTAAAATTTCTCTCTCTACAATTCTCTCTACCTATTTTATGATAATTCTCCTTTTGAATCTAAACTAAAAATTACAAAATAAAAATAAAAAGGATAGTGGATGAATTCATAATGGACAATTAAATAATAAAAGAGATTTGCTAAAAATTCAAATCTTAAAATTATAAAATTGTACATTATAATTCACCCAAAGAAATAAATTCTAGATCATTAATTTATATTGAGATAATTGCTAAAAATGTAAAATCTCAACATAAAGGAATGGGTTAGAATTTACCTCCCATAAGGGATAAATTCAACTACATAAATATATAATGAATTAATGGCTAAAAATGCCAAGATTCATTATAGATGGGTGGGGTGGAATTCATCCTAGAGATAAATTTCACTACACGCCTCTTTATTGAGATATTTGCTAAAAATGCAAATCCTCTCTAAAGAGGAGTGTAGAGAAATTTATCACACAAGAGTAATATAAAACTAAGTTTGAGATCCCTTTGAAAATGGTCCAAGTCTTCTTTTATACGGTGCACATGGAGGCTATGGATAAATTGGGTATTGGTAAAATTGAGTGAGGATAAGAGCACATGAGCATGGCAAAGGTGTGAGGTAATAAAATCTGATATGGGTGCACATGAGGGTAGTTGGGAAGTCATGAGGGAAATGTGAGTTAAAAGGTGTTTGGGGCATGTTGGGAAAAAGGGGTTAAAGGATTAATTATGCACATGTGGGTAATTGTTTGTTATTTGGTTTTGGTCTTGCAGATCGTGGCTTGTTTGGTGGAGGTTCAAAGTTGGAAATGGGGAATGGGTTTTTGAATTGGGTTATGGAAGAAATGGGTCTGGGGGATATTGGATTGCTCCGATCAGGTTTGGGTGACCGGAGTGGGGCAGCCGGAGTAAGGGGGTCGACAACGCGCCAGGGCGGAGGTGGGTCTGTCCGCCGGCGGGTTGTATGGGATCGAGGGCAGGTGGTCGTGGGTTTGTATGGGCGACGCCGGGGTTATCATCTTGGGTTCCGACGTGGTGTGGTCTGGGGCAGCTCCGATTTGAGCTCGCCGGAGAGGGGGTTGATCGTCGGCGGTAATGGGGACGGGTAGGTGCGCCGGTGGTTTGGGTTGGTGCCGCCGGTTTGGGTTAGTGCCAGGTGGTTGTTTAGGTTGTGTTAATGGAGTATGAGAAATGAGGTTTTGGTGGTATAAGGTTTAGTAGTGGGAAGAGAGAGAATTGGGATGGTGAGAGGTCGATTGGAGAAGATGAAGTATGTGGGTGTAGGGTGTGATGAGGGTGTATAGGATTAATGTGTGGGTGAGCGATATTTGTGTGTGTAAACTTTAGACACCTAAAAATGACACTAACTAACTAAAAAAATAATAAAATAAAATAAAAATCTAAAAAATAAAATCCTATTCGAAAATAAAACAAAGACTCAAATAAAAATTGAAACTAAAAAGAAATAAAATTAAAATCTAATAAAACTAAAATTAAAATTCTAATTAAATGTAAAATCAAATAAAACTAATAAATGAAATCCTAAAAAAAATCTAATCCTAATAAAAATAAAAATAAAAATCTAATAATTAATAAAAATAAAGATAAAATAAATATATATTAATAAAAGTAAAATAGTAAATAAAACCTAAAAATCTTAAATAAATCAAAAATAAATCTTAAAAATAAAAATGACTCAAACTAAAAATCTAAAAAATAATAAAAAGGGACACAAACTAACACACATGGGTTTCGGTGTAGGTTTAGGGTCAGGGGATTGGGTATTTAACTGCATTTTAACTACAAATTGCCTCAAAAGATAGCTTTTGACACCGCAACTGCAATTAAGCCTGTATAATGAACAATTAAGAGCATAAGGCCCATATTGTCGAGAATTAGCAACTAAAATAAATCTATTTGTGGTATAAATTGTACAGTTTTGGGTGCTTATCACACCACCCCCAAACACAGCGTTGCTAGTCCTCGAGCAATAAGATAGAGAGAAAGAGAAAGATAAGAAATCAAAAGTGTACCACTTTCGCGGGCACTTGCGATTGCACTTAGCATGTGCAACAAGCCTTTAAACTTATAGGTTGCCCTACAGGGCGAGTTGTATCTCGTGAGAGTTTGCAGGGAATATACCCACAAAATTCTTTATTTGTAAAAATTTATTGGAGGGCAGTCAATCTCTTATTAGACATAGAATAATCGCACAATCCATCACATGATAAATGATTTCAGATATACAAGCTATAATGTGCATAAAAGATTAAGCTAAATAAATACACAAGGCACATCCTTCCTAGAACTCAACATGTATAGTGTGAATCAGTCAAAACGGGTCGAGTATCACAAGAGTAATTCCTAGATTGCCTTGTCGGAATCAACGCTTCAACTTCAAATCTCACGGATATATCTCTCTCAAACAAACTCTCGAGATTAGGGTGAGTGTATCACTCTTGTGTGTGAGGAGGCGAGTAAATGTAAGCAAGTTCAAACGTCTCACACACACATAAGAAAGAACGAACAATTAGAAAAAAAATGATCTCATGAAAGAATGCTAACCACTATAGTGAGAATGTCGAGTTATTCACCACATTGACTTTCATTTGCCCGAACACCTAGGGGAACATATGGATGATTATGGGTGAGGGGAAAATGAAATGGGAAGGATGGTATAAGGTGTGGTATGATGGATGGGATAATGATATAATGGATGCATGGTGGATATTTGAGAAGAGTGTATACACTTTAGGCACAAATGTATTTATTACATAAAAATTAACTACAACTCTCTTTTTCTTTTCTTTTCTCTCTTTTTTTTTTTCTTTTTTTTCTTTCTTTTTTTCATATAATTTGCTATTTTTTTTATTTTTTCTCTCTCTTTTCAAACCAACAATGAAGACATTAACATTTGAAATCACACTCTTTTATTTGAAAATGAAAGATGATACGGAGATGATAGGTGATGGTGTGGGGAAATATGTGGGAATATGGAAGAACATGGGAATATAATGGGTGAAGTGAATGAAAATGTGATATGGGGGGGAAGTGGTAGGTGTATGGATGAAAATCTAGTATTCGGGACAAATTTCAATACACACGTTTCTTACAACTCGAAAATGATGTCATTCTCAGCGATCAAGCCAAAAATGAAGAATAATGAGATCATACAACAATTAAATGCGGACCCAAAAGAAGTTGAATCAACTTGTGACTCGGAGATTGCGCAAAACTCTCTAAAAGGGTGAAAGGCACAAATCTCATGGGCTAAAGTCTCTACTAGTTATCCTTAAGGTTCTCTTGGGAATTGTAGTACTCCTCAACTCTAAACCATAGTGACATGATAAGTGCGCAAATTTTGTTGAGTCTAGGAATTCATGGTGCAAAATGCCTCGTTATGTATTATATAAGCTATTTAGAAAAAATATTCTCTAGCTTTATTCCTAGACTTTAAAAGATGGATGATTGAAAATTCACGTCAATGAGTGAGATGAAAGAAACTGCACGAAATTTTAAAAATCAGGTTCAAAAATCATTTTTTTTCAAAAGAGGTACAATTTTGATAAAATTCCCCACCCCCAAACAAAAAGGAACATCGTCCTCGATGTTAAGTAAAATAATTATTAAAATTGAGAGCATAAGGTAGGAAAGAGAGTACCAGAATGAACCGCTAATGAAGTGGACAGATGAAGCCAATAATAAACCTGAATAAGAAGTGAGAGAAAAAATGTGTACAAGTATATAACATGGTTAAGCATAGGGTGATGTGAAACACCACCCCCAAACAGGATGAGACTAGTACAAAAAATGCGGGTTGTCTCCCGGAGCGCTAAGTTTAATGTCTTCAGCCAAACCGATGAAATCTCACCGTAAGGATAAGATCTATGATGGCGCGGGGTGGCAGAAGAATGGGTGATGAGAATCACCCCCAAACAAGACTGAAGCGTCCTGTTGGATCAGGGATAAGAATGGTCAATGAACTTGTATGGCAAAGTGCATCACACGATGCAAAGCATCGGTGGACCATGGGCGGGTGGGTATTAAGGTAAAGGTGAAAAAGGCATGGGTGGTGAAGCATCGATCACGGGCCTTATTGAGCCGGAAGGTGAGGGAAACAAGGGCCCTATAGGCATGGTGCTCAAGTTGTATGGGAAGGAAAAAGAGTTTGGTAAGTGGAATGGGGTGGGGCTCATAAAAAGCACACGACCATTCTATAAATGGGCGATGATAATGGTCGCGTCGTGACACATCAGGGAGCTATTGAGAAGAGAAATCAACACCGCACGGAAGTGGTGTGCATGGAGGAACAAGCTCGGTGTCACGGAAGTGGAGAGTATCACCACAAATACTCTCGTAGATGGTGGAGGAAGGTTTCAGGTGAGGATCTAAAAATGTGGATGGAAACTTGAAATGTGCAAAATCAAGATCCAAACCAGGTGGTGGGGTGGAAAGGAAAATGGGTGGGTCGGGTGGGATAAATGGTGGAGGAAGATGATACAACTCAAGAGTGGGAGACACAAACTCATTAGGAGGGTCAGAATAATCCTCAATATCCTCCTGAAGAGGGAGTGTGGTATCTAAGGATGGAGTGGTCAACTTCTCCATAAGAGTAGAATAGGTGAATGTGGTGGTTGGTTCAAACTAGGCACCATGATCAGAGATAGAGGAATCACTAAAAATATCGGGCTCAACGGGAGCCATGCATGGTGGGACATCATCCACATCCGGATAGTTAGGAACTATCACGGATTCTATCTCGGGAAAATGGTGAACACTCGTAGCCGGAGCTAACCTAAAATGAAGTGGTCCCTTGGGAACACAAGGGTGAAGCTCGATAGGTGTAGACTTGGGCATTATTTTGGATTCGATGGAAAAGTGAGTGGGAATAAGAACCTCAAAGTGGGGTTCAGGTGGATATGGTGGGATTTGATCAGGCTCACTACCGAAAGGTAAGTCAACACAATTATCGACTTGGGGCCCGGACCATGGAATGGTCTCGACTTCAAGATTCTCAGGAGGATAGGATTGGTCACACTCAGAACCCGTGTCACAAGGGGACACATCATCGTCACACTCGGTGGAAACGATGGGCGGATGCATGTCCGACTCTCTCGCACACTCCAATTCATTTAACATTTGTTCAAGCCTTTGGAAAGCTTGAGTTTGAATGGCTTGCTCTTGCTCAAGTATGAACTTTTGCAAGAGGGTTTTGAGAGTGGATGTGGATGAAGGTGTTGGTGGAATGATGGGTGGTGGCGGTGGGTGAGGTGGACACAACTCGCTATAATCGGGACTATATGGAGAATACTCATATGAAGTGTGTGGAGTGTGGCCAAGTACATCATACACGAAAGGATCGCTTTCGTGATGGACAAATGGTCGATACTCATTGGGTGCGTAGTGAGGGGACTGATCGTGAACGGGTGCACAAGGTTGCCATGACGACTGTTGGAACGTGTGAGGATCCACAACATCGGGTTGGGATTTGTATTGCGTGGAAGGGTGATCAGGCCTCCACGAATAACTCGGGGACTCACACAACTCGGGATTAGGCACATCGGGATAATAGGCCGAGGTGGGTTCCGAAACAGTGTCATATGGATACACATAGTCCGTGGTGGGCTTGTATGGATATGAAGAGTATGGGCACTCATGGGACATGTGATCGGCATAATAACAGTGGGTGCACAACAAAGGAGGAGGCACGGTGACACTTGGCACCGAGGGTGATGGAATAGGAGGTGCAGGCATGGATGGGTCAAGAGTACCAACGGTACTCGTGAGAGAGGTGAAACGACTAAGAATATCATAAAGAGACGGCTCAGGATCACTCTTACACGTGTCATGTGTCAATGAAAAATGACCAAAGTAGTCCCGTAAAAAGGACGTTCTTCGGCCATGAAGAGAGAAAATATTTTTTGGATTTTGTAATTTTTTTTGAAAAGGAAAGAAAATATTTTTGGATTTTTTTGTAAAAAATAAAGGAAGAAAAATATTTTTTGACTTTTTATTTTGGGAACAAAAGGGTGGGGAAAGATAGATGGACAATTTGAATTTGCATGAACTAACTGAAATCGACCACCGAAAAATGGAATTGGACACACACACAAGTCAAGAATAAATCTTAACTAGCACATAGCCAATTTTTATCTTTAGATTTAGTGAAAGGGTAGTCAAATTTTAATTAAGTCCGCGGGCGATAAAAATCACCGAAATCTGAGTGATCGTATTTGCAAAAATATTCTCCTAGTGGGCTACCTAGTTGATTAATTTTAAATTTAGTGATGGCTAGGGTAGCACACAATGGTAAGCGAGTGAGTCGGGTGATGAAATCCCTTCTCGTGAGTGACCGGGTGTAGGTCTTAGTCAATTAATTCATCACACCATTCGAAAATAAATGCGAAAATAAATTCAAATAAGAGCACACAAGAGCACACAAAAGAATTAACTCGCTAAGAGGAGAGGCGCGAGTGTTTGAGAAATGTACCTCCCACGGTTTTTAAGCCGTGGGGTGCCGAAAAATTTGAGTCGATCGGGGGTAGATTACGCCTATCTCAGTCGTCCCTGGGAGTCCTACCGACCCAAGATAGAGAGGCTTCTAAATCCTCGCCTTTGGACGCCCTCTCTCTACCTTCTCCGGTTTTCCTATCACACTTGGCTTCAATTATTACAAATTTAAATGGAAAATAAATGGTGTCTCTATGCACCGCAATACTAGCCAAGAATAAAATAATCCTAAATACAAGCCTTCTAAATATATAAAAATTGGTACTAAAATAAATAAATAAATAAAGTGCCAAAAATGAACTACAAGATTGAATCCGCTCCGAGCGCTTCACGCTCCCTTCCCCGGCAACGGCGCCATTTGATAGAAAGAACTTTTGCGTATATCTTTTGTCTTTTGTCGAAAAGTCCTTCTAATCAAAACCTCAAATACCTACAAATAATAGCAAACTCAAGTGTAGAGGTAAGTAAGGGTATTAGTCCACTTCCTAGGGAGTAAGCTAGAAACAAATTCAATTGTAATTCACTTTTTATTTTCTTTTTGTGCTTTTTCACTTTTCTAAATTTTTTTTAGCTTTTTCAAATATTAAAACAATAGGGTGAGGTGAGATTTAAACTAAACTAAATTAAATGTGAGATAAAAACAACTAACTAGAAATTTACTAAAATGAAAATTAAATTCTAAACTAAAAATAAGAGATAAATGAGGTAAATAATTGTGATAACAATCAAGGAGTGGGATTACACCACAATTTTTGGTTATTCTAATTAATTAATTTAATTATTTGAATTCTCCCAAATTAATATCAAAATTACAAACCAACTCTCGTTGCAAGTGTAATTATAATAATAATCTTTTAGAATGTTAAGTTTAATACCCCACAACTCTAGAAAATAGATCCACACTTCTTTTAGTTAATCACCCGCTAGGATCGATCAATTAAAATTTATGTCAATCTTAGAAAATAAATTTAGAGTTGATATTCAAGTTATAATACCCCACTTAAGAAACCCCTATCTGTAGTTCAAATCTAAAATGTGTATTATAATTAGAATTTCGATTTTCTCTCGAAAATCATTTACCCTCTCTCGAGGCGTAAATTTCAGGGTGAGGGATTAAAATTAACATTCAAATGGACTTTTCAAGTAATCAAACTAATTAAATTAAAATAACATCAAATAAGGGTTTTACCCCACCCCTTTGAAAGGGGTTTTAGCCTAACATGATATGAAATATGACAAATTAATAATCAAAGGCATAAAATAAATGAGAAGAGAAGAGAACAATCAAACCCCAATCTCTTGATGCTTAATTGATCTTCAATCCATGAGTTGAAATTCATAATCCATTAATTTGAGTGATCCAAACAATGTTACATAAAAATTTCACTCAAATTAATCCTCACACAATTATCACTCACAAATATCTAAAAAAATGAAAATAAAACTATTTACAAAATGAAATTTATCCTAATTTATTTCTAGACTAAAATTTCTCTCTCTACAATTCTCTCTACCTATTTTATGATAATTCTCCTTTTGAATCTAAACTAAAAATTACAAAATAAAAATAAAAAGGATAGTGGATGAATTCATAATGGACAATTAAATAATAAAAGAGATTTGCTAAAAATTCAAATCCTAAATTATAAAATTGTACATTAGAATTCACCCAAAGAAATAAATTCTAGATCATTAATTTATATTGAGATAATTGCTAAAAATGCAAAATCTTGACATAAAGGAATAGGTTAGAATTTACCTCCCATAAGGGATAAATTCAACTACATCAATCTATAATGAATTAATGGCTAAAAATGTCAAGAATCATTATAGATGGGTGGGGTGGAATTCATCCTAGAGATAAATTTCACTACACACCTCTTTATTGAGATATTTGCTAAAAATGCAAATACTCTCTAAAGAGGAGTGTAGAGAAATTTATCACACAAGAGTAAAAAAAACTAAGTTTGAGATCCCTTTGAAAATGGTCCCAGTCTTCTTTTATATGGTTCACATGGAGGCTAGGGGTAAATTGGATATTGGTAAAATTTAGTGAGGATAAGAGCACCTGAGCATGGCAAAGGTGTGAGGTAATAAAATCTCATATGGGTGCACATGAGGGTAGTTGGGAAGTCATGAGGGAAATGTGAGTTAAAAGGTGTTGGGGGCATGTTGGGAAAAAGGGTTTAAAGGGTTAATTATGCACATGTCGGTAATTGTTTGTTATTTGGTTTTGGTCTTGCAGATCGTGGCTTGCTTTGTGGAGGTTCAAAGTTGGAAATGGGGAATGGGTTTTTGAATTGGGTTATGGAAGAAATGGGTCTGGGGGATATTGGGTCGCTCCGATCGGGTTTGGGCGACCGGAGTGGGGCGGCTGGAGTAAGGGGGTCGGCAGCGCGCCAGGGCGGAGGTGGGTCTGTCCGCCGGCGGGTCGTATGGGATCGAGGGCAGGTGGTCGTGGGTTTGTATGGGGGTCTTCGGGGTTGTCGTCTTGGGTTTCGGCATGGTGTGGGCTGGGGCAGCTCCGATTTGAGCTCCCCAGAGAGGGGGTAAGGGTGTTGATCGTCGACGGTAATGGGGACGGGTAGGTGCGCCGGCGGTTTGGGTTGGTGCCAGGTGGTTGTTTAGGTTGTGTTAATGGAGTATGAGAAATGAGGTTTTGCTGGTATAAGGTTTAGTGGTGGGAAGAGAGAGAATTGGGATGGTGAGAGGTTGATTGGAGAAGATGAAGTAGGTGGGTGTAGGGTGTGATGAGGGTGTATAGGATTAATGTGTGGGTGAGGGTGTAGGAAAGTAGGGGTGTGGGAAGTGATATTTGTGTGTGTAAACTTTAAACACCTAAAAATGACACTAACTAACTAAAAAAATAATAAAATAAAATAAACTAAAAAATAAAAAATAAAATCATATTTTAAAATAAAACAAAGACTCAAATAAAAATTGAAACTAAAAAGAAATAAAATTAAAATCTAATAAAACTAAAACTAAAATTCTAATTAAATGTAAAATCAAATAAAACTAATAAATGAAATCCTAAAAAAAAAATCTAATCCTAATAAAAATAAAAATAAAAAATTAATAATTAATAAAAATAAAATAAAAATAAAAATAAAAATAAAAATATATTAATAAAAGTAAAATAGTAAATAAAACCTAAAAATACTAAATAAATCAAAAATAAATCCTAAAAATAAAAATGACTCAAACTAAAAATCTAAAAAATAATAAAAAGGGACACAAACTAACACACACGGGTTTCGGGGTAGGTTTAGGGTCAGGGGATTGGGTATTTAACTCAATTTTAACTGCAAATTGCCTGAAAAAATAGCTTTTGACACCGCAATTGCAATTAAGTCTGCATAATGAACAATTAAGCGCATAAGATCCATATTGCCGAGAATTAGCAACTAAAATACATCTATTTGGGGTATAAATTTTACTGTTTTGGGTGCTTATCAATATGTACTTTAGATCTAGTTATTTTATTTTATTTTATTTTCTGGAAGGTGATCAATCAAAGATCAATGGATGTTTTTTATAATGTCAATCCCGAACAAGTGGTGTCAGAGCCCACATTTTAGATTGACCATGTTTTAAGAAATCTTCACGTTGTCCAAATATTAAAATTCTAGGTTTTAATTTTAGAAAATATGTATGGATATGTATCGTTTGTACTAACATGGTTTTGTAGACTTTTAATAGTTAATTCCTTCCATCAGGGTCACACGAATGTATGTTATGTGAATGGATCCGGCGGTGGTTTATCCGTAGTTAATTTTCTCCCAGATTCAATTTGGTTTTAATAATTAGAGTTTTTAATTATTTCATTTCATTCTTGTATATTGAGGAGTCTGTGACGCGATGAAATTATTTTAATCCTATTATGTAATTAGGTTTGATGTTGGAGGAGGTTCCATGGGTATTGGTTCAATCATCCTCGGATATGAAGGTTCAAACATGGAGTTTGGAGTTACAAAAAATATGCATAAAGAAAACAAGGAAGAACTGGGATCTGGCGGACCACCGCTATAGAGGTTGGTCGTCACCATTATAGCAGCATACGTAACCGCAATACTGATTTGAAGATTGGAGAAAGGCTTTTTGCTTCGTGTTGGATTATTTCTCTCTAGAAAGTTATTTGTGTGCATATTCTTTTTTAACTAATATTCCCAGATGATTGCAACTCTATCTTTCCAATACTTGAACATGAGTAGACTCTGTAGGGAGTGTTTGTCAAATAAGGACTTTCCACAAGGAAGAATTTTTAAGCAATGACGGAAAGGGACTTTATTTTTTTATAACAAATTGCATGTAATTTTATATCAAATTACATTTACAACATGAAATTTGATATCAAATTACATGGGACACCCAATTGTATTGACAACAGGGATTTTATTTTGAGACCGAACTAAATCACGATTTATCTTGAAAAATCTATTTTATTTATTATTTTCTAAATTCAATTTAACCAGATAATTAATTTAATATATAAATTAAATTATGACTGTAAGGACAAATTTTCAAATTGAGTCCGTCGTATAGTTTTGACTTATTCCCGGAACAAAACACGTTTGAGTCATAAGTAGTATTTTTATTGGCACGATCCCACATAAATTATGCCGTGTTAAAGTTTATTGAAGACGTTGCAGCAAAGATTAAAGGAATTATATATGCCAAAGGTTTAACTAGTGCAAGTTTATTCGTCTTAAAGTTCAATTGTATTCCGAGATCACTCAGGTATGAATGCATAATTTTAATGGGACTCAAAATTTAATTTTTATGAGGATAAGGATGTTATTTTATTAAATAAATGGTTTTAAAATGTTTTATAAGTGTTTGAAATGTTTTACAATTGATTTTAATCTGATAAGGACGAATTAGAGTATAGTTTTTTTGGGACTCAAATTCGCACGTCGCTCGGACGACATCAAACAACATCAGCAATCGTTCGAGCGAGATCACCATGTCGTTCGAATGACATGGGCATTTCGTTCGAGTGATGGCTTCGTCATTCGAGCGAGCCACCGTCTTAGGAAAAATATATATAGGCGTGTTTTCTTCAGATTTCGTAAGTGTGCATTCTGGAAAAAATGTTTAAGAACCACTACGTTTTTGTACACATGTTTTCTAAGGTTTTCAAAAATAAATGCATCCTTAGAGTTTTAAAGATCGGAGTTATCATTAATATATGCTATAGTGATCTTTGTGGCACCAAATTGGAGTTTGTTCTATACATGAACATTGTTGGTTTTGCGGTGAAGATTCGGTGGAGTTCAATTTCAACGTCCTAGACGTTACAAGTTATATCGGTGGACACGGAGACATATGTGGATGCTTGTGTTATAAAGAGGTATCGTGGAAGAAGGACTTTCTGAATGGGAACTATAAGAGGAGTGTTTAAAGATCAAAAGAGATTCAAGTCTCATGAGGATCTTTATTGTCTGGCTCAGGTCGTCCGAGGTTTTTTTCCCTCTGTGGTTTCCTCGTACATCTGAGGTTGTGAGTTTTCTTTTCTTTACTTTATTTTACTTGCTTGAATCACTAAATGGATGTTTATGATTAATCAAGATAAAATTTGGTTAAGTTAAAATTGGTTCACAATTTGGTGCAAATTAAAAAATTGGAAAAAGGTTTTTCACAAAAAGAGAATTTTGTTTTGTCATCCTTAAAATACTTTCCGCTTAAGAAATAAAAAGGGACCATCAAATTGGTATCAGAGCCTGTTTCACTCATTTATTCTGTAGATCCTTGTATTGTTATTTTTGGGTGATTGTTTATTTATCTCTCTGAGTTTGTTCATCTTTTTCTTTATGGATTCTCAAAGTTTTGAGGAATTAAATATGTTGAATTTAAAGTTTGCTAAACGAATTGATGTTTTGGAGGAAGAAAAATCTCATTTTTAAAAATATGATTGAATATTTGCAAACGTTTCAAATTCAAAGAGATACGATTCGTGAGAAATTTGGAGTTTATATAATAACTTTGAATCTTTAAAAGTTTCCAAAATGGAGAGTGATGACAAAGTTCGCTTTTTAGAAAAAGAGTTAGAGGACTTGAGAATTACCAGGATTTGTGTCGTTGAGGAAAATATTTTGATAAATAATTTTGTGGCACGAGAGAAGACTCTTAGGGATAAGTTTGCTCACATTTAGGGGGAGAGAGATAACCCTCTAGGGGTAATTGAAAATCTAAAGAAGGAGTCCCGAAAGTTTGAGGAGTCTAATCGTTTACTTGAGTCAAAAGTTTTGAAGTTGAAAAATGATTTAAATGACTCGAGTAGTGACGGTAGCGACTTATCTTGTTCTGGTGGCTCGAATGTCAAAGCCAAAACCATAGTCTATTTGAGAGTGCTAACCACATCCGAGGGTGTTAGAAAAGGTCAACCTAAAGGTCTTGTTCCTTATCGTGTTTTCACATGTTCGCATTGTGGTAGGAAAGTTCACCTTAGGAATTTTTGCTATGATCTTAGACAAGACCCTGGGAACTTTAAACGTAATGTCCCTTCAGTTCCCCAAACACATTTTGTTAGGTATACATCGGTTTGGGTTAGGAAATCCGTTTTGGAGATGTTAAATGCTTCGATGGTTGATTCTCACATGCATTCACATGATTCTTCACTTAGTATTTCTTATGGATAGTTGCTTGCATGTTTGGCATACGCTAGTCTTTGCTTTATGATTTATATCTTGCTAGTGTTATGTCATATATATGATTTTATATTATATTTTTTTTTTTATTAAGTCTTGTTTGGAAAACAAAAAAAAAATTGCTATTATTTGAGTCAAAATATGTTGAAAAACCAAAAAGATTTTCATTTTGTTTAGTTGACATGTTTGATGCGGCATATTGGTGGGCTTGGACCCCCTTCCTTTCATTATCCATGTGGCTAGGACATTTGGTTATAATTATTGATACTTAGAATGATCTTAACCATTGTAGTATGGGGTTGTTTCGAAGTTGATATGCCTTTTGATTCGACTTTGTATATATGCCATATTTGCACACGTGCACGAGTTTATATGGATGTTTGACATCTCTTGTATATTTGAGCTTTTTGAGACGTTCTTATCTCAATTTCGTCATTTATGCGTAAGTAGACATAAGGAGGAGGTGTGCATGTAAGAACCGTTGACCATGAGGATTGTAATTAAGCAAAAATGATGAGTGTTCTCGGGAAAGGCTGCGTGAGTGTAAAATTGACTCGTCGTGAAAGCCACCGTTTAAAAGAGCCCGAAAACAATTAAAGGCAATAAAAGAATCATATGCCAAAATATGGGCCAAATTAGTTTATTTTCACTCCATAAGAAAATATGACATATATTTGAGGGAGTTTGGATGGATGAATTAAATGGGTTTTCACCACGAATCCTAACGTTGAAAAATCGTGTCATGACGCTATTATTTGTAAAATCGTCAATATTCCGAATTTGTGTGCATGTTTGATTGTTTAGTTCATTTAGCTCACACTTTAATTGTCATATATGACTAAATTAAAGTTTGATGATTTATAATTATCAATTAGAGCTTCTTGATCATTTTGATGTGTTAGAATTGTGATTCATTTGTTGTGTTTCACGTCCATACATTCCATGAGTGTGAGCATATCTATACTATCTTAGCATGTAACTCACATTTGGTTTTGTGTTTTCTCAGTTTTGGTATTGTTTTGCAGTTATGAGCCCCTTCTTTTTAGATTTTTCAAAAAATGTTTTCACAGGGCAACACTATTTAACCTTCTGAACTGGAACTGGGAATTTCGATTGCTCGTTCGAGCGACAATTGCGTGTCGCGCGAAGTTATCGTTCTAATGACAGGGTTTTATCGTTTGAGTGACACATCATCTTCCTTTGAGCGACTAGACTGGATTTGGTGTTTATTCTATTTTAGTACTGTAAACACCACATTATAGGACCCCCTAAGTCTCTCCTTAGGCTCCTAGAACTTCACCTTTCCATCGCAAACCTAGGTCGCACTCCAAGTACCGATTTAGAGACCATCGGGCGCCCCCATGACCCATTTGACTCCGGTCAACTCTTTCGTCAGAGCGAAAGTGCTTTGAATCTTTGAAGGGATCCGAAACCCCTTTCCAACGGTCCACCCCATGCATGAATCGACATAATGGTTCAGACAAATGGACCATTTCACTACTAAAAACTGATTTAGAGGCCATCGGGCGCTCCCAGGCCCCGAATTGACCCCAATAAACTCCAACGTTAGAGCTAAAGCTCTTTGAATACTCTAACATCACTAAAACCCTTTCCAACGGTCCTCCCCGTGGATGAAACCGCATATACCTTTCAGACGAACGATCAGTTTCCCCCCGAAATTGATCTGGAGTCCACCGGGCGATCCCGGACTCCGTTTGACCCAAGTCATCTCTTTAGCTCGAAGGAAACTGAATGAATCTCTGAAGGGAACTAAATACCCTTTCTAACAATCATCCCCGTGCGCGATTCTGACCTACGGTGCGAACGAATGAGTCGTTTTACTCCGAGAGGTCAACGGGCGCTTTCGGGCCACGGTTGACCAAGTTTGACTTTCTGAACCTCTTTGGAATGTCAAAGTGCATCTCCTAACCTTTCCAACGGTCGACCCCGTGCTCGATTCTGACTTACCACATGGACAAATGATTCGTTTGCGTCCAACGATCTCCCGCCCAAAGGACTGACGTGCGCTTTCAAACCATATTTGACCCAAAGTCAACTCTCGGGCTCGGGAGTGGTCCCAAGGACTTTCAAAGGCCTCTGAAATACCTTTCTAACGATATGCCCTGTGCACGATTCGGATCAACGGTTTGTTCTTCACAGACATTTTTTTTTAAAAAGTTCGCACGAGACTACCCATTGATAGGCCCTGAACCCTGTATATTCACTCAGTGTCAAGGGTGCCCTGCCGATAGGCACCCCCTGGGGTAAGCCGATCGGCTCCCCCCTGACCCTATAAGTAAGGGTCATGGCCTCATTCCCAAGACCCACAGCAAACCCATCAGCATCAGTGATCTCAATAACATTCTCTCGAAGTCAGTTGAAACCTAAATACCGATCCTTTTCATACCCAATTTGGCAAATATCCTTCTCTCTCATCAACATCCATCAAAATTCAAAGGAGTTCATCCAAGATCCAAGCACAAGCTCCAAAAAAGGTCCAATTCCTTCTCCTCATCTTTTAAATCTCGTGTTTTCACATAAATTACTTTAGATTCATAACCTAGTTTCACTCTAGTTCATACACATTAACATCTACGCTTTTATTAGTATATTGCACGTACTCTAATTTCATAAAAAAAACAAAAACGAATAAAAGAGGGTTACACCCGTAAATTTCGAAGGGAATTATCCACCACACTTTTTTTCCAAAACTCGAAACACATTTTCTACATGCACACACCTAATAAAATTTCGTTCGAATCTATGGGATAAACCCCACCCCTATTCTATATTCGAACTACGTGTACTTTGATGCCTTTATAGGCTACGTAGGTGTCTCGGATCAAAATTCGAGACTCAAGTCTAATTTTTCAGTTTTCCAATTTCTCTTATTTTCCAAATTTCCCAAAATCCCTCATTTTTGTCATACATATACATATATCATGCTTATTCGCATCTCATCCCACATATATTATCGTTTCCCAATAACGATCAATAACTTGATGAACGCTCATATTCTATCTTCTACATTCATTACTATTTTTGAAATATTCCTATAGATGACCTCACCTTATCTTTTTCATGATATGGGTCGAACGATTCCAATCTCCATTATATAAATACATGCACACACTTCACGGGGATAAAGGAGAACATTAACATTTGCCCATAAGAGATCCAAAGTGCGGGATGGGTGCCTAACACCTTCCCATTCCGTAACTTAGCCCCCGGACCTTCGATTTATTAGTTTCGCATGTATCAGTTTGTCCTTGATGTCGTTCTCTCGAAGTGGCAACATATTCTTTTGCCTGTTTTGAGCAAAATAGGATGGAGGCTCTATCTCTTCATATTCACCCCACACCAACGACGACTGAAGAACCTTTTTGAAGATAAGGGTGGGAGACTGTGATGCAATTCTTCCTCAGGGGTTTTTCCCGTAAATGGAGAGTCACTTCTTGATGGTCGCTGGTCCAGGAGCGCGCAGTTAGCCTAAGAGTTATGAATCTCACCTTCCATTGGCCAACTACCTTCGACGCATATCGAACGGTTCCCCCCGATTGTACCGCTTAACCGAAGTCATGGAAGGAGGTATATCGCAGGGAAGCCATTCACGTACGTCGAGTGTATCGAATTCGCTCTCACACGTACCATCCCCACGAGGTATATAGTGAGGAAATTCACGTACACTCAGGAGTATCAAATAGCTTGTCCATACGTACCGATTTCCCTCAAAAGCAAGACGTATATCATGGAAGTCACGCCAAGGGAGGGGAACCCTTTCCAATTCACCCAACCAACTGCATACCCGCATATAGGTGTCAAGCCTAGGACATATATGTTAGATTGCCGATTTAGACCCAAAACTCTGCCGAAATTCCCAGTCGGTCTACCGCCCAAATTTTTGCGCAATTTCAAAATGCAACCCTGTCCGTGAGCCTGGTTACAAGTCCAACCATAGCTTTATATATGTTGCAAACCCAATTTTTTCAGGCTCGAGTCCCGTCCAGCATTTCATTTTGCATTTAGGAGAACTTAATACAAGTGGGAACCTAATAAATATAACAATCATGCTGAGACCCGTCTCTAGTCTTTTTCTCTCTCTTTTTCCCAAAAAGCATCCAAAAATATTTTTTCTCTTTTATCAAAAATACCAAAAACAATTCGTTCTCATCTTTTCCAAAAATGTCAAAAATATTTTCCTCATTTTTTTCCAAAAATAATGAATTTCCTTTTTTCTTTTTCGAAAATAAATTCCAAATTTTCTTCTTAGGTCGATCACATGCCCTTGTCCTGGCTCCCTATTGGCTTCGGTCTTCAGTCAAACCACCCCGAAGTTATGTCAGTCCCTTTACTTCCTCTGAGTCCGAGACTCACCCACCTTCCATGGATAATACGGATTAAGTGCCGATTGTACATCCAAATTTGTTGACAATTCTGGCTAATCTCACTGCCAAAATTGACAACCTTCAAACCGAGGTTCATGAGATGCAAAGAAATCGAGTCCCTATCCCCAAAGACCTTGAGGTTATTATCCCTCGTGCCATGAGTCCGCCTGCACCCGAGCCTATATGGGTTCCCTAAGAATACCACCATGCTCCACGTGCTCCTCCTGCTAATAAGCTGCAATCAACCCAACTTCCCATGCTAAACCTTGCTCAAACTGGGGTTAATTTACCCGTAACTGTTGATTAGAAAAAGGAAGAACTAAACAAGGTCAAGGAAGACCTCAAGATGCTAACCAAGAAATTCGAACAAGTTAGAATCTCTGGGAACTACATGGATTACACCCACATGTCTCCCTATCCTAAATCCAAGTTACCGGAAAAATTCAAGATGCCCAATATTGAGAAGTTTGGAGGCAGTGCACCCCCGATCGTTCATCTCCGCAGCTATCACCGAGCCATGACTCTCCTAGGGGCTTTCGAAGAAATAATGGCTCAAACGTTCTAGCAGACTTTGAAAGATAGCACCCTCCGTTGGTTCCTATCCCTTCAAGAATCCAGAATCCGCAGTTGGGAAGATGTTGCCCGTGAGTTCATGTCACAATATAAGTACAATGAGGAGATAAAGGTTACCTAACGTGACTTAGAGCTACTTAAACAGAATCTCAGGGAATCAGTCAGCAACTTCATAGCAAGATGGAGAGAAAAAGAAGGTACCATGACCAACCGACCCTCTGAAGAATAACAAGTTATCATCGTAAAGAACTTACTACCTCATGTCCGAGCAATCATGGGAGGATAGTATTACCCTCACTTCCTAGCCCTCCGAGAAGCAGGAGTAGAAATAGAAGAAGGTCTTGTTAAGACAGAAGTTGAATCGAAGAAAATCTCTGGATAGTTTTCTCCTAGAAAGTTTGAAAAGTCTGTTAGTACCCAGTCTCTACTATCAATAACATCTCTCACATGTCGCTTTATGGGTGCCAGAAAGTCACCCAAACCCAATTCGGAAGGAATATACCGAGCTTTACGCTTCTCTCTCCAAAGTCTACCAGGCTCTCTTGAACCGAAACCTGATCAAACCCTTCGACCCTCGTCCGTTACCAAATCCACTTTCGAAGAATTTCAAACCTGATGCCCATTGTGACTATCACCAAACTGCTGGCCATACCATCGACCAATGTTTCCATCTCAGAAACACAATCCAAAGCCTAATTGACCGGGTTATCATCGCCCCAGTAACTAACCCTAAACCAAACACTACCCATAATCCACTCCCGAATCATGCAAATACCCTCTTCCTAGAAGCAGACTCAGAACTCGACCCACCTACCCAAATCATGCCAAATAAATCACCAGTCATACCCATATACTCTCCTAAGCCTCTCCAAACATGCCCATATTTCCTTACACCCTACTAGCATTGCCGACTAAACCTTATCACTCCTCACCAGAGCATGCGTCGCTGTCCATACCTGCTCTGGAGGTAACGATATGGGATTATCAAAAGTACTGAACCAACTCCTATAGTTCGGGCTGAAATTACCCTCCCAAATGACCATCGACTGTTAAAGATTCAGTGGGTTGTTCTTAGAAGCTCGAAAATAGGCCCGAGAGTCGGACAACTGGGTAGTGCCAGCCGACGAAGTCAGTATATATGACCTGGTCCGGATCATGGTAGATTTATTTCGACATACTGGTGATATTTGTAGTATATTCGAGCTGCTCGATGCTTTGAAATTACAAGGGCACTTGTGCCCTCAGTCTTGCATTTCCCTTTCGAGTGGGAGGAATTATACGAAGAGGCCATAGAAGTTGTAGAGTGTGTTAACTTTGTATGGAAAGACAATATCATTGCCACCGGATGGGGGGATGATTTCGAAGACTCAGATGAAGGTCCAGATTCTATAAAGACTAGTCTGATAGCCAACCTATGCGGAGTGATATCATTCGAGGAGCTGTCTGGAGAGATCAACCAAGTAGTTGAACAACCCGATATCGATGAAGAAATAGGGTTTCTATTTTTCCCCTCTTTCGTGAACCACATGGCCAGGTTAGGGATACATTACGAGAATCCAAGCTTACAACCATAAGCAAACGATAAACGGAAAGGTGTTGAGAATATCCTTATGCCAGAAATGACTCTTGAAGAAAGTAAGGTCAACTGAAGAAGACCTAAGCTAACATCACTCTATGTGGACTTTTCATGTCTTCCTAACTACATCGAAATGCCTTGATCAAGCTACTCAAAGGACCTACAGTTCCTCCCTCAACCACACCAGAAGAAGCAGTTAACCTAGTTAGATCCTTGACCTCTACTCGAATGCTCTCCTTTTTGGAATAGGAAATCCCTAAGAACAATCCCAACCACAATCATGCTCTTAATATCTCTGTTGAAGTTATGGGGAAAATTGTCCCCCTCTCACTCATCGACAACGGATCAGATCTGAATGTTTGCCCGTTAAGAACCCTCAATTGACTGGGATTGAAAGCGAGTGACCTTGCTACAACCTCTGATGTCGTGCGTGCCTACGACAACACCTGTCGAGAAGTAATGGGATCTATAAAGCTTGCAATAAGGGTTGGCCCTATAAATCCTGTTACTAAATTCCAAGTCATCGACATCCCAGCCTATTTTAATCTGCTGCTCGGATGACCGTCGCTCCACAGCATCAAAGGGGTGTCTTATTCCCTTCATCAGAAATTGAAGTTCTTTGCCAATGGAAAGGTTATCGCCATCTAGGGAGACAGTGAAAACACCGAGAATGCAAGCACCAGTAATCCGATACTTGAGATACAACACGGGGTAAACGATATGTTGTTATCAGGCTTCTAGGTCGAACCACTCCTACTCCCAACAGGGGACGACTTCAAAGATCGGGTTTGTCCAGAATATGATCCTCGTGGAAATGTCAATGTAATCCAAATGTTCAAGAACATGCATTTCATGCCCGGACTGAGGGGGCGAAGATTTCCCCTTCTGCAGCTTCCCTAAACCTTGGTATGACCCTATAGACAAAAGTATGAAACCAGGAATGGAGATCTTTTTTCAAGACAACTACTCGAGGGACAAAAGTTCCCAACACTGTGTACAACCACTCGCTGAAGAGATCGTAATTGATACCAGGGATTCTGAGGACAGCGAGTCCGAGGACTCTTTCAACTTGCAAATACTAGGGATGGAACTCTGCATGATTCACTTAGGGACTACAACATCTAATCCATCCTACCTCATCAAATATGTTGATATACCTCTTCTCAACTGGCATACTGCACCTATGCCACCTGTTGATATTCAACCTAACCCCGATGTTTATCCCCTTTCCCCTTTAGTTGTTTCCTCTCACTCTGATGTAATCTAGACCTCCTTTGATGAGGCTCTCAATGTTGTTTTTCCTATCAATAAAATAAATGAAGATTTTAGTATCTTGTTATGCCTTACATTAATTGTCTTGATTCTAATCAAACTCTTGATGATGATGACTTTGCAAATGAATAATTCTTAACTGATCTAAATAAGGTTAAGAACAAACAGCATAATTGTGTTCAAGTTAATGAAGATGAAATTGTTGTTATTAATCTCGGTTCTAGTAGCCAAATGCGCGAAATTAGGATAGGGGCTACCCTTAATGAGCATGAGCGCATGCAACTCTAAGATCTACGGAAGGAATTCATGGATGTCTTCGCATGGTCCTACGATGATATACTCAGTATTGACCCTGAGATAGCACAACATGAGATTCCAACTCTCCCAGAATGTAAATCGGTCAAACAGAAGCTGCAAAAGCTCCGCACCGAATGGTCACTCAAAGTGAAAGAAGAAGTAGTCAAGAAATTGAGTGTAGGCTTCATTCGAGTAATTGAATATCCTACATAGCTAGATAATGTCATACATGTGCCGAAATTAGGAAGAAAGGTTCGCATATGTGTCGACCACCGAGACTTAAACAAGGCCTCTCCAAAGGATGATTACAAGCAACCCAACATCGATATGATTGTGGACAATACATCCAGTCACAATCTCAAGTCATTAGTTGACGGGTTTGCTGGATATAACCAGGTCAAGATGAACCCTAATCATCAAGAGAAAACTGCATTTATCACCTCTTGGGGAACCTTTTGCCAATGTCATGTTATTTGGTCTCAAGAACACATGGGCTACCTACCAAAGGGTTACCACAACCGTTCTACATGATCTGATACACAAGTCGAGGTCTATGTAGATGACGTGATTATTAAGTCCAAGAATTGAGAAGAGCATGTTACCTCTCTTCAAAAATTCTTTGAACGACTATGACAGTACCAAATACGGCTTAACCCACAGAAATGTGTCTTCGGCATTACCAAAGGGAAACTCTTGGGATTGATAGTCAGTGAGAAAGGGATAAAAGAAGATCCTACCAAGATAAAAGCCATACTTGAGATGCCACCTCCCCGAACGAAGAAAGAAGTCTGAGGATTCCTTGGGAAATTATAGTACATTAGTCGATTCATCAGCCAATTGACTTCCATCTGTGAACCCATCTTCAAAATCCTCCGATGGGATTCAACAAAGGTTTGGAATGAAGCTTGCCAAGAAGCATTTAACCTAAATAAGTAATACCTAACCCGACCTCTGGTGCTTATGCCATCGCAGCCTGGTCTTCCCTTACTCCTGTACCTAACCGTGACCGATACTACAGTCGGGGTTGTGCTAGCTCAATAACTTTAAGACACCCGCAAAGATAAGGCTATCTACTATGCCAGTCGAAAATTGGTCAGTTATGAGGTCAACTACACCGCCTTGGAAAAATCATGTGTCTCTCTTGTCTGGGTTACCCAAAAGTTATGGCACTACGTTCTCGGCTTCCCTATTAGACTCGTATCTCAAATGGACCCCATCAAGTACCTACTTGAGAAGACCGTCATATCCAGCCGAATGGCCCGTTGGTTGATGCTTATAGCCTATTTTGATATCACCTATGTCACACAGAATTCCATGAAAGGAAGATCCATCTCCGACTACCTTGCTAACTACCCTATGAAAGAAGTCGATGTCTAGATTTCTGAATTCCCAGACGAGAATATCCTTTGCGCCTTCCAAGAAGATCTTCGATGAAAAATGTTCTTTGATGGCACTGCCAATAAAAAAGGATATGGCATTGGAATCCTCCTAATTTCCCCTGATGACTCCCACACTCCCATTGCCTTAAAATTGGATTTCCCCTGCACGAATAACATGACTGAATACGAGGCATGCACGGTAGGTCTCAAAGTTTCCCTCCAGAAAGGAATATGATACCTCGATGTCTATGGGATTCAACCCTCATCATCGGTCAAGTACTCAAGAAATGGAAAGTCAAGGATGAGAAACTCTTACCCTTCGATGCCCACCTTGAAGAACTGGCTTCCCAATTCTAAGAAATCACCTTCCACTACCTGCCCCGAGCAAAAAACAACCTGGATGATGCCCTTGCCACCTTAGCCTCCATGATTAGCATGCCCAAAGTAATAACCATGACACCTTTCCTTATCCATAAATAAGAAAACTAACCCACTGCTGCTGCATCGAGCTCAGCACGGAGGAAGAACCCGAAATAGCCAACTGCTGGTAATAAGTAATTTGGCGCCTCCTCAAACACGGTAGGTATCCTCAAGGATCTGACATAAAAGATCGAGCAACTTTGTATAGACTCGTTGTCGAGTACATTATCTATGATAAAGAATTGTTTAAGATAAATTTTAATGGAACCTATTTACACTGCATCGCAGGGGTTGACATTAAAGAGATAATGCAGAAAATCCATAGAGGGAAATGCGAACCCCACATGAATGGCCATATGCTTACCAGAAAGATCATTCGATAGGGATACTACTGAACTACCATGGTTCAGGATTGCACAACCTACGTTCGAAGATATCTCAAATTCCAACAGTTCTCCAATCTACAGCATCTGCCTCCACGAGAATTATACAACGTGACTTCTCCCTGGCCATTTTTCACATGGGGCATCGACATCATAAGGAAACTTACACTGAAGGCATCCAATGGGCATGAGTTCATCCTAGTCGGTATTGAATACTTCACCAAATGGGTCGAAGCTGAGTCATACGCAGTTCTGAATGCCAAAAAAGTGGCCAAATTCATTAAGAAGAACATCATCTGTCGATATGGGGTCCCACACAAGCTGGTATCAGACAATGGACTACATTTTGAGGAGGTTACGGAAGTGATCAATGAGTATGGGATTCAAAGACATAAATCCTCTCCATACCGGCCTCAAACCAACGGAGTAGTCGAAGTATCCAATAAGAATATCAAAGCCATCATCAGTAAAATGATCGAGATTTATCATGATTGGGCTTACAGGATCCCTACTTCAGTTTGAACCTCTATTGGTATTCCCCTTACTCTCTAGTCTACGGCATGGAATCAGTCCTACCCGTGGAGCTGGAAATACCCTCGCCACACATCATGCTTGAAAGCAAGGTCAGCAAAGAAGACTGGAACCAAAGCCGTCTTGACGAGTTAACCCTCCTACATGAAAGGATATTGAAAGATTTATATCATATACAAGGGTACCATCATCGTATAGCGCGATCCTTCAATAAGAGAGTCAAGAACAGCGGTGTCCGAGAGGGGGACTTAGCCCTCAAAGAAATAGTAGAGACTATCGGGAACCCCAAAGGGAAATTCAAGCCTAATTGGAGCGGCACCTACAATTTTAAGAAGATCATATCGAGTGGCGCTGTTGTGCTCACCAACCTTGACGGAGAAAAAAATGGCGCGTCTAGTCAACCTCGACAGTCTCAAGAAATTCTACCCTTAGTCTGAAATCTCGACACGCTACGACTCTTCTCATCTCCCTTCTATTTTAAGAAAAACTTTCTTCATTTCCCCTACCTAGAACTACGTGGGCCTGATCCTCTAAAAATATTTTCAAAAAAATGAATTTCAAATTTTTTTCAAAACCCTTAGATGTACGTAAGCAACTCGTTCACTTCACATGAGCGCGACCCCTTCTTTATTAAAAAATGCTATATTTTTTCTTTTCTTATCCCCGAGAACGATAGCTCATTTTAACATATACATGAACAAAAGGATTATGTATACCATAGTGATTAGTATAGATAATTCAAAATGCAAAAATTCATCAAAAGGCACAGCTGGATGATCAAAAACTTATTTATTTCATTATTAGAAATTCCCGTACGATTACATCAGCGTAAGGAGTCAAACGACTTCCCTTGCCAATACTAAACCTACCAGATAATAACAAGCCCCCCACTACTCCTGGAAATCACCCCAATTATTCCCACAAAACACAAAACAACACCTATTATAAGAAGCTTCACAAAACCCTACCCACAGCTGCCAGAGGAACCAATACCATCATCACCTGCATCCCGGACTCCCCAAACCTCCCCTGCCTGAATGGAGTATCACAGATGCTCCATAGAGCAATAAGCCTGAACGAGCTTGGGGTAGACCACAACGCCTCCCTCCATGGTGTCAGATATGGCAAACCACATTGGACCAGTCTCCATAGCCAGCATCTTGGTCACTACTTTCTTCTACAACCACTTCATGTAGTCCCCGAAGACATGCCAGACTCTCCCAGTACACTGAGTAGGATGGGTCGACGAACGATAATTCTCCCACAAAAAACCAAGCTGCATGCGCATACGCTTTGTCAGATCCTCCATAGGAAAGAAGTTTGGTGTCCGTGGTGAAACAATTTGCTCCTAACCATATTGGCGCAGCAGCAGCCAAGGAAAGTAGAAAGAGGTCTGCCTAAGGCCAACCAGTCTGACGTACTGGTACTATCTAAGCTCCATAATGGGTAATAGCTCCCCCCACGAAGGCATGGACTAGTGTAAGCCTCAAGTCCTGTGCTCTACAAACCAATTCCCCCAACTCTCAATGTCCAGGGCTACGCTAATGAAACAACGCCAGAAGAAGTTTGGAACCAACGGTAAGGGATACCCAGGTGGGACCACCATACAAAACCTCTCTGACATCCACATAAACAACATTACAGGGTTACCCCTTAGAAAGTCAGAACGACCCTCCCTCCAGGCATCCGGGCCATTCAAGGTCTCCACCAATACCACCGCCACAGGATTGCGACGGTACGACATCCAAGAAACAATAGCAGCCAGTTGGGGGTCCACCAACGTCTCCCCAATCACTAACAGAACTTTTGAAATAATGCCAAAGATGACGGCCCCGGTATATCTGGCATCACCCACGTCCTACGAATGCACGGACTACAAAACAGCTGAGAGGGAAATCATTCCTCCCGTAACCGAGGCCTTGGCCGTTGAAGGAAAAATATGACGAAGCCCAGCCAATAATTCCCTAGGATAACGAGAAAACTCAGGCAGATCAGCGACAATGCTAAGATTTATCATCCAACCCAAAGCAAAAGACATGATCCTCAAGATACCAAAACTCGACAGTCGCCATCAGCATGTTCCACTCAACGGGCCAGTTGCGCCACAAAGAGACTCGCCACATGTGAAAGGTGTCATAATCAACATTATAAGAACACATTTCTTCCAAGGCTTCGAGGTAGTTAGTGAACTCAATGCTACTAGGGAGAGCCACCTTTCAAGTCTATGAGATAGTAAGCAAGTACGAATGTGGAAAAGAAAGAAAGTGAAAGTGTTAGGAGGAAAGCCCCATCCACACCCCCTTTTATACTTGGAAACTCTCAAGTCAAGACAAGGAACCCTGCAGAAATTGGAGAAAAACTTGCTCTACCAAGTACCAAGCAATTGAAGAAAGTGCAATCAAAGCTTTGGATTTATTGGGCTGGACTAACATGTCGATAGGCAGGATAGGGGTCATGCCGATCGGCAACCTCTTATTTTGGGAAATTTCTCTTTTTCCTCTTTTGTCAAAATAAAAAAAAAAAACTCAATAAAAGAATTGTTATCTTAAGGAAATTTTGAATTTCCTTTATACTTTTACTAATCTCATTTTAATAAAATTATTTTCAAATTAATCTTCAAAATTCTTTTTACGGTCTCAGCAGCAAAGCAAAAGGAGCATGTACATTAATCACTGAACCAGGAAAATTAAAAAAAATCATTTTTCGTTTGCATATATTTTGCTATGTTACGTTAACATTTTGCAGGAAAAGTAAGAAAAAATAACGGGACTCAGTCTGTACCCAATCTCTCTCTCTTTCCCTCTCTCTCTCTCTCTCTCGCGGATCCCCCATCCTTATGGCCCTCCCTTTTCCCCCTGCGACAAGATGATGTGTATCCACTTCCAGAGCTCGATCCTTCCCTAGATGAGGCAGAAGACACCTAGCAAGAAGGGATTGAAACCTACTCACGAATATGAGAAGTCGCCGAAGATATCCAATCCCTGATGTCCTTCAGCCAAGTGGTCAAAACACTGATATGCTGCAAGGAAGAATGGAAAAGATCACATCAGTTAAGCACGAGGAAAGAGATAGAAATCAAGGAAATAAAAAAAAACGTACCGCGGGCCGAAGGACCTCCTTCGTCAGGCCCAACTCCTTCGAGTCCATCGCATGAGGGCGATGCGGTAGACGCACAGATCCCTCATTAGCATGTCGAAGGTTGTAACTAGAAGAATGCAGCCGCACAAAAGAAGGCCATGAAGTCGTCGTCGCTGCCGCTGACGTAGCTACACCACCTGCGCTATGAGAAGATCCCACCTGCTGACTCGAGCCCGTCCTAGGGAGAGGCGTCATATCATAAATTCTAGGGGACATCAGCCAACTCGTGACGAATTCCAGATAATCATATATCACCGCTTTATCAGTATATAGGGAGTATGCGTCTCCCATCATCGCAGTCACCCAGGCATCATTAAACATCACTCGTACATGCCTCGTGAACATAAGGAGACTCGTTGGCGACACCACGACCTCGTCCTCCATAATCTGATGGACTAACCTCTCCCCAAGATACCAGGAGTAGTTGAACACATGCACCAGTAGGCACCGCATTTGCGAATGTCCCCCAGTCACCCCGGTGTGCTGAATAGCCGTCCCCCGGGGATAAAAGGTCACCTGCAAATCCCCAGCAAAAGCGAAGGACCAGTATCAATAAAATGGCACCAAAGGAAAAGAACAGTATCAAGGATAAAAGAATGATTTTTTTCTTTTTTTTAAAGGGGTCGCGCGAATGCAAGCCCCAAGGGGCATTCAAGATCTGACGCACTGCCTCTAGAGAAAAGTTCTTCTTCGATTGCCTATTAGACCTCCGCCAAAGGAATACCCAAAAAAAGTCCCCAACGGAGTCATCCTTCAAAGAAATTAGTTGGGTGTTCAACCCAATCACCTCATAGAACCACGTCTGCAAAGGATAAGGATCGACATTTAAGAAATAAAAAATAAGTGCATGAATGGAAAATGTGAATGCATAAAGGAAAATGCGCAAAATAAAGAATACCTCCAGAAAATATGTTGCCCCAGTAAAAGTCGACCGGCAGCACCGGCTGAATGCATCCAAAGAATAGTAAAGGGTCACCAAAGTCAGGCTCCCCAGTCATAGAAGCGGATGTTCGAAAACACACTCAGAAATGGCAGAAATCACAAATGGACGACATCGCCACCAGAAAACCCCCTAACACCAGCAAGATAAATAAGCGGTCAATCTAACGCACCTGTTGCTCGTCGTTCTCGTCAACCCTCCTCCTCAGTAAAAACTGCCTCAAAGAATATAAGCGGAGGGAATCTCAAGAAACTACCCTCTCCACGTCACCAAGAACCACCGTCACCGCCTCATGCGTCACCCTCAGCGTCCTGTCCACCTCAATCTGGGCACCCTCACAGTCCAACTCCAGCAACTACTGAACATCAATGGGAGTTACCGTCATCTCCCTAAAGCCAAAATAGAAGATGTGGATAGTGTCCCACCACCTCTCTCCCAAAGCACATAGAACCGCAGTGGAGCGAGGTGTCTCATCCAAAGTCGATGCTAGTCTCCCAAAACTCGCAGAGGACACCATCCAGCACACTACAACAAGAAACGTCCTTGAGCCCTGTCATACCACGGGCACGAATAGTCGACATTGAGATGTCAGACTCTCAAGAAATAAAGAAAACCCTTGTCAAATTCAGGAAATAAAGCAATCTCGTCAAGAAAAGAATAAGGGAATACCAAGAGTCATGCAATACTTACATAGCCACCAGGGTTCACCACCCTTGAAGAGCAATGACGCGAAGGTTCGTGCAGAAGACTCTGATCATCTGCCACAGGCTCAAACGAGTCGAAAGAATTCTCGCTACCCAATGCTAGGGGCACCCTATCCCTCCACTCCAACCCTGCCGAGTCATCGACATTGAGCGACGCCATATGGGTTGCACTACTTGACAAGTTATCCCTTTTATACGTTAGGACGATTTGCATAGGTTTATAGCAGAAGAAAAGAAGTCAGAAAGCTGTGAAAAATGAGGAGATCCCGCCCCCTTTTTATAGGAGGTTAAGGGTCATGTCGATCGACAGTCCCCTCCACCCACTGATCAACACTGAGCCTTTCACCTACTCGAGGCATCCCAAAAGTTTGTGCCAATGCCGATTGGCACACCTCCGTCTATGCCAATCGGTATAACTTTTAAATTTTCACACAAAAAGTCCAAAACAAATACCAGAAAATCCCGAAAAATTTCCAAAAAATTCCTAAAATTGTCAAATCCATTCTAGCACCGTGTTCACCAAGGAAAACTTTTTTAACACCCCCAACAGAATTCCAGAGAACCATTATCCCCAGAAACTTCTCCAAAGGACACTCCAAAATTTTCCCCATCTACAAAATCCTCGGATCATTCACTATTCCCCAGCGGAACCTAAAATTTAATCCTCATCCCTAGTGTAATTCCCAAATTTCTCGAAGGAAAAGTACACCTCTCTTGGTCAGAATTGACCTCGATCTTACATTGTCATCTTAGTTAGGTCAGAATTGACTTCGGTCCTCGGTCGTCACCTCTCTTAGGTCAGAATTGACCTCGGTCTTGGATTGTCACCTTAGTTAGGTTAGAATTGACCTCGAGAATTAATCTCGGTCTTGGATCGTCACCTTAGTTAGGTTAGAATTGACCTCGATCCTCGGTCGTCACCTCTCTCAGGTCAGAATTGACCACGATCTTGGATCGTCACCTCAGTTAGGTTAGAATTGACCTCGGTCCTTGATCGTCACCTCTTTTAGGTCATAATTGACTTTAACCCTCTGAATTAGTCATCCACATCCCTTAGGTTCGCAGAACTGACCTCCCTCCATCATATGGTGTCTATTCGATGGCCATTACTTGTTCAAAGTTCACCCATCGAAGGGCTTTTTATACACCACATTCTAGGACACCATAAGTCTCTCCTTATGTTCCTAGCACTTACCCTTTCCATCGCAAACCTAGGTCGCACTCTGAGTACCGATCTAGAGACTATCGGGCACCCTCGGGCCCCATTTAACCCCGATCAACTCTTTCGTCAGAGAGAAACCTCTTTGAAGGTCTCTGAAACCCCTTTCTAAATATCCACCCCGTGCGCGAATCAGAATAACGGTTTAGACAAACGAACCATTTCATTACCGAAAACTGATTCAGAGGCCATCAGGTGCTCCCGGGCCCCGAATTGACCCCAATCAACTCTACTGTCAGAGTGAAATCCCTCTGAATATTCGAAGGGCACTAAAACCCCTTTCCAACGGTCCACCCCATGCATGAAACAGCATAACCGTTCGGATGAACGATCAATTTTCCCCCAAAAATCAATCTAGAGGCCACCAGGCACTCCCGGACTCTGTTTGATCAAAGTCAACTCTTCAGCTCGAATGAGAATGAATGAATCTCCTAAGGGAACTGAATACCCTTTCTAACGATCTGCCCCATGCACGATTTTGACCTACGATGCGGACGAACGAGTCGTTTTACTCTGAGAGGTCATTGGGCGCTTTCGAGCCCCGGTTGACCAAGGTTAACTTTTCGAAACAAGCGAAACTCTTTGGAATGTCAAAGTACATCTCCTAAACTTTCCAACGGTCCACCTCGTGCATGATTCTGACTTACCACACGGACGAACGATTCGTTTGCGTTTGGTGATCTCCCGCCTAAAGGACCGACGTGCACTTTCGAGCTACATTTGATCCAAAGTCAACTCCCGGACCCGGGAGTAGTCCAAAGGACTCTCGAAGGCCACTAAAATAATTTTCTAACGGTATGTCCCGTGTGCGATTCGAATCAACTATTTGTTCTCTACAATTATTTTTCTAGAAAAAATCCGCACGAGACTGCCAATTGGCAGGCCTGAACCCCACCTATCGGCACAGTGTCAAGGGTAACCTGCCAATAGGCACCCCCGGGGTACACCGATCGGCACCGCCCTAACTCTATAAATAAGTTCCATGACCTCATTCCCAAAACACACAGCAACCCCATTAACATCAGTGATCTCAGCAATATTCTCCCAAAGTCAACGAAGTTCCATATGAGAAGTTCCATTCAAGCCGAAACACCAATCCTTTTCACACCCAATTTGGCAAATATCCTTCTCTATCATCAACATTCAAGAGATTTCATCCAATATCCAAGCTCAAACTCCAAAGAATGTCCAATTCCTTCTCCTCGTCTTTTAAATCTCTTGTTTTTACATAAATTACTTTAGATTCATAATCTAGTTTCACTCTAGTTCATACACATTAACATCTACGCTTTTATTAGTATATTGTACGTACTCTATTTTTCATAAAAAAACAAAAACAAATAAAAGAGGGTTACACCCATAAATTCCGAATGGAATTATCCACCACAATTTTTCCAAAACTAGAAACACATTTTCTACATGCACACACCTAATAAAATTTCGTTCGAATATATGGGATAAAACCCACCCCTATTCTATATTCAAACTACGTGGACTTTGATGCCTTTATAGGCTACATAAGCATCTCGGATCAAAATTCGAGACTCGAGTCCAATTTTTCAATTTTTTAATTTCTCTTATTTTTTAAATTTCTCAAAATCCCTCATTTTTATCACACATATACATATATCATGCTTGTTCGCGTCTCATCCCACATATATTATCGTTTTCTAATAACGATCAATATCTCAATGAACGCTCATATTCTATCTTCTACATTCATTACTATTTTGGGAATATTCATATGGATGACCTCACCCTATCTTTTTCATGGTATGGGTCGAACAATTTCAATCTCCATTATATAAACACATGCGCACACTTCACGGGGATAAAGGAAAATATTAACATTTGCCTATGAGAGATCGAAAGGGTGGGATGGGTGCGTAACACCTTTCCATTTAGTAACTTAGCCCCCGAACCTTCGATCTATTAGTTTCTCATGTATCAGTTTGCCCATGATACCGCTCTCTTGAAGTGGCAACATATTCTTTTGACTAGTTTGAGCAAAATAGGCTGGCGACTCTATCTCTTCACATTCACCCCACACCAATGACGGCCTAAGGAACTTTTTGAAGATAAGGGTGCGAGACCGCGACACAGTTCTTCCTCTGGGGACCCTCCTCCTCCCCCCCTGGAACGAACGTCGCGCCGACCGGGATGGCCACAAGTACCTTGCTGCATATGTGTCATAGTTTTGTTACTGTTGGATTACTTTTGTTTTTTTTATATACAGTTTCATATTAATTACATCTTTTACTGCATAGGACTTCGTTTAGTTACACCTACTTAGATTGATTAATTCCTTTGTGTGATTACTGTTTGCTAGCTTTGGAATTGATATTATTGATCTTTATTAGTTGGTTGTTTGCATGATTGTCTAGATATATTTCTTTGATTTATCTCATTCTAGATGTGTTAATCTTTTCATTGGGTTGTCTATTAGAGACAAAAAGGGGGAGAGATTTATGTGATGTAGGGGTAGATTTGTTGAGCACTGTGTCTATTTGTTGCACACATTTGTATCTACACTGGTATCTTGTTTATGTGCATATTTGATATCCGAATTTAAAAGTTGATTTTTGTTTCAATTGGTATCAAAATATTTTTCTCACATATTTCATTATGATTTCTATCATTTGTTCCTCCATACTTCACTGGGTATTTGTCTGTTTCATGTGTGTAAGTATGCTTCAAGGGATTCGAGATTTCAAGTCTACATCACATTCAGACATTCAGAGACAGTTCAACCTTGACGAACCATCTTTTACTAAGTCTTGTCCTGTAATTTTTGATTTTAGGTTTATGGGATGGGATTTAGACATCATGATTGACGGACCGGCTTAGGTATTTCACTATTAGTTTTGTCTCGAAATAGTCAAAGGGGGAGATTTGTAAGGCCAAAATTTCCAATTGGGTTCGTTGTATAGTTTTGACTTATTCCTGAAACAAAACAGGTTTGAGTCATAGGTAGTATTTTTATTGTCACGATCCCACACAGACTATGATGTGTTGATGTTCATTAAAGACGTTGCGGCAAAGCTTAAAGGAATTATTTATACCGAAGGTTTAATTGGTGCAAGTTTATTCGTTTTCAAGTTCAATTGTATTCCAAGATCACTCGGGTATGAATGCGTAATTTTAATGGGACTCGTAATTTAATATTTATAAGGATAAGGATGCAATTTTATTAAATAAATGGTTTAAAAATGTTTTATAAGTGTTTGAAATCTTTTACACTTCTTTTAATCTGATAAGGACGGATTAGAGTAGAGTTTTATTGGGACTCTAATTCGCGCTTAGCTCAAACGACATCAGTAGTCGTTCGAGTGGGATCACCATTTCGTTCGAAAGACATGGGCATTTCGTTCGAGCGACTACTTCAGTCGTTCGAGTGAGCCTCCGCCTTGGGAAAAATATATATAAGCGTGTTTTCTTTAGATTTCGTAAGTGTTCATTCTGGAAAAACTCTTTAAGAACCAGTACGCTTCTGCACACAAGTTTTCTAAGGTTTTCCAAAGTAAATGCATCCTTAGAGTTTCAAAGATCCAAGTTATCATTAATATATACGATAGTGATTTTTGTGGCACCAAATTGGAGTTTGTTCTATACTTGAACATTGTTGGTTTTGCGGTGAAGATTCGGTGGAGTCCAGTTTCAACATCTTAGACGTTACAAGCTATATCAGTGGACACCGAGACATACGCGAACGCGTGTGTTGTGGGCAGGTATCGAGGAAGGACTTTCTGTGTGGGCACTGTGAGAGGAGTGATTGAAGATCATAAGAGCGTCAAGTCTCGTGGGGATCGATTCATTGAGTAAGACTTGTGTCTGTTCGTTGTAAATCCACATTCATAGTGATTTCTGGCTTGCTCGTTCGAGGTTTTTTTCCAATTGTAGTTTTCTCGTACATCCCGCATTGTGAGTTTTCTTTTCTTTACTTTATTTTACTTGCTATAATTACTTGATGGATGTTTAGGATTAATCAAGATAAAATTTGGTTAAGTTAAAATTGGTTCACAACTTTGTGCGAATTAAAAAATTGGTAAAAGTTTTTTCACAAAAAGATAAATTTTTTTGTCATCTTTAAACACTTTTCGCTTAAGAAATAAAAAGGGACTATCAATGATCTTCGAGTTTTATTTTAATTCAAAAATATTTTTTATAAAACTAAAAGATTGAGATCGGGTAATTTAATTTATACAAGTAAATTAAAAATTACTAAGGATTTAATTCAAGAATTTAGAATTGAATGAATTACTTCAAAACACCCTCGAGTTTAATATATTAAGTGGGAGATGAGTTTCAAATAAACCCCATGGTCAGTGCCGGTATTTTAAAAATGTGATGTGATTAATTCCTCGTGTTAGCAGTTGGCTTTCCTCCCCATCTGAAGGAATTAATTAGGAAATTTTTAAAATTCTCAAGTGATATTTCTCTAAAGTTACATGTGAGTGTGTTATCCCCCCCCCCCCCCCCCCACCCACACACACACATTCAAGGAAGTTCTGCATGAGCAGATTTAATTTTAATAAATAAACTGATGGTACACACGTAAACACAACTAATTATATCTTCCCCCATTGGAGTCACTAACACTAATTGTGGAACCAAAAGACGTATGTTATTCAATTATATAGGACAAAAGTTTTCTAGAATGTCTGGAGAACATAATTGAAATATGAAAATATGTCTAGTTTATGGTGAGTTGATCTAAGCTTCCATCGAAAAATATCACTTTATAAGGGAACTAGGATACTTAACGGGAATAATTATAATTGGCGGTAGAGGGAAGCAAAATTAAAATTTAATCGAAGTTAATTCTCACATAGTTAACTTGAATAAATTTAAGTTTTCAAATAATTATTCTCATATTTAAAAATGGGCTAATCATTCAACCCGCTTGCTTCCATCTTAAAGGATAAAAAATTAACTAAAATGAACTTTATAGAGTCAAAAAGAAACTTAAGCATTGTCTTAATTACTAAGGATTATAAGTTTGTTTTCAACTGAACCATTAATGACTTGTCAAGCCTGATAAGGGAGCATCGGAAGAGGAAATTTGAACTTATCAGAAATCACAAAGAGTTTATCAGATGCATCTTTGCTACATATTGGACTATCTGACCAATGTGTTGCAACACCAACATTAGAATATCTTGAATACTTACGATATGATTCTGAACCTCAAGAATATATTTCATAGTGAGAATCGTGTCACAAAACTACATGTTATGACAAGGTTGGTTAATACAAACATGGTTGATGGTACTCTCGTTCAGGGGCATGTCCTAAATATGACCTTAGGGGAACATGAGGTCCTTGGATATAAAACCTTCATATTGATTTTTTATCTAATCACTCTGTGAGTCCTTTAAATAGTTTCGCCTAAATTATTCTATGAACAAACTTTACTACTCATTTGTGCGACTACTTAAAAACTCTAGGGTACAGAGAATATCATCAAACAAAAGAATATTATCCGGATCACAAAGAGACGCCCATCTTATTTTGTCCTGAAAGGAAATAATAATAATAATAATAATAATAATAATAATAATAATAATAATAATAATAATAATAATAATAATAATAATAATAATAATAATAATAATAATAATAATAATAATACGTCTCAAGCACGACATCTGATAGTCAAAACTTTATGTAAACCTCAGGTAGCAGGTACATATCCGAAAGGCAGGTGTTATATCTACAATTAGTCAGGACATTAGAATAAGTAATTACTGTTCTACTTAGGAAAAGAAGAATAGAAATGGTAATTTCTTCTTAATTATTGAAACATGTTTCGTAATGTAATCTACCCATACTTGGCGTGTAGATTCGACAGCCACTAATTATGTTTGCAGTTATTTAAATGGATTCTAGGTAACTAGAGAGCTTAGTGATGGAGAAATGTTTCTATTCATGGGAGATAACAACATGGGAGTGGTTTAGCGGTAGGAAATTTAGTATTAAATTTTGGTGAAGACAAAAAGTTAATTTTAGAATATTATTTTTATGTTCCAACTATAAGAATAAATTTAATTTTGATTTCTAAGCCAGATTTGAATGGATATTTGGTTTATTTCAATAAAGGTGTTTTTATCAAAAATAGAAAATATTTTTTCTATTCTGACATATTGAAAAATGATCTTTATGTTATAAAGCATGTCTCACGATTACTGCTAAATACTGAAGTGAATAACTTAAATAGAAATAACCTAAAGACAAAGAAACCTTCTAAGCTGAACCAAACGTATCTTTGGCACTTAATCTTAGGTCATATTAATATAAAAAGAATTACAAGACTAAATTCAAATGGAAAATTAAGTTCATTGGAAGTGGAGGCACTTCTGATCTGTGAATCTTATTTACAAGTTAAAATGACCAAGAGGTTATTCACGCTCAAAGGCTATAGAACCAAAAATGTGTTAGAATTAGTTCATTCTAATTTGCATTGCCCTATGGAAAATTCGAGAAGGATGTGTCTATGAGTACTTTATCACTTTAATTGATGATTACCTGAGATTTGGATATATTTACCTTATGCACCACAAGATGAAGCCTTTGATAAGTGCAAAATATAAAGGCTGAGGTGGAGCTTAGGCTTAGTAAACTAATCCAAACTCTTTAATCTGATTGTGGAGGTGAGTACCTCTTAAGAGAGTTTAAGAATCGGAGGTTGGGATTACATCCCAATTTTCTGCACCAGGCACTCCACGGCAAACTGGTGTAACGGAGAGAAGGAAAATGACTTTTTTGCACATGGCTAAATCCATGATGAGTTATTTGGGTTTGTCGAGTTATTTTGGGGGTCATGAATTAGAGACAACTACTTAATTATTGAACTCATTCCTTCTGAGTTCCTCTCAGTAACGCCCAGAAAACTATGGATTGGGTACAAACCGAGTCTATGAAATGTTCGAATCTTGGGTTGCCCATCACATGTGTTGTGGAAGGATTCAGGTAAGTTAAAACCAAGGACAAAAATATATCTCTTTGTAAGTCACCCCAAAGAAACTAAAGGTGGTATATTCAATAATCCTAAGGACCATAGGGTATTGGTTATTAAGAATGTTTGGTACTTAAAGGATTATTATATGACAAACCACACATCTAAGAGCAAGATTATCTTGCAAGAGCTAAGAGGTTAAAATTAAGTAATTACTTCAGAACCATCCGTACATGATGAAATACAAGTTGGCAACGATATTACAGTACCTAGAAGTAGTGGGAGTATTATCTATAATTAGGATACATGTGTAATTTATACTGGACCACAAGTGGATCCATGTCGTAAAAGGAGGATCAGGCGTCGGCCTGATATGCTATTATAGTTGAGTAAACACTTTGGTGAGATTAGTGAAATATGAATTGGATCCTGAAAACTAGAATGAGGCACTCCAAAACAAGAACTCCGAGCTTTGACTAAATTCTATAAATAGTGAAATGGATTTGATGTATTTAAATCAGGTTTGGAAGCTTGTAGACATGCTAGTGGGGATAAACTCCATCAGATGCAAGTGAATCTACAAGAATAAAATAGGGGTAGATATGTGAGATTTATCTTTTGGGCTTATCTCTTATAACAATCTTTACTTGTTAGTTATTGGATTGGCCTTCATCCAGTACTATTTATTCGATTTGGCTTGGGCCGCTTCGTTTATACTCCACGGGAACCACAAGATTTGATTGCAAGATCAAGTCGAATGTTTAAAGATCTTGATGCTTGCTTAAGTCCTTAAATGGATCTCTTAAGCTTACATACTTTGCTTTCATGTCCATTTTCTATTTATAACTTGAGTTGCATCATATATATTCACTCATCGAGAGTATCATTCAAGAACGTAGTCTTGACATCTATTTGACAAATATCGAGACCAAAATAAGCGACAATGGATAAAAGAATCTGGATAATTTATAGCATGGCTACCGGCGATAAGATTTTCTCATAATCAACCCCTTCTTTCTGAGTAAACCCTTTAGCTACAAGCCTTTCGTTGAAGGTTTCCACCTTCCTATACTTTAATTAATTTATTTTAATTTCATTATATGTAATCCTGGTTATTGAAGTATCTTCAATTCATGCACCCGATGGTGGATGGCAGCATGAGAACACTGATACATACCCTCACATTCTTATGTGAGAATTGGATGATAGGTCAATAGTAGTAGGACAAGTTCACCACAACCTTAATATGCCACCTGGTAGACTATATATGAGGATAATCGCAATTGTGTTGTGGTAACAATGGGCAGGGAGCCAACACCTAATTGGGAATGGGGTGGTGCAGTCCCACATCCTTAGTGGTCGATGTCAAGTTTATATGTCTGGAATCATATCCATGGGTGGTACTTAAGGGATTGGTGCTGACATCGGCACATTAGATTTACGATTATCCAATTCCGTTGGTTGCCCTATATGGAATATGAGCACAATCTCTCTAAGTAAGTCACATACCACTAAGAGCCTAACCCATGGCATACAGTAATAGGTTATCTAAACATGGATGTAGAATACGATACGTGCTGAGATGAATACGAGATGGACTCATAAGTGTCAGATGTATTCGTACCTAGGTCATACACATAAAGATACAGATACTATGATGCAGGAGCACCATAATAGCATGTTATTGTCCGGGATGGGTGGACATCACAGGTTATCACCATAGATGGGTTAGAGGAGTACATGTTCGTTCATCATGTTGTGGACCAGGCTATGGAGGTTTTTAATCCAAAATTTTATTAGACATTTAGGGAACATATGTCATTTTATACACTTGTTTAACATTTTTTATTCAATTTTATTATTAAATTAATGTCACTCATGTAAGAGGAGTCATGAATTTGATTGATCCATTACATTCAAACTCTTAGGGTCCGTTCGATATGAAACATGGAAAATCTTAGGACTGACGAATTTTTTCACGAAAATTTTTATCCATAAAAATGTAAATTACTGTTGTTTTATGCGCTTTAATTTTCAGTTGGGCAATCCTGTATTTTCCACCTTTATGTGTTTAATAGGCAAGTTTTTCCAATTGGAAAAGTCATTTTCCCACTTTTCTTGTTTGATAGAATGTTGATGTGTTTATGGAAAATTTGTCATGGATTTTTTACCACTTTAGAAGCCACATAAATTGATTAAAATTAGATGTTTCAAACATTTTGTAATTAATGGGTGTCACACAATAATATTTCATCTATAGATTTTGTAATAAAATGCAAATAAATTTGTTAATGCATACATTTAAATAAGTAATTTCGTCAATGAATACATGCAAATAAGTTAAAAAATCAAAACAGAACTCTCCGAGTTCGCCCAAAAGAAACTTTTGTCCGCTCATCCTCGATCACATATTACAAATTATCAATTCAAATCGGTAAAATAAGATCGTTGAGATTTGGGGTCAATAGCTAGACTTTCGTTAATATTATGACTAATCCAACACATATCTTTTGAGCTTGTTGTCCATAGGTGTATGCTTTGAAGTTAATACTTTCTTGTAACGTACATATATTCTCCATAAGTAACAAATAGGCTCCCCACTTAAGTTGCGTCGAAATTTCCTTACAACCACAACAATCTGAATTTATGATTAAAGTTTACGTTAAATTTAATCCCATTATTAAATGTATCCAAAACAACAGTAAAATAAATACGAGGGGAGCCTTTCTCTTGGACGTGTATCGTTAATTATTTGCAACGTGATGTGGCATCCTCAATCGAAGTAACCATAACCGATTGTCCTTTGCCATGAAGCTCCAGAGAATTTCATGTCCATTTTATAGAAAAAAAGTAATTTTGACCATTTAAAATAGTGTGTGTGGTTCATTGTTTCACCTTATGCCTTTATATGAATATTATTGTCTTATTAATATTCCAAATTGCATGAGTAGACCAGTCACTTACATTGCTCCCTATTCTTTCGAGTTGAAATTATGAGTCACTAAATAAGAGGGAATTTTGTTATCACATCAGTTGGAAAATATATTTGTTTTGGCCACTCAATGTAATAGTTGCTCTTTAATTTTTTTAACTGTGTAGTCCAATCAGTCGTCCATTTTTTGGGAGTGTGTAGTTTAAATTTTGAATTTTAAAATTGAAGAATGTACTCGATGAACTTTAAAAATAAAGTGGGGATATTATCTCCCATTTATAATTACGAAACTGTTCTTGGTTACATATTTCTATAAATGTTGGTAGTTGGCAAGAGAATTATTTGTACAAAAAAAAGAGTACACGAAACGAAGGAAAAAACCTAATGAAGGCTTTGTTTGAAATTAGGGAGACATCAGAAGGTATCCAGAGAGAGAGCAAGATGACCAATCTGGGTTTCTACATCTACCAAACCGGTGTACCTTAGTGTGGAGAGAAAAATGAAGTTTAAGAATAAGCCTATTCATACAAGAATTCCATTTTCATATGTGGGCCATGTGATTTTCTACTCATCGTCTGATGCTGAGGCAAAAAAAATGGCTAATTCAGATGGTTACATTAAATGGACACGTTTGTTTGACAGAAGATGTGATCTTAAAGTTTGTTGTTGTTGTTGTCACCATTTTCTAGTGCCACAAGTGAGGTCGAAAAAATATTTGCAAGGACAAGAAAAAGGACGATATAAGGATCATTCATATTTTGAAAAGAGAAATTAAGCAAATATAACGTCATTTGCACCATAACCATGCTAAGAAATACTTCAAGAAATATATATAGATGATGATTTTTACACATTTGAGTTTACCTTCCATTAATTGGAGGTAATCACCACCGAATTGAGGGTTTACCCCTTCGTTGTGTCGTTTGTAGACATGGTTGCTAGCTCATCATAATAGGTGCAACATTTTCCTTTCATCCCTGCAGCACCGGGCTTGTTCTACATAAATATAACTACTTAATAAACATATGAATTAAATGGATTAAAGTAAGCCATCTATATGCACATAATAACAAACCTTGATGTATTCAGTCCACACACCACGTTTTGCAATTACAACGCCTGAGTTCGAGTCAAATCTAAATATGTTAACTTGTAGTATCTTGTGCACATCGAAATACTCGCGTTTGAGAGTCTTGAGATTGGAGAGTACATTTTCAATGAAAGAAAACATTACATCCACAACTAACGGCATCATCCGATATGAAACCATTATCATTCATTTTTTTATCTCAGCAAGAACCTGACCCATCAAAGCATTAATTAGGCTTCCATCCATTTCTTCGGTCCAACAATCTTATGGTTTCTTAACAGGTCCTTCCCCTTGGCAAGAAGACGAGTCAATGTCGATTAGAGCATTTGGTTTTGGTGCTCAAAATGGAATGTTAACTCTATTATTAATCATCTCTAAAAATGAAACAGGGATATAAACAATCTATAATATTCATAATATAATGAAAAATGTAATTTGTAATAAGCTACAACAAAATGGTACGTTAACAAACTGTAATGCATAGTGACAAACATAACTGAATTGGAGGAAAGGGAATAACTAATAAATATCAGTTTTTGCATGCATACTAGTTATAGCAAACGGGTATAGTAGTCAAAAGTAATTGATACAACAAGCAAAGTGGTGAAATAACTGCTATTGATATAATGAATATTCCAACTAATGAATATCCATACAAAACATTAGGAAGTGTGTAAATCGAATGTGCTCCCATAAATTTGCATACATAATACAGTGTTAACGCAATGCTCAAACACAAGGAATTAATTAAACATGATGGATCTATGTAAATTTATACATCTGCTAAATCTGCATAGGTGTGTGTCATAGGGTAATTTGAAAATTACCCTAAGTTACCCTAACCTAACCTCATTGTCATAGGGTAACCAAATTACCCTAACCTCATTGTCATAGGGTAATTTGAAAAAACATAGCGTCTAACAACTAAATTACCCTAAGTTAGTAAAAAGCGTAATGACATTGAAACAATATAAGTAAGCTCAACGGAACAATTCAATCCTCAAAATTCAAGGGCTCATATTAAGTTATCCCCCTTTATTCCCACATTGATGTCACCATTTCATTATGCTCCTCGATCCACAAAGCCTATGTTGAGTAGGTAATATTCTCATTAACAAGGGTATAATCAAGTATGGAAATAGGTTTTGGGTTCACTTCATCATCACTATCACTATCTTCATCGCACACATCTTCTCTATCTCCACCCCTTAAAAAGTTATGTATGGCACAAGAAGCTAACATAATCTTAGTTTGTGTGTCAATGTCGTGAAATATTTTATGGCGGAGATAAGAAAATCTCTTTTTTAACAATTCGATCGTCCGCTCGACTACATTACGAAGAGATGAATGTCGAGAATTAAATAATTCCCTCCTATTTTCAGGACGTTACCCCTCCACGTCTCTACCCGGTAAAGTGTCTTACGAAATGGTGATATAAAACCAGGAATCAAGGGGAATCCGGAATTTGCAAGAAAATATTTACCTAAGGCAATAAATAAGGTGGTGTTTATTACATATTTTTGGGAGGTAGAATTTTTTGTTCAAATTCTAACAAAATAAAAACATGAGATAAATAACAATGCCAACTGGAACAGTTAGCTTCTTCCTTAGACATTGAATATCCGCTCTAAGTAAATGTCCATCGTGTGCTAGCCCCTACCATTCGAAAAACACATATGTATATTACATGACAAATGTGCATGAGACTAGAACATTTTGGGAGACGGTATGTTTTCAGATACGATACTAGTTGATTAACGAGGGGGGCATTTGTAGATATGAGTGTACTGACTATTTCATCGATAACATCCTGTCGGGGGTACTATATGTTATGTTTCGTACAATCCATTCAAACCTTTATTCACTCTAATAAGAAATTAATAATTAAATTGAATACCAAAAAGTAATTTACAAGGATTATCACCCAGGTAGTTCTCAGACATTGCATACGTGAAAAGTTCCTTATATAATATTAGACACGCTTCCAATACTTTATGAAAGTATAAACTCATTGTTTGACTTGATCTACAAAAAGTGTTACTTTCGTCTCGGCAATTCTCATAATGTCCAACAATATTCAAGACAATTGCAATTTGTTCCTCAACTAAAACAGAACGATTTTCGATTAACCCAAACACATGTAGGCAGCATAGCCTATGAAATGATCCAGTATTTATATGTAATTAATCATGGAATATCCGAACACTCATCCCATACATTTAAATAAATATTTCTTACGATGCTCATCCCTATTATACTGAGGTGCCCTAGGAATATCGAATGACCTTTGATGTTAATAGATAGCTTCGCGTGTATGATCATTGACCAACCAAAACCAAGTTTTTTGACGTTGTATTTTGGAATAGGATTGGGTATTTTTTAATATATTTGATTATTTCACAAAATTCAATCATTGATATATATTACAAAAATTACTAAAAACAAATACTTCAGGAATAGAATATGGATAACCATAATAAAAAATAATGAGACCATTGAAAAAATACAAAATTGCTAACCAAAAGAAACCTAGTCGAATGATGTCGTCGGAGAAAAAACTTCTTATAACATAAAAGAAAATTTTATTACACAGTTAGTCATTGGCAATTAAAAATTGCTTTTCATTATGTCTGACATACAAACAACAATTATTACAAATTTTTGTCTGTATGTGTGGATGTGGGTGAATGATTTTATATTGTGTGGAAGTTTTATTACAAAGATTACATTTTTGGGTAGGTCTATATGTGTACATTTAACAAAAACCATTTCCATCCAAAAATATACACTAATAATCAAAAATATATAGATGCCCTAAAATTACAATAAACTTAAATGATTCAACATAGAAAACTTATCATAATAGTTGGAGTACTCCAACTAGAGTTAAGATTTGTTCATAATGAGATTTTGCTACATGTAAGGAACACGAAAGTAAAATAAATAAAAACATTTCAACTAGAGTTAGGATTTGTTCAAGAATAATATATATATAGAATGTACTTCTGCACAATTATGGGGACAATTAGTTTCACCATGTTACGAATTGCTTATTAACATTGTAGTTTCATTCATACACTAAAGGCCATGAACTTTTGGGTAACCATAGGGGATTTTTTTTCTTCAAGATGGTAAAGACAGTGGGATCCTTTCTCCCTTACTTGTGGTGGCTATCTTGAGTAAGATGATGGAGGGAAATAATGAAAACAACTTTTGCTGAACACCTGAGATAATTGTTGGATCCTTACATAATAGCCTTTTGCATACAATCATATAGTTTGTGCTAGATACTCTCTCCCTACGAGTATTGCACCCCAGATCTCGCTTACGTTTGTAGGGTAATTGAATGTCACATATATCTACACCTTGTGTCCCAGTCTTTTTACTTTTCTAAAAGAAGAAGAGAATAACAAAGAAAAATGAGAAAGGAAACATATAAGTGACAATGTTCTCTACCTTGGTACTCTAATACTAAGTGCCTAACACAAGCCTTATTTATATAAATAATTTATTTGAATATATGAGTGCTTGAAAGTACTCTATATACATATACACTTTTTATATGGTGCTCCAAACGATCAAAATTATAGTTCCAAGCGAACCACAACCATAAATAACACCCCCAATAACTTACCTATAGCGTACCTTCCGTACCCACAGACTGCAGCTTCACATAAGTATCCCCACCCTGAATATAAGACCTAATTTGAACATGTGTCCATTATATATACTGCAAATAAGACCTCTTCTCAAAATCCTGGATGAAATTCCATCACATCAACCCATAAAAACCTCTTACTACTACATAATCATATTGCTCCCTCTTAACCCAAAACCTTAAAATCAGCTCCTTTACAACTCTTCATTAACTATCCATCTCTCTTAAACTCACACGCTCCTCACAACCATCTTAGGAAATCGCCCACTTAATGAGTCCTCCTACTCAACTGTATAATAATTTAAAAACATGAAAAATAAAAATGAAACAAAAAAAGGCCTCTGTATATAATAATTTAATGAGTCCTCCTACTCAACTGTATAATAATTTAAAGGAAATATTGAATTCCACATTCTAGTGTGTGGTTACAAACAAACAAGTCAACCTGATAAAAGGCCTCTGAGCTAAAGGACTTGAAATTAATTCAATCAAAAAGGAAATATGGAATTGCACATTTAGTGATAACAGTAGCTCCGAGTTGGAATTGAGCAGATGAATAGCAATTATATTATATATAGGACCACAAAATATGGGTTAATAAGTAGAAAAGGATATCATGTCGTAATGGCGATAAACGGGGTGGATTCTGCGGTTGGATTCGGGCACCATCATCTTCGATACAATCATCTTCTCTACGCGCTGATATTTCTACCGATATCTGTAAACAAAAATAAGTGTATAACAAATTCACAATATTCATAAGTAGAAATAGACGATAACAATGTCGTCTTTGCATTTGATGGCAATGAGGGTACCGCTGTTGTTTACGGCTTTGGCGACATATTCGATCATGATCCAAAGCACTTTGGGGAGTTGTAAATTTGGATTACTGACTATTCCCAATTTAAGTTGTTTTCAAAGTAATATCATGATCTAAATCACTCAATTAGAAGTCCAAACTATTTCTCCAACTCCAATCCCCAAAACTAGAAACCCAATTCACCACACCAAGCAAATTGATTTCAAAAACCAAAGACGAGTGTACTTGAATTCAAGCCCTATTTCTCACTCATAAGTTATACACTAAAAAATACAAAACTTATTCGGTGAAAATAGTGTGCAAACAACGAGCCCTCTTTCTTACTTAGAAATATCAAATCAAATTCGTATTAAAATAGAAATTAAACTTGAATGAACCGTTCCTAATAAATAAGTTTTTGTTAGAAAAAGTAAAATAAGCACATAAGATCTACACAAATTAGCACAAAATTAAACGTATTGATTATTTTGATTGACAATGAATAAAAAGAAATCTTACATAAAAAAAATCTCAAAGACATAACGAAATTACTCCCAAAGCTTCCTATATCTAGATTGTAATAGATATAGCATGACCCACACATACTAGCTCTAGATTTTAATTCTCAATAGGGAAAACAAAATCGGTTTCACAATATTATATGTGAGACATTCTGAATATTCAATGTTACACAACATAAGACAAAATCGATTTGCCCTAATCCACTAAACGTTTGGACATTCTAAATATTCAATGTTACACAACATGAGCCCAAATTGATGTTTAAAAGGCAAACAAATTATGCTCAGAGAGAGAAAGAGAGAAAACTTGAGGTTTCTTTTGTTGTGAGTCATTAAAACACTTGTGGAAGACCAGAAGAACTAATTTGAGAGATCTCGCAAGCCAAAACTCTTATGGAAGACAAGGCAGGGAGAATTCACTACACCATAGACCAAGAATGGTCACAACAATTTGGTTACGGCCCACAACCATAACCAGAGCTAAAAGGATGTGGCACAGGTGGTGACCAAGTAAAAGGGTGCTATTAAATGGTTTTGGTCGCGACCATAGGTTGTAACCACAAGGGTTGAGGATAAATTTCTAATAAAATCAATTTTTATATATTTTCTCTTTATTCTTTTAATTGGATAAAACTGTTTGAGTTATAGGTTAGCACTTGAGTTGTTGACCTTTCAAGCCTATGACGTGGTTTCTTTAAGACGTAGCGGTCAAGCTAAAAGATCTACATCATCATGTCGTATTCCGTTCTCGTTTTCGTCCTCATGTTCCAATGATCTCTCAGGTATGAAAGCATATTTATGCTGATCCTTAGATATTTTATTTTTTTAGTATTAGGATGTTTTTAAACTAATTTTAAAATATTTTTTGAAATTCTTACAAGTCATTTTGGGTGCCATTATAATGAGGATCCAACGAAACTTTAAACAAGTCAAAATTAGCTAGTGTTGTTTTCTCATTAGATATCTCGTTAGGAGATGGTTCCAATGAGAATAAGTATCTCTTTCGAACGAGATTCAACGAAACTTCAAATGACCCAATTTTTTCCTTATTTAGTTTCTCGCTAGAAGTTGTTCCAACGAGAACAAGAACCTCGCTATAATGAGATTCAACGAAACTTTTGACGAGGTGGCGAATTTTTTTCGAAAATCTATTTTTTGCACAACTCTTTCATCCTTATCCTTCTAAACTGATTTCCATTATAAAAATGACTTCGAGGCTGAATTTTCAAATGATCCTTTTGAGAGATTTATATCATAAAATCTTCAAGTATTCTTTTTCTCAAACCCTAATTTTCACCCAAGTAGTTTATGATCCAAATGTTATATTCTTGGATATCATGTTTGTGGGCACCATAGTTTGTTTCTCTCATCTTCTTCATAGAGAAAAGTTTCGTGCAGTGGATTTTATGCCTGGTTGGTTTACATACGATGGATTTCGTATTCACTACACCAAAACACCAATTTGTCACACCTTGATATTAAAAATCTGGAACACTTTAAAACTGTGCCAAATTTTGGCATAGTTTTATAACAATCTGGCACACTTTTAAGCAGTGCCAAATTTTGACATTGTTTAAAACTATGCCAAAATTGAGAACACTTCGCTAAAATATAAATATCCTCAAAAAAATTAATCCCCAAAATGATTTTTGTTCTCCCGCTCTCTCTCCTCTCTCAATACCGCATCCCTCTCTCTCTCTCTCTCACGCTCAAATCCGGACCATTTCACAAATCTCCCCTCACCACAACCTTAGTCACACAGTTCGCAAGAAATGGCTCCCGCCCCTGCTCTAGAATCACGATCTGGCGATTTAAGGTCAAAATCGTGGTGAATTCGCGGATTGAAAAATTTCAGATCGCGTTCTCAATTTTTAGAGTTCGTTCATTTATGTTGGTATTCTTCAAACTGATTGCAAGTCAACAGGGAACGAGTGAGTAGAACTCCATGGCTATGACGATTAAGGTGTCTTGTCTTAATTATCTTTTACTTTCTTCTGCTTGAGATGCAGTTTTGTTTTGGTCGATTTGTCTGTCAAACCAATGGGTTTGTTTTGTTGGTTTTGGTTTATGTGGTACTGGTTTAAATGTGTTTTCATTTGAGGTTTTGGTGAGCTTTAGCTCTGCCAGGTGGATGTAAAATCTGCCAGCTATTGAAATTTATTCTAGATGTTTAAAAAAAGATGAACAAGTGCTTGATAATATATATGTCATGTTACAATTTTTGGAATATATATTTATGAATAATACTAGGAAACTCTTTTTTGTGATTCAATTGATGTATTAAACACATATTGGATAGAATTTCAAATGAACTCATGTGAATTATAAATACTACTATGTATGTTTGACACACTTGTACTACTCTATATTTACATATCATTTAATATTGTTATATAATTTTAAATTAATAGCCGATCTCGGGTCGCTCCCGCATTTATAATTTTTTGAAAATTAATGCACTCGCGCATTCGTACCCGCACCCGCTTCGCTCCGCGTATTTGTTACTTAAACCACAACACACACCCTTAACAAATCACCCAACATCACCACCATCTCCCACCGCCCGTCTACAACCAATGCCGCCCGACGCCCGACGCCCACCTCTGCTACCCGCCTCCTCATCCACTAGGTACTCATCTTTATTTCTTGGTTCTCTCTCAAAAGTCTATAGTTAAAACCTGTTTACAGGTATACTCTTTTACATTTTTATATTGTGTTTTGTTTGCATTTTATGTTTTAGGGTTTTTATTTGCGATTTTGTACCATGTTTGACAATAGGAACCCCTTTATAGAAATCAAGTTTGGGTTCCATTTTGAAATTGGTTGAAAAAATTGTTGGAATGAATTTGTAGTTTTGAATTTCTTTGGTGCTTGAAAGGTGTTTGATAAAGATTCCAAGTTAGTTTTTATTCTTTTGGTTCATAAATTAAACTTGGTACCGATATTTTTGTCTGTTTTGGTGGTGGTGGATTGTCATAGTATCGATATTTTTGTCAGTTTTGGTTACTTGCAAGGTGTGTCTATTAATACGTACGTTGATTCTTACTTCCAAGAAGCTTTGAAAAAAGGACCCACATTTTTCTTTGTTTAACCCTTTACATTTTGGTGAAAATTTAGTATATAACTTATTAAATATATGAACTTTGTTCTATGTTTTTATTAAATATGCGATTCATAGTGATTCTTTTTTAAATCAGCGACATGAATGCGTGGTGGAATTTATGGGATGAAGGTATCTATGTAGTCTTACATATTTCATTTTGCAATGAAGTTTTCATGGTGATTATATAATCTCTAATAACTTTTGATACCTTTTAATCGGATTACATTTAATTGTATTTGATTTTGCAATTCTCAGTAGTTACATAGGTCATGTCATTAATGAAAAACGTATGATATTAATGTGAGACACGTGTGTACACTATATATTGCGACTGTCACTACTACACTTTACCCGGGTTAGTAGGTAAATTATGTTTTGGGTATTACATACATATCCTTTATCATCTAACATGAGCATTGTACATTCGAGTTCAATGCTTTAAGTGAAATAACCCTCACGTGAGCTCAAGTTTATATAGCAATGATGACTTTATTCTTTTATCATTTGTTTTTAAGTAACTTGACTCAATTTCCTTTGCTTTTGAAGACATTTGAATCCTCCAGATGCATGTTAGGATGATATGTCTTGCACACTCATTCAGATAAGTAAAGTGCCACACTTTTGAGTGTTTTTTTATTTTATTTTTATATCCACATCCCGGTCCCGATTCCATTGGAGTCGCTATTATTTCTCATAGTTTCACTTGCGTGGCACCGCAATCCCATGGATTGATTGGTTTAGAGCCTACTAGGGTAAGTTCATTTGGTTTCGTATTGTTACTTGATTTTTAGTACTATGCCTTAAGACTATTATATGGATTGATTGGATATTTTCGTTCCAAGTTGCAGAAATCATCAAGGATCGCCGTCATAGTTTCGTGATTACCGAGCCGTGGAAGTCCTCAATGTGCTACTCACTACCAATGGTGGAACTGTGGAACTAAAAGTGTGTAAAAGTGGTCGAGGACATGAGTTTGAGAATAATTGTTCTCTAACATAAGACGACGTAATTCTCTAACCATTCGAAGCCCATATGGTGACCACTACCAATTTTCAACAAATGGCAGTAGACGAGCCTGCTCATATGGTGACCACTGCCAATTTGCCCACGATATTGAGGAGCTTCGCCCAGTTTTTTGCAACCCACATTACAAGACTAATTTTTTACTATTTGGGATCGTATAATTATTCAATGTTTAATTCCCTTAATATTATTGAGCTAATTGATTTTAATTTGGCAGGTGTGTCATATGGTACTTAATGGTAATCCATGTCCTTATGGCTATTGCTTACACTTTTGGCATTCCCTCACAAAGGAGGAGAGGCTTATCGCCACAGCCAAGCTCATACCACTTAATGATCGCATGTACTCTTTTCTCCATACGACATCCTTTTACTCAAGAATGTGTTCTCAATGTTTTATTATAATTAATATTCATTTTCATGTCGGTCGGTGGGATCTATGTTAGGTTATCTTAGATATGTGCCTAAACTCATGTCTGCAGTGGCCTTTGAAGGAAGAAGAGAATCGATGGCCCCAGGGGAGATGAAAAATGATGACTCTGCTGATGGAACTGGTGAAACTGAGGACAGTTCAACTCATCTAATTTCACAAGCTCTAAAAGAACTTGTGCAGAAGGTATGGCAAAAACTAGCATAGGAACACCCCAGGTATCTTCCTCTTAAATTAGTTTCTATGAATTTGGCATTTCAAGGTTCTTAGTATTTTAATTTTTCTTGTTATATTAACACAACGATGCTTTAAGACATGAATTGACATATAAAATCAATTGTTCTTGAATACTTGATTTGCTTTTGTTTGTTTGATAATTTGTTTTGTACTATTAACACGTGGTGCTTAAAAATAAGTCGTTTGAGGGTGAAGACCCAAATCAGCCGCCAAACGGCCCCGTAAGGGGAACTTACATCTCGCCTGGGACCAATGTAACTTGTAGGAACTGACGGCTTAGTTGCGGGTCTCCCGATTTGAGAATATGATGATAATTTAAAAATATCTAGATTAGGCTTAAAAACAAGCCGTTTGAGGGTGAAAACCCAAACCAGCGGCCAAACAGCCCCGTAAGAGTCACGAGCACCTCGCACAGGACCAATGCAACTTGTAGGAACTGACCTCATAGTCGCGAGTCTCCCGATCTGAGAATACAATGATAATTTAGAAATATCTAGATTAGGCTTAAAAATAAGCCGTTTGAGGGTGAAGACCCAAACTAGTCGCCAAACAGCCCCGTAAGAGGCATGAGCATCTCGCCCGAGACCAATGTAACTTATAGGAACTAATTGCATAGTCGCGGGTCTCCCAGTTTGAGAATATGATGATAGTTTGGAAATATCTAGATTAGGCTTAAAAATAAGCCGTATGAGGGTGAAAACTCAAACTAGCCGTCAAACGACCCCGTAAGAGGTACAAACTCCTCGCACGGGGCCAATGTAACCTGTAAGAACTGACCGCGTAGTCGCGGGTCTCTTGGTTTGAGAATATGATGATAATTTGGAAATATCTAGATTAGGCTTAAAAACACGTCGTTGAAGGGTAAAAATCCAAACCAGCCCCCAAATGGTCCCGTAAGAGGCATAAACACCTCGCACGAGACCAATGTAACTTATAGAAACTGGCCGCGTAGTCTCGGGTCTCCCAATTTGAGAATATGATGATAATTTTGAAATATCTAGATTAGGCTTAAAAATAAGCCGTTGAAGGGTGAAAACCCAAACCAGCCCCCAAACGATCCCGTAAGAAGCACTAACACCTTACACGAGACCAATGTAAATCATAGGAACTGATCAGGTAGTCATAACTTGCGTAAGTTTTTCAATTTTAGAATATAATAATAATTACAACTCCTATACGTAATTTTTTAGCTTGAGTAAGCCTTTTTTATAAATTACTTGGTTACTAATGTCGTCCCTTTTTTGTGTCCTATTTTTTTTTTTGCAGGATAACATTTTATCGTTAGCATTTATTCACGTGGAACACACGGAGAAGTCAATGATTTATAATAAGGGATTTATTTATTTAATGTCATTAATATTCATGATTCTATTGTTTTGTGTTATGGTCGTACTGTCTTTTGTAGTTTTATTGTTAACTTTGATGGTTGTGCGGGTTTTTATAAGTTTAATGTTATATTTGTGGTCGTGCGGACTTTATATTACATAGGTTTTATATTAAGAGGTTTTAGAATGTCCAGAAAATAGAGGAAACTCTGCCCTTTTTTTGTTTGTGAACTACTAAAGACTTGTAATATTTTGAAGTTTGTATGTACATTAGTTTATCAACAACGTGCAAGATTTGCAAGTTATGAATTTTCTTGTTTTCAAATAATTTTTTTTTCTTTTATCCAAAAATTTAGCACTGTTCAAAACCGTGCCAAATGTGTATCAAATTTTGGCACGATTTTGAATTGTGCCAAAAGTTTATCAAAATGTGCTCAATCTGGCACGGTTCAAAATTGTGCCAGAAATATTAAATTCTGGCACGATTTAAAAGTGTACTAGAAGTGTTCCCGTTTGGTCAAATCTGGCACACTTTTAAATCGTGCCAGAAAAAAATGACCACTTTGGAACACCTGATTCTGGAACAGTTCAAAACCATGCCAGATTTGATCTGGCACAGTTTTAAATCGTGCCAGATTCCTATTTTTTATGTAGTGATTGTCTGATGCTTATTAAGTTGTTTAGTAGATACCAAGACGTGTGTGACCTATCGCGTTGTGAAAATTATGTGGCCGGATTCATACGTTGTCATATAAAGGAGCGTCTGAAGATTGAAGACGCGTCAAGTCTTGTGAGGGCATCAAGTGGTTTTGTAAGTCTTCTTTCAGACTTGTGTAAATTATTATCATAGTGAATTTTCATGGCTTGACCGTACGAGATTTATCCCGTTGTGGAATTTCCTCGTACATTGGACGTTGTAATTTATTTACTTTATTTTATCCCGCACTCACCTTAAGATAAAAGTGGTTAATTGGCTTAATCACAACTTGCTTAAAACTGGTGCAACGTTTATCTTTGGGTTCTTCTGTTTAAGTTTAATATTTAATTCAAAAAAATTAAAAATTATCTTTTGTTGTCTTCACCCTATCCATATTAGAACCCTTCGGGGCTATACATTTCTCAAATTAGTATCAGAGCAAGAATACTAAGTTATCGTGTAGATCCGTTTTTTCGTGTTTTTTTGGGGTTATTTTGGGTTTTATCTCTCTCACTTTAGTTTTGTTTGCTTCTATCAATGGGTAATCATAGTGATAAGTTATCCGATGCATTTAGCGATAATGATGACTTTGATATTAGAGATAAGTTTAATGAGATTCATAATCGTGCTAAAAAGTTGAATCTTTTGAATTTGAAGTTTGCAAAAAGAATTAAATTTATAGAAAAATATTTTTTTTATTTTAAAGATGATGTTATTTTTTGCAAAACATTCAAACTCAAATAGATATTGTACGTGAGAAGCTCATTGACATGAATTGTGATCTTAAAACTTTAGAAGTGTCCTAGAAAGAGAGTGAGGACATAGTCCTATTTTTATAGAACAAATTAGTGACTCTAAAAGATTTAAATTTAGGGCTAATAAACATGCCATTGAGGACAATGATAAATTAATAAAATATTTTAGGGCACATCAGAAGACTCTTAGAGATAAGTTCGCTTACATTGAGCGGGAGAGAGATAACTTCCTAAATATTGAACAGTCAAAACTTTTGCTTGAGTCTAGAATTTTGAAGTTAGGAATTGATCTAAGAGACTCAAGTGGTGTTCGCAATGGCTTCGATAATTTAAATGATTCCACGCCTGAAGCCAATTCCAATGTATGTTTTAAAGTATCAACTGTTGTCCAGGACGTTGAAAAATGTCAGGTAACATTCCTCGTGTCTACACATGTTCACAATTTGGTAGTAAAGGTAACCTTAGGGCATTTTGTTAAGATCTTATAAGAGGTCCTAGGGTGACACACCCTAACCCAGTTACTTACAATTAAGTTTGAATGTCAAAGTGAGTCAAATGATAATTAAATTAACCAAACCATAAACACGAGTTTTAATTCTAAAGTCATCAACGTAAACCCATAAAAACTAAAAACTCTTCACAATATTAAAGTACTTATGCTTAAACAAACTTGCTAGAAGGATAAGTTGACGTAATTACAGCCTTTATATTTAAAACAAAATCATTATTTTACCCATACCTTGCTAACCCAACCCAACCTCCTAGATTTGGCAATAAAGGTACGATACCTAAAAATATAAACATAGAAATCATGAGCAAAATAGCTCAGTGAATGCATCACTACTACACTATTGTATAACTTAAATGAAAAAAACATATCCATATAATAATGTATAAACTTATCCGATCGATTCATAAAAAATTATCCAACTTTTCAAATCATGATTGACATATCCCGTCTACAATAGATAATTCTTTTCCATTCATGGTCGGGGATTAGACAATCCTCCCCTATTTTGGGTCGGTGAGTAACCTCCCGTTTCAGCAAACCAAAATGAAATAATTTCATATCCATAATTTCATGATCATATCCATAACAATGTACATATACATCTTTCCAATGAGTACACTTACCTCTAATTCTCAACTATATGTTTGCATTTCTATCCGGTGGAGCTGAACTTGGTGGGTTTGAGTTTAAACCCATCAATCCAACTAAATCAGTTTTACTTCAAATCATAAATATCATATTAATGTATTTATGCATATTTAAAGGATTATAAAACTACAACATAATCCTATTTAAGTGGAATTCCATGAAACTCAAGTAAGGATAATGCAATGGTATCTATGTTGGTAAAGTTATAAACATTAAACCCTAAAAAATACTTCATCGGTAATTTATAAATAAAAACAAATACACATAAAATTATACTTCTTAATATATATAATCTTGGAACATGTACTCAAAATACCATTTGGAAGGAGGAGATAAGAATATCCTTTCATGGGATATCTAGTGGGGCATAAAATTGTTGTTTTATATTCTTGACCATTCTAAATTCATAAATTGTACAAATACAGGTGTCCAGCCTTATCAATATAAACATATATTTGAACAAACTTTCCATTACAAGTGATAGTGAATTTTTTCAAGGTTCCTAGAGTAATATATGACAATTTCTTTATAACATATTAAATTTGTCCTGCACGCTCCTCTATTGTTCAGTCAACTTCCAAGAATTTTTATAATTTTTAGAGTTCATTTTCTATGTCAAAAGCTTTGTCAAACTCAGGGTGTATCTAAACGAATTATGCAAATAATAAATATATATATCAAATTACAACCATCACCAAGGTCTAACTACAAGGAGTTTAAGTATAATTTTTGGATATGTTTTACATATATAAGTCTAGTTGCATTTCCAATTGGAATCACTCAATTCAAGTAAGTATACAAAAATATATACACGTTTGAATACAAGGGAGTTTTATACAAAGTAATATGGCTTACACATACCACGTATCTTAAGTATGAATATACACATACATATACAAAGGAGGATAAAATTATAATCAATGATTGATAATTTATATACTTTAAATATGTATAATCCAAGAATAAAACAATATTAACACATAAATATACCTTGGGAACACTTTTATGATTTTCTTAGAATTTTTCCTAGCTTTTCTTACAACCTTTTCTTCCTTAAGCATCCCCTTTCTCTCTCATCAAGCAAAAAATTCTTCTAACTGAACTAAGGGTTAAAATTTATGAAGAAAGAGGTGATATCAAGAGGTTAAAATTTGCCAAACCGACCTCCCTCTCCAACCAATCAAATTAAAATATTTAGTGCACTAAAAGACAAAATACCACTTAAAAGGATGGACAGCTTTGACCTCAGTTCATCAATTCAATTTTATTCTTACTTGGACATCCGTTTGATACACTGTTTGTTGTATTAAAAATCTAACTCAGATATCTACAACTATGTGGTTTTTACCTTGACCAAATTTTCACATAATATGGGTCAAAACTGGTCCCGAACATGAACATTTCTACTGAAAATATTAAACTTTTATTATTTGTAACCAACTTGATATTTCATGATTCTTGAAGGTAAAATTATACTAAAATATAATAACCTAACATTATATATACAATTCAAATATAATTTATCATAGTTGTATTCGGATTGTCACAACTCTCCCTCCTTAGAATTTTTTATCCTCGAAATTTAATATGAATGTCACTTACCAAATAAACGGGGAAAATGTTTCTTCATGATATCCCCCCTTTACCAAATTTATTTAATTCCATGTCTCCTCCACATCACTTTAACTAAGGGAATAACTTTTTTCCTTAATACTTATTCCTTACGATTAAACATTTCCACCGGCTCCTCAATGTAAGAAAGTCTTCTTTCAATTCAACAGGTTGAGTTTTCAATTAATACGATGGATCCGCCAAATACTTACGAACCTTCGATACATAAAACACATCATCTAAACGAAATAACTCTGGAGGTCATGCCAATCTATATGCTAGGGTCCCCACTCTTTTCGATACTTCATATGGACTAAGGTATCTAGGACTTAGCTTCCCCTTATTCCCAAATCACATGACGCCTTCCCACGGTGAAATATATAGGAATATAAAATATCTTTCTTGAAATTCTAATGGATACTTTCTTTTACCAGCATGAAATTTATGTTTGCTTTACGATATTTTTATCCGTTCCTGAATCATTTTTAACCTTTTCAGTTGTCATATCTATCAATTCAGGAACCAAAAATTTTCTTTCACCTACTTCATCCTAATATGAAGGCATTCCATATCTCTTCCCATATAAAGCTTCATAAGGATCCATACCAATGGTATACTAATAAAAGAGAATTCCATCAATGACAAATGATCATCCCAACTACACTTAAAATCAAATATATAAGCTCATAATATGTCTTCTAATATTTGAATCGTCCTTTCTGATCGTCAATATGTTTGTGGATGAAATGCAGTAATGAACTTCAAATTGGTGCACTTGACATTTTGTAAACGAGGTCAAAATTTAGAAGTGAATGTTTAATATTTATCTAATACAATTCACACCAATGCCCCATGTAAATGGATAATCTCATCAATGTGCATACATGCATACTTATCGATAGTGTAGGTAGTCTTAACTGAAAAAAATGAGTTGACTTCGTCATTCGGTCTACAATCACCCAAATAGTACATGCCCCTTTTGTGATCGTGGAAATCCTATTACAAAATCCATCGTTATAAACCTCTGATGTTCCTCCTTCACCTCCTCACATACTAAACATTTAGCTACAAATTTTGTAATCTCATATTTTATACTATTCCACTAGTAATACTCTTTCAAAAATCTATACATTTTTGTACATCCAGGATGCATAAAATAAGTAAAACTATGTGCCTCTTTGAATATATCCTTCTTTAAGGATGGATCATTTTGTACACAAATTGGGATTTTGTAAAACAATGATTCATCATTCCTAATCTCAAAGTCACTCTCTTTAACATCCTGAACCTTATGTTTCTTCTTCTCAAGGAATTCATCATTAATCTGCAAATTTTGAATGAGTTCTGCTAATAAAGGTCTCACTGTAACATGTGCCAATAATCCAACACGTGCATATTATATGCAACTAAGAATCTCTGATGATTTTTTACTTTAAGAATCTACTACTACATTGGACTTCCAAAGATGATGATGGATGGTACAATCATAGTCTTTAATCATCTCTATTCAACGCCTCTATCTCAAATTCAGTTCTTTTTTTGTAAACACGTATTTCAATCTTTGATGATGCGTAAATATCTCACAAGTTTCTCCATAAAAGTAATGTCACAATAACTTTAAAGAAAAAACAATGGAAGTTAGTTCTAAATCATGTGTAGGGTAATTTCGTTCATGTATCTTTAACTGTCTATAAGCATATGTGATTACTTTCCCATTCTGCATAAGAACACATCCTAACCCTTGAAATGAAGCATTTGTATAGATAAAAAAATACTCATACCTACACAGAATAGTAAGTATAGGAGCTGAAATTCTTTAAAAATCCTCTTGTATTCTCTATCCCACAAAAATTCCACTTATTTATGAGTCAAATTTTTCAACGGTAATGCGATTGATGCAAATCCTTTAATAAATCTAGGATAGTAACCTGCCAATCCTGGAAAACTCCTCATTTTTGTCACATTCTTAGGACTCTCCCATTCAACAATGGCTTCTACCTTCTTTGGATCGACATATATACTATCTCCCGAGATAACATGCCCTATAAATATAATTTCATTTAACCCAAACTCACACTTTCTAAATTTAGCAAACATTTTTCTCTCTCTTAAAATCTGTAACACGAGGATCAAATCTTTCTCGTGTTCCTTCATACTATGTGGGTAAATCAACACGTCATCTATGAACATAATCAGAAATGAATCAATGAAAGGGTGGAATACCTAGTTCATAACATCCATAAAAACTTTTGGATCATTAGTAAATCAAAATGCCATCACCAAAAGCTCATAGTGCCCATATCGAGTTTGAAAAGTTGTTTTGGAAATATCATTATCTTTTCATTTCAATTGGTGGTTGCCCGATCTCAAATCAATGTTTGAAAACATGATGTCCCCTTGTAATTTTTCAAAAAAATCATCGATACCAGTTAGCGGGTACTTTTTTCTAATGGTCACCTTATTCAATTGTCGATAATTAATACGTAATCGCATTGTTTCATCTTTCTTTTTCATAAATAACACTGGGCCTCCCCATGGTGAAACACTAGGCCGAATAAAACATCTGCTTATCAAATCTTACAATTGCACGTTTAATTCTTTTAACTCTATTGATGACATTTTATATGGAGGAAGGGAAACTAGACAAGTACCTCGAACTAATTCAATGGAAAACTCTATTTCCCGATCGGGTGGCAATCCTAGCAACTCCTCTTTAAAGACATCGAAAAATTCTCTAACCACTGGTATATCTTCAATTTTAAATGTCTATTTACTATTATTAACAGCATAGGCTATGTATTATGTACAACCTTTACTCAACGACTTCCTGCTCTTAATTGGTAATAAAAGACAAATAGGAGCAATATTCATTTCTCCTATAAATCAGAACTCGGATTCACTTGGCAGATGAAATGTAACTTCTTTTCAAAAATATTTAATAGAAGCATGATAAGATGATAATCAATCCACATTTAATATAATATCAAAATCCCGAATGGCCAACGGTATCAAATTAATATATAAATCTCGCTTTCCGATTCATAAAATATAATCTTTATAAATATGTTCCACCAGAGTTGCACTTTCCATTGGGGTAGAAATATATAAAGCACAATTGAGAAATGAACATGGTCTACCCAAATATGAAATAATAGGTAATGCTACAAATGGATGCATAGATCGAGGGTCAATGAGCACATATAGATATTTATTTTCAATCGAAAGATTAATTGTAACAACTTTTGGTGTAGCAAGTGATGCCCATGCTCGAGATTGTACCTCCTTACCCTATAATTTGCATGCTTATTAGCCATGGACTTGCTATAATGGATGGTTATCGATTTTGAGTTGTTCTTATAGCCTTTGTACAATTAAAATAGGATTGAATGGCCTAAAATTTAAATAATAAAAGTTTTGGGTCGTTCGAATGAAATTCTAAGTCACTTGAATGAGATTAAAATCTCCTTAGAACTAAGGTTGGGTCATTCGAACGCAAAGCCTCCGTCGTTTGAACAGCTGCTTCAAACGATGATCGAACGACCATATTTTGTCCACTTTTGACTAGCCTCGTTAGACAATCGTTAGAACCCCATTTGAACGAGATATGTATTATCATTCGAACGAGGTCTACTATCGTTCGAAGTAGACTCCAAAATATCATATTTTTTCAAATCTAAATGTGTTGTCATGATGAGAACCATCATAATGTTTGATCTGTTAAGATGAAATATGTTGGCAAAATGAATGGGAAAATGGTAATTCTGGTAAAATAAAGGATCCTAATGGTTGGAGTTCCTCACTTGACCTTATCAGTCAGTTTTATGGAAAAAAAAAGGATGAAATGAATGAAATGAATGAAATGGAATGAAACGTAAATGTGGACTGAAGAACGATGAAGGTTATGGTATAATGTGAACATTTGATAAATATTAGAACACATTAATATGGACTCGGATGGAATCAAAAAATAATTAATAAGGGGCCAGAGACGTGGGTGAAATACTCAAAACTACTGATCAGAGCATATGATGGTGACACCAGCGGTGTGGAACCCATTAAAGTACGCGAGTTATTTGGTGAATTATGAGAAAAAAATAATGAGAAAATTGAAAGACGATAATACAAAGGTTGTGCCTAAGAAAAAGTGAAAGATGACCTAATGGGAGGTATGTGGTAAATGATACTAAGGATAAAATGATATAATTGGACTATAAGTAAATGACTTAAATTTTAGTTAAGTGTGGGTATGAACACATAGCTTGGGTTGCATTGCATGATAGTTGCATTTATACTCGTTAAATGATAATTGTGGTGACAATTAAGTTCAGCACAAAATAACAAGAAAAGGCAATCACCAGAACAAATAAAGAACATAAGAAATGACAATCACACAACACAAAATTTACGTAGTTCAGCAAGAATGCCTACATTCACGGTGGTGCTCTCAATATTATTTCTCTTTACTCGGGGGAGTGTTTTACAGTAATAATAATGCATGCCCTTTGCCCTAGGCGGAGGGTTTGTTATATACATGTTATTTCAGAGAGTGGGGGAGTGGGACTCCCCCACGTTAGCCCACAATCCCTAGGATATCTCTGAAGAGAGATTTTAGGAACTAACTGGGTCAAAACTAATTTGGTTGAGGTGCGGGGCCTTTAGACTCTGGGTCGCGTTTGATTGGGCTTCTCGTCAGGGACCAAGTGACAAATCGAGGTACCCACAATTGCCCCTAAAATTTTTGGGACACAATTTGGGCTCAATAATTTTAAATGATTAGTCCTAATGGAATTTTTGTGATTTATGCCATACTTTTGAACTGAAGCACCCTTCCCGAACTAACTTAGGCGACAGATTGTCTCATTTCTGGTGCATCATGATTAAAAAGATTTAAATCCTTTTAGAGAGATCATTTCTCGAATCGTCACTTTCATATCTCTTCGCATTCTCTCAATCTCTTGAAGCTTTCACTGCATCTCTTTTTATTCTCGGGTCTCGTCTTCCATTTCTAAGCTTTTTTCATCGTCCCTGCTTGTGACTTTGCCTCATCTCAAGCTGACTCTTACATCGTAAGTTATTCTTACTTCTTCTTTTTCTATTTTCTATTGGGAGTTCTTCATATCCGCTACTAGGGTTTTTCTTTTTCGATGGCTAAAGTAGGCAATAGGTCGATAGCTAAATTTGGGAAATACTATAATATTCCAAACTGGGTGGACATTGAGTGTGCCCCTATCCTTTATAATGTCAGAGAAGTTGTGGATGGTCACTGGATCCATGTTCTCTTGTTGTCCCGAGGGGGTCTTACTTTCCCCCCAAATAATTTATTTTTGCACTTTTTTGGTTACTTCAATATAGTTCTTGCACAGTGCTCGCCCAATGTCTAGAAAATCATCAATGGTGTGCTTAGAATAAATCAGCTCTATGGCACGAACTTAGGGCTTACTGAAATCTGCCTCTACTATATTTTTTTTGCGAATAAACTCTGGTCTTCTGTACCTTAAGGCCAGGAGTCCTGATAGGGTATTGGTAGTAAATCTACCTGATTCCCATAAGGACTACTGGCATAACTAGAAATTGGCAGTTCTCTCCCCATACTGAGGGGTCGAGGTCTGGGAGATTTGTGATTCCCTTTTATGGGAAGGAGTACATAGGTGGGATTAGTCCTTTTCTACTCGTTAACCCTCTATTTTGTATGGTTGTTCTTATATTTTCCTCTCTTTCTTTTCAGTGAAGACAAAGAACTTGGAGCCTGCTCTCAACAAGATTCGAGCTGCTGAGTTGGTCAAAGCCTGGAAAATCAGGGAGCTCTTGGCTGACGGTGAACACCCTCGATCAGCGGCATTCCTTATGGAATACAAGAACGTTGGGTACAATTTTATTATGCGACCTATAGATAGCATTCCTAAGCTAGACATCACCGAAGAGGTTGTCGTCGATCCCATCTAATTAGACGAGGAAGAAAGAACCTCTGGTGAGGAGAGCGAGGGTGCTAACAGGGGAGGTGCTGAAGGTAATTCCAGTGAGGAGAGCTCTGGTGGTGAAGAATCTTCCAGCTCAGAAGAGGTTTCAGAGGCTCAAGAGTCTTCGAATGAATCAAGTAGTTCTAGCGAGGAAGACATGGCTCCTCCCAGGAAGAATCTGATTCGAGATGATGATGATGATGATGATGATGATGATGATGATGATGATGATGATGATGATGTCTCTCCGGTCAAAGAAGCAGAAGTCTGACAGTGGGGATACCGCCACTGGTTCTCAGGCTGCCTATGAGAAAGAGAAGAAGAATAAGGGGGCTTCTATTGCCTTGTCTCCTCAGTTAGCTCCTGCGCTGCTCGAAAGAGCAATTTTGCCAAATGATCGTCAGAAGGTGATGGGGACTGACCAGTTATCTCTAAAAAGAGTCAGAGGCTAGCCTTGGTAAGTCTGCTTTTTCTTCCCTACTTTCATAATACTCTGTTCAATACTTCTTTTACTAACATTTCTCTTCTTTGCAGTTTGTGACCAATTTCGTCGTCCACTATCGTAGAGGCGATGAGCTGGCGAGGAAGAATACCGATCTGGAGGCTAACTTTAAGGTTCTTGATGCTGCCAAAAAGTCTTTCAATCTTGCCCTTATTGAGGCCAATCGAGCAAAGGAGGCGACGGCCAAGGAGCTCGAGGAGTTGAGGCAGTCCTATAACTTGGTCTCCTCAAGAAAGCTAGCCGTGGTGGAGGAGAACAGGGTGCTCATGGAAAAGGTGAAGAACGTGGAATCCGAGGCTCCCACCCTTAAGGAAATTTCATAAAACGTCAGATGGATCGCGGTGTATGAGGATAATGACGTTCAGATTCGCTATATCAACCGTCTGAACTTCAAGAAGGGTTGGAACAAGCTCTCCTGGCTGCTGAGGTGGATATCGACTCCCCACTTTTTGATGAGCATGATCTGGGCCCCAAGCCTGTTGTGGATGAGGCACTTGCTCCTTCTATCAGTGTAGGTGTTCCTGTTGCCCAGACTACCGCTGCCAAAGTGCCCCTCAACCAGGGCATGACAACTGCTCTGTCTAAGGGAAGTGCGCCTGGGGCTGCTGCAGACAAGGGGAAGCAACCAACGACCTCAAAGCAGACAGAGGTTGTCAGCTAACTTGTCCTAGAGAACTTCTTGTATTTTTTTGCTTTTGTTGTTCTTTTTTTCCTTTCACTGATGTACTTGGAACCTTTTCTTTAATGTAATGAAATCTTCTTCCTTTCTGCATACTGATTTCTTTGCTCTTTAATGCTTGTATGGCTTGTAGTTGATTGATGTTGATGAATATATACTTGCTACTTCTCGACTGGGAAAAATTCTTGGTCCTGATGCAAGAAATCAAGTTCGCAGGGCTTTCGTGAAGATTTGTAAATCCCTTCGTTCAAGGAATAAGAATTATAAGGACCAGTCAGAGATCGTTGCCAAGCTGAAGGACAGGCTCCTAGAGATGGAGGAAATAGGTGCTTCTGTATAAGAAGAGGTGGATGCTCGAAAGGCAAGGCACCTGGATGCCTCGGAGTTTAATCAAGTTGGAGAGCTGCTTCAGCAAAATAATGAAGCTCTGAGGCGAGAAGTTTCACGACTACGGGAGAATGCGCCTACCATTTCTCCTTAGGTTCTATGTGGTTCCTCTTCATCGGTTGGACGGCTAGCTGATTCTTATGCCCGTGGTTCAACTAGGGAGATTAACGAGCTTCGAGGAGACGTTCGCCTGGCATACGTGATAGATGTCGAGCTCCAAAGAGATGTTACGCTACTGAGGCATCTGTTCAAGAAAGGTCCTCGGCGAGTGTGGGCTGATGGTTATGATCAGGGTTGGACGGATGCTCCGACGAGGTTAGTAGAGGTCTAAGAGATATCCTTTATTAGGGGATGGTTGAATTCTCTGAGGGCGATGAAGGTCCCCAGGAGCTCAGTACTCTGGTATCGTCATGAGATCTCCCCTTCGACTCTAATGCCCAACCCTTTCAGGAGGGACGACCAGTGGGTCCATATAGATGTTGTCCCTAGGCAGCTACTGGAGCCAGATGCAAATGAAGTCAAGAAAGAATTATCTCCTCACCCGGATGACGTTCGAAGAGAGCAAGTAGCTGATTATCTTGCTCAGAGGCCTAATCCTCATTAGGATTTATTTAATTCAATGTAACTCTTTGTAAATGTAATGAAGTAATAAAATATTTATGTTTTGGGTAATTCGCCGACTAAACATGTGTATTGTGTTTTCTACTTCATTGATTTTTTAACTATCTTGGGTTCTTCTTAGCCGACTAGAGTTGTTTTATCGAGGGAATGTCCTCCTAGCCTAGTACTCTTATAAGATACCAGTCTGCCCCACTTTACCTTTTAGGTTATGTCTTCACACCCCCTTAGGCCTAAGTGTGGCAATGGCGAGGACACACCTGTCACTGGATGTTCTATCCGAGCAGGTTTTTGAGCCAAACCTTATTTGGCGACTAACCTGAGTTGGCCGAGCTGCCTAAGGGTCCCCTGTATGGCTTCATATATTTCCAGGGGCAATGCTGCTGGGAGGTTGTTCGTGTTTCATAATGAAAACCTGAGGAGGGTAACACCCTGCTTTTATATGTTGAATAGGACGCCTATCACTTGGAAAGGATATGCATGTTATAAAGTTCATCATAAAAAATTAACACTTCATAGAATGTCACTGCCAAATAATCTTCTATTTAACCAAAAAATAATGAAAAATGAATTACCAATTTCAACAATGTAATAAAAGACCAATATAGAAAATTAGAAGTAGAATTTCTTTAGGTTGGCTGCGTTCCAAGCTCGGGGTATCTCCCTACCCTCCAGCGTTTCTAAGTGATAGGATCCTTGCAGGTTGTCTCTTGTCACCTTAAATGGTCCCTCCCAGTTTGGACCTAGCTTGCCATCTGATGGTTTTACTACGCTGCCAAAAACTTTCCTTAGGATGTAGTCCCCAACCTATAATGTTCTTGGATTGACTTTTTTGTTATAGTGCTTTGCTAGCTGTTATTGATAGCCCGCTAGTTTCACTAGAGCTAGTTCTCTTCGTTCCTCAGCCAGGTCAAGTTCAGCGAGTAATACTGTATCGTTCTAGCCTTGGCCGACTAGGGTGGACCTCATGGTGGGGAGGCCTGCTTCCAAGGGAATGATTGCCTCTATACCATATGTTAGTGTGAATGGTGTTTCCCCAGTTGCTCGCCGTGGGGTAGTGCGGTAAGCCCATAAAATATGTGACAGCTCGCTCACCCATGGCCCTTTGGCTCGCTCTAATCGCTTCTCCAGTCCATTAATCACTATTTTGTTGGAAGTTTCAGCTTGTCCGTTGCTCTGAGGGTATGCTATCGAGCTTAAATGGTGCCTGATCCCGTAGTTGCTACAGAAATTCTGGAAGAGGCCACTCTCGAACTGCGTTATGTTATCAGTGGTGATGGTCCTGGGACATAATAATCTCATCATATCTGCATCTCTGATGTTTGCCAGTGGATCTGACTCAATCCATTTAGTGAAGTAGTCTGTCGTGACCAACAGATACTTGTGATTACCGACAGCGGTAGGAAGAGAGGGCCCATGATGTCCATTCCCCATTGGATAAAAGGCCAGGGGCTAGTAAGTGATTTTAGGTCGCTGGCAGGTTGGTAAACTATAGGAGCATGTAGTTGACATTTTCTCGCACCTGCGAGCATATAACCCCAGAATATTTCTGCATATATAACCACCAGTAACCTTCCTTCATTGTTCAAAAAGCTAGCGATTTTCCCCCAATGTGTCTCCCACAGATTCCTTCATGAAGCTCGTGCAGAACTTGTTCGACGTCCTCCGGGTGAACACATTAGAGGTAAGGTCCGGTGAAAGATCTTTTATACTGCTTGCCCTCAGGAGATAAGTGAAAGAGGGCATCTTTGACTCCTATCTAATGAGCGGCCTTCTTATCGTCTGGTAGGGCACCATCTTTTAAATAGTCCCTCAGGGGATCCATCCAACTGGGTACTGGTTCAATCTGGAGAACACGGCCCATGTCTAGCAGCTCGTCGCCCTGGTTGATGCTCTACTGGGTGAGGAAATCGATAGGAATTTTTCTCTTTAAGTCAGAGTTGATTATTGAGCTCAAGGCCTCTAGGGCGTCAGCGTGACTATTTTGTCCTCTTGAAAACTGCTAGACACTGACTTGATCGAAGTTAGACATTAATTTCTTTGCTAAGGCGAGGTAGGCTGCCATTCTCTCATCCCTCGTGTTGAAGTCTCCACTTATCTGATTGGAGACCACTTGTGAGTCGCCGAACACCTAGAGTTGCTTTTCCCCCAATGCATCTTCCTTCTGCAGACCTGCTATTAATGCTTCATATTCTGCTTCGTTGTTGGAGGCTTCAAATCCAAGACTAATTCCTTGCTCGAGGATTATATCTTCTGGGGTAACAAGCATAATGCCTACTCCTACCCCCTTGGAGTTGGAGGCTCCATCAACAAACAGTGGCCAAACACCTTATGCCGAGTGATCTTCCCTTTGACCCATAGGTTGAAGTTGGTCGCAAGGATGATCTTCTATAAATTTCTTGATGAAGTCGGCGAGGACCTGCCCTTTGATTGCATTCCTTAGTAGAAACTGGATGTCAAATCGCTCGAGCTCGACCGACCACTTTGATAGTCTCTCGAATAGATCCTCTTTTCGTAGGACTGCTTTTAAGGGGGTGTAATGTAAGGACGATAAAAGAGTGAGCTTCGAAGTAGTGCTTTAATTTCCTTGAGGCTACCACTAGTGCAAAGGCGAGCTTTTCCAGTGGTAGGTATCGCTTATCGACGTCTAAGAGGGTCTTGCTCGCATAATATACTGGGTGCTGGATTCCCGTTCTTTCGCATACTTGTGCAGAGCTGACAGCGTGGATGGAAACTGCAAGGTATAGGTATAAGGAATAATTATCTTGAGGTATTACGAGCAAGGGTGGTTTGCTGAGATAAGCTTTGAGATCCTCTAATGCTTTCGAGCAATCTTGGTTCCACTCTACTATTTTGCTTTTCTTTAATAGTTGGAAGAATGGATGGAACTTTTTGGATGACTTCGAGATGAACCGATTCAAGGCGGCGAGCATGAACGTGAGCTTCTATACGTCTCTTATCGTGCGGGGAGGCTGCACCTTATTGATTGCATCAATATGGTCCGGGTTGGCTTCAATGCCTCTCTCGCTAACAAAGTACCCGAGAAATTTTCCTGACTGGACACCGAAGGAACACTTACTTGCATTGAGCTTCATTCGATATTTCCTGAGTATTTCGAAGGTCCTTGATAGGTCTGAGAGGTGGTCTTCTTTCTGCCTGCTCTTGACAAGAATATCGTCAATGTAGACTTCCATGGTATCTCCCATTTGGTCTTTAAACATCTTGGTGACCAGCCGGTGGTAGGTTGCTCTTGCATTTTTTAGCCCAAAGGGCATAACTTTGTAACAATATAATCCGACGGTGGTGATGAACGATGTCTTGTCTTGGTCTGGTATGTATAGAGGAATCTAGTGGTACCCCGAGTATAAGTCCAGGAAACTCATTCTTTAATGAGCTGCTGTGGCGTCCACCAACTGGTTGATCTTCGGGAGAGGGAAAATGTCCTTAGGGCACACCCTGTTAAGGTTAGTGAATTCAATACAAACTCTCTATTTCCCATTTCTCTTTGGAACCACTACTGGGTTGGATAGCCATTTAGGGAGTTGAACTTCCCGTATGGATCCCGCATCTAGCAGTTTCTCCACTTCTTTCTCTATAGCCTTGGCCATTTTGGGTGCAGTTCGCCATGCCTTCTGTGCGATACGCCTGAAAGTCGGGTCGACGTGCAACCGATGACAAACCACTCTAGGGTCAATTCCAGTTAGCTCGTAAGGTTCCCACGCGAAAATATCCAGATTATTCCTCAAGAGTACCATCAATTCCTTCTTCTCTTGATTTGTGAGAGAGGCTCCAATTAAGATCATCCTGTCTTCTTCGCTACCACCGGCTGTGACCTCTTCCAGGTTTTCAACGACCCGCTCATAGGGTAGGAGCCTGGTCTCTTCCACTCCAGGTCTTCTATACTTTAGCTATTATTTTGAAGGTATCAAACCTTCTTATTCCTCAACCTTCTCTTTGGCCTTCTCGACCTTTTTCTCTATTTTTGGGCTGATGGCTGCTATGAAGCACCTTCTTGCCATCGCTTGATCTCCGTGGATCTCCATTACTCCTCGCTCAGTCATGTACTTGAGTTTCTGATGATAGGTCGAGGGAATGGCCTTCATCGCATGTATCCACCCTCTGTCGAGGATAGCCTAGTAGGGCGAGTCAATGTCGACTACTAGAAACTTGATCATCTTGGAGACACTTCCTGCCCTTACTGGCAGTACAATATTTCCCAAAGGGATAGTTATTTTTCCACCGAAGACAACTAGAGGGACAGTGGTTTCCTTCAAGTCGGTGACGCTTAACTTCAATTTCCTGAATAGTTCGAGATACATTACTTTGGATGAGCTTCCCTGGTTGACGAGTAACTCATCGACATCACAGTTTGCTATCCTGAGTGTAATGATCAAGGCGTCATGATGTGGAGTTCTCACTCCCACTAAGTCTTCATCAGTGAACACGATGTGTTTGCTTTAGTCGACGTCATCTGCTCACCGATGCTTTCCTACCTGTGTTTTTACTGGATCCATTTGAAAAGCTTGCGTTAAATTCGTAAGCTTTTTTACTTCCATCTGGGTCGAATTTCCTTGAATTTTCATTAGATCCGATGCCATATAAATCACTGCGAACTCATGGCCAGCATCCTCCTTAAGCCATTAGCAGTAACCTTCTCTGCCTTTTTCTCCACAAACTCATTCAGGTTCCCAGTCTGGGGGCCAACTCTTCAAGGTGAGACTTAAGAGCTTTGCAGCGCTCAGTTGTGTTCCCTCCTTCCTTGTAAAAAGCGCACCTCATTGCGTTGTTTCTCTTTAAGGGATTTCCTCCGATCTTTCTAGGCCATTTGACAAATGGTTCGTCCTTGATTTTTGCTAGGATCTTGTATATTGGTTCTTTAAAGACATGTTCACTGCCTGAAATGCTTTCGAGGCATCGCTTTTGTTCCCGTTCTTGGAACCACCTTTGCCCCCATTCTTACTTCCTTTCTTGTGGTTCTCAGCTTTATCAACACTCTTGTCGGTGAACTTGGCGCGACTATTTTCCCCTGCACTAAGGCGGGTCACATCCTCGACTTTGTCGTACTTTTTTATTCAAGCCATTATCTCATCAATGGTTGTGGCCTCCTTCTTAGTACGGGATTAGTACAAGAGGTAGGAGCTGAGTAGGTCGATTTTAAAGGATGCCACGGAGACCTACTTCGAGCAGTCCTCGACCTCGTTGAACAGTTTCCAATATCTTTTCTCATAGTCCCTAAGGCTTTCTTGAGGCATTTTCTTCATTATCAACAAGGCATCCATCCTCTTTAGATGGGAGCTGCTGGTGATGAAGCGAGCTGTGAAGAGCTCTGCTAGGGAATCGAAGCTCCTGATGGACCTGTGAGGGAGTCTCTCGAACCACTTCTGGGCCACATCATGCAAGCTTGAGGGAAAGATTCAGCACATTAGTGCATCACTATGGTTCCAGAGAGACATGGCCTGCCTGTACTGCCTAACATGATTGATAGGGTTAGTCTTTCCATCATAGATTTTGAATCTAGGAATTACGAACTTCTTGGGGGCTTCTTCTTCCTCTATCTCCCTTGAGAAGGGGGGTTTCATCTGGGTCTTGAGAGCTCACCTGGCTAGCTTTCTGGTCGATTTTTTACCCCGATGTGCTGGGTGCTGTTCCATTTCCCTCCGGACCAGATTTCATATATCATCATTTCCTCGAGCTGGACTCCTGTTACGGCGAGTAAGTTATTATTGCTCGAGGAAGTCATCATCCGACCAGTGCTCCTCGAATCTCTGACATTCGCGCCTAGGGCTCCTTCCTCGGATGCGAGACTTGCTCGCTTGAGGTCTAGGAGTGCGATATTGACGTTGCCTGGTTCTACGATGAAGTTCTTTCTCTATCCTTTCCAATATCCTTTTGAGGCGAGCATTCTCAGCTTCTTACTTGCAAGCGGTCCCCTTGCTCTTGGAGCCTGGCCTCATAGGCATCGATTAACCTGGATATTTGTGTGGACCTGGTTGGTCCTTGACTTTTTTCTGAGGCTTGCCTCTCTGGGCTAGCCCTATGATCTGAACATCGAACTTCAGATCTGATCCTACGAGGGGTAGGCTGATCTTGGATATCTCCCGCTTTAGGGCATTACTACTGTGACCATACAATCTAAATTCTTTGTTGGTGAGGGCTTTCCTAAAGGAAGACAAACGTTTCCCACAGATGGTGCCAATTGTGGTGACAATTAAGCTCAGCACAAAATAACAAGAAAAGGCAATCACCAGAACAAATAAAGAACGTTAGGAATGACAATCACACAACATAAAATTTACGTGGTTACGTCCATGGTGGTGCTCTCAATATTATTTCTCTTTACTCCGGGGAGTGTTTTACAGGAATAATAATGCATGCCCTTTGCCCCGGGCGGAGGGTTTGTTATATACATGTTATTCGGAGAATGGATGAGTGGAACTCCCCCACGTTAGCCCACAATCCCTAGGATATCTCTGAAGAGAGATTTTAGGAACTGATTGGATCAAAACTAATTTGGTTGAGGCGCAGGGCCTTTAGACTCTGGGCCGCGTTTGATTGGGCTTCTCATCTGGGCCCAAGTGACAAATCGAGGTACCCACAATTACATTTTCAAAATTGCTAAAATAAATGTTATATGTATAGTATTTTCTTATGAAAATGTATAGCTTAGTACTCCCCACCCTGCTGAGCATTTTTCTCACCCATTACTTTTACATTTAACCCCTCCCCCAGGTACCTCTGGCAGGGCCATTAGTAAGAACATTGATAAGGCTCCAGATGGTACTAGTTGTCGTTAGAGATCTACCAAGAAATTTTTAAAAATTATTTTTTGGGACATTTTGAATTCATGTCACTTTAAACAATCTTTTATTCAGTCCTTAGGCCATTTATTGTAACAATACAAGAGTTTATGGTTCATTTCCCTTATTATTAACATTGTTGGATTTAACGGAATTTTCCTAAATAAATCTTGCTAATTAACTTAATTACTTAAAGTGACAACCTATTTCTTGAATTAAAACTTGTTTAATTACATTTTGTTCCTTGTAAAATGGTGCAAATTAAAGGATTTTCTTAAATCATAAAATTGAACATTTCCCCTCCTCCTTAACACCTTGACTCGGGTGCGGGTTGACCCAACGGGAGCCCAAACCTAGGTCAGGGCATTACAAATGGTATCAAATAATTAGGATCCTCGTGTGTGACAGAGTGTTTTACAATTTCTAATACGTTTCCTTATGCATTTCATTATAGTTTTCACTCTTGTTCTTGTTACCGTTGTTGTATTGAACTATTCCTTCTTGCGTAGATGACAACACGTCGTAATGGAGCTGGTGGATCTGGGAACAACAAGCTTAGGCGCACGGAATAGGTCGTGTGTCAGCTTACCAACTCCCTCTCTCAGCAACAGAGAGCTAACTGTAGGGGAATGGTTGAAAGCACCACTTTAGCCTCTATGTGAAAGGTGTTTAGGAGGTTGAACCCATCGACCGTCAATGGGGCAGCTAGCCCCGATGCCGAAGAGGAGTGGAAGGATGAGGTCACTAGGTTATGCATATCCTTGACATACCAGCTCGGCACAAGGTTAAGATAGAAACCTTTCAGGCCACCAAGCAAGATCAGTGTTGGTGGAGCACATATTCAGTTACCGTAGACTCGGATGGTTGTAGGGTTATATCTTAGGATTGGTACTTCCCTCAGTTTTTCAAGGATGTCAAGAAGGATGAGTTTATTCATTTGATCTAGGGAAAGATGTCCGTCAATGAGTACAAATTCATTTTTGAGAGTATATCCAAGTATGTGGATGCGATTTAGAAGGACGAGGTTAAAAAGATGAGGTTGTTTATCAAGGGCTTTAACCTTAGCGTTTGACTAATTATGGTTAGTTTTGATCATTCAAACTTTAGGGCCGTAGTTAATAATTCCATTAGAATTTAGCTTGAGGAATTGGATGGTAGGGCTATTCGGGAGAATAATCATAAGATGAGTGAGTCTCAGGGTAGTAACAACAAGAAGTTTCGGAGCGATGCCAAAGCTCAAATCCGCTATGAGTGTTAGTTCATCCTCTTATGTGTGTACTAGTGACCAGCATCCTATAGCCCCTATCGAGAGGACGTGGTATAAGTTTGTCTTTATAGGCCATATCAAGATATAGTTCCCTCAAAGGTCTTTTGAGAAGCAGCAGGGCAGTCGGTAAATGGTCAACTTTGTACCTGGCCATAGTTTCAGTTACAAGGGCCCCACCTAGTAGTAGCATTTTCCTTTTGTACATCATCAGACAACGAGTCACTGTATAGGCGGTCTGCGCCCTTGCTTTGGTCAGAGCAATCGTGGGCAAGGTCAGGTGCCCAGTGGCCAAAATAGTAAATCCAACCCTAGACACGCTTATGTTATGTCCCAGTTTGCAGCTCCTTCCGATGATCCATTGATTATGGAAGGTATGGTTCTACTCTTCATCACTTGGGTAAAGGCATTATTCAATTCAGGCGCATCACATTCATTTATCTCGTGTTCTTTAGCATTCAGCTTGGTTTTAGAGATAGATCAGTTTTACCCTTTTATCTTCATAGGAGTTCTGGTCGGTGGTGGTATAGTTCTCGATTGGGTCTACTGCAGTTATATAGTTATGGCTGGAGATTTTGTTCTGGAGTACGATTTGATCCTCCTAGACATAGATGGGTTCGAGGTGATCCTCGATATGGTTTTGTTATCCTTCTTTAACGCTACTATTAAATTCCATCGGCATAATATCTCTGCATCTTTTCAAGACAGATCCCACCATCATTTCAGTAACGAAAAATATGCAGGTTATCCTTATAGGTTTTCAACTGTGTGAGAGCAGAAGCAGTATTTTTATTGGTTAATTAGTATGGTGGCTCAGGAGGATCCTGATTGAATTTTGTTGGATTATCCAGTAGTGCAGTATTTTCTCGATGTGTTCCCTAGTAATCTTCCTGGTTTACCCCCACACCGAGAGGTGTACTTTACTATAGAGGTGCATCAGGGTGTCTCTCCTATTTTTATATCAACTCATAGAAAGGCTCTGGAAGAATTACAGGAGTTAAGAGTTCAGTTGGAGGAATTTACAAGCAAGGGTTTCATTCATCCTAGTGTATTCCCTTGGGGAGATCCAATCATATTTCCCAAGAATAAGGATAACTCCCTACGGTTGCGTATCGATTATAGGTAATTGAATAGGTTGACTGTGAAGAATAAGTACTCGTTGTCCTCTATCGATGATTTATTCGATTAGTTAGATGGTTCGAGAAGGTTTTCAAAGATTGACCTATGATTAGGGTACCATCAGTTACGTGTCAGAGAGGAAGACATTCCTCAGACAACGTTCTGAATGCAGTATGGGCATTATGAGTTCTTAGTGATATCCTTCGATTTAATGAATGCATTGGCAGTATTCACAGATTTGATGAACATTATCTATCATTCGTATTTAGATCAGTTTGTGGTGGTCTTTGTGTATAATATTTTGGTATACTCGACTTCAGATGAGGACTATGAGGATCACCTTCGCACGACGCTGAAAGTGGTCAAGGATAATCAATTGTTCGCCAAATTTAGTAAGTGAAAATTTTAGATGAACGAGGTCAAGTTCCATGGCCATGTAGTTTTCGGTGAGGGAATTTTCATTGATCCATCCAAGGTCGAGGCCATTTTAAGTTGGGATTGTTCGAAAACATCTACAGAGGTGCAAAGTTTTCAGGGTTTTTCCAGTCATTACAGTAGATTTGTACATGATTTCTCGAGGGTTGCATTTTTTCTCACTCTGTTGACGCGAAAGGATGTTCACTTCGAGTGGTCAGAGGATTACGAGTCAACTTTTTAGAAGTTGAATATTATGTTGAATTCGGTGGCCATTCTTATCTCCCAAAATTAGGCAAGGGCTATATCGTGTACTGTGATGCTTCCAGATCAGGGCTCGATCCAAAGTTGATACAGAAGGGTTAGGTGGTCACTTATACATCATGTCAGTTAATGGCGTATGAGAAAAACTACCCCACCGACAACTTGGAATTATCCGCGATGGTGTTTGTACTAAAGATCTGGAGATATAACCTATACAATGAACATTTTGAGGTGTATATGGATCATAGGATCCTGTAGTACATTTTCACTCAGCAAGATCCAATTCTTCATCAGAGGAGATGGATTGATTTTATGGAAGACTATGACTTGTCCTTGGAGTATTATCTCGGCAATGCCAATGTGGTGGTATATGCTCTTAGTCGAAAGTCTGACCTCCCTTTAGCAGTAATAAAGTGATACCGAGTGAAAATGTTCGGAGAGTTATAAAAGTTTGACTTGCAAGTCCAGCGAGGTTCCGACATGGCATATCTTTGGGGAGTGGTTGCTAGACGCTCATTCAGCTGAAGGTGTTGGAAGCTCAGTCTTGTAATCTCGAGCTTATATATTACTATGACTGCATCCAAAGAGATGAGGCGTTCGACACTCTTACTGCGGACAAGGATGGGGGCATGTGATATAAAGGAAGGTTGATTGTTCCGATTATCGATGAACTTCAGGATGAGGTGAGGGAAGAGGCTCATCACTCACGCTTCACCATCATCCCGGTGGCACTAGGATATATAAGGACCTATACAAAGACTTTTGGTGGTCTAGTATGAAGAAGGATGAGGAGATATATATTTCCAAGTGCTATATTTGCTAGTAGGTGAAGACAGAGCACTGGAAACCGACAGGACTATTGTAACCACTACCAATTGCAGAGTGGAAGTGGGAGCACATTATGATGGACTTTGTCACAGCCTTAACACGGTCCAAGCGTGGTCAGGATGTGGTTTGGTTTATAGTGGACCGGCTTATGAAGTCCACTCACTTTTTGCCAATTAGGATCATGGAAATCGTGGCTAAGTCGGCAAGGTTGTATGTCCGAGAGATAGTCCGTCTTCATCGCATCTCTCTCTCAATCATCTCGAGCTGGGATCCCCGATTTGTGTCTTAGTTCTAGAGGAAGATTTAATAGATAGATGGGTAGTTAGAACAAACCATTCAAATTCTGAAAGATATGTTGAGGTCTTGTGCACTTGATTTCTAGGGTAGTTGGCTGGAGAATCTGCATCTGGCAGAATTTATAACAATAACAGTTATCAAGCTAACATTGGTATGTCTCCCTATAAAGGTTTTTATGGGAGGTCATGCCTCTCCCTAGTCTATTAGGCAGAAGTGGGTGAGAAGTATCTCACGAACTCAAAAATGATTAAGGAGATGACTGATAAAGTTTAGGTGATTCGGTAGACACTTGTGATGGCTGAGAGTCAACGGATACGTCTAGAGTTTAAGGTGGGTAACCATGTGTTATTGAAGTCTAGGATGAGAATTGATAGTCAAGAGTTTTACCATAAGGGGAAGGTTTTCCCTCTATATATTGGTCCTTTTGAGATCCTATAACGAAATGAAAAAGTGTCGTATCTCTTGGAATTACCTCCTCAGTTGTCCCACATTCATTGTGTGTTCCACGTATCTATATCGAAGAAGTATGTCTCAGATCCTCGGCACTTCATCAATTGGAACCACATCAAGTTGAAGGAAGATGTTACGTTTCTTACATGCCCTGTGTCTACCTTGGACCGTGAGGACAGAGTCTTCGCAATAAGGTCATCCCATTAATGAAGGTCCTTTTGGAGTTCTAAGGTGTAGAAGGTGCGACTTGGGAGCGCGAGTCTGAGTTGAGTGATAAGCACCCAAAACTCTTTGCCTAGCTTAGTTATGTTTATTTTGGGGATAAAATCTCCTAAAGAGAGGAGAATATGATGCTCGTGCCTGAGAATGTACCTCTTTCCCCTGTAATTTGCATGCCCATTGGCTATGGATTTAATATAATGGATGGTTGTGTATTTTGAATTGTTCTTGTTGCCTTTGAGAAACTAAAATAGGATTGAATGGCCAAAAATGTAAATAAGAAAAGTTTTGTATCGTTCGAACGAAATGCTAAGTTATTCGAACATGATTCAAATGTCATTAGAACTAAGGTTGGATTATTCGAATGCAAAGCCTCCATCATTCGAGCGATAGCTCAAACGACCATTAAATGACCATGCTCAGTCCACTTTTGACTAGTCTCATCAGATGCTCATTGGAACCCCATTCAGTCGATATGTGTATTGTCGTTCGAATGAGATTTAGTCTTGTTCAGACGAAACTACAAAAAATCATATTTTTGCAGATCCAAACATTTTGTCGTGATGAGAACCATTAGATCATTTGATTTGTCAAGCTCCTAATGGAGAAAATCAAATGGGGTTAGGGGTTTTGGTGGACCAAAGGTTAAAAGTCCTGGAGGTTTGGGGGTATAAATAAGAGAGAGGAGATTGTTAGGGATCATTCCAACACCTCTCCATTATATTTTCAAGTTCTCTCTCTATATATTTTCGAGTCCCTCCCTCTATTTCCAACCTTCCTCCACCAATCTCCAATGTTTATACCTCCATTCCAATCCTTATTCTATCCATTTTTAATCTTGTAAGACCCGTTTCAAGCCTTGTCCAAGGAAGAAGTTGGGTTAAAGAATTGTTCTTAAAGTTTTAGGCACTTTCAAGTCATCATTTACTAGGTTCTCCTCCTAAACTCAAGGTAGGTCTTTCCTCACTATATTTTTAAGTTTAAAACCTAACCTATATCTTATGATGCATACTAGAATGTAGATAATCTTGTAAAGTTATTTTCTAGTATGTTTATTTAAAGTTTCTTATGAAAAAATCAAGTTTCAAAGAAAACTAAACATGAATGGATTTTTTTAGAACAAGAATCATTTTAATCTTGGAATATGATGAATATGAATATAAAATAAGATTTCATGTTAATATCATGTTTAAAACTCATATTATTAGATTTTTAGGTTAAAATCGTCCCCACATGTGTAGAGTCTTATGGTATATTAGCAAAAGACATATAAACATAATAAATGAAGACTAGAATGAGTTTCAAGATGAAATATGAAAGTTGGTAAATTCAGCCCCTAAATATGTGGTAAAATGTTGATAAAATGAGGAATAATGATGTTTAAGACAACATATGATTATAAGGCTAAAATGGATATTTTAGTAAAAATGGCCTTCATAACGATAAATGTAATTCTTGTTAAAGAAATGGGATTTTCTTGAAGTAAAATGATAAGACATGATTTTTGGGGATAAAATGATAATTTATAACATTATGATGATGAAATATGTTTTCCACAACGTCTTGGCAAAATGGTAGTTTAGAAAAAGAGAGGGTCCTAGTGGCTGGACTTCCTCATTTGACCTTATCGATCGGTTTTGTGAAAAATAAATGAAATTAATGAAACGGGATAAAATCGGTATGAAATGTAAACGTGAACTGAAGAATGATGAAGGTGATGGTATAATGTGGACATTTGATAAATGTTAAAAATACATTATCAAATTCAGAAATTGCTAACCCAAATAAAGCACTCAATATTTCACATTTATAGGGAAGGGAATCAAATTGTTGATTTCTTGGCAAAAAGTGGAAGTGTAGAAAGGATAGACATTTTCTCCAACAACATTGAATATTTTCCAAAGCATCTCAAAGGTCTAATCACTATAGAAAAATGGGGGCTGCCAAATTTCTTAAATGTATAGGCGTTCTTGGAAAATTTATTTTTCTATAGGTGGTTTCAAGTTAGCTCTAGTTTCTTCTTTTTATGCAAAGTATGTAAAGGTTCTAATCTATAAAGAATCTAGACTATGCTTCAAGTTTTCCTTGGTCTTGTTTGAAGAAAGGGATTTAGTCTTGTAAGCCTTATAGAAGAGTCAATTTCTTCTATGTTTTTCAATAAATGATCTTTTCCAAAAAAAATACATTAATATGAACTCGGATGCAATGGGGAAAAAGTTAAGAAGGGACCGAAGCCCTGGGATAAAAGACCCAAAACCACTAATCAGAGCACATATTGGCATCACCAGTAGTGTGGATCCTATTAAAGTATGCAGGTTATTTGGTGCACTGGGAGTGAAAGATAATGAGGAAAGTGAAAGATGACAATACAAAGGTTATTCCTAAGAAAAATTGAAAGACAGCCTAATGGAAGGTGTGTGGAAAATGATACTAAGGATAAAATTATATAATTGGTTTCTAAGTTAATGGCTTAAATATTGGTAAAGTGTGGGTATGAGCACATAACTCGGGTTGCATTGCATGATAGTTGAATTTATACTCGTTAAATGATAACGTTTTCGGAATTGCTAAAATAAACATTATATGTATAGTATTTTTTTTTTATAAAAATGTATTGCTTAGTACTCCCCACCCTGCTGAGCGTTTTACTCACCCATTACTTTTACGTTTAAACCCTATAGGGACATTGGTAAGGATAATGATAAGGCACCATAGGGTACTAGTCGTTGTTAGAGTTTTACCATGGCATTTTCAAAAATTATGTTTCGGGACATTTGAATTCATGGCACTTTAAACAATCTTTTATTCGGGCCTTGGGCCTTTTGTTGTAATAATACAAGAGTTTTATGGTTCATTTCCCTTATTATTAGCATTGTTGGATTTAGCGAATTGTTCCTAAATAGATCTTGCTAATGAACTTAATTACTTAAAGAGATAAACTTTTTATTAAATTAAAACTTGATTAATTATATTGTGTTCGTTCTAAAATGGTGGAAATTAAAGGATTTTCTTAAATAATAAAATTGGACTTCCCCCTCCCCCCTTAACACCGTGAATCGGGTGCTTGTGGGTGTGAAACCCCACTCAAAATAATAACGGGTGGTCAACCCTATACTAAAATAATCATGAATCTCAAATGAATCATTCTCAGCATCTACTGACGATTCTAAAATAAACACGGCTAACTACCCATTACTACAAAAAGAGGGTATCAAAAAAAATTTAAAATATTTTATTAACATCGCTAAAACAAAACCATGCAACAACTAACCAACAACATAAATCTAAATTTGATAAGAGATGCACACATGCTCGAATAATATAAAAGAGACTAATATAAGAGTACAACAAAATGTACCAAATAAATTACCCGAATATGCTGTCGGGTCACAGACAATACAATACTCTGAGAGGAGAAATATAAAAGTGCTACACTACAACGCTTGGGTATAAACCCGATACACCAACTGAATCCTAATCTAGATACACAACAGATAGGAATCGACTATAACAAAATATCGCAACAGTCCGCTACTGCCACAGCTCCACGAATACACTGGATGGATAACATCAATGGCGTCCTTGCGGAGGAACACCTAGAATAATACAATATATGTGCATATCCAGAGAAAATATAAACGGGTCAGAGCCCGAGGTGTGAAAACATTTTATAGCAAGTGCATTAAAATGCATAATAATTATAAATGAATTATGACATGATTAAAATGGAGTCGCACTCTCCATAAAATTCAACTCACCTCTCAACTAAAGCGCGCAACTAAACGTATGCACATGATCTCCAAATAAGTGACCAAATCTAACTAGGGGAAAAGTAATATAACTTACTCCTAATTATTATACTCAATTAAAATCCATCTAAATTATCTCTCACTCAAATATTAACACTCTCATTTATTCGCCCACTTTCTAAAAATATAAAATATACATAAACTTTCTCTTTTACTAGAAGTTCTCAAATTCTAGTAAGGACATAAATAAATATATATATATATATATATGAGTTATTAGCATCTAAGTGCTAAGGACTAAACTTCTCCCAATTCTCAATACTGCACTGCGTTTCGTGCGTGGGACGTCTCGCAAGCGAAATCCAAACAAGGAACTCCCCCAATACACTACTCCTTTGCAGTATTGATTATCAAGATTCATTATGACCTCAATGCATGACGCGTATAACCCAAATTCTCTTATATTATAAATGATTTATTATTCTCAACAGTACACGGTGTTTCGTGTGTGGGATGTCTCGCTAGCAAAATCCAAACAAGGAACCCCCTGATACACTACTCCTTGGAACTGTCAATCGTCGAAATATACTAATATATAAATATAAGCACTAAGGACTAACTTCTCCTCACTCCCAACATTGCACTGCATTTCGTGCGTGGGACGTTTCGCAAGCGAAATCCAAACAAGGAACCTCCCGATACACTACTCCTTGGCAATGTTGGTCGTTGAGGTTCATTAATCCCTCGATACCCAAAGTACTATATATACTCGTATAATTATTTACTCCTTATTTTCACTTTACATATTCATCACACTATTAGTCCGATTAAAATCTCCCGGAATGAGATTCAATCAATCTTCTTATATCTCTTAACTCTAGAGATAAATGATATCACATAATCGTATACAATTAATATACTATTCACACAAGTATAATAACAACCATCCCAGCGATCTATAACTCGAGGATGCAGGTTCTCAATGCTATCATCTACCAGGAAATCACTCACATATCATCCTGGGTACCAACGGTCAGAATCTCACATTGCCTTGGCAAAAACCATATCACAACGTACGGGAAGCGGTCATAGTTCCTCCCCGAAAATGAGACGAAACATACCCACCACGTCTCACACCTAATAAAAATCACATAATAATAAATGGACGCTATGACTTGGAGACTATACGCGCCCTGCTCCTCACGCCAGGGGCGTCACCCACATTGCGCAACTTTCCATGATAGCATAGAGGGGGTATGCTTCACACACACACACACACACACACACACACACACACACACACACACATATATATATATATATATATATATATATATATATATATATATATATATGTATGTATATATATATATATATCATCCACACAAGATATACATACATCATCACATCATATAAATGTATACCATCACACAAGGTATATATATTACACTATTTACATACTCTTATTACGCTCTTAGGCGTAGATGAAATAAATATCATTTTTTTAGTATATTTTACTCTCGATATACTATTCATCAATAACTCACATAACTTACCCACTTAGTATACACTATACTATTTCTCACTTGAAGTTCACACCTCACTTCTATTTATGTGAATCGTCTCTCAATTCTATTTATGTTAAGGATATTCTTTATATCCCTATGCACATCGATCAACATTTAATATTCTCAATCTGAAATATGGTTTAGTCAATCATATGAAACTTTAAAGTTATCTCATTTGGGATTTAATTCTAAAATCCATTATCACTAAGCGCATCCTAACTCTCTCTTATCAATCTATAATTATCTCCAAATAGAAATCTCAATGATAGTGGGCTTCCCCACTAGTCGGTGCATTTATCTCCAATCAATATTCTCTCGGAATAACTCAATATGACTCCAATAATTTATCATAAGGGAAACTCCCTAAAAGTCCCCAAAACACACTTCTCATAACTCCTATAGAGGTTCCTAATCAACACACTCCAACGAAATGGGATGAAACTCACCCTAGAAAAACATCCCCAAAACTGCCCTGTTTTCGAATCGATTCGGGCTCAATCCAAATCGATTCGGCCTCCAAGGCGAATCGATTCGGGTCATAAGACATAGGCTTCTATCTCAGGACGAATCGATTTGGCTTGATTCCGAATCGATTCGGTCACTCAGACCTGGGCACCTGTAACATTCCGAATCGATTCGGTAAGGGGCCGAATCGATTCGGCCGATTAGAAGCTACGAAAATGGCTACTTTTCTCAAAAGCCAAAAATCCCAAATATCATATATATCATCTTCCAACCATTTTTGTTCAACCCCAAACATATATATAACATTAATACTCATCAAATAACACACCTCAACTAATTTGTAACCTCAAATCCATTATATACACAACAAATCTAAAATTTTACCCAAAACTTAGGTTTTAACATTTTAAACCCAAAATCCATAATTTTGTCCACAAATCATGAAATAAATGATACACAACAATTATTTAGCAAGTTTAATCACTTGCCTCTAATTTATAGAGTCTGAATCTTCCTCGAGATCGTGTAATGGCCGGAAAACCCACTTTTCTCCTCTTTCTCTTCTTCTTTTCTTCTTCCCTTTCTTTCTCTTTCTCTCTAAGGAGATTTATATCTCCCGTAGGCTTTTTAAGCCTTATCTCCAAAATAAACAATTTTAAATGATAATACACACTTTAAATGACTCGGTCACTTTAATTCGAGCCAAACGAACTTAAAATATTTCGAAACCCAAATAAGCCCCAAGTACAGTCATTTCGACTATCTCGACCCTTTCAAAAACAACCGCATCCTCAGAATCATCATTCAAATCACTTTCTAACATCTTTAAATTTTGGCCTCAAATGCCAGTTTAAGTATTCTCCAATTAAACTAACATTTATTTCTCCCAAAAATAATTAATTATTGTCCTAAAAATCTCGGGGTATTACAGTGGGTTGACTCAACAATAAACCAAATCTAATTCAGGGGATTACATAGAATGATCATCTTGTAACGTCATCGCAAACATTTGTCCTCCATCTTTCGATCCACTTGCTTATCCTATACCTCTTCCTCTAGTTGTACTACCTCAAGATGATCCTTTACTTAGCCCCACACTATTAACTGAAACAATTCTTGCTAACATAGGACAGTTCTTTTTCATATGAGCCTTCTGATGATAGTTAAAATATTATACATTCAGTAACTTTGGGCAATTTATCTTTATATAACATGATGTCCCACAAAATAAGCAAGTGTTTAGATTTTCTTGTGTTAAAACTCTTGAACCTCTTCCACTACTAGCTTCACCTCTTTGCGAACTACTTCCCACACCCCTACCATACTGAAATTTGTAAACTCAAAGCCTTGGATATTTTATATCACTACCCTTTTAGTAATTTAGATTGAATATAATTATTTTTGCTCCTTGTTCTCGTTTCCTTCTTGCTTCGTTCATATCATTTTCTACTAGCATGAATTTATTCATAAAGGCTGAATAATTAACAGTCTTTAAAGTTGATAATCGTGATTTAACGACCAACTCTAGTCCATTATGGAATTGACTACACATTTTTCCTCATTCTATCTAAACCTCGAAAAAAACCTATATAAGGTTATAGGTTTAGATTCATATTCTCTGACTGTCATCCTTCCCTGATTCAACATGAAATATTTTTTCTCCTTCTATTTTTGATACATTGAAGAAAAATACTTATCATACAAACCTTTAACAAAATCATCCCATGAGATCACATTCCCACCTCCTGGAGTAATCAACAAATGTTTGGTGGCATCCCACCAATACTTAGCTTCTCCTTTTAGTATATAAGTTGCTAAGATCACTTGTTAATTTCGGGCATTCTCATTACCCAAAAAATATGTTCAATATCTTTAACCCATACTTTTGCCTCGGTAGGATCAATTGCCCCTTCAAATTTCAATTGTTAAGTATTCCTCTTTTTTCGGTGCATCACCTCCTCAGCCCTAGCCAATGCTTGTGCCTCTAATTGCCTAGCATGTTGTTCTTCAATATGACCCATAAACTTAGCTTGTTTCTTTGTCATTAAAGTTATAGTATGTGCCAGTTTTTGCATATATGTCAATTGTTCTAGCTCGAGTTCTACATTTATATGAACAAGCTGTTCAACCTCCACTTCTATTGGAATATTAGAAGCCTTATCTTCTACTCTCACATTAACATTCCATCATTCCATTCTTTTATATCTGAAATGAACCAAAGATATAACAACATGCATATATACATATCTTCTCTAACATAATCGTTAGTATAAAACAAAGCATATTTCTTATATTCACTACTAAATCTAGACTCTTCTAACTCTATAACCTCTAAAAGCTAGGCTCTAATACTAAAAGCTGACACGCCCTAACCCAGTTATATATAATTAAGTTTAAAAGTCAAAGCATAATTAAAATAACTAAACCATAAACATGAGCCTTAATTCTAGAGTCATCAACGTAAATCCATAAGAACTAAAAACTTTTCACAATATTAAAGTACTTATGCTACAAACTTGCTCGAAAGATAAGTTGACTTAATTACATCCTTTAAATTTAAAACATAATCATTATTTTACCCATACCTTGTTAACCTAACCCAACCTCCTAGATTTGGCAGTGAAATCAAGATACCTGAAAAACATAAACATAGGAACTATGAGAAAAATAGCTCGGTGAATGTATCACTACTACACTATTGCATAAAATTAATAAATCATTTCCATGTAATAATGTATAAACTTATCCGGTCCATTCCTAAAGAATGACCAATCTTTTTGAATCATGATTTTCATATCCTGTCTATGATAAAAAAAATTCCCCCTTTACTGGTCGGGGAGTAACCCTTTGTCTGTCATAGACAATCCTCCCCCATTTCGGGTCGGGGAGTAACTTCCCATTTCGGTAAAACAAAATGAAACAATTTCATATTCATAATTTCATGATCATATCCATAACAATGTGCATATATATATATATATATATATATATATATATATATATATATATATATATCCAATGAGTACACTCACCACGGGTTCTCAACTATATGTTTGTGTTTCTCTCCGGTTGAGCTGAACTTGGTGGTTTAGACTTTAAACCTGTCAATTCGACTAAATGTTTATTTACTTCAAATCATAAATATCATATTAATATATGTATGTATATTTCAAGGATTATACAACTACAACTTAATCCCATTTAAGTAGAATTCCATGAAAGTCAAGTAAGGATGATGTAATGGTATCTATGTTTGTACAGTTATAAACATTCAACCCAAGAAAAGACTTCATAATCAATTTATAAATAAAACCAAATACACATAAAAGTATACTTCTCAATATATATAATCTTGGAACATGTGCTCAAAACACAATTTGGAAGGAGGAGATAAGAATATTTTTTCATGGGGTATCTAATATGGCATCAAACTGTTGTCCTCGATTCTTCACCACTCTAAATTCATAAATTGTACAAATACATGTGTTCAGCCTTATCAATATGAAAATATATCTAAATACACTTTCCATTACAAGTGACAATGCAATTTTTCAAGCTTCCTATAGCAAGATATGGCCATTTCTTTACAATATATTAAATCTATCCTACAAGGTCCTCTATTGTTTAGTCAACTTCCATGCTTTTTCATAATTTTTAGAGTTCATTTTTTATGTCAAAAGCTTTATCAAACTCAGGGTATATCTAAACGAATTATGCAAATGGTAAATATGTACCAACTTACAACCATCACCAAGGTCTAACCACAAGGAGGTCAAGTCTAATTTTTAAATATGCTTTGTATATATGAGTCTAGTTATAGCTCAAAGTGGAATTACTCAATTCCAGTAAGTATATAAAAATATATAAAATTTTGAATACAATTGAATTCTATACAAAGTAATATGGCTTACATATACCGCTTATCTTAATTATGAACATATACATACATATACAGAAGAGGATAAAATTTTAATCAATAATTGATGATTTCTATACTTTCAATAAGTATAATCCAAGAATAAAATAATACTAACACATAAATATACCTTAGGAATACTTTTATGATTTGCTTGGAATTTTTCGTAGCTTTTGTCAAGACCCTTTATTCATTAAGCTTCTCATTTCTCTCTCATCAAGCTACAAATTCTTTAAACTAAACCAAGGATTAAAATTGATGACGAAAGAGGTGAGATAAAGAGGTTAAAGTCGGCCAAATCTGCCTCCTCTCCAACAAATCAAATTAAAGCATTTAGTGTACTAAAAGATAAAATACCTCTTAAAAGGATGGATAACTTGGTCCTCGGTTCGTAAATTCATCATAACTTCTTACTTAGGCATTTGTTTGACACACCGTTTATTGAGTTATAAATCCAAATAAGATATTTACAACTATATAGTTTTTACCTTGACCAAATTGTCACATAACATGGGTCAAAATTCATCCCTAACATGAATATTCCTATCAAAAATCTTAAACTTTTACTGTTTGTAAGCAACTTGATATTTTATGATTCTTGATGATGCTAAAATCTAGCACCACCAGATAAGTGATGATGAGCTCCAACTGTAAGTACCATGGCATCCATAGATGTATAAGTATGCATAAGTATATAGAAGGAGGTGAGTATAAGAGGAACAGGACAATGATGTATAGTGGTTCAGCCAATTAGGCCTACATCCACTGTGAGTGTGTGATCCACTAAGTATGGGCACTAATGGCCTTGGATACAATGCACATAAACTCTCTCTCGATCTCTACTGTGTGTACAAGAAGATTTTTGGCTAGGGCTACAGTGTTTTTCGATGGGATCCCCCTGTAGGGTTGTAGGTGATAAGTATATATAGGTCTTGGGGGGGAGTAGTGTACCCCCCCCCCCCCCCAAGTATGCATGGTGCATGTTAATGGTGATCTAGCCAATCCCCTGTTGACACCTGTAGATGCCACCTGTGGCTAATGATGACATAATATTCCCTCACGTGAGGGGGTGATATTGTTATAACGGTCTTCCACTTGTCGCGGGAGCCTAACGCGCAATGTTCCACGCGTCTCCCAAACCACGCGTTGTGGTGATGTCATCCTCGGCCCATGATACGAGGCCGAGGGCAAAGTTCCCCCTGCAGTGTGTCTGGCCTAATTTAGGCCTCGTACTGTCGTACCCTCAGAGGGTCGTCCGAGCCTGATGAGGGGTCGGCCCCTTGGGGGGTCGTCTGATCCTGATGGAGGGTCAGCCCCTTGGAGGGTCGTCTGGGCCTGATGAGGGGTCGGCCCCTTGGAGGGTCGTCTGAGCCTGATGGAGGGTCGGCCCCTTGGAGGGTCGTCTGAGCCTGATGGATGGTCGACCCCTTGGAGGGTCATCTGGGCCTGATGAGGGGTCGGCTCCTTGGAGGATCGTCTGAGGCCTGATGAGGGGTCGGCCTCTTGGAGGGTCATCTGAGGCCTGATGAGGGGTCGGCCTCTTGGAGGTTCGTCTGAGGCCTGATGAGGGGTCGGCCATTTGGAGGGTCGCCTGAGCCTGATGGAGGGTCGTCCCCTTGGGGGGTCAAAAGACCATCTTGGTCTCATCTTGGTGGAGGGCGCCCTCGGCCTGGCCGAGGATATATATGGGTATATCAATCACCCCCATCCCTTAGCCATAGATGACGCTGAGATGGCTGAGGGATAATGTTGCTTTTGAATCAAGTGTGTGGTCTGTTTGATGAGTGACACTTGCCAAGTTATCGTGACATCTAGGCAGATGCTCTTTGTTGTTTCAATTTACAAGGTGTGGCAACTGCACACTTGACCTGGGACTTTGTGCCCTAATGATGCCCTCCTCGTGGGCTGCGCTTTGCCTTGGTTAATGGGCCCACTCATTACTAAGGTATTTAAGTGATTTTTGAAACCTTTCCTTCTCTTCTTCTTCTTCGTGCCCAAGCTCTCTCTCTCTAGATTTTCAACAGACAGACCACCATTTCAACAAATTTTAACATTTTGAGTTTGGTAGTCTCTTTCTTCCTCCTCAGGTAATCCCTCTGCCCCAGTGTCTTCTTTACTTTCATTTCTTTTTTGCTTTCTTATTTTAGGCTTGTAGGGCCGGATTTAGGCTGTTTCATATATTTTTCGGCGTCTTCTTCGACGATTGGTTTTTGAGTGTTCTTGATTAAAAACCCTCGGTTTCTTTTGTTTCAATCAAAAAGTCCATCCTGGTCAACTGCAAACTTATTTGTAGTTAGGTTACCCAAATTCTTCCGAGTGTAGGGCCTCCCCCCTAATGCTTAGGAGACTTTACAATTTAGCCGAGGAATTCCCATCCTTGAGAGAGAAGCCCATTCTTTACTTTTTTCAAGTGTTTCATCTTTATCTCTGCATCTTTCTGACCTATCGTCCTCTTTTCAGGTCGTCCTCCAGGTATATCAGACCATCTCTGGGAAATGACTGTCCCGAGCTTACTATCTGGTTTGGGAAAGAAAAAGGGGAAGGAGCCTCAGCAAGCTCCGAGGAAGATGAAGGCCGCTGGGCCGACGCCTGATGAGCCGACCTCCGACAGGCACAAAAGGAAAGAGCCAGAAGTCCCGGTTGACCCTCGGCCTGATTCACGGACGAGGGCAAGGGTCGAAGCATCTGAGGGGACCGCCTCTTCTTCCAGCATGGGGGCCTTTTGGTCCCAAAATTTGACATTACTAAATGCCGAGCCGTCTTCACTTATTGCTAACTTGAGGGCAGCCAAAGCGTTAATGTTTTCTGCCCCCTCGGCTGCCGATTATGAATTCCTGTCTAAGATGCCTCCGGCGAAGGTGTGTGACTATGGTCTGCACACCCTAGCTCAGGTATTTGTTCTCACTTCATTCCTTTAGTTGCATTTTTTCACAAACTATTTTCTCGGCCTCTTGACAACTGTTTATTATTTCTGTGCAGTCTATATGTGCATTTACCTCGGCCACCAAGTGGATGGCAGAGAATCAGCAAAAATTTCATGAGGCCGAGAGGGCCATTCAGCACGAGGCTGATCTTCAGTCAGAGCTTGAGACTGCAAGGGCTGATTTGGAGAGCACCAGGACTGAGCATGTGAGGATCCTGGATGAGCTGATGAGGCAGTATGATGCAGACATGGCGGCCAAGGACTTGCTTATAAAGGAGAGGGACGAGGCCTTGACAAACATGGGGGCTCAGCACAAGACCGATCTTGAGGCGGTTGTCAGGAAAGTCGAGGCCGATGCTGTGGAGGCCTACAAAATCTCGGACGAGTTTCAAGGCTTCGATATTGAATACTTAGAGAGTGGGATTAGGACGTCCTGCCGATGGGTCATCCTCAAGTTTGGTTTTGTCGTCTCTTCGGTCTGCCCTTCCATCGAAGCAGTCCAACTGGACGACCCTCTGATTTCTGAGGCCTTGGCCCATGTGGAATCTCAAGTGCATGTTGAGGGTACTGGCACGTCTGAAGACCAGCCAGTTTTGGTCATTGAGGAAACCCCTCTTATAGATGTTGAGGCCCTGCCCTCTGATTCTGCTCAATAGGGTGGCTGTCTGTAGCCCACACCCTCTTAGTGTAATCAATATTTTTGTACTCTATTTTGTAGAACACTTTGTAATATTTCATTTATATTATCATCTCTCTTGTAGTCTTCCATATTTGTCTCTTATGTGATTTGTATTGTGATTCTTTATATGAACTCATGAAGTCCTCCCTCGTCTTTCTTGAGGACAATGGTGGGGTCGTCCCCACCATTGACCCTCATTATAGCCGAGGGTTGTAATTACCAAATTAATGGTTTTAACCAAAGTATTCCCTCGACTTTCTTGAGGACAGTGGTGGGGTCGTCCCCACCATTGACTCTTATTATAGCCGAGGGTTGTAATTACCGAATTAATGGTTTTTAATGGTCTTCCCTCATCTTTCTTGAGGACAATGGTGGGGTCGTTCCCACCATCTAGCCTCATTATAGCCGAGGGTTATCAATACCAAATTAATGGTTTTTAAACAAGTCTTCCCTCGTCTTTATTGAGGACAATGGTGGGGTCGTCCCCATCATTGACCCTCATTATAGCCGAGGGTTATAATTACCAAATTAACGGTTTTTAATGAAGTCTTCGCTCATCTTTCTTGAGGGCAATGGTGGGATCGTCCCCACCATTGAGCCTCATTATAGCCGAAGGTCGTAATTACCAAACTAATGGTTTTGATTAAGTCTTCCCTCATCTTTCTCGAGGACAATGGTGGGGTCGTCCCCACCATTGACCCTCATTATAGCCGAGGGTTGTAATCCCCAAATTAATGGTTTTTAATGAAGTCTTCACTCGTCTTTCTTGAGGGCAATGGTGGGGTCGTCCCCACCATTGAGCCTCATTATAGCCGAGGGTTATCAATACCAAATTAATGGTTTTTAAACAAGTCTTCCCTCGTCTTTCTTGATGACAATAGTGGGGTCGTCCCCACCATTGACCCTCATTATAGCCGAGGGTTATAACCCCCAAATTAATGTTTTTTAATGAAGTCTCCCCTTGTCTTTCTTGAGGGCAATGGTGGGGTCGTCCCCACCATTGAGCCTCATTATAGTCGAGGGTCGTAATTACCAAACTAATGGTTTTTGAATCCTCCCTCGTCTTTTTTGAGGGCAATGGTGGGGTCGTCCCCACCATTGACCCTCATTATAGCCGAGGGTCGTTCTCCAAAGATGATTCCATGCGTACTAGAACTGATAAACACAAGATGAGAGGGAACACTGATATTTCTCATTAATTTTCCAAGTATTCTGTCGGAGAAACACCTATTACAACTGTCGTCCAATAGGACTTTACAAAACTATTAATAGTATTTCTTCAAATGATCTGCATTCCAGGGGTTGGAAAAGGGTTCCCCTTCTAGGTTTTCTAGTCTATAGGTCCCTGGGATAACTTCGTCGATGACCCTATATGGGCCATGCCAATTAGGATGGAGCTTGTTGGGCTTCTACCAAGTCTTTTTTAGGACCAAGTCCCCCACTGCAATTGGTCTCTGTTTCACCCTCTGATTGTAAAACCTTGCAGTCCTCTGCTGGTAGGCGGCTTGCCTTATCTCGGCGTCTTCCCTCCTTTCCTCAATCAGGTCTAAGTCAAGTCTCCTCTCTTCCATATTTCTCCGGGGGTCATACATTTGGACCCTATGAGTAGGAAACCCAATCTCAGTGGGGATGACGGCCTCTGAGCCATAAGTTAGCATGAATGGGGTCTCTCCGTTAGAGGTCTTTGTCGTCGTCATGTAGGCCCACAGTATAGTATATAACTCCTCAACCCATCTTCTTTTTGCCTCTTCACGTCTCTTCTTGATCCCGTCACGGATCGTCCTGTTTGTAACTTCCATTTGCCCATTAGCCTGAGGTCGACCTGGGGTAGAGAAAAATTGTTTGATACTCACCTTTTCACAGTACTTCTCAAGGGATGTATTCTTAAATTGAGTCCCGTTATCCGAGATGTGGGTGTTGGGGAGACCATATCTGCATATAATATTTTTCCAGATGAACTAGAAGGTCTTCTGTTCGGTAATCGTGACCATCGGCTCTGCTTCCACCCATTTTGAAAAATAGTCAATTGCCACGATGAGGAACCGATAGTTATTAATGGCACTAGGCAAGGGGCCTACCAGGTCGATCCCCCATACTGCAAATGGCCATGGGGACGTAATGGAGGTATGAGGCTGATGAGGCTGGTGTGGGATGGTGGCAAATTTTTGACATTTATCACAATTTTTTACATACGCCATGGCGTCTTTCCCCAAGGTCGACAACCAGTACCCCTAGGTGATCACCCTCTTCGCCAGAGACTTTCCCCCAATGTGGCTTGAACATGACCCCTCATGCACGTCTTGCAAAATGGAAGGGACTTCAGATGGGTGCACACACCTAAGTAAAGGGAGAAAAAACCCCTTTTTGTATAAGGTGTCCCCAATGACAGTGAATTTTGCAGCTCTGTATCTCAACTTCTTCCTTTCTTGCCTTGCTTCTGGTATTTTTCCCTCTTTAATGAATCTGATCAAAGGGTCCATCCATAAGGCTTCCTTAGAAATATTCAGGCAAGTGCCAAGTGTTCCCTCAGCATCTTCAATAGTTGGTCAAAGCAAAATTTCCACTGGGACTGTCCTCCTGATATCCGTCCTAGTCGCCGAGGCCAACCTAGCAAGGGAGTCAGCTCGACCATTATCGAGCCTAGGTATCCTCTTAAATTTTACTTCTCTGAAGCTCTTAAGTAATGACCTCACCTTCTCAAGGTACCTAGCCATCCTTTCTTCCTTGGCCTCGTAGGCTCCTAGTATCTGATTCACTACTAGCCTCGAATCACTATGAACCAAAATTTGGCCGACACTAAGAGACTTGGCCAAGGAGAGGCCTGCTATCAAGGCCTCATATTCGGCCTCGTTGTTGGAGGCCTTGAAGTTGAACCTCAGGGCATACTCAATGTCTGTGCCATCGGGTGCTGATACTATTAACCCAACCCCACTCCCTCTTTCGTAAGAGGACCCGTCGGTGAATAGACTCCACACGATATGTTCTTCTGAGAAACTTCCCTCGGTGAGTGACCCCTGTCTAAAGAGATATCTTCCCTTTTCATTTTCGGCCACTTTTCTTCTAGCGGTGCTTGTCTCAGCCTTATCTGCAGGTATATCGGTGAGCCTACCTTGCTGGGTATCTGTCTTCCGGTGGCTCTCACCCTCGGCTTCATCATCTTCCCAAGTAAACTCGGCCACGAAATCTGCCAATGCTTGCCCCCTAATGGCCGTCCTAGGCTGATACACAATGTCAAACTCCCCCAGCTCTATAGCCCAGGCCATTAGCCTCCCTGGTTTTTCAAGCTTGTGCAAGACCTGCCTAAGAGGGGAGTTAGTGAGGATGACCATTGTATGGGACTGAAAGTATGGCTTCATCTTTCTTTATGCATGGATCAAGGTATAGGCCAACTTTTCCATCCTTGGATATCTTTGCTATGCCCCCTGGAGTGCCTTATTGTTGAAATACACAGGCTTCTATATCCCGTCTTCGTCTCTCACAATGGTTGCACTGATGGCTGACTCTGAGACGGCGAGGTACACATAAAGTTGTTCACCCTGCACGGGCCGTGACAATAGCAAGGGAGACCTTAGGTATGATTTTAACTCCTTGAAAGCCTCATCACAATCTTCACTCCATTCGAAGGATTTTATGAGAATTTTAAAGAATGGTAGACACCTGTCTGTGGCCCTAGACACGAACATGTTCAAGGCAGAAACTCTCCATGTGAGTCCCTGAACATCTTTTGTAGTCTTGGGGGTCTTCATCTCTACAAGGGCCTTTATCTTTTCAGGATTGGCCTCAATGCCTCTTTGGTTGACAATGAACCCCAAGAACTTCCCTGCTCCGACCCCGAAGACACACTTAGCCGGGTTTAGCTTCATCTAGTATTTGTCCATCGTATTAAAGGTCTTCTTAAGGTTTGCCACATGATCCTATGCCTTCAAACTCTTAGTCAGCATGTTATCTGCATAGACCTCCATAGACTTCCCAATTTGGTCTTCGAACATTTTATTTACGAGGTGTTGATACGTGGCCCCCACATTTTTTAGGCCAAAGGGCATGACCCTATAACAGTATGTCCCCTTGTTGGTAATGAAGGTTGTCTTCTCCGAGTCTTCAGGGTTCATAAAAATCTGGTTGTATCCTGAATAGGCATCCATGAAGCTCATGATCTCATGGTCTGCGGTAGCATCTACCATCTGATCAATGCGGGGGAGAGGGAAGTTATCTTTGGGATAATGCTTGTTGAGGTCTGTGAAGTCTACACATATCCTCCACTTTCCGTTGGCTTTTGGGACAATGACAGCGTTGGATAGCCATTCAGGGTAGATGACCTCTCTGATAAACTCAACATCTTCCAGCCTCTTAACCTCATCCCTAATGACCTCATACTTTTCTCGAGAATAAATTATCTTCTTCTGCTTAACTGGCTTTGCACCCTCTACCACGTTGAGCTTGTGGCTCATAACTTTGGGGTCGATCCCCGACATATCTGTGTGACTCCATGCAAAGACGCTATGTCTTCTCTTCAACAACTTGATGAGGTCTTCCTTGATATTTGACTTCAGAGACTTGCCGACTTGGACGGTTTTTTCTGGGTCATCCTTATTGAGGAAAATGGATTCTACCTCTTCCGCGACCTCTCCTTTTTTAGCTTCATCTCTGGGATCTAGGGTATCGATATTGTAAGTGGTTGTAGCCTTCTTGTGTGCCTCTCTTTCTTCAGCGGAGTTGTAATAACATTCTCGCTCTGTCGTCTGGTCTCCCTGAACTTCCCCCACCTCGTAAGGGGTTGGAAAGTTAATCATCTGATGGACTGTGGATGGCACAGCTTCGAACCCCTTGAGGGCTACCCTCCCCAGTATAACATTGTAGGCCGAAAATATATGTTCATCCATCACAAAGAAGCCGACCTTCTTTGTAAGCCATCTCGGCCACTCGTCCCCCATCCTGACATCAGCCTCATACACTCCAAGGGGATGAATCTTTTCTCCACTAAACCCAATTAATGGGTGATGGTATGGGGAGAGTCTGGCATGGCTGAGACCTAAAGCTTTGAAGCATGGCCAAAACATTACGTCTGCGAATGAGCCCCCATCTACCAGTATCCTCGGTACCTCGCATCCGTGCACCCTGGTAGTGATGACGAGAGGGTCATCATGTGGGGCTAAGAGTCCTTTGAAGTCCATTCTTGAGAACCCTACTATCAGGGTGTCCATGTCGACCTTCTTCCTCTTTTCTGACTTTGTCTCTAGAGAGATTGAGTGTACCGTCTTCATCACTGCCTTGGCCTCGGCCACATGGGCTTTCCTGTCAGCGGCCTCTGACCCTCCTCCTTCTAGACCCCAGGAGATCATTCCCACTCCAAGAGAGATTATATTAAGCCTCTTGACAGGGCTTTGGTCATCTCTCGGCGGGAGGTCAGGGTCGTCCTCATCATCAGAAGGGTCATCCCCTCTTTTTTAAGGACCTTCTCTACATGCATCACCTCGCTTTTTCTGGGGTTGTCCCCTCGGCCCCTCTTGAAGGCACCTTTGTCGACATACTTTTTGAGCTTCCCTTCTTTCAGCATCTTCTCAATCTCATCTTTCAGAGCAAAGCATTTGTCTGTTATGTGGCCATGGTCTTGGTGAAATTCTCACCATATGTTTTTATTCCTCTTGTTGGGGGCTGCCCTCAACTTCTCAGGCCACTTCAGAGACCGGTCACTATTTATCTCATTGAGAATATGTTCACAGCTGACCGTTAGAGGGGTGTAATCAGCGAACTTGTTGTTCGTAGACCTTTTCTTACCTTCTTTGTTCTTCTTGGGGTACTTACCCCCACTAGCGCCTCCTTTTTTGTCTTCGTATTTTGTGACCATCACCTCTTCGGCGTTCATCACCTTTCCTGTTGTTGACAGTAATTCAGCCATCGTCCACGGAGGGTCTTCAGCGAGCTTCCATAACAGCTTCCCCTTTGGAGCCCTCCAATCAGGGCTGTCATAGCTATGCTCTCCTCATAGTCTTCCACCTCTAACTTTTCTTTATTGAATCTGGCTATGTAGTCCCTTAGACTCTCATTCTTCCCCTGCTTAACATAGAGCAGGTGTGCGATCTTCTTCTGTGGTCTCACCCCAAAGCAAAATTTGTGGATGAACCGGTCTGCCAGCTGCTTAAAGTTTTCAATGGAGTTTTTTAAGAGAGAGATATACCAGACATGTGCAACCCCCATCAGAGTAGCAGAGAAGGAACGACACCTCATCTCATCTGAGATAGAGTATATGTCTGACGCTGATTGATACATATCAATATGGTGGACAGGGTTGGTACTCCCGTCATATCTTGGGGTGACCGCAGGTGGCTTGAACTTTGATGGCGTAGGGAAGTTGACTATCTTCGCCACAAAGGGTGAGCCTATGGAGTATCCTCTCTGAAGAGGATCCCGGCTCTTCAGTATATCACCGATCTTATCCTCTAGTCGCTGGATCGAGTCATTCCAGGGCCTCGTAGGGTCGGCCTGGCCGATGTTATCCTCTGCCGCCTCTTTAAGGTGGACGGAGGGCTCTGCCACGGCAGGCCTGTGTCGGCTGTTTACTTCCCCCTGACCGTCATCCCGTCCTAGGGGTCGGCCCCCGTGGGGTCGGCCATCTGCTGCCTCCCTTCTGGACCTCGCGACGCTCCTTGATCTGGATAATTTTTCCCGCGGGTCATTTACTGGGCCCAGCCTCTCAAAGGCCGACCCCGTGCTCAAGCGATCAAAAGCAGAGCCTCTTGGGCGATCATCAGGATTTGGTCTCCCGCACTTCCCTGTACTCTCCTGGAGAGGTCGTACAGTGTTGTTGGAGACTTCATATGGTTCCCAACATTCTATGGGGGACTCTTCTCCCTCCAGATCGTCATACCTGTCCTCAGGGCAAGGGTTTCCTTGCCTCCCCAGGCATAGACGCCGGGGGTCAGCAACATCCCTATGCCATTGAGGGGGTGGCAGGTCTTTGCGTGGTGCCTGAGGTGGTCCCTTGGCTTCATGCTGTCCTGGAGCTGCTGCCGGAGTAATCATCTCAGGTAAAACCCCTGGTGGTCTTAATATGTTCTGGCTTAGAGCTGTGAATTGTTCCTGCATGATCCGCTGGCTTGCTGCCAGAGACTTTAAGGCTGTCGCCACATCAGCCATCTCAGACTGAGGTGGTGGCTAACTGGGACTGGGTCCTACTCCACTATCCGGTGGAGGGAGTGGTGGCGGTGGCATCTCTGGTGCCATGTGTTTGAGCTGCGAACAGCTGAACTGGAAAAAAGACTGGTGAGCTTGAGAACCTTAATGGGTCTCTTTCAATGGTGAAACATCTCTTCTTAGTGGGAGAGCTGGTTCACCACCAGAGTGCCCAGTGTGGTCAAGTTGTACAAGGGAAGAGATATCTTCTCGTTCCCACAGACGGCGCCAAACTGATGATGCTAAAATCTAGCACCACAAGATAAGTGATGATGAGCTCCAACTGTAAGTACCATGGCATTAATAGATGTATAAGTATGCATCAGTATATAGAAGGAGGTGGGTATAAGAGGAACAGGACAATGATGTATAGTGGTTCAGCCAATTAGGCCTACATCCACTGTGAGTGTGTGATCCACTAAGTATGGACACTAATGGCCTTGGATACAATGCACATAAACTCCCTCTCGATCTCTACTGTGTGTACAAGCAGATTTTTGTCTAGGGCTACAATGTTTTTCGATGGGATCCCCCTGTAGGGTTGTAGGTGATAAGTATATATAGGTCTTGGGAGGGAGTAGTGTACCCCCCAAGTATGCATGGTGCATGTGAATGGTGATCTAGCCAATCCCTGTAGACACCTGTAGATCCCACCTGTGGCTAATGATGACATAATATTCCCTCACGTGAGGGGGTGATATTGTTATAACGATCATCCACGTGTCGCAAGAGCCTCACGTGCACTGTTCCACTCGTCTCCCAAACCACGCGCTGTGGTGATGTCACCCTCGGCCCATGATACGAGGCCGGGGGCAAAGTTCCCCCCTGCAGTGTGTCTGGCCTAATTTAGGCCTCGTACTGTCGTACCCTCAGAGGGTCGTCCGAGCCTGATGAGGGGTCGGCCCCTTGGGGGGTCGTCTGAGCCTGATGGAGGGTCGTCTGGGCCTGATGAGGGGTCGGCCCCTTGGAGGGTCGTCTGATCCTGACGGAGGGTCGGCCCCTTGGAGGTTCATCTGGGCCTGATGAGGGGTCGGCCCCTTGGAGGGTCGTCTGAGGCCTAATGAGGAGTCGGCCTCTTGGAGGGTCGTCTGAGGCCTGATGAGGGGTCGACCACTTGGAGGGTCGTCTGAGCCTGATGGAGGGTCGGCCCCTTGGGGGGTCACGATACCATCTTGGGCTCGTCTTGGTGGAGGGCTCCCTCGGCCTGGGTGAGGATATATATGCGTATATCAATTATTTAAGGTACAATTAGACTAAATTATAATAACCTAACATTATATATATAGGGAGTCTAGATTCTGTGTCACCATGATTCCCGAATCCCGAGGCATTAGGTATTCACATATTTGGGTTAGAAAATTATTTTTGGAGACAATGAATATTAGACTTGTCGATTCTCAAATGCTTTCACATGATACTTCTCGTGTTATATCTTATAGTTTATTGTGTTTGCATATTTATATACACTAGCTTTTGTATTTTATGATATATTTGTTTGCTAGTTGTATGTGTGTTTGAGACTTTAGTATTTTTATTTTTTATTTATTGAGTCTTATTTAAAAATGAAAAAAGATTTTGTTTGCCTTTTGAGTTATTTTTTTTAAATTGGTATCACCTTGAAAAAATATTTAAAAACTCAAAAAGAATTTCGATATATGTGTAGTTTAGTTTTACACATTTTGTGTGGTATATCAGTATGTTTGTATCCACTTCCTTCCATGCTCTCATGTGTATAGGAGATTTAATTATGATTTTCAATGCTTAGATTATTCTTAATCATGCTTGCATGGAGTAGTTTGAAAATGACTTTCTTAATGGATTCACTTTGCATATACCTTCTCACATATATGCACACGCTCTTTTGAATTTTAACTTCATATGATACATGAGCCATGTGAGATGTTCTCATAATAATCTTGTTCTTATACATAAATATTTTATTATGGGATTTGTTCCTGTAGGAACCATTTCCCGTGAGTTTATTTTTTATTAAAAAATATGAGTGTGCACGGGAAAGGGCTACAAAGGGAGAAATATTACATGCATGCAAGGCCACCATTGGCAAGCGCTTAAAAAATTGAGAGGCAAAAGAAAAAAAAATATTGCCAAGGCCATGTTTTGTTTATTGATCATCAAAATTGGTGTCTTCAAAATATTTGAGTGAGAAAAATAATATATATTTGGCTTTTGAAGGCGTTAAGGTCGAAGATCAATGAGTTTGCACAATGGATCCTATTTTTTTAATGTTTGAAGATATTGATTTGAGAATCATGGATATTTCTAGGCTAGTGTGCATTATACTTGTGTCTCCATTATGAGTTCACATTATCAGTCACTATGGGTGTAAATTTTTATTTAATAAAGTTAATGTGGTCAAATATAAATCATTGGATATTTTTTAGTGATTGGGTCATAGTTCTTTTGTTTTTAGTTCACACCCACTTATTTCATTTTTCACATGTTTAGACACATTGATACTATATATATGTAAAGCTTATTGTGTATGTGTCATTTTGTAGTTGTTTATACCTCTCTCTCTCTCTCTCTCTCTCTCTCTATATATATATATATATATATATATATATTGTGTAATACCCCGTATTTATGGAATTAGGATTAATTAATTTAAATGTTTAAATTTATCTACAATTAATCCGAATTTAATAAAATAATTACTAGCGTGATGAGAGTTAGTATTTATTGGTGAGAATTATGTTGAATACTGCTTAGTGAGTAAACTAATGTATGATTATGTAAATATTAAAGTTGTCGTGAGTGAAAAATACGAAAATTTTGGAAATTAAGTCGAGACGCGCGTTCCAGTCGTTTTGGGACTAAATTAATGGAATAAAAAGTAAAATATTTATAAGTCATTCATATGGTCGTTTTGAGTGTGCCGTTGGGTCCGAAAGGGTCGATATAGTCAGCAAATTCTACCCGGGGGCTTAGTTTGGGTTCCAGGGCAGTTTTAGGCCGAACCGGCACCCCGGAAGGGTATTTTGATAAGTTGTATTTTTGGAGTAAATTAAAGGACGAAAATTAGAGAAATAAAAGATCTCCTATGTGGGTTAGATTAGGTTATCTTCCGTGAGAAAAAAGGTTAGACACAAAGAGAGACCAAAAAGAGAGAAAGAGGAAGAAAAATCCAAGGAAGAGCCACTATAAGTGCACCTTTTCCACCACCGTGACCACCATCACGTAAATAGAAAAATGAGGGTCGCAGCTATACCAACAACATCAAAGGATCAGACCATCTTTGGGAAGGCAAGTTTTTAAATCTTGCTCTTTCAGGATTAAATGTGTTCATGCTAGTGTAGGTAATGAAACAACCTTGAATTGCTTGTAAATTGATGAGAAATTTATGATTAAAGGATATATTGGGGATGAATTGACATAGAGATGGATTGTCCATGTAATTAGATGAATAAGCACGAATTTATGATGATAATTGATGATTTAAGTCTGGGACTGGAAGGTTTAATTTGGAACTTTATGAATTAGGGTTCTATGAAACTGAAATTGGGGATTTTAAATTTAAGGGTAATTTAATCATGAATTTATGCTTTTAGAAGGTTAGAAATCATTATTCTATTTGAAAAAGTGAATTGGAATTGAATGGAGGGAGTTTGGGACTAATTTATAGAGGTTTTAGGGTTGTTTATGGGTGAAAAATGTAGCAGGTGCAGGTTGGGAATGAAACTGCTCAATCTCGTTCAAACGACATGGAGCCTAGTTCGAACGATGACCCATATCGTGCGATATGTCGTTCTAAAGATATTATATCTCGTTCAAACGAGATAGCTTCTAGTTCAAACGACAATTCCAGTTTCTGGGAAATTTCTTCTATTTCAATCCTTGGGTAGCATGTTTAGCTAAAGTAATGTTTAGCAGTATAATTGAGATTCAGGTTAGAACAGAATTAGTGGGTAATATAATAGGTATGATGATTTATGATTATTGGAGCGACGAGTTATTCCTGAGAGTTACGAGTGATAGAGTGTTCGTAATCTAGTATGTGTAATGTAAGTAGTGATGAGAGAAATACTACGTATAAGTTAAATATTCGGGTTGTGTGTATACCTAATGACTCGATAGGTTACGTGAATGCCTATAATGATATTGATTATGTGTATAACATACCTACCATACTTGCTATCACGGGAGGTTTTGAAAAGGGGACAGTCCTTATCTTGAGGAGCCTTTGGGAGGATATTTGACTGGTACCTCAGAGCATGGAACCTAGGTACGGGCTATTTGAGAATGATAGTGATGATGGTCATATGGGTGCGCAGGTATGTGTGTAACCCATAGGCTTGGAAGCATGTTCGCCTCCAATATGTGTGATTTGTACTTTTTAGTTCGTGGGAAATTCCGAATCGATTGTCCTTATGTAGTGCGAGGTGTACCGGGGTTTGATAGCAGAGTATGAGGGCACAATAGCTGAGTCTAGAGGTACCTTTTTGTATGTATATGTGTATATATATATATATATATATATATATATATAGTGATACTTGTGTGAAAGTATGTGGATAAGATATATAATGATGAAAATCTCTGAATAACTTAAGTAAGCGATCACTTAACGTGATTTATATATACTTCCCAAATTGAGATAACAGTTGTGAAAATATTTAATATGGTATTATGTGAAAAAATGTGTGTTGGTATTGCGGGTAGTGATTAAAAGGATTTGTCTACAATCTAGTTAAGTGATAAAATAATTAGAATGGGTTTAGAGGTGCGTTAGGTGTGCACATTAGTTGAGCGGTGAGAATCTCAAGTGAGTGTTCAAAAATCTAACATGCGTACTATTTTCTTTACTACAATATTTAAATACCTGCTAAAAAATTTTAATGTCTTACACTCGGGCTTTGACCCATATCTTGCAAATCTCTTCTCTTTTGTCAAATTATTTTAGGTTTCGAGCCACAACCATTCATTTGACGTGCTGTAGCTACTGTGAAAGTTACAGGATCTCGATAGTAGATGCCTCCATATTTATCATTTTTTCATTATGAGCTATTTACTTCCTTTAGGGCATGTTGCCCCTTTCTATTAGACAGTCATGGATTTATGGATTTATTTATTTACTTAGTTCAGTTGTTGGATTATTTCGATCGGAATATTATATTTGATACTTAGATTGGATGTGTTTACTCCAGTTGCATTTATTATTTCAGTCATTTCCTTTCATACGAGTTTGGTTTGGATGGTGAATGTTAATTATTTGTTAATTTGGTCTTACGTTAATTAAAAGATAAAATTTTGACATCAATCTTTTTAAATATTAGGTGGTTAGTATTTTAATAAAAAGTTTCAACAATGATGCATATTCTGAACCAATTGGATATTCTGATTTAATTTAATAAAGGACTGGTCACCGAGTATTTAATTAGGTGGGGTGTCACACACACACACACATATTTATATATATGGTATCATTTGTTTTGTGTCTTTTCTTTTCCATTTAATCCATGTTTGTCCTGTACTTCATCTTTGAATCAAATTGGCATGTTGTATGATCATATTTATATCTCTTGTTATTTTTTACACTAGTATCTCATGCTTAATTTTGTATTCAAGTTCGTATCATATTTGCATCAAAATTAGTATTGATTGATCATGGTTTGGATTATTTGTGCTTGTGTTTCCATGTTGTGTTTATTTCACTTTACACGATTACATGATATTATTCTTTCCTTTATATTTCTAATTGGTATCAAATGTTCTCACATTTTGGCAGAGAAAATGTTTATTTTACATTATTTATTTGTCTATTTTTGAACAAAAAGGGGGAGAAATGATATCTTTCACTTTAGTTTTAGGAGGAGGTATTTATTTATGAGGAGACGCCTTACCTTTGTGGGGATCGTTAGACATAGGGGAGTTTTATTCTTATGCCGATTATATTGCTATATTATGTTTTCATTTGAAGGCGTGTTTACGTGTGCAAGTTTACAACATGCGGCAAAGTTTTCAAGCATGCAAAGCTACTCAAGGTTTATGAATTGATCGAGTTTTACTTTTTTCTTTTGGGATTGGGTATTGAGTCTTAGTTGTGCTTGGCGGCCCATAGAATTTTTTATTTTTAATTTTGTCTCGAAATAGCCAAAGAAGGAGTTTGTGAGGACAAATTTCTAATAGAGTCAATTTGTGTATATTTTGGCCTTATTTCGTTTATTATTATTATTATTTTTTTTTTTTTTTTTTTTTTTTTTTTTTTTTTTTTTTAGAATTAGGACTTTATTAAAAAAATATTTGGTGGGGAAAAGCCCCCCACCGGTGGCTACATCAGATCACTGCAATGGTAGCACCTAACGAAGAAAAAGCCTCTATAGTATCAATACAATATCTAGTCTTCGGTCCCTGAAAAGGAAAATTTCTAAAGGCAACTTTAATCTCCTCACAAATCTGAATAAGAATGGACGATTCCTTCATCTGCAATCCCTCATACATACTTTTATTCCGAGCACACCATAAATACCAACAGGTGAATGTTGGAATAATTCGACAAAGTATGCCTCTAATTTTGTCTCCTTTAGAATTAATCCACCAGCTCATCAGATTCCCATTTAAATTTGATGAATTGTGCCTTATTCCCAGAATATTATAGAATCTTTTCCAAAGAGATTGGGCAATTGAGCTTGCCCAAAATAGATGATCTCGATCCTCTTCACAAGCCATACTGCAACATTTACATTTAGACACTAAAGGAATATGCAGTTTCTTAATAAATTCATCTATAGCAATGCCCTTATGAATCAGTCGCCACATGAAAACTGAAATTTTTGGGGGGATTCTCTTATCCCAAATTATAGAATAAGACTTTTGGATACAACCTTTGACTCTCACAAGATTCCAAGATGATTTGAGTGTGAAAATCCCATTTTGTTCTAACATCCATTTCCCGGAAATTAAATCATAATTTTCCAAGAACTCCTCACCAACATTTTGCATTCTCCTCCACACCTGTGATGACATTGAAATTGTTCCCTTAAAATTGTGGGCTTCCAGTTTTTTGTATTTAGCATGCATAAATTGGGACCAAAGCGAATTTGTATTAAAAAATTTCCACCACAAATTATGGGCATAGGCTGATGAAAGGTCAATCATTGATCTGAGGTTTAACCCGCCTTCTTCTTTAGGTTTGCAAATATTTTGCCATTTCACCCATTGAAATTTTGTCTTCTCTTCTTGATTCCCCCATAAAAATCGAGCAAGTAAATTATCTATATGGTTGAGAACGTTTACCGGAGGATTGACGGCGGCTAGAAGATGAAGGTGCATGGATTCTGCCACAGATTTGAGAAGTGTTAATCTACCTGCTTGAGATATACAATGATGATTCCATTGATTTAGTTTCCCTACCAGCTTGTCGATGAAAACTGAGAAGTATGCTTTCTTTTTCTTTCCTGAGAATAATGGGATCCCCAAATAAACAATAGGAAGCTTCTTGCTTTTGAACCCAGTGATATTTTCAATGACTTTTTTCGCTCCTCTTGCCTCGTTCCCTGGGAGATGAAATGAAGATTTATTGTAGTTAATTAGTTGCCCCGATTCCTTTTCATATTCCTTTAAGAACTCCATGAGATGTTTGAGGGATCGTTTATCTCCATTAGCAAAAATAAGAGTGTCATCTGCAAAAGAAAGAGAAGAAATAATAGGGCATCCCCTTGTTAGAGCAAAATTTTTCATCTTTCCACTTTCCATCATTTTTTGAATTCCCCGATTAAGAACTTCTGATGCTAACACAAAAAGAGCCGGTGATAATGGATCCCCTTGTCTGACCCCATTTTTGGATTTAAAGAAACCACATGTCTTCCCATTAACAATTATAGAATACCAACAATTTGATATCAATCTCCAAAATAAATCAATCACATTCTCTGAGAACCCGAAACGCCTTAGAGTTTTAATGATGAAAAACCAAGACATTCTATCATAAGCTTTAGACATATCCAACTTTAATATAATATTTGAACCTCTCACTTTCCTTGTAAAAGTTGTCATCATTTCCTGTGCAAGTAAAATATTGTCCAGAATCGATCGACCCTTGATAAAACCAGATTGAGTTGGAGAGATGATTTTTGGAAGAATGTGACCCAGTCTTTTCGCAAAAATTTTTGAGATAATTTTAGACGAGAAATTACATAGACTAATGGGTCGAAGTTCTTCACAACTTTTCGGATTGTCATTTTTTGGTATCAAAACCACATTAGTTGATGTCCAGCTAATTGGCAGCTCCTCCCCAACGAAAAAGGAACCAATAGCTTTATAAAGATCCTCTTTGATAACCTGCCAGCAAGTTTTAAAAAACATACCGTTAAACCCATCTGGACCTGAAGCCCCTTCGCTATTCATTTCAGCTATAGCCTCCTGAATTTCTTCTATGCTCGGCACTGCACTAATGGCCAGATTATCTGCTTCTAGCACAGAATTGGGAATGCAGTCCCAAATGCTGGACAACTCCTCTTCGCTCGTACCTGACCTGTTTAGATTGCAAATGGTGCCGCTGCCACTGCTACACCTGATGTTCTCGGAGCCTAGTAGATTTCTGAACCAAGCTACAATTTCCGTTTCCAGCTCCTGTTCTCCCGTCACCCATTGCATGTGTTGATTTTGCAGTTTCGTTATCGTTAGCACTGACCTTTTTTTCTTTGTTAAGGCATGAAAGAATTTAGAGTTTGTATCACCCTCCTTTGCCCATCTCGCTCTAGCTTTCTGCGCCCAGAATTTCTCTTCAATGTCTAAAGCTCTTATGTATTCCGCTTGAGTTTTGTGAAACTTAATTCGATTTTCCACAGAAGGGCTCGAGTCATACTCCTTTTCTACCCCCAACATGTCATCCTCTGCTTTACGAGCAGCTTGAAAAATGTCACCGTATTTGCTTCTCGACCAAATTTTTAGGAAGGATTTAACCCTTTTAAGTTTATCAGCAAAGATGTTTAGAGGCTTACCCTGAACTTCATAATCCCAAGCTTGTTTCACTACATTGATAAATTCATCATTTTTAGTCCAGAATGATAAAAATTTAAAAGGTCTTGGATTCTCTTTCCCAGCATCTATAATTTTCAGAAGGAGAGGGCTGTGATCCGATTTAGCCCTGTGAAGGTGTTCCACTGAGCTAGAAAACTTAGCATTATTCCATTCTGAGTTCCCCATCACTCTATCCAATCTCGCCCAAATCCTAGCATTACCCTCTCTATTGTTGCACCACGTAAAACTAGAGCCAGTATATTTAATTTCTTGAAGCCCAACATTTATCATAGACATATTGAAATCCATAACTCCCTCCCAATTCACATCATTACCTCCAATTTTTTCTTCGCTCTTAGCTACAATATTAAAATCCCCACCCACTACCCATTTCATGTCCCCCATCCTTGATATAGACTCTAGCTCGTTCCACAATTCCATTCTCTCATCTCTTTTACATTTCCCATGAACAGCCGTAAAAACAAAAGGACTACCAAAGGACTGATTATCCAACCATAGAGAGATTGATTGAATACCGTTATGAGCTAAGTGCACCTTCCAAATTTTATTCCATAAAATCCAAATTTTATTCGTAGTATTGGCCATACCTCCTTCAAATTTAATTTTCTTACACACCTCCTCCATTTTAGAGTCATCAATCTTCGGTTCTATTAAGGCCAAAACACTGATCGAGTGTATCCGAATAATTCTTTTCAATCTTCTAATAGATGGACCATTACCCACCCCTCTTATATTCCAGAAAAGTATTTGCATCATTGGGAAACTACAACAGAAAAAGTTTTTGCTGCCTTACCTCCTGACCTAGTTGTAATATTAGATTTCTGGATAACTGAGTAGTTCTTCCTGGGTCTCCTTCTTTTTACCACAGTAAATCCATCTTCGTCCGCTTCAGTATTAACCATCAAATCTGTTTTGTCGAGGTGTGGAAATTTTTCTGATAATCCTTTTGAAAAAGACTTCCAATCATCATTTAGTTCCCCTACCAACGTAGCTTCAGAGTCCGATGCATAGAGGTGTCGCCAATCTTCCATAATATTTTTTTCTATTGACAATCTAGGAGCCCTTGGTGAAAGAAAATAATTTTTTATGGTAGTAGGGTCCATTATCACTTTCTGCAATTTTGGCAGATCATCCATATCAAAATCCCAACTATCTGATAGAGTCCCCTTCGTCTCTTCTTGCCTCCTATAAATTTCATCATCCACCTCATTATCTGTTTGAATTTCTCCTTCTTCCTTATCCGTGTTATCTTCTGCAAGAGCACCAAATGAATTTGACGTGAATTGAGACTTCTGCCCAGCACTAATGGTTGTGTTGATATTGGATGGGACCACCATGTTAATCACCTCATTATTTGATGTGCCTGCTACCACCACTTCTTTATAATTATATCTATCTCGGCCTTCCTTCATATCTCCTGTATTGATCTCTCGCACCTTGTGAGCAGGTTTCCACATTAATTTGCCTACCTTCTTTGAAACAGTTGTATTGGTTATTTCCGCATTATTCATATCATGCTCTACATCTTCCTTGTTACACTCAATACTCATATGACCCAATTTAGAGCAACAGCTACAATAAGATGGTAGGTTCTCATAACAAATTTTCTGCCAAAAACCTTCTTCAGCCGTCCCTAACCAAATTCTATTGGGCAGTTTCTTCGTCACATTAACCTCCACGCAAATTCTTGCCATGCTAGGTCGAGCTAGAGAACCAGTTGCCTCATCCAGTTTGATAGGATTACCAATCGAGTTAGCAATGGAGAATAACGCTGATTTGGAAAAGAAGTGGACAGGAATATAGGGAAGGTTAACCCACACCGGCACCAAAGGACTATCAACGTTTGCTTTGAAATCTTTCGACCATTTAATGACTCTCATAGGAAATCTATGGATATACCACAGATCACGTAGCCACATGCGATGAAAATCTTCTTCACAGTTAAGTCGTATGAGGACGTGATTAGAATCTAAAAGACCCACCGAAAAGCCTGCTTTGAGGGAGAATGTTAAAAACGTTTTTCTTATAGTTTCCAAAGATGGACGTCCATGTTGAAACTGTCCTATTAACGCATGTTTAAAAGGGGCGGCCATTGCAGAAATATCTTCATTAGAGAAAAAAATGGCTACCTCTCCTTTGTACTGAGCGGTAGGACGAATAGTATTACTGTTCACCTCGGTAATCCTGTTAGAAAGAATCTCTGCAAATGACTTTAAAGCGTTACGATCTATAGTTCTTGGATCTTGGCATGACATGTTGGCTGGCGTTGCACCTGTTACAGGTGACAGCGCCGTCATTGCACTAGGTTTTCCACAATATTTCGTGCTCTTTTTTGTCTTCATGTTCTAGGGATCCCTCAGGTATGAATGCATATTTATGTTGAGCCTTGTATATTTTATTTTTGGGTGTTTGGATGTTTTTAAACTAATTTTAAAATGATTTTTGAATTTTTTTTACAAGTCATTTTGGGTGTCGTTATACCCAGGACCCAATGAAACTTCAAACGAGTCAAATTTATCCTTTGCTTTTTCTTGTTAGATATCTCGTTTGATGATAATTCCAACGAGAAGATGTACCTCATTCGAATGAGATCAATTAAACTTCTAACGACCCAATTTTTTCTCTTCTCTGGTTTCTCTTTGTATATCTCGTTAGAAGTTATTCCAATGAGATGAGGTACCCAGTTAGAACGTGATCCAATAAAACTTCTAACGAGGCGATAATTTTTTCGGAAAATCCATTTTTTGCACAAATCTTTTTCCTTATCCTTCTAAACTGACTTCTATTATAAAAAGGACTTTGGAACTGCATTTTTAATTATCCTTTTGAGAGCTTTATATAATAAAATCTTCAAGGGTTCGTTTTCCCAAACCTTAGTTTTCACAAAAGTAGTTTAAGATCCAAGTTTTCATCTTTATAAGCTTTGAAATCTTGTTTACGGGCACCATAGTTTGTTTCTCTCATCATCCTGATAAAGAAAACTTTCATGCGGTGGATTTCGTGCCTGATTGGTTTACATACGGTGGACTCTGTATTGTGTAATGACTGCTGAGTCGTTCGGTGGATTTCGAGATGTATGCAGACTCGTGCATTGTGGCAATTACATCGGTGGATTCCTATGTTGTTTTATGGAGAAGCTGTTGAAGATTGAAGACGCGTAAAGGCTTGTGAGGGAGTCGTTTGGTTGTGTGAGTCTTCTGTCAGTCTTGTGCAAATGCGTATCATAGTAAATTTCCTTGATTGGGTTGTTCGAGATTTTTTGCATTGTGACTTTTCCTCGTACATCAAGTATTGTGATTGATTTAATTTATTTTATCCTCCACTCACCTATACTCATGTTTAGGTTAACATAAAATTAGTTGATCAGTTTAATCACAACTAGCTTAAAATTAGTGCAACGTTTATCTTTGAACTTGAAGAAAAGCTTTAATGCTAAAAGCTTGTTTACAAGGTTAATAACAAAATGTTATAAATTGAGTAAACTCTGAATAAACTTTTTGGGCAAAACTCTTTTCGAAAAGAACACAAGATGTGTTATAAAAATTTCTCTGAATGTATGATTTAGATTTAATAGTTGATTACCTTTCTTTTTAAATTTTAATAAACATCTAATAAAGATACCATGCAGTCCCAATCACAACAACAGTTAATGAAATGAAGGATAGGCCCCCAATTTTTAAAATACACAAGTAATTTCCTTTTATAAATGGATATGCAAAAGCGTAAGATGGTTCACAAAAACACCAAATTTTAATTTCTTCTAAATTAAAATAAAACCAAAGGTGAAATAAGATTGAAACACACACTTATTTAAATTTCACTTAAACCAATTTAATTTAACCGAAGTTCTAGAAAATTTGCCTAAGTCATATTTTGCAATTTTATCAAATTAGGCCAAACCAATTTTTTCAATTAAATGACTTGAATTAAATTAATATTAACAAACATTACCCAATATTTAATTTCGTACCAAATTAAACATGTAGTGATTAAAACCAAATTTTATCTTGAATTACCTAAGCATGCGTTCTAGGTGAGTATAGCAAGATAAAATAAACAATAAATCACTACGTCGCGATGTACGAGGAAAAACCCACAACGGGAAAAAACCTCGGACGGCCCTAGCCTCAAATCCACTAAGTACGGAATTTACAAATACAAGCAAGATGACTTACAACACTCGACTCGATCCCTCTCAAGCCCGACGCGTCTTCTTGTATCAACCTCTTCTTAGCGAATAATCACGGAGCTCCACCGCGGTCTCGGAATACACCGATAGGACTTTATATGGTCACCGTCACCCAAACTAGGAGTCTTTCTCTAAGTGGGTAAATCAACTAAAACCTCTTCTTCTTTGTGGGATTTAGAACCAAACCCAAAACGTCTTTTCAAACGGTAGAGATGGAAAATCGGTGCCAAAACTCCAAGTAAATACAAATATATCTATGGAAGCTTGGATAAACAATATGGGTGTAAACTAGAGTGTTAAATGAATTTTTGTTTGAAAGATGAACACTCAAAACCATGAACTTTTCTTGGAAGAATTTTCTCTCAAAAAATCTCTTTAGAAGTTAGAATTGAATGAAAAGTTAAACCAAAAAGGTTGGTTCTCGCACTATTAAGTTCCGTCAAAAGTTAGTGGGGTAAGGAAGTGGGAAACATGGGTAGAAACTGCCATAAAATTTTCCTGCCTGAAATCTCGTTCGAACGAGATTTTCGTTCGAATGAAGTCTCGTTTGAACGAGCCTTTCTAACGAAGTTCCAGTGGCTTAAAATTGAACTCGTTAGAAATCTCGTTCGAAGTCTGTTCGAACAGCCATCTCGTTCGAACGATAATTCGAACAATGTTCCAGTGGCCTATGGGGAAGCTCATTGGCAACTTCGTTCGAACGACATTCTCATTTGAACGACAATCTTGGTCGAACGACAATATCAAACGAGAAACCAGAAAGTTAAAAATTATGAATTTAGCCCAGAAACTTTATATACTTTATATAGAAGTTTAATAAAATCTTTGTGACAAATAAACAATAGTTTTTAATTAAACCTACACCCATTATAAACCGTTCCAAGCTCCTATATATATATGTAATGCATTCATACCTTGGGAGCATGGAACCACTATTGATGACGTAGAAATGAGTCACTTAAACCCGGCATTTTGATGAAGCTTTATACACTTGGCCGCTACGTCTTCAACAAATACGCCATAGGCTTGAAAACTGATCAATATACTCTATCTTATGACTCAAACGTTTTTGTCCGGAATTGAGCCAAAACTACAAAGGACTCAATTGGAAATTTGTGTCCTTACAAATCTCCCGCATTGGCTATTCCGGAACAAAAACAAAATAAAAATCCTAAAGGGCCGTCAAGCTCTACTAGACTAATAAAAAGTCCAACCCAAAATAAAAATACAATGCTTGACTCAAACAACCCAAAGGATCACAATATTTGCCGGAGAAAGTTACCACTTATAATATAATTCATGCACACTTAAGTAAACACATTAAGCGCATAGGGAATATCAAAATATTTAATGCAAGTAAAGTAAGTACTCCCCCGAAATTAATTCTCTCCCTTTATCAACAATGATCAACTTAGAAAGACATCTCCCCCTAAGATAAATCTCCCCCAAACTAAGATATCAATATCTCCCCCTTTTTGTTCAGGAATAGACAAAGGCTAAAGAATCAAGAATTAACTTATCTCCCCCAAATGAAGCATATACACCCTCTAAACGAAGCAAGGGATAAATAGAATGGGATAACAAGCTAAAACATGTAATTGTGCATAAAGTGATGAGAACATTAAAGCATATGGGCAACAAAAGCACAACTAATCCAACAAATAATAACGGATACCAACTAGGATGCTAGAAAATGATGCCAATAAGATACATAAAGTATTAAGCATGTGAAATCAACAAAGAATGCAACAAGATAGATACCAATTATGAATTAAAGCATATATGGACTAGAAAGCAAGGCAAAGACTAAACAAAAATATCATATATATACGTACTCTAGATACACTAAAGATGCACACGCACATATATATATATATAAACACACAAATGACACACACAAAATATAATAGGAGTCTTTCACACTCGTATGGCAAAAATGTGTCATATGGAAACGGAAGTGTTGGGGTGTGAACAAGTAACAATTAAATTTAGACACAATCACTTAAAACATGTTCACGGAGTTCTCAATTGATTGCAAACTTCATCACATTTGAATATAACCTCACGTGACAATTTAGATTGAACTCAATGAACAAACATACACAATGCATACAATCCTAACATGTTGATGATTCTACAAACCAATAGAGTAATGACATTGAAAACGCAACTAGGATAAATGGACATTGTGCAAACCGTTGATATACCATCCAATCTCCCTCAATAAGCATTTATATTAATTTTGAATGAATATATCAATCAAATATAGGCCTTGGCAAATATTTTTCCTTTTAATGCCATATTTTCTGTTTTTAAGCCTTTGGACCACGTATTTCTTTTAGGTACAAATAAACGGTGGCTTACTATTCGCAAAGGATAATAAATCCTTTCGGAGCCCTTCCCCGTGCACATTTATATTGATCACTTTTTATTTCTCACAAATCTCACGTGCAATGGATTTTGACATGTACTAGTCCTCCTAGGTCACAGATATGTAGATGACTAGATTGATAGGAGAACACCTCACAAAGCTCAAATATAACATGTGAAGTTAAATTTCAAAAGATCTCGTGCATGAGTGAAAAGAGGCATATAAAAATAAAATCCATTTCAACAACACAAAATCCAACTACTCTATGTAAGCATGGCAAAGAACATAATAAGGATTGACAATCTAAACCAAAAGTTCTAGCCACATGGGAGTGTAAAAGATGGAATTCTAACACAAGTATATGCCACATAAAGTGTGTCAAACTAAACTACACACAAAATAAAAAATATTTTTGAGTTTTTGAAATTCTTAACCAAAAATAAAAATATATATACTCAAAAGACAAACAAAAATCATTTGAATTTTTCATTAAGCTTAAATTATCAAGAAAAAAATGATAAACAAAAATCTTTTTGAATTTTTCATTTAACGCAAACAAAATGAAGAAAATATAATACAAAAGATAAACAAAAATCATTATTCTAGCATGTGATTGATCATGAAGCATGGTCTAGAAAATGACTAAACAAACATACATTTAGCATGTGAATATAACATGAAGTACAAACGCTAAAGTATGCAAATAAAACTAACACATTCAACCTTTAGATTTTGCAAGAGAGGAAGCATGTGAAAGTACATGAGAATCAAATACCCTATCTTGTAAAGCTACCAAGTTGGATCTCCTAACCCAAACTAATGATGAGTGGCTATCTCGGGGTGTAGGAATCTTGGCTACCTTGGTTGCCTTACATTGGGATTTTCTAGAAAATCTTTTAAGATCAAAACAATATTTCTTAAGATGGCCTTTTCGACCACAATGTGCACAAGTAAACACATGTTGAAAAGATTTACCTAAGGGGTGATCTCTAAAGGTTTTCCTAGGCGATTCTCCTAAAACATTGGTTTTGGCTTTTTGAGTTGGTTCATTACAAATATTGAAGCCTAAACCACAAGTGTCATTTTTTATTTAGACCGTGCCTAAGATTTTATCAAGTTTTTCGGATCTACACTCCAAATCAAATTTGACATTACTATAGTCTTTTAATTGTTCTTCTAATTGTAAAATTCTAGACTCTAACAAACCATTTCTCTCTTCAAACTTGAGAAGCTCCTTTTTCAAGGATTCCATTGGACCTCTAAGGCTATCTCTCTCGCCTTCTACATATTATAGCATCTCTCGAAGAGATCTCTATCGTGTCTTAGGGTCTTCCACTAACTCACTATCATCAACAACCTTGATACGCTCTCTTAAACAAGCTTCTAACTTCAAATTAGCTCTTTTTATTTTAATTGATTCTTCATATAATTCTTAAAAATCATTTTGAAGTTCACTCACATTAACCTCTTCTTCATTTTCACTCTTTCTTTCTTCTCCACTCTCAGAATCATCAAAAATAAGGGAATCATAAACTATGACCTTAGAAGTGTCATGTGTTAAATTTTCGTCTATAGATGAGTTCTCACTATCACTCACATGACTAGCCATAAAAGCCACAAAGTTGGGCTTAGTGGAGGAGTCGGGTCCCACTTCCTTATCACTATCACTAAGGGTCGCATTATATGAAATGGGTCGTTTACCCTCTCTCCTTAGTTTAGTGGGGCACTCAGAAGCCCTATGGTCATAACCCTCACAACCAAAAAACCCATTTGACTCGTCCCTATTTAAATTTTCATTAATAGTTTTAGGGATCCTCTCAGCTTTGTTATGCTTAGAAGTTTCAAATTTCTTAAAGTCATTTTTAAATTTATCTTTGTTAATTTTAATAACTGTTAATATATGGGTCGGGTTTTGTACTCGGATCCATAATCCGCCCACCGTGATATGGATTATCCAATTTAGTGTTGGATAAATCATTATTATAATAATTAAGTATTTATTATAATAGAGGAGTCTTAAATATAACAGATAAGAAGAGTCCAACTAACTCCTTGATTTTTGGAACTCTTATCTGTTATATATAGATATCCTATTTGGTGATTACAAAAAAAAAAAAAAAAACAGAAAATATACGATACATATTTTCGGTATCTCTCTCTCTCTAGAAATCCTCCTACACAAATCATCTCTCTCTCTTGATCCATCATCAACGGATCTTGGATTTGTGAGCGTGACGTTCAAAGGGGCAACTCTTGTAGCCAACCCGGATTTTCACGAGACGCGAAGCGTACACGGAGGAAGAACTCGCAGATTCGGTGTCGGCTCGTATCAAACAACGTGCATCGATCATCGGGTTACATTCCGCCTTTGAGGTAATCCGAAAACCCGTATGTGCTATGTGTATATACTGTTATATTACATTGGTATCAGAGCTTTTTAATTTGTTTGATCGCCGGATTATTCGTCGGATTATTTTTTTTTTGTACATAAACTCCATTAATACCAATTTAAATTCGTTTTAAATTGAGTGCGTAATAATCCGAATTTTTTATAAGGTTTTGTTTCTGTGTTGATAAAGAACTCGTACGCGAAATTTCATTAATTTTCGTTGAACGGATTGAGAGAAAATCGAAACCCTAATTTCAATTTGAAGTTGTTCCGAATTTTTTTTTTGCCAACTTTGAAGCCAAAAACAGTGGATCAAACGATGATGAAAATCTGTTTTTCTTTTACATAATTGTTCTACGTCGCGAGGGCTTTCCAACCATATATTATTTGTTAATTTTGGATTAAAAATGAGCAAGTTATGACCCTCTGAACATGGCTCCATGAAATCGCGAAATCTGGAAATTTTCTGTTTTAAGAAGACGATGAACAGTATTTTTTTTTTTTTTTTTTTTTTTTTTTTGTAATTATACTCTCGGTTTTGTACCAAACTGTACCCAAACCAAGTCGTGGGGAGGGGCTGGGCCTGGCGCGTGGGGGCTCGATTTTTGATGAAGAATCCAAAAATATTTTTTGTGTATTTTTTTGGCCCACAGTAAATAGTATTTTTTAATTATTTTAATTTTAAATAATTTTTTGAGGGCCTTAACGATGCGATAAAAATCTGGAAAAAATATATTTGGATTCAGTAGGCCGAAAGCAATTTTTCCATGTTGTCAAAATATTTTTTACTGCTGTGCTATTATAAAAATGATTTATTGTATTTTTTTGACACTTAAATAATGTCTAAAAATTGCAGAAAATTACAGAATTTTTTTTCTGACTTAGTGGATGGAAAATTAATATTTTCTGAGCATTTTGACATTCTGGAAAAATTAATGTATTTTTGGTGGTCCATTTAATTTAGTATTTAATGGATTTTTATGCTTTTATTTAATGATTATTGTCTTGATAACTTGCGTAGTTAACACAATAGTTATGTTTGACCATGCTCGCTCCCTAAGTTGGTGAGTGTAGCAATAATTGTCCATTTAAAGGCCTAGGTTATGTGTTTTGCATGATTAAATGGACAATTCTGAAAATTAACAGTTGAATGAGCTAGTGTTTGCCTGTTTAATTCCTGTTTTAAGGTTGTTCCTATGTATATGTGCAATCGGACATACCCCGCCCGGATTTCAGTAGATATTATGTATAGGCTTCTTCTCCTTTTATTGATGTATTGGTGAGAATGAGAGGTTTTTTAAGCCACATGTAAGGGGATGATTTCTGAATGCACAACAATACATAGGAATTATCTTAGCACAAGCTCTAAACTGTTAATTAAGGGGACTATGTGGGACCCTGCGCATTTATTGTTGTATAGCGCAAAACTGGTTATCATAATTTGTTTATCTGCCGTGATTTTAAATTATGATGAATGGATGTAAATGATTAATAGATGTGTTCATTAATCGGATAAAATTTGTTTAAAAATCAATTAGAAAATATGCTCTAATTTTACAATATTAGGAGATGACTGCGAGCTTTACAAACTTTCGATTTTAATATGTAAGAGAAGAAAATATTTTCTAATTGGATTTTAGAACAAATTAAAAAGATGTGTTTTAATAATAATATTAATGTCAATCTTTTGCGCATTTTTCATGTAGTAATGGCAAGCAATAACGTAATCGCCGCTATGACTAAAGAAGATAAGTTAACTGGTAACAACTACAACATATGGCACCGTAAGATCCAATATCTACTCAATCAGCATGAGTTGCTTGATTGTCTCACCACTGTTATGACTGAACCAGTTGGGAGTAGTGCTGCCGCCAGCCGGCGTGAGCATGAGGCTTACCAGGCTTGGGTGAATAAGGATCGTGCTGCCCGCTTTACTATGCTAAGCCACATGCACGATGACCTTATTGGGCATTACGATCACTTCAAGACAGTTAAAGAACTGTGGGATCAGCTTCGATTCGACTTCGGTGGTACGTCCACTACGAGACTTAGGGGTCTTGTTTTGAAGTTCGAAACTTATCGTAAGGATAATAAGCACACGATGACTGAGCATCTTCGAGTGATGTCCACCTTGATTCGTGAGCTTAAGGAAGCTGATTACATTCTCTCTGACGAGCAACAGGTTCAGGCTGTTATCCGCTCCCTTCCTGATTCATGGGTGCACATGAAACAAATAATGACTCACAATGACAGTATTAAGAATTTTTCTGACATATCTCATCATGTTGAGCTTGAGGCGGAGCGCCAAGAGGCGAACCGTGCTGCTGTCCTTGTCGCCCAGAGTGGCAGACGTCAGGGAAATAGGCCCAGGCAAAATGGAAATGGAAAGCAGACTAAGAAGGCTGGGGCAAATGGCCCTAAAGGGAAAAAGATAACAAAAGCCAAAAGAGGCAAGCGTGGTGGGAAGAAAGATATTTCCAAAGTCAAGTGCTACAACTGTGGAAATAAGGGTCACTTTGCTCGTGATTGCACTGAGCCAAAGAAGGTATCCTCTTTTCTTTCCTCTTTACTTTCACCTCTCCATATTTGTGTATGTTCTCATGTATTAGTTGCTCATTCTATTCCTATGTGGATTGTAGATACAGGAGCAACAAAACATGTGACAAGGGATAGAGGAGGATTTGTAGATTATCGTCGTATTCCAGCCGGTACTCAGAGTGTCTACATGGGAAATGGTGCTCGTGAAGATGCTGTAGGAGTCGGTTCGTACGAACTCCACCTTAGCACTGGGACCAAGCTACTTCTTCGTGATGTGCTCTATGTGCCTGGAATAAAGCATAATTTACTTTCAGTTTTAGCTTTATCAGACTATGGTTTTTCTTTCAGTTTTAATAGTAGTGGTTTGAATATTATTTTGGATAATATTATTTGTGGACATGGATCTTTATGGAATAATTTGTTTAAAATAGATTTATTTGATTCTGTTTCTTCAACTTCATTATCATATATTGCAAATGTTGATGTTGATTCAGTTACTTGGCATGCTAGACTTGGGCATATAGGAAAAGATAGGATGGCTCGATTAGCTAGAGAAGGCCTTTTAGGCCCACTCGCTAAGGTCGACCTACCTATATGTGAGCCTTGTTTGGCAGGAAAAGCCTGTAGAAAGCCTTTTGGTAAGGCTTTACGAGCTAATCAACCTCTAGAACTAGTACACTCAGACATATGTGGACCTATGAGAGTTAAGGCACGTCATGGCGCCTCTTATTTTCTTACGTTTATTGATGACTATACGCGATTTGGACATGTCTACCTGATCGCTCACCGCTATGAAGCTTTGGATTGTTTCAAACGCTATATAGCAGAGGTTGAGAATCAGCAATCGAAGAGGTTAAAAACTTTTCGTACTGATAGAGGACGCGAATACTTATCTGATCAGTTCAAAGAAACGTGTGAAGAAAAGGGGATACGCAGACAATTAACTATCCCTCACACTCCACAACAAAATGGTGTTGCAGAGAGAAGGAATAGAACTCTTCTAGATATGACTAGATCTATGATGGCGCAGGCCAACCTCCCAATATCCTTCTGGGGGGATGCTCTTTTGACTGTTGCCTACATACTGAATAGAGTGCCTTCTCAGTCAGTTTCCTCCACACCTTATGAACTATGGAGAGGCGAAAGACCCAATTTGGATCACTTGCGCCCTTGGGGTTCGGCAGGCTATGTTCACACAACTTCTCATAAGTTCGGGAAGTTAGGCCCTAGAGCTCGAAAGCATATCTTTATAAGATATTCTGAGAGCTCAAAAGGCTACGTTATGTACGGTGAACACCCTGATGGAGGAATGACTGAAATAGAGTCATGTGATGTCGAATTCTTAGAAAAGGATTTCCCTAGCACAAGCAATACAAAAGAGGATCTTGAACTCTATGAGTTAGAGGATACTGAAAACACTTTACCATCTTCAGGCGAGGCTGGGGGATTAGTTCCTCCTCCTGTAATCGCTGAAGATAGTAGTGGTCTTCAGCCTAGTGGGAGCATTCCAGATAGTGTGAGTGCACCACCACTAGATACTCACGATTCTCAGGTTCGCCGTAGTAAGCGAGGAAACATTCCACGTCGTCATTTTGAGATTGAGGGGAATACTTTCCTAAGCATTGCTTTAGATGAGGAAGAGCCAACTTCTTTTGCAGAAGTTCTTTCCTCAAGTGCTAAGGATGAGTGGATGGTTGCTATACAGGAAGAATTGAGCTCCATGGCTAAAAATAAAGTCTGGGAGTTAGTTGACCTTCCACCCGGGCGCAAGACTATTGGGAACAAATGGGTTCTAAAGGTCAAGCGCAAAGCGGATGGTTCAATTGACAAGTATAAGGCACTCCTTGTGGCGAAAGGCTATACCCAACGAGAGGGTGTAGACTACGAAGAGACATTCTCCCCAGTGGTGAGGTTTGCCTCTATCCGCCTTATCCTAGCTATTGTCGCGCAAATGAATTTAGAACTATTTCACATGGATGTTAAGACTGCTTTTCTCAATGGAGAACTTGACGAAGAGATCTATATGGAACAACCTGTGGGTTTTGTATCCAAAGGACAAGAGCGCAAAGTCTGCCGCCTAAAACGTTCTATATATGGCCTCAAGCAATCGTCAAGGCAGTGGTATTTCCGATTTCATCATGCCATTACCTTTGTTGGCTTTGAGATGATTGAAGAAGATCACTGCGTATATCTTAAACGATCCAAGAAAAGTGTTCTTATCCTTTCATTGTATGTCGATGACATTTTGTTAGCTGGGAATGACCTGGACTCCATTGTCGCCACTAAAGAGTGGATGTCCTCTACTTTTGAGATGAAGGACATGGGTGAAGCAAATTATGTGCTGGGGGTTAAGATCGTGAGAGATCGATCTAAGAAGCTTCTCTGTTTGTCTCAGGAGACTTACGTAAAGAAGATTCTGGAAAGGTTTCGCATGCATAACTCTAAACCCATAGACACTCCAATGGAGAAAGGGTGTACATTGAGCCTAGATGATTGTCCAAGAACTGATGAAGAAAAGAATCAAATGTCTAAAGTGCCATATGCACAGGCCATAGGGAGTCTGATGTACGCTATGTTGTGTACGCGTCCAGATATCTGCTATGCAGTTGGTATAGTTAGTCGTTATCAGAGTAACCCAGGCCACAAACACTGGCAAGCAGTGAAGAGGATTTTTTGATACCTTCGTGGGACTGCTGATCTCGTCCTATGTTATCATGAAGGGGACTTGAGACTTAGAGGCTACAGCGATGCTGATTGGGCTAGTGACAAAGATGGAAGGAAATCCACTTCGGGATATACGTTCATTCTTAGAGGTTGAGCTGTCACTTGGTGCAGTAAGAAGCAAACGTGTATTGCTCTATCCACAATGGAATCGGAATACGTGGCATGCTCGGCAGCTGTTCAGGAAGCTGTTTGGCTAAGGAGATTCTTTCAAGGGCTAGGCATTTCAGATCATGCAGCTGAGCCTGTGCTTGTCTATTGTGATAACACGTCAGCTCTAGCTTATGCAAAGGATCCAAAGTATCATAGGAAGTCTAAGCACATTGGCATTCGTTATCATTACATTAGAGACATGGTTGCGCAAGAGGAGGTTGTCTTGAAACATATCTCCACAGGTTGTATGGTGGCTGATCCATTAACCAAGCCCATTGCTCGAGATGTTTTCCTTTCACATGTTAGGAGTATGGGACTACGTAGGATTTGATATGTATGACACCATATTGTTTATTGACATTATTATTATTTATTGGATATAATATTCATTTCTTTTATTTGTTAAATTAAATGAATTGTTATCACTATGTACACATCTTATAGATATGTCACCGGGCTTGAATCGACTCTCTCACACGAGTGATTCACCTTGGCGCTTAGACAGCGAGCAAGATGAGACATTTATGTCTGTGGCGCTTTGAAAGCGAGCTGAGACATTTATATCCTTGGCGCCTGAAAGGCGAGCAGGATATATACGATTATGCAGATTCTGCTATATGTCGCCTTAGTTGAGTACTAAGATGAGACCTTATTTATACTTTTAGGTCGATCATAGAGTATCTCCATAACTCTATGTAGCCTGTTTTTAGCCGAATGTGAGATTTCAGGCAGGCACTATGTGAGTGACTGGGCTGAAACTCAGGTTAGGCGCTAGATAGCGACTAGACTAAGATTCGTATGGCGTCCTTTTATTTCAAAAGTGACATACCCTTTTCAACGGGATGACGCCATAGCATACATTTCATACTGTATGTGCTTTGCCGACCAATAGTGGGAGCGATGAATGAATCCCTGCTTCATCGCTGTGTGAGCCACATGGATTATTATAATCCAACGATATGCCTTTTGTCGACCTGAGACTATGTCATGAAGAGAGGACTTGATGACGCTACTTTAGCGTGTTTACCTAGGACGAGGGTTGATTCCGTCTAAAGGGGCACGACTAGGAAAGCGGTTAAGTCTAATTGAATTGGCATGAGGACTTAGGGAAGACTATTTGATTATACACCATGATAATGTGACTCATAGTCCGGACGGCTTTACTGTGTTTTGTGCACGACTTAGTCATGAGTACATTACATATTTGGGATCTAGCACTGCTTTCTTGAGGGATTAAGAGTGCTAAATTCGGTGTAAATCAAACTGTCTGGGTATATGCGAGATTCCTTCGAGTGATGCGTCTTCGTTAGTTAGATGATGGCTTAACGATTACGCTCCTGAGACTGTACGTTTTCTCGTGAGGTCGCACGTCACATTTTCCTGTATGAGGAGACGAGTGATGACGGAGATCGTTGGAGATTTGTTAGAGAGACCACGCCTTATGTGGGCGAGTGGGAGATGTTAATATATGGGTCAGGTTTTGTACCCGGATCCATAATCCTCCCACCGTGATATGGATTATCCAATTTAGTGTTGGATAAATCATTATTATAATAATTAAGTATTTATTATAATAGAGGAGTCTTAAATATAACAGATAAGAAGAGTCCAACTAACTCCTTGATTTTTGGAGCTCTTATCTGTTATATATAGATATCCTATTTGGTGATTACAAAAAAAAAAAAAAACAGAAAATATACGATACATATTTTCGGTATCTCTCTCTCTCTAGAAATCCTCCTACACAAATCATCTCTCTCTCTTGATCCATCATCAACGGATCTTGGATTTGTGAGCGTGACATTCAAAGGGGCAACTCTTGTAGCCAACCCGGATTTTCACGAGACGCGAAGCGTACACGGAGGAAGAACTCGCAGATTCGGTGTCGGCTCGTATGAAACAACGTGCATCGATCATCGGGTTACATTCCGCCTTTGAGGTAATCCGAAAACCCGTATGTGCTATGTGTATATACTGTTATATTACAATAACTTTCGAAATTTCCTAGCAAACAAGGCCATATCTTCCGAGTCACTATCACTCTCGCTCTCTACTACTCGTTTATCCTCTTTTAGGGCTTTTAAAGCAATGACCTTTTCAATTTTCTTTTCAATTTCAGAGGGAAGCATGTCCAGTTCATAGGTCTGTAAATCACCTACAAGCTCTTCTAATTTCGTAGAGGCTAAAGTTGGTAAAGAATTTAACACGGTCACTTTAGGAATAAATCTATCAGGTAGGGACCTTAAAATTTTATTTACTACTCGGTTGTCGGGTATTTTCTCTCCCAAGTTAAAAGATGAATTAACAACATCAGAAAGTCTAGCATAAAATTCATCAAAAGTTTCTTTTTCATTCATTTTGATAGTTTCAAATTGAGTGGTGAGGTTTTGGAGTTTCGAAGCTTTAACGACACTTGTACCTTCATGAGTGAGTTGTAAAATATCCCAAGCTTCTTTAGCGGTCTCACACGTCATAATGCATCGGAATTCATCCGGTATGATAGCGCTAAACAAGGCATTTAAACCACAGGAATTAAAGTTTGAAAGTTTAAATGTACCCTCACTCCATCTATCGGCCAGTTTGGGAACACATTCATTTTCCACTAAATGAGTTGGTGGAGACCACCCGTTAACTACAGATAACCAAACCCTCTCGTCGATAGATTTAAGTGCCGATTTCATACGCGCTTTTCAATACGCGTAATTAGAACCATCGAAAATAGGAAATTTTAAAAATGGGAAAAACTCCATTTTAGCCAAAAATTAGTTAAAGGATCTTTAACGAAGTAAATTATCGTTTTGACTCTGATACCAATTTGACACGAAGGATAGGCCCCCAATTTTTAAAATACACAAGTAATTTCCTTTTAAAAATGGATATGCGGAAGCGTAAGATGGTTCAAAAAAACACCAAATTTTAATTTCTTCTAAATTAAAATAAAACCAAAGGTGAAATAAGATTGAAACACACACTTATTTTAATTTCACTTAAACCAATTTAATTTAACCCAAATCCTAGAAAATTCTCCTAAGTCATATTTTGCAAATTTATCAAATTAGGCCAAACCAATTTTATCAATTAAATTAAATGACTTGAATTAAATTAATATTAACAAACATTACCCAATATTTAATTTCGCACCAAATTAAACATGTAGTGATTAAAACCAAATTTTATCTTGAATTACCTAAGCATGCGTTCTAGGTGAGTATAGCAAGATAAAATAAACAATAAATCACTACGCCGCGATGTACTAGGAAAAACTCACAACGGGAAAAAACCTCGGACGACCATATCCTCAAATCCACTAAGTACGGAATTTACAGATACAAGCAAGATGACTTACAACACTAGAATCGATCCCTTTCAAGCCCCGACGCATCTTCTTGTATCAACCTCTTCTTAGAGAATAACCACGGAGCTCCACCGCGGTCTCGGAATACACCGATAGGACTTTATATGGTCACCGTCACCCGAACTAGGAGCCTTTCTCCAAGTGGGTAAATCAACGAAAAACTCTTCTTCTTTATGGGATTTAGAAGCAAACCCAAAAAGTCTCTTCAAACGGTAGAGATGAAAAGCCGGTGCCAAAACTCCAAGCAAATACAAATATATCTATGGAAGCTTGGATAAACAATATGGGTGTAAACTACAGTGTTAAATGAATTTTTGTTTGAAAGATGAACACTCAAAACCATGAAATTTTCTTGGAAGAATTTTCTCTCAAAAAATCTCTCTAGAAGTTAGAATTGAATGAAAAGTTAAACCAAAAAGGTTGGTTCCCGCACTATTAAGTTTTGTCAAAAGTTAGTGGGGTAAGGAAGTGGGAAACATGGGTAAAAACTGCTAAAAATTGGCATAAAATTTTCCAGCCTGAAATCTCGTTCGAACGAGATTTTCGTTCGAACGAAGTCTCGTTCGAACGAGCCTTTCTAACGAAGTTCCAGTGGCTTAAAATTGAACTCGTTAAAAATCTTGTTCGAAGTCTCGTTCCAACATCCATCTCGTTCGAACGATGTTCCAGTGGCCTATGGGTAAGCTTGTTGGTAGCTTCGTTCAAACGACATTTTCGTTCGAGCGACAATATCGAACGAGAAACCAGAAAGTTGAAAATTACAAATTTAGCCCAGAAACTTTATATACTTTATATAGAAGTTTAATAAAAAATTTCTGACAAATAAACAACAGTTTTTAATTTAAACCTACACCCGTTATAAACCGTTCCAAGCTCCTATATATATATGTAATGCATTCATACCTTGGGAGCATGGAACCACTATTGATGACGTAAAAACGAGGCACTTAAACTCGGTATTTTGATGAAGATTTATACACTTGGCTTTTATGTCTTCAACAAACACGCCATAGGCTTGAAGGATGATTAATATACTCTATCCTATGACTGAAACGTTTTTGTATGGAATTGAGCCAAAACTACAAAGGACTCAATTGGAAATTTGTGTCCTTACAGTTAAGAATATTCAAAGAAATATACTGGTTTCACAAGGATTGACTCTAAACATATGTAGATTATTGATAAGGTTGATCCAAGGGTTGAGAAGACATACGCGGTTTGTGTCTTAGAGAAAACACAATCTTAGCCGACAAGAAGCTAACACGTGTACGAACAAGATGCAAGCAAAACACGTGTTGAAAAATAATTACAAAACACACCCTTAAGTCTTTAGTGCTTTTGTATTCTACCCAGGCAAACAATCAGCAAACAAAATAACTTTCTGTAATCCAAATCTCAACCACAATACTTTTAAAAACATGTTTTTAATTTATTCAAAAATTATTTAAAAATTATATAAAATGATTTGAAAATGTTGTAAAAGAATTAAATTGATTTTAAAAGGACTTGAAGTGTTTTAAAAGACCACCAATGCAAATAGGAATAAAATATTATGTAATGCAAGTGTCCTATAGTGGTTATAAGATAGAAATCACTTCCCTTTATGTTGATGTTGGGGATTTTCTTGGACAGGAGTTCTTCATTAAACTTAAACCTTTGAGGAGATGGATTACTCATATAATTTAACCTATTTTATTTAGATATCCAAACTAGTTGGAACTCCTATATATGTAGACTAAAGTAAGTCAATATATAGTATGTTCTCATTCTCCCCCTTTGGATATTAGAGACAAAATTCCCATGAGTATTTAGAACTCGTGGGTCAAAATGAAAAAAAAATCCTATTTGTCCTATACAAAAGTTCTATCTACCCTTTCCCATCTTAGAACAAAAAATAAGAAGAAAAAAATGCATTAAACAACTAATACCCTACAAAGTAGTAAGAATCTATACAATGGGTCTGAAATGCCTATGACAAAATAAACACTAAATGGCATTTTAGTTGAGTTAGAATAGATAGAAAAACCGCTAAGCAATACTCAAGATCTTCACCCCCAATTTTTCTCCAATATACAAGGGGTATAAATCACAAAAAATAGAGATTAATTGAGAGTTATCATGCGTATAGTTGTTCGTAAATACTCAAATCATATGTTATCTAATGGTTTGGTAAAGAGATTTGTGAGCTGCTTTTGAGTGTTCAGATATTCAATTATGGGATCTTTGGATTCAATAAGGTCACGAATAAAGTGATGTCTAATCTTAATGTGCTTAGTACGGGAGTGCATTACAGGATTTTTGGAAATATTAATAGCATTTTGGTTATCACAAAACATGGTTAATTGATTTTCGATGATACCATAATCTCTAAGCATCTATCTAATCCATAGTAATTGAGAACAACAACTACCAGCTACTATATATTCAGATTCGGCGCTAGATAATGAAATGCAATTATGTTTCTTATATGACCAACCTATGAGATTATTGCCTACGTAGTAGCAAGCACCAAAAATGCTCTTACTATCGTTAGAACAACCAACCCAATCGTCATCGGTGTATCGTACAATAGAACTAATCGTATCGTTTATGTACTAAATACCAAATTTTAGAGTACCCTTAATATATTTAATAATTCTTTTCAGACTTAATAAGTGAGATTCTTTAGGGTTACTTTGATATCTATCACATATACAAACAGCGAAAGATATGTCAGGTCGAGACGCGGTATGATACAACAAACTCCCAATCATAATTTTATAAAGAGTGGGATCAACACTTTTCCCATTATTATCCGTAGACAGTTTAGTTGAAGTACTCATGGGGTTCTAGAATGTTTAGCATATTCTAAGATGAATTTTTTAATTAAATCTGCAGCATACTTGGATTGAGAAATAAAAAGACCATCACTACATTGTTTGACTTGCAAACCCAAAAAATATTGTAGTTCTCCCATTAGAGACATCTAAAATTCGGTATGCATGATATCAGAAAAATTCTTGACTTATTTATGACACGTGGAACCGAAAACAATGTCGTCCACATATACTTGTGCGATTAACACATGTTGATTTTCCTTTCTAACAAATAATGTTTGATCATTTTTTCCATGAACAAATTTCTGAGACACTAGAAAAGTAGACAGACGCTCATACCAAGATCTAGGAGCTTGTTTCAAACCGTATAAGGTTTTTTTAAGTCTAATGACGTAATCCGCGTGTACAGGATCAACAAATCCTTTGGGTCTTTCTACGTAAACTTCTTCAGATAAAATTCCATGCAAAAAAGCGAATTTAACATCCATTTGGAATAATTTGAATTGCTTATGACAAGAGATGGCAAGAAGGAGACGAACTGTATCTAGACGAGTAAAAGGTACAAAAGTTTCATCGAAATCAATTCCTCCAATCTAGGAGTATCCCTAAGCAACCAACCTATCTTTATTTCTAATGACCTCCCCATTTTCATCAGTTTTATATTTAAAAATCCATCTTGTGCCAAAAACCTTCGAATCTTTTGGTCTAGGAACAAGATTCCACACATCGTGACTCTTAAATTGGACTAAATCTTCTTGCATAACATTTATCCAAAATGAGTCAGAAAGGGAATCATTAACATTTTTAGGTTCCTCGAGAGAAACAAAACAAGAAAATCGTGCCACTTGTCGAAGTTGGGATCTAGTTCGAACTGGTTTCGAAGGATTACCGATAATGGTTTTAGTGGGATGATCTGTAGAAACCCAAGTGGGTACGGAAGGACTCTTAGGTGGCAGTGAATCAGTGTCATTTGGAGGATCAGCGAAAAAATTAGATTCGTCCTCATCAAATGCTACTGTTTGACTGTCACTTTTCCTTACACTAATGTCATTTATAATTACATTAATTGATTCCGTAATAGTTTTGTTTCTATAGTTAAAAACACGCAAAGCCTTGCTATTTTGGGAATATGAAAGAAAAATTCCCTTTTCTCTTTGGGTATCAAATTTTGAAAGTTGCTCTCTAACTTTGCAAATGTAGCAAATACTCCCGAAGGTTTTAAAATATTTTAAGTTTGGCTTTTTGTAAAACCATAACTCATAAGAGGTTTCTTTGGAATTTTTTCTGAGGTAGATACGATTAATAACGTGACACGCGATTTGGACAGCTTCTAATCAAAACTATCTAAGGAGATTCTTGGCATGTAACATAACCCTAGCCATTTCTTGTAAAGTCCTATTCTTACGTTTTGGGAGCACTAAACTCATGCTTATAGCCATTGGCTACACAATACTCAGAAATACCAGAGTCCTTGAACTCTCCACCTTTATCATTCCTAATTCGACATACCTGGGTATCCTTCACATTATAAATATTCAAGATGATTCTTAAGAATTCATTGAAGGTATCTTATTTTTGTTTCATAAAAGCTACCCATGTATATCTCATATAGTCATCTACTATTACTTGAATGTAAGAGTTTCCACATAATCTAACAGTTCTTGAGGTACAAATAAGTTCCATATGGATAAGTTCTAGAGGCTTAGTGGTAAGGACATCTTTAACTTTCTTGTGTGGAGATTTACTTATTTTGCCTTATTGACAAGGTCCACATATAGGAGTAAAAGAATTTTTAATTTTAGGTAAACCTCTAACTATTTCTTGGGAACTCAATCTTCTAAGGTTATCATAATTTGTGTATCCCATTCTATTGTGCCATAGATCATAATCCTCTAATATGGCAACTTGGTAAGATTCATAATTGGGGATTACTGTGAAACAGTTTTTCGGGGTTCTATTGAAACACCTCGCCTAATTAAATACCGGGTAGCTAATCCTTTATTAAATTAATACAGAATATCCAGTTGGTTCAGTCTTAGCATCACTGTCAAAAACTTTTAATTAATTACTAGCCACCTAATATTTAAAAATAGAGATGCCAAATTTTATTAATTAAGCCAACGCTTAAACAAGAATTTATTTAATAAACCATCAATCGCATAACCAATCTCATATAAATGCTCAACGAGATGAAATCAAATAATTTTGGAGTAAACACTCCGATAATAAAGATGCCAGAGTAAATAATGTCCCAATACAAGAGTCTGAATAAATGATAAACTAAAAACTGAAACAATAAAATTCTGCAACTACAACCTCTAAGTAAGAATGGGCAACATGCTCTAACTGATACAATTGACTCTGAAGGAATCAAGAATAAAATGAGAGCGTCTACTACCAAGATCATGTAACTTCCACAGCAGCTACAACACGTCATCATAATGGAACTCCTATGCTTGGTGTCCCTGTGGCTGGGCACCTAAAAGGTTTTTACAAAACAAAAATAGATTTGGAGGAAAACAGGTCAGAGCCCGATGTGAAAACACTCTAAAAGTTTAGCAAGTGACTTAAATTACAATTAAACATCACATATTATAAATACGTTAGTTGCGTACTCTCACATGAGTTTCTTACCTCTCAATTACTGTGCACGCCTAATGTATGCCTTTAACCCCTCCTAGTTATGCCACGATCTAACTAGTTTGTACCACTCCTGTCTTCGCATTCTAATATAGAGTATCTACACGTAACCCCAAAATAAGCCACATTTATAACCCATGTTCACATTCATTAAATTACTTATCTGAAGATTTAATTAAATTCTCATTCTTAATCCATTCAAAATATCTTAGTTATTCACATCTACTAAGCAACATAACTGAACAATCTCAAGTACATGTATACACATCCGTAATAATATCTCATACGAAGTTAAGGCACCCCACGAGGATAGAACCTACGATGCTCTCATACTCTGCTATCGAATCCCGGTACATCACGTACGCGGGGATCATAAGTTTCGAATCACTTAGGAACCATCTAAATACAAATCACACATATTGGAGGCGAACATAGTTCACATACCCATGGGTCACACACATACATACGCTCCCATGGTTAGATGACTTATCAACTCACAAATAAGTCATTCACAGCCCTATGTCCTTAAGGTACCAGTCTAAATCCCCCCGAAGGCACACAAGGATAAGAGGGTCATTTTCTAAAATAAAACTAACCTCCCGTGATAGCAAGTATGGTAGGTATGTCATACACATAAGAAATCCATACATTAGGCATTCACACAACCTAAGCAATCATATATTAATATAGATGTTCACACATTTCATCTAGTTAATCTCATACGTAGCAAGTTTACCCCCAACATTACACATAATATACTTTTCGTTTGATAACTCTCTCGTCGTATCAATTTGAGTACTTAAACCTATCTCAAAAGGTTACCAGGTCTCTTATTGGTTTCTAATGTCATCTCAATACTTGAAACCCCTCTGTTGCTGCCCGTAATCTTATATCATCATTAATTCTCATTATAGTTTTAATTCGAGTGAATTCTAATCATACCCCACTCGGTAGACCCTCGTAAGAAATGTCATTAATTCCCATAAGTTATAGTATTCTCTGATAATAACTAAGGCCATACCGACTTTATCTAAGTCCCACAAGATTATATTACTCACCCTAATAATCAACATTGGCTTTGGAATAATCCTTAAACCTTAAAGAGAAATAATTGCCAAAAATCAGCATGGGTCGATCGATCGAAGAAAAAGGGTCGACCAATCGATGGTTTGATCAATCGACATTCTTGAGTCGATCGATCGATCAAACAGGTATCAGCCCAGAAATCCTAAACAGTTATGGGTTATCAACTTTTTACACCTCTAAATCTTCATTCTAACGTTCAAAACTCATAATTCAATATACTAATCATCCTACTATCATGTTTACATCATTCCCCACGTTTTAGATTCATCAAATCAACCTACAACATCAATTACTTAAATCAAAATACCCAATTATCATATAAAAATCTAGTTTTCCTATTTCCTCAAGAACATCACATAATTCAATCAAATTTCATAATTCTCTACCCATAAATCATAAATTCGTGGTTATTATCATCTCCAACAATTACTACATGCAAGTCCTATCCCAATTATGATTTTAAACCTTTCAAATCCATTCAATTTCCATTTTTCATGATAAATATTCAAATCTATAAAAACATGTAAACTATATGCTTTGGATCTTTGCAAGATAAACCACTTGCCTGTAAATCTGATGTTCAGATCCGTTGTTGTTGTTCAAGGGTTGGTCCTCTCTTCCTTCCAGTCACAATTCCGTCCAAATTGGTGGTGGTGGATGGTGTTTTTGGTTTGGGGACTTTTTGTAACCTCTCATCTAACTCACGTAGCCCACCTATTTGTTTTTGGATGATAATGGCCATAATGGCCTTTCTAATAATATATAAATAAACTCTAAAATTCGTGGGTCTAAATTAATTAATTTTTAAAATTACCAAAATACCCTTCCGGGTTGCTTGTTAGGCCTAAAAATGCCCCGAGACCTAAACTAAACCCCCGAGTAGTGTTTTCTGACTATCTCGAACCTTCCGGACACGTTGGCTCACTCAAAAAGCTCATATGGATGGCATATAAATAAAATACTTTTAAATCCATTAAATTGGGTCCTGACACAACTGACACACGCGTCCCAACTAAATTACTGAAACTGTCGTATTTTCAACTCACGACATATTTAATAAATTTAATGATCACATATTACCATAATCACTCAGTAATATTCAACAACGTATTAATAACCAAATACTAACTCTCGTCTCGCTAGCATTTAAATCCGAATTAATTTTCCAATTAATTATCCCAAATTAATTTAATAAATTCCAAATTAAAAGCAGTTCCATTTAATTAACCTCATAATTAAAAGACATAAAAATACGGTGTATTACATACTTCCCCCTAATAACGGAATTTTGTCCCGAAATTCATAAAAGTAAGGCATACTTGGAAAAATTTAGGTATCCTCCAGTACTCAAAACAAAGTATAAAGAAAGGCCCAATCACTAAAGCCCTCGCTTCGCAATAAGCTTGTTTAACAGTCTTGATACTTTATCAGTTATAGGGTTACACTTCAATTAATACACCTCACGTTGTTCTCTTACTAAACAACATTCGAATAAAAATAGCCTATACCTCATTGGCCGCATTATTTCACTATTATTGTGAGTCCGTACCTCACTACGCATTAACTCCCGCGTTTATCAAAACACTAAACTCCCATCCTTGAAGAAATCAATAACACATCTGACTACTCTTGCCCATTATTTGAATCTTTGTTCCTGGTGTTGTGACTCTTACACAAGGGAAAACCACTTCAGCCGGTTGGTGTTACACAAAACATTTGTAAGCAACTTGTCCACTATAAATAGATACGGGTGCTCTCCCCCAACTCTACCCTTAGGTACTATATTCTACCCATTACTACAATATACCTCACTTACTAGTTATACCCGATTTGGAACTAAACAGATCGCAATGAATCCAAAATTTCTTTCATACAATCCACCAGTCGTCAATCACCTTACGCCTACACCTCGGGCTATAGGTGATACAACCCTCAGAACGAAGCGTTATTTCCACTACTTTTGCTACACCATATTGAAGGTGGATTTTGGGGATCTCCTATTGGTTCTGAATAATACTGCGTAGGACCACATACCGGCGTGTTCACTATCTAATAGTGTAAATCACCCAAGTATATAACCATTTCTCTCCCTCTGGACAACATGTCCCACATATTCGAAGGGACTTGTTACTTAACTATAAGTTGGCAACCCCTCAAGAAAATTTACCAACTTGACTCTTCCATCCCTGGAATCGTCGACTTGATACAAAATTATATGGTTGATCATCTAACCCCAACCGTTCTACTACTTACTACACCCCTTTCATTGCCGACTTTCACGTATACTTCTTCCCGTTAAGTGATACTTAATGATCTTCTTCTTCTCTCGGCGTATATCAAAAGTTTCGATCCTTGCACTTTTCACAACGTTGTGCACATCTGGGCCCTTTATACCTTATTGACATCTTCATTCTATTTACAATTGAGTCACCCTCAACATTCAATCGTTCGGAACTCTACTCCAAATTGCCCATAATAATTAAATATTTTCCTTCTCAAGAGATATCCCCTTATTAAATGGCTTTCCACTGCCTTTTCACTAAATTCGAACGTGCTACACTAATTACACATGATATTCATTAACACGTTCTCTTACGACGCTTAATCCCATAAGTAATAATTTCACCCATCTATATCCATTCTTCCGGCGATTACTATATTAGTAAACCAAGATGTCTACACCTCTTATAACCCATGCATACGATTTTAAACCTCATATACGCTTCATACGTATTCCAAACTATTTATTACCACTGCATTTACAATGTGGCAATACCACTTGGGCGTTCTCAATCACCTTCGAATTTAAAATCTTAAATCTTCCTTAACCTCATTGCATCCTACAATCCGCCAGAGTAAAATAAAATTATCACTACTTCCTCACCACACCACTAGCTCTACTGATCTTATATCTTAATTTCCCCTTTAACTTCCAGTTCTAACTACGTACTCTATAATGATCGAGGTACCCAAATCATAGACGAACGGTCATACATCTCCCTACTACCAACCGTACGCTAAGTTTCATGCGTGGGGTGTCTCGCAAAGCGAAATCCAAACAAGGAACCCCCCGATACACTAATTCCTAGCATTGTCGATCATCGGGATCCATTAAGCCCTCAGTCCATAACATGTACCCCTATATTCCCATCTCTTAACAACAAATTTACATCTCCTTCTGCAATGACACTTAAACAAGGAACTCCTTCCGAATGACACTTTCCCTTGACATTGATGGTAATCACATTTCATATACATCACACAAATATAATCGGGGCTCTCAAAATCCCGTCCCCAGACACACAACTATGGGTATAAACTCCCAAATCTTTAAAGGGTGTTAAAACAATGTGTTCTTCTTATTACGACATCCTGAGTATTAATTATAATAACCAGCTAAACCTTTTCACTGACTAGTAAACCAATTACATACAAATCATATCAATTAAATCCCTACGCATACTGGGATTAAATATCCGAGACCATTATACCTTTTTGAAATCACAATAATATATATATATATATATATATATATATATATATATATATATATACAAAAATACAATTGCGAGCCCGACCCTCTCACAGATGGGACCTCGCCAGAATCAAAACATTCTACCCCAAGGTAGTAACTCCGATAAACTTGTAATACCAGCACACTATTGGTATAAGCATATTATAAAACCATAATTAGGATAATATCATACTCGTATAACACAACACTAAAACGAGTAATATCAATAAAGTATATATATCGCTATCAATATACCCATTCATCCTTCACGGATGACAATAAAGGTAACCCTACACTATTAGGGAAAAATATTCACATAAATAATAAAAATTGTCGATACTCACTAAACTCGACTCTCAAGCAAAAATAACAATAATAACAATTGTAGCAACTCGTTCATATCACAAACAACATGCAACATCCTCTGAGGATATAACTAATACTTCTATCCTGACATTCGTCCTGGCTGCTCAAATGGTTTCTGGACTTAACACACATATCCGTACCAAACCAAATATTTCAATAACTGTTTCCCTTGCCAAGCACAATACCTTGATCCCTACACTTGCGTCGGGAAATATTTATAATGCACTGGTTTCACTCCCCACAAAATACCTCTACACATACTCCACTTATCTTCGGTCACACTGACCATGTTAAGGTAGTCCTTCTCTCGGACGTTGGTAGTCTCGACTCTGATGACTACCTCCATTGTTCCCTTAGCTTTGATGAATCTAAGAAACACGCTACATTTCATACTGAAATCACCCTCGCTCGGTAATAATTCAGCTATCCTAATCATTTTAACGGGTTCTCCGTTGGGTCTTCCCCTTGTGGTGCTTCTCCAATACCATTTTCCCAGTCTTACTCTATAGAAATTCCTCGATTCTTGCATCTCCCCACCCAAGGAAACGTTTACCTCCAAATTAACACTACGCGACATTATTACCATCTGCAATGACCATCCAAGAAGAATTCCCCAGAAGAGCTAACAATTCTTCTTGTATGTAAATTCTCCCTTTGATATCCTCTTATCCATTTCACCTACTTCACCCGGTGTAAGGTTCGATAAAATAATTAAATTTCTTTTCACAAAGTGACCTCTGTCCGACCCTCTTATGTGAGTCCAGAACAACATTCGCACTTCACCCTGAACATCCGATGACCGGGTAGCTACACCTTTATTAAATTAATACAGAATATCCAGTTGGTTCAGTCTTAGCATCACTGTCAAAAACTTTTAATTAATTACTAGCCACCTAATATTTAAAAATGGAGATGCCAAATTTTATTAATTAAGCCAACGCTTAAACAAGAATTTATTTAATAAACCATCAATCGCATAACCAATCTCATATAAATGCTCAACGAGATGAAATCAAATAAGTTTGAAGTAAACACTCCGATAATAAAAATGCCAGAGTAAATAATGTCCCAATACAAGAGTCTGAATAAATGATAAACTAAAAACTGAAACAATGAAATTCTGCAACTACAACCTCTAAGTAAGAATGGGCAACATGCCCTAACTGATACAATTGACTCTGAAGGAATCAAGAATAAAATGAGAGCGTCTACTACCAAGATCATGTAACTTCCACAGCATCTACAACACGTCATCATAATGGAACTCCTATGCTTGGTGTCCCTGTGGCTGGGCACCTAAAAGGTTTTTACAAAACAAAAATAGATTTGGAGGAAAACAGGTCAGAGCCCGATGTGAAAACACTCTAAAAGTTTAGCAAGTGACTTAAATTACAATTAAACATCACATATTATAAACACGTTAGTTGCGTACTCTCACATGAGTTTCTTACCTCTCAATTACTGTGCACGCCTAACGTATGCCTTTAACCCCTCCTAGTTATGCCACGATCTAACTAGTTTGTACCACTCCTGCCTTCGCATTCTAATATAGAGTATCTACACGTAACCCCAAAATAAGCCACATTTATAACCCATGTTCACATTCATTAAATTACTTATCTCAAGATTTAATTAAATTCTCATTCTTAATCCATTCAAAATATCTTAGTTATTCACATCTACTAAGCAACGCAACTGAACAATCTCAAGTACATGTATACACATCCGTAATAATATCTCATACGAAGTTAAGGCATGCAACGAGGATAGAACCTACGATGCCCTCATACTCTTCTATCGAATCCCGGTACATCACGTACGCGAGGATCATAAGTTTCGAATCACTTAGGAACCATCTAAATACAAATCACACATATTGGAGGTGAACATAGTTCACATACCCATGGGTCACACACATACCTACGCTCCCATGGTTGGATGACTTATCAACTCACAAATAAGTCATTCACAGCCCTATGTCCTTAAGGTACCAGTCTAAATCCCCCCGAAGGCACACAAGGATAAGAGGGTCGTTTTCTAAAATAAAACTAACCTCCCGTGATAGCAAGTATGGTAGGTATGTCATACACATAAGAAATCCATACATTAGGCATTCACACAACCTAAGCAATCATATATTAATATAGATGTTCACACATTTCATCTAGTTAATCTCATACATAGCAAGTTTACCCCCAACATTACACATAATATACTTTTCATTTGATAACTCTCTCGTCGTATCAATTTGAGTACTTAAACCTATCTCAAAAGGTTACCAGGTCTCTTATTGGTTTCTAATGTCATCTCAATACTTGAAACCCCTCTGTTGCTGCCCGTAATCTTATATCATCATTAATTCTCATTATAGTTTTAATTCGAGTGAATTCTAATCGTACCCCACTCGGTAGACCCTCGTAAGAAATGTCATTAAATCCCATAAGTTATAGTATTCTCTGATAATAACTAAGACCATACCGACTTTATCTAAGTCCCACAAGATTATATTACTCACCCTAATAATCAACATTGGCTTTGGAATAATCCTTAAACCTTAATGAGAAACAATTGCCAAAAATCAGCATGGGTCGATCGATCGAAGAAAAAGGGTCGACCAATCGATGGTTTGATCAATCAACATTCTTGAGTCGATCGATCGATCAAACAGGTATCAGCCCAGAAATCCTTAACAGTTACGGGTTATCAACTTTTTACACCTCTAAATCTTCATTCTAACGTTCAAAACTCATAATTCGATATACTAATCATCCTACTATCATGTTTACATCATTCCCCACGTTTTAGATTCATCAAATCAACCTACAACATCAATTACTTAAATCAAAATACCCAATTATCATATAAAAGCCTAGTTTTCCTATTTCCTCAAGAACATCACATAATTCAATCAAATTTCATAATTCTCTACTCATAAATCATAAATTCGTGGTTATTATCATCTCCAATAATTACTACATGCAAGTCCTATCCCGATTATGTTGTACAGCAGTCTAGTTGTCATTAGGTTTAGGTTTCTGTCTTTAGTTTCTGGCAGAAGGACAAACATATTTTTCTGACTATTTGGATTCATATGTTGATTGTACTTATTATGTGTTTTTTGAGAGAAATTGAGACTAGATTCACCTTTTTGAACATTTTGACAAGTTTGGCCTTGTTTCACAAAATTAACATTTTCAGGAGAAACTTTGGTCTTACTTATGTGCACTATTTCTCCAAAGCCTAGGCCAGACTTATCTTCAAAGTCAAATTTGCTTCCAGTAATAATTTTTTCATAAGACTTAGTTTATGTTTCAAAGTGTTGGCATTTTTTAAACACATTTGAAAACATTTTCTTTGACCCTTCTAGTTCAACAAGGGTTGCCTTGTATTTTTTTTCAAATTCATGGTTCTTTTGCATCAAATCATTTATTTTCAAGGCATAGTTTTCAATCTCAATCTCATGAGCAACACATTAAGCAGTATAATCTTCAGTGTTCTTCCTAATGTTCTGGTTAAGCAAATAGATACGCTCACTTGAGGTTTTTATCATTTTTTCTAGGCGAACACTCTTCTTAACCGTTTTAGTGTATAATTCATGTAAATGAGGCAGATCATCATCAAACTCGCTATATGCATCGTGTGAAGTGTCTCCAATATTTTTTATAGGTTCTTTACTCATACACACGTTCAATTCATCATCAACATTATCACTTTTACTCACACACATTCTTTCAGCAGTAGTAGGAACAGAATTATTAGCAATATCATTAACAACATCAACAGTCATAACAAGTTCATGAGCAGGCAAGCATGCATCATCATTATATATTATCTTAGCAAAGAAAGACATACAGTACTCATTTATCTGGGTTGACTCAGTTTCATCCTCATCAGAATCACTAGAGTCGTCCCATGTCTTACACATATTGGACTTGTTATTATTATTAAAACTAGTTGGACATGTACCAGCATAGTCACCTAGTTTATCACAACGGTGACACTTAACATCTTTTATGTCAGGTTTAGGTCTGTTGGGGTCATAATTCTTCCTATTGTCATAAGTGTGTTTGGTATTGTCTCTGTCATGAGGTCTGTGAAATTAGTTGCCTTGATAATTTAATTTGCCTTGTTTAGAGGCTACAACATTTCTAAATTTCTAAATCTTTTTGAAATGCTTACTCATAAGAGCTATTTCATTGTCAAGGTTTTCCAAATCATAATTCTCAAGACAATCAGTGTCATAATCTAGAGTGTTCAATTTAGGCACTGGCAATTTAGAAGAAAACACAACATTTTAACTAGAGGCTTTATTAGTCTGTCTGGTTAATTTCTTTTTTAAGTCTAGTTCCAATTCTACAATCCTCAGTTTACTGCTAAGTAATTTAGGAGTCATATTAGGGTCATTCATTTCTTCCATAACATATCTCTTATTATCAAATTTAGATGCCAATCACATAAGAATCTTTGAAATAATTTCCTTTCTATTGTAGGTTATACCATTAGCATGAAGTTTTGTAAAGATATCAGTTAACCTTACGTAGAAATCATCAAAGGATTCATTGTCATTCATAATAAGGGTGTTATATTGCTAGATGAGCATTTGAGTTTTTCTAGCTTTGACACGTTCATCACCCTCATGAGCAATGACTAACGTCTTCCATGCCTCTTTTGAAGTAGAACATATGGATATTCTTTTGAATTCATGTTCGTTAATGGACATAAAAATGGCATTTTTCCCTTTGTTATTATCTAGAGATGCTTTTTTCTCTTCCTTAGTAAATTCACAGAGAAATTTCTTAATTCTTTTTGGATCAGTTACATAGGTAGGTTTAGTAGGATGTTCAAACCCTATTTTAATCATTTCCCAGACTTCATCACCAAGGGTTCCTTAAATGAAAGCATTCATTCGAACTTTCCAATACGAAAAATTATTTCCATCAAAGAGTAGTGGTCTGGATAGGTTACCTAAATTCTCAAATCTCTCTTCCATATTCAGAAATTTTCAGATGAAGTTTCGAAAACAATTTCTCAAGTTTCAGGATCATAAAAGGTATTCCTGCTCTGATACCAGTTGAAGAAAAGTTTTAATGCTAAAAGCTTGTTTACAAGGTTAATAACAAAATGTTATAAATTGAGTAAACTTCGAATAAACTTTTTGGGCAAAACTCTTTTCGAAAAGAACACAAGATGTGTTATAAAAACTTTTCTGAATGTATGATTTAGAATTGATAATTGATTACCTTTATTTTTAAATTTTAAGAAACATTTACTAAAGTTACCATGCAGTCCCAATCACAACAACAGTTAAGAATATTCAAAGAAATAGACACAAGAATTTTTAACGTAGTAAAACCCTAAATCAAGGGAAACATCCACTGTGCCCTCTACGGCACAAAATAAAAATTCACTAGAAAAAAGAATCAAGTTACAACACTTAAGCAAACCACAAAGATCCTAACCTAAGTTTAGAATATACCTACTTGAGATTCTCTACTCCAAAGGTAATCTAAATTGGACTGATCTTCTATTACTGCTTCTTTGCTTTTTCCTTGATCTCATTCTCTTTGAATTCTGGCTCCAGTAACTCGTTCAAAATCCAAGATTCTCAAACAGAACCACAATGTCTAAGTGTTCGTGTGAGAGAGTGTTTTTGATGTGCTACTAAATGCAAACGTGCTACTCACCCTCTCAAAATAATTCAGACACTCCTAACAAATTACAATAGTTCTAAAATGATTAGGTTATTTCTGAATTTGTATTTTCAATCACAGACTTCTTGATCTTTTTATTTATCCACAGATCTCAAGGATACCTTGCTCAGAAAACGGCCAATGTCTTAAACAATTTTAGTATTTTGAAAATATTTTTGAAATTATAAACCTCCAATTGAGATCCAAACTAGACTAGAAGTCTATTTTGTTAAAACAGATTCAGACTTAACACGCAAAGAATGATTCAACACATTTTGACATAAAACTTCTTTTCTCAGATCTATGGTTATGCTTTTTAAAACTTTAACTAAAGTTCTTTGTGTTCTTTTTATTTTTATACTCACGTATTTCATAAAATATGAAATATAAAACCAGAAACATAAACAACTCACTAGATCTGAAAATATTTTGAGACTTAGAAGTTTCTATTCCAAAATTTATTGAAACGGAGTGGATCTATAATACCAGATCCAAAAAGAGAAAATGAAAACAAATCGTGTGATGTTCTCTTTTTAGAAAAACTCAGTTTCAACAATGAAACTTAAGTTTCTCTTAGAGATGAGTTCTGAGAGAACCAAAGACTTGAAGAGGCCTTCAAATGAAGAAAAAACTTAAACACCAAAATCATAGAAACCCAAAAAATATCTAACTCTCAATAATAGGTTTTCTGGTGTATGAAACTTTGAGATTTTTTGGTGTTTGGTTTGGGAGAAATCACTCAGAGGTTTGAACTACGAAGAACCTAGGGTTTCTTCTTTCTTTTTCTCTCTCTTTTCTTTATCCCTCTTCTCCTTTCTCTCTTTTATCTCTCTACTCTCTCTAGTTTGACGAAATGGCAAAAGTCTGTAAATGCTGAGACTTGGGTCCTATTTATAGTAAAAGAAGAAGGATCCAGAATGTCTAACTCAATCCTATGGCTGGGATTTAATATTGACCAGTTGACTTATAATCCAACGGTTCACCACAAGTGGTAGATTAAACAATTGTTGATTGGTTTATACTGGTTTCACAAGGATTGACTCTCAACACATGCAGATCGTTGATAAGGTTGATCCAAGGGCTGAGAAGATATACGCGGTTTGTGTCTTAGATAAAACATAATCTTAGCCGACGAGAAGCTAACACCTGTACGAATAAGATGCAAGAAAAACGCGTGTTGAAAAATAATTACAAAACGCACCTTTAAGTCTTTAGCGCTTTTGTATTCTACCCAGGCAAACAATTAGCAAACAAAATAACTTTCTGTAATCCAAATTCAACCACAATACTTTAAAAAACATGTTTTAATTTATTCAAAAATTATATAAAATGATTTTAAAATATTATAAAAGAATTAAATTGATTTTAAAAGGACTTGAAGTGTTTTAAAAGACCACCAATGCAAATAGGAATAGAATATTATGTAGTGCAGGTGTCCTATAGTGGTTGTAAGATAGAAATCACTTCCCTTTTTGTTGATCTTGAGGATTTTCTTGGACAAGAGTTTTTCATTATACTTTAACCTTTGAGGAGATGGAGTACTCATAGAATCTAACCTATTTTCTCTAGATATCCAAACTAGTTGGAACTCTTGTATATGTAGACTCAAGTAAGTCAATACATAGTGTGTTCTCAGGACTATTCTGTTTAAATTTGATATTTAATTTGGAAAAATTAAAAATTGGCTTTTGTTGTTCTTACCCCATCCATGTTATAACCCTAAGGTTCTATATGTTTCTCATAAGGGTCACAGACTTGGTCTATGACCACACCCTTGACCAAATAGGCGCTAAACTCCGTCTAAAGTGGGCCACAGCCCTAGATTGTGACAAAATACGTGACAAATGGCAGGGTTTCAGTTGAGATGGGTCACGATCACCAGTTGTGACGATTTATTTTTTAAATGTCACAACCCTGATCACGGTCCTCTATCGTGACCATGTTCATGACGTGAAAAAAATAATGGTCACGTCCTAGGGTCATGATCTCGGATTGTGACCATCCTATCTACAAATAAAAAAAACTCTTTTTTTATTTCACTATTTCTTTCTATCACTCTGACCACTCTCTCTGCTTTGCTTCTCTCTCTTCTGGTTATATCTCTCTCCTCTGGCTATCCCTCTCTCAGGTACTCTCCCTATCTTAATTTCCCTACAGTTTTTAGGTGTGTGTTGTTATTTTGGCTGTGTGTTGTTATTTTGGTGGTGTGTTAATATTAATTGTGTGTTGTTATTTTAGTTGTGTTAATAGTAATTATATTATTTTAATTATGTGTGTGTTGTGTTCTACAGTCTCTCTCTCTCTCTCTCTTATATTTTTGGTTGTGTGTTAATATTAACTGTGTGTTGTTATTTTGGGTTTGATATTGTCTGACTATTTTTATTTAGGCTTGAAAATAATTGGGTCTTTTTAATATTGATTAGATGTATTGATTTAGGGCTATAACTTTATTGTGTATTGTTATTTAGGGCTTAAACTTATTTGGAAATTGTAAATATTGATTGAATATTATTATCTAGGACTTAAAATTTAGTTGAATGTTGTTATTTAATGTTTGAAGTTGATTAGTGTTGGTTATATAAATTGAGTACCAGAAAGTTTTTTTTTATTTAAAAATGTTGGACTTTATGCACTATGACAGTATAATGGAAATTTACAGTAAATAAATAGAAGGATAAAATTTGAGACATTCAACTCCATATTAGACTTTATAGCTAAGATTTTGTTGAGCGTAACCATATCTGGCGACATTATCAGCAGGGGTCAGGGTAGCACCACCACTAAGAGTTTATTGTTGTTGTTGAATTAATGACTCCAAGTGTTTAAATGGTTTTCATTTGTTGAATAAATTCTACACCACCAATTCCACAGATAAAAAGAACATAGAGCTTATCAGTCATGCGACATCCTAGCCTTTTCAAACTCGGCTTAATAAAAATTGAATAATTTTCTTCAGTCGAATTTGAATAATAAAAAATTATCACATAACCTTTTATTTATTGATTTAGTAGATTGCTAAAATTAGCCATTTTAAAGTATCTAGGTGGTCATTTTTTTTACCAACAATTAAAAGTGTGTGGGTAATCAGGGTTGATTGATTTGGAGTTTAGGGGTTGAGACCTTTTATATTATGGTTATGTGACCTTTTTGGGTGTGTTTTTGAACCCCAATTTCAGCTTTGGAATGACGCATAACAATGTTAGGATTAAATAAAATAAGATAAACTTAAATTGGATCGGTTGAAAAATAATAACTAATTAATGATTAATTAGAGCCATTACTTGTAGGACTCATATTTACACCCTCATGTATTTTTCTCATGAAAAATGAGGCATGGTCATTATCACTGACAACAAGAGTACGAGAGGTTGCAATTAGACCGCACTTATACATCTTTTATTGATGCACTCCATATAGAGGGTGATCATATTTATAAGTACGGAAATAAGAAGATTGAACAGTTTAACTACCTTGCAAATCGTGGAGTTTATCTCTCGCAACAATACTTGTTCAATCGTATTCTATTTTTCCTACTAGAAAGTTGGAATGAGGCAACAGAAATATATTTCTCCTACATAATCCCGACGTATCTCTGGCGTTACTTACATTGCTAGAGAAGACAAAAAAAATTTCACCCATTGTGTATATAATTATGTAAAGTGAGCATTGACCAAAACTGTGATGTCTCGCGACATATGTACGCTGAATTGAATCTTGCTAATAAGTTGATGAAGAAAGGATTTCGAGTTCATTTCACGGACATATATACATCAGTCATAGATACGTTTCCTCTTAATTGGCCACATGCAAAAATTCATAGATTTTTAAAAAGTAATACCGAATGAATGGAGATCAAATACGTTGAACGTATTTTAAAGTCTTATTATGAGAAGGTATATATATATATATATATATATATATATATATATATATATATATAGAGAGAGAGAGAGAGAGAGAGTCAGGCTCTTATACATAGCAAGTTTACATACCGATTTTTTAACTAATAAACAAATTAATTTTGAGTTGAATTTTTTTGGGTGGTATTTAAACATTTCATGGAACCAAAATAAAAAAAATCAGCTCAAAATAACCTTTTTTTATTTTAAAAAAATGGGGCAAACTTTCACATCTTTTAAAATCACACTTTTAAAGCACTTTAAAAGATGTGGAAGTTTGACCGATTTTTTTAAAATAGGAAAAAAAGTTATTTTGAGCGGTTTTTTTTATATGGGTCCCTTGAAATGTTTAAATATCACATAAAAAATTCAACTAAAAAATATTTTTTTAATATTTAAAAAAAATAGGTTTGCGACAGCAAGTATGTATACTTGGCATGTATAAGAGCCTGCCTATATATATATATATATATGTATATATTCCTAAACATGATTAGTTAGTCGTAAACATGTTAGTATAATGAATTTGTCGTTTATTGTTTTTTTGTAGGTAATGTCAAACGACAATGGACAAAATGTACCAAATGATGATGGGACACCTCCTGGATTCTCATCTTCTACACCCCAACCTGGATTCTCATCACCATTGGGTGAATAATACCCTTCTACTCCATTAATTTACCACTCTATCTATGAGTAGGCAATAAAAGCCTATTAATCCAACACCTCTCGGCTTCCAACACCTCCCAAACAAATGATAAGAAGCCCATTGGGTTCTCCCTTATCATGAATAATCCTAGTGGCAATAAAAATGGCATCCTAGTGTTTATCACTTAGGAATATGAATGTGAGAGCTGGGGAAATAGATAATTAGAACTTAGTTGATCAAGCATTAAGGATGGAATTTTTGAACAACTTTGTAAGATATTTTTATTCCCTGACCATTCTAAGAAAATGGTTCTTTCTCGAGTTGCTGAACAACTAAGAACATATCGGAGAAACCTTCGACAATGACATTTCTCGAAGGGGGCATCGAGCTCCGATATTTTGTCTATGAAAGACAGAGTGTGACACCCCGACTAATTAAATACCGGGTAGCTACTCCTTTATTAAAATTAATACAAAATGCCAAGTTGGTTCAGTTAATAGCATCACTGTCGAAAACATTTTTAATGATTACTAACCACCTAGTATTTAAAAAGTGAGTTGTCAAGTTTTAAGTTAACTCTGATTAACATGCAATAAAAGGATAATGAAAGAATAACAACCATTCACCATAACGAACCAATAGAATAACCAACAACATAATAATAAGTCCGGAGGAAAAACTCCTCACAATAATCCCACACTAAACTAAATAAAACAAAGTATCCTGAATTAATTACATGCCAAAGTCTGAAAATCTGAAATAGGAAATGTTTCTAATAGAAATGGGCGACATGCCCTACAACTGATGAAAGCTGAATATAGAGTCAAGATAGATGAAGCGTCTACTGGAAAAGTCCTGTAACTTCCACAAACAGCTACAGCTCGTCACCTGAATGAAAATCCTATGCATGGTGTCCTTGTGGCTGGGCACTTAAAATGGTTTTTACAAAAAGTAGATTTGAAAGCAAACGGGTCAGAGCCCGAAAGTGGGGATTATTTTAAAAACAGCAAGTGTTTTAATGACATTAAAATAATAAATGCAAAATACATGTTAGGACGTGCACTCACATGAAATGCTCACCTCTCGACTAATTGTGCACTCCTAACGTACCGTACCCATCTAAGTAACATATAAATCTAACCAAACCGTAATAAGTTCTACCCCTTAGTACTCGATTCTCATTATGCATTCTAGTGTTATAAACTAAATAGAGAGCTTTACTTAAACTCGAATTCTCGATTATTTAGAAATACAATTCATTACAGGTTACCCCTTTATAGTTACTCAAAGCGTTTCCGTATTTATACTCACAATACCAACATGAAAGTTCTCATTAATTTAAGTGTATATTAGCCACGCCATGAATATACAATACAAGCACCCGAGACTAAGCTTCGGTGCACACATACTCTGCTATCCATTCCGGTACATCACGTACATAAGGATCACGCATTCTGAATCTCTCAGGAATCGTTCTCAGATAATAGCAAATCACAAACAATGGAGGCGAACACAGTCACATCACATGGGTCACGCACATACCTACGCTCCCACGATCAGCAGACTTATTAACATCCCAATAAGTCCTTCTCTTACCTATGTTCTCGAGGTACCAATCTATATCCGGGCAACACAAGGATTAGAGGGCCCTAGGAGAACGTAAACCTCCCGTGATAGCAAGTATGGTAGGTATGTCATACACATAAAATTATATACATACACCTAGTATACACACATCTTAGTAATTACCGTAATTTATTTGTGGTACACTTCTCATTCTCGTACCGACTTATAATGTTGCACAATTCATAAGTTCTCGATTAATTCAATTATTTAAGCCGTTAATAATTTCGCATCGTAATAGTCACTCAAGTCCTATTCCACAATTTCCATTCAATTCGAATTGCACTTCTAGGTTTTACTCCTCAATATATCCCAAATGTCCCAACTATATCAATCTATCATCAAGGGGATGTTATCTCTACAATTTAACAAGGTTACGGGACACGCGAAATCAAAACAGGCCAAAAAGCCTAAACTGTCAGCTCGTTAGAAGTCTCGTTCGAACAAGGCTGTTCGAACGAGAGTTCGTTCGAACGAACTGGGCATCTAACGAGATCTCGTTCGAACGAAAGACATCGAATGAACATCCCTCTCGTTAGAAGGCAAACTGTCAACTCGTTAGAAGCTCGTTCAAATGAGCTCGTTCGAACGACCTGGGCAGGTCTTCTAACGAGAGGCCAGTTTCGAGTCCAGATTTTCCCTTTTTCATTTTTCCAATCTATCTTCACTTCTAATCTCATCTAAACATCAATCCAACAATTTTTCAAGGTTTCTAATCATTACTAAACACACTTAGGTCATATACTAACGTGTTTTGTGGGGTTAATTCACCCTAACATCATCCAAATATCAAATCTCTACGTTTTTCCCCAATCTCAAGAACATGAACCCTAGAAATTTTTAAATCATCAATGAGCCTAATTAAATCCGTTTTTTGTTTCATCCAAGATATATTATCATCAGAATAATCACCTAATTACAATACTACATGCAATTCCTCATCAAAATGCAAGTTCCTAATTCCAATTTAATGGGTTTTCATCAAACTCCCAAACAAATGTGATTTTAGAATTGTCTAAGCATGGAAGAAACATTCACTGCAAAATAATATAAATTAAACCACTTGCCTTATGTATTTCTCTGATTTTGATGGCGAATTGATGAGTTGTTCTCTCTCTCTCTCTCCAGAATTCTCCTCTCTCTCTCTCTCTCTACAAGTCTTTTTCTCCAAGATGACAATGGAGGCTAGGGTTTGCCTTAGGAAACTTTTGGAACTAATTCCAATAACTCCCGTAGCCCATTAAGTCATTTAGGATTGTTAGTGGGTTTAGTGGGTAAAGTCCAAGTCAGATATTAATTCCTAATTTTCGTGGGTTTTAATTCCCAAAAATCCAAAATTACCAAACTACCCTTATACGTTGCCGGCATGACCTAAAAATGCCCCGGGACCCAAACTAAACCCCCGGCTAGTGTTTTCTGACTATTTCGACCCTTCCGGACGCGTTGGCGCACTCAAAACGACCATACGATTTATAGAAATAAAATTCACTTTTAATTAAAATAATTATATTCTTGACGCGGCTGTCACACGCGTCCCAACAAAATTTCCAAATTGCCGTATTTCAATCTCACAACAAATTTCATAATTTCCATATTCATATATAGCCATATATACTCATTAAAATCAAATACCAACTCGCATCTCGCTAGTATTTTTATCCGGATTAATTCTCAATTAATACACATTTAATTCAATTAATTCCATAAATAAATATCATAAAAATCCGGGGTATTACACAGAGTCCCTCTAAATATTGAAATGCTAACCGATTAATGGAACAACTTTTTAGGAAATGAGCTGATAGATAAAAAGGTGGTCCAGAGGGAGAAACATAGAAAAAATAGAGCGAAGAAAGTTGATGTCCACAGGTGGGGCTAAATTGTATGAAAATTTGAGGAGTGAATGGTCAGAAAGGACAAAGGACGGTCCAAATGCCCCAAAGAAACCTAATCGAGTCAACTTGTATGTGCATGCCCAATGGAACAAAGATAATAAAGTCCTACCATCCTTGGTTCTAACTCTGATGAGTATGAATAGTTACTTATTTATATATATACACATTGTATAAAGTAATCTTAAAATCATAAGACTAAAATATAATTTCACATTATAGGAATCGATCAAAACTATTAGCAATCGGTTCGCTTTGAGCCTTTATGATGACATTGAAGATGATGCCAAGACCCAGATATTTGGAAATGAAAAAAGAGTGAGGACGAGAAGTATCGGATCACATATGCCAAAAACCAAATTAAAACACATTGCACCTCTCGTGGACGAGCTTTTTTCGGTAAGGTATCGTATCTCGAGCTAAGAGGCAAGTAAGTCCAAGATAAATGGGGATGCGCGGGAGATTACGAGTAACCTTGGAGTGTTGACGGGTGAAATTGGGCGCCTTATGTTCTTGTTTACTCAAGGTTGTTGGCCCACGATGCGTCCTTAACGTTTCCTTTACCCCCTTCTCAAGGTTTGACTTATCCTACGTCTCAAGGTAACCCCTCCCAAATGCCACCTCCTTCAACATTCCCCTTCCCAATGCCTCCGCCTGCCACAATCCCTGGACTATCATCATACAGTCACGATAACTAGGGCGAGCATAACTATATAAGGGACTTGACCAATATCAAAATTATTGGCACGTGCACACCCATTCCTTAAATATTGAAACTCTTTTTCACAATCTCCCTTTGCAGATGGGTGAGGCTCAGATAATGGTTGATGATATATAAAACGGCTGCGGATAAATGCATGTGCACATTGATATCGGAGAAGAGACCGTGCTGAAATACTACCGTAATTATTTATCACCTGGCCACTTTACTTGTTAGTCAAGCCTAAGCCATGAACAATATTTAATTTGAGAACAAGTTATAATATTTTATTTATTTACCGCTTGGTGGGAATGGTACTTCGAGGTGGCCCACGCGGCTCGTCCGCCACGAGGCTTTGCCAATGACATATGCCTCTGGGAGCCCAAAGGTCCCTACTGAGGGAAACTTTGGAGGGAAACAACTAGTAGATGATTCCATTAGTCTTTTGCCCCTAAACCCAAGTCAGATGAACGATTTGCACGTTAGTATTGCTACGGGCCTCCACCATAGTTTCCTCGCTATTTTAAGTTTGTGGGTGATTTGTTGACAATTTTAGTGTATGAAACATCAATATAAGTTTAATTTATTTAATTTGAGTTTAAGTTGTGTTGAATAATTTGTGAATTGTGCATTTTTGTATGCAACATGACCTTTATTTCAACCTAATGATATAAGTGAATTGAATTTTGAAGATTATTTAATGGATTTACCATAATACAAAGAGTGCATTGGGGGCGGGGGGGAGTAATCGAATATTTGATAATTATGTAAAGGTCGTTCAAGAATATGTTAAATACGCATATGGAAATCTTAAAAGTGATAAGATTCTGTGTCCGTGCACCCATTATATGAATGTAAAATATAAGTCTTTAGAAGACGTTGAGTTTCATTTACTAAAATGGGAAATGTTTTAAGACTATAAGATATGGACATACCATTGTGAAAAGAATGTACCTTATGTTTAAAAAAAACTACCAGTATCCGACCGCATAAAGAAACCCAACCAAGTGGAAGTGGTACATGATTCTCCATTACATCGTCGTTTGACATACCTAATTAATGATGCTTATGAAGTCCACCACCATAAGAACTACTAACCTATGGATACATATAATGTGAATTATGACCAAGTTAATGATCGATTTAATGTTGAATTACCAGAAGATTGGGAATACATAGGGTTGAAAGTCGATGCAGCTAGACCGGTGTATAAATATTGCGATGAAAATCACTTGGTATTATATGTAATGATTGGTTTGAATAATTTAAAAAGTCAATTTGGTTTGCCAGGCAACTGAGTAACCGAAATTCTTAAGTTGGTTAAAGACATTATCCCAAAAGAGGAAACGTTACCAAAAATTATCCTAGCATAAAAAAGAGCTTGAAGGGTTTGGGTTTGAAGTATAAATCTATTAATGCATGCAAGTATGATTGCATATTATACCGCAATGAGCACGAAGAGAAGGATGAGTGTCATATATGCAGTGAGCCTAGATATGTGGCTTGTGGGAATGAAAAAAAAGTGAGCCTAGATATGTGGCTTGTGGGAATAGAAAAGACAAGACTGTAAACTATTGCAAGTGCTCACAAGTTCCGTATAAGGTTTTAAAGTAATTTCCCCTCGAACTACGATTAAAATAGTTTTTCACTATACTATGGATAATAGAAGCCATGACATGGCATGCTCGATGCGAGATGGGCGGGAATATCATGCGTCATCCGGTTAATTTACTCATCCGATAAATTTTAAATGCATGACACCATAAATTTACAAAGGAACCACATAATGCTCGTCTTGCATTATAGATCGATGGGTTTAACCCATTTGGTAATTTGAGCACTAATCAGAGTTATTGGCTAGTTCTCATGGAGCCTTTAAGTCTCCCTCCAACACTATGCATGAGAAAGTGGTTCAAATTATTTCCGTTATTGATACCCGAGCCGAAGGCTCTCGGTGATCATATTGATATATTCTTAGCCCCATTAATCGAAGAACTTTAAGAGTTGTGTGATAAAGGTGTGAGGGCATTTCACTCTCATAGGGGTGAAGAGTTCACACTCAAAGCAATGGATATGTAGGCGATCCACGGCCTTCCTGCTTATGGGACCTTATTCGGTTGTAATGTTCATGGTTATTATGGATGTCCCTTGGGTGGGGAGGAAACTGAAACCACTTGGCTACATCATAGTGGTAATATGAGTTATACGGGTCATCATAGATTTTTGCCAACTAGTCACCCTTTTAGGAATGACAAGTATAACTTCTTACCTATCGAACATGAGCGTGGGATGGAACCTGCTCAGCTTTCTGGTCAGGAGTTTGAGGAAAAGGCGAAGGCTGCAACGATGGAGAATAAGTATGTAGGAAAACACCCTCAGTTTGTAAAACTAAAGCGTAAAGTTAAGGAGGATCTAAATGGCCCTAGTAAAACGGAGGCATGGTTCAGATAATAAATATTTTTTAACTTGTCGTATTGGAAAGATCATCATGTAAGGCACGTAATTAATGTGATGCACATGAAAAAGAAATTTGCAAAACATCTGACAGGAACATAACTGGGTCGATCTCATTCAAAAGATGGAGAGCGGGTGCCCTGCGATCTACAGAAGATGAATATAAAGAAGAAATTGTGGTTAAAAATGAATCTACAACAGGTAGAAATTATATCCTCCCAACTGCTTTCACATTGATTATTAGTGAGAAAAATATCCTCCTAGACACGTCGTTCAATTTGAAGACTCCGACTCCTTATTCCGATAATTTGTGCAGGGTAGTAAGATACCAAACAAATTACCTAAAATAATGCAAGTATCACGATCGACATGCCATCATTCAATTAATCCTTTATTGTTTAGGCATTGCTTCTCTGAGCACAAAGATATCCATTGGATAATTATAAAAATAAGTTTATGATTTACCCTACTTTGTGCAAAAGCGATAAACATAAAGCACATTAAAGCTACAAAATCAACTTTAATCAAGGCAATCTGTGTATTAGAGATATATTTTCCTTTGTCGTTCTTTGATACCAACATCCATCTACTTGTGCATTTATGCGACGAGGCTTTGTTGTGTAGTCCCATTAGGTATTGATGGATGTATCCTTTCAAGCGCTTAATGAAGACCTTTAAAGATTACATTAAAAATACAGGGTATATTGAAGGGTCAATTGCCGAAGAAAACATTACTATGGAATCATCGTTAAACGCTCGGGAACATACGCCAGAACAAGAGTTGTGGACGTTCAATCTTCATGAAGAATGAGTGATCATGGAACCTGACGAGTTTGAGGATGAATTGCATTTGGGAACCCTAAAGAGGTGAGACTCACTAATCTACAATACAAGCAAAGAACTAGTTTGGTCTTTGAATTACAAGATGAAATTAAAGATTGGAGAGAATAAGTAGCTACATAATTAACTGAATTGCTCTTGTTTGATTATATGTATTCTCTATATTATGATCTAAACTCTACAATTTACCTTTAGGAAGTACGAGAACGAAATTGCCCAAAATAAGAGGAGAAATAGAACGAAGAATGATTTTAGGGCATGGATATCAAAAGAGGTAATTTTTAACTCTTATGTGTGCGGTTATTTATTCATGTGAGGTAAAAACATGCTCTAATACAAATTCATTAACAAATGAATCTTCTAAAAAGAGGTGGTGTCTCTTCAAGGTTTGCACACCTAGCAAAAGGTCCCACATTTCGTGCGAACGAGTTTAAAAAATTCTGCCCTAATTGTTTTGATTTCATTTCATATCCATGTGAGAAAAAGATTTTGATAAAAAATTGTGGAATTTCAACTTCTGCCTTGACTACCCATGTCGCTAGCAAAAGTGCTAAAAATCTAAAAGATACGGTGCTAATATATTATGGGATTTTCCAATAAATCCTAGAAATCTATTATTTAGATTTCACAAAAACTATATTCTATTATGACTACTTGAACGTGGAGGATGCTACAAATGCTTGAAAAGTTGGTCCTCACTTAAAACTTATCATGGTAGATTAATATAATATAAAGAGTAAATATCGCATAATCGATGAGACTTTTATTTGTGCCTTTCAGAATATAAATAAGTTATTATACTAAAAGTTCATAAACGATGGAAATTGGTCTATTATTGTGCATGCATCAAAGGGAGTGACTACTCAAATAGACACAAGAAAATGCTCCTATAGAGTATGACAACCCTAATTTGAAGGATCTTTTAGTTGATTTAGAGGAAAATTGAGTGTTAAAATATTATTTTACCCTTGACAATCCTAGTTGTATCCTATTATCATATTGGCCCTTGACAATCCTATTTGTATCCAAATTGTATCCTATTATACTATTAGTGTTATATTGGCGCTTTGGCTTGATTTATGAATGTTTAGGTTGATTTATGAATGTTTAATTTGAATTATGAAAGGTTAATATGAATTATGAATTAACTAGAATGGCATAGTGCTTAACTTTGAATTGCCATCAAAATAGCGCCGTAAGACACATTAACACCTCGCACGGTACCAATGTAACTCGTAGGAACTGACCACATAGTCACAGGACTCCCGCTTTAATAATATGATAATAATTATCTAGACTTAGGCTTAAAAATATGCCGTTAAAGGTTGAAAATCCAAAATAGCACCCAAATAGTCCACTAAAAGGCACAAACACCTCACACGAGACCAATGTAACTCATAGAAACTGATCGCGTATTCACGGGACTCCTGATTTGAGAATACGACGATAATTTAAAAATATCAAGACTTAGGCTTAAAAACACGTTGTTAGAGGGCGAAAACCCTCAAACGGTCTCGTAAGAGGCACGAATGGGATCAATGTAACTCGAAGGGACTAGTCGCATACTCACGGGACTCCCAATTTGAAATTATGATGACAATTTGAAAATCTCAAGACTTAATACTTAAAAACATGCGGCTACAAAGCAAAAACCCAAAAATAGTCCCCAAATGTCCCCGTAAGAGGTACAAAGACCTCGCACGGGATTAATGTAACTTATAGGAACTGACCATGTAGTCACGAGACCCTCAGTTCGGGAATATGACAATAATTTTCAAATATCTAGACTTAGGCTTAAAAACATGTCGTTAGAGGGATAAAACCCAAAACAACCCACAAATGGTCCTAAAAGAGGCACGAACACCTCGCACGGGACCAATGTAACTCGTAAGAACTACATCGGGACTACCAGTTTAAGAATATGATGATAATTTTTAAATATCTAGAATTATTCTTAAAAACATGTTCCTAGAGGGAAAAACCCCGAAACAGACCCCAAACGATCTCGTAGTAGGCATGAACACCTCGCAAGGGACCAATGTAACTCGTAGGAACTAACCACGTAGTTACGTTACTCCCAGTTTGAGAATATGATGATAATTTGAAAGTATTCAGACTTGGGCTCCAAACATGTCATTAGCAGACGAAAACCAAAACAATCCCCTAACGGCCCCGTAAGAAGTATGAACACCTCACATAGAGCAAACGTAACTTGTAGGAAATGATCGTATAGTCACGGGACTCTCGGCTTGAGAATATGATGATAATTTATAAATATTTAGAGTTAGGCTTAAAAATAAGTTTTTAGAGGGCAAAAATCCAAAGCAACCCCCAAATGAACAAATAAGAGGCACGAACACATTACACGAGACCAATGTAACTCGTAGGAACTGATCACGTAATCATGGAACTCTCGGTTTGAGAATATGATCAAAATTTGAAAATATATAGACTTAGGCTTAAAAACATATTGTTAGAGCAAGACAATCCAAAACAACCCTCAAATATTCCCGTGAGAGGCACAAACACCTCTCACGGGACCAATGTAACTCGTAAGAACTGACTGTGTAGTCATGGGACTCCCTATGAGAATATGATGAAATTTTTTAAATATATAAACTTAGGCTTAAACGTGCTGTTAGAGTGAGAAAACCCAACACAACGCCCCAAACGCCCCTGTATGAGGCACGAACACCTCACATGGGACAAATGTAACTTGTACGAAATGATCGCGTAGTCACTGGACTTCCAGTTTGAGAATATGATGTTAATTTATAAATATTCAGACTTAGGTTTAAAAACATGACGTTAGAAGATAAAAACTTAAAACAACTCCCAAACAGCCCCGTAAGAGGCACGATTACCTCACACGGGACCAATGTAACTCATAGGTAGGAACTAATCGCGTAGTCACGGGACTCCCGATTTGAGAATATGACGATAATTTTCAAATATGTTGACTTAGTCTTAAAAATATGTCGTTCAAGGCGAAAATCCAAAACAACCCCCACACGGACCAGTAAGAGGCACAAACACCTTGCACAAGACCAATGCAACTCGTAGGAACTGACCGCGTAATCACGGGACTCCTAGTTTGAAATTATGAAAAATATTTACAAATCTTAATACTTAGGCTTAAAAACACACCGTTAGAGGGTAAAAATCCAAAATAGTCCCCAAACGACCCCATAAGAGGCACGAACAGCTCGCATGAGACCAATGTAACTTGTAAAAATTAACCACATAGTCATGACACTCCCGATTTGAGAATATGACAATAATTTGTAAATATATATATATACTTAGGCTTAAAAACATGCCGTTAGGGGGTGAAAACCCAAAATGGCCCCCAAACAATCTAATAAGAGGCACGAATACCTCGAACGGGACCAATGTAACACGAATGAACTAACTGCGTAGTTATGGGACTCTCGGTTTGAGAATATGACTATAATTTGCAAATATATAGAGTTAGGCTTAAAAACATGCCGTTAGAGGGCCAAAACCCAAAACATTCCCAAATAATCCCGTAAGAGGCACGAACACCTCGCACAGGACCAATCTAACTCGTAGTCACTGGTCGCGTAGTCACAAGACTAATGTAACTCATATTATATTAGCCCTTGACAATCCTATTTTTATCGTATTATGATATTGGCGCTTTAGTTTGATTTATAAATGTTTAGTTTGATTTATGAATGTTTAGATTAAATTATGAATGTTTAGTATGATTTATGAATAATTAGGACGGCATGGTGCAAATAATTGTATATGAATTGGTTGCTGAACACAAATTTTTTGGGGAAAGTGCCTAAAAATATAGTTTTTTATTAAATGGATTTTGTTATGGCCCAAATCAGTGACCCCCAATTTTTTTAATAAATAAATGATCACGATTCAAGACCATGACCATTTATTACAAATTAAATATTATATTAGTTACAAAATATCCATTGTGGTGTAGTGAGTGTTAACAATAAAAGAAATGCCCAAAAAAATTCAACAAACCCTAGATTTATAAAATATTACCAGGAACCCTAAATTAATAACTCTAAGGAAGAAGATGGAAACTGAACCACAAAATGGCCAAACCCACAAATTTTGAATGCCTTTCAGCACATTAATGTAAAAATATAATCAAATCGAACCAAACTTTCTTATCAAAATTAATAGAGTCAACTAAGCGGACCTTCGTATAATAATAACTGACCTCTATGGGGCCCATAACCCCCCTCTGCCAGAGTGGATCCTTCATAATACATCATGGGAACATGCTTAAACCTTTTCAAAAAGGACTCGGTTATTTCCAGACCTTTTAGGCGTCTGACCAAGCTTATGCGGCCTCTCTAGCGGGTAGGTAGAAGGTACAGTTTCACCTACAACCACCACTCACAGCCACTAGTATTGAATGTTCACATCCGCATTAAATGCTCCCATCAACTACCTTACACCACCTGCAAGCCTTTTACCAACACTCAATCGTGTTACTATAGTCATCATACCTCAGGACACCCCCGACCATGTTGCTATAGTCCGCTCATTCTTTCTCTAAGGGAGTGCATATATATGGGAGGCTTGTGAACAGTTAAGGGCACCATATAATAATCAAATACAACTACAATAAAGATTATTTAATAGTTCTAGTGAAGAAACACCCCGTTAAGGACAAGAGAAATCGAAGATTCTCTATCTTAAATGTTCATTGTTGTATCTTCTATTAACCGACTGATAGTTGAATATAAGAGAAGAAATCGCCCAACCTCGAACAGATTGTATACTCTGTTGAGTTTTAAACTAGGATAATGAATCCTTAGAAAAGTCCACTAGTTACTTCCTAAGGACATTTTAATTAACAACAAAGATTACAGACACTTGAAACATTCTTGGCCAAAGCCCAAGAGTTCAATAGAGTGTAGTACTCTCATTTATAATCTAATATACTGAGCAACACCTTTCACAGTGGGCATAAAATCGTCAACTGAGATCCGAACCACTTTATATCCTTCTTTATCACTTTGATATTTATCCCCACTAACCTGTCTGAGGTCCCGTGAGGAGCATATGTTAGGTCTAAGGTCTCAAACGATTTTAGCACCCATCAAGCTTACATGGGATTGCTAATTATGTTTCAATATACCGGTATCCTTGGGAGGTTCCTTAGAGCATTATACCAAATCTGTACCAATTGCATGAGTTAAAATTTTATATACTTTGTTCACATTTATTTATTATATATTACTAAATTTTATATTTATGGGTGTTTCTTATTAATGTAGGATGAATATCAGGGGCGTCTATGTCAAGAGGTCCTTGCGAGTTATAGTCTAAGAGAGGCGTTGTACTTTCGGATGCATGATTGACACCATAATTTATGACGTATACAACACTAACTAAGGAAGATGATGCAGGATTTTTCTATAATGTCTGCTAATTGTGATGTGATTCAAATTGAGTGTGATGTCCTACAACGAAAGTTCGATGCGAAAGACGACACCTAGGATGAGCCAAAGTCATCATCTCGCCAAAAATGACGTAGACTGCGCCACATAGCGAGGGCAACACACCATAGTTTATTTTTATTATTTTCCTTTGAACACTGTATCTCGAATATATGTTTATATGGTTGCTTATAATATTATGTTTTTGATGGATATGAGTATGTTTCTATTTAATATTATGGATTTGTCTTATGTTTTTTATGCATATGCACATGTTTTTATTTAATATTATGGATTTGTTTTATGTTTTTGAATTTAATTGAATTAAACCCAAAACATAATTTTTGCCCCACGCGATGCGCGAGCGATTTGTAGAGTTTGTTGTAACTATATAAAATAAAAGTATCAAATTCCGATATTGGTTAGCACATAAGCAAATGAGCGTGGTTATTATAGATGTGATTGACTTGTTACGTAGCAAAGTGTTTCAAAATATTTATCACAAAGTTCAAAATTATTAAATTTAATTTCACGTTTTAATGTTCCACGTTCAAAAGTAGAAGGCATAAGTTTCGAGTTATGATAAAAAAAATAGTAAAATACCATGTAATTGAGCATTAATGGGCCACGCCAAAGATTATTTTTTTCTCATATATAAATTCATTTAGTTGAGAATTCTTGATAATTAAAGAATGTTAAAAGGCTTGTAAGAAAAGAAATTTAATCTATGACCCTAATTGCTTCCAACACGCACAAAAAATTCTAAAATTTGTAATCCATATACATGCTTTTCAAACATCAAAATGCACCGAGAGGAGATGCATCATTTTGTATCAGGCTACAAAATCAAATGTAAAGAACTTGAAAATATAAACCAATTAAAGCATCCTTACTTTAAAAAGCTAATGGAGTGCAACTTTTTGAGCCAACAACAAAAAAATGAACATAGTTTAAAAATATAATGTTCTAAAGGGTAACTAAATGAATAGTAAAATTTATTAAGGCTATTAGTTGTTGAAAAACTAATGAAAAATAGTAAAACAAAAGATTTAAAAATAAAACACCAGGGTTGAATATAGTTTTTAATTAATTTAAATCAATACATATTAAAAGTTATCCTAAATGTCAAAATTATAATATGACTTAAACTTCCTAGACAATCAGATTATGTACATCCCGAGTATCTTTTCCACAAACATTAATACACTTTTTTGTATTTAACTGCTGGGGAGAAATCGGCTCTTAAACGTAATTTAAGGCCTCCTGCTACTCGTTCAAAATATCAAAAAAAATCTTAATTTAATTGCTTTAGCGCTTGTAAGTGCCCTAAGATAGGCTTTTTCTCCTTCTATTAGAAAAATATTTTCTTTTTGCTATTAAAAAAATAATACTTGCATGGACAAATATCATACTATCACAATATACACAACTTATTTTAATGAAATGTGAGGAAATAAAATATCTAAAGGAGTAAATAAAAGGTATAGTTTTTAGAGTAACTAAGAATTTATATTTTTTTATATCCGGGGCAAATCACAGAGCTTTGTATATAAACATCTAAGAAAGTCTCTCACTTTCTTCCCCTACATATGAAGGTCAATGCATGGAAAAAAAATGAAAGAATATTAATTTTATCAGTAACAATGAGAAAAATTATCAAAATCAAATATTTTCTTAATAACAAAGCATACCTTAGCTAACATGATTCTCACGGTGTACCAAACACAGGAGATTCTCTTCACTAGCAAGCATTTCCAAAAGTAAGTTAATTAACTAATAAGAGCAACTAATTGACGTATACGTAAGCGATTCAACATAACATCTCCGCTGTTCCTTTCCTCTCAGATTCGTACGTTTTGTTTGGATTCACCCTAACCCCACAACTCTCTAAAAATCAACCGAATAAAATAAAAGAAAATAAATCTTAGGAAAACATAACATAATTAGTGCGAGAGCGTATGACAAAGAAAACCGGTATTATGGGTTGCGCTTTGCTTCATTCATTCATTCACTCCACACCGCCTTTTTGTGTTCCATCGTACCATCACTTCCCCATGTGAAACAAACTCTCTCTCTCTAAATGTGTATAATTTATGAGCACTCAACATCTGATTCCATTTCCCTTATTTTTATGATTGTATAAAGCAAGCCCTACATAAGTAAAAAAAAAAGTAGAATGATGACGAGACTTTTGGATTTCCCCAACTCTGTTCACACGCGGAAAATACATGGGAAGATAGTACACTTTTCCGCTCTCTAAAAACCCAATCAAATCCATAAAATGAAAATCCCTTCATTTTCGGTACTGATATTTTCGTAGGTGAAGATGAGGATCTCTTTCATCTCTCATTTGGCTTTATTCTTCGTTGTTATCTCCACTGTTCTCAGCTCCATTGTAGCTCTACCGTCAAACCAAAAAGATCCTCTCAAGTTCATCTTAGGTACGTCATTTTTGCCCCATTTTCTTTTCTTTTGTTTGCGCAATTCAAGATTTATAATTTTTGGTGTAATGTTTGTTGTGTAGGGGATGATAATTTGGGTCGATGGAAAGATGGAATCTTGAGTGTGTCTGCGGATGCGCCGGGGCCTGCAAATGATGGACCTGTTAGTACACTTGTGTTAGCGGAGAGAAGGACAAAGAGGCCGGATATTTTATCAGGTTTTAGGCGCTATGGAGGTGGATGGGACATTGCCAATAAACATTACTGGGCTGTAAGTTCTTTGCTTTTTTTTTGTTCTATTTCTTTTGTTAATTGATTGATCTATATAGCAATTTTTAGAGAATATGTATATGGGAATATTCGTCTGTACTGTACTTGTGCACAAGATCAACTTTTGATGGAACTGGAGAAAGTTTTAGCTGATTAATTAACGCAAAACAATTATTTATTATTGGTAGCCATCTTCTTTGTTTCGATTTGGAAAATATTGAACTTGTTGGACATATACTGCTTTGGAATTTCACTACCAAAGGAATATTTTAGTTCAGGTCTCCGCATCTTTTGTCTTTCTTGAGACCAATTAAACGATTCCCTCCCAATATGAGAAAAGGGGGACTGTATAAGCACACAATCATTTCTCGCCATGAATATCCCTAATTATCAGTTTTTAACTGTGGTGTAGGCTCGGCGTCGGGTCTTGTTGTATCATGTTTATATCGGTTTCATATCAATTTTGACATCATCCATACCTCAAGCTTTTAAAATTGTGTTTAGTCGCGCTCATGACTTATCGGATTTGTATCATGTTTAGTCGATTCTTGTAGTGTATAACATGTTCTATCACCCATTTATATAAACTGTGTTTAACCTGTTAAGGACTAGGCTCAAAAGTAAGGTAGAAAAGGGTGGATTATATTGAATAACAAGGTAATTCCCATCTTTTATCTTAGCAAGGCAGGAAATAATAGAAAAAGGATTAGAAATCCACTTGTTTATTGATTGATAAGATCTTTTAATACTGGTGAACGTGCTTTAATTTCTTGTGTTAAATTTTGATTATGTATGTTCTATATATGGTGTGAAATCTGTAAAGCACTTTATCGAGAACCTAAAAGAAAATTTGATTTTCAATCCATTCATCAGTATTTTGACTTTGTGTATTTGCAGTCTGTTGGATTTACAGGTGCTGCTGGTTTCATTCTTGCTATACTATGGTTTCTCTCTTTTGGCTTGGCTCTTGTGGTACATCATTGCTGTGGATGGAGAATAAGTATCAAAGGCAAAGAATCACGGTGTTCACAGAGGATATGTTTAATAATGCTTATTATCTTCACATGTGTTGCCGCGTAATAATCTGAACTCTCAACTTTACTGCCATTGTCTATATAGTTCCATCTCCCTAAATGGTGTATTCACGTTTCATTTTTAGCTTTTATCATTCTTAATTTATACATATGCCGCTTCTATTGATAATATTTTCTTACTTGTTGAACTTAGCCAATTGTCACTTGTTCAAACTTTCAAGTAGTTTCTTTGAAGAAGGATTGATATTATCTGATACATATATAACTTGGAAACTGTTAGCTTAGATGTTTGTATAAATATTCACCATGTTGTAATTTATCATATTTCATTTAACAACCTTATAACTGTTGTAATTTAGCATATTTTATTTAGCAACTTTATACTGTTTCCATTTAAGAGGTCGCAGGCGAGTGGATTTTGCTAAAACCTTTTATTATCAAGTTCATTTTATATTATGGTCTACTGACAAAGAGTTGTGTTCTGAAATCCTTTCTCATTTAGGATGAAGATACCACGGGGTCTTCTCACTTCATTTCTCCTTTTGTATTGTCCTGTAAAAGCTTTATCTGTTTCCCAATTTTCTCAGTTTTCTCGATTTTGTTGGCTTAAAACCTCAAATTTCTAACTAAGCAACTAGGACTTTTTTGCAATGAATAATTAATTCACTGTACAAGGTCAAGCCATTGTGTCTCTTAGCCTCCCATCACTATTCCTCCCTACTTCACTCAACTACATTAATATCTAATTTTGTCCTTCCTCCTCATGCACAGAAACTGGTGTTATCTTTTGTTAAAAAAATAGTGTGAAATTGGGATGGAAAATAAATTTCTGTGTATGTGGGCTGATGAAGATTCACCAATAAAAAAAGAATTCTATATAATTTAGAACTCAGAAGACTAGGATATTTGCTGTCCACCATATCCATTGAATTTGGATCTTGTGTAATTGATTTGCTATTCAACTTTCATTTTCTTGGATTGAACATTTGGTTATTTGTTTTGTGTTATTCCTATCATTCCCTGTCTCATAAATTAGCTTTCAAGTTTTTGTAAATAACCCTGTGTATGTTCAAATATCCTTGTTGAACTATGTATATTGTCATTGTGGGGACTTTTAGCAACACAGGCGGCCTTTTGCAACAAAATGCATTGTTCAAGACTCTTGCATCAAACTTTTTTTTCGTTTTTTTGCAAAATTTTTTCTAGCGCAGGCATCATTCTAAATATTCTTTTTATTTGTTGCCATATGCCCCTTTATTTATATATGCTGTCAGTTGTTTACCCTATAATGTGGTAACAGTCCTCGACCTAACATAAATAGTCTTCTTGTCACCCAGGATTGGATGTATTCTTCTGTCTGTCGGCCAGGATGAGTTTCATGGTGAAGCATTGCATACTCTGAATTATGTTGTAAACCAGTCAGACTACACTGTGCAGACACTGAGAAATGTCACACAGTATTTGTCACTCGCAAAGACTGTTAATGTGGCCCAGGTTTTTCTTCCTTCAGATGTCAAAGATGATATTGACAAGTTGAACATAGAATTAAATACTGCTGCAGATACACTCTGGCAAAAAACAAATGAAAATTCGGTCAAAATAAGAAGAGTCTTCAATAATGTGTACGATATGATCTTGCTCCTTGGCTTTAGCCTATATCGAAGTTGATCTTTTTAGTAACCTCCCAGTGTAATGACCAAGCATTTGATTTTTTTTCAGGCGATCAGCATTGATATCTGTTGCAGCAGTGATGCTTCTTGTATCTATTCTGGGTCTTTGTATGTATCATCTGGATATCCAATTAACTATTTCTTTACGTTATTCATTTGATTTTTGCCTCTTTGAAGCTCACTGGTTGGTGTTGCTATGTTTTTTTGGCAGTCCTGTCTGTCCTTGGGCACCAACATGTGATTCACATGTAAGTTGTCTATGTGACTCACTTGATTTCAATAGTAACAAGAAAAATTGTTCATTTTCCACCTTCTTCGTGATCGTCTCACCTCGTCATTAATTGATGCAGATTCATCATTAGTGGATGGTTACTTGTGGCAGCTACATTCATCCTTTGTGGAATTTTTGTTATCCTCAACAAGTAAGATATTTGATTTAAATTTTGTATAAAAATAGATATTGGATTCAGATATAATAATAAGTATTTTCCAGTCTGATTTTTACTATGCTACTTTATTCGCCTTGGTGGATTACCAGGATACCTTTGCTGCTTTTTTAAAGTCTTTTTCCTTTTGCTCTTATAGAAGTTATTTGTTACTCTTTTTATTTTATTTTTATTTTATATATTTATTTTTATCCTAAATTGTTAAACCTAGCATTTCATGTGACTCACCATCAAAAGAAATCTACCATTGCCTGATCTTTTTTTATTTATTCTGCTGTCTTTGGTTGATAAATTCGTTCTTGATTTTAGAAGTCAGGATTAATTATGCTGACGGAATGATGAATGATATTTTGTTTCAGTGCAATTTCTGACACCTGTATGGCCATGGGGGAATGGGTGGATAATCCCCATGCGGAAACTGCCCTTAGTAACATCCTGCCCTGTGTTGACCAGGAGACCACTAACCATACACTGATCAAGAGTAAACAAGTCATCAACGATATTGTTAATATCGTCAATGAATATGTAGACACCTTTGCCAACTCAAATCCGTCACCTCAGGCCAACCCAAATTTTTACAACCAGTCGGGTCCTCCAATGCTACATCTTTGTTATCCATACGACTCTCAGCTGCAAGATCGCAACTGTTCATCCCAAGAGGTTTCTATGGGAAATGCTTCTCTGGTATGTGATCAATCTTGTTCAAAATTTATGATGTCATTCTCATTAAGCACTTGTAACCATTTTCTTTTGGTGAAAATATGAAGGTTTGGCAGAATTACACTTGCACAGTGTCAGCATCTGGGTTTTGTACCAGTGTTGGGAGGTTAACACCAGATATGTATGAGCAATTGGTGGGAGCAGTTAACATAAGCTATGCCCTTGAACATTATACCCCACCATTACTCAGTCTTCAGGACTGTAATTTCGTGCGTGACACATTCCGGAACATAACCTCAGATTACTGTCCTCCATTGGAGGAACATCTCAGGATGGTAAATGCAGGGCTGGCGCTTATCTCGGTTGGAGTCATGCTCAGTCTCGCGCTTTGGTTGCTATATGCAAACCGCCCCCAAAGGGAGGAAGTGTTTGCCAAGCACTCATTGGGAATAAGTGGCACCCTCAACAATAATGACGTAGAGGGTGATTTATCATTTAGAAGCACAATTTCGAGAAGCGAAGTTTAGATGATACTTCAAATTTAGATATAGGAAATGTGATGTTAGAAAATCTATATGGCAAGTTTTTTTTTCCTTACATATCCCTTCAGCCGAACTCAAGCTGGGGCAAAGCACCATTTTGGGTTGTGAGCTACCTATGTTCTTATATGTCCGGATCCAGTTGGTTATCTCTGTATAGTAAAATGAATATTAATTGTATTGTCAAGCACAAGGTTGGTTTTGGAAATGGAAATTGTGCCAAATGAGATGTGGATGCCTAAGCTACCTCGAGGGAACAATATATGGCACCTGAGATTTTTCAAAATGTGTATTCAAATTTCTTGTTTCCCTCTTTTGTTTTGGAGTTTGAAATATCACAGCCACGTTGCAGAAATCGGCTCTTTGGTCCTAAAGATTACTCATTCTTCCTGATCTCATAATTGGTCGAGCAGAGCATCAGATTTATCATTGTACTGAGCAGCTAGCTACACAGCCACAAATATCAAACAAGGATTTGTTTAGACAATCAAGTTGTTCCACAAATCGAATCATCATTTTCAAACAACGTAGATATATTTCAAACTAGAAATTGGAAAACCATAAGATTTATATATTCAGAAATTAAAGCTCACACATTGCATTTAGGGTAGGCCTACACATACTTGGAAAGTAATCCCTCTAATTTATGAGTTTATTTGACCTCACTATATAATAACATTGTATATTTAGACTCATTTTTAACTGAGCCAAGAGTTGTGCTAGACTTTTCACCCCATAAGGATTGAGCCCCAACTTCCTCAATGGCTGGGATCACGGTGCTCCAATTAGCAACACAAGTAGGAGCATCTTTGGCTCGTCAAACAAGCATGCACATAAACATGAGAGAGGGCCAAATTTATAAATCACGATATAAAAACAACAGAAAATATGCAATGCTTACTCGTCAAGATCCCACTGTACGGTAAGGGTGGAAACAAGAGATTTGTCAAGTCTTTCTCGAGGTCGTTTTGCAACAAGTGCCCACCAATCCTCCCCCCCCCCCCCCCCCCCCCCCTCCCCGAAAAGGGAGTGGGTGATACACATGCAAAAACTCAAAAACATTAATGGTTAGACCAATGCTCAGCAAAAAGAATTATTGACCCTATGATAGTCTTCGATTTGTTTAGCAGCAACTGGGCTAGGCAACGTGAGATTGCTGATAAAATATCCGTGATCAATAAGGATGGTAATTTTAGAAACGACGCTGTTGATGTAAAAAATTAGATTATATCTAATTTTTTAATCACAGATAAATAAAATGAGACAAAGAAGTTTTTAAAGTGGTTCAGCCTTATAGGAATGGCCTACGTCCACTGTTTCTGTTATTGCTGACTATTTGGGAATTCTCGATTACAAGTTTTCTCAAGAAATTCCGTTCCCCTTACAATGAGGGTAATACAATGTATTTATAGCGCTAAGGCTGTAATGTGAAAGGGTAACACATTCAATACTGTACATGTGAAAGGGTAATGTATTAAATGCCCCTTAAGTGTATACATCTGAATGATAAGCATTTAATGAACAGTCAAACTGTTGGTTATCCTGCTATTAATGCTTTGTTCGAGGTGCAGCTCGGACCGCCTAAGCTGCTCGGACCACCTAAGTTCCTCGGTACTCAAAAGTTCCTCGAAGAGTTCTTGTAAGTCGGAGCGTCTGAGTTGGTCGGGGAAGCAGAGTTCCTTGTTGCAGTATGGTTCCTCAGAGTCGAGGTGTTGTTCGTAAGTGTTTATTGTTGACATGTAGATTGCCACGTGTCTTCACCCAATTGAGCCACGTCAGCAGACTAAATTTGGTATCAACAGAAGCCCCCAATGTTTCATAGTTCGAAATTTGAGGAGTGTGGAACATTCTTTCTCGATATATGGCGGTTTTAAATGGTTATCCTGAAATTTAGGAGTGTTTCCTTTGTATTTATTTTTCCTTTCAAATTTGTAGAATCCGGCTTTTTGAATTTTTATAACCGCCTCGATCTCAGCGCACTTTTTGTCCTTCTAGCCGCCGGTAGCGTAATCGTTTCTTTTTTGTAATCATTAACTTTACCGTTTCCCAAGATAAGGTATTTAAGCGTCACAGACAATCCCACCGTCTTCTACTTTTTCAAATTTGTATCTTCGAGTTTTCCATCGTCTCTTTCTCTCGTGTGCATTCATCTCTTCCATCGTTCGTTGTCAACAGATCCATTCTTTTTCTGTAAGATCTTCTTCCTTCTTCTTCATTTCCTTTATTCATCATGGTTTACCTTGTTGAATCTCTTGATATATTTCGTTCTGATTTTTCTATTCCTTCATGGGTTGTTCTAGAGGAACTTTCTGAACCTTCCGATTATTTCCGTTTGGCTGAGGGACATTGGTTCTCCAGTCTCTTTGTTGCTGAGTGTGGCTTTTCTTTTCCACCAAATCCTTTATGTCTAGAATTCTGTCAATATTTTGACGTTGTTCCTGCAAGAATAGCTCCCAATACATGGAGAATAGTTAATGGGGTTCATAGACTAAATCAAATTCACAGAACTCGCATAGGAATTCCAGAAATCATGTTTTGTTATAGATGGGTTGTTGGTGATAATACTTTTTATTTAAAAACTAGATTTTTAAATAGGGCTTTAGTGGTCAATCTCCCGGATGCCAATAGGGACTATTTTGAGCACGGGGTTATTATAAAAAATTGGCAACATGCTCCTTTATCTGGAGATGAAGTGTATCAAGGTCCCAGATGCCCTCCCTATGGCAATGGGATAGGTTATTTTTATTTCATTTTATTTATTTTGAGATTATGCTTCCTTTATGTTTGATAAAATGTGCCACTGATATTTTAATTTAATTTATTTGCAGTTGCCAACAAAAGAAAGTGTCCAAAAGAGGCAGACGTTAATATAAGGCACTTAAAACTTATCTGGAGTTTGCATCAGACTGTTGCCGACGAGAATATTAGGTCAGCTTCATATCTGCTTCAGTACAAGAGTTACACAACTTCTTTTACGGCTCGTCCGGTGATAAGCGACGCAGAACCAGTACCAGCTTCTACCAGTTCTTCGCCTGAGTCACACATTCCTTTAAGTGAAAGGATGAAGAAAAGAAGACCTCCCACCCTTTTCGAGAAACCTGCCTCTGGTGCTGGAGAGGCAAAAAGAAGTAAACATGATGTCCTAGAAGGGACAAAGAAAATTGATGCAGCCCCTCCAACTGCTCATGTGAAGGTTGCTGAGAAGCCTTCAGTGGCCCCGAGCACGACTGATGCTCCAAAAGAAGTGATTGTCATATCACCGACCAAGAGTTCCTCCTTGGTCGAAACTATTCCTATTCCTCCGAGGAGGCTGAAGAAGAGCTCCTCGGTCAATTTGGCTGACACCGTCTCTCAGCCCCCAACTACTGGAACTGGTGTTCCTACTTTTGTTCCCCCGAGCTCTGCCATGAGGTTGGTGAAGACTTGAATCATTCCCGAGATCCAAGGCATTGAAGAAAACATTTCTCGGGACACAATTACCACATTGGCAGCTCGCCACATTGCTTCTGTAAGTCCTATTGTTTTGAACTTTTCATTTTTCCCTTGTTATATCTGTCTCTGACTTGCTTTCATTTTCTTTTCACAGTTGGTGAGCTGTTTTAATACAATTTTGAAGAAAGATGAAGCTATTAAAGCTTCAAGCTCCTCGTCTGGTGTGGAGGAAGCTCTGATGGGTCTGACGCGGTCTTTGGAAGATTCTCGTCAGAAGCATGATGCTGACAAGGCTGCTTGGGAGAAGAAACTTGCTTCGACCGAGTAGGTAAAAGCTCAGGTTATTGAGGTCTCCAAGGAGTTAGAGAAAAAATTAAATAGTCTAGAGGAGAAGAATAAAGAGCTTGAAGGGAAGCTCAAGAATGCTGAGGAGTTTGGAGATAAACTCAAGGTTGCTGAGGAGGAGTTAGGTCGACTTCGGGAAGTAAGTCGGCAGAAGGAAGAAGCTGAGAATAAACTGAAGGCTGCTGAAAATCTTCTATCCGAGAAGCTTTCCTCGGAGAAGTTAAAGAGGAAATTGGCTGTGAAGAAATCTTTCAGCGCTGGCTGGGATAAGGGGTGGAACAAAGGCTTGGCTGCCATGATGTCGCAAGTCGAATATGGCAGCCTAAAATACTTTAGAGATGGGTGGGTCGCAGCTCTTCAGGAGATGAAGGTTGATGAAACTTCTGAACTCTTCCAGCGACACATCCCTGGTCCCCCTCCAACTCCTGAAGACGAAGAAGAGGACGAAGCTGCCTCTGAAGAGTCTTCCATGGTGATGGGAGATCAACTTTCTCATCCCCCAGCCATCCAGCCTACTAACGAGGAACTTCAGCAACTCGTTACTTCATCCGAGCAACTGCCAGCGCTCCCCGAGCAACTCTCTGTTCCCTCTGAGCAACCTACCTCCTCGTCCCAGCCTCCTGAGAAAGTTTTGGGAGACAAGAAAAAAGTGTAGAGTTGTTCAGGTTTCTTTCTATTTTATTTTTCTTTGTCAAATGTAACCCTGAACATGTAACTCTGAACTTTATGATATAATAAAATTGAACTTTTGTTTATGCATACTATCGTTTCTGCTCTTCATACTCTGTTGGTACTATTATTGATTATTGCTTTTTCTTCCTCTACTAGTTTCTGGCCAGGATGGAATTATTGTTTGCTCATGATACAAAGCTGTTACAGCAATGCAATGAATATTTTAAGGCTGGTCACACAAATCTGAGTGCAGCACAAATCGTCGACATCCTCGGCCAAGATGCTTCAGAACAGGCAATTGAAGCTTAACAATATTTGAAGTGTCTGCTTGATCATGCGGTGGCCAATAATGTAGCTTATTATGATATGATTGAGGATCTCCAAGGCACTCTTGAAGACCTTCAGCAACAATATAAGGAATCCACTGCCCTCTTGCACGAGGGGTACGAGAAGAAGTATCAACAAATCATTGCCGACAAGGGATACGAGAAGCGTTTTGCTGCTTACGATGTGAGGGAAAGAACTTTGAAAGTCGAGGTCGAAGAGCACAGGCAAATAGCCGAGTTGTTGGAGCAAGAAAATAACAACTTGCAAAGAGAAGTATCTCAATTAAAATCTGTTGCCTCCACCTCAAATGCTTTGATCCCAGTGACTGACGAGGGATTCTCGTTCTTGGAGGTCGAGAACGCCAACCTGAGGGATGAGTTGGAAACCTTGAAAAGAGCTGGCCCTTCTACATCTTCTCGTGGACGAGCAAGAGCTCCTCGATGACGAGCAAGAGCTGCTCGGATTCCTGTCGAGGAACAGAGGACTCAATTTGTTCTAGAGAACCAGGCCTTCCAGCTGATGGCGAAGAACCAGGCATTGGCTGAGATGTCTAAGAAAATCAGGGACCTGGAAGAGCAGCTTTCTGCGCAGAAATCTATCTTGGAGAATAAAGAACTCTTCATAAAAAATCTCCATGAGCAGCTGGAAAGATTGACATATCAATTCCATAAGCAGCCCAGGGAGTTCTGGATATCTAGCTACAACGAGGCTCTCTACCACTTGGACGATCGTATCCAGAATGCAAATAATGAGGGCTACAAACAGGGATGGCTGAATGCCTTAGGTGTGCTGCAACTCGAACAAGGTCATTACCTGTGGGATTACCATAATTCTGGGTTGCTCGACCTACCCGTGCCACCATTCAATCTTGATATGAGTTGGATCCCTGCTCGGGCCATCCCTCGTTGTCTAATTTCCAAATACCTCGGTGATTACAATCTCCATTCAAATGTCGAGATATCTCGTCCCAAGCACCTCCTAGATCGACCGTCCGTGATGAATATCAGGATGCTAAAATATCTTAACTTCATAAATTCTCCTCTCGCTTTAAACGATCCGCCTGCTGGCGAGGAACCTGTTTCAAAAGCAGAGGGGAAGAAACCAATAGAATAGGAGTATTGATGTAATAAATTTGTATTTCATTCCTGATGTATTTTATTCTACATTTAATGAAATAATTTTATTTGCAAATCTTGACTGCTATTGTTTTGTAACACTTTACATCTATGCATGTGTATCTGCTAAAAAGATAACAATATTGTGTTATTTGTCGACCAACTTATTGTCGAGTAGTTTGAATTTGTGGTAGTCATTTGGAAAAAATGATGTTTTGTTTCTCGACCAACTTAGTAATAATTTTAAAAAGTTACGAGTATAAAAAATTTTGCTCGATCACTTTCTCGTATTCATAAAATGTTTCCGACCAACCAAGGTCGATAAATTTCCTTTTCGACCAACTATAGTTAGTGGATTTTTCCTCTACGAGGAGCTTTGGCACTTTCTGGAATAATTGTACCTCCCGACCAACCTTAGTTGGCTTTTTGTGAATATATTTACTTCCTGACTAACCTTAGTTGTCAATTTTAGGAATACTTTTACTTCCGGAGGAATACATTTACTTCCTAACCAACATAAGTTGGCATTTTTAGGAATACATAGTTTTACTTCCCGTAGGAATACAATTACTTCCTAACCAACATAAGTTGGCATTTTTAGGAATACATAGTTTTACTTCCCGTAGGAATACATTTACTTCCCAACCAACATAAGTTGGCATTTTTAGGAATACATAGTTTTACTTCCCGTAGGAATACATTTACTTCCTAACCAACATAAGTTGGCATTTTTAGGAATACATAGTTTTACTTCCTGTAGGAACACATTTACTTCCTAACCAACATAAGTTGGCATTTTTAGGAATACGTAGTTTTACTTCCCGTAGGAATACATTTACTTCCTAACCAACATAAGTTGGCTTTTTTAGGAATACATATGAGTAGTCCGAGTTCTGCCGAGTAGTGTGTAGCACTAGTATTCCCCGAAAAACTTTCAATAAGAGGAGAGAATTTGGCAGAATATCTTCATTTTATTCATATTGATGAAACTGCATTACATGAGAGTTTACATTACTGATAATATTTGCGCAGATGCTCTGCATTCCATGCATTCTTAAATTCCTCCCCTTCTAAAGTTTCTATTCTGTATGTCCCTGGTCGAACAACTTCTTTAACTCGGTAGGGTCCATGCCAGTTTGCTTCCAGTTTGTTGTGCTTTTGAATCACCTTTTTTAGCACATAGTCTTCTTCTTTCAAGTCACACTTCTTCACTCTCTTGTTGTAGAATAAAGTTGTTCGCTACTGGTAAGCAGCATTTCTAATGGATGCTTCTTCTCTAACCTCATCGAGCATGTCCAAGTCTAACCTTCTCATTAAATCGCTGACAGGGGAATTAAAATTCAGTATTCTGTGTGTTGGGAGACCCAATTCGGCGGGTATAACAGCCTCACTTCCAAATGCCAGCATATATGGAGATTCCCCTGTTGCTGCTTAGGGAGTAGTTCGGTAAGCCCATAACACTGATTGTAGCTCGTTGATCCAATTTTCTTTCGCATCATCCAGTCTTTTCTTCAAGCCATTCATCAGCGTTCTGTTTGTCACTTCAGTTTGCCCATTGCTTTGAGGATGGCCTGGTGCTGAGTGGATCTTCAAAATATTTGACTGATGATAATAGGCAGCGAACTCCTCGTTGTCAAATTGTGTTCCATGGTCTGTGATGAAGGCATGAGGAAGACCATATCGACAAATTATATTCTTCCAAATAAATTGGTACACCTTGGCGTACGTCATATCAATGAGAGGCTCATCTTCAACCCATTTAGTAAAATAGTCCACAGCGACCACGAGATACTTAAATCTTCCCCTGGTCGTTGGCAGTGGCCCAACCAAATTTATTCCCCATATGAAAAATGTCCAAGGGGAGGTAATGGGTGTCAATAACGCTTGGGGAGTTCTTCGGATGGAGGAGAAGCGCTGACACTTGTCACATTTCTTAGCATAGGCTATGCAATCAGCCCTCATCGTCGACCAGTAGTATCCTTGCGTCATTACCCTTTGCAAAAGCGTCCTACCTGCTACATGGGCTCCACAGGACCCTTCATGGATCTCTTCAATTAATTCTTTCACCTCGGAGGGATGTACACATCTTTGCAAACCTGCCATAATTCCTCGTTTATATAGAATACCATTAGTTAATACATACCGAGCAGCTTTAAACTTCAATTTCTTGGCTGCGAGCTTGTCAATTGGTAATTCTCCCTCCTCAATATATGCCCTGATGGGATCCATCCAAGATGGTCCTAAATTAAGGGTAATAAAATTCGTCATCAGATCTTCGTCTATGCTTCGACTAGCCAACACTTCAATTGGGATTGTTCTTCGTAGCTCGGTACGAGTAGCTGATGCTAATCGAGCTAGGGCGTCTGCTCTTGCATTCTCCATTCTTGGTATTCTGACCAGCTGAATAGCAGTAAATTTTGATACCAACTCCATCACCTTTGCATGATACTTGATCATTAATTCTCCTTTGGCTGCATATATTCCCAACATTTGATTTACGATCAATTGAGAATCACTGAAGACAATAACCTGCTGCGCCTCCATAATTTTTGCCAAATTAAGACCTGCAATCATGGCCTCATACTCAGCCTCATTATTGAAAGCTTTGAATTGGAAACGTAGGGCGTATTCTATGTCGACCTCGTCCGGACTGCTCAAAACTATCCCTGCGCCACATCCTGTAGTGCAAGATGAACCATCCACATACAGACTCCATATAGGTAACTCGTCTTCAAATTTCTGATCTGACAGAGTTCCTCGGTGAAATATTTTTTTCTCTTCGTCGGTCATCTTTTCTTGCCCTTTTATCAACCTAAGTTGGTCTGGGCTCGAATTTGATGATCCTGTAACATCCACTTGCCCTTTTACCAACCTAAGTTGGTCTGAGCTTGTGTTTGATGATCCTGTAACATCCACAGGTTGATCAGCGAGCAACTTTTGCTCCTCGGGGGTATCAGGATAGGTGAACTCTGCTATAAAATCTGCTACAACTTGCCCTTTTAGCGATGATCTGGGTTCACAAACTATATCATATTCACTAAGTTCTATTGCCCAGCACATCAATCTTCCTGACTTTTCTGGTTTGTGAAGGGCTTGCCTCAATGGCATATCAGTATATACTACTATGGTATGAGCTTGAAAGTATGGCTTCATTCTTCTACTTGCCTCGATCAATGCTAGTGCCAATTTTTTTAGCTTTGGATATCTGATCTCTGCTCCTCGGAAGGCCTTACTTGTGTAGTAGATCGGTTTTTGTACTCCATTCTCCACTCTTATCAATGCCGACCTGACTGCATTCTCAGACACTGCTAGATACAAGTATAATTTTTCTCCCATCACTGGCCTGGATAACAGTGGAGGCACTCCCAAGTATTTCTTCAAGTCTTGAAAAGCCTTCTCACATTCATCATTCCACTCAAAAGTCTTTCGGGGTGTCTTGAAGAATGGGAGACATCGATCTGTTGCTCGCGATACAAATCTGTTGAGTGCTGCTACTCGTCCTGTAAGACTTTGCACCTCTTTCTTCGTCGTTGGTGATTGCAGCCCTAGCAAAGCTTTGATCTTTTCAGGGTTAGCTTCAATGCCTCGCTGATTGACAATGTATCCGAGAAACATGCCTTCTCTTACTCCAAATATGCACTTCGTCGGGTTCAACTTCATTTGATATTTATCTAGTTGATCAAAAGTTTTGCTTAAGTCAGCTAGATGATCAGCAGCTTTCTTGCTCTTCGTCAGCATATCGTTAACATAGACTTCCATATTGCCACTCATTTGTTCTGCAAACACCTTGTTCATCAGCCGCTGATATGTTGCACCTGCATTTTTCAATCCAAAAGGCATAAAATTATAACAATAAGTTCCCCTAGGGGTAATGAAAGAAGTACTCTTCCTGTCTTCAGGTTTTATTTTAATCTGATTGTAACCAGAATAAGCATCCATGAAGCTCAGCAGCTCGTGTCCCGAGGTAGCATCCACTAGTTGATCAATTCGAGGCAGCGACAAGTGATCCTTTGGGCATGCTTTGTTAAGGTCGGTGAAGTCTACACACATCCTCCATTTGTTGTTTTTCTTCTTTACCATCACCACATCTGTTAACCAGTCAGGATATTTAACATCTTCAATAAAGCAGGCTTTCTGGAGCTTCTCGACTTCCTCCTGTATAGCTTGATTCTTCTCGGGACTGAATACTCTTCTTCTCTGCTTCACAGGATTGATCTCCTTATTCACATTGAGTTCGTGACATAAGAAATTTGGGTCTATCCCAGGCATATCCTCATGACTCCATGCAAAAGTTTGCTTTCTGCTTCTAAGGAAAGTTATCAATTCCTGTTTTAGTGAGGCTTCCAACGACGAACCTACTTGAGTAGTTCATTCAGGGTGCTCGTCGTCCAGAATGATGTTTTCAGTAGCTTCCACCACTTGACCCTTCACGAGTTGCGACTCATCTCTAGGATCCAATGTTTTAATTTCTGCCCCTTCATCCACTTGATAAGTAGTAGTCTTTTTCCTTGATTCCTCCAGTTCCTCTTGCTCGACGGATGAATAATAGCATTCTCGAGCTACTTTCTGATCACCTTTCACAACTCCTACTCCAAAATTTGTTGGAAATTTTAGGCATTGATGTACCGTAGATGGTACAGCCTCGAACTTCTTCAATCTTACTCTTCCCATGATGATATTGTATGATGATTGAACATTCTTATCCATCACGAAGAAGCGTATTCTTTCTATTCGACAATCAGGCCACGTACTAATGAATATGCCCAATTTGATCGTCCCAAGTGGAAATAATTTCTCGCCAGCGAAACCGAGGAGGGGTCTATGATAAGGCTCTAGCTGAGGTAGCTTTAGATTTAAACTATCAAAGCACGAGTAGAACATGATGTCTGCCGAGCTACCATTGTCTATCAATACTCTTGAAATCATTACCTCCTTCATCCTCATTTTGATCACCAATGGGTCATCATAAGGATACAAAACTCCTGCGAGGTCATTCTTTGAGAAACCAATGACCATTTTCTCTTTGTTCACCTTTTTCGGGCGATCCTCCTCAGCTAGATTTATTCGTTGAATGTACGAGAAAGCTTGAGCCTCAAAGTGGTAAGCTTTTCTCTCTGCAGTAAGGTCTCCTCCTCCTGCATCTCCTCCTGTTATAACATTACAGTCAAATGACCCAAAACGTATTAAAAATACCTCACGTTCTGGCTGCCTTGGTCTCTTTGGAAGATCGGGGTCGTCTTCTGGATCAACTTCGTGGTCTCTCTTCTTGTTCTCCTCTGCTCGACGAGGAGATCTAGACCTCTCTCTTGCTCGGTCGTTGTTTCTTCTATCATTCCTCCGATCAACATACTTTGCCAGTTTTCCTCGTCTGATGAGTGTTTCGATCTCATTCTGAAGAGCTATGCAATTTTTAGTCATATGGACATGATCTTTGTGAAACTCGTAATATTTTGCCTTATTTCTCCTTTCGGGGTCTGCCTTCATTTTCTCTGGCCAATTTAATTCCTCGTTATTCTTGATTTCTTCTAGAACATGGTTGATGTCCTTCTTCAAAGGAGTATAATTATCGAATTTCTTCATTACTTCCCATGCCGACCTATTTTTTAAGTGTTTGTCATTACCATTGTTCTTATGCTCTTTCTTCTTAGCTTTATCACCTTCCACCTTGGTTTCTTTGGCATCCATATTCTTCTTCGCAACCATAGCCTCCTTGGCATTTATAATCTTGGTTGCCTTTCCCATCAGATCTAACATGGTTCTAAGTGGATCTTTAGCCAAAGTGTAGTACAACTTGTTGGGCAGTAGTCCACTCATCAAGGCAGTAATCGCTGTCTTCTCCTCATAATCAATGACTTCGAGCTTCTTGTTATTAAAATGAGTTATATAGTCTCTGGTACTCTCACCATCTTTTTGTCTAACACTTAACAAATGCGCTACTCGTTTAACAGACTTTTCCCCAAAACAGAAATTCCCAATGAATAACTCGGCCAGTTAAAGAAAAGTTGAGATCTTACCCCGAGGAAGATTATTATACCACATTTGAGCAGATCCGGTAAGAGTTCCCGAGAATGCTCTGCATCTCATCTCATCTAGAACAACATAGATGTCAGCTGCAACTTGGTATTGTTCTATATGAAGGACAGGGTTGGTCTTTCCATCATATTTGGGGGTCACAACAGGTGCTTTAACTTTAATGGTGTTGGAAAATCTACAATGGCCTGGACAAAAGGTGTTCCTCGAATAAAAGTTCATTGTAGAGGGTTCTTGGCTTTATCCATATCCCCTAATCTATCCTCCAGCCTCTGAATAGAGCCTTCCCATGCATCATTTCCTTCCTCGGGCCTGTTGGTTCGAGCAACTGATCGAGTTGATGTGGCTTCCTGGAATCTATCTTGACGAGCAGCTGGTCGCGATTGGGCAGATCCTTCCCTTAAATCTGATGGTCGTCGAAATTCCTCGATGCAACTTTAGGAGGACTTCTACTCCTTCTAGGTCCTAATCGATCAAAAGGTGATACCCTGCTCAACCTCTCTAGCGCACTAGTCCTTTCTGGAGAGAGAGTGATACGTTGTTAAGTATCTGTGACCCGCACCGACGAAGTTCGTCCAGGTTGATAAGAAAAATCTTCAGATTCCTCAGTACGATATGAATCAGTACGCCTAGTACGTGAAGAAGGTAAACGGGTATTTCTTTGAATACTTCGCAGTCCTGAATGGGTTGGTGCACCGCCATGGAGGGTTTGTAGGAGTTGTCGCATCGTTTCTTGCATGACTGTCTGGCCCTGGGCCAGATTTGTCATTATTCCAGCCAGATCTGGAATATTAGGCGGAGCAGATGGATGTGGAGGGCTTCCAGCGTTTCGATGGCTGGGTTCTGAAATATCAGCCATTTGTGATGAGTTATTTTTTATGAAAAACGATATTACCAGTCGTTTTTCACAGACGGCGCCAATCTATTGATGTAAAAAATTAGATTATATCTAATTTTTTAATCACAGATATATAAAATGAGACAAAGAAGTTTTTAAGGTGGTTCAGCCTTATAGGAATGGCCTACGTCCACTGTTTCTGTTATTACTGACTGTTTGGGAATTCTGGATTACAAGTTTTCTCAAGAAATTCCGGTCCCCTTACAATGAGGGTAATACAATGTATTTTTGTCCCTAAGGCTGTAATGTGAAAGGGTAATACATTCAATACTGTACATGTGAAAGGGTAATGTATTAAATGCCCCTTAAGTGTATACATCTGAATGATAAGCATTTAATGAACAGTCAAACTGTTGGTTATCCTGCTATTAATGCTTTATTCGAGGTGCATCTCGGACCGCCTAAGCTGCTCGGACCGCTTAAGTTCCTCGGTACTCAAAATTTTCTTGGAGAGTTCTTGTAAGTCAGAGCGTCTGAGTTGGTCGGGGAAGCAGAGTTCCTCATTGCAGTATGGTTCATCGGAGTCGAGGTGTTGTTCGTAAGTATTTATTGTTGCCATGTAGATTGCCACGTGTCTTCACCCAATTGAGCCATGTCAGCAGACTAAATTTGGTATCAACAGACGCGAAATTGAAACGATATGTTGTATTCGTGTTCTGTTCGTCGGATTTTTTTTACGCGAAATCGTGTCATGTTGTGGTCGTGTCAAACTTATGAGTCCTGTTATCGCATCTTATTGTGTTAATCGTATTTTTATTCGAGTTATCGTGTATATTTATGTATAATTTAATGTGAAATTTAAGGAATTGTGTTATTCTTGTTATGTCGTTTTTATTTGGATAGTGTTCGTGTCAACTAAAAAAATACGAATTAGTGACTGAAAAACCCTTGTTGTGTCGTGTCGGCACGCCTCGGCTCGAAACACGCCCAAAAACATGAATTTTCACCCCTAGTGATAGGTATTGGAATGGGAATTTCCAAGATCGAAGTAAGGTAATGCTCATAAAAGCATACTTTCCCATATTTACGGGAATTTACCCTTTCATGTGGACCTACTGGACTTGGGCAAGCAAATATAGTTGCCTAACTTTCTACCTTATCGTTGGTGAGATATTTCTCAACCTCCATTTTTTTTAGGACCAATGAAGCATGTGAAAGTAGCATAGTAAGGGCGAATGGTACAATGTTCTCCCTAGTATTAGAACCCCCTTGTCATGGCTTCCCGGTGGAGAGGATGACCCAACATCCCTCTTGCGTGCAATAAGGACTCATAGCCTTGGCCTCCTAAACCTAGTATGTGTTCTTTGCTTATAACGAACTATGGCTTCATTAAGCTCAGGACCAAATATCCTAATCATTCTTGTGGGTGACCTAGGTATAAGAATATCAATCTTTGCTTGAATATTATCCTCGTGGATAAGGATATTGTTTAATATCCTCCCTGAAATGGAGTCCTCTATAAGTAGCTCTCTCCCTCAGGGGCAATCCCCATTTTATGATTCGTACCAGCTTACAAATAGGTTAAAATTCCAAACGGAAGGATGGGGAAGTTCAATGATCTAATATTTGCGAAATTATTGGGAGCCTCAGAATAAAAGACTTGAACAATAAATTTAAACATGTTACTTTTGAAAGAGTTCAGGAGACATACCTTATAGAAAGAAAATGACGAATTTTGAGAAGCTTATGATTTTCGTAAACATCGTTGAATTTGTTTTTTCAAATGTCTAATAATTTTTAAAATGGTGGTTGTTTGAAAGTTTGTGGAAAATAAAAAATAGTGCCTAGTGACTCCTTTATAGATTATTGCGATGGTGATATAAATCACGATCCAACGAGTCAAAAATTATCTCTTCTCTTGTCAGACACATTAAGGCCACAAGCCTATAAATCATCATTACAAGCTAATGGTAGCTATTAATGATGTAATGGTCTAGATTCTGATACTTATCCATCGTATATTGAGAAATGGACTATTTGTGTTTTAAAATTCATCTATAATTTGAAATCCTGGAGGAATGGAAGTCATTTGATGAAAAGATTTTTTAGCTAACTCCTTAAACGTGACTTTCCAATCTAGGTATTCAATGACGAAGGCCCTTCAGCCTTGATTTTCTTGAGACTCACCTCCCCTCTCTACCTTACTCTACTTATAGAGCATTTATGATTATTTTTTCCCTAACACACCCTCAGGACACAATGACGGAATACGACAACATTAGGAAATTTGTCGCTCTGCTTGGCCTTGTCCGAACTACTCTCAACCCGAACTATACCCCACGATTCTCACTTGAGTACACATGATTTATCCTCTATCACCGTCTTAGAACTATGACTCATAAGTCTTATCCCATCATTATTCACCTTGCTCAGGTCATAAGGCCCTCCGCCTTATAGGCAATTCATCTTCAATACGCGGTACATTTAATATCCTATGTGAAATTAAATACAATCACCACCTTCAAAGTTCGAACAATGTGATATATACATATAACTTTAAACTAACCAACGATCATCACTCAGCAAATCCCGAGGGCTCCTTAACAACCCCAAAGGACACCTTGGCTATGACTAGGATCGTACTTGGTATTATGGTCATTCTTTAGCTCGGTATCCATTTTCTTAGGACCCTCCAGTCCTCATTTATAAAAAACTACATTCCCTCATTTACTCCTACTAATAGTATAGGCTAGTCATCGCAAGTCATATGAAATAAAGGCATTGAGGCTTTTGATCAATATTTGCACGTCTTAAACGCTGTAGCCCGCTTGCATGAATGAACCACCACTATCATCACACATATGCTTTTGCCAAACAACACATGATGGTTCTATTTTTGACACCACGTACCATTACCATCACGTATAAAGCACCAAATCCAAGGCAAACATCATAACATGCACTATTTGTAGAGAATGTACAAATTCGAGTTTTCCAATAGAGAAAATCATTGCAATACACTGGTTGTATCTAAATTCTTGTATTAAAAATAATTATAATAGACTTCATGGCACATGAACCTCCACCATGGAGGAACGTTGTTTCCCGCCCAATCAAGTAAAAAATCATCTTATGTATGTTAAAGTTTCTTTCCTTTAAAATTTATCTAATTGTTTCTCTTTACATGTTTTAATTTTATATTTTGAGTCTTGAAAAATATCAGTTCAACCTTTGTTGATTGCCTAAAATTATATCCCGCATCGATTGCATAACGGTCTTTGAATAAATACCAATATAAAATCACCTAAATATACAAGTTTTGTAACAAAATATAAGTATGTATACCATTATACATAGTGTAATCACGCTCTAAATTTCATAGTGTAAAATTTATAAAAAAAAATAGTGGCTTATAGGAATATATAGTGTAATAAATTGTTATTTCATGGTGTGAAATTCATAAAATGATATTACACTTCCTTTGTGGATCTCATTCAAAAATATATGAAGTTAATGTCAAAAGGATTTACATTTTGAGAGATATTTAATTTTGAAATTTGTAAAAGAAAAATGTCGGGGTCAATGTGAAATTTATAATATATCCATCATTCGTGGATTCTCTTTTGATAGATATTATCAGAAGTTTTCTAAATATATAATCTTCATGTTAAACACTCATATGTTTCAGATATTTATTTTAAAATTTATGCACAAAAAGCCAAATTAAGTGATAATGGGAAAATATATTTTCACATTACAAAACCAAATTTTTTGACAAACTATATCAAGTGTATGCCTCACAAGTCCCAATGAGGAAGTTATAACCAATTATATCTTTATGAAATCCAAACTGCTCAAGTCTACTCTATATAGATTCTAATGTGTTAATTAAACTCAATTTACAAATATATTGGGTTTGGCATGGGCCAGCCCTACAAAAATTGGTACCTAAGGGATAACATGTTAGATAGGTCTTTGCTATTAATATTTTTTGTGGCATATAAATTAACTTCAAATGACAGTTCTCTTGTACCTGTGCTTTAAAGGGAGCATATTTTCACTTATATATATATATATATATATATATATCATCATTCTTGCCTTAATCCCATAATATGGGGTCGGCCACATTGATTCTCCTTTTCCATTCTAATTTATTACATGCAATATTATCATTCAAGTTTAATTCCTTAAGATCTTTTCTAATAATTTCCTCTGACGATAGCTTAGGGTGGGCCCTTTCTCTTTTACCCTCTATTTTAATAATCTTCCTCTTGTTATGGGTGCATATACTGGTCTAGGCAGCACACATTCGTATCACCTAAGTCTACTTTCTCTTAATTTATCGCTAATGGGAGTAGCTCTTAAGTTTTCTCTCACGTACTGATTTTTAACTTTATCCTTTCTAGCAATTTCTATTAGCCATCGAAGCATCCTCATCTCACTAACATCGAGACTTTGTTCATATTTTTTCTTTAAAGCCCAACACTCCGCTCCATATATATATATATATATGGAGAGGTTTAAAAGTGAACCTAAAAGATGAACATTTTAATGAACCTTAACAAAAAAATACACCTCAACAACCCATTAATATTAATTCCTATATTGTAATTGGTCAGCGCCGGCGGCAACGGATACGCGTGTTTTTTAATTCACGCACCTTACCCCCCACCCGCGTGTCTGTCGTCGCTGGCGCAAACCAATTACAACATAGGAATTAAAATTAATGGATTGTTAAGGTGCTTTTTGTTAAGGTTCATTAAAATATTCATCTTTTAGGTTCACTTTTGAACCTCTCCTATATATATATAATAAAAGATAAATGAAAAATAATAACAAAAACAACGAGAAAAAATTAAAATGTTAGGAAGTAAATATTATAACCTTTTATAAATTCTTTTATGCCAAGAATTATTTGAAAATGAGTTGTCTCTGAACTCCAACACAAAAGAATAATAGTACTTCTCAACAAAATCATTTATCTTCTATGAGAGATGAGTAATAAATTATGTGTGTGTGTGAGAGAGGGAGAAAGAGAGAGAAATGACAAAGCAATTTGCCTCTTTCAAGTTCTCTTTTATGTATCTATACTAGTTACACAAGTGAGGTTTAATTTTTTCTCTTTCCAAGACAAAGTAGTTTAGAAAAGTGAATAGTGTGGCCATACGGGCCGGATTCCTCCTGTGCGGGCCAACCCCGAAATCGGGACGATAGGGAAAACCTGGGGAAGTCTCCTTCTCTTCACCGCCATGCGCGTGCGGGTGATTCGAGGATATGAGGGTCCTCTTTTCGCCGCTCGCACTGGTGTCTTTGCAGGATGCTTTGGATATAAAATCGGTCATCATCAAAAGGGAATAACACGAAGGAATAGATTCGCCAACCTATTTTTCTCAAAATAGGCAAAAGAAATATAGTCGCCTCGAGAGAGCGGCATCAAAGTCATACTGATGCATACGAAACCAAGTGAATCGAGAGTCTGGGGACTAAGTTACGAAATGGAAAGGTGTTAAGCACCCATTTCGTCCTTTCGATCACTCATGACCTCTGTTAATATTTTTCTTTTCTCTAAAGTGTGATGTGTGTGTTGTAAATAATGGGAGAAGGGAATCATCCGACTCACGTCATGGGAAAGGTGAAGCGGAATCATCTGGATAAGTGTACCAAAAAATAACATAAACACATCATGCGAGTGTTCGTCGAATCACGGGTCGCTATAGAAAAATGAATGTGCACGTTAGATGAGACACAGATATATAGGAGTTCATGACTCGCGAATTAAATATAATATAGTATGAAAGCATAAAATGAAAAGATAGGACTTGAATCCTAGGATTGGCCCGGGAAGCCTACGTAACTCAAGGGGCATCAAAGTCCACGTAGTTCAACTCATAAAACCAAATTTAAGACTCCTATTTTAGTGTTTTTGAAGAAAATGTGTTCAAGTGCAAAAGTGTGATAAAATGAGGAAGTCTTACCATTGGAATTTACAAGTAAACCTTTTTTTATCTATTTGGATTTTTATGAAAATAAGTTATGTGAATACTAATAATAAAAATGAATATTAGTTAATGTGAGATAGTGAAGTAAGACTAAAAGATTCCAAAATGGGAATGAAATGAGTAAATAATGTTAAATGAATATACTATAAAATAGTAGGAATAGACCTCCTAGAAGAGCTTTGTTACTGAATTTTGAAGGTATGTAGGCTGATTTTGTAGTGGTAAAAAGGTAGTAAACTAGGGTAAGACAAGTGATTAAAGGTGGTACGGAAGTGAAGTAAGAGAAATAAAGAGAATGTAGGAATATAGGGTTTGGGGGGAATGACGGTGCTCTGATTTCTAGAGAATGATTCTGATTGCTGAAAGGGGCGTCCTAGAAGTGAGGTCACATGCACTTTAAATAGTGTCATTTTAGGGTTGGGGGTGACAATCGGCATGTCCCTTGACCTACCTATCGGCATAGTTCCTGCCCTACCGAATAAGGGAAATGCACCTTGCCGATAGGCAGGGGGTCTGGGGTGCCTATAGGCAATCCGAAATAGACTTTCTTGAAAAATAGGCATAAAATTTAAACTGTAATTTTTCACGACCGAAACAGTTGGAAAAGGAATTTAGAGCCCTTTAATACTCCATTGAGCCACTCTCGGGTTCAAGAGTTAATCGAAGTCAAATGGGGCTCGGAAGCACTGGATGGTCTCTAAACGATGGGTTTTCGAAGTAAAAAGGGTCATTCGTGGGAAGCGTGAGGTCGATTCACACATGGAGCGGACTATTGGAAAGTGAGTTCAGAACCCTTAGAGATTTCTTTGAGATTTGACTGGTATGGAGAGCTGACCAAGGTTAAACAGGGCCCGAATGAGCCCGGTGGCATTTCAAAGTAAAAAAGGGTCGTTCGTGCGAACTGTGAGGACGTTTTGCACATGGCATGAGCCATTAAAAAGAGGATTCAGAGACTTTCAAGGTTTCATTGAGCTTTGACTATAGTTAAATGGATCCCGAAAGCGCTCTGTGGCCTCCAAATCAGTTCTCGAGGTAAAAAGGATTGTTCGTGTGAACCATAATGTCGATTCTCACATGGTACGGTTCGTTAGAAAGGGGATTCGGTGACCTTCAAGGTTTCATTGAGATTCTCTCAGTTTGGAGAGTTGATCAGAGTCAAATAAAGCCCGAAAGTGCTTGATGGCCTCTATATCAGTACTCAGAGTATGACCTAGGGTTTACAAAGGGAGGAGGAGTGTTAGGGATCTAAGGAGGTTCTTAGGGGGTACTAGGATGGGGTGTCTACAGAGACCTTCGACAGGCGATATTGGAATAAGCAGAGTTGGTCGAAAGATAGATACCTCATCGATGTTTAAGAGGGTGAATGAGGTTAATTCTGCGGACCTAAGGGATTGATGTGACTAATTCAGAGGGCCGAGATCAATTATGTGGACCTAAGATTGAAGCGACTGATTCAGAGGGTCGAGGTCGATTATACGAACCTAAAGATTGCGATGACTAATTCAGAGGGTTGAGGTTGATTATGTGGCGATCGATTCAGAAGATCGAGGTCGATTCTGATGACCTAAAGATTAAAATGATCGATTAAGAGGGATAAGGTTGATTATGCAGACCGAAGGATTGAGGTGACCAATTCAGCGGGTCAAGGTCGATTCTACAGACCTAAGATTGAGATAACTGATTCAGTGGGTTGAGGTCGATTCTGCGAACCTAAGATTGAGGTGACCAATTCAGCGGATCAAGGTCAATTTTATGGAGAAAAAGATTGAGATGACTAATTCAATTACTGAAAAAACTTGTTTACTAGATTAATAACAAAATGTTATAAGTTGAGTAAACTCCGAATAAACTTTTTGGACAAAAATCTTTTCGAATAACAACAGAAGATGTGTTCAAAATTGTTTTCTGAATATGTAGTCTAGATTTGGTAGTTGATTACCTAAGGTTTTAGAAATTAAAAACCATCTACTAAGTCCAATATGCAGTACCAATCACAATAGAAATTAAGAACATTCAAAGTAAAGAACACATGAATTTTAATGTGGTAAAACCCTTAATCATGGGAAATATCCACGATACCCTCTACGGCACAAAATAAAAATCCACTAAAATAAATAATCAAGTTACAACACTTAAACGAACATACAAAGATCCTAAATCTAATTTCAGAGTTATACCTACATGAGCTACTCCACTCCAAAGGTTTTCTGACTAGAACTGATATTTTCTTGTTGCTTCTTTGCCTTTTCCTTGACCTCCTTTTCTTTGAATTCTGATTCCAACAACTCTATCAAATTCCAAGTCTCTCAAACTTAACCATTGTGACTAAGTGTTCGTGTGTGAGAATGTGTATATGAGGTGTACTAAATGCAGATTTATGCAACTCACCCTCTCAAATTATTTATACAGACAAGTTTCTATGAATCAATAGTATCTATATAATATGCAAAGTCTAATTCAAATCATTTTGTCAAATAAGCCTTTTATCAAGATTAGATCTGAAAAACAACCTTGCTTTTAAAACTAGCCAAGGTCCTATATGTCTCGGTTTATTTTTGTACAACTTTATTTCACAAAATGTGAAATATGATTCAAGAGAAGCAAACGTCTTAAGGATTTGATTTAACCTTAAAGAAATAGAAGTTTATTTTTCAAAATCTTTTGAAACAGAATGGACCTAAAGTAAAAGATCCATAAAGAGAATAAAAAGTAATCTTGTGATATTCTCTTTTAGAAAATCTCAAGTTTCAACAATGAAACTCGATACTTTCTTAGAGATGAGTTCTGAGAGAAACTTAGACTTGAAGAGGTTTTTAAATATCGAACAAAACCAACACCAACCTCATAGAAACCCTAAAATGGATCTAACTCTCAAGGTTTAGGTTTCTGATGTATGAAACGTTCAAGGTTATGGTGTTTGGGTGAAGGGAAATCACTCAGGGGTGTGAGGATATGAAGATTAGGGTTTTTCTCTCTCTTTTCTATTTTCTTTTCCTCTCTCTTCTCCCTTCTCTCTTCTCTCTCTACTCTCTCTCTCAGGATGGATGAATGTCAAAAGTCGGAAATGGCTGAGACTGAGAGAGTTTTTATATTGGTTGTGGAAGGATCTCGAATGTCTTGGGCAATCCTATGGCTGAGATTGAGTTTGACTTATTGACTGCCAATCTAATGGTCTATTGGTTTAACAGGTAACACAGGGATTACAAATAAACACATGCAAGCCATTGATAAAGATCATCCAAGGGCTGAGATCAAATGCGCGGAATGTGTCTTGTAAAAAATATAAATTAACAAACTCAGGGGCCAACACGTGTCCGATGGAAACTGGCTACAAAATGCATGTTTTAAAATTAATTACAAACTCCCCGTTAAGTCTCTAGCACTTTGAGATCCTACCCAAGCTAACTTCTAATGAATTAAAACACTTTATAAAATAAAACTTTTAACCCCAACACTTTTAAAAACCAAATTTTAATAATTCCAAAAATTATTTAAAATGTTTTAAAAATGTTGTTAATGAATTAAATTGATTTAAAAATTAGTTAAAGTGTTTAAAAACGACATATGCTCATAGGAATAAAAAAATATGCAGTGTAAGTGTCCTATAGTGGTTAAAGGTACAATTAACTTCCCTTTAAGTTGATCTTGAGGCTTTCTTGGACTGGATATCTTCATTCATGCTTTAACCTTTGTGAGATGGAGCAACTCATAAAAACTAACCTTCTATGTCTTAATATCCAAACTAGTTGGAACTCCTATATATAGACTTAAGTAAGTCAAGATATAGTGTGTTATCAAAGACTTGAGGTCGATTCAAAGGACCTAAAGATTGAGGTGACCAATTCATCGAGTCAAGATAGATTTTGCGTACCTAAAGATTGAGATTATCGATTCAGAGGGTCGAGGTCGATTATGAGGACCTAAAGATTGATGTGACCGATTCAACAGGTCATGATCGATACTAGGAACCTAAATATTGAGATGACCGATTTAGCAGGTCGAGCTCGATTCTCTGAACCTAAAGATTGAGATGACCAATTCAGAGGGTCAAGATTGATTTTGAGGACCTAAAGATTGAGATAACCAATTTAAAGGGTCAAGGTCAATTCTGCAGACCTAATAAAGTGATCGATTCAGAGGGTCAAGGTCAATTCTGTGAACCTAAAGATTGAGATGACCGATTCAGATGGTCAAGGTCAATTTTACGGACCTAAAGATTGAAGTGATCGATTTAGAGGGTCGAGGTTGATTCTGCGAACCTAAAGATTGAGATGAACAATTCAGAGGGCCGAGGTCGATTCTGCAGACCTAAGGATGTTGTTTACAGGGAGTTTTTAAATTGTAGTTTCGCAGGGGGAAGGCGTAGAGTATTTTAGTATAGTCTCACCTTAGATTCTTGGTTCCGCTGGGGAGTACATTGATGAAAAGATTAAGTGCCGATGAACCTTCTTAGGATTTATAAGTGTTTGTAACCGGTATGGTGCTTCAAAATGATTTTTTCTCGGAGAAATGACGTTCTTAACTTAGCAGGGATTTTCAGTAATTTTTCCAAATTTTTTCAATAATTATTAGGCTTTTGGAATTTTTGTAATGAAATTTCAAGAGGACTACTAATAGGCAAGTCTAGTAGGTGCCTATCGACCTAGGGCACGGACTTCTGGGCTTTTCGAGGAAGGGGGAAGGTCACTACTGGTAGGCATGGGACTACCGATCGGTATACCTCTTAACCTCTTATAAAAAGAGGGCAACCCTCTTTATTTTTTCACATCTTCAAGTGATTGAATCTCTTACTTTATCTCTCTCCAAAATACATTTTTTAGTCTATTTCCTTTGCAAGATCTCAATAGCGAAAACTTTTGGCAACAACAACAACGAATATGTGACTGTAGATGATTAGGAGGGCATGGCATGGAATGGCAGGCTATGGGGCCGCTAGAATTAGGCAATGAAAACATGTACAATAGCTCTGAGTTAGTGACTAATGAGAGGATTCTGCTATGAGATCTTGCACCTTAACATTCGACGAGGATGAAGAACCCTAATGGCTATGTGAGTGTTTGTTCTTTTATTTTTTTACTTTTTTCTTTTCTTTCTTATTTTGGGGATAATGAAGGGTTTTCTTAATTTTTGCACAGGTTGACATAATCCCTTCGAGAATTTGGTCCCGGGGATGACTGGCATGAAGGAGGTTTCGAATCATCTTCCTGAGGCGATATAATGGATGGTAGAGTCTATCGAGTTCGGTACGTTAGCGGGGGCATTGGATGAAATGACACATTCTATGGAGGTGTTATGTGCGATGGGCGAGAGGTTGGGGGCCATGACCCAAACTTTCACTTGGGAGTTTAGGAGATGGAGATTACTCCCTTGGATGTCCAGCAGATGATAGGGTTGGATTGTACTGGTCAAGAAGGCATAGTGGACCAAACTTTGCGAGTTACGAGGTGGCAGCGCAGGCTACCTTGGGGGATATAGGATCGTGTTCGGGGGTTCTGTCTGGATATTCATTCTGAAGGAGACCTTATTATCTATGTGGATTGATGATATTGATGGACGACAAGTGAGGCAGGCAGCCCGTTTATTCATTTTACTTTTATTGGGGGGATGCGTGGTGGCGACGAGTGGCGATGTCGCCATTTGTGGTTTTTGTCATTTTTAGGATCATCTTGGACATCATTTGTATGATTGGGGGAAATTTACACTAGCCTCCATTTATGCTTCTTTGGATGCTTTTAGCTGGTGCTGTCGACAGACGTTTATAAGACCCACGTATCTCTTGGAGGTAATCTTTATGATTAATTTCCCTTTATTTTTCTTGTCGTCTTTCGTTTACTTCTTTATTTTGACTTTTGGCATTGCCTTCTGCAAAAGTGGTTTTATGAGGTGATAAGGCACAACGTGGGGTTGGTTACCTTGAAGGAATTGATCTAGAATAATTCTACAGGAAGTATAGGTGGAGGAAGTCGAAAAAGATTTCAAATCAATCCCTTTCTTTAAGGGATGTGCGGGAGGTGCTGAACGCCTTGATGGGCAACCAGGTTAGGATTTTGATCCTTGTCTGTTATTGAGTTTTTATAATATTTGCTTCTAGGTATACTACTAACTCTTTATTGAGAAAACAGGTGACCTTCTACTCGTGGGGTCTACCTTCGAAGGCCGCAAGGGCTACGAGCATGCATGCACAGATAAGGCGGCTGCTGGTGCTTGAGTTCAAGTACGTATGGTACCTTGGGGAGAGAGTGTGCAATGGATCATGGAGGGAGAGGTGGAGGTCCCACCATTGGCGCACCCTAAATACATGAGGGGGGTGAGGCAAATGACTGATGAGGCAACGACGACGGCGATGAAGAGAGAGCCCTATATGCATTACGCTGATACAATGGCAGGCTATAACTATCCAGACTTTGCAACCAGCTGGTCGATATCGTCATGCATATATGACATGGAGAAAATGCCTCCACCTGTGATTGAATCGGGGAGAGTTACCAGTGTACCGGTGGCTTCAGCCCATAGTACTGGAGAAGGCACGATAGTGGTAGTAAGGGAGGCTCTGATCCTTCATATATCCATTCTTCCTTATCATCTTCGGCTGAGTAGTGTGGGCGTGGTATTAGTGCCTCACCTCCCTAATTCAATGGTGGAAGGGTTGGCAGGTCTTTTCGAGGAGGCTCTTCGGAGTGAGGTATAATCATTTCTTTCCTTTTCATTTCCTTCTCTCCTTTCTTTTTAATGACTTGCTTGATTTTGATTCTTTGTCTCCTTTTTATTACAGACTGTCTGTATGTTGATAACCTAGCTGAGGGATATTAAAGATTGTATGGAATCGATGTCAACCTATGTGAGGAAGTCGTCCAGTTCCTTCTTGGTGCCACCGGCCACGTATGATGCGAGCTTCGATTCACGTCTGACGAGAGCTTCGATTCTAGGAGTTAGGGATTCACTGCTTGTCGTCGGGGCAAGCGTGTTTGCTGAGGTGGTTGAAGGTGAGGGTCTTGAGAGATTTTTTAGGGATTCAAATTGTATCCTAATGTATCTTTTTTCTTTTTCCTTTTTTGTACCTGTCAAGAAATCTAATGAATCCAAACAAAATATATATAAGAAATGCATTTTTTGGTGTATCTTGGTTTAATGACTTATTTTATATGGATTTTAATTTGCTGCTGGGGTTTTTCATTATTTTTCAAAGATAGATATAAAATGAAAAGGGGACTTGAATATTGATTTTTCACAAGTGAAAGAAAAAAATTTATTTTAGAAATTATGTACAAAGGAGAAAATAAGAACTTTTTCACAAAGAAATAACTCGGAGATTTATTTTTTCAAAGCAAATGTTTATTTTAGAATTGATATGTATAAAAGAGGAAATAAGGATTTTTTTTCAATAGGGGTTTTTCCGATCAATATACCCCTTAGCTTGCCTATCAGCATAAGGATCAAGTCCAAATTACTCCCTTGGATTTGATTGCACTTTTTGCATACTCTGGGCATTTTTGGGGCAGGGAAACCGATGGCATTTGTTTTTTGTGAAATTTTTTAGTATAAAGGGGGTGGGGCTTTGGAAGTGTTTTCATCCCCATATTCCACTTTCTATTCTTTATAGTCCTCTTCTTCTCTGTTTTGCAAATGCTCTTCTTATGTTCGAGTTTTTTTTTCTTACCTTGAAAGTTTAGTGGCGATATGCCTCTACAACGTCAACTATGAAGCCTTTGGTCTGTGCTAGGTCTCTTTATGGAGTGATCATCAAATAAACTAGAACCTTTTGGAAGCAACGGTACAATTTTGGTACCCGAAAGACCACGTTTTTCTGTTTGGCTTAGATGAGGTGTGTCCCACCTATGAGGAGTTCTTTACGATACTAGATGTCAGCCCCAGTGTAGTGGCAGCTATGCCGGATGTATCCCGTTATCCCCATATGACTTTGGCACAGTTGTTTCATATCTCCCCTTTAGCTTCCCAACCGTTGGTTCATGGAGGAAAATATCTTCCTCTCGACAGTCATGTATTCGAGGTGCGGGGGGGATTTTACTGATAATGGCTTTGTCAGCGTTGTGGCCTTGTGGTTGACTATCAGGCTTTTGTTGGTGACAGGCAATCTGATGATTGACCCTCAAATGGACACGATAGGACTATGGTTGTCCTACCATTCTAGTCCTGCTGCGGTAATATTAGCGGAGGCTCTGAAGTCCTACTGTTATAGTATTAGTAGAGGCTCTGAATGGCCTAAATGCCTATAAGGAAGGTCGGGCTGTCTTTTTACGGGGGGAGTCTTGTCATGTTGTTCATGTGGCTTTTTGAGAGATTGCACTTGAAGTTCTCTCCAGAGTACCCTCTGCCGGGAGTTCCCAATTTCTTTTATAGGCCTTTTTTCAGCTTTGGCCCGTCGATGGAGAGTTGGGTTAACTAGCTCGTGGAGCATGGGGCCCGATGCCTTTGCTGGTTTATACGGTGGTGGGGGAACTTACTATTTGTCTTGCAGTTGGGGGACTACCGGTATGTGCGATTAGTTGGTCTTCACCAGATTTCCTTTACTTTCCCTGGAGGCTTCTGCGCCAAGTAGGATGGGAGCTGATTGATCCTCCCCGCATAACTAACTTCTTTCCGGTGGAAGACTTGACTGAGTCCTTGAGGATGATACTATGGCCCTTATAGTAGCACCTCCACCGTCTACCTGTCCGTCATAATCTTTTGTGGAGGCTAGGTTTATATCCATAGATTATTTGAAGTGGTTATAAAGATGATAGGTTGAGAAGATTTTGGTGGAGGAGACTGGGAAAAGACGGCTTGTCGTGTTCAACACCTTGGAAGAGGGTGTCGTGATTTCATCAAAGTTCATTAAGTCCTAACGTCGCATGGAGCGCATCCGGAGAAATAATCAGGAGTGGGATACCTAGGGACAGGTAATGATAATGAGACGGGCCCATCTGGTATTTGAGGACAAAGTTTTGAGAAGTTGGTGTACGTTTATATTTATTGGAATTTGTTTTTAGTTTTAGGTAGGTGTTTTGGTTTCGGGTAGGTTTTTGGGTCTTTTATGAAGCCGGTTAATGGTAGGCATTTGTGTATTGTGTGGAGGGTCAGGAAGGAAGTCGTTTGTTTAACTCTCGCCACTGATATTTCATGTAATAACCATATTCTTGATTAAAATAAAAATGACTTTGACATATTTTATTATGTATTTTGATGAATCTTGTATTTGAAATGTATATACCAAACACTAGGGCATACATAATCCATTTTTTTATTTAAATGACGAGAGAGACCATCATTCTCAAGGGAAGAAAAGAATAGCATTTTGTGAGAAAGAAAGGACCGCATCCATGTGTGTTTTATGGGTTGTGATACCTACGTCCCTCTGTGGGTTTTTAAATTTGTGAGCTTCTTTTTAAAAGGGGTGAATTGAGAGGACCAGGTCCCACGTAGTTCTGAATAGCGGAAATAAAGAGTTTTTTTTTAAATAGAAGGGGGTGAGAAGATTCGTAGCACAACGAGAGTGTGGATTAAGGGTAAAACTTTTTTAGACAGCCCAAGTTGATTGGTTGCTCCATTTCTTCTCCGTCGAGATCCGTGAGCATAGCGATGCCACCTGACGGGATTTTCTTCACAATGTAAGGGACACTCCAATTAGGTTTGAACTTTCCTCTTAGATCCCAAATGGGTTCTACATTTTTTTAAGGGAAAGATCTCCTTCTTGGATACAACGATCCTTGACTATCCTGCTCGCATGATCACGCGTTCTAACGATGGTACCCTTGTATATGGTATAGAGCTTTTAATCTATTTTCATCTAGGAGCGAGAGTTCGTCATAGCGGCTTTGATCTCATTCTTCCTCACTAACCTTGCTTTTGAGCATAACTTGTAGAGAAGGAACTTGTCATTTAACGGGTGGCACCCCCTCCATGCCGTGTACAAGAGAATAGAGGGTATACCCAGTGGGTGTCCTAATGGAGGTACGGTATCCCCAAAGGGCATATGGGATCTGGTCGGCCCCGTTTCTGTAGTTTTTTGTCATCTTACTCATGATGGTCCTCAGGCTCTTATTGGCAACTTCGACAACACCATTGGTTTGGGACCGATAGGTAGAATACTTGTGTCTTTAAATTCCACACTCGTTGACTAATTCGGTGACCTCATCCTCGAAGTGGACTCCATTTTATGATACCAACTCATGGGGAACTCTGTAATGGCAGATGATATTCTTTCTTATGAACTTGTCTACTTTCCTCGCATTTACTATCACATATGACTCGACTTTAACCCATTTTATGAATTAGTCAATAGCGACCAGGATCAATTCGTGTCGGTTTGAAGCTTTAGGAGTAACCTTCCATGTGATGTCTATACCCCAGGTAGAGAAAGTTCAGGGAGAGGTCACGTTGTATAATTCTAGGGGAGGCAAGTGCTGAAGGTTGGCAAAATTTTAGCATTTGAAGCATCTCCGAACATAAGTAGTACAGTCTTGGACCACGGTGGTCTAGGGGTACCCTTAACGGGATTTTCTTTGCAAGCATGTGACCATTTATGTGGGGCCCGCATTCCTCATTGTTGATTTTTTTCATCATTTCTTCAATTATATCCCCTACTATGCAATGCAAATGGGTTCCATTAAAGTTTCTCTTGAAAATCTCTTTATCACAGATGACGTACTATGCGACCTATTTGTGACGGGTCGTGTGGTCTTTCTTATTCGCGTCTCGGGGATACTTTCCATGTTTGATGAGGGAACAAATTCCATAATACCATAATCCCGTCATGTTCGGATCTTTTTTTATTACGAGCTCGATGTGGTAGCAGTAGGTGGGTGCAGATTATTTCTGAACTAGGAAAGGGGCCATTGTTATTCCCTCAGGCGTGTTGACCATGGAAGCCAAGGTTGATAATGCGTCAGCTAGGCTATTCTTTGAGCATGGGAGGTAATGAAAGGTAACATCTTTGAATTAGGAGGAAATCTCTTCTAGATGGGCGTGGAAGGGTAGGAGATTTTCATCTTTGACTTTCCATTTCCTGCGAATTTATTCGACAATGAGGGCAGAGTCTCCATAGACGTCCATGTGCTTAATTCCTTTCTCGAGGTGATTCTGAGCACTACGGTGCATGCCTCGTATTCTGTCATATTGTTAGTGCAAGTTAAATCCATCTTAATGGCAATAATGGTGTGAGATTCATTAGGAGCGATTAAGAGTATCCAAATACCATACTCTTTTTTACAGGGAGCTCCGTCAAATAACATCTGCCACCTGAGGTTCCTGAGAGGTGCAGAGGATGTCTTCGTCTAGGAATTCAGAGAACCAAACTTTTGTCCTTCCATGGCATGGTCGATAAGATTATCGGAGATTTCCCTCCCCTTAGTAAATTTATGTGTGACGTACACAATATCGAACTCGATTAGTAACATTAGCCATCGAGACATTCGTCTAGATAAAGCGGGTTTCTCTAGCAATTATTTTATGGGATCCATTCAGAATACTAGTCTGATGGGGAATGCCAGCATGTAGTGTCGCAGTTTTTGCGTGACCTAGACCAAAGCGATACATGCATTCTCCAAGTAAGTGTAGTTAACTTCATACTCAACCAGCTTTTGACTAGCATAGTATATTGCTTTCTCCTTACGATATTCCTTAATATTGGGCTAGAAAATCCCCTGATGCAATATTCGTAACAGTCAAGTATACGAGAAGGGGGAGGCCTAGATATGGAGGCATGAGCATCAGAGGTCGGGTGAGGTATCGTTCGATCTGATCAAAGGCTTCCTGGCACGGATCGTTCCAAAACTTATTTGAGTTCTTTCGGACAAGTTTGAAAATGGGTTTGCAAATAGAGGCCAGTTGGCTGATGAATCGACTGATATATTATAGCTTACCCAAGAATCCCTGCACTTCTTTCTCTGTCCGGGGTGGTGGCATCTCGAGTAAGGATTTTAGTTTGGCAGGGTCTGCTTCAATCCCTTTCTCACTGACCATAAACCCAAGAAGTTTCATTTTAGTGATTCCAAAAACACATTTATGTGGGTTGAGTCGCATTTGGTACTGTCGCAATAGCTCGAATAATTTCCTCAGGGAAGGAATGTGACCTTCCCAGGTCTTAGAATTTATGATTATGTCGTCGACATAGACTTTGACTTATTTATGGATGAGGTCGTGGAGGATTGTTATGGCGACCCTCTGGTAGGTAGCTCTAATATTCTTGAGCCCAAAGTACATGATTGTGCAGCAGAATGTTCCCCATGGGGTGATGATGGTGGTTTTCTCCTAGTGGTCGTGATGGATTTTAATCTAGTTGTAACGGGAAAAACCATCGACAAATGACTTGAGAGCGTAAATGGCTATGTTATTTATGATCATGTCAATATTAGGTAGATGGTAATCATCCTTCGGAGATACCTTGTTCAGATCTCGATAGTCAATGCACATGCTAGCTTTCCCTTTCAATTTCAGGATGAGAACGATGTTTGCAAGCCATGTTGGGTATTTAACTACACGAATGAAGCCTACGTTCAACTGTTTCACCATTTCTTATTTGACCTTGAGGCACCAGTATTTTCGGAGCTTCCTCAGCTTCTGCTTAATGGGCTTTCTCTCTGGGAATGTGGGAATCTCATGCTGATCTATCTCTGTATCAATGTCGGGCATGTTGTAGTAGAACCTTGAAAAAACGTCCAAGAACTCTTTCAGAATCTCTTCGAATTGCTCCCGCTCATGCTCATTGAGGGTGGATCCTATCCTAATCTCGTGTGGATGAGTACTAAAATTGAGATTAATAACAACAGTTTCATCATCATTAATTTGAATGCGGTTATGTTGTTTATTAGTTTCCTTGTTAAGATCTGTTAAGAATTGTTCATTTACTAAGGCATCGCCATCAAAAGTTTCATCTGAATCAAGGAAATTGATGTAAGGCACAACAAGATAATCAAAATCCCCGTTCATTTCATTTTCAATAATAACAACATTTAGAACCTAATCAAAAAAGGTCTCGTTTATAATGATATCAGAAACATGAGAAATAGTAAGAGGCTCAGGGATCTCTTGAAGAGAGTGGATAGTAAGGTTTATATTAGCTTGATCAGGTTAGACTGGAATGGGATTCCATTTAAGGAGAGGTACTTTAGTAGTGGCGATATATATGAATGGATCACACAGCGTGGCCTCTTGGTAAATCATGCAAAGATTCAGCCCCAGTGTGTGCAGGTTGAATAACCTCTCGGTGTCGCTGTTGTGACACCCCACCAATTCTAATCTATATATTCTTAACATAATTCAATATGATAAACCTCTAGCCCACATATACTACTGGTATTTTAATTTAATTTGCTTATCACATAGCTATCACATAAGCAATAACATAGTATTTCTTAATTATACTCATACCGTTACATAATCAACGTAATTGTACACTATTTATAATATATTGTTCACACATTCATTGAGTACACATATACATATAACACTCTTTTATACTCATATATGCATAACATCCTTGAGTTGTCCTCCCGAATTCATTCCCTAGTATGCAATCAGGCTCTAGGTACATCATGTACCACTCCTAGGCCACCCGGTTGGAATCTCACCACTTATCCCAAATCATAAACACATGTTGTAGGTGGTCATAGATATACATTAGTGGGTCAAAACCATATCACATTACCCCAACCGAACTTGAAACTCACCTACAGTGGTCATGCAACAGTCCTATGACCTGGGAAAATGACCCAACACCTGTTGGTCAACGTCAGGATAAACCGCCCACTACGCACAACCTCCAACGATAACATAACAAACGTAGGTATGTTCACACACACACACGCACACACACACACACACACACACAAATATATATATATATATATATATATATATATATATATATATATATATATATATATATATATATATATATATATATTGTGGCTAACGTGCATAATGTCTCTCATAGCACTAGCCCACAAATCTCGAGTCAATCTCGACTTCTCGATTTTTATCAGGTATTCACTTACTTATGATTAATTATCTAACTTCATTTTTATGGAAAACATGTTATTCTACCTAAGAACTTATCATAATCCCTCCCAAAATCCAATTCCCAATTTCCCAATTATTACCCGTGTATGATCACCCTATGGTACCCGAAACTTCTTACCCAAAAATCACTGTCGGTTAACCTAAGGTACTTCCTGCATTTCCTCTATATTTCTAGAAGTCAAATTCCATCTTTCGAACTCCATAAACCATGTCGAACCCTAAACGGTCCACGAAAAACAACAAAAGGCAAAGGAGACTGGCTAGCCAAACTGAACTGGTTCGCTGGTTGGACCGAATCGATTCGGTGAGCGAACTAGCTCGCTTTGCCCCAGTTCAATTTGTTGGGCTTCCATGAAGAACTTAAGATGGGATTTTCCCTTTCAATACTAGGAGTTATAACCTTTATGTAAACCCAAAATATGATTACTAAACCAATTGAAAACCTAAATTAGCAAGTTTCTACGTACGATTTATCCCGAATAACATCTAATTCATGAGGTTACCCAATTTACATAAAGATTCATGCATGTTTAAAACCCTAATTCAAGATTCAATATTTTATCTCTTAAATCAATCAAGAACTCGTCTTTTTCATTCTAATCATATCAGATCTATTATATTATTATTATAAGATTCATATTCGATGATTTCTTTAATTAAAATCCTGTTTTACATGGTTCTCTCGACCCCAAAATTGTGTTCTTCCTACACTAATTTTTACATGAATATTTGAAACTACAAAAAATATTAAAGAAAGTTAAATACTTGCCTTGAGAGTGATGATTTTTTTATATTCTCTCCTTGAGTTCCTCTCTTGGAAATAATCTTTCACCCGAATCCCTTTTTCTTCATTTTTCTCATTTTTATTCTTCTCTTTTCTCTAAAAACCCTAGCCTCTTGAATAATTGGATAGATGCCCCTTCTATCCACCTCACCTAAATATAAACCTAAACACTCCAAATCCTGAAATTAAGTCAGCTCTTTTATGTAAAATGAACCGAGTACCCTTATATGGGTCCTGTTTAGCCTGAAAAGCCCCCGAAACCCAATTATAACCCTCAGGTACTTATTTCTAACTATTTTGACCCATTTCGGACCATTGGCGCACTTAAAATTACAATCTAAGTTATATAACATTAATATCCATCTCATACCCGGCATGACTCTTTTCGCGTGTCCTGAATGAGATATCGTTAAACTCGCTGCTATTACTTACTTACGACGTAACATAATTTAACATCTTCTCATTTACTTATCACACACGTAAATATAATTATACATAAATTTTGATTCTTTTAATCGCCAATTAATATTTATTTAAGTTACTTTATTTTTCGATTTAATTAAGTTACGTGCACACGTGTAATTTAAAATGCTTTAAAAATACGGGGTGTTACATACTTCCCCCCAACAACGGAATTTCATCCTCAAAACTCATACATACATGGTATGAAGAGCTCCGGATGATTTTTCTTCATGTCATCCTCATGCTCCCAAATCGGCTTATGGCAACGTTGTGGTGCCCCCACTGTATTCGCACTAACGGTACCATATTGACCAAAGACCTACTCGCTACGGCCCAACATGGCGGAAAGTATATCCTCATAAGAATGTTCATCTTTAAGATGATCTCCTCTAACGTTATACGATGATAAACCACATCATCCCTGAGCTACCTCCTTGATGACGACACACGAAACGCATCAAGAGCCTTCTGTAATATTCCAGTAAGACGAGCCTAAAAACCACCTGCCCTACCCTCTAATACTATGGGAACTCTCCACATACCTAAGCACCAAATTCCCTTCTTTTTAAATTGCATAATTTCCTTCACGGTAGATATCCATCATAACTCCTAAACACTCGCGTCAAACTTCAAAAATCTTCGGTTACTACCCTTAAAAGTCCAGAATATACATTCTCAGGATATCCTCCAACATCTTAGACATTTTTCCCGTCTTCTCCTCAATTTGCGGGTGATACGCCTTACTCAAATGCAATTATGTTCCCATATCCTCCTCGAAACTTTACCAGAAGTGGGACACAAAGATCTTATCTTTATGCAAAATAATGTGAGTTAGCACCTCGTGCTGGCTCACTCTCTTTCTACAATGAAATATTGGGTACATTGTCTTATCGTGTATGTAGACACACCATTCTAACACCCCTTAACCTCTTCGTAGGTCCCTAGAACCTCCCCTCATCGCTACAAACTTAAGTCATACCCCGGGTACTGACCTAGAGGCCATCGGGCACTCCCAGACACCATTTGACCCAAATTCAAACTCTTTAGCTCGACCGAGACTGAATGAATTTCCAAAGGACACTAAAACCCCTTTCTAACGGTCCATCGCGTGCACAATTCTAACTTACGGTGTGGACGAATGACCCGTTTTCCCCCGAAACTTGATTAGGAGACCACCGGACGCTCCCAGGCTCCATTTGACCAAAGTCAACTCTTCATCTCGACCGAGACTGAATGAATCTTCATAGGGCACTGAAACCCCTTTCCAACGTTCCACCCCGTGCACGATTCTGACTTATGGTATGGACGAACGATCCATTTTACTCTAGAAGGTCACCGGACGCTTCCAGGTCTCGATTGACTGAAGTCAACTTCCCAAATCAAGTCAAACTCATTGGAATGTGGAAGTACATCTCCTAAACTTTCCAATGATCCACCCCATGCATGATTCTTACTTACCATGTGAACGAACGATCCATTTGCGTCCGATGATCCCCCGTTCAAAGGGCCCACGAACGCTTTCGAGCTATATTTGACCCAAAGTCAACTCCCGGAACCGGGTGCAGTCCAAATACTTTTGAAGGTCTCTAAAGTACCTTTCTAATGGTTCACCCCGTGCGCGATTCGGATCAACGGGTTTCTCTCTACGGTCAGTTTTTTGAAGGAACCTGAAAGAGACTGCCAAACGACATGCTCCAAACCCTGCCTATCAGCAATGTGCCTAAACACACCTACCGATTGGCAGGACCAGGACTATGCCGATCGCCAATGCCCTCGGCCTATAAAAGGGAGGGCCTGGCCTCATTGCAAAGACACAAGATCTGAAATCCATCACTCTCACCAAGCTCAGAAAACCCCTCTCTAAGTCAGTGTGATTTCCACATCAAAATCCCTTTCCAACCTTCACCTTTCATTATATTTTTCATCAAACTTGGTGAATTAAGTACCCTCCATCATCACCCAAGTTCAAGGGCTTCTCTCCAACATCCAAGACCCAGATCAAGATCTTCAAGAATGTCTAATTTTCTCAACTCTCTCTTCAAATTCTCCTAAATTCGCATTAACTTGTTTTATTACTTAACACTTTTATTCTCTCCTACTCACATATCCTAATATACTTTTTATTTAATATTATTGCACATCTATTATTTTTAAATAAATAAAACCCAAAAAAAATAAGAAAAAGAGGGTTTGCTCATAAATTCCAAACGGGAATCCTCATTCTTTTCTCACACTTTTATTATAACTAAAACACTTTTTTTACACGCACACACACGTATAAGATAAGTCCCCGGTTGGATTTATGAGATAAATCCCACCCCTCATTTTGCATACGAACTACGTGGACTTTGATGCCTCTATAGGCGTCTCGGGGTAAAACCCGAGACTCGAGTCCTATTCTTACTTTTCTCCCATTTTCTATTTTTATATATTCTTTAACTTAATTCTCCTAAAATCTATATATTTACATATACATATATTTGTTATTAGTTGTGTATTATTCTACATGCGTTATCCTTCCATTATAACGATCAACGCAAGGATAACCACGTAAATCATATTTTCTAATATTACTTTTAGGAACATTCCTATGGATGACTCGCTTTATCTCTTCCATGATACAAGTCGATGATTCCTATCTACACTACATATACACATACACACATATCACGGGGAAATAAAGGAAAATAACAATAATCCATGAGAGACAGTAAGGGCAGAATGGGGGCCTAACACCTTTCCATTTCGTAACTTAGCCTCCGGACCCTTTTTGAATCATTTTGGTTTCGTATGTATCAACATGTATTTGGATGTTGTCCTTCGGGATGGCTCCCTTTTCTTTTTTCCATTTTAAGTAAAATAGACTGGCGACTCCATCTCTCGACATTTTTCACCTCATCACCGACGCCGATCGAAGCGCTCCTAAGAGGGATGCGCGGGACCAAGATCCTCTAGAGATGAAGACACCCCCTCTTCTTCATCCCTCCTTCCACGAGGATCGGGGATGGCCACAGTGGCAACTCCGCTGGGGACACTTATTTTGAGGTCTAGACTTTATTTACATGGGTGTTATATTTGCTTATATTTTCCTATATTTTTCATGCCCCCTTTACTATTCATGTGTGCCTCATGCTTATGCTTCTATTCACACACTTATAGAAGATTCTCCATGTACACTTCGCACCACGTGCACCTAAGATCACATATATCCACATGTTTCACGCATTACCCATCCATACTTGGTATACCATTGGTACTTGTACTTTTCTCCCTATTGGGCATGATTAAGAAAGATACTCTCATCATAAGATACTAATAAGAGAAACATGCATGATTCACACGACATCACCAAAGAGCATTGTTATTGACCAAATTTTGTTCGGTAACTGGAGGGTCACTTCGTGATGGGCACTGGTCCGGCAGGGCGCAGTTATCCTAAGCAATATGACTCTCACCTTCCATTGGCGAAGTACCTTCGACGTATATCGAACGGTTCCCCCGCATTGTACCGCTTGATTGGAGTCATGACGGGATGTATATCACAGGGAACTCATCCATGTACACCGAGTATATTGAATTCGCTCTCACACATACCGTCCCCATAAGGTATATAGTGAGGAAATTCACGTACACTCAGGTATATCAAATGGTTTTTCCACACGTGTCGATTGCCCTCAAAAGCAAGACATATATCGTGAAAGCCACGCCAAAGGGGGTAACCCTTTTCGATTCACCCAACCAACTGCATACCCACATATAGGTGTCAAGCCGGTTTTAACCTGAAACTCTGCCGAAATTTTGGGTCGGCCTGCCGTCCAAAATTTTGCGCATTTTTAAAATGGGACCTTGCCCGTGAGCCTGGTTACAAGCCCAACCATAGCTTTTCATATGTTACAAACCCAACTTTTCCAGGCTTGGATCCCGTGCGGCATTTCATTTTTGCATTTAGGAAAATTTAATACAAGTGAGAACATAATAATAATAATAATCATGCTGAGACCCGTCTCCCAAAAATATTTCTCCCTTTTTTATCAAAAATTCAAAAACATTTCTCTTTTCTTTATCAAAAATCCAAAAATATTTCTACCTTCTTTATCAAAAATCCAAAAACGTCTCTCTTTTCTTTATCAAAAATCCAAAAATATTTCTCATTTCTTTATCTAAAATCCAAAAATATTTCTCCTTTCTTTATCAAAAATCCAAAAATATTCTTGTCTTTCAAATCTCAGAAAGAAAAAATATCAAAAATATTTTTGTTCTTTATCTCAAAAATAAATCCCATTTTACGCCTTCTTAGGTCGATCGCATGTCCATGGCCTGGCTCTTTATTAGCTTCGGTCTTCAGTCAAATCACCCCGAAGTTCCATTCATTCCCCTGCTACTTCTTTCGAGTTCAGTATCCATCCACTTTCCATGGAGAACACAGATCAAGTACCAGTTGTGCAGCCAGATCTGACGGCAGTCTTTACTCAGCTCGTATCCAAGATTGGCAACCTCCAGACTGAGGTCTGAGAGATGCAACGAAACCAGGCTCTTGTTCCTCAAGAGACTGAGGCCCTATTCCCTTGTGCTATGGGTCACCCAATCCAATCTGGGTTCCCGAAGAATATCAGCACGCTCCAAATGCCCCTCCTGCCAATAGGTCGTCGCATGCCCAGCTTCCTATGTTGAACCTTGCGCAGCATGGGGTTAACTTGCCTATAATCATTAATCCAAAAGAGGAAGAGTTTAACAAGCTCAAAGAAGATCTCAAGATGATAACTAAGAAGTTCGACCAAGTCAGAATCTCTAGGAATTACATAGACTACCTCCACATGCCTCCTTATCCTAAGGCAAGGTTACCCGAGAAGTTCAAGATGCCAAATATCGAGAAATTTAGAGGAAGTGGACCCCCGATTGTTCATCTTCGCAGTTATCATCGTTCCATGACTCTCCTAGGGGATTCTGAAGAAGTGATGACCCAACTATTTTAACAAACTTTGAAGGATAGCTCCCTCCGATGGTTTTTATCTCTCGAGGACTCCAGAATCTGTAGCTGGGAGGATGTAGCTCGTGAATTCATGTCGCAGTACAAATATAACAAAGAGCTTGAGGTCACCCGCCGTGATTTAGAGCTGCTCAAATAGAACTCTGGGGAATCAGTCAATAACTTCATAGCCCGCTGGAGGGAAAAGGCAGACACCATGACCAATCGGCCATCCGAGGAAGAACAAGTCAACATAGTAAAGAAGAACTTCTTGCTCCATATCCGAGTAATAATAGGAGGGAAATAATATCCCCACTTTTGAGCTATCAGAGGAAAAGGAGTAGAAATAGAGTAGGCTCTTACTAAAATAGAAGTTGGACCAAAGAAAGTGTCCAGACAGTTCACCCCTAGAAAATACGATAAGCCCACCACTGCTACAGACTCAACCATCAACAACTTCTCTCAACCAACCACCTCGTGGGCACCAGAAAGCCGCCCAGTCCCAGTCCGAAAGGAATAAACTGAGCTTCATGATCCCTTCTCCAAAGTTTATCAGGCCCTGTTAAACCGAAACTTAGATCCCCGTCCACTACCAAATTCACTTCCAAGAAACTTCAAGGCAGATGCCCATTGCGCCTTTCACCAAACTGCTGGCCATACCACCGACCATTGCTTCCACCTTCGAAACATAATCCAAGGTCTAATTGACCGAGGTACCATTACCCCATCAGCTAATCCTAAGCCAAACACTACTCACAATCCACTCCCAAATCATGCCAATGTTATCTTCCCAGAAGAAAAGCCATAATTTGATCCCTCAACTCAAATCATACCCATACACTCTCTCAAACCTCTCGAAGCTTGCCTATATTTCCTCCTACACCCTGTTAACCTCGCTGATCAGGCATTGTCACTCCTCACCAGAGCATGCATCGTTGTCCGTACCCGTTCTGAAAATGGAAGTATAAAATTATCAAAAGTATTAAACCAACTCCTAGAGTTCGGGCTGAAATTTCCCTCGCAGATGATCATTGATTACCAGAGGTTCAGTACACTATTCTTAGAAGCATGGAAATGGGCTCAAGAGTCGGACAGTTGGGTAGTACCAACCGATGAAGTCAACCTAGATGATGTTGTCCAGATCATGGCAGAATTATTCAGGCAAACCAACAATATTTGCAGTATGACCGAGTTACTTGATACTCTGAAGCTACAAGGGCGTCTGGCCCCTTCACCCTAACATCTCCTTGTAGAATGGGAGGACCTGTACGAAGAAGCCATTGAAGTTATGGAATGCATTGAGTTTACATGGGAAGACAAAAATTGTTTCCACCTGATGGGGGGAAGAATTTGAATATTCAAATGGAGAGCGAGCTTTCGATAAAACTAGATCGGTAGATGACATGTGTGGGATGATATCATTTGAAGAACTCCTTGGAGAAATAAACAAAGTGGCAGAACAACCCGAGATCGACGAAGAAACAGGGTTCATATTCTTCCCTTCTTCAGTAAATCACATGACTAGATCAGGGAGGCATTACCAGATCCCAATATCACTACTAACCAATGACAAAGGGAAGGGAATTAAAAACCTTCCTATGCCACAAATGACCCTCGAGGAAAGCAAGATCCTCGATTAACTGAAGAAAACTCAAGATAATATCACTCTATGGGGACTTTTCATGTCTTTCCAGTTGCACACAAATGCTTTGATAAAATTACTCACTGAACCCACAGTTCCTCCTTATACCACACTAGAAGAGGCGGTAAATTTAGTCGGATCCATGACCTCTACCCGAATGCTATCCTTTTTTGAAAAAGAAATCCTCAGAATTGGGCCAAACCACAATCATGCACTCAACATCTCCGTTGAAGTTATGGGGAAGATCTTATCACTCTCTCTTGTCGATAATGGGTCTGCCTTGAATGTCTGGCCATTAAGAACCTTCAAATACTTAGGACTGAAGGAAAATAACCTCGCTCCAACCTCTGTTGATGTACGTGCCTACGATAATACTCGTCAAGAATTGATGGGGTCCATAAAACTTGTAATAGGGGTTGGCCCTATAAACCCAGTCGTTGAATTCCAAGTTATTGACATCCTATCTTGTTTGAACCTATTTCTCGGATAACCTTGGCTCCACAGTATCAAGAGTGTGTCTTCCTCGCTCCATTAAAAATTAAAATTCTTCACCGACGGACGAGTCATCACCATTTTGTGTGACGACGACAATGCCGAGGGTGCAAGCACCAGCAATCCAATCCTTGAGATACAGCACGGGTCAAATGATATGCTCCTATCAGGATTCAGAGTTGAACCACTTTTACTCCCGGCAGGGGACGATTTCAAAGAAAGGGTTTGTTCAAAATAGGACCATCATGGCAACGTCAATGTGATTCAGATGTTCAGAAACATGCACTTCATGCCCGGACTGGGGCTAAAACAAAGATAGCAATGGATACTTGAACCCATTGTGCTGAAAAAATCTTTCCCTTCTTGTGGTTTGGGGTATCAACCATCAGAACAAGAGCTCAGAATGATCCGCCAGTCTCGACCAAAGAGAAGACTAAACTGCATCCAGACTATCCCAGGTGACTCCTTGAATGGATGATTCATTAAAGTGGGCGAAGACTTCCCCTTTTATGGATTTTCGAAACCCGGTGATGACCATATAGACAAGAAGATTAAGCCTGGAATGGAGATCTTTTTCCAAGACACAACTACCTATGGGCCGAAAGTTCCCAACACCATGTACAATCGCTCATCATAGATATCGAAGATTCTAAGGGAAGTGACTCCGAATATTCCTTCAACTTACAGACACTGGAGCTGACACTCTGCATGGTTCATTAAAGCACTACATCACTGGATCCATCCCACCTGATTAAAGCTATTGATACACCTCTCCTCAACTGGCATGTTGTGCTGGTTCTACCTATTGAAATCCTACCTAACCCCAATGTTTACCCCATTTCTTCTTTTGTTGTCTATCCTTGATCAAATGTAATCGAGACCTCCTTTCATGAGGTTCTCAATGCTATTTTTCCTATCAATGAAATAAATGAAGATTTTGAGTATCTTGTTGTGCCTTACATAAACTATTTGGATTCTAATCAAACTTTTGATGATGATGATTTTGCAAATGAATAATTCTTAACTGATCTAAATAAGGTTAATAATAAACAACATAACCGGGTTCGAGTTAATGAAGAAGAAACTGTTATTGTTAACCTCGGTTCTAGTAGCTAACTGCGCGAGATTAGGATAGGGGCTACCCTCGATGAGTATGAGCGAGCACAACTCGAAGAATTCTTGAAGGAATTTGTGGATGTATTCGCATGGTCCTATGACGATATGCCCGGCATTGATCCTGAAATTGCTCAATATGAGATCCCCACTCTTCCAGATTACAAGTCGATTAAACAAAGGTTGAGAAAGATCTGCACCGAATGGTCGCTCAAAGTCATAGAAGAGGTGATCAAAAAGTTGAACGTGGGATTCATTTATTGATCGAATATCCCACATGGATAGCCAACATAGTGCGTGTACCAAAATCAGGAGGGGAAGTTCAGATGTGTGTAGACTATCGGGACTTGAACAAAGCCTCTTCGAAGGATGATTACCCACTACCCAATATCAACATGATCGTGTATAACGTAGCCAGTCATGCTCTTAAGTCATTCATCGACGGGTTTTCCATATACAACCAAATCAAAATGCACCCGAATCACCAAAAAAAACTACGTTCATCACCCCTTGGGGAACCTTTTGCTACACTGTTATGCCATTTGGTCTCAACGGGATATCCGAATTTCTAGATGAAAACATCCTCTGTGCCCCTCAAGATAACCTTCGATGGCAAATTTTCTTTGACGACGCTGCCAACAAAAAGGGATATGGCATTGGGATACTTATGATCGCCCTTGCTGACTCCCACACTCCCATCGCCATCAAGTTGGATTTCCCTTGCACCAATAACATGACTGAATATGAGGCGTGTACGGTAGGCCTCAAAGTTTCTCTCAAGAAATGAATTCAATGCCTAGATGTCTACGGGGATTACACCGTCATCATCGGTCAAGTGCATAGAAAATGGAAAGTCAAGGATGAGAAACTCCAACCCTTCCATGCGCACTTGGAAGAACTAGCCTCCCAATTCCAAGATATCACCTTCCATTACCTACCTCGAGCAAAAAATAACCTAACCGATGCCCTTGCTACCCTAGCCTCCATGGTCGACATGCCCGAAGGAATAACAATGGCCCCTTTCTTAGTTTAAAAGTAAGATAAACCAACCCATTACTACCACATTGATCTCATCACCAAAGAAGATCCCGATCTAGTTAATTACTGGTACTATGATATCTGGTACCTCCTCAAGCATGGTAGGTATCCCGAGGGTTCTAACCAGAAATACCGGGCAACCCTCCGAAGGTTGGCTGCCCAATACATCATCTGTCACAAAGCACTGTTCAAGATAAACTTTGATAGAACCCATCTACACTGCATCGCAAGGGATGACATTGAAGAGATAATGCAGAAAATCCACAGTGAGGAATGCGGGCTCCACATGAACGGTCACATGCTTGCCAAAAAGATCATCCCATAAGGCTACTATTGGACCACCATGATCCAGGATTATACGGCCAATGTCCGAAGATGCCTCAAATGCCAACATTTTTCCAACCTTCAACACCTACCTCCGCAAGAATTGTATAACATGAATTCTCCCTGAACGTTCTCCACCTGGGGTATCGACATCATAGGGAAGGTTACACCCAAGGCTTCCAACGGGCATGAGTTCATCCCAGTTTTCATTGATTACTTCACCAAATGGGTCGAAGTTGAGTCATACGCAGTCCTAAATGCCAAGAAAGTGGCCAAATTCATCCAAAAAAAATTCATCTGCCGATATGGGGTCCCATACGAGCTAGTGTCAGATAACGGGTTGCATTTAGAAGAAGAAGTCACAGAAGTGGTCAACGAGTATGGGATTCAGAGAAACAAATCTTCTCCCTACCGACCTCAGACCAACGGTGCAGTCGAAGCCGCCAATAAAAACCTCAAATCCATCATCAGTAAGATGACCGAAAGTTGTCGATATTGGGCCGATCGAATCCCTTACGCCCTTTGGGGCTACCGAACCTTAATTTGAACCTCTACTGGGGCTACCCCTTACTCTCTAGTCTACAGCATGGAAGCAGTCCTACCCGTAGATCTATAAATCCCTTCATTTCGTGTCATGCTCGAAACCCAAGTCAGTGAGGAGGATTGGCATCAAAGCCGTCTCGATGAGCTATCACTCTTGGATAAGAGGAGACTGAAAGCGTTGTATCACATACAAGGATACCATCGTAGAATAGCACGTTCATTTAATAAGAGAGTCAAGGACCGCGGTGTTCGAGAAAGGGATTTTTCCCTCAAAGAAATAGTAGAGCCCATCTGGGACCCCAGAGGGAAATTCAAGCCCAATTTGAGCGGCCCCTACATTGTAAAGAAAATCTTGCCCGAAGGTGTCGCCATGCTCACCGACCTTGATGGAGAAGAAATGGCTCGTTCAGTCAACTTGGACCATCTCAAGAAATTTTATCCCTAGTCCGAAATCTCGGCACGCTATGACTCTTCTCATCTCCTTTGTATTCTAAAAAAATCTTCATTTCCCTCTACCCAAAACTACGTGGGCCTGATCCTCTGCAAAAACCATCCTTAGAAAAATTAAAACCTTTCAAAAAAACCAGAGGTACGTAGGCAGCTCATACATCTTACATAAGCACGACCCTTTCTTCTTCACAAAAAACTATTCTTTTTTATCTCCGAGAATGACAGTTCATTCGAACATATACTTGAACAAAAGGATTATGCATGCCTTAGCGATCGGTATAGATAATTCAAAATACAATATTCATCAAAAGGAACAGCTAGATGATCAAAAACTTATTTATTTCACTAATAATAAATTACGGTGCAATTACATAAGAAAAGGAACGGATGACTCCCTTCCCCCTACCTTCTTAGAAAGCCAAATAAAATCCCCACATTTATTCCCCATTAACAAAATAAAATCTTCAAGAGTCCTACCCACAGCTATCAGAGGATCCCGCTCTATCATCATCATCTACATCCTGGGGTCCCTAAGCTTCCCCTGCATGAATGGAGTGCCACAGACGCTCCATAGACCGATAAGCTTGAACCAGGCTCAGAAAAACTACCACACCTCCCTCCATGGTATCAGATAAGATAAGCTACCTTTATCAAGACTTCACTACCAACATCTTGCTGACCACTCTTCTCCACAACCACTTCATATAATCCCCGGGGATGTTCCAAACTCTCCCAGTAGACTGAGAAGGACGGGTCGACGGACGCCGACTCTCCCACAAAGAGCCATGCCACTTGCGCAGATGCGCTGTTAGATCTTCTACCGAAAATAAATCTAGTGTTAGAGGTGGCACGACTAGCTCCCAACTATATTAGCACAGAAGCCTGCAAGGGAAATAGAAAGAGGTTTGTGTGAGACCAACTAGCAGGACCTACGGGTATTCCCCCATCTCCAGAATAGGCAGTAATTGTCCCCACCAAGGCACTGACCAACGCAAATTTAGATCCCCATGCTCCACAAACCATTTCTCCCAACTCTCAATATCCAGGCCAACGCTGATGAAATGGTTTAAAAAGGAGTTGGGTACAACCGACAAAGGGTATTCCGGAGGAGTCACTAGGCGAAGTCTTTCAGACATCCACATGAACAACATCACGGGGCTACCCCTCAGAAAGTCAGAACGACCTTCTCGCCAGGCATCCAGGCCATTCAAACTCTCCGCTAGTATCACCGCTGTAGGATTGCGATGGTAGGACATCCATGAAGTAATAGCTGCAAGTTTTGGGTCCACTAGCAGTTCCCCAGTCACCAGATGTAATTTTGAAACCAAGCCCAGAATGACGGCTCCGGTATATCCAGCATCACTAGCCTCCTGCAAATGCACATACCGTAGCACCACCGAAAGAGAAATCATTCCTCCAGTGACCAAGGATCTACCCGTCGAGGGTGAGATGTGGAGAAGTCCAGCCAACAACTCCCGGGGAGATCGAGAAAACTTAGGCATAACAGCCTCCATAATAGGATTTACTCCCAACATTGCAGAAATTCCTCATAATTCGAATAGACTTCTTCCAAGTCAAAGCAGAATACATGGTCTTCGGGGTACCAAAATTATACCGCCGCCATCAGCATGTTCCATTCTATGGGACGATTACGCCATAAAGAGACTCGACGCATGTTGAAAGCATTGTAGTCGACATTATAGGAGCACATCGCCTCCAAAGTCTCGAGGAGGTTGGAAAACTCAACACTACCAAGGAGATCCATCTCACGGAATAAGAAAGTTAGGATGTGAAGGTGTGATGAAAACACTCCACCCTTACCCCTTTTTATACTTGAAAACCCTCATAAAAGACATAACACCTGCAGAAATTGGAGGGAACTCTGCCCCACAAGGTACCAAAGGCTGAAGAGGGTACCAATAAAAGCCTTGAATTGATGGGACTGGACTGACCTGCCGATAGGAAGGACAAGGTACTTGTCGATCGGCAACCACCTATTTTTAGAAATTTACCTTTATCCTCTTTTATCAAAACCAGAAAACCCAATAAAAATAAATTGATATTCTCAATAGAATTTCAAAATCCCCTTCCATCTTTATATAAATTCTCATTGTGAATAAAACTTTCTTTAAAAACCTCCAAAAATATTTCTTTTTACGGTCTCAGCAGCAAATTAGAAAGCGCGTATGCATTCATTCATTCATTACTAACAGAAGATAATAAAAAACTCCATTGCATTGCATAGATAAGTTTATATGTTACATCATTTTGTAGGAAAATAAAGAAAAGCAGAAAAATAACGGGACTCATCCCGAACCCACATTCTCTCTCTCTCCTTCTCTCACACCTAGAGTTCACCTCTCTCTCTCAGAACTCCCATCCCTGCAACACGCTCTATTTCCCTTGCGGCGAGATGACGCACCACCGCTACTCGAACCAGGCTCCTCCTCGGATGAGGCAGACGAAACTAAGCAGGAAGGAACAGGAACCGCATCCCGAATATGGGCAGTCATTGAAGATATCCATTCCTTAATGTCCCTTATCCAAGTGGTGGACACCCGGACTTGCTGCAAGAAAAGGGAAAATCAGTATCAAGCAGAAAATATCAAAAGAAACTAAAAAAAAGGAAAAGAGAAGAACATAAAGATGTACCAAAGGACGAAGAACCTCCTTTGTCAAGCCCAAACCTCCGGGTCCATCGCATGAGGATGATGCAATATAGGCACCATCCCTCCATCAGCCCGCCGGATGTTGTATGAAGGGGTATGCAACCTCACAAAGGGGACCTCCAAAGTCACCACCGCCGCAGATGTCGACGGACCGCCACCGCTGTGGGAGGATCCCACTGGCCGACTCAAACCCGCAGGAGGGAAGGACAGAGCATCATATATGCTGGGCGCCATCATCCAGCTCATCACGAAGTCCATATAATCATACGGCACAGCCGTATCGGTGTGCAATAGATAGGACTCGCCAATCATTGTTGTAATCCTCGCATCCTCTGGAAGCAGTCGCTCCCGCCTCATAGACATAGGGGGCCTCGCAGGTGGCACCACCACCTCCCCCTCAGCAACCTGTCGAACCAACCTCTCCTCGAGATACTAAGAGTGGCCAAACTCATGCGCCAGCAAATGCCTCATCTGTGCATTCACTCCAGTCAACCCCGTGTCCTGAACAACCGTCCCCCAAGGGTAAAAAGTAACCTGAAAAATCCCCAACAAGATATAAGGAAATATGGAATCAGAGCACACAAAGGCCTTAGACTGAAGAAAGTAAAAGTCTTACCCTATCATTAGTCAGGCCATTCAAGACCTGATGCACTGCCTCAAGAGAGAGAGACTTCCTCGACTGTCGATTAGCCTTTCACCACCGATACAACCGGTAAAATTCCCCAACAGTTTCATAGTTCATAGAAATCAATTGGGCATTACACCCAATCACCTCATAGAACCACGTTTGCCAAAGATTAAAAAAAATTCACAATAAAAAATAGAACCACAAGGAAAATGCGAATGCATGAAAGGAAAATGCGCAAATTAAAGAACACCTCAAGAAGATACGTAGTTCCAGTAAAAGTCTGCCGACAGCACCGGCTAAATGAATCCAGAGAAAAATAAAAGGTCACCAAAGTCAGGCTCCCCCAATCATAGAGAGGGATGTTAAAAAAACATCCTCAAATATGGAAAAAATGATAAGTGGACAATTTCGCCACTCGACGCCACCAGAAATCCCCCTAGCACCAGCAAAATGAACAACCGGGCCATCTGTCTCACCTACATCCCATCCTCCACATCAATCACCCTACTCAATAAAACATCCCTCAGCAGGGACAAATGAATAGAGTCCCCAGATACTATCCTCCCCACGTCACCGAGCACCGCTCGCACGGCCTCTGGCCTCACCCACAGGGAACGATCGACCTCTATTTGCTCTCCATCGTAATCCAGCCCCAGCAGCTGCTGCACATCTATGGGAGTTACACTCATATCCCCGAAGCCAAAATGGAAAGTATGGGCAGTGTCCCTCCACCTCTCCCTAGAGCGCATAAGATCGTCGTTGAATGAGGTGTCTCATCCAGTACAGATGCCAGCCTCCCAAAACCTACTGACGATACTACCCAATGAACCATAGGTGGAAGGTGATCCCAGACATCCTTAAGCCCCGTCATCCCGCAAGCACGCGTAGTCGACAAAGAAACATCATACTGTCAAAAGAAAAACCTTGTCAAAATCCAAAAAAAAAAAGAAATCACCAAAAAAGGAATGACAAAAGTCATTTTGTACTTACATAACCACCAGGGTTCACCACCCTAGAAGAAGGATGATGCGACGGCTCCCACAGTAAAGTCTGCTCGTCCGCTACTGGCTCAAATGCATCGAAAGAGTTCTCACTCCCCAAAGCAAGAGGCGCCCTGACCCTCCACTCCACATTTGCCCAGTCGTCAACAGCCAACCACTCCCTGTGTACCACAGTGCTCACAAAAGCGGCCATTTTTTAGATTGCGAAATGCTAGAGCAATTCATATAAGAAAATTACAGAAAGAGAGAAGGCAAGAAGCTGTGAAAAATGAGGGGAACCGGCACCCTTTTTATAGGAATCTAAGGGTCATATCAATTGGCACTGACCCCAAACCTACCGATCGACACTGACCCTTTATCTTCTCGATGTAGTCCAAAAGTCCGTGCCACTGCCGAATGGAACCCTCCACACCATGTTAACCGGCACACCCCTTAAATATTTATAAGAAAACTCCCAAAAAATACAAAAAAATCCTGAAAAATCCTCAGAAAATTCCTAAAAATCTCGGGGGGGATTTAGAACATTTTCACCAAGAAATTTTTTCACCCACTCAAGCGGAACCCCTATTTCCCTAGCAGAACTCTCAAAATCCAAGAAAATCTCCTCCCAGCAACGTCCCCGGGGGACCTCTAAAGTATCCCAAACTGTAGGATCATCTCCTATTCCCTAAAAGGTCTCAAGTCTCCCCGAACAAAGCATCCAATCCATGGACCACCTAATAACTTCCCCAGTGGAATCTAAATCATCAAACTGGATATTCCTACATAAAGTCTCCAAACAATATGAGGATTTCCCCAGAAATCGACTCCCCAGCTCAAATCATAATCATGAGGTAATTTCCCCGACAGAGTTCCCCGAGAATATCTCAATTTAAGCCCTCAGAATTGGCTTCGACCCACAGAATTGGTCATCTCAATTTAAGCCCTCAGAATTGGCTTCGACCCACAGAATTGGTCATCTCAACTTAAGCCCTCGGAATTGGCTTCGACCCGCAGAATTGGTCATCTCAACTTAAGCCCTCAGAATTGGTTTCGACCCGTAGAATTGGTTACCCTCAGAATTGGCTTCGACCCGCAGAATCAGTCACCCTCATCTTCAAGCCCTCAGAATCGGCCTCAACCTGCAGAACCGATCATCCTCATTCTTAAGTCCTCAGAATCAACCTTTAGCCTCAGAAATTGTCATACTCTTTTAAAGGCATCATGCGGTGTCTATTCGACGGCTATCGTTTATTCCAAACTCACACACTGAGGGGCTCTATACACACCCCATTCTAACACCCCCTAACCTCTCCGTAGGTCCCTAGCACCTCCCATCATCGCTACAAATCTAAGTCATACATCGGGTACTGACCTAGAGGCCATCGATCACTCCCAAGCTCCATTTGACCAAAATTAAAACTCTTCAGCTCGACTGAGACTAAATGAATTTCCAAAGGGAACTGAACCCCCTTTCCAACGGTCCATCCCGTGCACAATTCTGACCTATAGTGCGGACGAACAACTCGTTTTCCCCTAAAACTTGATCAGGAGGCCACCGGACGCTCCCAGGCTCCATTTGACCAAAGTCAACTCTTTAGCTCGACTGAGACTGAATGAATCTTTAAAGTTCACTGAAACCCCTTTCCAACGGTCCACCCCATGCACGATTCTGAGTTACGATACGGACGAACGATCTGTTTTACTCTGGAAGGTCACCGAACGCTTTCAGGCCTCGGTTGATCGAAGTCAACTTCCCAAACCTAGTCAAACTCTTTAGAATGCCGAATTACATCTCCTAAACTTTCCAATGATCCACCCCGTGCGCGATTCTGACTTACCATGCGGATGAACTATCCGTTTGCATCCGATGATCCCCCGTCCAAAGGGCCGATGAACGCTTCTGAACCACATTTGACCCAAAGTCAACTCCCGGACCTGGGAGCAGTCTTAAATACATTCAAGGGTCTTTGAAGTACCTTTCCAACGGTTCACCTCGTGTTCAATTCAGATCAACGATTTGCTCTATACGACTAATTTTCCGAAGGAACCTGAAAGAGACTGCCAAACGGCAGGCTCCAAACCCTGCCTATCTACAGTGTGCCTAAACACACCTACCAATTGGCTGGTCCAAGACTATGTCGATCGACAATGACCTGGGCCTATAAAATGGAGGGCCTGACCTTATTGCAAAGACACAAGATCTGAAATCCATCACTCTCAGCAAGCTCAGAAAACCCCTCTAGAAGTTAGCGTGATTTCCACATCAAAATCCCTTGACAACCTTCACCTTTCATTATATTTTTCATCAAACTTGGTGAATTAAGTACCCTCCATCATCACCCAAGTGCAAGGGCTTCTCTCCAACATCCAAGACCCAGATCAAGATCTTCAAGAATGTCTAATTTTCTCAACTCTCTCTTCAAATTCTCCTAAATTCGCATTAACTTGTTTTATTACTTAACACTTTTATTCTCTCCATCTCACATATCCTAATATACTTTTTATTTAATATTATTGCACATCTATTATTTTTAAATAAATAAAACCCAAAAAAAATAAGAAAAAGGGGGTTTGCTCATAAATTCCAAACGGGAATCCTCATTCTTTTCTCACACTTTTATTATAACTAAAACACTTTTTTTACACGCACACACACGTATAAGAGAAGTCCCCGGTTGGATTTATGAGATAAATCCCACCCCTCGTTTTTCATACGAACTACGTGGACTTTGATGCCTCTATAAGCTACGGAGGCATCTCGGGGTAAAACCCGAGACTCGAGTCATATTCCTACTTTTCTCCCATTTTCTATTTTTATATATTCTTTAACTTAATTCTCATAAAATCTATATATTTACATATACATATATTTGTTCTTAGTGGGGTATTATTCCACATGCATTATCCTTCCATTATAACGATCAACGCAAGGATAACCACGTAAATCATATTTTCTAATATTACTTTTAGGAACATTCCTACGGATGACTCGCTTTATCTCTTCTATGATACAAGTCGATGATTCCTATCTCCATTACATATACACATACACACATATCACGGGGAAATAAAGGAAAATAGCAATAATCCATGAGAGATCGTAAGGGCGGAATGCATGTCTAACACCTTCCCATTTCGTAACTTAGCCTCCGGACCCTTTTCGAATCATTTTGGTTTTGTATGTATCAGTATATCTTTGGATGTTGTCCTTCAGGATGGCTCCCTTTTCTTTTGTCTGTTTTGAGTAAAATAGATTGGCGACTCCATCTCTCTACAGTTTTCACCTCATCACTGACGCCGGTCGAAGCGCTCCCGAGAGGGATACGTGGGACCAAGATCCTCTCGAGATTAAGACACCCCCTCTTCTTCATCCCTCCCGCCACGAGGATCAGGGATGGATACAGTGTAATTCACCCAAATCAATAAGAACTTATCCACCTTGGTCAACCAATCCTAATGGCCTAAAGGGAATCTGACCCCCCCCCCCCCCCCGGAGACATTGGTAACCCAATATGAAATCCATCGATATACACACCCATTCCCTCATAGGAATCTCCAATCATTGAAAAACTCTGGTAAATCGCCTAGGATCAACCCTCTCCATCTTACTAGTGGTGCAACTCGAGACAAACTTTTTGCTATATCTCACTCGACGTCGACCCACACATATTGTATCCAATATTATATGGCACATATTTATCCCCCTCCCTGGGTACACCAAAAACCATGACCCATGCATCTGCTTATTACAACGCGCTTCGTTGGTCCTCCTCATCTGGTACAATCAACTTCCTATTAATGCGCAATCCACCCTCAGAACTGACTGAGTATGACTCCGCTCCACCTCCAAGAATGTTGGACCCTCCCTCGGCAAGAAGGATCCCTTGCATGTGTCTTCACAGTCCCTTAACCCAACTCGGGTGTAATGGTTATCTGTGCTATAAATTCTTAAACTATCGTCTTTCCCTAACGAAGTTCATTCTACCTCACCATTCCAAATCTACTACTAATTTCCTTATAGGCATACGGCTTAACCCATTTACGTCCATGTTACCTTATCCCGGATGATACGGAATATCAAACTGACCATGGCTCCTATACACCCTATACCACATGCATAGTCACAAAAATACCACAAATACGACCTAAATACATCAAAACCAGGTCCCATATGCCCTTCATGATCATATAGTAATGGTATACTCGATTACCCTATTAATTACGGATCAATCTTCCTAAAATTATTCCACTTATAAACTAGAGATAGAAACGTTCCCCAGTGCCCTCTTCATAACACTACTTGGGCCCGCAGGCCAAATTATATAATAGCTCTCTACTCAAAACATTATATTTATACATATGTAATGACTAATGTACTGAACCAATGCCTGGAGACCAAATGTCTCCTCACTCATGACACCTACTAAGTTTCATGCGTGGAACGTCTCGCAAGCGAAATCCAAATAAGGAACCCCCCGATACACTAATACCTAGCTTTATCGATCATCGAGATCCGTAGGCCCAAGACACATTATCGGGACACTCAAAAAATTGTGTCCCCAAAAGTCACTAAAATCTAATTCTTAACTCCAACATCTATAAAGAGTCATACAATACGTCACTCGCACTATCACTAAGTCCCCAGCGATAAGTCAATATCAAACTCAATCTCTCGGCTCGACGGTAACCCCAGTATCCTTTGAGCCACTTCAATAAATTCCCCGAACACAGAGATCAAATATAATGAGACAGCTATAATCACAGAATTCCCTAATAAACTAAAAACACATGGTCGACCCTCACTCATGACGAGGCATCGAGAAAAGAAACAGATCTTGCCCTCGAATAATGAACACGATAGACTTATTGTAACAGTCCACCACTTCTCTATACATCAATAACCAGTCCATACCCAGGATAGCATCATACTCATACATATCTAATACAATAAACTGTAACACCCCGTAATTTTGAGGATTTAATATTTAATTATTTTTGGGAGTTATGAAAATATTTAAATTGGACAAACTTAAATTCATGAGTTGGAGAATTTATTTGAGTGAGACGAATTATTTATAACTGGCGACTTTTAAGTTTAATGGTTCGAAATCTCGTGTGTCGCATTTTGAGGTCGAAATTTGGAAATGACAAAAAGTATTTCGGATGGCAATTTCAAGTGCGCGGTTACGTCCGAATGGATCGAGATAGTTGGAAAAGAGTACTCGGGAGTAATAATTGGGTCTCGGGGTATTTTTGGGCATAGTCGGGCCCACACGGGGTGATTTGGGCTATTTTAATTAGGCCCACTTGGCCAAAAACGGGATTTAGTGTTTTTAACCTAATTGAGGGACTAAGAACGGCAAAATAGAAAATCCAAAAAACCTAGGGTTTGGGAGAGGATTAGAGGAAGCTAATCAAGAAGTCAATTGGGGGATCTTTTGGAGCCAAATTAAGGGGCTAATTTGGGGTGTTCTTCATCAACCAATCTCTACACCAACGGAATCAGACCCTACGAATAATTCTAGGCAAGTGGATAACTGTTGTGATTTCTAAATTGATGATAATCAATTCATATCATAGTGATGTGTAAATCAAAATTCGTTTTGGGTGTGTAACCAAAATTTAAATTGGGTTTTTGGAAATTGATATACCTTAATGGGATTAAGGGTGAGATTGATCGTGTTTATGATTGTAGAATGTAGAGGAATGAATAGTATGTTAAAACCAGTAAGATTAAATGGTTAGTTGCTGCTAATATGAATGAAATTCGTATTGGAGATTTGAAATCCGGATAATACCCAAATCGGGAAAACGTTGAAATAAATGGTTATTGATGATGAATTTAGGTCTGTGGGATGTTTATACCCTTTTCTTATGTGGAGGATATGTTATTTTTATTTGGGTAAGGGTTTAGATTGAGAATCAAATCTTTATATTTCGTCCATGGCTGACAGTGGGCTGGAGAGGACGAATACTGGAACGATCGATCGATCAACCCAGGGGGGTCGATCGATCGATGATGTAGAAATCTTGACAGTTCGGCCAGTAGGTTATATAAAGGGAAATTTATTTGAAAGTTAAGCTTCATACACTAATAAGTGATAAATAATTATGAAACAAATATTCCTAGCAATTATGGGAGAAAGTAATTGGGACTAGGATGAATTTATGTGATGTACTTTATGGATGGATTTGAGAAATTTTGTTCCAAAATAGTGAGATACGGATCAAGTGGGCGAGTCCGGGTATGTTGATAAATATAGGTAAATATAATTGGGGGATTTATGGAGATGAATGTGTGACACACGGAGGGTGAATATGTGGGAATGAAATTATGAGATGTAAAGATGAACCAAGTGAGTGAGTCCGGGTATGTTGGTAAAGTGACACAAAAGTATTAAATTAATTATTAAGAGAGTAATTAATTTAGAGTCGGAACATAGACTCGAGAAATATTAAGTTATGGTCCAAGTGAGCGAGTCCGGGTCGGATGGTTGGGCGATGCCAAGTAATCAAATTAATAGGTGTGATAATTAAATTAATTAGAGTCGGATTGTAGACTCGGGTAGGTATTAAATTAATGGGTGTAATAATTAATTTAATTAGAGTCGGATTGTAGACTCGGGTAGGTATTAAATTAATGGGTGTAATAATTAATTTAATTAGAGTCGGATTGTAGACTCGTGTAGGAATTAAATTAATGGGTGTAATAATTAATTTAATTAGAGTCGGATTGTAGACTCGAGGAAGTATTAAATTAATAGGTGTGTTAATTAATTTAATTAGAGTCGGGCGATAGACTCGGGAAAGTATTAAATTAATGGGTGTGTTAATTAATTTAATTAGAGTCGGACCATAGACTTGGGGAAAGTATTATATTATTTGAGGTGTGAATTAATTATATTGAGAGTCGGACCATAGACTCGGGAACATGATAAATTATTAAGTGAGAAAATTAATTATGCTGAGTCGGGCCACAGACTCAAGAAATTATAGGCTAGTGTACGGGATTTTGAGTACACGGTAAGGCCGAGGTTTATATTATATATATACAGTGTAGTGATAGTATATATATACGTGTATATATTGTGTGTGATATTAAATATCAGTGACTAGATATTTATTCAATTTATATACTCTAATGCTATCATGGGAGGTTACGCGATGTGGGTGAATCCCCTAGCTTGAGGAGTAGGGCGAGTATATCTCCAGGTCATAGCGTCTGGTATATGGGTGAGGGATTTATCTCACTTTCAGGGAAGGAATATGACCGCCTCCACTTCGTTTATATTTTAGGCCAGGTTGGTGAGCGAATCCAACTTGGGTAACTAGGTTATGTGAGCACACCTAGTGATAGCACTTTAGAGGGAATCATCCGGCGAGGGTATACTGGGAGAGATGGATATACGTATGTTATATGTGTGGATGTTTTAGTAAGGGTACGTATGTAATGGTATTCAATATTATATGCGGGTAATAATACAATGTGTGATGTATTTACTTTATATAACTTGTGACACGGTTATATGCTACTATTTAAGAAGGAATTAATTAAGTTAATTATGAGATATCTTATAATTCAAGAATCATTGTACTCGGGTTAGAGTAGTATGGCAAGGGGGAGGTTATACCAGGACTAGTTGGACGGGGTAGTACAACTAGGTGGGGGGTCAAGGTAATCGATAGGTGTGCACAATAGTGGAGGGGTGAGAATGTCCACAAGGGAGTGCGACACTAACTTAAATATGAAGCGCATTCATGCATTTTAAATTACTGCAGTTAATTCACTTGCTAAATATTTTCAAAATGTTTTGGGTTCTAACCCTTGCTATAAAACTATTTTCACAACCTTTTAGGTGTCCAGCCACAGGGATGCCAGGATTGATATTCTATTCCAGGGACACGGAGCTGCGGCATATGTGGATGCTAGCAGGAGTTTGGATTAGACGCATCGTTCATTATTCCTAGAGTAGGAATCATGTATCAGCTTCAGTTTTATTTAGGGATTGTCCCCCAGACTTCTCAGTACATTTTTCAGATGTACTTATTCAGGTGTTGGATGTTGTATTGGATTTCATTTTGGTGGCCGATGGTTTATTCGGCAAATTGTTTATTTAATTATTCCGTTGAGTTTTAATTCAGTTGTGAGAATGGTTTATTTTTACTCCGCATGTACTGTTTTGTTTTATTTAAAAAGTTAAAATTCGCACCAGATTTTGGAATACTAGGTGGTTAGTAAGTTTTAAAAAGTTTTCGACAGTGATGTTCAGGATAGTCCAACTGGGATTCCTGTTTTAATTTGGTATAGGACTGATCACTCGGTATTTTATTAGGCAGGGTGTCACAGATGGTATCAGAGCATCAGATTCTAGTGTCCTTAGGATCTGTGTGGCTTTTCACGTCTCAGCTTAGCAATCTTTGATATAGAGCCCTATTATAGGATTTTTGTATTCTCATACGTATGCGCATATACGTTCTTCTACCAAATTTGTATTTGAGAGTGAACTCATACGATTCGATTCTCATTCTAAATTTCGCCCAGGAGAGGAAGCAGCTAGGGCAGCAGGGGGAGATGTCACTAGGGAGGCTCGTCAGGAGCAAGAGTTATCGCAGCAACTGTCAAAGATGATTTTGGCAGCACAGGTAACTGAACTAGTGGCACAGGTAGTTGAAGAGATGGTGGTCGCAATGGCAGGATACTTTCCACGAAATCTGCCATAAGTGTTAATGGCGCCTGATGTTCAGACTCACGCGGGGCCATCGGGGAGGCATCCAGTGGGGGTGTACACTGAGTGAAGGTTTGAACTATGCGAAGAGTTACTACTTTTGAGAATTATGGGAGTAGGGTTGATAATATTTCCTAAATATCGGCTGGATAGCGATGGGTTTGAACTATTGTGAATAGTGGGGTAAGTTTTGGTATTCGCGACACCAGGATATGATTGGTACAAGGTATCACCTGAGAGGGTGTTTAGCCTATGTATATGTGTGTAAATATGTTGTATTGTGTGGTGCGATACACACAAAGTGAGGTTTGTGCTCTCACATTTTATCCTGGTAAATAGGGGTGTTTACTAAAGTGAATCAGGGTGGTTAGAATCATGTTTGAGCAAAGAGAGATAGCTCGGGGTTTATTTTGCGCAAGGACTAGTGATAGTAAGGGCGCGGTATTTCATGTTGTCTTTGGTAGCATGAGGGTAAGTGTATATACTTTTGTGTTAAGAGACAAGTATTTTGGGGTACGTGCTATGGAGTGAGGGTGTAACGGATCTCGATGACCGACAATGTTAGGTAGTAGTGTATCGGGGGGTTTCCTTGTTTGGATTTAACTTTGCGATACATCCCACGCATGAAACTTAGCACAACGTTGGAAAGTGGGGAGATGTCTGGTCGTTAGTACAAGGGTTGGATACCCCGGGCAGTAGATATATGTATATATATATATATATATATATATGTGATATGACTACGGGTTCAAAGTTTTATTACGGGTTACGACTAGCATAGTCAGGTAGCTTTCATGCGGTAAAGCACGGGGATAGGGTGTATGGGCACCCGGGTTAATTAAGGTAAATTTTGTGCGGTTAAGAACGGGAATAGGGTGTATGGGCGCCCTGGTTAATTTAAATGCATACTTGTGTAACGTATGGTTAGAAAAGGATGGAATATATATAGCGAGCTTAGAGGCACAGGAATAGAGAGTAATATGCGAAGCTTGGAACATTACGCTCATCTTAATTTTGAGGACGAAATTCCTTTGTAAGGGGGGGAGTATGTAACACCCCGTAATTTTGAGGATTTAATATTTAATTATTTTTAGGAGTTATGAAAATATTTAAATTGGAGAAACTTAAATTCATGAGTTGGAGAATTTATTTGAGTGAGCCAAATTATTTATAATTGGCAACTTTTAAGTTTAATGGTTCGAAATCTCGTGTGTCGCATTTTGAGGTCGAAATTTGGAAATGAAAAAAGTATTTCGAATGGCAATTTCGAGTGGGCGGTTGCGTCCGAATGGATCGAGATAGTTAGAAAAGAGTACTCGGGGGTAGTAATTGGGTCTCGGGGTATTTTTGGGCATAGTCGGGCCCACACGGGGTGATTTGGGCTATTTTAATTAGGCCCACATGGCCAAAAACGGGATTTAGTGTTTTTAACCTAATTGAGGGACTAAGAACGGCAAATAGAAAATCCAAAAAACCTAGGGTTTGGGAGAGGATTAGAGGAAGCTAATCAAGAAGTCAATTGGAGGATCTTTTGGAGCCAAATTAAGGGGCTAATTTGGGGTGTTCTTCATCAACCAATCTCTACACCAACGGAATCAGACCCTACGAATAATTCTAGGCAAGTGGATAACTGTTGTGATTTCTAAATTGATGATAATCAATTCATATCATAGTGATGTGTAAATCAAAATTCGTTTTGGGTGTGTAACCAAAATTTAAATTGGGTTTTTGGAAATTGATATACCTTAATGGGATTAAGGGTGAGATTGATCGTGTTTATGATTGTAGAATGTAGAGGAATGAATCGTATGTTAAAACCAGTAAGATTAAATGGTTAGTTGCTGCTAATATGAATGAAATTCGTATTGGAGATTTGAAATCGGATAATACCCAAATCGGGAAAACGTTAAAATAAATGGTTATTGATAATGAATTTAGGTATGTGGGATGTTTAGACCCTTTTCTTATGTGGAGGATATGTTATTTGCATTTGGGTAAGGGTTTAGATTGAGAATCAAAGCAGTAGATTTCGTCCATGGCTGACAGCGACTGGAGAGGACGAATACTGGAATGATCGATCGATCGACCCAGGGGGTTCAATCGATCGATGATGCAGAAATCTGGGTAGTTCGGCCAGTTGGTTATATAAAGGGAAATTTATTTGAATGTTAAGTTTCATACATTAATAAGTGATAAATAATTATGAAACAAATATTCCTAGCAATTGTGGGAGAAAGTAATTGGGACTAGGATGAATTATTGTGGGGTACTTTATGGATGGATTTGAGAAATTTTATTCCAAAATAGTGAGATACGGATCAAGTGGGTGAGTCCGAGTATGTTGATAATTATAGGTAAATATAATTGGGGGACTTATGGTGATGAATGTGTGACACATGGTGGGTGAATATGTGGGAATGAAATTATGAGATGTAAAGATGAACTAAGTGAGTAAGTCCAGGTATGTTGGTAAAGTGACACCAAAGTATTAAATTAATTATTAAGAGAGTAATTAATTTAGAGTCGGAACATAGACTCGGAAAATATTAAGTTATGGGCCAAGTGAACGAGTCTGGGTCGGATGGTTGGGCGATGCCAAGTAATTAAATTAATAGGTGTGATAATTAAATTAATTAGAGTCGGATTGTAGACTCGGGTAGGTATTAAATTAATGGGTGTAATAATTAATTTAATTAGAGTCGGATTGTAGACTCGGGTAGGTATTAAATTAATGGGTGTAATAATTAATTTAATTAGAGTCGGATTGTAGACTCGGGCGGGTATTAAATTAATGGGTGTAATAATTAATTTAACTATAGTCGGATTGTAGACTCGGGTAGGTATTAAATTAATGGGTGTAATAATTAATTTAATTAGAGTCGGATTGTAGACTCGGGTAGGTATTGAATTAATGGGTATAATAATTAATTTAATTTGAGTCGGATCGTAGACTCAGGGAGGTATTAAATTAATAGGTGTGTTAATTAATTTAATTAAAGTCGGACGATAGACTCGGGGAAGTATTAAATTAATGGGTGTGTTAATTAATTTAATTAGAGTCGAACCATAGACTCGAGGAAAGTATTATATTATTTGAGGTGTGAATTAATTATATTAAGAGTCAGACCATAGACTCGGGAAGATGATAAATTATTAAGTGAGAAAATTAATTATGTTGAGTCAGGCCACAAACTCAAGAAATTATAGGCTAGTGTACGGGATTTTGAGTACACGGTAAAGCCGAGATTTATATTATATATACACAGTGTAGTGATAGTATATATATACGTGTATATATTGTGTGTGATATTAAATATCAGTGACTAGATATTTATTCAATTTATATACTTTAGTGCTATCAAGGGAGATTACGCGATGTGGGTGAATCCCCTAGCTTGAGGAGTATGGCGAGTATATCTCCAGGTCATAGCGTCCGGTATATGGGTGAGGGATTTATCTCACTTTCAGGGAAGGAATATGACCGCCTCCACTTCGTTTATATTTTAGGCCAGGTTGGTGCGCGAATCCAACTTCGGTAACTAGGTTATGTGAGCACACCTAGTGATATAGAACTTTAGAGGGAATCATCCGGCAAGGGTATACTCGGAGGGATGGATATACGTATGTTATATGTGTGGATGTTTTAGTAAGGGTACGTATATAATGGTATTCAATATTATATGCGGGTAATAATACAATGTGTGATGTATTTACTTTATATAACTTGTGACACGGTTATATGCTACTATTTTAGAAGGAATTAATTAAGTTAATTGTGAGATAACTTATAATTCAAGAATCATTGTACTCGGGTTAAAGTAGTATGTCAAGGGGGAGGTTATACCAGGACTAGTTGGACGGGGTAGTACAACTAGGTGTGTAAGGACATTTTTGTCCAACATTCTTGTATATGTCATTAGCCGCAACACCGTTCGAAGATTCAAAGTCCATTCATCATCAACGGAATCCGAAGATCAAAAGAAAGGAAGGAATCAAAAATCCAGAAATCCGGACCGGTCCGCCTCTAATTAAAAAGAACCGATCCGCCAGCGAACCGATCCGCCTAGTCCCGGACCGGTCCGCCTTGCATTGGACAGTGGACCCCGGATCGAATGAGAACCGAATCTGCTTCAAATTAAAAGAATTGATCCGCTATCGGACCGATTCGCCTCAGGCTCGGACCGGTCCGCCCTGGATAGAATTTCCCAGATCGTGTATCAGATTTTCTCGGGCAAAGAGTTCCTATTTAATCCCACTACGGGGAAGTGGTTTGATAAGACTTACACACGATTTTCTGAGTTCCATAACTCCTAAGTCTTCATGGTATTTGAGTCCATCGATTCATACCCTTGATTCACACAAATTTCATATATTTGTGAGTCACTTTTGGTAACCCAAGAACACCATTGTTGTTGTTCAACCCTTGTGAAGTGGACCGCTCCTTCCTCTTCATTGCAGCCCTATTGGACAGGGATAGTTCCAGCCGCCAACCCTACTGGAAAGGGATATTCCAACCGCGACTACTGAATCCGATACCCGAGGGTGATTCTTAGTCAACCTGTATTTCATTGTAATCCGATTGTAAACCGTCTTTTACAAATTATAGTGATATACAAATGGTTTTGCCCCTGTGGGGGATTTTTCCTTAAACTTTGTGTGTTGAATATTTATTGCATGATTTCATATTGTTGCAATCACACCTAGTTGCATGCTTAGGGTTAATTTGGGTTAAAATTGGTATTTATTATATTATTTCTTAATTGAACGCAAGCGCCAACTCTTTCAAATTGGTATCAGAGCTTTTTTAAGCGATCACCACTTTTCAAATTGGTATCAGAGCAAGTTACGCTAATCTATCGCGTATTCCTATTTTCCGCAAAATTTTTCTAAAGAAATCAATTTTTTTTTAAATAAATTGATCTTTGAAAAGAGCGTGTTCAAATGGAGAAATCATATTATAAAATGCCTATTTTTGACGGGTCAAATTATGCTTATTGGAAAGCCCGTATGAGGTCGGCTTTAAAAGCCATTGATGAACGTGTCTGGATTTTGGTTGAACGAGGGTGGACTCCTCCCACTGTGACTGTTGATAATGTGACCAACTTGAAACCTGACATTTCTTGGACTGATGATGAATTTAAATGGTCATCTTTTAATTCTAAGGGTCTAAGTGCTATCTCTGGGTTTGTCACTCCTGATGAGTTCAGACGCATAATGACGTGCACCACGTCAAAGGAGGCATGGGATATTTTGCAACTTACCCATGAAGGAACTAATGCTGTTAAAGAATCAAAATTGCAAAATTTAACAACTCAATTTGAAACCATCACCATGCTTGAAAATGAATGTTTTGATGAATTTTATGCTAGGCTTTCTGACATTGTTAATACTAGCTATAATCTTGGTGAACATATTCCAAATGCTAGAGTTGTTAAAAAGATTCTTCGTTCCCTTCCTAAGCGTTTCATACCTAAAGTCACTGTGCTAAATTCCTTGGGTAATTTAAATACTCTAAAATTGGAAGAACTGGTAGGAGATTTACAAACTTATGAAATAGACATGTTTCCTAAATCTTCCAAGCCAAAAGATAAGGGAATTGCCCTTAAAGCCCAAGAGAGAAAAAGTGAGGGGTCGCCAAGAAAGAGAGTCGAGTCACCTAGAAAGATAGAAAATTCTGATTCTGAATGTGAGTTTGACCTAGATGATTTGGCATTATTTGCTAAAAACTTCAAGAAAATTCTGAAATTTAAAAAGGGTGGAAACTTCAATGTTAAAAAGAATTTTCAGAAAAATAAGTTTGAAAAGAAAGATTTCAAAGAACCCCCTAAAGACAGTGAGAGGTGTTTTGAGTGCGACGGTAAGGGACACAGAGCGTTTGAGTGTGCCACTCGTCTAAATTGGGAAAAGGGTAAAGTTGTCCTAAATGCTACCCTTAGTGACGACAGTGAGGTCGAGTCGGTGGACTCGGGAGATGAGTCACCGCATGAGCGTAACTTCACCGCGTTCATGGCTTGTCATGTGAGTACTCCTAGTGCATCTCACGACGATGAGGATGCTACTTCACAGGGACACCTCGACAGCGAGAGCGAAGAGAGTGAGGAAGAGGATGAGGAAAGTAAGAGCGAGTGTGATCTTCAACACGCCTACGCTGAGTTGTATTCTGAGTCATTTGAAACCAAGAAGCGTAATAATGCTTTAGCTCTTAGGATCACCGCCTTAGAGAGAGATTTAAGATTGTTTGGAGAAAGAGAGAGTTGTGATGAGAGTGGAAAATAAAGAAAGAAAGATCTTGAGAAGATAAGATGTTTTGAGTGCGATGGGATAGGGCACAAGAAATTTGAGTGTCCCACTAGACTTAAGAGAGAGGGCAAGAAAGTTGCTATGCCCACTTCTCTAAGTGATAGTGAGGGTGATAATGGTGATGATAGGTTGATCCAAAATGCCTTTAGAAAGTTGTTTATCGAGACCATGGAAACAAAAAGGTCAAATAGGATCCTAGGTCTTCGTATTCGTGAGTTAAAGGTAGAAAGTGATGAGCTTAAAAGGTAAAAAGGTGACTTGACCAACACGGTGTCTAGTCTGACGACACGTGTGTCCCATCTTGAGGATGACCTCAAACAAGCACGGGAAGTTCAAGTCACATTAGAGAATTCTCTCGAGCCTATATCCACCATTGTGAGTGAGTCCCATGGGTGTCCGTCTAGGAATATTCATCCCAAAATTGTTGATAAATTACTTCCTAGACCGGTTTATGTTTGCTCCCACTGCAAGAAACGAGGACATCTTAGGGAATTTTGTTCTAAGTTGGGTTTTGTGCCATATCATGCCACTTCACATATTCATGCACATGCACCCACTCATAATACTTTACCTGCTCATTTTGATAGAGAGTCTGCACATATTCACGAGCAAGTGAAGTTTTTGATCAAGACTACACATGATCTAGTGGAGTTGGTTCAAAAGATGCCACCATCTTTAAAAAACTCCACCGTTACTCCCGGTTGAGATCTAGTCTTGATTGCTAGCATAGGTTGTTTATCATGTCATTTTTAAACCTATTGCTAGCATGTATCATTAGTTAGTTTTTCATTTTTTTTTTTTTTTTTAAATTACAAAAAGATTTTCCTTTAAGAAAATTTTTAGAAAAACACAAAAAGATTTTATTTTGATAAAATTTTTGAAAAATTCAAAAAGAGATTTGCCTTTTATGGATGAGCATTTAAGATATCCAAGTCACAACTTCATTCCATATATCCATGTGACTGTTTGATAGAGATTTGAGAGGCTACATCATTTCATCCATGTGCTTAACATTGATTGGAGTTCTTGAGATGTAATTAGTGATATTTCCTACATGCTTGACTCCTATATCCTTTATTGCACACATGCACGGCTATATTTGATTGTTGCACTTGTCAATCTCATGTTGGCTTGAGTGTTTCCATCTCAATCCTATCTATACAATGTATAAAATGCGATAAAACTTGACAAGATTGGATTGCATGTTAAAACCGTTTTGGTGAGACTGTGTGTACATTTTCATAACGGGGAGGGGCTGCGAAAGTTGATTCTTATCCTTTGCGCAAAAGCCACCGTTTCAAAGGACCTAAAAAATGGAGGTATTTTAATATCCGAGGTCCTAAGAGGTTAAAAGAGCCCGAAAAATTGATAAGGCAATAAAAAGCATTTCATGCCAAATATGGGCCATTTAGGTTTTCACCATCAATTCTCCAAAGTTTGAGAATTTAGTATACCTCTATTAAAAATATAAATCTGAGGGAGTTTGGTTGGAGATTGAAAAACGGGTTTGCACTTCCTTGAAAGTCCTGAAAAAGCATGAAAATCATTTTGGACATTATTGGTGTAGAAATCACTTTGAGCTTTGATTTGTAGATTTGATATAGTCAATGTCTTATATTTCCAATCTTTTACACCAAAGGAAGCATTTGAGTTTATTCGTTAGGAATATCCAATATTCATCGTGCACATATGTCATGTTTGTATGCTTTGATTTTCCTATCGAATTTGATCACACCACTTCATTTACGCTATCATTGACTTGGTTGTTTTATGTTCAGTCATGGTGTGATTTTATGCCTTGTGTCACCCCGGTACTTGATTGCTTGATTTATTTCTCTCATTTGTCTATTTGGGGTCATCATAAAAAGGGGGAGAATGAATTATCTGATTATGGGGGAGTTTTGAAATTTGAGGTTCATCATAAATCTGGTATATATTGCTTATGTTTATCTCATTTCAAACTCGATACGTCACTTGGTATTTGCTTTATCTCATGTGTGTAGGTACATCCTTGATAATCCCATGATGCACACCCTGATGAGAAAAGCGTTGAGATTTCTGATCTGAAGATTTGCTGAACAAACGATGCAGCCTTAATCATTTGTACCTCTTTCAGTTTTGGGTTCATGGAAGGGTAGATTTGTATAGGCATTGTGAGTATAGATAATTCGGATTTTTTATGTTTGTTCCGGCATAGACATAGGGGGAGATTTGTAAGGACATTTTTGTCCAACATTCTTGTATATGTCATTAGCCGCAACACCGTTGCAAAGATTCAAAGTCCATTCATCATCAACGGAATCCGAAGATCAAAAGAAAGGAAGGAATCAGAAATCCAGAAATCCGGACCGGTCCGCCTCTAATTAAAAAGAACCGATCCGCCAGCGAACCGATCCGCCTAGTCCCGGACCGGTCCGCCTTGCATTGGCCAGTGGACCCCGGATCGAATGAGAACCGAATCTGCTTCAAATTAAAAGAACCGATCCGCTATCGGACCGATCCGCCTCAGGCTCGGACCGGTCCGCCCTGGATAGAATTTCCCAGATCGTGTATCAGATTTTCTCGGGCAAAGAGTTCCTATTTAATCCCACTACGGGGAAGTGGTTTGATAAGACTTACACACGATTTTTAGAGTTCCATAACTCCTAAGTCTTCATGGTATTTGAGTCCATCGATTCATACCCTTGATTCACACAAATTTCATATGTTTGTGAGTCACTTTTGGTAACCCAAGAACACCATTGCTGTTGTTCAACCCTTGTGAAGTGGACCGCTCCTTCCTCTTCATTGCAGCCCTACTGGACAGGGATAGTTCCAGCCGCCAACCCTACTGGAAAGGGATATTCCAGTCGCGACTACAGAATCCGATACCCGAGGGTAATTCTTAGTCAACCTGTATTTCATTGTAATCCGATTGTAAACCGTCTTTTACAAATTATAGTGATATACAAATGGTTTTGCCCCTGTGGGGGATTTTTCCTTAAACTTTGTGTGTTGAATATTTATTGCATGATTTCATATTGTTGCAATCACACCTAGTTGCATGCTTAGGGTTAATTTGGGTTAAAATTGGTACTTATTATATTATTTCTTAATTGAACGCAAGCGCCAACTCTTTCAAATTGGTATCAGAGCTTATTTAAGCGATCACCACTTTTCAAGGTGGGGGGTCAAGGTAACCGATAGGTGTGCACAATAGTGGAGGGGTGAGAATGTCCACAAGGGAGTGCGACGCTAACTTAAATATGAAGAGCATTCATGCATTTTAAATTACTGCAGTTATTCACTTGCTAAATATTTTCAAAATGTTTTGGGTTCTAACCCTTGCTATAAAACTATTTTCAAAACCTTTTAGGTGTTCAGCCACAGGGACGCCAGGATTGATATTCTATTTCAGGGACACGGAGCTGCGGCATATGTGGATGCTAGCAGGAGTTTGGATTAGATGCATCGTTCATTTATTCCTAGAGTAGGAATCATGTATCAGCTTCTGTTTTATTTAAAGCTTGTCGCCCAGACTTCTCAGTACAGTTTTCAGATGTACTTATTCAGGTGTTGGTTGTTGTATTGGATTTCATTTTGGTGGTCGATGGTTTATTCGGCAAATTGTTCATTAAATTATTCCGTTGAGTTTTAATTCACTTGTGTGAATGGTTTATTTTTACTCCGCATGTACTGTTTTGTTTTATTTAAAAAGTTAAAATTGGCACCAGATTTTGGAATACTAAGTGGTTAGTTGTTTTAAAAAGTTTTCGACAGTGATGCTAAGGATGATCCAACTGGGATTCCTGTTTTAATTTGGTATAGGAATGATCACCTGGTATTTTATTAGGTGGGGTGTTACATAAACTAAAACATGACCTCCCAATGTCCACACCCATTCCACTGCAAATGGAACAAAAGAGATCCCTATTACCGAACGGTAAAAATACACTCCAAATAATAATTGGCTCTATATCCACTAAACTCGTCTCACACGTGAATCTAGTGCAAATAAAAGAATGTGACGCTCCTGTGTCACCCAAAACCTGCCCCACGTACCCATTGATAAGAAAACCTACCCTCAATCTCTAACGGCTCTGGCTATAAAACTGGTCCAAGGACCTAATACACACGCTCAAACTACCCCTGCCCCTACAGAAGCGGTAATGTTGGAACTTTCGATGGGGATGGAAGTTGTTGTAACTGTTTCCCCTATTGGTCCCCCTGCTCCTGAACCCTAGCCCTGTCCATACATGCACGTCGCATATATCCCTGCTCTCCACACATGAAATACCTCACTATGAAATTTGTCGGCCTCTGGCCCTGCCTACACTGGCGAGGTTTCCCCTGTCTCTGGCCTTGCTAGCCCTAATAACTGGGGCATGCTAGCCTCTAGTCTAGTTATCTTGGCCCGGAGGAGTATGCTGCTGGCCCGGATGACCATGCATACAACTTCCACTACTCGCCTTAAATATCTTAGCTGAGTCCCCCTAGTAGGAAACCCCCTCATGCTGACTCTGCTACTTTTTTAGTGCTCCGCTGGAACCACTACCCCCCGGTCTTACCCTATTGTCTACACTATGTGGCTCTCTTTGCTCCCCTCAGGTGGAAGCGATGATCTTGGCAGTGGAGCAATGTGGTATTTACGACCTTAGTGTTGGTACGTAACATCGGGTTAACTAACAAATGCTGGAAAATCTTCCAGGTGAGCCCATCAGTGAACTTAAGGACTCTCTTCTCCTCTGTATTCAGATCGTCTGCCACATAGTTTTCCAAGCGCTTGGATTCCTCCTCATATTCCTCCGTGGTTCGTCCCTCTTACGAAAGGTCAAGGAATCTCCTCCTCATCTTCGTTCGAACTGCTGATAAAAATTATTGCGATCAAATCTCACCCAACACTCCCCAATGGTCATGGTATCTCTCTCCTCATATGTGGTGACTGACTTCCACCACTGCAACGCAACTCCCACAAGCCTAAAGGAAGCCAAAACCTGCTTTTAAGTGTCACTGTACTCAACTATACCTAGATGCCTCTAGACGTCTTTCTTCCATTGGCTAGCTGCAAAAACATATGTGCTCCCTTAGAACTATGATGGATGGCCCTTCTAAAAGTCCTTTATAACTCTCTCCCACACCGATGGCACTGGGCGGGCCTATACGACTGGTCCAACTGGCTGTTGTGGCAGGGTATGAAAAAACTGATGCACCATGGCAGTCGTGGCCGCATTAATCGTCTATGCAACAATGGTGGCAACCTCTGTAGCTTTCACCGATCATTGATTGGATTATGGATCCGACCTCCACCCCCATCGTACGTCCCTCCTAGTATCTCGAGTTGGTCGTCCTCTCCTGTTATTTGGCATCTGAAGCCAAAACGAAATCGTCTTAGATTCACTTCAACTATATATACTATTGCAGAAGAACGTAGAAGAACAATATGAAACAACAGTCCTAAGCATAGGGATCTACATCAAAGAAACGCAACGATGAAAACGTAGTAATATAAATTCGCAAAGTTCCTAAGGACACTTGAACATGATGCTCTGATACCATCTGTGACACCTCATTTATTCTAATATATCTATTCTTAACATAATCCAATATGCTAAACCTCTAGCCCACATGTGCTACTAGTATTTTACTTTACTTTGCTTATCACATAGCTTTCACATAAGCTATAACATAGTATTTCTCAATTATACTCGTACCATTATATAATCAACGTAATTGTACACTAGTTATAATTTAATGTTCACACGTTCATTTGAGTTGACACACACAAATGTATATATATATTTATATAAAAATATTTTATACGCATATATATATATATCATCCCTAAGTTGTCATCCTGGATGCATTCCTTAGTATGCTATTAGGCTCCAGATACGTCACATACCACTCATTGGCCATCGGGTTGGAATCTCACCACCGATCCCAAATCGTAAACACATACTGGAGGTGATCATAGACATGCATCCATGGGTCATAATCATACCATATTACCCCCAATCAGACTCGAAAATCAACTACAGTGGTCATGAAATAATCATATAACCTAGGGAAATGATCCAACACCTACTTGTCAATGCCATGGTGGACCGCCCACTACGCGCAACCTCCAACAATAGCATAACTAGAGTAGGTATGTTCACACACACACACACACATATATATATATATATATATATATATATATATATATATATATATATATAATCGGCTAACGTACATAATGCCTCTCGTAGAAGCAGCCCACAAATCCCGAGTCTATCCCAACTTCCCTATTTTTGTCAAGTATTCACTTACTTATGATTAATTCTCTAACTTCAATTTTCTGGACAACATGTTAGTATACCTAAGCACTTAGCCTAATACCTTCTGAAATTCAATTCCCGATTTCATAATTATTACCCGCGTATGATCACCCTATTATACACAAAATTTCTTACCCGAAACTCATCCACGGTTAACCTAAGGTACTTCCTACCCTCCCTCAATATTTCCAAAAGTCAAACTCCATCTCTCGGACTCCATAAACCATGTTGAACCCTTAACGATCCACAAAAAACAACCAAAAGGCAAGGGAGACCAACCAACAAAACTGAACCAGTTCGCTGGCTAGACCGAATCAATTCGATGAGTGAACCAGTTTGCTTCCCCAGCAAACTAGCTTAGTTTGTTAGGCTACCATGATGAACTTAACACGGGATTTTCCCTTTCCCCTTCAACCTTCGTAGTTTTAACCTTCATGTAAACCCCAAATATGATTACTAAACCAATCCCAAACCTAAATTAACAAGTTTTTATGTATGATTCATCCCGAATAAGATCTAATTCATGAGCTTAGCCAATTTACAGCAAGATTCATGCATGGTTTAAAACCCTAATTCAAAATTCAATCTTTTATCTCTTAAATCATTCAAGAACTCATATTTTTCATTTTTATCATATCAGATCTATTATATTTATATTATAAGATTCCTCTTTAATGATTTCTTTAATCAAAATCCCATTTTACATGGTTCTCCCAACCTAAAAATTGTGTTCTTCCTACACCAATTTTTACATGAATATTTGAAACTACAAATAACATTGAAGAAATTTAAATACTTTCCTTGAGAGTGATGAATTTTCAAAAATTCTCTCCATGAGTTCCTCTCTTGGCAATGATTTTGAACCCGGGTGAACTTAATCTCAAAGCTGGATCCCTTCTTCTTTATTTTTCTCCCTTTTTTTCTTCTATTTCTGTCAAAACTCTAGCCTATTGAATGGTTGGATAGTTTTCCCTTCTATCCAACTTACCTAAATATAAACCTAAGCACTCCAAATCTCAAAATTAAGTTAGCCTTTATATGTAAAATGACCTGAATACCCTTTTACGGCTCCCGTTTAGCCTAAAAATCCCCTGGAACCCAACTATAACCCCTAGGTACCTATTTCGACCCATTCGAGACCATTGGTACACTCAAAATACCATTCGAGTTATCTAACATTAATTTTCATCTCATGCCCCACACGATTCTTTCCGCATGTCCCGAATGAGAAACTGTTAAACCCGCCCCTTTTACTCACGACTTAACATAATTTAACATATTTTCATTTACTTATCACACAAGTAAATATAATTTCACATAAACATTAATCCTTTTATTTACTAATATATATTTATTTAAATCACTTTCTTGCTCGATTTAATTAAACTGTGTGCACACGTGTAATTTAAAGTGCTTTAAAATACGAGGTGTTACAACTGTCCTCAGGGTTTTCAGTGCTTTTTACAGCTTTATCAATCAGAGGTTCCACCTCATGCTTCTGCTCCTTGTTCTAGGAGTTGTCATGTTTGAAGAAGATTTCCATCCACGAATTCATGTTCTTGTCAGTGGGGTCATGCAATGGTTCAGGGAACTCGCAGAATGGGAAATCCCCGCCTTCTTCAATTAGTTGTTTAAGCTTTCAAAATCATCACCCCAGCCCGTGGCGACGATATCATCCTGCTAAGAGTAATCAATGCATTCAACAACCTTTGAAGCTTCATCATACGAATCTTTCCACTCAATAGGAAAGTGAAGGAGTGAAAGGACCATACGCACCTGGAGTTTCAAGATTGTGAGCAACTCGAGGATGCAGCATATCTCCCCTTTCTGGCAGAAAAATCTGACAAGTTCTATTCAGTGTCATATAAATTGAGATCTTCTATATGAAAACCCATTCATCTAATTCTCGAGCCCACTTACAGGCTTTTATAAACAATGCACTGAACCTTTCATAGTCGATAGTCATCTTTGTGGGTACTTTCAGCCTAAACCTCCAAAGTTAGTCCAGAACTATTGGTAATTTCATGCCTCCCCCCCTGATCGGGTGCGGGACAATGCAGGCTGGATTGAGGAGTGACAAAGCTTGATCAGCTGCTCGTGGGATATAGGAGAAAGGATGGGAAAACTTTGAGTGGTTTAAGTGAGATTGAAAATATGTAAGGTGTTGTGACAGGCATGATTTGGGTGGTGGGAACAAATTATGGGTTATTGGTCTTGGTACTGAGCTGGGATAAAATAATTATTAGATATGTTTGAACATTCGGAGCTGAGTCCACATTCTTCATGAATAACTTGCTTAGGTAGATCTCAAATTCGGTGAAAGTAGCAGAGGAAGCAGTAAAGCTTCGGGGTGGTTTGGCGAAAGACCGAAGCTAATAGGGAGCCAGGCCAAAATCTGGGTATGCGATCAACATGAGAGAGAATATGATTTTGGTTTATTTTTAAAGGAAAAAGGAACATTTTTGGTATTTTCTTTCGAAAAGGGTAAGATACGTTTCGGGTAAATTTTTTTAAAGAGGGAAAAGGGAAGATCCTCAACATGGTTATTATTATTAGGTTCCACTTGTATTATGTTTGACTAAATGCAAGTAAAATGTCGAACAAGACCCGATCTTGGGGAAAGGATAGCGTATAAGATGCAAGACACGGTTTGATTTATTTCCAGACTCACGATAGGGTCATGTTTTAAAAATGGGGAAAATAACACGAAAATTCAGGTGGTATGGTGAACTGAAATTTTGACAGAGTTTCGCATTGTAACTGGACAACTAGATATAAGTGTCCTAGGGTAGATGCCTACATGAGGTTGATGCATTTTGTGGGTTAGCGGAAGGGTTCACCTCTTTGGCATGACTTCTACGATATACCTCTTGCCTATAAGAGCTATCATTCATCGGTACATGTGGACAAGCCATTTGACATACCTGAGTGTACGTGAATTGCCTCATGATATACCTCATGGGGATGGTACATGTGAGAGCCAATTCGATCTACTCGATATACGTGAATGGTTTCCCTGCTCTATACCTCCTTCCGTGAGTTCGTTCAAGCATTATGATGCGGGGAGAACCGTTCGATATGCGTCGAAGGTACGAGGCCAATGGAAGGTGAGAATCATATCACATAGGTTAAACGTGCCCCGCAGGACCGGCACCCACCATGAAGTGACCACCTAGTACGGGATAAAAAAATTATCAATATTACTATGTTTAGGCGATGTAGTGTGCAAAAATTCATGGGTCTTGATTATTATCTTATGGAGAAATTTTTATATGTGATAAGTAAAGGGAGTACTAACACTATGAGGGAAAATATATAAATAGCAAGAGGTGAGGGGATAATCATAGAAAGTAAAGCTAGCAAGTATATACATGGATCATGGAGACGATACAAAGCATGTTGATAGAGTATGAAACATGAGAATATACAGGTGAGTGAGACATGTGCAAGGTGATAGAGTGACATGAGAATAGTGTGAGTGAAAAAGCATGTGAATATATACAAGTAAAAGTGTGTACAAGTGAGACTAAGAATGGAACGTCTACAAGTAGTGTGTGAAGAATGTAAGTAAGCATGGAAATATATACAAGTGAGAAAAAAGTGAGGGTATGTGCAAGTGAAGCGAAGCACGAATAATCTAAAAGTGGTGTGTGGAGCATTTAAGTAAAAGTGAGCCTATATACAATTATGAGTGTGTGAAGTGAGCATGGAGAATATATACAAGTGAGCATGGGATAAAATATGTTGAACATATACAAGTGAGTAAAAGGTGAAGTATGTTACAAGAAGGTGATATATGCATGTGGAGAGAGCATGGTAGAGATAATCATCATGATGAGAATGTGATAAATATATAAGATGTAAGCATAGGGGTAAGGAGAACCTACAAGTGGAGGCATATGTACACATGTAGAAAAGTAGGAGAGAAAAGATATAACACCCATGTGAAAATAGAGTCCAGTCCTCTAAAAAGTCCCCAGCAGAGTCGCCACTGTGGCCATTCGGGTCGGATTTCCCCGGTGCGGAATGACCCCGAAATCGAGAGGGGAGGAAAACCTAAAGAAGTCTCTGTCTCTCTCTTCCCCTCCATACGCATGTGGGTGATTCGAGGATATGGTGTTCATCTTTTCGCCACTTACGTTGGTGTCTTCACTGGCTACCTCGGATATAAAATCGATCGTCGTTAAAAGGGGATAACATGAAAGAATGGAGTCACCAGCCTATTTTGCTCAAAATAGGAAAAAGAAATGTAGACGCCTTAAGAGAGATGCATCAAGGTCATACTGATGCATACGAAACCAAATGAATCTAAAAAGGCCCCTAAGCAGTAACCTTTCGGCAAATGAAATATTTTTAAATTTTCCAAATTTTATCTTTAGCACCCACAAACTTATCTCGTGAAAACAATTTAATTTACTCTATTTTATCTTATTAACCCTATAGCATGAATCTACGATGATTAAGTAGATAAATTAAATAAATCAAACACACCATAAAATACGCCAATATACGAGGAAACCACTAAGGAAAAAAAATCTCGGACGATCAGGTCAGACAATCATTATGATACGGAGAATTACAAAGAGAGATATAGTCTTACTCAATAACTCAATAACCTACAAGCCTTTACACCTCTTATTCTTTTCTACCGCTCCTCCACAGTGCCACGTAGGAGTCTACCCATGCAAGTGTTCACATTACACGAGTCCACGTGCACCTCGGTATCAACCGATGCAGTCTAGCAACCGTTTACGAATCCGAACGCGGAGTCCAACACTTCTTCTTTGTAATCAGCATATACGGAGTCCACCGAACAAAAACAATTGTTCAAGTTGATATGACAATCTCTGGTGCCAAACTCAAGATCACAATAGCTATGGAATTATCAGATTAGGATCGTGACAACTAAGGATGATGGGAAACTATGGGAACCTTTGTAAACAAGTGCAGAAATGTTTTTCAACAAAAAAATTCATGTTTTCTGAGTGAAAGAAGTCCTTAAATATGAAAACATGAATTTCGAGGCGGGTCGAACAACAAACAAGTATCGTTCGAATGAGAAGAAACTCTTGTTTGAATAAATCTCAAACTCGTTTGAATGACAAGAAAAATAAATTTAATTTTAAAATCAACCTCAAATTTTTTAAAACAAATTCAACTCAGAAAATATTTTAAAATCACATTTCCAAAAATATTTTTCAAAAACTCCAAACATTTTAATTTATAATGCATCCTTAATTAAAATACTAAATCTCACAATTCTTTAGCATTCATACCTTTGTGATTTAAGATATACCAAGTGTGAAGAAAAACGAAGTTACTAAACATGGCATGAATATCATCTTCAAAGCTTTGCCACAATATCTTCAACACAAAATGTCATAGGGTTTGTGGGATCATAACTCAATGACTAAACTATGAATCAAACAGTTCTGTCCGAAATTATGCCAATTATAAACAAAGTGACTCGATTGAAAATTTTCCCTTACAAATCTCCCCCTTTTGTTGTTTCGGGGCAAAACCGAAAAAAAAGTGAAATGATAAGTCGGAACGTCAAAGCCAAAAACCTACGTCCATGCCATAAAACCAAAGAGGAAAAATACAGGTTATGGAAAAATATCGATATAATCATCTGGCGAAGCATAATCATGTCTGAATGTGATGTAGCCAATATGTCTGAATCTCTAAAAATCACTACACACATGAAACAAACAAATATACCATAAGTGAAGTATGGAGGTATATAAAAATATATAAATGAATAATGTCATTAATACTCCCTCTACATGACATGTCTCTCCCCCTTTTTGCCTGGAATAGACAATTAGTAGGACAGATAAACCATAAACAATCATATCCATCAAGAGTATAATGAAGCAATAAAATCATGACTAGATAAAAACATCTTAATATCAGCAAATAGTGTAATCATATGATAATGGATAATAAGCTTGGAGTGAACAGATATATGAAGCATATAATGAATAAAGATGTGAAACAAGATACACTAATATAAATCACATGCCTCAACAAAATGAAATAACTGTATAAAATGAAAATCTAGAAATCTTTATATCCAAAAGATAAATGAGCTGCTATATATCCAACAGTGGTAAAACACTAAGAATGTATCATCAATACATCATAACTGAATACACAATATCTAAATTCATGAAGAAAATGGCATTATGATGGATGAGTGATCAACAAAACCCAAAAAATCCAAGGAATTGAAGCTTTTCCAAGCTTAAGGTGCTCAACAATGGCAGCTGGGTAAAACAGGGAAGAAGACGAAGTCGCGAGAAGGAGAAGAGGTAAAAATGAGTGGAGTGAAAAGTAAAAACCTAAAAAGGATTTTTAACGTCGTTCGAACTGAAACTAAGGTCATTCGAATGACAAACCGGTCTTGTTAAAAGCAAGCTAAGTGTCGTTCGAATGACCATGACAGTTCATTTGAACGAAAGCACTCTCGCGTCAAATGACGCGAAACAGTGGAGGCTTATTCGAATCTCGTCTGAAGAAACCTTCGAACGACCTTCTGACGACCCAACATTGTTTAAAATAAACCCTCAAACGAAGCTCGTCAGAACCATATATCGAATGACCTCTAACTCTCGTTCGAACGAGACAGTGTTCTCGTTCAAATGACACCGCAAAAATTTTAATCCTCTCCTCAAAACACTGATACACAACCCAGAACTATAAAATCAGAGAAACGTACACATGACACAAAACAAAAAAAATAAACAAACTCCACTCAAAAGCAAAAGAGATACACAGTAATATGATATCGATATATCTAAACATGGAATGGAATTGTGGGTGAGAGCTAACATGAATGAACCATAACCCAAACACCTAGATACATTCAAAAATCTCTAATTGACCACAAAATGTTATCAAACTATGGTTTAGCCATATGTGACAAATATAACTTGAACTTAATGAACAAAACATACGTCGTGCATACAAGTCTAGAATTTTGACGATTCTACCAAACAATAGCATCATGACACGACCATTCAACCTAGGACTCATTATGCAAACTTGTTATTCTTCGAATACACTCCCTCAAAAGATAAACATATATTTTCTATTCATTTCTAATTCTTTATTCTCTTGAAGTGATATCTTTTCTTTTAAGATATCCCTCATAATTAAAATCAACGTAAGTATCTTAAGTCATGAACAAATGTCTTAGCCACACGGAAATCGTGAAGTGAAAGGGATTAAAGCACACCAATATGCCATACCATAAGTGTATCCTCAATACACAAAAATCAGAAATCTTTTTGAGTATTTTCAAAATATTTTTTACCCAAAAGAAAAATCATTTTGTATTTCAAAAAATATGTGAAAACAAAATATTTTTGTTTTTTTCTCAAAATGAATCAAGAAAGAAAAATCTAAAACTGCAAAATATACAAGTCATAACCCTAGAAAAGATATTGTAATACGCCGTATTTTCGAAGACTTAAATAATTATCTGATTTATTATTATTAGGGGATTAATTAAATTAAAATGTGAGAATTAATTATTAATCCGGATTAAATTTGAATATTAACTAGCATGACGAGAAGTTAGTAATTATTAATATTACTGTGAGAATAAGTAATACGGAATGACGATTTTTATATAATTTGTCGTGATAGAGAAATACGACAGTTTAATATATTAAGTCGGGGACGCGCGTGTGAGTCGTGGCAAGACTAATTAAGGAGAATAAGAAGGTAAATTATTTTTAAGTAAATCGTATGATCATTTCGAGTGTGTCGTTGAGTCCAGAGGGGTCGAGATAGTCAGAAAACTCTACCCGGGTATTTTATTTGGACTCCGGGACATTTTTAGGCCAAGCCGACACCCGGTAGGGGTAGTTTTGTAATTTGGATTTTTGAGCAATTAAATGGAAGAAAATTAGAGGAATAATATATTAGCTAATTGGTGACAAATAGGGTTAGGTTACACCAAAATGAAGAGAGAGCCACAGTGGGTGAGGGAGAGCCATTTCCAAAGGAGGAGAAGCCATGTTCACCACCTTGCACAACCACTACCACCATCGTGTTCGTGTAGATCGAAACGCGAGGAACGCACCCATACCAAAAACATCAACGGATCGGACCATCAAAATCGAGGTAAGTGTTTATTGCTTGATTTCTTTAGCGATAATTATGTTCATGTTAGTCTAGGTTAATAAACCTATGTTATGAAAGTTAATTCGGGTGAAAATTGGAGAATTAATTTATGATTATGGGCTGATTGGTTTAGTAGTTTAATCCCTTCATGTATGTTGAGGTTTTATCACGAAATTGGAAATAAAATTGATGAACGAATTAGGGTTGGTCAGGTTCTTTAATTGAAAATTTGGAAACTAGGGTTCTTATGAATTAATTTGGGTGTTTCATGTAATCTTGATGATTTATGACGAATTAATGATCCTAGTATGTTGTGAATGATATATAATCTTTGTATTATTGATTGGGATTGATGATGAGAAGATGGGTATTAAACTATAAAGGTTTTTAGGCTTAAAAATGGAGGAAATCGTAGAGATCTGGTGAAGGAGACGTCACAGTGCAGGTCGCGCGATGTCGTGCGTAATGGTTCGAACGAGATGGTAATCTCGCGAGAAGTGGTTCGAACAACAATGGAATGTCGCGCGAAGTTTGGTTCGAGAGAGATTTACATCTCGTGTGATCTCGTTCAAGCGACAACCCGATCTCGTTTGAACGAGATCAAGTCTGGTTCAAGCGACAGTTACATTTTTGGGAAATTGCAGAATGGTCCAAATTAGTGTGACACGGTAATCTGAATGAGGAAATGATATTCTGAGAAAATCAGTATAGTACAGAATTATTAAGAACTATATGAGGGTAAATACTTTAAATATTTGGGAACGGGAAGCTTACCTTGAAGATTGCGAGAGAGAGATAATCGTAATTGTAAATGTGTCGAGAGTATTAACTGATAAATACTTACGATATAAATTCTAATGATATAGAACTTATAAGAATAAAAGTTAGTGATTACGTTTGGGACTTCTTATGATTATGTATTAAGGATTTTCGGGTGACATATTATCCTTAGAAATATATTACGAAAGAGGGAATATCGTAACTTAAAAATACGTTGATAGTATTTAGTGATAAAAATACTACGTATGGAAAATAACACTTGGTTGTGTATACTGTTTGATTGGATGGGTTGTGTGAATACCTATTACTTGCTAGTATTATGTGTATGACATACCTAGCTACTTGCTATCATGAGAGGTGGTGTAGAGACAGTCTTATCCTGAGGGGATTTTGACTTGTATCTCAGAATATAGGACTGTGAAGACGTACTTGTGAGTGGGTAAGTTGCTGACTATGGGAGTGTAGGTATGTGCGTGACTCATAAGTATGTGAGCTATGTTCCCCTCTATTATGTGTGTTTTGTATATATGGTTCGTGGGAGACTTACGAACCGATAGTCCTTGTTTGAGTACTAGATGTACCGGGACATGATAGCAGAGTATGCAATGCACTACAGGTATAGCCTTGGGGTGTTGTGTTAGTATATATATAAATACTGGTGATAATTTATATATACTTGTGTTATACTTACAATGTGATATTTTTAAGATATTAAGATTGGGTTAATGCATATATATAATAGTGAAAGATATATATATATATATATATATATATATATATATATATATATATATGTATGATTTTGGTATATCTAAAATGAGAACATCTCATATCAGATTATTAAGATAGTGAAATCTTCGAGAATGTAAATAGTGAATACTTGACTTTAGTGTGTTAACACTCATTTAAAATGATAAACGTTGAGATCATATACGGAATACTAACGAGGAGTAATTAAATGGATAAGCCTATCACCTAGTTAGAAGTGTCAGATGGCTAGGTTCGAGTAGATGTACGTTAGGCGTGCACACTAGTCGAGAGGTGAGAATATCATGTGAGAGTTTGAACTAACATGCATATAATGCTTGCTTTAATGCAGTTTTAAATACTTGCTAAAACAAATATTTTTACACATCGGGCTCTGAACCATTTCTTGCATCTCTTTTCTCTTTTGCTATATATATATATATATGTATTAGTACAGGTGCCCAGCCATAGGGACACCGATTCTAAATACGTGGATGGTTTGCCGAGTTGTAGCTGTTGTGGAAGTTGTGGGTTATTTGAGATTAGACGCTTCTCTCATTTCATTCAGTTCCTAGTTCGGATATCTCAGTTAGGGCATGTATCGCCCATTCTCATTAGCTGAATTGTGCTCAGTTTACTTTGTAGTTCTTCTCAGTTGGTTTGAGTATTTATTTTGGTTTGGTTTGTTACTTTGAACTGGAGGATTTTGCCCAGTCTTAATTATTCAGTAATTATTTCAGTCAGAATTCAATTCTTGTGTATGATATAATTGCATGTTTAGAAGTTTATTAAATGAATTAATTGGTTTCAAGTTTAATTGGAAAATGTTTTGACACTAGCTTAATTAAATGTTAGGTAATTAATTGGATTTAAGTTTTCGACAGTGATGCTAAGAATGAACCAACCGAAAATTCTGTTATAAATTTTATAAAGGACTGATCACCCGATATTTAATTGGGCGGGGTGTCCCAGATATATCAAAAGACATAACTAGAGTATGACAAACATGGCGAACACGCTCAGCCATAAGATCTAACATGGGGAGAACGCGTGCAAGCAAACGAGAATCACCAAGTCTAATACTTAAAGCCTCTAGATCCAATTTTCCCTGCACAAGTAGGTGTGTAACGACGAATAGGGTTTTGGGAACTGAAATGATTCTATTCTTAGACTCTCTAGGAGTGTTCTTAAGATCATAGTAATAACGTCTAAGGTGACCCTTCCTACGGCAATGAGTGCAAGTGTAAATACGGTGAGGAGTGTTACTTAAAGGTTGACCTTTCCTAACGTTCCTAGTCAACTCTCTCATATGCATGGTCTTGTCTTTGGGAATGGGAGAAACATGATCATCGAAGCCAATTCCACACCTATCATCCCTGATTTAGACGGTGCCTAACATCATATCCAACTTTTTTGACCTAGTTACGAAATCAAACTTAACCCTACTTGAATCTCTCAATTTTTGCTCAAGCTCACCTATCCTAGACTCAAATAAATGCCTAAACTCCTCAAACTCTAGTATCTCCTTTTTCATAGCCTCCATCAAACCACAAAGATTATCACTCTCACCCTCAATGTATTCCAGTTTGTCCCGAAGAGTCTTCTCACGTTCTTTAAGATCCTCAATCAATGCATCATTACTATTTTCTGAACATTCTTTCAACTTAGCTTCCAACTTCAAGTTAGCTTTCTTCACCTTTAAAGTTTCCACATATATTCACAAAAGGTAACTTTCAACTCATCTCCTCACTCACTTGGAATTCACTCATTATGGCCTTTGAAGTGTCATGCACAGGAATATCTTCGTGGGAATATTTCTCTTCGTTGCTCACATGACTAGCCATAAACTCGGTGTAGTTTCGCTCACTGGGGGAATCATCTCCCTCTTTCGGATCAATATCACTAAGGGTGGCGTTAAATGCCATCAATTTCTTTCCGTCCTTCTTAAGTCTAGTGGGGCACTCCGCTACCCAATAGCATAACCCTCACAACCATAACACCTGTCTGACTCATCCCTCTTAATATTCTTACCCTGGTTCTTAGGGAAGCGATCGGCCTTGTTGTTCTTATTTTTCTGAAGTCTTTTGCAACTTTCCATTGCTTTCGGAACTTAAAAAATTTCTTGAACTTCTTTGCCGACATGGCCACATGTTCGGACTCAATGTCAGACTTGTCATTCGAAACCTTTGAATCCTCCTTCAGGTCTTTCAAAGTTGTGCCCTTTTCTTTCTTCAGCACTTGCTTTGAGGTAAATAAGGGTCAAGCTCATAAATATCTAGGTCACCTACAAGATCTTTTGGTTTCGTCCAGTCAAAAAATCCCAGAGAGTTTAAAATAGTCACCTTTGGATTAAATCTGTCAAGAAACGACCTTAATATTTTCTTTATCACTCGATTATTGGGTATCTTCTCTCCCAAGTTAAACGACAAGTTGACTATATCGGACAATTGAGTGTAGAACTCATCAAAGGTCTCACTCTCTAAAAACTTAATCGTCCCAAACTGGGTGGTGAGGTTTCGGAGTTTGTAAGCCTTGACAGTGTCGGTTCCTTCATGGGTAAGTTAGAGTGCAATACCCCGTAATTTTATTGATTTTTTTTTTGGAATTAATTAAATTAAATGGGATATTTATTTGAAAATTAATCCGGATTTAAATACTAGCGAGACGAGAGTCGGTATTTGATTATGATAATAATGTTGAATATTACTGAAGTGAATATGGTAATATATGATGATTGAATTTATTAATATTACCGCAAGTTATAAATACGACAATTCGGAAATTAAGTTGAGGCGCGCGTGTCAATCGCGTCAGGAATCAATTCAAATGGATTTAAAAGTAAATTATAATTGTATCATCCATATGGTCATTTTGAGTACGCTAACGTGTCTAAAAGGATCGAAATAGTCAAAAAACACTAGCTGGGGATTTATTTTGGGTCCCGAGACATTTTCAGGCCTAATCAGCAACCCGGGAGGGTATTTTAGTCATTTTAAATTTTAATGAATAGTAACCTATGAAAATTAGGTTTTGTTTATCATCCAACCTTAGGACCATTAGGGCCATTATCTATCAAAACCAAAGAGTGGGCAACGTGAATAGAGAGGAGAAGTTCCAAGGGTTTCCAAGGTCGTAACCACACACACCACCACTATCGTCGGATTTATGACCGTAAAGAGAAGGAGAACCAACCTTTATCGTCATCAAAGGATCAGAACTTCTAAGCAAACGAAAGTGATTTAACTTACAATGATTCAATACACATATAATACCCATGATAGTTTAGAATTAGAGATCAAACTAGAAATATTATTAATCTCATGGATTGGAGAATTTAATCTTGAATATGGGTAGGTTTTGCATGTAGATGTACTTCTGGTATGTAGAGACAACGAAATCATAATCCATGTGTACAAATTCACGAATTAATAATTTAATGTCCTTAAAGAAATTTTGAAAAACTAGGTTTAGAGGAATATTTATGATTTTTGATCCAAGAAACTATTAATTCATGATGGTTTAATGATTCTAAAACGTTAGAGATTGTGGAAACATGTTGGGGTAATTAGTATACCTGGTTGGAAGTTTGGGACGTTGTAATGGAAGATTTGGGGTGTAAATTTAGATAATTCGTAACTGTTTAAAGAATTTTTGGGCAAACACCTGCTTGATCGATCGATCAACTCAAGAATGTTGATCGATAGACTGTTTTGATCGATAGACCATTTGCCTTCGATCGATCGACCCTTCCTGGTTTTTGAAAGTTTTTCCCCTTCAAAGTTTAATATTAACCCCAAACCTATAATGATTCTTAGTGTGATTAATATAGTATTGTGGGACTTAGTTAGGGTCAGTAGGGTCTTAGTTGATGCCCGAAAAAATGGTTTACCTTATGGAATTAAATGTTATTACTTATGAGGGTCTACCGAGTGAGGTACGGTTAGAAATCGTTCGAATTGAGACTATAATGGGAATGAATGATGATGTAAGTATAGGAACAGTAAGGAGGGACTTCAAATTACTCAGATAACCTTATAAACTTATAGGAGACCTAGTAAACTTTTGGGATAAGTTTAGGTACTCAAATTGATACGACCAGAGAGTTATCAAGCTAAATATATATTACGTAGAATGTTCGGGACAAACTTACTACGTATGAGTCTTATAAGATGGAACCTATGAATACCTATATTGATATATGATTACTTAGGTTGTGTGAATGCCTAGTGTATGGATTTCTTATGTGTATGACATACCTACCATACTTGCTATCACGGGAGGTTGGATTTTGGAAAAAGGACCATCTGATCTTTGTGTGCCTACGCGGGGATTTAGATTGGTACCTTAAGGACATAGGATTGTGAATGACTTATTTGTGATTTGATAAGTCAGCTGACCATGGGAGCGTAGGTATGTACGTGACCCATGGGTATGTGAACTTTGTTCGCCTCCAATATGTGTGATTTTATTTATTGAAACGGTTCCTGAGTGATTCAGAGAGCGTAATCCTTATGTACGTGATGTACCGGGATTCGATAGCAGAGTATGTATGCACCGCAGCTTAGCCTAGGGGTGCCATATTTGTATATATATGCCGAAAATAATATACTTTTACTCATAACTGGCTCACTTTTAAAGTGTGAATGTGAATAATTGAGATATTTGAATGGGAATAAAAGTGTGAGAATCCATATCGTAATTAATTTAATAATCTGATTAATGTAAAGGTGAGTTATATGTAGAATATATTAGGATGATACGAATAGACCCCTATATTATAATGTGAAGACAGGAAGTGGTACAGACTAGTTAGTTAGCGGCATATCCAGGATGGGTTAAGGGTAAACGTTAGGCATGCACATTAGTTGAGGGGTGAGGAACTCATGCGAGAGTACGTAACTAACATGTATATAATATTTACTGTTTATTGCAATTAAATACTTACTATATTTTTAAACTGTTTTCACCTCGGGCTCTGACCCATTTTCTTTGAAATCTATTTTTGTAAAAACCTTTTAGGTGCCCAGTTACAGGGACGCCGAGCAAAGGAGTTCCATTACACTGACGTGCTGTAGCTGCTGTGGAAGTTACAGGATCTCGGTATTAGACGCCTCCATATTCTGCACTTGATTCTATTCAGGGTTACTCATCTGTAAGGGAATGTCGCCCATTTTTATTTAGAGATAGCATTCTCAGACTTGCGGTTTTATTTCAGTTTGGATTTATCTATTTATTCAGACCGTTGTATTGGGAATTATTCAGTATTTGAATTATTCAGGGGAGTGTTACTCCAGACTCATTTTATTTATTCCATTATTATTCTGTTGTGATTATTATGTGGATGTTGTATGGTTAGTTTAATTAATTGGCTGCATGTTAATTTAATTTGATAAAATTTGACAACTCACTTTTTTAAATATTAGGTGGCTAGTAATTATTTAAAATATTTTCGACAGTGATGCTAGATCTGAACCAACTTGATATTCTGTATTAATGAGATAAAGGAGTAGATACCCGGTATTTAATTTTTATTAGGGGGGAAGTATGTAATACCCCGTAATTTTATTGATTTTTTTTATGGGATTAATTAAATTAAATGGGAAATTTATTTGGAAATTAATCCGAAAATTAAATACTAGCGAGACGAGAGTCAGTACTTGATTATGATAATAATGTTGAATATTACTGAAGTGAATATGGTAATATATGATTATTAAAATTATTAATATTATCGCGAGTTATAAATACGACAATTCAAAAATTAAGTTGGGACGCGCGTGTCAGTCAGGAATCAATTTAAATGGATTTAAAAGTAAACTTTAACTGTATCATCCATATGGTCATTTTCAGTGCGCCAACGTGTTCGGAAGGGTCGACATAGTCAGAAAATACAAGTCGGGGGTTTAGTTCAGGTGCCGGGACATTTTTAGGCCAAACCGGCAACTCGGGAGGGTATTTTAGTCATTTTAAATTTTAATGAACTGTAACCTACGAAATTAGTTTTTGTTTATCAGCAACCTTAGGGCCATTATCTGTCAAAACCAAAGAGTGGGCAACGTGAATAGAGAGGAGAAGTTCCAAGGGTTTCCAAGGCCATAACCACCACACACCACCACTATCGCCGGATTTGTGACCGAAAAGAGAAGGAGAACCAACCTTTATCGTCATCAAAGGATCAGAACTCCTAAATAGAGGCAAGTGATTTAACTTACAATGATTGAGTACATATAATTTCCATGATAGTTTATAATTAGATATCAAACTAGAAATATTATTAATCCATTAAATTGGAGAATTTAATCTTGAATATGGGTAGGTTTTGCATGTAGATGAACTTCTGGTATATAGAGACAACGAAATCATAATCCATGTGTACAAATTCACGAATTAATAATTTAATGTTTGTGAAGAAATTTTGAAGAACTTGGTTTAGAGGAATATTTATGACTTTTGATCTAAGAAACTATTAATTCATGATGGTTTAATGATTCTAAAACGTTAGAGATTGTGGAAACATGTTCGGGTAATGAGTAGTATACTTGGTTGGAAGTTTGGGACGTTGTAATGGAATATTTGGGGTGTAAATTTGGAGAACCCGTAACTGTTTGAAGAATTTCTGGGCAAACACCTGCTTAATCGATCGATCTCGATCGACTAGTTCGATCGATCGACCCTTTGCCTTCGATCGATAGACCCATCCTGATTTTTCAAAAAAATCCCTTTCAAAGTTTAATATAAACCCCAAACCTATAATGATTCTTAGTGTGATTAATATAGTATTGTGGGACTTAGTTAGGGTCAGTAGGGTCTTAGTTGCCCGAAAACGTGGTTTACCTTATGGAATTAAATGATATTACTTACAAGGGTTTATCGAGTGAGGTACAGTTAGAAATCGTTCGAATTGAGACTATAATGGGAATTAATGATGATGTAAGGATAGTAACAGTAACGGAGGGACTTCACGTTACTGAGATAACCTTAGAAACTAATAGGAGACCTAGTAACCTTTTGGGATAAGTTTAGGTACTCAAATCGATACGACGAGAGAGTTATCAAGCTAAATATATATTACGTAGAATGTTCACGACAAACTTACTACGTAGGAGTCTTATAAGATGGAACATGTCAATTCTTATATTGATATATGATTACTTAGGTTGTGTGAATGCTTAGTGTATGGATTTCTTATGTGTATGATATACTTATCATACTTGCTATCACGGGAGGTTGGCTTTCGAAAAAGGACCATCTGATCTTTGTGTGCCTATGGGGGGATTTAGATTGGTACCTTAAGGACATAAGGTTGTGAATGACTTATTTGTGAGTTGATAAGTCAGCTGGATATGGGAGCGTAGGTATGTACGTGACCCATGGGTATGTGAACTATGTTCACCTCCAATATGTGTGATTTTGTTTATTGAAACAGTTCCTGAGTGATTCGGATCGCGTAGTCCTTATGTACGTGATGTACCGGGATTCGATAGCAGAGTATGCGTACACCGTAGCTTAGCCTAGGGATGCCATATTTGTATATATATGCCTAAAATAATATACCTGTACTGGTAATTGGCTCACTTTTAAAGTGTGAATGTGAATAATTGAGATATTTGAATGGGAATAAAAGTGTGAGAATCCATATCGTAATTAATGTAATAATTTAATTAATGTAAAGGTGAGTTATATGCAGAATATATTAGGATGATACGAATAGACCCCTATATTATAATGTGAAGACAGGAAGTGGTACAGACTAGTTAGTTAGAGGCATATCTAGGATGGGTTAAGGGTATACGTTAGGCGTGCACATTAGTTGAGGGGTGAGGAACTCATGCGAGAGCACGTAACTAACATGTATATAATATTTACTGTTTATTGCAATTAAACACTTGCTATATTTTTCAATTGTTTTTACCTCGAGCTTTGACCCGTTTGCTTCCAAATCTATTTTTGTAAAAACCTTTTAAGTACCCAGCCACAGGAACGCCAAGCATAGGAGTTCCATTACATTGACCTGCTGTAGCTACTGTGGAAGTTACAGGATCTCGGTATTAGACGTCTCCACATTCAGCACTTGATTCTATTCAGGGTTACTCATCTGTTAGGGCATGTCTCCCATTTCCATTTAGAGATAGCATTCTCATACTTTCAGTTTTATTTCAGTTTTGGATTTATCTATTTATTTAGGTTGTTGTATTGGGAATTATTCAGTATTTGAATTATTCAGGGGAGTGTTACTCCATACTCATTTTATTTATTCTATTATTATTCTGTTGTGATTATGATGTGGATGTTCTATGGTTAGTTTAATTAATTGGCTGCATGTTAATTTAATTTAGTAAAATTTGACAACTCACTTTTTAAATATTAGGTGGCTAGTAATTGTTTAAAATGTTTTTAACAGTGATGCTAGATCTGAACCAACTTGAAATTCTGTATTAATGAGATAAAGGAGTAGTTACCCGGTATTTAATTAGTCGGGACGTCACATAGAGTGTATTCCAGGCCTCTTTAGACGCCTCACAGGTCATAATACGAAGGAATTCCTCCGGGGAGACAGAACAAAAAAGAGCATTCAAACCCTTAGAATTGTATTGTGCTAATTTTTCTCTACATAAGTTCACAACTCAGCAAGTTTTAATCGTATAGGCTATCCATCTGTCGTGACAGGTGGTGTCCAACCTTTAATAACAGCTAACCACGCTCACTTATATATAGCCTTAAGTGCCTACTTCATACGCATTTTTCAGTAAGTGTAATTAGTCCCATCAAACATAGGTGTTCAAATAACCTCAAACTCTCATGGATTCATGCCTAAAGACTAGGGACCACAGACACAATAAATTAGTGGTCTAGCTCTGATACCAATTTGAGAAGGCCCATATGCAGTAATCTTTAGGCAAATGCAATATTTTTAAATTTTCTAAATTTTATCTTTAGCACCCACAAAATTATCTTGTGAAAATACCCAATTTTATCTTATTAACCCTATAGCATTAATCTACGATGATTAAGAATATAAAGTAAATAAATCAAACATACCACAAGACACGTCGATATACAAGGAAACCACAAAGGAAAAAAAAACTCAGACGGCCAGACTAAACAATCACTATGATACGAAAAATTACAAATAAAGGTATAGTCCTTCTCAACAACTCGATCACCCACAAGCCTTAACGCCTCTTCGTCTTTTCTACCGCTTCTCCACAGTGCCGTGTAAGAATCCACCCACGCAAGTGTCCATAGTACATGAGTCCACATTCACCTCAGTATCCACCGATGTAGTCTTGCAACCGTCTACGAATTCGAATGTGGAGTCCACCGCTTCTTTTTCGTAATCATCACATACAGATTCCACTGCACGAAAATAAGTGTTCAAGTTTATAGAACAATCTCTGGTGCCAAACTCAAGATCACAATAGCTATGGAATTATCAGATTTGGATCTTGAAACCTAAGGATGATGGGAAACTAAATGGAACTTTTGTAAATGGGTGCAGAAACATTTTTCGACAAAAATTCTTATGTTTTCTAAGTAAAAGAAGTCCTTAAATATAAAAACACAAATTTCGAGGCGGTATGTCATTCGAATGATAAACAAATCTCGTTTGAACGAGAAGGAACTCTTGTTTGAAAGAATCTCAAACTCATTTGAACGACGGTATAAATAATTTTAATTTTAAAACCAACCTCAAATTTTTTAAAACAAATGCAACTAAGAAAATATTCTAAAATTATGTTTCCAAAAATATTTTCCAAATTCTCAAACATTTTAACTTAAAACGCATCCTTAATTAAAATCCTAAATCTCACAATTCAATCAGCATTCATACCTTTGTGATCTAAGATATACCGAGTGTGAATACTAATAATAAAAATGTATATTAGTTTATGTGAGATAGTGAAGTAAGACTAAAAGATACCAAAATGAGTAAATAATGTTAAATGAATAAACTAGAAAAGAGTGGGAATAGACCTACTATAAAACCTTTGCTACTGAATTTAGAAATTACGTAAGCTAATTTTGTAATGGTATAAGAGTATTAAAGTAGGGTGAGGTAAGTGTCTAAAGTTGGTAGGAAAGTGAGGTAAGAGAAATGGAGAGAATGTTGGAAAATAGGGTTTTGGGGAATGACAACGCTCTGATTGTGAGAGAATGTCTCTGATTGTTGAAAGGGACCTCCTAGAAGTGAGGCCATGGGCTCTTTAAATAGTGACATTTTAAGGTTAGAGGGGGTGCCGATCGACATGGGACTGACATTCCTATCGGCACAGTGCTTGCCTTTCCGAGAAAGGGCCGTACACCTTGTCGATAGGCAGGGAGTCTGGGTGCCTATAAGCAGTCCGAAATGGACTTTTTAGGGAAAATGGACATAAAATGCAAATCATAAGTCTGAATTGCTCATGGACGGGACCGTTGGAAAGGGAATTCAGATTCCTTCAAGAATCCATTGATCCACTCTCGGGTTCGGGATTTGACCAAAGCCAAGCGGGGCTTGAAAGCGCCCGATGGTCTCTGGAGAGGGGGTTTTCAGAGTAAAAAGGATCGTTCGTGCGAACTATGAGGTCGATTCCCGCACAGCATGAACCGTTGGAAAGGGAATTCAGAGCACTTAGATATTTAATTGAGCTTCGATTGATCTGGAGAGTTGACCAAGGTCAAACGGGACCCAAAATCACCCGGTGGCCTTTCAGAGTAAAAAGGATCGTTCGTGCAAACCGTAAGGCCGTTGCATGCACGATATAGACTGTTAGAAAGGGGATTCAAATACCTTCAAGGTTTCATTGAGCTTCGCTCAGGATGTATATTATACATGTGTTAAATGGAGCTCGAAAGCGCCCAGTGGCCTCCAAATCAGAGCTCGGGGTAAAGAGGATCGTTCGTGCGAACCGTGAGGCCGATTCGTGCATGATATGATACGTTGGAAAGGGGATTCAATTCCTTTAAAGTTTTCATTAAGATTTGCTTAGGTTGGAGAGTTGATCGGAGTTAAACGAATCTCGAAAGTTCCCGGTGGCATCTAGATCGATACTCGAAGTATGACCTAGGGTTTATGTAGGGAGGAGTGTTAGGGACTCGAGGAGGTTTATAGAGGGATACTAGGATGGGGTGTTTACATATAGTCCTTTGATTTATTTTTATAATGGTATAATAATGAATTTTTGGAAGGGAGTTGTAATTGACATACTACTCTTTCCACGAGACTCTATTATCTTTATAAATGGTACTATGAGTAGGCCCGTAAATCGGGTTGAGTGAGTTGGACTTGGGGATCACATTTTATTACCGGTTTCGGCCCTGAATTCGAGCTAGCAAAAACTCGATTTCAATGAGAAGTTTTTATATTTGTTAATTCATTGTAAGACCTAAATAATTATAGAAATCAAATTAAAATTAAGAAAAATAATAAATTAAAATGTCTACAACCTTTACATAAATATTTTAAATTTAAAAGTTTTAGTCTATAAGAATAAATCACAAAAATTATTACTGAAGTCTATTAAACCTATTGTTAGGCTCATTACACATTACATGTAATATCCATTTGCATAATTTATGTAAATATAAATACTAATTTTTGGGTTTGGACCCAATTCGGGCCTAGCCACATGTAGCTCATGCTCGACCCAACTTATAGCTCAGATTTGAAATTTTAGTTCAAACTCAGTTCGGCTCAAACTTACTTAAAGATCGGACCGAATTTAGCAACCGAACAGGGGAGTATAAGACTTTCTCGGCTCAATATACAACATTAAATATTAGTAGTGATATTTTCAACTTCAAAGACATAAATGTCAACATTTCTTTTGTTTGACTACCACACATAAGTAGCTTTTATTAGTCGTTGGAAATTTGGAAATGGTTTGTGTCGAGGACATCTTAAATTTTTATCTTTTCTCCGCGTATCAAAAATACTATATAAATTAGCGAAAGGACTACATAAGTTGCCACCCATATAGTTACGTATTTAAACCTAAATTTCTTGTTTCATGTTCACTTTCCTTCTTCTTTATCCCGCCATATTTCTTCTTCTCTCTTTACCTTCTAATAAATCTCAAACTTAACTTTAGAGTATCACCACCACCATAATATTTCCTCATGCCAATATAACCATCCACCTAGTTTTTTATCACCCCAAAACACCAAAACCGTTGCAGCCATGTATATTTGCTATACAAACAACACCAACATTGTTGAAAGTGGATGCATTTTGACAAGTTGTGGAGGATGATGAAGTTTTTGGTCCCAAATTCCAAATTAGCACATTCAATGCTATTTTTTCTCTTTAAATAGAACAATGTCACGTGATTATTATGTTGTTTGATGAGTTGAATTTGATTGGGTTGGTTTTCATTATTTTATTGAATATTTGGGACTGTTTCCACCCATCTGTGGGTTGTTTGGACCACCATGCTTACTGAATTATTGTTCAACTTGTTTTACAATGGCTAAATGTTATATTTTTTGTAAAAACTCATTCATGAACACATTGTTGCTATATTCTTGAGTTGTCCGTGGATAAGGGTGATGGTTAAAATTTCATTATTTCTCTCATTTGGACATTTTCCACACCATATGTATGTTCAAATGCCTAGCCTAACTTCATTATCCACTTTGGATGTATTCTTGCATGATTCTCACTCTTTCTCACATGTTTACACCATTTGGGCCTCATTTGGGATGTTTATCACATGTTCTCACTCACCTTGGTGCATCGGATGCCACATCTACATTTACACCTCATAATTCTTTAAAATTAGCTATTAATTTGCAGTGTTGTAATGATTTCTATTTTGTAGGTATACATGGGTGACGTTGAAAAATATAACTCGACATATTGTAACTCACCTAAGGGTTTTAAAGGCTTCTAATGTGAGAAAGAAAAACAGTGGCTTGAGGCATACTTTCGAACACCAGAGCTTGTTCTCTATCAATTTTCCTTGGGTACTAGAGGACATTCCTCTTGAGGTGCTATGCCTTCTTCACTAGTTTGATTGGGAGACATTTCTTGTTCAGAAATCAGACATTAATGAAGAATTGGTGAGGAAATTATATTGCTGCTTTGGTTCAAATCAAAGGGAAGGGGGTTACTATGAAGCCTATGTGATGGGAGTGAAAATTACCTTAGTGAGAATGGATTTGGCCCGCTAGATGAGCAATGTTGCTGACCCGGAAAATTTTGTGAATCTGAATGATGAGTTAACATTTGACTTGGATACTCTAGTTCAGTACTTGGCACCTGGCCAAGAGTGGACAACAAAGATGTTAAAGTCTGCTTGCATGCAAAAACTGCCACGGCTACTTCATTACATTAACGTACATTATTTTATGGTGACCAATAATTGATTAGAGGTTCATCACAAGCACGCCACCTTTCTCTTTGAATTGTTGAATCATTCGGGCAACATCAATTTGCCCAACTACTTTCTGGATCAGATGTACATTGCTGCAAAGGACGCGCCTTGAATTATTCCTTTCCTTTGCCTGGGTTGATCACTTATGTGTGCCATGCCGCAAAATGAACTAAAATTATATTAATTCTATGTTATGGAACTGAGTTCCAAACTCACCTTTGGTAGTTTAATTATTATCCATTAGTCTATTAGAGATATGTGAACTAAAAGTACAATTCAATGGTGACTACATGGCTAAATGTTATTTCCAGGCTCTCCGTATGAACAAGTTTTTTTTCAATAAAAAGAATTATTCTAATTAAATTCGAAAACAACTATTTTGTTTACCTATCAAGAAGATGTTTAGGAAGTAAAATTGTCTTAGACTAACTACCAACGTAGAGTAATTCTTGGGAAAACATAACCTGATTATATTGGAAATTTCAAATGATTTTCCAAGTTACTGCAACTTATTGATAATTATCGTGCCGATCTTAACAACTAATATAAACAACTCTCTTAGTTTGAGGGCATAAAACATTTTATTATATCAATCAAGAGAGAATGAAGCCATGTCATATTTTTAATTTTTAAATTACCCTCACAAAGTACTTATGCCTTTGAACTATTTTCTTCATAATGAACTCATGGACATTATTGTAAAACAAAATCAATCCAAAACCAAATAAAGTAAATTTTTCATTTATGCACAGTTGATTTGATAAACACGGAATTACATCCCATGTCATCTAAGTAAGGAAAAGTAACCTTCCATATATGCATATATGTGCATTCTTCTACAACCGACGCATTCTCAACTCAACTGGTGGTGGTGTGTGATACCACATGTCAGAGGTCAAATCCCATGTTTGCACCAGTTTATGTATACAAGTTTAAATAAAATACCATGTTATTGTGAGCAGTGGTTAAAATGGAAACACTATCAATGGTTGCAGAGTACAATATTACAGAGTTTTACCGACGCTAATACACAAAAAGAAAAAAAAATTGTGCGTATGATAGTTGATTCCATCCCATCAGGGACGTTAGGCTCACTAAGGGTGAATTATAACATATTGATATCATGGTTTATTTAATATTAAGAGAGCAACTTCTCACATAGACGAGGTGAGAAAAAGTAACAACCATATATGTATATATTGACATATTTCTAACACCAATGTCTTTTCAGCTCAACTAGTAAGATATATTGTTTACGATACCACGTCAAAAGTTTAAAACTCATTAGCACCAATTTGTGAATACGAGTTAAAACAAATTCACATACCATTGTGTCGGGTGATTAAGGTGGAAACAATATCCCACCATTGAAAAGTCGATTATTACAAAAGGTGTTGTGTTTTGTAAATATTTTTAGTAATAATTTTAATTTCTCCCAAAGAACATGTCATTCCAAATTTAATTTTTTGTTGACATTACAATCCTTTTGGTAGTGTAGTAATGGATGGTAGCGGAGTGGAAAGAAGAAAATATTTTTCTTTGCTTCGTATTAGGCATGTGTTTTGATCAAATCGGATCAGAAAATGCCTCTTTGAAAAAAAAAATCGATTTTTTCAAAAATAAAATAATCATTCCAATTTCCGATCCAATTTTTTTGAAAAATTAAAAAAAAAATGAATTCGGAAAAATTGAAAAATCGACAAAAACCAGAAAAAAAAAATATCAAAGATTTACAAAATATATTGAAAATTTTGAAAATTCAAAAAACATAAATTAAGATTTTCGATTACTCAAATTCTCATTTTAAAGAGAAAAAAAACATTTAACCCAACATGAGGATTTGATCTTTTTTTTCATTTGTGTAAAAGTTAAAAAGATAATTTCCTTTTATTAAGCACATGTTGAAGCCCTCACCCTCTCTCAACTGATGTGGGATATGAAAAAATTTCAAAAAATCTAAAAAAAAAAGTCATAAAAATCGAAAATCAAAAAATAATTCGAAAAAATCCGATCCACATAGTTAGGGATAAATCGGATCAGAAAAAAAAATCAAAAATTGAGAATTATTTCCAATTTCCAATCTGATTATTTCCGAAAAAATCGGAAATCGTAAAACTAGAAATCGGCAAAAAACATAAAAAGACGGCATTTAATACTCATAGACACTAATTACTATTACACCCTTTTGTATAACATTTCAAATTAACTCAAATATTTTAATCTCGGACTATTTGGTAAAATACATCAATTTTATGTTTTCCCTGCTACCAAACAAGGAGTGCTATTTTCCCTTCCCTTTTCCTTCCTTCATACTAAACAAAACAAAACTTGAAAAAAAGAGTTCTTTCTCTTGTAAATGAAAAAACTCTCCCAATTTCCTTCCTTTCCAGACAGATGTCTAATAATATTTAATCCACAATTTCCAGTCTACTAAAAAAAGAATATATATATATATATATATATATATATCAAACGGCTCTAAAGAAAGGGAAAAAAGACAAGAAACCACAAACTGCATGTGAACTAGGTTTTCACCAACAGCCTGGCACGGAGAAACTCAACTCAACAAACCACTGTCCCAGCATGGTCATAGTAAAATACATGATTGAAATGATAAGAGAGGAATCATAGAGGACCCGTATTGCCCTCATTACAATAAACAAGGTGCAGATCAGAAAGCAATAAGAATTTGCAATCCTACTCTCCTAACTACACGAGTGCGGTAGATATTATGCACACGAACTTTTACAACAAGTACAGTTAAGAGTTACACAACAGTTTTTAACTCTACACAACTATTAACATTGTATGAACAGCCTTTTGCACTCACATGTCCATGTCATCAAATATCTCCCCATCCACCTCTTGATATATCTCGTCAGTAAGAAAACCCTCGTCAACCAAGTTACTGCCAAACAGCAATTTATCAAAGTCATTTAACGATGGTGGGTGGAAAGCATTTTATTTTTCCAGTCAAAGACACGTTAAAAAGATAATTACCTTATACAGCAAAAACGGAAGCTCACAACACGCTTGAGCTTTCGATTGTAGAAGAAGAAATTGAATGACCATCTGTAGAAAAACAAAAGTACCTTCAAAACTGCAGCCACATAAATCACACTCGGGGCAATATTTAATGTAGAACCCCTTACATGGCCCCTTTTTCTACGAAAGGGTCTGCATCAGCTTCTGGATTGTAACTGTAGATTTCACATTCAGCTAGTTTCACAACCTGCATTTCCACGTGTTCATAAAGTGATCCTCTTGCAACTTATGAGCATTATTAGTTTTTCTTCAATGTAAGCTCACCTCATCTAGAGCTTTGCACAAGGTGTCCAGCAGGGAACTGCCCTCATTTGCCTCAACCCAATCCTGCAACCACAAATTATAAGAAAACCCTAAACTGACGGCTCAAAAGGTACTCGGCAATCAGCATACTGAAGCCACTCATCGATCCATAAAAGGTCAGGTATCGTGCCAATAAATCACATGAACAGATATGCTCCATCAAGGATTTTCTCGATTTACCCATAATCAATTACAGTACCAGAATATGGACAAAAATAAAGGAAGGGCAGAATCCCCCAAAGTATAATGGGGTGGCATTCTCTCGCTTATGGCATAAGCTCAGTGGCAGAGCGCACCCCTGATAATTGCGTCGTTGTGCTTGGGCTGTGAGGGCTCTCAGCCACATGGATAGTTAAATGTGCTCATCGGCGCCTGCCCTGAAATGTGGATCATCCAAGGCACATTAGCACGGCGTACTCCTGTTTGAACCGGGGTTTGAAACCAAGCTTCTCCTCAGGTGGATAGATGGGGCGATTCAGGTGAGATCCAAGGTATCTAAGCAAGGAACCGAGTTTTAGATGTATACATAGGGAAAGCCGTGTGCAATGAAAAATGCAAGCACGGTTTGGGGAGGGGTTTTTATTTATTTAACAAGGAAATTATCTACTCCATCCGACCAGTTCCGGGTTCGAATCCCGGGCAATCCATTGTTATATCGCAATTAGTTGTACAGAACTTAGGAATATTAATTGTAGTATTTTAGAGATAAAATGACGGGTGTCGTGGGGGTGGATATTTTATTGATCTATTAATATATAATGCCACTCCTAAGGTGCATTTGATTACAAAATTGAGAAACAACTTATATTGTATGAGAACACAGAGTGGGCTCTATGAGAATTTCATGTTTACCCTCATTTCCTGTGATAACATTTTTTAACCACAACTAAATAATATAATTCATTCGAGGGGAAACCGTGAACAGGAGAGAGCATCTCACGAAAGCAATCTCTTTTTTTTCACTTTTTGATAAAAAATTAACTACTTTTCAATCCTTTTCCAACTTTGGAATCATATGAACTCAAATTTATTATAACAATTTACAACCCTACTATAACTATTGTCCTCCATTGGTCCAAGATTATTATTCTTCAAAGTCATAAGATCACACTACGACACGACTGCACAATTTCAGACGATATGCAATGACATGTTGTTTAGAGAGCCAAAATATTATGGGAAAAAACACAGAAAAGTTTATAAAATTAAACACGGATAACTTAGACAAGTACAAAATTATCACTTAGTATGCATGCCGACCTCGTCTGCTCGGAAGGACCCCAGCCTTCCGAGTTCTACCCACGCTACCACAAAGAACACTGCCAGCCACCGTTCAAGGGTACCTCCACTCCCCAACTGAGCAAAATGGATAAAATTTGGTCGAGGACCCAGGAGATGAGGGAAGGGAGAGAGAAAAAAAGGGAAAGTTCTGATGAGGCTCATGTCCCCCTGTCGGAGCTCCCTGAACCTGAAGTGGAATTCGAGGGGCAGTGAGAAGATGGCACATGTGCACTTGTAAATTCCATTGTTCTTGTTCCAAAAGTTATAGGCATACGACTCCAAATACGTTTAACTAAAAAAAAATTTATAAAGAGACTGCACATTATAAACTTCTATGTACAATTATATAACTAGATTACACATATAAATTAATAACTACATATCGGTAGTTAAAACGTCTATAACCGAATGAGGGAACCGCATAGGGAACGAACGAGTCATAGCCGCAAATGGAAGCCGATATATGTGCCAGTGTCTGAGTTACGAAGTAAAAATTGCTGCAAAAAGTCCAGTTCCAGAAATTGTAAAAATGATAAGAAAATATTATAATATTTCATTTAGGCTCCTATCTAACTCCAAAAATTATGTGTCGACTCCTCAATTTTCTAAGAACTAGGCACAAGGGGGGCACAGGTGGTGCCATAAGTAAATAAATGGCCCCATAGAGTACTGCACGTGGTGTGTGTGTGTGCTGGTGTTGGTGTGTGTGTGTGGGGGGGTGGGTGGGTGGGGGGGGGGGGCACAAGCTGATATGTGTGTCAGATTTGTGTGCGTATTTTCTATGGGCGTGAAGGCACATAAGTACATATTAAAGACATTTGCAGATATTACATGCATGAAGGTGCAACTATAGTGACAGTTTGATTTGAAACACAAGCCAGCTGCATCTTAACAGTGATCCCATTATTATAGATTAAGAAGACAAACACGTTGGTGCATCTATTGCTAGAATATATCTTGTTTCATACCACGTAAAATAGATATTATAATACCTTTGATGCATCAAACATGTAGACATCAAAAGTTTGCTTAAAGCTGTCCCAGCTTTCCTCCGTGAAAAACTGATGAGCATTCACTGCACTGATAACCCGCAAAGATGTTTGCAATAGTGCAAAGTGACGAGAAAAATCACAAAGATCCACACGTATCAGCAGCAAGAAAGGTATTCGTAATATGAATTGAGTAAGACACAAGCCAACTGCAAAACTATTTTGGGAAATGGAGAGATTTGAACTCTCAGCTCCTCCAAGAGCAACAGTTCTCTAAACTGCTTGTCAGACCTTTTGACAACACTCCCATTGCTATCAAGGGAAGGATTATATAGCGGGTTGCCATGTCGCGAGGAAGCTGACAATGGCATTACCCATAACCAACCTTGTCAGCTCATTAATCATATATAACATAAGATACCGGTTACCTGAAGTCATAGTCTGGATATATGTGATTGAGTGTCAGAATCAGATAAATCAACGTCTTCCGGCTAGAATAACACGAACAATACGCAAGTTTAAAATAAAATACATGAAACGTGGGTCTGGCTTCTTTCCATTACCTGTTCCCTTATGTCCTCCCACTGCATTTTTAGACATTAGACATGTGGCACTGAGAAAAATCTTGTTCTTTGTCAAAATCTACTTTGCCTAGGGGTGTGTTTCGGCCGGTTCAGATCGGAAATGGCCTCTTCGGAAAAAAATTCAATTTTTTCAGAATTTTTTTTACTGCCAATTCCGGTTCCGATTTTTTCGGAAATTGAAAAAAAAAAAAACAGAATTCGAAATTTTCAGAAAATCGGAAATATTAGAAATTCCAAAAATATATGAAAATTTTCTTTTAAGAAAATTTCTCGAATAAAATAAACTGAACATTTTGTGCTAATTAAAGCACAAAATGAATTAAAATTAACTTGAAATGCTAAGTTCCATCATGGTTGTGAAGAATTTTAAGCATATAGCATGTTTAGTGAGGTGTGGTCCTTTTATATTAATTTGAAGATTTTTGAGCTCCCAACAGATGTGGGACTTTAGTGTGCACACTAAAGTACAAAATCGGATATATTTTTTGGAAAATCGGGGGAAAAAATCGTAAAAAAATGGATCAACACAACTTCGAAAAATCAGATTGGAAAAATCGGAAAATCAGAAATCCAGGATAATTTCCGATTTCCTATCTGGTTTTTTTCGGTAAATTCGGAAATCGGAATTTGAAAACGTAGTTCCAATATTGGGAAAAATCGGAATTTCGGAAGAAAAAAAACACCCCTAAGTTTGCCACATGTTATCTAGTAGTGCACTGAGGGTAATTAGGCAAAGAATTAACGGAGAGGACCCGGGTCCCATAAAACAAAACACACTTCATAGACAATATAGGTTATATTGATCACCTGGATCTACTAGACAGATATTTAACCGGTGAGTAAGAGTCTGTGTCTGAAGATTTTCCAAGATAATCAAGAATCTGGATTGAAAACATATATGAAACACCATGATGCCAGGGATAGGAATGGAAAAAATTGTTCAGGCAGAAACAAACATTGATTAACTTCAAGAATTTCTGGTTGCAAAAATAATGACAAGTGATATTTACAACCAAAACTCTAGAGTCCACAAGAATAGTAATACATTCATACAGCAAGAAAAGAAAAATTTACTATTTTAAGATGCACTAAAAGATTTCAATGACGCAGTTTAAGGGGAAAAATGGTATGAAGACTGAGGGACAGAGAGACAGAGAGGGTTGGGGATTCAAAAAGAGAGAGCAAGGTTATCAAATTCTGTAAATACCAGAGTTTGCTTTTGTATAGGGGTTTTTATTTGTTCCTCTCTTTCCATCTCAGAAAGAGAGGGTACAGATGATGGAGAATGAGCATTATAAATAATGTAGGTCGAATGACTTCTGTTGCAAACGGCAAATATCACATAACTAACAAAATACAAATTTTCAAATTGAGTGTGGTCATCACTAAACAAATGAGAAAGCTACAAAAAGAGAGGGGAGGGGGGGGGAGGGGGGAGGAAGACTACATTCAAAACCAAAAAAAAAAAATCTTCGAGAGGAATCCGAATAAGATTTGCAAGAATTGAGTTACTAAGAAAACAACATAAATTCCTTATAAATTTAAATTACCTCATTCTCCAAACTAAACGACAGCTTCTTGTCAGTTCCTGCATGTTTGCCTATAAGACAAAGTGAAACAAATTTCTTTTTACTTTAAATACCAGAAAAACAGAATCAAAACTTCCCCCAAAACCCAAATAAATTACTTACAAGAGTAAGCTTCAAGGCATCCTTTTATAGTACGCTCTCCGAGATTCACGCGACATAAAAAATCATTTATACTAGAAAACGTAGCAAAGTAAAACTTAATATCAAAGTCAAATCAGACCGAAATGACCTAGTCAAAATGAAGACACAAATCTGGTTATAAAAAGTATTTGAAGGAAAAGATTGATCATTCCCCTGTTGTAACCGAACAGTTTTAATCACCTATCAAGAGGAGTGTATTCCAAATACTTCATGATGAGTAAGCTAAAAGAAACAAAGGCTTCAATATTGTTGGCTCCAGTGTGCGCGAAAGATCTTCTGAATAAAAAAGCACAATAATTCAAGTCATGAGCCATTGCAAGTCGCATGAGTCGAACAAACACCATTCAAACTGAAGGGAAATTTCGGTATGACAAGTGATAGTCAGACGACTTTGGTCTTCAATTTCATAGATTTTCTTTGGGCTTCAACATCAAATGTCTTGAAGGGTGCTGAGGTGGCTTTTATTGTTAAATTTGGTGTAACAAGGGGTTGTCAAACGACTTCTAAATTTGAAAAAGTGGTAACCATATGGGTACTAACAGAAGCCTTTTTGAAAGTTTGATGAGATTTTTATAATGTAGAGATCAATACTACCATCAGTTGTGATGAAATCTTTTGGGCCTGTGTGTACTTTGTTATATTATCGTACCTATTCTTTCTTTAATTTACTGCTGATCCACCGACCATGTGAATGATATTACTTGTATTAATAAAAAATTTTGTTTCCAATGAAAAAACAAAAATTTTGGTGAACCTTATCACGCCAGTGGGATGTGAACATATGTATTGATTTCAAAGTTTGGTTAAGAAACTGCAATCATATAAATATGGGCTAATTACAATAAATAAATAAATAAAGTTCGGATCAAATTTCAATTTCTCCTTTGATCCTTCAAATATTTCAAATTTACCCTCAAATTTTGAAAATCATTTCAATGTCTCGACTCTGTTTAAAAACTTAACGGAAGTCAAACGTGGCTTAACCGGGATCTCTCTCTCTCTCTCTTCCTTCTCTTACTTCCTCTCTCTCTTTATGATAGGAATGGATTTATTTTTTTTATTTTAGGGTTTATTTGACATTTTTATATTTCTTTTTAGTTTTCCTTTTATGTTACATCTTTTATTTCCTTTTTAGCCTTTTACTTATTCTCCAAGCATATTTGGGACTAATTAAGTCTTCTTTTATTAATAATTTTTTTTTAGTCATTTAGGCTATTACTTGATCTGCAAGTAGTCCCTCCCATATAGTCTTCATTTGAAGATGCTTTTTCATTCTTAAAAGATACGACATCTTTTGATTCTCTCTCCTAAAGTTAAGGTATGGTTTATTTCTTTTGTCCATTGACGTGTAGTTTACGTCAAATTGGTATCAAAACGGGTGTAGCTCCCAACATTAGTGTATTCGTGTATTAGTGTGTATCGGTGTGTGTAGAATATCAAAAATCGTACGGTACATTACCAATGGCTTCAAAGGAATCCCGAAAACAAAAAGAAGAGATACAAGAATTAAGGGAAAGCAATCAAGAATTGAAAGTTAGCAACCAAGAATTGAAGGCAAGCAATCATGAATTGAGACAAAAGATTGATCAACGAACCCTAGACTTAAACAAAAAATTTGACACCATCTTCCGCCTCCTCTCCACCATGAATAAACGAAAAGAAACAAACCCTCATAGACCCGGCAAAGAGATCCTTGAGAAGTCTGCCCACGGAGCCAGAAGTCCGACTCCAGTCCTATGCAACAAGCCAAACACCTCCGGCCTGGATGGAACCCTGACGGCCCAATCTCCGGCAATAACCCAAACTATCCCACCCTCGAAAACATCCCCAACGGCCCTACCGCCAACCAGAATGTCACCAGACCCTCTTCTGCCACAAATCCCTGCCAAAGCGACCTCAAGAAAACCCTAACATAGCCCAACTCCGGCCATAACCTAAACCCGGAGACACCCGACCAAAACCCTAGTAAAAAAAACAAACTGCCCTGACCAGTTCGACCTATAGAGCCTGTTGGCCTACCCAGGGCAGTGCCCGAGTCTTCTGCCCCACCCAACTCATTCAAACCCGACGGGTTGTTTGTTGAAACCAAGCCCACTAAGAAAAACCCTCATTTTTAGTTTCTAGAGTTTTCCAATTATAATCAATCCCTTTACCCTTCAAACCCTAAGACTAACTTTTGACCCCGGGGGTGACCTTTTGGTCGTTTGTCTTCCCGGAAGCATATTTTGAAGGCTTTACACGCATATCCAACTTTCAAGCTCAAGAACGAGCTTGGTTTGAAGTTGGGGAGAATGATGGGAATGGATTTATTTTCTTTTATTTTAGGGTTTATTTGTCATTTTTATATTTCTTTTAAGTTTTCCTTTTATATTAGTTCTTTTATTTCCTTTTTAACCTTTTACTTAGTCTCCAAGCATGTTTGGGACTAATTAGGCATTCTTTTATTAATAATTGTCCTTTTTAGTCATTTAGGCTATTACTTGATTAGCACGTAATCCATCCCATATAAATACCTCATGTAATCTTCATTTGAAAATACTTTTTCATTCTTGAAATATAAGACATCTTTTGATTCTCTCCAAAAGTTACGGTTTGGTTTATTTCTTTTTACGATTGACATAGTTTACGTCACTTTCGTTTGGATAATTCTCCATTCTCTCACAAATCAACACACACACATTATATACACACACTCTCATACACATATATATAAAAATATATATGGCTTAGTGTGTGTAGGTGCAAAAATCCCACAATGAATGATCCCAAACAATTAAAAACAGATAGAATGAACTAGTCACACAACGCAAGTATTTACGTGGTTCGGCAAAAGCCTATGTCCACGGGTTGTTTCTTTCTTTCTTTCTTTCTTATTACTATGTTCACAACAAGAAGAATTAGTACGTCCAGGGGTGTGGGTTACACTTACAAAAATCATGAGGAGATTGTGTTGTGTAGGATTCTATGAGTTATTAGTTGCTACAGTAGTTCATTTGAGTTGATCAACTCCGAGATTCTAGTCACCTAATACACAAAAATCAAGCAACCTGTTTTCTACCTGAAGAATAATGTCCATTAGACGAAGAGCTATAGCTAGAAGAACCAACGCTTTAACTCTTTTATAATCATGGATGTTAAGTTGATCTTAATGAACTATGAACATGTTGTTTAAATTCGCTCATCCAGTACAAGCAATGATGTTCAGAATTTCTTCGTCCACACTAACATTTAAGTTGATAGTTGGTCACTATTTAGAAATTCAGCATAGTTGAAATGATTTTTTTTTTGTGAGTGTATATTTTGTCCATCTTTGATGCTCAATGCGGTTACACGGGAGAGTGTTCATGTAGTCTTATAGATTTTTGTAGCATTTCTCTATTTTGTGGCTTTCTTGACATATTATTTACTCTTTTTCAGTAAATTTTGCAATGTACGGTCGTTTCCCACCGTATTGCGGTATACTGATTTTTATTTTTTATTTTTTATTTTTTTTATTTTTGCCTTTTTCTTTATTTCATTATGTACCAACAAACAAAAAACCAAACAAACATGGGCAATCTAAATAGCTCTAGAACTCTATGTATGTTCCGGAAGCTCTACACGGATCACACTTGACACTACCCAATAACCATACTCCTCCCGTCACCCCGCAAATTGCCCCCCTACAGCCCTACTTGTTGAGCATTTTAGAAAACCAGGCAACCCACTTCTTATCCACGATGTCGTCGGCAAATGCCCTATCTACAACTTCCATTCATCTCCTACACGAGTATAACCATTTGTGCATATGTGAAAGTTATATAGATTAATATTTGCTAATCACTACAAGAAAAAGTCCCTTTCACGACATAGTTTTCACGACAATTCACATATATTTGTCGTGAAAGGTGTATTAAGACGACACTTCTGCGATAGGTGTCGTGGATAAAACATTAAAACTAACAACCTAAATTTACTACGACATTTTGTAAGAAAGATGTCGTGAAAAACTTATTTACGACACGCAGTTGATGTCGTAAAAAATAATTGCACGACTCTTACTAAGTGATGTCGTGAAATCCTTATTCATGACAAGTAAATGGTGTCGTAAACATCAATTTCACGACTCTTAGCAGGTGTCGTGAAATATATTATACATTTTTACAACACATTCATGGGAGGTCCAGCGGGAGGGAAACAAAATTCCACCTTTATCCTAGAGCCCCATCACGCACGCACTTTCCATTACCGTTTCAGTCCAAAAAAAAACCTCGAAATCCCTTTCTCCTCTCCTCTCTCACCCCCATAAAAACAATCCTTCTAATCTCTCTTTCCGGAGTCGATCTGGCTAGAACGTACATCTTCGATTTCCCTATCAGATCAGCGTCCTCTCCGACGACTCACACCACACTCACGGCGTCCTCTCCGGCGACTAACACGGTCACAATGTTCGCTAATCACAGAATAGTGAGTATTTGTTGATTGGTAGTTATATGCGTGTTAATCCAAGATTAGTATTTATTTTATGTTTAATATGTGTTCAAATTGAGTATTTGCTGCTTGACAATGATAGGATGAAATTGTGGATTTGATAATTTTTTGGATAGGTGGATTATGAAACAATGAAGTGATTTGTTCTTATATTTCGCTGAATTTGTTTTTTGCAGTCCGTTGTTTAATCTGCATTTTTTCTTCGATTGGGGTTTACAAGTGATTTGGTCCATTTATGTTAAATGGTATGTTTTTTTGTTTTTAGAAGAAGAATATATATAGTCAGGGGAAACGAAGAATGAACATCCAAACAACTATGGCTCAGGGGGAGGAGATAATTAGGAAGACAATTTATGAGTCTGATATTGATCATCAGGTAAATAAATAATGGCAACTATTCATAATGTTTTCGAACAATATATTAAAAATGCACCTAATGTTTTGAATTGGTCTGTTTTGGGCATAGATCACCGAGGAGTAGCTTGCGGGTCTATTTCTCAGTTGTGGGCAGGTTGTTGATTGTCGTATATGTGGAGACCCGAATTCTGTTCTGTGTTTCGCTTTTGTTGAGTTTACTTACGAGGGTAATGTTATCACTTTACTTTATATTATGTGAACAATTTGCATACACGGCATTTTACTAATACGTATTGAAAGACACTTAGGTGATTATGATGATGCATTTTGTAATCTTGGGGATTGAGGTTTTGCAGAAGGTACACGAGCGACGTTGAGTATGGCAGGTATCATGCTTGGATACTACCCTGTGAGGGTGCTGCCATCGAAAACAGAAATTGCGTCAGTTAACCCAACTTTTTTGCCTAGGGTAAGGGAACCTTGCTGTCATGATCATGTCTTTGTGGGCTAAAGAAATTATGTGATCCCATCCATTACTTATTTATTAGTAACCTACCAATCTGTAGATTAATTGGTAATTTGGATTTCAGAGTAAAGATGAACGTGAGATGTGTGCAAGAACAATTTCTTGTACAAATATTGACGAGAAGGTAGTTTTTCGAATTCTCAAACATAAAAAAGGAAAAGAAAACGAAGTAGAATAAATTGGTAATTGAAAACCATATGTATGTTTTCTTGTATGTTTTCTTCTGTTATACAGGTTTCTAAAATAGATGTAAAACTCTTTTTTGAATCTGAATGTTGAGAGGTATGCGATTATGCTTGGTATATGGATAAAGTTCCAGTTTCTTATTAATGTTTTAGCTAATTGTTAAAGGAAGCTTTTCTAAGGTACACCGTTGTTGTAGGTGTATCGTTTGAGGCTGCTTGGAGACTATCACCACTCTACTCGTATCACTTTTGTGGAATTTGTAATGGTAATTGCTTTCTTCTATTATTGTACATTCACATAATTTTTATTACGATTGTTCTATGTTCTTTTCCTCGTAGCCTTCATGCATTGTAAGACTAGGGATTTCTGTTAAATTGTAGCTGTTAGGTAACAATGTTAAATAGTAGCTAAGTTACGGTGCACCCGCTAATATATATGTGTGAAGAAAAAGAGAGTATAAAAGTCTTCTCTTCATGAATATCATAAGTTAGAATATATTGATACGGGGGAACAAGAGGGCTCCTAGCAAGATTTTATAAGATGGAAACGGATATAGGCATTCTCTAAAGAACCAATGTAATCATAGTTAAGAAAAAATTACAAAAAACTTGTGGTCTATTGACGTTATACATTGGGTATCAGGGGGTCCCAATTATAATCAAATGACTTCACACTGAATTAACAATGTTCTTGTGTGCATTTTTTTTCCAGATTAATTTTTATGTGGAAGTATTGTCAAAATTAAACTGAAATGGTAAAGCAAAAGTTATATAGTTTGTACTATTGAAGCATATTGATATTGGCGTTATCAATGTGACATTGTTATTCACCTTGATAGATAAATCTGGGTAAAATTGTATCCAATATGTCCATTTCCAGGCGTCAAGACTATAATCCTAATTATTATCTACTTATAAAAATTAATAAGAATAACACTAAGCATTATCTGGTGCCTACATTAGTTGTTTTATTTATAGTAAAAGAAGTATATTATGTAAAGATTAAAAACCCCGAGTGTTTCCAAATTCTATATGAAATTAAATCAAAGTAGTTGTTTCTTCACTGTAATTTTACTTTGATGTGTCATTGGTTGTAATTGTATAGTATGGTTCAATTTTAATGTGATCTAATAGTTGAATTAGAGTAATTTTTTTAATTTGATAATAATGTGTTATGTGTACGTTATTAACTAATTGTATGGAAATTATATGATTCGCAGTGCATGTTGTGATTTAATCTCTAGAAATACTTGAGGGGGTTGAAGCCACTCTTTATGAATATCATACCTTAGAATTATTTGGTTTTGATAGAACAAGGAAGCTCCTAGCCAAACGTAAGCTGGACCCAGATATATACTCGTCATCTAAAGAATCAAATTGGATCGTAATTGTGAAATATCTTGAAAAAAATTGTAATCTGTTGGTTGAAAATTGTTGCTCATTGCCTCCATTGGGTATCATGAGGAACCTGATCATTACAATTCAAGTTTTAGGGTGTTCAATCTATGAGCCCAACTCTTATACTGATCGCAAATGCGGACTAGATGCGGTCACTAGTAAAACATCACCGTTGAATACACATTGTAAACCCCCAGTCCCCACGTTCTCTCTCTCTAACTTAATCCCTCTCTATATACTAGTTGCGCGCCAAAAACGACCCTCCAACCGCTTTCAATCATTTCCAAGCGAACAAATCAATTTATGTTCCTTTCTTCAAACCGAGCTCCTTTCTACAAATCAATATCAACTTCTTAAGTTCTTAAACTAGTTTAGGGTTCTTGATATCTTGAAATCAAGTTATGTTTGTGTAAATATGCAACTCAAAGATTCATCTTCGTATATCTGTATTTAAAAAAAAAAAGCAGCTTTTGTCATTAGTAGCCTAGAATGAGTACATTTCTACAAATATATCTGTACAACTGTTCTAAGCTTTAAAAAACAGTCATTTTCATCAACCAAAATCTCACAAAAAAATATCTAAATTGATATTCTAGAAAACCACCTTATTGAACAAAAATAAGCCCTGTTATTTATTGAAAAAATAAGAAGAAAGAGAGTCTTTATTGTGAAATCTCAACCTTGCAATCTATTGCAAAATCCAAGCCTCTCAATATTGAAACAATTTTTATTTATTTTGTTCATAGAAAAGGTACAGCCAAAGCAAACAACTAAAAGTCATTTTCACATCATCATGAACCTTCAGCTCATTTTGTGGGCTGATGTGCCAATTCAGTGTTGATAGAAGTTAAAATCAATATGTAAAAAAGAACTAGATATCGATTTGCTCACTTTGGAAGTGGTTGACACTGATTTGAACCAACATTAAGTAAAGAACCAGAATTCAATTCGATTTTCTTGCCAACCTTATGGAGATCTTTGTTTCCAGCCCAACTGGGAGAGAGATGAAATGGGCTTAGACGACCCGTCAAATGGTGACGTTTTTATTAGAGTTCGCATTTAGCCCGCAATATATAGTTGCAAGAGTAAAGTCTAAACCGTGGCTTATGCATTAGCTAGCCTCAATGCGCTGTATTCTTGTTGCTATAACCTAAAAGCTCTATATCCATAGGTTCTAACATTTCCTCTTCTTGCTATAGCCTCGCCAAACCTTGAGGTCATAGCCTCAAATGCTATTTTGAACATTGGTTCTAGAGTAATTTTTATGGGTTCCCTTAGCAGACACCTTCATTTGAGTGCCATTATGTTTTACATTCTCCACAAGTCCATCTAGATGTTGGAACCATTGCCTTAAAATTCAAGCTCCATATTATTTCAATCGGCCCCAACTTTTTATATTCTTCAATTTTCCTCGAGCCATCTTTTGATCCCCCCCCCCCCAAACACACACACACACACACACCTTTTACCAATGTGTACTGAAGTTTTTCAAATCCCCATGATTATGATGGTCTTGAAAGAGTGGCTGCTAAGTTGTCGATTTCAGTCCACATTCTACTCTTCTTTTCCACGGGTCATCATAAACAAAAGAACAAGCACAGTATCTCATGGGTCAAGAAATTTTTGAGCATGTTATTAATAACATTCTGGGAGCAATCAAGATTGGACACCATCAGGTTTTCACCCTCACCAAAGGCTGAGACCTCCTGCCAGACTCCTTGGATTCGCCATATAAGCATTATTGTATTGTATTCACATTCCTGTTGTCACTCGCCCCAATCCCTTACACTTTCAAGAGAAGACTAATATTTCGTGTGTTTTGTGTGTGTGTTAGGGGAGGGGGGGGGGGGGGGGGTGCTAGAGGTCAGCTACCACGCCTTAAAAGATCAATTTCATTGAATTCCTTGATTGACGGAATTTTCTCACTTGGGAATTTAGCACCATAGGTACTCATTGAATGGTATCTTGTTTAGGCTACTTACTCTCGGATGCCTCTTGATATTAAAGATTCAGCCACACTCTTACTGTTGAATAGAATTCCTTTGGACTTTTGTGTGAATTGAGTGGTCTAGATGTTTGTTGTTCTTCCTCCTCAATTGTGTTATTAGGATAACTGGGAAAAAGAGATGACTGTTTATAGTCCCCCACTATTTGCATTACCCTTTAGAAGAAAGTCTCAGTAAAGATAATAAATACAAAGAAACAGATAATATAACAGGGTAATGCAAATATTTATAGACTCTCCACTGTTTTAATTTTGTCATATTGTTAAGACAATAAATTAGGGTAAAGCAAATATTCAAATATGTCATATTGTTAAGCAAATATTTATACAAAGTCTCAGTTAAGATAATAAACACAAAGAAACAAAATGTCTTAACAATTTTGTCACTCTACTTGCGCTTACTAAAATTGACTAACATGATTAACTTAAGGAAGGAAGGACCCAGGAGTTAATCACAGAACGAATCATTAAAAAAGAAGGTCTAATGTATAAATGTTGATTCTGATTCACAATGTAGTCTTCTCAAGTGTGGTGGCTACCACCCGGAATCTAGATTATTTCAAGGAATTTATTTTGGGGTATTGCTGACCTCATTAACTTATATTGAATCCTTCCAATTATCAATGTCTCATGTCAATGTCATATTGTTAGTTTGTATGTTGATTCTAATTACCGTATTTGATTGATTCTAATATTGCAAATAGTATTCGGATTGTGGGTGTGAGGCTAGCGCATCGCAGTTGGATATTTGTGCATTCTCGTAACTAGTGCATAATATTTTTGTGGTTTACGGTTATCTTTGAATCTGTAGAAAATTATTAAATTTAAGTTGCATCCTTGTGTTTCAATGTTGGACCAAAGCTTTGGGGATATGGATTCTAAATGATGGATTTTTCGTTTGACTTTATTCCTCCCAAATAGTTTTGCAATTCGGAAAGGATGTGTTATCGAAGGAAAGGCAGTAACGAAGCGAGGCAGTACAGCTGAAGTTTGTCAGCATGTAGAGTTGCATCCAATTAATTCAATTCAGCATATAGAGTTGCATCCAATTAATTCAATTCAACATTAATTCAATTCATCTTGTTAAGTGCAGATGTTGCCCGAAAAAGATCAGCTGCTATTTGAAATGTACTAGCCCCGTCGGTAAGGTAACATATATCTTGTACCCTATTCAGAAATTTGAATAAGCATGACGTGAAAACATTAAAAGTTACTATGGAAATAAAGAAACATACCTTGATGGGTTGAGTAAATAATTGTGGATATTTCAGGTTGGAGAACTGTTTAACAAGTGTACATGTAAGAAAACTCATCTTAAGGTCAATGTCCTTATAAGAATTTAAGTCTAGATCAAGAACTACAGGTAACATATATATTGTACGGAGAACTGTTTAATAAGTGTACAGGTAACGCATATAACTGTTTATACATAACAGTTATATATAGAGAGAGCGGTTCTCATGCATACCCCAATTTGCATACCGCTGGCGCGGACCATTTTTTATAAAATAGTAAAAAAAATATTTTCAAGCTAATTTTTTTTTATGGTTTTTAAACATTTCAGTAGGACCATAAAAAAAATTCAGCTCAAAATGAAATTTTTTGCTATTTTAAAAAAATCGGTCAAACTTTGTCAGTTTTTTTAAAAACTGACAAAGTTTGACCGATTTTTTTAAAATAGAAAAACAATTCATTTTGAACTGATTTTTTTTCATGATCCTATTGACATGTTTAAAAACCATTAAAAAAAAAAAAAAAAAAAAAAAAACAGCCCAAAATTATTTTTTTACTATTTTAAAAAAATGGTCCGCACGGAGGGTATGCAAACTGGGTATGCATGAGATCCTTTCTGTATGTATATAAATTGTTATATATAACTTTTTATGTATATATATATTGTTTAAACTTAAGATAATATGCCTTTTTTCCTGAAAAGTGAAATAATCTTTTATTCGACCAATAGGTAGAAGTTGTGATGAGATTCTAGTACTCCATAGATTATTGTCAACAAACTTTTGTCATCTAAATTTGTCATTAGTGTACATTAATGATCGTTGATATTTTTTTCATTGTTGTCAGTCCATGGAGAAAGTACATGTGCACCAAGTGCTTCAAACCAGAGAAATGTAAGATGCAAATTGTTACAATGGTTGGGCAAAGGCGAAGAGGTGGCTGATGGACAGATCGCATTTATGGATTCAAAGTCAATGGTGCACCATCAAATGTTGGGACCTAATTGTTATAAAGTGTGAATTATTCAAACTATTGTTCCAAAAGTGTCGGTGTTTCAATTCTCATATGAGTTTGCTACGCTTGATGATGTAAAAGGAAGTACCGTTGTATGGCCATATCGATACATTAAGTTTAACTAATTATGTAAGTCACATAACAGGTATTTTCTTATAAATTATAATCCTTACTAATACTTTTAAGCTAGGCCGTGCGGGCCAATGAATATTTATGTTGATGAAAATGTGCTCATTTGCGTTCTAATTGGTGTAAGTGGTTATTGGTGGTTTAATAGTAGCTTTTGCGGTTGTTGAGTTGAATTTTAATATTAAAACAGGTTGGATTTTATGAATAAACAAAGGAAACTCTGCCGAAATTTTAAAAATAACAAGTGATTTAAAAATAATTAACACGATGATATGTGGATTACCCTAGTTAAATATATTACTACTTTTACATGTTATATAATAATATCATTATGCCGAAATATTAAATATTGGATTAAATTATCTTTATTTTTTCTTCCACAGGTCTAGTTACCATTTGCTTCAACGTGGATATCAATTGTTGAACGCGTTTATGGATTTGGGGAGGATGAATTGCTTTTGGGAGGATGTAATCTTTTTTGGGTAGGATGCAATCTTTTTTTGGGCGGATGCAGCTTGACGACTACTTTGAGATGCATTATGTTTAGAACTTCTGTAAAGTTGTTTGACTTCGTTTCGAATATGTGGTTAGAGATCAATATGTTATTTATGGCTATGACCTCATGTTTTAAGATTGTATTTTGGATTATTATTATTATGAATGGAACATACTTGCAGTTATTTTCATAGCATTAAAATGTCTAATGAAATGTAATGTAATGTAATGAATTGTGATATAATTTATGGACGATGTTGACTAATAAAAAAATATATTTAAAAAAAATAAAAATAGCTTTCACGACACAATTGAAGTGTCGTAGAAAACAATTTGCCCGACGCATCTATACATGTCGTAGAAAGTACTTACAACGACACCTAACATTAGTCGTTAAAAGATTTCGACGACATCTGACTAGTGTCGTGAAATGGGGTTGCACGACACCTATATACATGTCGTAGAAAGTACTTACAATGACGCCTAAAATTAGTCGTAAAAAGATTTTGACGACATTGGACAGTGTCGTGAAAAGGGGTGGATTTCTGCGACCCCCATTCAACGACATCAAACAGGTGTCGTAAAAACCCTTTCGCGACTCCTATAGTTATGTCGTAGAAAGTATTTACGACAACACCTAACAGGTGTCGTGAAAAGGGTTTCGACGATACCCGACAGGTGTCGTGAAAAGCGCTAGACTTTCCACGACTCCCCCTCTCAACGACACCAAAAATGTGTCGTAAAAACTCTTTCACAACTTATTTCAGGTGTCGTGGAAAGTACTTTTTCTTATAGTGAATTGTTCCTTCGGGTAAGGAATCGTAGTAGGGTGAATCATAGTTATAAGCTCTTTTTTTATGTTTAGAAGTTTCTTTTATGTTTTTATCAAAATAATCTCTTTTATCAAACTGATCAGTTTTTTTTTTTAACCAAGCTTGATCTCTTTTTTTCCAAAGTCATTGTCTTTTTAGCAACTACCTTTTTTAAGAGCCCAAGACCTCTTATGAGTGTTTTGAAGATGACTGGTTCAGAAGAGATGTCGGGGATGGGTTTCATTTATGGTGTCATGCACAAAGCAAAGGAGACTATAGCAGAGATGAGTCTTATAACGAGATACCGAGCATCATTGCTACTAAGTAGGAATTCCAGTTACATCGCCATTTGCATGTCGCGACTCGCGACATATTTTCTTGACCCCCATTATCAATATGACGACAACTTCTCTCGCCATCCAGAAATTAAAATAGGATTGTTGATTTGCATAGAGAAGCTTATTCTAAATGAGTACCATAGATTGCAAGAAAGCGGATTTACAAATTGATGATTTCCAAAATAAGAAGGGTTTTTTTTAGTTTGCAACTTGCTTAGTCCCAGTAAGTAATTTTTTTTAGTAAAGTACACTTTGCTTTTGATTAATGTCATTATATAAACTTTAAATCTAAATTTTACCTTAATCTTGTTTTAGCATATTGGTTGATTCAATTTGGAGACGGAACTCCAGAATTAACTAGTTTTGCAGCGGGGGTTTTGAGTGTTACGTGCCCTTCATCGGTATGTGAACGCAACTGGAGCACATTTGGTGAACATTTAATCAAGTATCCGTTTGTTGAAAATTATCTTAAATTAATGTTATTAACTAAGTCTATTGTTTAATGACTAAAAAATTATTATTTGTAAAACATACAAAGAAAGGAAATTGATTATCAACGAAGAGGCTAAACTCATTGATGTATATAATGTACAACAGGAAATTGAAAATTAAGTTTTTGAACAAGAAGGACCTTTAAGGAGGATGAGGACCCTTTGGTTATTGATCATCTACCGTCGGATGATGAGTGGGTCCCAATCAACGGACGCCTCGGTGATGACAGATACCTCGAGAGTGACGGATGATGTAATGGGAGGAGTGAGATTATTCGGCGTGAAGGTGCACGAGGGGTGCGAGGAAGAAAAAGGAAGAATTCACAATTGGACAGTTTAGTATTAAATAATTTCTTTTTTTTCATTAACATTAAAGAATTATTTTAAAAATTACATAATTGTTTATATACTTGTTCTTATATATAAAGAAATGGGGCACGTGGTGTATCAAGAAGAAGAATTTGTGGATGTTGACACAAGTGATGAAGATGATGATATGACCATTAGATATGATGATGATTCCATGGAAGATCCTCTTAGCGATAATGGTGATAGCGAGAGGAAGATGAGTTAGATCCAGTATTCAAACCATTACATACGCATGATTCGTTATTGCTTTAAGACATAACTTGAGGATGCATTGGGTTCTTTTATGTTTTTTATGATGAAACATTATGTTGATCTCAGATTTAGTACATTATGTTGTAATGATGATGCACTTTATGTTTTGTTGGTTGCTTTGAGTTGATGATTATGGACCTTTTTGCATTATTTAACGTGTTAGATTTTTTTTGTGATTTTATTAGACTTTTTATATTATTTTTCTACGATTCATCTATTTAGCATCCATTCTTGCAGGAAAGAAATTCACAAAACAAACAAATACACCGAAAAAATAACAAAAATAATTTGCAATATAATCAATAATACCGAAAAAGTTTGAGTTTCTAGCCTCAATTCTTGAACAATCTAGAGCTAAAGAGGACTGAAAAGAAAATCTAAAGCCATTAAAATTCAAGCTTCAGGAGGTTGATGGTGGTTGAGTGGCACAATGAGCCGATAATAAAAGGTCAAGTTTTGTGCATCAATAAATGGTGGGGCTTGGCTGGGTCAAGTCGAGAGATGGGAGGATTCAAATGCAATCCTCTAGTTTGTATAAGAGAATGACAAGTGCAAAAGAAAATTGTGGGGATTAAGATGATAGACAGTATCATCAATGCACTGAATATTCGGGATTAAGATGATTCAATCAAGAATCCCGATTAAACCTGGTAAAATGACACACAACACGATAACATGACATAAGTTAATGGGTGGGCACTTAATGATTTCGGGTCGATAAGACACGATAGTTAAGATGTTGGGTCAGTGATAACCCCCCTCACCCGTTAACACCGACTTATTTAAGTAAATAAGATATATTGTTGGAACTTCTAAAGAGTTTATATAGCTTAATGTTAATTTACTCCTAATGAATTTTACAAAATGAAAGATTTAGTAATGTCAATGAATTAATAGGTTTAATTGTGTTTAATAATGGGTTAAAATCAACCTATATACGATTCAAAATAATTCATTATCTTAATGGGTAATAACAGGTGAACACAACACGACACGTTAAGGTAATGGATCGGGTTTGAATATGAATTTTTTACATAATAAAAAAGTCATTCATTTAGACACGGTTCTAAAAAACGCAGGGCGTGATCGAGGCGTGGAGGCCAAGCCTTAAGCCTTAGAAGTCTAGGCGGGCCTTAGGTGTAAAAAGGCGTGAAAAGGCGTTTAGGCCTTCTTAATATATTTTAATATTTTTTAACCATAACAAGGCTATTAAAATACTAAAATTGTACATATCATAAAAATACGTCTGTTTATATACAAATTAAGATACTATTTGATTATTTTGGATGAAATAATGGTCCGGTTAGTAAAAATATTCTTTAAAAGGCGATATCTTTTCACTAAAGCATTGTTGTTTATAGAAAAAAGTGCGCCTTAAGGGTTTTACCAAGAATAAGGCGTAAAAAACTTGAGGCGGGGCGTTTCGCCCAAACCTTAAGACTAGGCGGAGCCTACGCGGGTTTTTTAGAACAGTACGAATCTAACAAGACCCGAATACGATAAAAATGACACAAACAAACACGACTCCACACGACCCATTGACAGGTTTAGTCCCAATTGTGTTGCCTTGATAAGCCAACAAGTGAACTTGATAAATTAGCTATCAATTATGTTAAAGTCTTATTTACATTCCATTCTTACTTTGTCGCAGAGAGAGAACTTCATTTTAACATTACCCATAAATACAAATTTCTAAAGGAGACAATGATTTCTTAGTTGGGAAACTAAGTTGTTCACAACAACAAAAAATTCTCTATTGTCCATCTCCAAAGTAAATTAATTTTGCCTCCAAAGGGAATCTCCTGACCATTTGCCCAAGAGAGCTATATTTTGTTATTAGATTCCCCATTGTTTTCCCGCCATTTTATATCTTGTCAACAATTCCCAACCAACATGATGTCCACTTTTATTCTCCCCCAATCTCCACCTAAACATCCGTAATGAGTTCCTCAATTTTAGTAGCATATGGTTAACATAAAGGGCGACAAAAATAAATTGGAATACAATCAATTGCCAACCTCACTAAGGTTAGCCTCCCCTCTATAAACAACTCGTATGCAACCCTATTTATTTCACAAGATTTATTTTTTACCCAGCAAATCCCAAAAATAAATCTTGTATCGATTCCCTCTAAAAAGTATACTCAAATATGTTTGTTGCAACCCTATTTATTTCACAAGATTTATTTTTTACCCAGCAAATCCCAAAAAGAAATCTTGTATCGATTCCCTCTAAAAAGTATACTCAAATATGTTTGTCTACTACCCTAAGTCATGACAAACATCAAACATCAAACACTAATATATATATATATATATATATATATATTGCGAGAGAGAGAGAGAGGATCAAGTGAGGTCCCTGAATGAGGTCCATTTTTTTAAAATAGTAAAAAAAATATTTTGGAGCTGATTTTTTTCTATGGTTTTTAAACATTTCAGTAGGACCATAAAAAAATAGTCAACTCAAAACGATTTTTTTTACTATTTTAAAAAAATCGATCAAACTTTGTCAGTTTTTAACATCTTAAAAACTGAAACGGTTTGACCGATTTTTTTAAAATAGCAAAAAAAATCATTTTGAGCTGATTATTTTTTTATGATCCTACTGAAATGTTGAAAATGATCATGTACAAACTGACCCGCAGAGGTATAATACAAACCCTCCAAATTATACCCATTTCTTCACCCCAAAAATTATTGACGAAATTATCGGCCCTCTCTCTCTCTTTTGGAGGTTCGCCGCTAGGTGCCACATGTCCAGTCCGAACTGTTTATGTGCGGGTCAGTCCGCACATGAGCAGTATTGTGTGTGTGTGTGTGTGTGTGTGTGTGTGTGTGTGTGTGTGTGTGTGTGTATATATATATATATATATAAAAACTTTTCTACAAACAGAAGCCACATAATCCGAGATATGTGTTTTTTTATAATTATATTCTGAAATCTAAAGAGAATTTCAGCACTACCTTACCTTATGTGCTTGATTTTCTTATTCTTCTTGTGTTTCATGCATTTTGTGAGTTTCTTATTTAGGTTTTCATGTTGCATACTGTAGCATGTGGTAAAAAATTCAATTAATAAGTATAACCCTAACGCAACCTTGCTCAACAGATTCACATCCAAATATTCCCTCAATCCAACTTTCATACACGATCAAGATCAAAATACAATACATTTCAATACTCAACAAACAACCACAATATGTATATGTATATATATAACACTCGTAGATCCATAAGAAATTTGTACCTGTCAAATACTAGTATACCGTGCAACGGTGGGGACCTCCTGCAAACCAAAAAACAATATCCAGCAACAACGTAAAAATTTATCGTTGTAAATATGTATAGCGTTGGACGGGGAGAACCAACTACAAAATACGAAATATGCACAAAGAAGTGTATTCGCACAAACATCTCAATCATAAAAAACATGTAACACAAGGGGAAGTAAATTATCATAACTACACGTGACATGGAGAAGTAAATTTCTATACGAGTGTGGTAAGCATAAATATTCAAAACAAAGTAGGTTCACTTGACAAAAAGATTATATTATAGAGAAAGTTAGGCACCCTGATCAAACATTTTCACACACATTGACCTAGTTTCACACAATTTCTGACGTAAACTATACGTCAATGACCAAAAACAAAACAAAATGGAAGCTATCTTACTAATCAAAATGGAAGCTATCTCCAAATGAGAGAAACTAAAAATTTATTATATTCAAAATGGAAGCTATCTCCAAATGAGGAGTACATAAAGTATTTATATGGAGAGGATCTTACTAATCAAGTAATTAGCTTGATGACTAAAAGGAGCAGCATTAACAAAAATTACCTAATTAGTCTCAAACATGCATGGTGACCAATTAAACGAGATAAAAGCGATAAAAGAAAAACTAATATGGATTCCCATCACTCTCCCCCCATCCCCCTCAAAGAGTTCGTCCCCGAACTCAAAGAGAAATACGAGTCGAGCTCTAAAATGGTGATACTCCTGTGGGTGCTCCATCGCTCAAAGGGCTCGGCGACGTGGGAGAGAGCATTATGAAACTCGATGCCCAACGTTGCCACAATTGTAGCACCGTAATGTAGGAAGGCCCGAATGTGGCGCTGCGGCGGTAGTAGTGGTGGCGGGAGAAGTGGTAGAAGAAGCAGAAGCCAACATTGGAGGAGGAGGAGGAGCATAAACAGGGACCTATGGAGGTGGAGCTCAAAAGGATAGCGGAGCTGCTGATGTCGCGTGATAAGCCTCGACCTTGGTAGCATACTCTACCACCTTCAGAAAGGTCAATACCTCTCGCAATCCAAGATCACGCTGAATATATGGATGGAGCTCCAAAATATAGCGGCTAATCCGCTGATCCTCAGTCTCGGGGAGACGAACCCTGTAACAAAGGACAGTTCAATATACTCCACCACCTAGATGTCTCCTGTCGAAGGGGCTGGATGCGGGCAAAAAGATCGCGCTCATATGTCAGCGGTATGAAGAACGGTCTTCAGCTCTGGCCATGTCTAAATAAGAGGAAGATAGGGGAAGTACTGCAGCTATTCATCGATAGCAAAGATTATTCCACCAAACTCGGACGAAATCCTGATATTTGGTGGCAGCAAGGAGCACACAAGAGCGGCTCTGAACCCGCTTGTAATCAAAAACTGTCTCTATAGAAACCAACCAATCAATCATGTCATCGGGGGAGAATCATCCGTCGAACATAGGAACATCGATGTGTATATCCCCGTAGAGACTCCGAGAGATAGATGGAGCGCCACAGATAAAGAGTCTCCCTCGTGATGAGCATCAAGGCCATCACCCAGCACAGGTGCGCATAATCGGCAGGTAAGGATGGCATCTGGGCATGTGGTGGGTGAGGAGGAGCATGTTGGACCACTGAAGGTGCTGATGGACCGCGATGATAATGGGGGCACGTGCCAATCAAATGGCCACGCTCACCGCAATAAAAGCACTGGCGACCCCACAATGGCACGAAGCGATGAGCGCTAGGTGGGAGAGGAGGTATCTACTCGAAAACATTGTGGTGGGTGTTCCCGGCGTCGGAGGATGAAGAGGAATCGGAATGAAGTAGGGAGAGGTCATGGTGTGAACGTGTGAAGTATGGTGGTGGCATATATGGTGATGGGTGATGGTATAAATGCGGATGAGGTGGTTGATGGTCAGAGAGGGGCAAGTCAAAGGGTTCCGGAATCTGACCACAAAAGGAGTGAGCGTCGAAACCTAAGGGAGTGGGTGGTTGACCATAATGGCTAAAATTTTCGAATGGTAGGGCGCGAATGTCCGACGGTCAGTCGAGGATCTAGAAAATTCCAGGTGGTTCTGAGTTGGCGGCGAGCCCGAGGATGGAAGAGAGTGGGCCGAGTAGGCCTGAATTGCTTGTTAGCCGAAGAGTTCGGCCTTTTCCAGGGTGGCAAACTCGTCCAGTAGGAAGGAAGAGGCGGGAAATTCTGGGTTCCTGGCACGGACGGGTGGGTCGAAAATTTGAGTCGGGTCGGGGAGGTCAGGTCGCCCGGATTTTTTGGGGATTTCGAGAATTTTGGTTCGGCAGCACGGGTCCAAAAATCCGACACCGCTGGGGTGGCTGAATTCTGGACCGCAACAAAGGAATTCTAGATTCGGATTTTGATCGTGGGTTCCGAAGTGACTGGAAATGCCGAGGGGATCAAGATTCATCGATTTTTCGAGGAGACCTAGCAGACTTGACATACCGAGGGTTTTGGCCTTCTGCATGGGACCTAGATGCTCCGGAAAGTCGTCGGGATCATACCGTCCTCATCTTCAGTCACGACCTGTTGATTTTCCGAGGAGTTCTGATGCGATCGGTCCACTGAGGGGCTCGGCAATGTCAACGGGGCCGGGAACTCCCGGGATTCTAGCAAAGGCGGGTCGAACACTGTTTCCGAGGGTCTGCCTGAGCCTACAATCCTTGATTTTCTAAGTTGATGGTCTGAGCCAAGGAGGGGTCCGCCTGAGCCGTGGAGGCTAAGATTTCTGACTAGGGTCGGCGTCAATTTTCGACCTTTACTTTGTGCTGAATTTTCGATGGTGGCTCCTTTCTGGGCCTATGTGGAATGGGTTCTGGTGGCTCATTCGTGGTGGTAGGAGGCGCAGTTGTGGAGAAGAAGAGGGCATCAAATTTCTTGTTGAGTTCTTGAATGCTTCCTCTTAATTCTTGATTAACCTCTTCTTGTTGTTGTTTGGATCTTTTTGGAGCCATTGAGAAAGTAGTGTACAAATTTGTTAATCTACACGCCGATACACCAATACGCCAATGTTGGGGCGACACCCGCTTTGATACCAATTTGATGTCAATGGCCAAAAACAAAACAAACATCAATTCGAGAGAGACTACAAATTTCTTATATTCAAAATGGAAGTTATCTCCAAATGAGGAGTGCATGGAGTATTTATATGGAGAGGATTACTTGCTAATCAAGTAATTACCTAAATGAATAAAAGAGGCAAGCATTAACAAAAAATACCTAATCAGTCACAAACATACTTGGTGACCAAATAAAAGAGATAAAAGCAATAAAAGAAATAAAAGAATCTAAAAAAAAGGAAGACTGATATGGATTCCCATCCTTTTCACAGTGAAAATTTAGAGTTTCAGTTCCAAAATGTTTTGTGCAACATTTCCACAAAACAATATTCAATAATTTCAAGCAATAGATCATCAATATATGACAAACTTAAACTCCATACCAAAGTTTCAGATTATAAACCCTCCACTAAAAAATATTGTTATATATAAAATTTCAAGTAACAGGGTCACAATTCATGACATATTAAACCTCGTACCAAAGTTTCATATTGTTTGGACAACTTAATCACCAGGCCAGCCACATGGGAATTTTAACTTGGCATAAGTGCTTATTAGAGAGTCCATTCCACTTAACTACATTATGTTGGACTCTATATCTTTCGATGTGGAACAAATTGTATGATAGGTATGAAGTACATAATTATAAGCCTTACATTAGATTAGATATAAAAGGAAAAGAATGTATATTTACAAAATTTAAGGTTGTTCAACATCAAAAAATGGCAGATGCCAAAAATCTACATCTAGGCTTTTAGATAAACTAAATTTCTAAGAATCTAAATCTTTCAGTTGCACACCTAGGACTCTTAACATATACATAATAAAATCACACATTTTCAACTCTCTAGTGTCCTATTATGTCAAAATAAACATACATGTATGAATATCATAATTTCAATCAAGTGTATAAATACATGACAATTATATATTAATGGAGAACATAATCAGAACACAATAATGGATGGAGTATAAAATTTGTAGTAAATAATTGTTAAAATAGCAAAAGCTAACAATTTAGATGAATGCTTAACACTGGATTAAAAATACAATCGAAACATAAAAAGGAGGTGAAAATTCAAAAGCACTGGAATATTTGAAAACCCTAAAATTTAGAGCAACTGACCTCTCGTAGAAAGGGGGGGAAATGAAAAATTATAAGATCCCTAATAAATTGAAAACTTTGAAATAGTTTAACAAATTGGAACCTTGATGAAGTAACCCGGCCTCGCTTTTAATGGTGAGTGAAGAAATGAAATGAAATGAAACTAAAAGGTCTTCTCTTCTTGTTGGTATGAAGAAATACTGTAGAAACAGAACCCCGAGTTTGGATCTGGAATATTCGGTTCTCTCTCTCTCTTCTCTATGAATTGAATGTGTGGCTGTAATAACACATGCGGTTGGTCTGAGCTAATAGATGGGCATAACATAAAAAGTTGGTGCAGGCTCAGATGGACTTCCGTCTCACATCAATCAGGTTGATCTTATCCATCTCTTAATTTTCAAATTTTTTAAAAGACACGAGCTCATTTCAATTCATATTCTAGGTTTGAACCCGCGCAACTTGTCATATAGAAACAAAAAAAAATAGAAATTACTTTGTGAAAATATTAGGGTATATTATTTTTAGAAAAAATTCGCTAATTATAGTTATACTCAACTTTAAGGCAAAATGGGTTGTATTCAATTAACTCAAAGTGTAGCTTTGTGTAAGATTGGAATCTATACCATTGCTTTAGTCTTTAATATTTATGACTTTAATTAAAAAAATTAATAAACTAATTTTTGGCATTTTTTTTGCTTTCAAAATTTAGAATTATCAATTAGACATCAAGAGCCAAATTCATCTATACATATTTTTATTATCGTACATTTTAATTTTAATTTTGTATTTTTATGACTCAAAAAAATGAAAACAAAGGTAATAGGGTCAAATGTTAATAGTAGTGGTTTGAGTATCAAAAATTTGGAGGTGGGGATGTAACACAAATTTAATTAAAAAATGAGATTAACACAAAAACACCTATAAAAGTGTGTGGCAAAAACAACATAACCCGTTTCTTTTTCAATTCTTTTTTACCAGCACAGTTAGGACATTCCATGCTCTCACACACAAAGGCTATGAATCATTTAGATACATAGAAAAGAACATATACAAAACTAAAATCCAAACCCTTCACCAATTTATCACAACAGAATCACCAAGATACAAATAACCTAATATTGATTCAGATAGAAAGAAAATTCAATTTGAACAACCCTTATTTACTATATGGTTTTACTTCTCATACAAATCGTGTACCATAAATTTTCAATAGTTAGTAATTAAAATTGCTTTGTCCTTTGGATTTCAAAAGTTTATTTCATGAAAAATCATTGAGTATACATCAAGAAAAATCGAACACGCACATATAATCAACTATGTGTTTAGGCATTTTTAAAACCATTCAAATTAAAAGTGTAAAGAAACTCAAAATTAGAGAGAGAGAGAGAGAGAGAGAGAGAGAGAGAGAGAATACCTTTGGAATGATGTAATCACAAAAAATAAACACCAATTGAGGTAAGAAGGTGGGATTGAATCTCAAAGGGGACATGTCTTCGTGAGAAAAGGTCTTATGAAAAGAGAGAGAGAGTTATGATAGGTTTGATGTAAAATAAATGGTATATAAAGAGGGTGGAGGAATTGAAAGGCTGTTTTTTTTCTGTGTTATGCATCTCCCTACAGAGGAATTGAAAGGTTCTCTATTAAATAGAAGATAGAAGATGTACGGTGAGTTAATGTTCAAGTCCACGTGTCAATCCTCAAAGAGAAGACACAAAAATTATATTTAGTTATTAAATTAGATAGACATCAACGTCTCTCTCTCTATCTATATATATATAATAATGCTCTTGTGCGGACTAGTCCGCATTTTAAGAATGCGGACCGAACATGTATCACCTCACGGTGCGCCTAGAAATTATCGCCTAAATTATAGGCACACTCTCTCTCTTTTCTGGGTCCACCGTCAGGTGACACATGTCCGGTCCGCATTCTTAAAATGCGGACTAGTCCGCACAAGAGCAGGATTGTATACCCTCTGGCCCTGCTGGCCCTACTGAAACTGTTGTTGACCATTCTGACCCTGCTGGTTCTGATGGTCGTTCGGACCCTGATGGCCCTGTCGGAAACCTCCCTGTCCGTGTCTGAAATTCCCCGATTTGAACCTCTTATGATCCCCCTACTGGGAACCCTGATCACCCTGTCTCTGCCCCCGAACAGATTGTGCCCCACTGGCACCATGTCCTCCAGTCTTGCCCTGATGGCTGGACTCTCCTGACCTCTTGCTCTCAGCCATGTGAAAGCGATGATCTTGGCAGTGTAACAGTGCAGCGTTAACCACGTCAGAATAAGTGGCCAACGAGAGGTTCCCCAACAAATGCTGACGGATCCTCCAAGTCAACCCGTCTGTAAATTTTTGTATCTTCTTTTCTTCTGTCGGTATCTCATCCGGAACAATATTCAGCAAATTAGTAAATTCGGCCTCATACTCGGCCACAGTCTTACCCTCCTGCTTGAGGCTCATCAACTTCCTTCTCATCTCTGTGTGAACAGCTGACGGAAAGTACTTGCGGTCAAACCGCACCCAAAACTCCTGTATAGTGAGAGTATCTCTCTCCTCCACGGTGGTAATAGACTCCCACCACTGCAGTGCAGACCCCACTAGCTTGAAGGTAGCTAGTATCTGCTTCTGGACATCGGTGCACTCATACATCCTCAGGTGCCGCTGAATGTCCTTCCTCCACTGACTCGAAACTACAACATCGGAGCTACCTGCGAACTCCGGTGGGTGTGCTTTCTGAAAAGCATGACGTACACGTTCCCAAGCAGACGGGAATGCATGTGCCTGAACTGGCGCGGCTAGTGGCGCCTGAGGTGGTGCCTGCTGAACTACGGCTAGTGCGGCATTTACCGCCTGGGCCACAATGGCTGCAACCTCGACGGCATTCATCGTGCCCTGAACTGGTGCGGGCTGTGGTTCTGGCGTTGCATCCCTGGGAACCCGTGGTGCACATCGTGGAGGCATCTGAAACAAGAATAAAGTTTATAAGTTCGCAGTTATAAACTCAAAATAGCTGAAGAACATAGCATAAACAAAAGAATACAACAGTCCTAAAACATAGGGCTCTACATCAAAGAAAGCTCAGCGGAAACATAATAAGCCGTACAGATCCTAAAGGACACTAGAACCTGATGCTCTGATACCACCTGTGACACCCCGACTAATTAAATACCGGGTAGCTACTCCTTTATTAAATTAATACAAAATGCCAAGTTGGTTCAGTTAATAGCATCACTGTCGAAAATATTTTTATGATTACTAACCACCTAGTATTTAAAAAGTAAGTTGCCAAGTTTTAGATTAAATCTGATTAACATACAGTAAAAGGATAATGAAAGAATAACGACCATTCATCATAACGAAGCAATAGAATAACCAACAAAATAATAATAAGTCCGGAGGAAAACTCCTCACAACAATCCCACAACCGAAATAAGTAAAACAAAGTATCCTGAATTAATTACATGCCAAAAGTCTGAAAATCTGAAATAGGAAATGTTTCTAATAGAAATGGGCGACATGCCCTACAACTGATAAAAGCTGAACATAGAATCAAGATAGATGAAGCGTCTATTAGCAAAATCATGTAACTTCCACAAACAGCTACAGCTCGTCACCTGAATGAGAATCCTAAGCATGGTGTCCTTGTGGCTGGGCACCTAAAATGGTTTTACAAAAAAAAATAGATTTGAAAGAAAACGGGTCAGAGCCCGAAAGTGGAGAGTATTTTAAAAATAGCAAGTGCTTTAATGACATTAAAACAATGAATGCAAAATACATGTTAGGACGTGCACTCGCATTAAATATTCACCTCTCGACTAGTTGTGCACTCCTAACGAATAGCACCCATCTAAGTGACATTTATATCTAACTAAACTGACATGAGTTCTATCATTTCTACTCGGTTCTCATTATACATCCTAACGTCGTCAATTAAGTAGAGGGCTTTACTTAAACTCAGATTCTCAATTATTAACAATACAATTCATTACAGGTTATCCCTATATAGTTACTCAAAGCGTTTTCGTATTTATACTCACAATACCAACATGAAAGTTCTCATTAATTTAAGTGTATATTATTCACGTCATAAATATACAATACAAGCACCCCGAGACTAAGTTGCGGTGCACACATACTCTGCTATCCATCCCGGTACATCACGTACATAAGGATCACGCATTCCAAATCTCTCAGAAATCGTTCTCAGATAATAACAATCACAAACAATATGGGTCACGCACATACCTACGCTCCCACGATCAGCAGACTTATTAACATCCCAATAAGTCCTTCTCTGACCTATGTTCTCGAGGTACCAATCTATATCCCCCCGTAGGCACACAAAGATTAGATGGCCCTAAACGAACGCAAACCTCCTGTGATAGCAAGTATGGTAGGTATGTCATACACATCAAATCATATATACTAAGCATGCACACATCTTAGCTATTACCATATTATTTTAGTGGTATAGTTCTCGTTCTTATACCCACACGCTTGTCCCCGGTTTATACGTCACCCAATATCCTCACGTCGTAATTAGTACTCATGTTCTAACCCATAAATATCATTTTGTTCAAACCGCACTTCTATATCTTACTCCCCAATATATCCCAATTGTCCCAACTATGTCAATTAGTCGTCAAGGAAATGTCAACTCCACAATTTAATAAGGTTACGGAACACTCGAAATTAATTCAGGCCAAAAAGGCCAAACTGTCCTCTCGTTAGAAGTCTCGTTCGAACGAGGTTGGTTCGAACGAGAGTTCGTTCGAATGAACTGGGCATCTAACGAGATCTCGTTCGAACGAAAGACATCGAACGAACATTCCTCTCGTTAGAAGGCAAACTGTCAACTCGTTAGAAGCTCGTTCGAACGAGCTCGTTCGAACGACCTGGGCAGGTCTTCTAACAAGGTGACAGTTTGAGCCCGGAAAATTCCTATTACGTTTTTCCAACTTTTCTTCACCTCTAATCTTATCTAAATGTCATCCCAACAAGGTTTCAAGGTTTTTAATCATCCCTAAACATATTAAATTCGGATAACAACATTTATATGGGGTCTAATTATCCCAAACCACATCTAATCATCATATCTCTCCAATTTTCCCCAATTTTCAATAACATGAACCCTAGAAATTTAAAGTCTTCCATAGTTATAATTAAATCCGTTTTTGTTTCATACAAGATATATTATCATAAGAATAATCACCTAAATACAATTCTACATGCGATTCCTCATCAAAATGTAAGTTTCTAATTCCAATTTAATGGGTTTTCATCAATCTCCAAAAAATAATGAAATTTTCAGAAATGTCTAAGCATGGAAGAAACATTCAACGCAATTCACGTAATTAAACCACTTGCCTCTGATATATCTCTGAATTTGATGTTGAAGATTGAATTGTTCTCTCTCTCTCTGCAGAATTTCTCCTCTCTCTCTCTCTACAACTTCTTCTCTAAAGATGACAATGGTGGCTCGAGGTTGTCTTAGGAAACCCTAAACTTATTTCCAATAACTCCCGTAGCCCATTAAGTCAATTAGTGTAGTTAGTGGGTTTAGTGGGTAAAGGTTAAGTCAGATTTTAATTCCTAATTTTCGTGGGTTTTAATTTCCAAAATTTCAAAATTACCAAACTACCCTTATACGTTGCCGGTATGGCCTAAAAATACCCCGGGACCCAAACTAAACCCCCGGCTAGTGTTTTCTGACTATTTAGACCCTTCCGGACGCGTTGGTGCACTCAAAACGACCATACGGTTAATACAAATAAAATTCATTTTTTAATTAAAATAATTATATTCCTGACGCGACTGTCACACGCGTTCCAACAAAATTTCCAAATTGCCGTATTTCAATCTCACGACAAATTTCATAATTCAATATTCATATATAGCCATATATACTCATTAAAATCAAATACCAACTCGCATCTCGCTTGTATTTTTATCCGGATTAATTACCAATTAATACACATTTAATTCAATTAATCCCATAAATAAATATCATTAAAATTACGGGGTATTACAGGCAGCTCCTTTAATTAAGCTTGTCTTCGTCCCCCATTTATTCCACCGAGCATTGGAAGACGCAATGACTCCTTCGAGTTTTGATATATACCTGTTAGGAAAAAAAGGTGAACCGCCTTTCTCTCTCGTTTATATATACACATACCTTGGGTAACTTTAAAATCTAACAAACCACATGTTCTCTTCTCCCTCAACTCAAAACGTAAGAACCCAATACAGAAACATAAAATTCACATCGTCTCAAACCCAAAAAATTAAACAACGAGCAAGAAGACCAAAAAAGAAAAAAGAAGAAGAAAAAGAAAAAAAACACACAAAAATCTATGTTCTCTTCTTCCTACTACCCCCCCTGCTGTGGAAACTTTAAATGGGTATGCTTCTTTCCTTTTGTTTTTCCAATTTTGAACCCGGATCTGTAAGTATATATATGGTTTTTTTATTTGGGCAGATAGGGAGGTTTCAAGATACACATGCTTTGTGTGTATGTATATATCGAAATAAGGTGTTGTTAGGTGTGTTAAGTATATGCGTGGATAGTGTGTGTGTTATGTGTGTGTTGTGTTTTACGATATATATACTAGTCTCTATAATACTCTAAAATGATGTATAAACATTTAGGGGTACTATTCAAGGAGGCTATCCACATGGACTTCATCATTTAAGTCCATTTCTATCTCCTCTTTCATTGGCAACCGACTTGGATTGGAAACGATTAGGAGATTTGAGTCGTCATCTAATATATCTAATTAAAAATGGAGCCTCCATTAGTATATAAATAACTATCCATCTCTCTCAATTTCTATAAACCACATTTTCTCCCTATCATATAATTAAACACAAATATTGTTAAGGTTCTCTCGCACCCATTTCTTTTACATCTTCTTATTTTGTTTAGGTGGTTTTAATCTAAACTTTATATCTCTTTTTTAGTATTTTTGGGTTATTACATTTGGGTATAGGGTATCCAAACCCAAATGAGAAAAATGCATTTTGCCTAAGGAATTTGTAGCGCATTATCATGTCGTGCACCAAGTTGATTTATGATGATCCTTATAGCTGGATGGAAGTGGATTTTTTTTATAGATCTGGCTCTTTCATGCATTTTTACATTTTTTAATTGATCCGGGGTGTTAAATTTGAAACTATAAAATAAGGTAGGGGAAGGGTTCTTATCTTTTGATCTGCTTCTCGTGATGAAGATTACAGCTTTCTCACACAAGGTTTTGAATGGGTCTTTAGTTTTCTCGATTTTGGGGTTGGAATGGGATACTTTAGTATGGTTTTTTAAAGATTTACACTTTGGTTGGTTGTATGAATGATGGATATTTTGGTTATTTTGAAATTATGGTTTTTTTCTTAATGGGGTTTGAATGGTCGTATTTTCTTCGAGGAGTTGTTTGTGTGCTACAAGCTTTCTCCCCTTTTAATGGGTTTGAATGGGATTGGTTTATCAGTTAGGATTTATCTGTGAGTTTTGAAGAGAGTGGGATGCTATGAGAGTATGTGGTCTGATTATTTCAAAACCATCTCTTGATTGTGGCCAACAAGAGTGGATTGTTATAGCAATTTGATTAGTTGTGCGTGCGATGGGTTTGCACACATCCTATCTCGTTTGTGTTAGTGACATGCAGTGTAGATGCATGTATTTGGTTAGTTCAATTACGTGGGTTTGATATTTGGGTCTATTTTTGGGATATTTATTGGTTTTATGTGTGAACCTGCATGCCTATTCTGTGGCCCAATGTGTTGGGGTTGTTTTGTTGTCTTTGGGTTATTATTTGTTTGGACTATTTACTGTTTCTTTTGAGGATTTTCCTATGTATTAATTAAATAACATCTCATCGAAACAAAACTATTCAAAACTTTTTTGATGTCTATATTATGCCATGGACACTACTCATTTGATGAGATATCAGTATGACACGTGCAACACATGTGTACACAAATTAGTAGTGTAACAACTACCAAATGAAAATTTTTCTCAAAAAAATTAAATTTTCTAATGACCAACAATTATTCTAGAAACAAACTATTTCAAATAATACAACAAACTCTCTTTAAACAACCAATCAATTTATATGAACCAATTCCTTTTTTATACATAATACCTTAGAGTATGTCAGACCCTCAAGTATCCTTCCCCTAATACACACACACAGACCGCTCGCACATAAATTATGTTTTTTCCTATAACTGAAGATTAATATATTAAAAGCTCTAACTAAGAGCCCAACACTAAAAGATTACGGTCCCTTATGTTATATGTATAAATAAGAAGAAAATTCAAAGGACATAACATACTGAAGAGTATTATTATTCTTCGCTGAAAATCAATCAATACCATTATCTTTGAGCCTGTTTCTGAGTAGTCTAATCAGAAAAGGACATTCAAATATTTGTCTCATTTGGACTAAGAAAGAAAATTAGGTACATATGAAAACCAAATACTTTAGTGATATACAAAACCTATAGTGATCTTGAAAAAAACTAAGAAATAAGAAAGTGACTATCATTAAAATGTAATACCCCACAATTTTAATGATTTTAAATGTGGGATTAATTTAATTCATTGGGAAAATTACTTGGAGAATAATTGGGGTTAAAATAAATATTAATTAGCAAGATAAGGGTTAACATTTATTTATATTTAATGTTACTTAGTGAATGAGTAATAATAATGATAATAAAGCTTTATGGTTGTCGTGAGTGAGAAATACGGTAGTTATGATAGATTTAGTTGGGACGTGCATGTCAGTCGTGTCAGGACTTAAATTGGGTAATAAAATGTAACTTCACTTTTGATATATCATATGGTCATTTAAAGTGCGTCAGTGTGTTCGAGAGGGTCAAAAAAGTCTAGACAGGGGTTTAGTTTGGGTCCCGGGGCTCTTTTAGGCCAAATCGGCACCCCGGAGGGGTATTTTGGTCTTTTAAAAATATGGAAAAAAGGGACCGACGAAATTTGCGAGGTTATATCTGCTATCACGTAATGGACTTTAGAGGTTACAATTACCAAAACAAAGAGAAAACACAGGAGGGAGAAGGAGAGAGTTCCAATGAATTCTAAGGCCAAAAATCACCAATTTTCACTAAAACCACTACCGGATTATAGATCGGGGAGAGAGGATCTCAACCATATCCTTTTTCTTAAACATAACAGACCTACCAATAGAGGCAAGTGTTTATCTTGCTGAATTTTAGTTAAATATCATATCCACGTTAGAGTAGGATAATCACCACTTTGATTACATGAATGTTTATATCAACTTTGAGGAATTCAAATCATATTTTTTTTGGGTAGAATTGATGGTAGTCTTAACTCTTATGTTGGAATATGAAGTTGATGAACTAATAACATTTAAAATGTGAAGAAATCGGAGTTCCATACGTTTTCATGATGAAAATGGTAATTTAGGGTTTTTAGAGGACGATCTTGAATTAATCCAATTTATTTGAGGATATTTGATGATTTGGTGATTATTACAAGTTACAGATCATATATATAGGTTAGTATGATGTTTGATATACTTGGATGGGAGTTTTGGGTTGTGAAATGGTGAATTAGTGTGTCAAAAATGGTGAAAACGTAGTTTTTGGAAAAAGGGGACAAACTGGTAATTCATGTTCGAACGACTATGCTCGAACGAGAATTCCAACAAGAATTCTAATGATATTTCAGAAAAAATTTCATTCGAAGTTCGTTCAAACGACCCCGTTTGAACGACCTGATTTGAACAGCTTTTCTAACGAGATTTCGGAGTATAGGTTCGTTCGAATGAGATTTTTAACACTCTCTAACGAGATTTCAGAAAAGTAAATATTACTCGGGCAAGATTAAATTTGGACGTAGTAACTTCGAGAGAATGAGAATGACCTACGGCGTCATTTGATTGATCTTATTACGAGAACTAGTAACGTGAAATTTGAGTTAACTACTAAGAAAATATAAAGGTAAGTGAAAGGGCCTTAGATGAGTGAATTATGTTTGAGGAAATACGATAGAAAGAATAATCGTGAGTTTCAAACTACTGTGAGTATTAGAAAGAAATATACTACATATAAATCCAGGTACATGGATTGTGCGTATACCTGCTGGTTTTTATAGGTTGTGTGTATACCTATTATATGATGTATTATGTGTATGACATACCTACGCTGCTTGCTATTGGGTGGAGGTTTTGTGACGTGGACGATCTTATCCTGATGAGTCCGTTGGGGGGATTTTAGTCTTTTAGACTTGTACCCAGAATACATAACCTTGGATACGTGCTATCTAAGAGTATGATAGTTTCGACGGTTGAATGGGAGCGTAGGTATGTGCGTGACCTATTTGTCTGGGAACTCGCCTCCAATATATGTGACTTATTTTTAAGGTTCAAGCGAGATACTGAACCAATAGTCCTTTATTTAGTACGTGAGGTACTGGGACATGATAGCAGAGTATACATGCACCAGGAGGTCTCAGCCTAAGGGTGTAATATTATTATATTTATATATGTGATGATAAATATATACATTGATGACTTATTCTACTGTGGGTGCCTAGTAGAAGAGAAAGATGATGATATTTAAGATAACTCTAGTATATCAGTATTTAATTATAAAATGAGAAATTTATAATTGACATATGGATAAAAAGAATGTTATAACGTATTGTGTGGGTGATACAGGTGAATGTTATAAGTTATCGTGTATTGTAGTACATTTGGGTTGGACTAATTAGACGGGGAAGTATAACTAGGATGGATTAGATATACGTTAGGCGTGCACACTAGATGAGAGGTGAGCATCTCAAGTGAAAGAACGTTAACCTGACATGTATATAATATTTGCAATTTTCGCATTTAAACACTTGCTAAATTTTTTAAATTGTTTTACTCGGGTTGTGACCCATTTTCTTCAAATTCTATTCTTTTTGTAAAACATCTTAGGTGCCTAGCCACAACAACAACTGGCTTAGTAGGTTTTATCTTTTGGCGCTCTACAGCTGCTGTGGAAGTTGCATGTCCTTGACATTAAACACCTCACTATTCCTCATTTCTTCATTATGAGCCATTATTTCATCCAGTCAGACATGTTGTCCATTTCCATTTAGACATTTTTAGTGATGCTGGATTTCATTTTATTTAGCAGATAGTAGACTGGTTTTATTATGGATGACTATATTATTATCTCAGATTGGATTTTTGTATTTCAAACACTTTTTTAGTCTATTGTTTTATATATCTTATGGTGGATGTATATATGGGAATCGTTTATTATTAAATTGTATAGTGATTTCTTGTTAACTAAAAATATAAAATTTGGCACCATCTTTTCAAATACTAGGTGGTTAGTTTATTTTGAACAAGTTTTCGACGGTGATGTTAAGAATGGACCAACTGGATATTCTGTTTTAATTTAATAAATGCCCGATCACCCAGTATTTAATTAAGCGGGGTGTTACATAAAACCTCCATATTAATAGCAAATTCAAACATAAAAAATGCTTTTTCTTTATGATTCACTATTGTTTCTTCAAAAAAAATGCCAAGTGCAAGCACAAAATGCTCTACTAAGCACGGTAACTAATAAGCACCAAAAACTGTACATTTTATACCCCGTACAGACGTACTTTAGTTGCTAATTCTCGATAATTTGGGTCTTATCTGCTTAAATATTTATTTTGTAGGTCAAATTGTGCACTGTAGAGTTCAAACGCTTAAATCAAGACAATTGTGTGCAATATGGTGCTAAATACCTTGTCCCGTATCCTAACCTACCCTTACTTGACCCTAAACCTAGCCTTAGCCTTCCCCAAACCATGTGTGTGTTTAATTTGTGTCTTTTTATATTTTTTTAGATTTTTTGTTTGATTCATTTTTATTTTTAGGATTTATTTTAAATTTATTTAGTATTTTCTATTTTTCTATTTTATTTTCATTAGTATAATTTTATTTTATTTTGATTTTAATTAGTTTTTAGTGTAGTCTTATTTTATCAGGATTAATTTTTAGGAGTTTATTTTTAGTTTATTATATTTTATATTTTTAGGACTTTAATTTTCATTTAGATTTTAGATTTTATTTCTTTTGTTTTATTTTAGTTTTTATATAAGCTTAGGATTTTATTTTCTAATTTTAATATTTTTATTTTTATTTTCTTTAGTTTGTTTTATTTTTTTTAGTTAGATTTTATTTTAATTTTTTTTATTTTAATTTTATTTTAGTTGAGTCTTTGCTATTTTAAGGGTCCAAATTAAACACACACACTACTTCTATACACACAAACACCCCCACTCATCCACATACACCTCACACACACCTTATCAAACCAACATCATCTTATTCCCCATTCCTTTCTATCTCCTCTCTCTACCCCATTAACAAACAAAACTTCACAACTAAACCCTAACCTCAACCTTACCACCATTCCACCTACCTGGTCCACAAACCCATTCCCCAACCTTTATTCACCCAACAACCCGAAACCGCCTACACATCCACTTTCGGTAGCCCTCGCGACCTCCAACCCGTAACCCCCCTTCCACCTCCGGCGGTGACCCACCTGCCTTAGCCCGTCGGCGGTACCACTGACCCGGAGCCCATACCTGCCGGAACCCGACGCTGACCCTCCTGCCAAACCCGTGACAGCAGCCCCTGCGCCAGTTACCCCATCGCCGCCGGAACCCAGAAATCGACGTCGCCGTCGGCGATTCCCCCTTCGTCCCTCCATCTCCGGTCAGCCCAAAACCGCTAGCGACCCACCTCCGCCTAGCACAACCTCAACCCGACGACCCATATCCCATTGACCCCTTTTTAAAAACCCAAGTCAGCAAGCAAAACCCATTTCCACCCTTTACTCACTTCTCCTTTTCAAGCCATGAATTTCATTCACCTGCCAAAAGCCAATGCCAAGACTAAACCAAAGACCAAAAATTAACAGCTCACATGTTTTGAATAACCTTTGCCTTATTTTCCAAATTACCCCACATGTGTTTTATCCCGTAAATCCTTTTACCCAAATACCCCCAACTAATTCTTCTTCCCCAACTTCACATTATACACCCAATAACTAAATCAGAATTTTATTCTCACCCACTCACCCACTTATCCCCACACCTCACCATTTTCATACACACTAAAATCCATTACTCAATTTACCCTTAGCTCCATGGCACCTACTATTTAAAGAGAGTTGAAGACCTTTTTGAGGAGGGAAAAAAGAGTAGAGAAACCCTAGAGAGAAAATTAGATAGAGAAACACCATTTTTATTTTTTAGTAGTTTAGTTTTTTTTTTTAGATTAGAAAAAAAAGTCAATAAATTGAGTGTTGTAATTAATTGAGATGATGGAAGAATTTAAGAGTTAATGCAATTGAAGGCAATTTTGGTTTGATTACTCCTCTCTAATTTTCATTTATGCTCTTATTTGATTCTTATTTTTACTGGATGATGATTATGGAGGGTTAATCACCCCATTTAATGGATGAATTGAAACCCTCATGAATCCAATTTGATTTAATTGTAAATTCTAATTTTGTTAGTTTCCTTTGATTAGTAAATTTAAGTCCTACTTATTTTCACATTGAAAAATGGAAAATCATCCTTGAGAAAGAAATGAAATTGTATTGTCATTTGATTCAAACTAGAGATAGGCTTATCACTTGATTTAAATGTTAGTATAAATTTCATCTACTCTTGTTTTTACTTTGTCTAATTAAAATTAGTTTGGTAAATCGATCCTAGCGGGTGATTTATTTAATTGAATTGATTTTAATTCATTTAGAGTAGTGCTTGTGGGGATTAAACTTACTTTTCTAAAAGAATATTCAATTAATTCATTAGTGTAATGAGAATTAGCTTTTGAATTATATGAAGATTTTGGAAATTTATGAAATTAAAATAATGCAAGTTAGATAAATTTGTGTGAATTCAGGGTGGATTTTTCATCCTTTGAATATTTTCTCTCATTTAGTTACATCTCACTCACTAGTTTATATTTTTCATACTTTTATTTTAGTTTGATTACCCCTTTTCATTTAGTTTAGTTTAGTTTATATTTTCTCTCATTTTTCATACTTTTAAATCATCACCTCACCTTATTGTTTTAATATTGAAAAACTAAAAAAATTAGAAAAAGTGGAAAAGCACAAAAAGAAAATAAAAATTGAATTACAATTGAATTTGTCTCTAGCTTATCCCCTTGGAAGTGGATTGATACCCTTACTTACCTCTACACTTGAGTTTATATATTTTTGTAGGTAATTGAGGTTTTGATTAGAAGGACTTTTCAAGCAACGACAAAGAAAAAAAGTACACGCATTGTTGCCTTTTAGTACCATTTTTCTTTATTTTAGAAGGCTTGTATTAGGATTTTATTCTTGGCTTGTATTGCGGTGCATAGAGACACCATTTATTTTTCATTTTTAATTTGTAATAATCGAAGCCAAGCGTGATAGGGAAACCGGACAAGGTAGAGAGAGGGCGTCCAAAGGCGAGGATTTAGAAGCCTCTCTACCTTGGGTCGGTAGGACTCCCGGGGACGACTGAGATAGGCGTAATCTCCCCCCGATCGACTCAAATTTTCTGGCACCCCACAACATAAAAATCGTGGGAGGTATATTTTTCAAACCCTCCCGCCTCTCCTGTTAGCGAGTCAATTCTTTTGTGTGCTCTTGTGTGATTTTATTCTCGCATTTATTTTTTGAATGGTGTGATGAATTAAATTACTAAGACCTACACCCGGTCACTCACGAGAAGGGATTTCATCAACCGACTCACTTGCCTACCCATTGTGTGTTACCCTAGCCATCATTAAATTTAAAATCAATCAACTAGGTAGCCCACGAGGAGAAAATTTTGCAAAGGCGATCACTTAGATAATTTCCGTGATTTTTTATCTCCCCCGGGCTTAATTAAAATTTAACTACCATTTTACTAAATCTAAAGATAAAAAGTGGCTATGTGCTAGTTAGGAATTTTCTTGACTTGTGTGTGTGTCCAATTCATTTTTCGGTAGTCCGTTTTAGTGAGTTCGTCCAAAATCAAGAATCCATATTTTTTTCCCACCTTTTCTTCCAAAAAATCCAAAAATATTTTCTCTCATTTTTATAAAACAAACAAAAAAAAAAATATATCCAAAAATATTTTCTTTCTTTCATTTTAGAAAAATCCAAAAATATTTTCCTCATTTATTTTTCAAAAAAATCCAAAAATATTTTCTTCCATTATTTTTAGAAAATCCAAAAATATTTTCTTTCCTTTTGAAAAAAATTTACAAAATCCCAAAAAATATTTTCTATCCACATGGCCGAGGACGTCCTCTACGGGACTACTTTGGTCATTGCCCATTGACACACGACACGTGTGAGAGTAATCCCGAGCCGTCTCTTTATGATATTTTTCATGATTTCATCTCTCTCACGAGTACCCTAGATACTCTTGACCCGTCCATGCACGCACCTCATTTTCCATCACCCTCGGTGTCAAGTGTCGACGTGTCTCCTACTTTGTTGTGCACCCACTGTTATTATGCCGATCACATGTCCTATGAGTGCCCTTACATTCCATATCCATCTGAACCTACCATGGAACATGTGTATCCATATAACACTGTTCCGGAACCCACCTCGGCCAACTATCCCGATACACACAATCCCGCGTTGTGAGTCCCCGAGTTATTCGTGCAGGCCTGATCACCCTTTCACGCAATACGAATCCCATCCCGATGTTGTGGATCCTCACACGTTCCCACAGTTGTCATGGCAACCTTGTGCACCTGTTCAAGATCCGTTCCCTCACTACGCACCCTATGAATTTCAACCATTTGTCCATCACGAAAGTGACCCTTTCGTGTATGATGTACTTAGCCCCACTCCACACACTTCATTTGAGTATTCTCCATACACTCGTGATAGTAGCGAGTTGTGTCCACCTCAACCACCACCACCACCCATCATTCCACCAACACCTTCATCCACATCCGCTCTCGAAACTCTCTTGCAAAAGTTCATACCTGAGCAAGAGCAAGCCACTCAAATTTAAACTCTCCAAAGGCTTGAACAAAGGTTAAATGAATTGGAGTGTGTGAGAGAGTCGAACATGCATCCACCCATCGTTGCAACCGAGTGTGACGATGATGTGTCCTCTTGTGACACGGATTTTGAGTGTGACCAACCCTACCACCTCGAGAATCTTGAAGTTGAGACTATTCCATGGTCCGAGTTCCAAGTCAATAATTGTGTTGACTTTCTTTTCATTCGTGAGCCTAATCCAATCCCACCATATCCATATGAATCCCACTTTGGGGTTCCCACTCACTTTCCTGTCGAATCCAAAATAATGCCCGAGTCTACACCTATCGAGCTTCACCCTTGTGTTCCCGAGGAATCAATTTATCCTAGGTTAGCTCCGGCTACGAGTGTTCACCATTTTCCTAAGATAGAATCCGTGATAGTTCCTAACTATTCGGATATGGATGATGTACCACCATGCATGGCTCCCTTTGAGCCTCATATTTCTAGTGATTCCTCTATCTCTGAGATTGGTGCTTTGTCTTACCCACCCACCACATTCCCCGACGATGTTCTTGTGGAGAAGTTGACCACTCTATCTTTACTAAAGATTCTTTAGATACCACACTTCCTCCCGCGAGTTCCCTTGTTGATCACTCCGCGCTTCATGAGGAGTGCGTGTCTCCCACTCTTGAGTTGGATCATCTTCCTCCACCGTTTATCCCATCCGATACACCATTTATTCCACCTGACCCGCCCATTATACCTTTCACCCCACCACCTGGTTTGGATCTTGATTTTACACAGTTCATGTTTCCATCTACATTTTTAGATCCTCACCTGAAACCATCCTCCACTTTCCACGAGAGTATTTGTGGTGATACTCTCCACTTCCGTGACATCGAGCTTGTTACCTTATGCACACCACTTCCTTGTGGTGTTGATTTTTCTTCTCGACAGCTCCCTGGCGTGTCACGGGGCAACCATTAACATCATCCATTCATAGAACGGTCGTGTGATTTTTATGAGGCCCATCCCATTCCACTTTCCCCACCATATTTCCTTCCTCACCAACTTGAGCACCATGCTTATAGGGCCCTTGTTGCCCTCACATTTAAGCTCAACAAGGCCCGAGACTGATACCTATTCACCCTCACCTTTGCCCTTTTTCCCACCCGCCCTTGGTCCACCGATGCTTTGCATTGTGTGATGCACTTTGCCATACAAGTGCATTGACCACTTTAGCATGTTTCTAACAAGACTGACGCTTCAGTCTTGTTTAGGGGTGATTCACATCACCCATTTTTCTGCCACCCTACACTTTCATAGATCTTATCTTTAGGGTGAAAATGGTTTGGTCTGGCTGAAGACATTAAACTTAGCGCTACCGGGAGGCAGCCCGCGTTTCATGTATGAGTCTCATCCTGTTTGGGGGTGGTGTTTCACATCACCCTATGCTTTCCCTGTTATAGACTTGTACACATTTTTTCTCTTATCACTTATTCAGGTTTATTAATGGCTACATCTTTCCACTTCATGAGCGGTTGATTCTGGTAAACTCTTTGTGACACCCCGACTAATTAAATACCGGGTAGCTACTCCTTTATTAAATCAATACAAAATGCCAAGTTGGTTCAGTTAATAGCATCACTGTCGAAAACATTTTAATGATTACTAACCACCTCGTATTTAAAAAGTAAGTTGCCAAATTTTAATTTAAGTCTGGTTAACATGCAGTAGAAGAATAATGGAAGAACAACATAATCCATTAACCATAACGAAGTAATGAAATAACCAACAATTAATAATAAGTCCAGAGGAAAACTCCTCACAACAATCCCACAACTGAAAATAATATGACAAGTCTGAATCCTGAATTAATTACATGCCAGAAGTCTGAATACTGAAATAAATGAAATGTCTCTAAAAGAAATTGGCGACATGCCCTACAACTGATAAATGCTGAATATAGAGTCAAGATAGATGAAGCGTCTACAAGCAAAGTCCTGTAACTTCCACAAACAGCTACAGCTCGTCACCTGAATGAGAATCCTAAGCATGGTGTCCTTGTGGCTGGGCACCTAAAAATGGTTTTTACAAAAATGGATTTGAAAGCAAATGGGTCAGAGCCCGAAAGTGGAAATCATTTTAAAAACAGCAAGTGTTTTAATAACATTAAAACATTAAATGCAAAATACATGTTAGGACGTGCACTCACATGAAATTCTCACCTCTCGACTACATGTGCACTCCTAATGTTCTGTACCCATCTAAATGACATACATATCTAACCAAACCGTAATAAGTTCTACCCCTTACTACTCGATTCCCATATTACATTCTAGCGTTATCAATTAAATAGAAGCTTTACTTAAACTCGGATTCTCAATTAGTAATACAATTCACTATCGGTTAACCCGTTATGTTTTCTCAAAACATTGCCATAATTATATTCACAATACCAACATGAAAGTTCCCATTAATTAAGTGTATATTATTCACGTCATAAATATACAATACAAGCACCCCGAGACTAAGCTGCGGTGCACACATACTCTGCTATCCATCCCGGTACATCATGTACATAAGGATCACGCATTTCGAATCCCTCAGGAATCGTTCTCAGATAACAACATCACAAACAATGGAGGCGAACACAGTCACATCACATGGGTCACGCACATACCTACGCTCCCACGATCAGCAGACTTATTAACATCCCAATAAGTCCTTCTCTGACCTATGTTCATCGAGGTACCAGTCTAAATCCGGGCAACACAAGGATTAGAGGGCCCTAAGCGAACGTAAACCTCCCGTGATAGCAAGTATGATAGGTATGTCATACACATAAAATCATATACATATAATAAGTATGCACACATCTTAGTAATCACCATAATATATTTGTGGCACACTTCTCATTCTTGTGCCGACATATAATGCTACACAATTTATATGTTCCCGGTTAATATAATTATTTAGGCCGTCAATAGTTCTCGCATCGTAATAGACACTCACGTCCTAATTCATAATTTCCCTTAGGTTCAAACAACACTTCTAGATTTTACTCCTCATTATATCCTAAATATCCCAAATATATCAATTAATCAACAAGAAAGTGTTATCTCTACATATAAACAAGGTTACGGGACACTCGGGATCAAAGCAGGCTAAAAAGCCTAAACTGTCAGCTCGTTAGAAGTCTCGTTCGAACGAGGCTGTTCGAATGAGAGTTCGTTCGAACGAAGTGGGATTTCTAACGAGATCTCGTTCGAACGAAGTCATCGAACGAACATCATCCTCGTTAGAAGTCAAAGGTCGACTCGTTAGAAGCTCGTTCGAACGAGCTCGTTCGAACGACCTGGGCAGGTCTTCTAACGAGGGACCAGTTTCGAGCCCAGATTTCCTATTTTCGTTTTTCCAACTTTTCTTCCTCTCTAATCTCATCTAAACATCAATCCAACAATTGTTCATGGGTTCTAATCATTCCTAAACATACTTAGGTCATATATTAACGTTTATATAGGGCCAATTCTTCCTAAACATCATTGAATCATCAAATCCCTTCATTTATCCCCAAATCACATGAACATGAACCCTAAAATTTTAAAATAACCTATGGGCATAATTAAATCCATTTTTGTTATGAACAAGGTGTATTTCCATCAGAATAATCCTCCTAACACAATTCTACATGCAATCCTTTCATCAAAATATAAAGTTCTAATTCCAATTAATGGGTTTTTATCAACTCCCAAGAACAATACAAATTTTATCAATTTCCTACGCATGGAAGAAACATTCTTTGTAATAAACGAAATTAAACCACTTGCCTTATGTATATCTCTGATTTTGATGTCGAATTGATGAATGATTCTCTCCCTCTCTGCAGAATTCTCCTCTCTTCTCTCTCTACAAGCTCTTATTCTCCAAGGACAATGGTGGCTAGGGTTTGCCTTAGGAACTCTTTTGGAACTAATTCCAACAACCTCCGTAGCCCAATAGGTTATTAGTGGGTTTAGTGGGTAATTGCCAAATCAGATATTAATTCCTAATTTTCGTTGGTTTTAATTCCCAAAAATTCAAAATTACTAAACTACCCTTATACGTTGCCGGTATGGCCTAAAAATGCCCCGGGACCCAAACTAAACCCCCGGCTAGTGTTTTCTGACTATTTCGACCCTTCCGGACGCGTTGACGCACTCAAAACGACCATACGGTTACTAGAAATAAAATTCACTTTTTAATTAAAATAAATATATTCCTGACGCGACTGTCACACGCGTCTCAACAAAATTTCCAAATTACCGTATTTCAATCTCACGACAAATTTCATAATTCAATATTCATATATAGTCATATATACTCATTAAAATCAAATACCAACTCGCATCTCGCTAGTATTTTAATCCGAATTAATTTCCAATTAATACACATTTAATTTAATTAATCCCAAAAATAAATATCACGAAAATACGGGGTATTACACTCTTTCCTACCTTATGCTCTCAATTTTAAAAATTATTTTATCTAACATCGAGGAGGATGTTCCTTTTTGTCTGGGGGTGGGGAATTTTATCAAAATCGTACCTCTTTTTTATTTTTTTTATTTTTGAACCTGATTTTTAAAATTTCGTGCAGTTTCTTTAATCTCACTCATTGATGTGAATTTTCATTCATCCATCTTTCAAAAGTCTAGGAATCAAGCTAGAGAATTTTTTTTCTAAATAGCTTACGTAATACGTAACAAGGCATGTTGCACCATGAATTTCTAGACTCAACAAAATTTGCGCACTTATCACGTCACTACAGTTTAAAGTTGAGGAGTACTACAATTCTAAAGAGAACCTTAAGGATCACTATTAGAGACTTTAGCCCGTGAGATTCGTGCCTTTCACCTTTTAGAGAGTTTTACGCTATCTCCGAGTCACAAGTTGATTCAACTTCTTTGGGGTCCGCAGTTTAAATTGTTGCATGATCTCATTATTCTTCATTAAAATTTGGTTTAATCACTGAGAATAACATCACTTTCGAGTAGTAAGAAACGCGTGTCTTAAAATTTGTCACGATCTCTAGGTTTTCATCCCTACACCTACCACTTCCCCCCATATCACATTTCCATTCACTCACCCATTACATTTTCATGTTTTTTCCATATTTCATATACATTCCCCACACCATCCATTTATCATTCCACTTATATATCATCCATTGTTTTGAGAAAAAGAGTGTGATTTCAAATGTAAATGTCTTCATTGTTGGTTTGAAAAAAAATAGAAAAAAATAGAGAAAAAGAAAAGAAAAATCGAAAAAAAGAGAGAAAAGAAAAGAAAGAGAGTTTGTAGTTAGTAATAAAGACATTTGTGCCTAAAGTGTATACACTCTTCTCAATCTTATCGCATCCATCACTCATCACTCATCCATTATCCATCATATCACTATCCTACCTACCTCATCCCATCCATCCTATCTATCATATCTTTCTCATCCCATTTCATTTCCCCTCACCCATAAAAATCCATGTTTTCCCTAGGTGTTCGGGCAAATGAAAGTCGACGTGCTGAATAATTCAACGTTCTCACTATAGTGATTAGCATTATTTCATGAGATCATTTTTCTTTCTAATTGTTCGTTCTTTCTTATGTGTGTGTGAGACGTTTGAACTTGCTTACATTTACTCACCTCCTCACATTCAAGAGCGATACACTTATTCTAATCTCGAGAGTTCGATTGAGAGAGAGATATCCGTGAGATTTTGAAGTTGAAGCGTTGATTCCGAAAAGGCAATCTAGGAATTACTCTTGTGATACTCGACCCGTTTTGACTGATTCACACCACGCACGTTGAGTTCTAAGAAGGATGTGCCTTGGGTATTTACTTAGCTAAACTTTTTACGCACATTCTAGCTTGTATTTCCCAAAATATTTCACATGTGATGGATTGTGCGATTATTCTATGTCTAATAAGAGATTGACTGCCTTTCAATAAATTTTTGCAAAATAAGAATTTTGTGAGTATATTCCCTCCAAACCCTCACGAGATACAACTCGTCCTATAGGGCAACCTATAGGTTTAAAGGCTTGTTGCACATGCTAAGTGCAATCGCAAGTGCCCGCGAAAGTGGTACACTTTTGGTTACTTGTCTTTCTCTTTCTCTCTATCTTATTGCTCAAGGACTGGCAACGCTCTATTTGGGGGTGGTGTGATAATCACCCAGAACTGTACATTTTATACCCCGAATAGATGTATTTTAGTTGCTAATTCTCGACAATTTGGGTCTTATGTGCTTAAATATTTATTTTGTAGGTCAAATTGTGCATTGCAGAGTTCAATCGCTTAAATTAAGACAATTGTGTGCAATATGGTGCTAAATACCTTTCCCGTATCCTAGCCTACCCTTACTTGACCCTAAACCTAGCCTTAGCCTTCCCCAAACCATGTGTGTTTTTAGTTTGTGTCTTTTTATATTTTTTTAGATTTTTAGTTTGATTCATTTTTATTTTTAGGATTTATTTTAGATTTATTTAGTATTTTCTATATTTTATTTTCTATTTTATTTTCATTAGTATAATTTTATTTTATTTTGATTTTTATTAGTTTTTAGTGTAGTCTTATTTTATTAGGATTAGTTTTTAAGAGTTTATTTTTAGTTTATTGTATTTTATATTTTTAGGACTTTAATTTTCATTTAGATTTTAAATTTTATTTCTTTTGTTTTATTTTAGTTTTTATATAAGTTTAGGATTTTATTTTTTAATTTTAATATTTTTTATTTTCTTTAGTTTGTTTTATTTTTTTTAGTTTTATTTAATTTTTTAATTTTTATTTTAGTTGAGTCTTTACTATTTTAAGGGTTCAAATTAAACACACACACACACACTACTTCTATACACACTCATACACACAAACACCCCACTCATCCACATACACCTCACACACACCCTATCAAACCAACATCATCTTCTTCTCCATTCCTTTCTCTCTCATCTCTCTACCCCATTAACAAATAAAACTCCATAACTAAACCCCAACCTCAACCTTACCACCATTCCACCTACCCGGTCCACAAACCCATTCCCCAACCTTTATTCACCCAACAACCCGAAACCGCCTACACATCCACTTCCGGCAGCCCTCGCTACCTCCAACCCGTAACCCCCCTTCCATCTCCAGCGGTGACCCACGTGCCTTAGCCCGCCGGCGGTACCCCTGACCCAGAGCCCATACCCGCCGGAACCCGACGCTGACCCTCCTGCCAAACCCGTGACAGCAGCCCCTGCGCCAGTTACCCCATCGCCGTCGGAACCTAAAAATTGACGTCGCCGTCGGCGATTCCCCCTTCGCCCCTCCATCTCCGGTCAGCCCAAAACCGCTAGCGACCCACCTCCGCCTAGCACAACCTCAACCCGACGACCCATATCCCATTGACCCCTTTTCAAAAATCCAAGTCAGCAAGCAAAACCCATTTCCACCCTTTACCCATTTCTCCTTTTCAAGCCACAAATTTCATTCACCTCCCAAAAGCCAATGCCAAGACTAAACCAAAGACCAAAAATTAACAGCTCACGTGTTTTGAACTTAGTGTCCTAATGCGGGTGCGGATGCGAGTGCGTCAATGCGTCAATTTTCAAATTACTAGGATTTGAGAGCGCCACCAGTGCGTTTATGTATTTAACATATAATAATATATTTTTAATATATAATTCTGATTTTTAATATATATATATATATATATATATATATATATATATATATATACACTCACACACACACACACACACACACACACACTAATAGAGAAATATTATCAATATAACAATATCAAATATAAAGGAGTATTATATTATAATTAATATAATATTCCCTTTGTTCCAAATTAAGAGTTCATGCCTTTATTTATGTATATTAAGGATACACCCAATCAATGGTCAATATTAATTTTTATTTACAATCGTAGAATTTAGTTTTTTTATTATATCCAACAAAGAAATGTAGACCTTTAATTTGGAACAACTCAAAAAAAAATAGTGGACTCTTAATTTGTAATGTACTAATAAGTATTTTAATATACAAAATTTATATTTAATCTTATATAATTAAGAAAATAAAAACTTTGGTACAAAATATATATTGAGAGAAAACATCCCACTCATTTTTTCCATCAAAACATTTATCCCCGTTACTACCTTTAAAACTACCTCACTTACTTAAATCAGTAGTCCCACATCGGGCAAAGTGTGGCTTTTATGGCAACTTGGTTGCTATAAAGGTTTAGCCTTTCTCGTGGTGACTACCAAATATCTACTAAGGGACCTGAATTCTCAAAAGTAGCTGGACCCTTTAGATAAAAGTTAATAACTATTTTGATACGAGTTCTAGTCTCCAAAGGGTTGAATTCGCTTGTCGACTTTTGCAGTGCGCGAATTTGACCAACATAGTTCGCGAATTAATTACGAATTTGCCCCGATCTTTCAAATTCGCGAATTGAGGGCGGGTACGTCACCCATAGGTGACGGATTAGGGCACTAAGGTTTTGAATAACCTTTGCCTTATTTTCCATTTTACCCCACATGTGTTTTATCCCATAAACCCTTTTACCCAAATACCCCCAACTAACTCTTATACCCCAACTTCCCATTATACCCCCAATAACTATATCAAAATTTTATTCTCATCCACTCACCCACTTATCCCCACACCTCACCATTTCCATGCACACTAAAATCCATTACCCAATTTACCCCTAGATCCATGGCACCTACTATTTAAAGAGAGTTGAAGACCTTTTTGAGGAGGGAATAAAGAGTAGAGAAACCCTAGAGAGAGAATTAGATAGAGAAACACCATTTTTATTTTTTAGTAGTTTTTTTTTAGATTAGAAAAAAAAGTGAATAAATTGAGTGTTGTAATTAATTGAGATGATGGAAGAATTGAAGAATTAATGCAATTGAAGGCAATTTTGGTTTGATTACTCCTATCTAATTTTCATTTATGCTCTTATTTGATTCTAATTTTTATTGGATGATGATTATGGAGGGTTAATCACCCCATTCAAGGGATGAATTGAAACCCTCATGAATCCAATTTGATTTAATTCTAAATTCTAATTTTGTTAGTTTTCTTTGATTAGTAAATTTAATTCCTACTTATTTTCACATTGAGAGATGAAAAATATCTCTGAGAAAGGAATGAAATTGTATTGTCATTTGATCATTTGATTCAGACTAGAGATAGGCTTATCACTTGATTTAAATGTTAGTATTAATTTCATCTACTCTTGTTTTTACTTTGTCTAATTAAAATTAGTTTGGTAAATCGATCCTAGCGGGTGATTTATTTAATTGATTTTAATTCATTTAGAGTAGTGCTTGTGGGGATTAAACTTACTTTTCTAAAAGAATATTCAATTAATTCATCAGTGTAATGAGAATTAGCTTTTGAATTATATGAATATTTTGGAAATTTATGAAATTAAAATAATGCAAGTTAGATAAATTTGTGTGAATTGAGGGTGGATTTTCCATCCTTTGAATATTTTCTCTCATTTAGTTACATCTCACTAACTAGTTTATATTTTTCATACTTTTATTTTAGTTTGATTACCCCTTTTCATTTAGTTTAGTTTAGTTTAAATCATCACCTCACCTTATTGTTTTAATATTGAAAAGCTAAAAAAATTATAAAAAGTGGAAAAGCATAAAAAGAAAATAAAAATTGAATTACAATTGAATTTGTCTCTAGCTTACCCCCTTGGAAGTGGATTGATACCCTTACTTACCTCTACACTTGAGATTGTGTTATATTTGTAGGTATTTGAGGATTTTAACTAACTTGGCTTTCTACAACGACATACAAAAACGTAGTTATCAAGAACCTAAACTAATAAATAAATTATACAAGTAAAGTTGTGCACAAATTTATAATTTGAAAGAATTTGTTTGTAGGAAAAGGTATCCAATCAAAAGATGTAAAATAAAACAAGTGTGTCATACAAACACAAGCATACTCAAATTATATAAATCAATGAAGTCATTAACACATTAACCCAGAAAAGGGAGCCATTTAACCAGAAAGGGTGCCAACTTGAATAATAAACCCAAATAACGCAGACAACTCTCTAAGATAAAGTCAAGCAATGATTACTAAACAATGATGCCATATAAAACCAAATATATGAAAAATTAAAGAGAAATATACTCAAAACTTAAATTTGATACAAATTCATTAACAAATAAGCCCGAATTGAGTAACCATCCAAGCCACCACCTATATATCTATACCAAACCATTAACAGAAAACCAAACAAGCCCAAAAGACAATCTATATATAACACCAATAAAAATAAGTAATTTAAGAAACATATAAACCATACTTAAACTCAAAATTACTCTGTTTACTTATAGGTTGTTACTTTAACAAAAATAAGATTTCAAAACTAAAGATTATAAATCTTAAGTATATCGGAGTTAAAATTAGTAATAAATATAATTACCTAGCCTGTATATATGCGTGTATATATATGTGGGGGAGATAAAAGAGCGTATTTGAGAATCGAGATTCAAAAAGGGTTCATATTACGAAATATGAATTAAAACGGTTACCTAATGAGATTTTTAGAAGTGATACGTGGAGCTTTGATTGCAATAACGACCAAACTACTTCCAGTAATGCAAATACCCCTAATTTAACACACTATAAAAAAAAATTAAGGTCTCAAAAAGTAACCTAAAACGAGCGTATATATGTGATGATACCAGAAATGGTATCACTGGGTCAAGTTGTGTGCAAGCTCAAACCAGACAACACCGGTGTACAAAAGATATAAATGTGTAGACAGAAGGAGATGAGGCAAAGAAGAAGGTGACACTAAATATAAGTGGTTCGCCGGAGCCTACGTCCACTGTGCAGTGTGAATTCTATTTTTCACTATAAGTATGGCACTAATGGCCTAAAAATACAACACTTAAGCTTTTCTCTCTCTTCTGTATATTCTGACAGAGTTTTTCTAGGGTTGTGAATAAAGAGATACCTTCTCATGGAGAAGATGAAAAGTGTATATAGGACTTGGAGGTGTAGTGTACCCCTAAGCAGGTGTGGAATGTTCCTAGCCACCGAGGCCGTGCCATCTGTTACTATCACATGCAGAGGATGATGAAATATTCCCACACGTGAGGGATGACTTAGTTGCAACAATTTCATCCACGTAAGACCTGCGTCCCACACGCACAGTTCCACGCGTCTCCCAAACTACGCGCTCTGCCAGCTATCGCTATCGACTGCATAGTCTAGGCCGAGGGCTCCGATAGACCTTGATGCTGAGGGCGAATCTATGGGATCTAAACCCTTGTAAAAGGATACATGTCTCGTCCGCTGGTCTCGTTTTAGACTCATCGGCACTATGTCAGCCCAATCTGAGGATACTCAATCCTTAAGGAATAGTGCAGACCCCCATTCTAGGTGACTGACGTGGGCCGAGTCATCTTCCTCAGGATGAGTGGCAACTTATCCTTCTTGGTCATCTGGTAAGGGTCGGCTAAGGCCGAGATTCATGATCCTGGACGAGGTGATACTTGGCATATCAATCACCCCCTAGCCCTTAGTCTTTGACATCTGGATGAGGCTGAGGGGTAATGATGCTCTATTGCCAGACGTCTCTGTTGATGGCTGTTGAGGGGACACAAGTCAACCATCAGGGGAATTATTCGCTTGAGTTGACATATGTTACACTTCCCATAGGGTTGTGTCTAATCGAGGTGCGAATGACGGCTTAGATGCCAAGGGTTCTATGCTCATTATGATGAGAATTTTGGGAAACTGCCACCCTTTTGTGAAGTGTGCACAAATCATTGCTTGCATATAAATAGGAATTGTATTTAAAACCTTTCTTCTTACTAGACTTGCCCTTTCATCACGTTTCTTTCTTGAAACAGAGATTTTAACTCTTTGCACCTGCGTTCTCAGGCATTATTTCACGATTATTTCTGCTTATCCATTCCCATTTCTTCTCCAGGTAACCTTCTTCCACCATTGTTATTCAAGCTTTTACAGTTTCTCGAGTCACTTTTAGACTTTACACTTTTTGACGAACTCAAACCCCACTCCGGTAGCTCTCCCTGGCTATTTGGGGCTCGCATTTGGGCCTTGCGTGGTGGTTGTAGGAAGGTTTAGCTTTTGGTAGCATTTTTGTTCACTTGTTACTTGCACCGTTTAGGTTTCCACTAGGCTCTTGAAATTCCTCCAGTGGTGTTTTGTATACCCCCTGCTATAAGTTGCTCTTGGTAGGAAAAATGATTGAGTTTTCCCCTTTTGATCTTTAATTCAAACTTAGTCAATACTGAAACTGTCTGTGGCTTATGGCTTCTAATCTTTAATTGTTCAAGTGTTACCTCATCCTCTGAATGTTAAGGACCCTATACGAGTTAGCATTTCAATAACCAACCTTGAGGGAGAGGTACTTTCAAGATATATGCAGACTAGAGGACAAGGCCGAGGCCAGGCATCAAGCCGACCTTGTTTGGAGATGACCCATTTTTCCTTTTCCTCTAAAAGTAATTCTTCCCACCCAGAAAAAAATGATCGGCTCGTCCTCCACACAAGCCGATAATAGGGATTCCTAAGAGGAAGCCATGCAGTATTCTCTGACTCATCCTAGGGAGACTACGAAGCCTAGTAATATGTCTCGGGCCTCATCACCCAACCGAGTCGAGGCATCCGACCGAGATGAAATTTCTTTGGAGATCCTTCCAGATCCCGAAGCACCTTATACTCTTGACTCATTTGAGTCTGTATTGTATAAGTGTTCATCTAGTTTGGAAATTATGACAACATTGTGTCAATCCCAGAAACCAAAGAACCTCAGAGATTGTTCTTCATTTTATTCCTCTTGATTGATTGATCTAGATACCTTTACCAACACTCACACACATTAGAATTGCTCTCATTTATTTAATATTGCATATAATTGTGTGTATATATGTTGAGTGTGTTTAAATCCCTAAAATTAATTTTTAATTTTTTTGGGAATTTTATAAACTTTTAAAATAAGGTTTTTATTAATTGAAATTTGGTTTTAAAAGTTTTGGGGTCATTCTGCAATTATGGATTGTTGGCTGAAAGTTCCTTTGGGTAGAATCCGAAAACGGCAGAGACTTCAGGGTGCGTTTGTAATTATTTTTGGACGCGCGTTTGTTAACCTCTTTGTGCCCAACATCTATTGCATTCTGATTGGGTGAACTTGTGTTTCTTCAAAGAGAGTAAACCAGTGTATATTAATAGCCCTTGGATCGTTTTTATCAACGATCTGCTTGCGCTCTTACATAATCCATGTGAACCTCTTTTGAGCCAATCAGGAGTGTTATAATCACCGCGTATCTTTAACCCTTGGATCAAAGTCAATAAACCTTGACTCAATCTGAACCATTGGGTTTAACCAAATTCTCGAATCTTCTCAGCCTCCTATATAAGGAGCCCTTCTCTCAGCCATCTGAGACTTTTTGCCACTTTGTTCATTCGAGTGAGAAAGAGAGAAGAGAGAGAAGAGAGAAGAGAGAAGAGAGAAGAGAGAAGAGAGAGAGAGAAACCAGAGTTAGGAAACCCTAACCCTAATTCGTCCAAAACTATTTTCAAACCTTAACCTCTTTCAAAAACAGTATATACCAAACACAACCTTGTGTGTTTGAGAGATTATGAGTGATTGGTTTGTTAGTTTTGTTGCTGTAACCTCTTCGTTCTCAAATCTTGTTATCAACTTAAACATCTGTTTAGATATGTGTTGCTACTTTTATAGAAATCTTAGATATAAGTCATTTCATGTTATATTACACATAGATCTACATTTTTAGATTCTCATCTTGAGAAAATATTTGTTGATTTGGTCCTGTAAATGTTTTTAACTTCCAAATCAACAAAATCCTTTTATGTTTCTAGTTCTTTTGAAACAAGACCTTTGACCTAGTTTAGAATCGCACTTGGTGATTTCAATCTCAATAATATTTTCAAAACATGAGATTGATTAAGATCTTAATACGTCTTCTGAGCAAGATAGCCATGGATTCTGGGATTATCATAAAGGGCAAATAAGGTTAAGCTTTATAAGAGGAGAGAAATAGAAAATCACCGCATATAGATCTTATATGTAATTTGTTAGGACTGTTTGTATGAAATAAGTGTGTGCGTGTGTGCATGCATGTGTTAGAAAGCACCTTCACAAACACTATCACCCTACCACACTAAAAGTGTTGGTAATAAGATCTCAAGAACAAGAGTCGACGTAAAGAACTTGAACAAATTAGAAGTTAGCAAACTGGGAGAACAACATCAACAAACAGAACTGCAGAGAAGTTATAAGGACACCAGTGGGTACATTCCTAAACGTGTATAGGTCTGATTTGTATGCATGTGTGTTATATAGTTTGTAACTGTTATAATTTATTTTAGTGGAATTTTTGGTCTACTCCGTAGAGGGAGTCGTGGATGTTTCCTCAGTTGGGTGAGGTTTTACCACGTAAAAAATCCTTGTTCTTAATCTTTCTACATCTCCTCATCTAATTCTTGGTTGTGCTGAGTTTAAAGTTTTTAAACTAGTTTATCAAACCTGTTAACAAATCTTGAACAGATATCGTACATATTTTTGTTAAACACATCTTGCGATTAATTTGTTTTGGTTTTAAGAAAATAGTTTCTTCAAAAAACTGTTCGGAGTTACTTAAATAGTTTAATTTTATATTAAACGGTTTTAGTAACAGTATTTCAATTGGTATCAGAGCTTTATAAATTTCTTTTAAAAGATCCTGTGTTTCTGAAATTGTTTTCTGAAAATCAAACATGGACGAGAAAAATGAAAGATTTGGTAACTTGACCAGATCTCCTATCTTTGATGGAATTACTGGAAAGTAAGGATGGTTGCTTTCATTCAAGGAACTTTGGGAGATGATGTTTGGGATATTGTTGAAAATGGATACATTTTTCCTACTAAACCAGCCACTGAAGGAAGTAATGAGAGGGTTAAGAAAGTGAGTTCACACAAGAAGAGAAGCAAGTTTCTCGCAACAATAACAAAGGAAAGAATGCCATATTTATGTCCATAAATGAACATGAGTTTAAAAGAATCTCATCATGTACCACTTCTAAGGAAGCTTGGGACACTTTGGTTACTCCTCATGAAGGTGACACTAGAGTTAAGGCTGCTAAAACACAAATGCTCATTCAACAGTATAACTCTTTAATTATGTCTGAATCTGAGTCATTTGATGACTTCCATATGAACTCGACTGATATTGTGACCAAACTGCATGCTAATGGGATAACATATGACATACATGAAATTGTATTTAAAATTCTGAGATCATTACCACAGAAATTTGACAACAAAAGATATGCTATTGAGGAAATGTGTGACATAAATCTCACTCCTGAATTACTTAGTAGTAAATTAAGAACTGTGGAAATGGAATTATAATTCAAGAAACAATTGACCCAGTCCCATAGGAAACAGACTAGTTCCAATATGAGTTTTTCTTCTAAGTTGATTAAGCTTGAGTTTAACATTCCCAATGATGACTCTGATGAGGAATGTGACATAGAGAGCTTAGACAATCAGATTGCCTTAATCTCAAAACAGTTTAAGAAAATTATCAAGTTTAGAAACAACATGGCAAACAAACAAGGCAAGTCCAATTATCCAACTCACTCTAATCATAAACTTCATGAGAAAGGTTAAGACAAACATCATAAGGAAATTCACAGTAGACCTAACAGAGACCTTAAGAAGACTGAATGCTTTAGATGTGGAAAACTAAAACACATTGCATAAGATTGTAGAGTTAACTTGAACACTCAAAATAAACACACTAGGGCCAACATTTGCAAGACATGGGATGATTCAAGTGACTCTAAAAATGAGGAACCTGAGTCATCTGATGTTTTTTATCCTTGCATATCTTTCTTTGCCAAGATTATCTATAATGATGATATGCCTGTGCTTGTTAGTGAGGATGAATCTAGTAATTCTACTTCTGTTGTGTTGAATCATGCTGTTACTGGTTTAGATGCTTTAATTACTGAGAACATTGCTATTCCTACCACGGGGTGTGTGAGTCAAAGGGAAAGCGATAATGTCGATGTCAATGGGTGTGTGAGTCCAAGAATTTAAGCCTCAGGGGTCACTTCACACACTACACTTAGTGACTCGAAAAATGAAGACCTTCCTAATATTCACACACTTTATGCAAAAACTCTCAAGAAAATCACTAGACTAGAGAAGATTGTGAAAGATCTCACTAAGAAACTAGAAGATCTAAGCCTGATGGTCAAACTTAATGCTGAAGAGTATACTACCCAATGTCTTACTCATGAAAGTGAAATCAAAATGTTTGATCAAAAATTGAAAAATTTGACTGAAACAAATGAAACTCTGGAGAAAAAATACAAAGGGGCATTGTTAGAATTGGAACAAACAAAAGAAAAGACAACAACTGTTTTCAAAAAATTTACAAAATTTGAAAAAAAATTAAACTGCTTTGATGGTTTTGTAGCTGACTCAAAAACTAATTCTGATGATCGAATTGGAATAGGGTTTTGCCCCAATGTAAAGACACAAACAAAACCATTTTAAACTATCAAGTTTGTGTCAGGAGGTAAAAGACCTATTGAAACCTGCCCAGATTTTCATTCTCTAAAAACTGAGTTTGATTCAAAACATCAAAATTTTGATATTGGGGAATCAAGTTACTCTAAACATGAAAGTTCACCTAAAGCTAAATATGTTTGCCCCTCCGTTAGGAAGAGTGAATTTACATTCAAAACTGTTCTATCTAGGAATAGGGTTCAACCTCAAAATTTCTTAAAGCCTATGTTTAGAGATTTTCCCAAAGAGACTCCAACTTTAAGCAATCTTTATTGCTCTTACTGTGATATATATGGTCATTCTTTTGATGGTTGCTATGCTAGAAGACTAGTTAAACCTGTCTGTAATCCTCCTATCTATCAAAACTTTAACTATTCTAAGAGAAGCCGTAACAATTGTATTCTGCCTAGACAACCAGATAAAAACTCTAACTAGAGGAAGAGAAAGACCAAACCTAAAAGAACACTTACTAGAAGGATTCCTAAACACTTTCCTAAACCATATGCTCATGTGTTTCATAAAATTCAAAATCATGCGCAAAATATTTTTCAGCAAAAATCGAATGCTCGTAAATTTTATCAGTTGAGAGCAAATAAGCGCAAATTGAAAACAAGAGAAATTTGGGTTAGAAAAGATGATCTATTGCCCCAGATGAAGTGTAACATTGTTATTACTGCTTTAAAAGCTGAACACACATCGTCTGGTTGGTATTTAGACTCTGGATGTTCAAAACACATGACTGGTGATGATACAAAATTCTTAAACAAAACCAACTTTGCTGGAGGAAATGTCATTTTTGATGATGGAGTATCATCTCAGATCATAGGTAAAGGAACTCTCCAAGAGAAAGGACTCCCTGTTCTTGAAAATGTTCTTCTAGTCAAAGGTCTCAAGGACAATCTACTTAGTATCTAGCAATTTTGTGACTCAGATCATACTGTTACCTTTTCAAAGAACAATTGCAAAATTTTAAATGGAAAGGGTGAATGCATAATTACAGGATTCCGGACTCCTTACAATTGTTATACTGTCATGAATAGTTCTGAAAACTATAATGTTGCCAGAATGGATGTGTAGAAGGGTGTCTACCTACAAATAAAAAAATAAATAAAAATATTTTTTTATCGGATATATTGAGAAGGAACCCACCCAGGGTCCCGGCATAAACTTATATGGGGCAGGAACCCACCCAAGGTCGCTGCAGAAATTACATTCGAGAGGTGCCGCCGCAAGGGTCACTACAGAAATGACATTTGAGAGGTGCCTCACAAGAGTCACCGCAGAAGTCCAAGATTGAGAAGTGCCACTGCAGGGGTCAGCGCCACTGCAAGGGTCACTGCAGCTGCAAGGGTCAGCGCCACTGCAAGGGTCACTGCAGTAATGACATTCGAGAGGTGCCTCGCAAGGGTCACCGCAGAAGTCCAAGATTGAGAAGTATCACTGTAGGGATCAGCGCCACTGCAGCTGCAAGGGTCAGCGCCACTGTAGGGGTCAGCGCCACTGCAAGGGTCAGCGCAGCTGCAAGGGTCACTGCCACTGCAAGGGTCAGCGCCACTGCAAGGGTCACTGCAGCTGCAAGGGTCAGCGCCACTGCAGCAATGACATTCGAGAGGTACCTCGCAAGGGTCACCGCAGAAGTCCAAGATTGAGAAGTGACACTGCAAGGGTCAACGCCACTGTAAGGGTCACTGCAGCAATGACATTCGAGAGGTGCCTCGCAAGGGTGACCGCAGAAGTCCAAGATTGAGAAGTGCCACTGCAAGGGTCAGCGCCACTGCAAGGGTCACTGCAGCAATGACATTCGAGAGGTGCCTCGCAAGGGTGACCGCAAAAGTCCAAGATTAAGAAATGTCACTGCAAGGGTCAGCGCCACTGCATGGGTCACCGTAGCAATGACATTCGAGAGGTGCCTCGCAAGGGTCACCGCAGATGTCCAAGATTGAGAAGTGCCACTGCAAGGATCACTGCAGAAATGTTATCTGAGAAGTGCCACTGCAAGGGTTCCGGCAAAACTCATATTGAGAAGGAACCCACCCACGGTGGCCAGGATGAGGGAGTGGCTACCATGAGCAACTCCTTATCATGAAATGTCATTATTTAAAAGAACAACAGTATTAACACTTTGCTTCCTTGTACAGGTTGCCTAGTTGAGCAAGCAGGGCTCAAGCAGGCTAGTTGGGACCTCCCAGGAGTTTTGGCTTGGCGACTGTGGGACAAGGTATGTTGAGCAAGCTCAACCACTTAGCACTATAGGATTGAGAGAATACTAGTAGGAGACCCTAGAGTCACCCAGTCCTCACACACCTCACACTTAGTCACAAGTGAAGTGAGCAGCCAAAGGGCTGGCTGCTCATAAGAAAAGAACTGTTTATAAAATGATTTTAAATGAGAGGGTCCTCTAAACCCCTCTCAAGAAAAATGATTTTAGAATGGGGTCCTCAAGACCCCCCTCAAGCTTGCAAATATTTTAGAGGAGGTGGTCCTCGAGACCCCCTCTAAAGTTTACAAAGTTTGTACCAAAAGTTACCGTTTCAAAAGATATTTAGCAAATCAGATATTTTGTCTCCATTAGAAGACATATTTGCTTTTGAACTTTGGTCGGCACCAGGGGGCATCTGCCAGAGGGGACAGGCAGACCTGCCTGTAGGTAGGAATAAATAGTACACTTCAGACTTTGTCCCTCACCAACCCTCTAAGTTTTGGCGCCAAAAGTACCAAACCAGCCTTAGTGCCCAAGTATAAATAGGACCCCTGGGCAAGGTCATAGACAGAAGAGAAAAAACTTAATAGCAAAGTCACTCTGTCAAAATCACACCAGAACCTCTCTAGTATTCTCTCCCTGCTCATTCTCTTAGTGCTGAGTGCCTTGTTCCTTCACTCCCCACTGACAACCATCATTCTCAGGTGTTTCCCTTGAGAAAATTACTCTTTTTGTTGTGTAAGTTCATCTTCTTGCAGAGAGGGAGTTCCAACTTGAGCTCCATTTTTACCAAAAGGAGAAGGTCTCATCAGAAGCTGCTCTAGAAGTTCTTGAGAACCTTGCAGACATCGTCCATTGGAGTGGGTCACGCCTCACCCTTTCCAGTTATTCATAGACCCCAGTCTCACTACCCTCCTACATGATGACAATGAGATATGGTATAACAGGATGGGTCACATAAATTACGATAATCTTAGTAGATTGACTTCTCAAGAAATAGTTAGAGGAGTTCTAAAAATCAAACCCATTTCTAACATTGTCTGTGGTTCCTGCCAGGAAGGTAAAATTGTTAAGGCACCTCATAAGAAAGTTAAGGATATTCTTACCTCTAACCCCTTAGAGCTCATCCATATGGACCTAATGGGTCCCTCCCAAACTGTTAGTCTCTGTGGACATAGTTACATCCTTATTATGGTTGATGACTTCACTAGATTTACTTGGGTAGCCTTCTTAAAGTAAAAGTCTGATACTTTTCAAACTTTTTAAAAAATGCTTCTTTGAATTGAAAATGATAAGGACACTCAAGTAAATAGAATTTGTAGTGATAGAGGTGGAGAATTCAAAGAGACCGGTATAATAGAGTATTGTGACTATAATGGTTACAAACATGAACTTAGTGCTCCTAAGACTCCTCAACAAAATGGTATCGCTGAGAGAAAGAATCGTACACTTCAAGAGATGACACGTGTTATGATACATGCCAAGAGTTTACCTAAATATTCTTGGGTAGAAGCTATTCGCATTGCGTGTCACATTATCAATAGGGTCTATCTTAGGAAGAATTCTAAACAAACCCCTTACGAGCTTTGGTATAAGAAAAAACCCAATCTTAAATACCTTAGAACCTTTGGTAGTACTTGTTATGTCTACAAAGACAGAGAACACTTATCCAAATTTGAGAGCTGGGGAGATAAAGCTATTTTTCCAGGATACTCGCCTAACAGTAGAGCCTACCGTGTTTATAATATTCGCACTAAAACCTTGATGGAATCCATAAATGTAATTGTAAGTGACACTACTGTAGAGAGTAAGAGTGGTGAATCAACTATTGTGGAAGAGTCTACAAATGTTTTAGAAAATGACTCTCCAGAAATAAATGATTCATTACCAATTGAGACACCTGAAGTACCTAACTGGGTTTCTAAAGATCATCCCATAGATAATGTTGTTGGTAATCCTAGTAAGTCTGTGCGTACAAGATCTCAATTAAGAAATTATGCTCATTATGCATGTTTTGTTTCCCTTGTGGAACCAAAGAATGTAAATGAGGCATTGAATGACTCTCACTGGATTTTTACTATGCAGGAAGAACTCCTTTAATTTGTCATTCATGATGTTTGGTATCTTGTACCTAGGCCTAATCACAAAAAGGTTATTGGCACACATTGGATTTTTAAAAATAAATCTGAAAAAAGTGGGATAATTATTAGAAACAAAGTTAAATTAGTTGCTCAAGGATATTCTCAAATTGAAGGAATAGATTTTAACGAAACTTTTGCTCCTGTTACTCGTTTAGAATATGTTCGTCTTCTCCTCGCCATAGCGTGCTACTTGCATTTTACACTCTACCAAATGGATGTCAAATCTGCATTCCTTAATGGAATATTGACTGAAGAGACCTATGTAGAACAACCAAAAGGGTTCATTGACCCTCAATATCCAAATCATGTTTTTCGACTTAAAAAGGCTTTGTATGGCCTAAAACAAGTGCCTAGAGCCTGGTATGAGCGCCTTTCCAATTTCCTCTTAGATAAAGGTTTTAAGAGAGGTGGAAATGATCAAACTTTATTTATCAAACATTTTGGCAAACACATCATTATAGCTCAAGTTTATGTTGACGATATTATCTTTGAATCAACTTCTCCCTCAGAATTTAAATCTTTTTTTGACATTATGCATAAAGAGTTTCAAATGTCTCTTATGGGGGAGTTGTAATTTTTCTTAGGTCTTCAAGTCAAACAAAATTCAGAAGGATTATTTGTCTCATAATCTAAATACGCTTTAGAGATAGTCAAAAAATTCGGCCTTGAGAGTGCTAAAGATGCTAAATTCCCATGAGTACTACGGTCAAGCTATCTAAAGATGAAACTGTAAAATCTATAGATCGAACTCTATATCGTAGTATGATAGGAACCTTGCTATATCTTACTTCCTCGCATCTTGATATAATGTACACTACACCAAAATGGCCAAATTGTCACCTTTCAGCCGGCCACCCTTGTCAAGGTCATTGACCGTGACAAAAAACACGCATTTTGTGTCACGGTCATTGACCTTGACACGACCGTGACAAGAAATTATCACGGTCATTGACCGTGACAAGCCTGCGACAAATTTACTTGTCACGGACTTGTCACGGTCATTGACCGTGACAATTCTTTAAATAATTGCCACGGTCAATGACCTTGACACGACCGTGACAATGTTTACAGCAAAATCCCTTTCCCCCTTCTTTTTTCCCTCCCGCGCCGTTCCCTCCCTCTCTCTCTCTCTCTCGACGCTGCTCTCTCTCTCTCTCTCTCTCTACTTTCAGGTTTAATTCTCTCTCTCTCTCTCTCTCTCTCTCTCTCTTCCATTTATATATATGTTTGTGTGTATATATATGTGTGTATGTGTGTATATATGTGCGTGTGTGTGCATGTGTGGGGGGTGGGGGCAGGGTGGGGGTAGGGTGAGGGTAGGGGGTAGGGGGTTAAAAATGTAAATAAATAAGTAATTTTCTATAAATTTCCAAAATTAATATCCAAAAATGTAAATGTAAATAATATCCAAACATAATATCCAAAAATGTAAATTTGTAGTAATTGTCATCCGAAGTTACTAAAAGCATCCGAAGTTAAAAAAGCATGAAAAATAAAATATTTTTTAAGATTTGTGGTGAATAACTAAAGTTAAAAAAAGTATTACTTTAGTCATTAAATTACTTTTTAAATTCGGGCGATGCGCGTAAATTTGTAGTAATTGTCTTATAATAAAGATAAAAAAGTATTACTAAAGTTGTTTTTATTCCTATAGAACAGCTTAGATAGTGTGTGTGTGCGTGTGTGTGTATGTGGTCAATACATGAATTTATTTTTGTATTTGAATTAACCCATGAATTTATTTTTGTATTTGAACTAACCCATGAATTTATTTTTGTATTTGAATTAACCCATTATATGAAACATACTTGAAATTAAATATAGTGCGCATAGATACTAGCATTCTAGTTCTTATGCGTACGCATTCAATAGCCCTTAGACCCGTTCGAGAGTCATTACCCCTGTAATGAGATCTCTCGAATTGTCCCGTTTGGACAGTTTGAGACTGTATAATTTCTGTATAATATTCTTATTGGCTTAAACTTGTTATTTTTGGAGGATCCCAAATATGCCAGGTAAGAATCCCAAATTTAAGAATGTCAAGCATAAGAAGACCCCAACTGGGAATGAAACTGAGATAAGAAAGGCGTGGTCTCGGAGGTCAATTTTATTTGACTTGCCTTATTGGAAGAAAAACCCGGTGCGCCATGTATTGGATGTGATGCATGCAGAGAAGAACTTCGCTGAACATATTGTGGGTACTTGCCTTGGGGGGAGTCATCCGAAGGATGGAGAAAATGCACGAAAAGACCTTAAAACGTTAAAACTTAAACCACAACTATGGTTGAAAGAAGATAGTAGGGGAAGGACAATAATTCCCCCTGGTGCGTTTACTTTGACGAGTGAGGAAATGAAGGTGCTTCTAGACACAATATATAATTTGAAGGGCCCATCTACTTTTTCGTCCAACTTTCAAAGGATTGTGAATTATATTACTCATGATTTACATAAGTGTAAGTCCCACGATTGGCATGTGATCATGCAATTGGTTCCTCTATTGTTTAAGCACTGTTTCTCCAAGCACAAGGATTTGCGTAGGGCTATTATGCAAATTAGTATTACCTTCTCCCTCTTGTGTGAGAAGGTAGTGAATCGAGAACACATAGTGGCCGCAAAATTGGCTGTGAACGAAGCGATTTGTGTATTGGAGAAGTACTTTCCCCCAGCATTCTTTGACATAAGTGTTCACTTGTTGGTACACCTATGCGACGAGGCACTTCTTTGTGGTCCAGTTAGATATCGGTGGATGTATTCGTTTGAAATATTGATGAAAGTTTTTAAAGATTACGTCAAGAATACGCGATATATTGCAGGATCAATTGCAGAGGAATACATCACTGTGGAGTCATCAATATATACTCGGGAATATATGCCTGACTCGACCAGCGTTGATGACACTGATGAATTCCTCGATGATGGTGGTAATGTGATGGGAAAACGAGTGAAATTAACGAGTTTGCAACATGAACAAGTAGCTCGTTATCTATTTGGCACACATGAAGATGTCGAAGAATGGAAAAAGTAAGTTTCGAATATTATAATGTTTAACATTATTTTAGATTATTTTATACATGATTAATTTCGTAATATGCAGTAAATATGAAGCCTGTGAGAACAATAAAAGACAAAAAACAATGGTACAATCAGACAGCGAATTTAGGCTATGGTTGACACAAGAGGTAATTATAATGAAAACAGTCGTTATATAACGTTACATTACACTCAAATTTTACCACTAATATAATTAATTTATCTATATTCTCAGCTCCTAAAGATGGCTGATGCGACATCAAGGCTTGCTCGTCTAGCCACTGGACCCTTGTTCGTGGCACAAGAGTACAAAAAGTATCGATTGAACGGTTACATTTTCGGCGCTAAAGTGTACGAGGAAAGTACAAATGTACAGAACTCGGGAATTTCATACAAGGCTCTTACTTTCTTTCGAGCGAGCGCAAAAGATAAAAACCTCGTTGAAGCTGAAATGACTTACTATGGTGTAATCCAAAATATATTTGAATTGGATTATATAAGCTTCAAAGAGGTTGTATTTTACTGTGAATGGGTAAGAGTTGAGGATAAAAATGCTTGTAAAGTTGATCTTGTCACCAATTTGATCATGGTTGACTTGTCCAAGTTGAAGAGCAACGACCACGTAAGCGATGAGCCATTTGTTTGTGCATTTCAAAAGGTTAAGCAAGTGTTTTACTCAGAGTATATCAACAACGAGCCGTGGTCAATTGTCCAACACGCGCCAAGGCGTCTAAATAGTAGTGTGGATGACTTGGCTGCTCCTACCGAATATCAATCCATTTTTTATGATAACCCGAATTTGAAATAATTTTTCAATTTGTAATAAATATTTCAATTTGTACCGAAACATCCATTTTTAATGCTTTTACTTGATCTGCACTTTATCATTTTCACTCTTGTGTAGTGTGCGTGTGTGGAGATGAGATTAATACATAAATATTCCAACTACATCTAACTTTTGTTTATACTAATCCATGAATATACGCTTCTTACCTTTAATAGGTGATTAGTACATAGTTATTTGGGGTGTCCTATTTGTGGAGAGGAGACTGAATCTCTTCGTCTATCCGAACACTAAGAAATGCCATAATCCTATGGAGCGATGCTCTGCAAATTCCTCCCAACCGTTATGTAGCCAAACATCACCAGTTGAAGTTGTCAATTCCACTTTCCATACCCCACCACTTGGAACTTCTAGCAAAGCATGAGAGACCACTGAAAGGTGGAATTGACAACTTCAACTGCTGATTTTTGGCTACACAACGGTTGGAAGGAATTTGCAACGCATAACTCCATAGGATTATGGTATTTCTTAGTGTTTAGATATGAAGAGAACTATATTTGACACGATTGCCCGGGGTACATTAGTTGGAAGGAGGTGCCATATGAGCTCAAGTTAGCTGTTTGAATGACACTACAGGTAATGTATTTATATTTATATGTCAATTTCGATTTCGATTTCAATTACGATTTATATTTATCTATATTTGAGGGGCGGATACTAATTTTACTTTATTTCAATTCAGGGGACAGGGAGTGGCCCTAAGGGTAGGCCACATATGCTCTATACTTATGGGGCTATTCGGACGAGAAGGGAAGGATAAGGAGGTGTTCCCGAGCGTCGCGGTACAAAATCTCTTTTCCATGCAAATAGTTTGTAGATTTGAGATAAAATGATGGTGATGTTGTTTCTTCTTAAATAGTTTCTTATTTGAATATATATTTGCATTATCTTTAGTTTGTTCGGATACATGATGTTTGGAACAGGTACAACGTTATTATAACAGGTACAAATATACTGCTGGGCAGTGGCAGTGGCCATACTACCTAGCAGATTTTTTTTAAATTCTGCCCAGAATTGTCACGGTCATTGACCGTGACAATTTTTTTTTTAAAAAAAGGGTCACGGCTTTGTCACGGTTATAAACCGTGACAAACGTGTCACGGTCATTGACCGCGACACGACCGTGACACAAAACGCGAGTTTTGTGTCAAGGTCAATGACCGTGACACGACCGTGACAAAAAAAGTTGTCTCGCCTCGAAATGTTACGATCATTGACCTTGACAAGTTGGATTTGTCAAGGTCAATGACCTTGACAAATGGGCAGATTTGGTGTAGTGGTATGCTGTTTGTGTATGTGCTCGTTATCAAAACAACCCTAAAGAGAGCCATCTATACGCTGTTAAAAGAATTATTAAATATGTGAAACACACTCTGAACCTAGGACTTTGGTACACTGGTGATACACCTGACACTATAATTGGGTGCACTGATGCTGATTGGGCTGGGTGTATTGATGATAGTAAAAGTAAATCAGGAGCATGTTATTATATAGGTAATAATTTGGTAGGATGGAGTAGTAAGAAATAAAACTGCACGTCTCTCTCAACAGCTGAATTTGAATACGTAGCCGCTGGAAGCTGCTGTGCTCAATTACTTTGGCTTAAACAAATGCTAAGTGATTATGGTATTCAAGAAAAATAATTACATCTCTATTGTGATAATCAAAGTGCGATCAATATCTCTAATAATCATGTTCAACACTCGCGAACAAAACACATAAAAATAAGACATCACTTTATACGCGAATTGGTTGAAACTAAGGAACTAGAAATCAATTATCTTCCTACTGATTTGCAATCGCAGATATGTTTACAAAAACCTTAGATTATAATAGATTTATTTCTTTGCATAAATCAATAGGTATGGTGTGTGCTGATTAATCTCTTTGACCTCTATATGTTTTTCCCTTTGTCTATTTGAGACAAAATGGGGGAGAACTTTGAGTCTAATGAATTTTCTTACATATTCTAAAGAGCTTGATGTTAGTGATTCATTGCAGGATTCCGTACAGTTATTCTTAACATTTGTAATAGGGTATTCAATTTTAAATAGTTTAGTTATGTACTTATGTTATCTAGGAAATGGGTAGATATAATTTTTTAGGAATAGGTTTTCCTTATTTTTGTTGCCCTACGAGTCCTAGATGACTCAAAGGAGATTTTGTCTCATATTTCCAAAGGGGGAGATTGAAGCACCTTATACTCTTGACTCATTTGAGTCTGTATTGTATAAGTGTTCATCTAGTTTGGAAATTGTGACAAAATTGTGTCAATCCTAGAAACCAAAGAACCTCAGAGATTGTTCTTCATTTTATTCCTCTTGATTGATTGATCTAGATACCTTTACCAACACTCACACACATTAGAATTTCTCTCAATTATTTCATATTGCATGTAATTGTGTGTATATATGTTGAGTGTGTTTAAATCCCTAAAATTAATTTTTAATTTTTTTGGGAATTTTATAAACTTTTAAAATAAGTTTTTTATTAATTGAAATTTGGTTTTAAAAGTTTTGGGGTCATTCTGCAATTATGGATTGTTGGCTGAAAGTTCCTTTGGGTAGAATTCGAAAGCGACAGAGACTTCAGGGTGCGTTTGTAATTATTTTTGGACGCGCGTTTGTTAACCTCTTTTTGCCCAACATCTGTTGCCTTCTGATTGGTTGAACTTGTGTTTCTTCAAAGAGAGTAAACCAGTGTATATTAATTGCCCTTGGATCGTTTTTATCAACGATCTGCTTGCGCTCTTACATAATCCATGTGAACCTCTTTTGAGCCAATCAGGAGTGTTATAATCATCGCGTATCTTTAACCCTTGGATCAAAGTCAATAAACCTTAACTCAATCTGAACCATTGGTTTTGAACCAAATTCTCGAATCTTCTCAACCTCTTTTATAAGGAGCCCTTCTCTCAGCCATCTGAGACTTTTTGCCACTTTGTTCATTCGAGTGTGAAAGAGAGAAGAGTGGGAAGATAGAAGAGAGAAGAGAGAGAGAGAAACAAGAGCTAGGAAACCCTAACCCTAATTCGTCCAAAACTATTTTCAAACCTTAACCTCTTTCAAAAATAGTATATACCAAACACAACCTTGTGTGTTTAAGAGATTGTGAGTGATTGGTTTGCTAGTTTTGTTGTTGTAACCTCTTCGTTCTCAGATCTTGTTATCAAGTTAAACATCTGTTTAGATATGTGTTTCTACTTTTATAAAAATCTTAGATCTAAGTCATTGCATGTTATATTACACATAGATCTACATTTTTAGATTCTCATCTTGAGAAAATATTTGTTGATTTGGTCCTATAAATGTTTTTAACTTCGAAATTAACAAAATCCTTTTCTGTTTCTAGTTCTTTTGAAACAAGACCTTTGACCTAGTTTAGAATCGCACTTGGTGATTTCAATCTCAAAAATATTTTTAAAACCTGAGATTGATTAAGATCTTGATACGTCTTCTGAGCAAGATAACCATGGATTCTGGGATTATCATAAAGGTCAAATAAGGTTAAGCTTTCTAAGACGAGAGAAATAGAAAATCACCGCATATAGATCTTATATGTAATTTGTTAGGACTGTTTGTATGAAATAAGTGCGTGTGTGTGTGCATACATGTGTTAGAAAGCACCTTCACAAACACTATCACCCTACCACACTAAAAGTGTAGGTAATAATATCTCAAGAACAAGAGTCGACGTAAAGAACTTGAACAAATTGGAAGTTAGCAAACTGGGAGAACAACATCAACAAACATAACTGCAGATAAGTTATAAGGACACCAATGGGTACATTCCTAAACTTGTATAGGTCTGATTTGTATGCACGTGTGTTATATAGTTTGTAACTATTATAATTTATTTTAGTGGAATTTTTTGTTTACTCCGTAGAGGGAGTCGTGGATGTTTCCTCAGTTGGGTGAGGTTTTACCACGAAAAAAATCCTTGTTCTTAATCTTTCTACATCTCCTCATCTAATTCTTGGTTGTTCCGAGTTTAAGGTTTTTAAACTGGTTTATCAAACCTATTAACAAATCTTGAACAGATCTCGTACATATTTTTGTTTAACACATCTTGTGATTAATTTGTTTTGGTTTTAAGGAAAGAGTTTCTTCAAAAAACTGTTCGGAGTTACTTAAATTGTTTAATTTTATATTAAATGGCTTTAGTAACGGTATTTCAGATCCCATTGGGCCAACCCGAAGGCAAACATTCCATCGACTACAGCTCCTTTATCTGCGATGTCAGATGCTGAGTTCCAAAGGACTTATGCTAATGTTGACGTCGAGGGTGAAGAGGCAGAGGCTGGTGATAATACGCAAATATCGCGTATTTCATCCTCCGAACCTACGCATTTTAGCCCCCTCGGGTGCCTTAATCTCTATATTTAAGCCCGTTAACCAGACAACCTCGGTTTATATTGTTAACATGCTATATGAGGTATAATTGGGCTTTTGTATGTATTTAGGTACTAAGTATGAAGTTCGGACGCGTTCCGCTTGATTCCCGTACACAATCGCACGTTCAAGGGCATTTTAGTCATTTTACAGATTGGGCACCTGGCCCAACATCTTCATAGAAGTTGTAGCCCTCCTCGCAAGCTTCGCGTGGCCGCAAACGGTGCGCGATTCCGATTCATAACGAAGAAGTTACGGCGTTTTTAGCGGAGAAGAAATGCAAGCCAAAACAGGGGAAAATGCAGTCTGCCCCTGCTTGATCGATCGATCGATCAAAATGGCGCCGTTGCCGGGGACTAGTTTGTTTTAGACTTTATTTGATTTAGTATTTCATAGTATTTTCTTTCTATTTGTATTATTTGCTAATATTTTGCAGGACTTCCACATTTGAGCACTTAGAAACGCTCGAATCTTTCCCGCGCACACTTACTTTGTGGAATCCGCCACTTCGAGCCATTTTTGGGGTAAGCATGTCTTATTCCAATTCTTTCGGTAATCCTTGTCATAATTCTCAAAATTCTCGCAAACCTATGACTTTCGGTGAATACTTAGAATCCCAAAGTATAATAAATTCAAATATGACTTTGGGCGAGTATAACGAAAGTCAAAACTTAGGTTATTGGAATTTTGATGATGATGATAATGATTTTGGGCCTTTACCTCCTTATAATAGGAATTTTGAAACGAATTCGAATAGTTTTCAAAATTCCTATAATAATGAGTTTTCGTTTAAGTCCGATGGTAATTTTCAAAGTTCCCATTTTCATGCATCCGCACCTCGACCCATGACATTCGGTGAGGGTTTGCGTGTGTATGAAAATGAGAAAATTGAAAATCGCTATGGGGAAGAAAATCGTTCGTGGGAACATGAGTTGGATTTATTATTTGAGTCCGACGACGATTTTGCTTCCGAGACTTTTGAAGTCGAGGAATGTTTTGAACCAAATGAGGTACTTGTACCTACTTTGGAACAAGCCATTCTAGACTTTGCCCATCTCGTAATAGATATTGAAAGTGAGGATGAAAATGACGTAATATCTATTTGCAATGAAATGATTTCTTCTTTGGCCCCCAAAGAAGAACATTTCATTGAAAATGATATTATTTCCTTTGAAATTCCAACTTCATGCGATGATGATTCATCTCATGAGTTTGAATTTCTTTCATCCCCATTTTCATTCTCTATTACCCCATCGGAACAAGTACCCGATGATTCGGTTTCGAACTTTAATGTTTTAAACCCTATCGCCGATGAGGAGTACTTGCTCGAGTCGCCCTCCACGATCGCATCTTTGCCTTTGTGTGCGCCGCCTCCCATTCCAACTTCAAAATTCTTGGGAGGATATTCGGATTTTCTCGGTCCCCACTTGTTTTTGTCACCCGTTCAATCCAAACCCCCCATCGTCCCTCCAAAACTTTTAATTGGCGATGGTTCATTTCTTTAGCCTTACACATGCCTTCCGTTGTTAAAACGGAATTCATATTTTTCGGAGGGCATGCTTGTATGTGAGGGTACACCGGTTATCCTCCAAAGTCAAATCGTTTTTATGGTGGACCCTCACCTATTTAGACTTCTAGTGTACAGTTAGTGTGAAGTCTAAATATTAGGTTGTATATAGTTAGCTTTTTATTTTTTCTTTCCTTTTTAATTTAGTCTAGTGTAATTACTTAACTTTTTGTTATTTGTTTTTGCTATGCTCGGTACTAACTTGTTTTGTAGATTCTTTGGACTTGTTCTTATGGGGATCGCTCCACTTTTGGGTAATATCGCTCTTTTCCTCTCTTTGGCTTGGTTCTTAATTTACATTGACGACAATGTCAAGTTTTAAGTTAGGGGGTGTGGGATATTCTATCCATTTCTTCATTTTAGTCCATGTTTTTGCTCACATGTTAGTTACTTAATATGCTTTTCTTAGAAAAATTCAAAAATTTCAAAAAGATTTTCTTTCTTTTTTCTCCTTTTTGGGCATTTTGCCTTTGTTTCCGATGATAAATTTCAATAACTGCCCGATCCAATTGACAACCCAATGATGCATGTTCTCGATTTTAGAAGTTATTAGACTTTAGTCTCGATTATTGATATTATGAATAACTTCATGAATTAAACTTTAATCCCATGAGCACATGCACTTTTATGGTTATATTGATTTGGTTTAAGATTTTTATAACTCGGTAATCTTTTGTTGCATTGTATATACTTACACCGAGTAAGCTTTGTACCTTTCGTCGTTTGTGAGTGTATACACTTTTCTTTTCTCATTGAAAACGTTGAATTCGTTGGTAATCTCACTATTCTTTCATTTCACCGTTCATTAATTGAGTTCATACTTGAAATGTGTTACTTGATCAAAATGGCGCCGTTGCCGGGGACTAGTTTGTTTTAGACTTTATTTGATTTAGTATTTCATAGTATTTTCTTTCTATTTGTATTATTTGCTAATATTTTGCAGGACTTCCACATTTGAGCACTTAGAAACGCTCGAATCTTTCCCGCGCACACTTACTTTGTGGAATCCGCCACTTCGAGCCATTTTTGGGGTAAGCATGTCTTATTCCAATTCTTTCGGTAATCCTTGTCATAATTCTCAAAATTCTCGCAAACCTATGACTTTCGGTGAATACTTAGAATCCCAAAGTATAACAAATTCAAATATGACTTTGGGCGAGTATAACGAAAGTCAAAACTTAGGTTATTGGAATTTTGATGATGATGATAATGATTTTGGGCCTTTACCTCCTTATAATAGGAATTTTGAGATCGATCGACCTTTCTTATTTTTGCCACGAATTACACTGTAGATCGATCGACCAAAATGGTAGATCGATCGACCCCCTGTTTTTTTGGCAGATATTTTGCATTTTCTTTTCTTTCTTCTTTTCTTTTATTCCCACTTACTATATAAAGGTTTTTTGTTGTAATAATCAATTATTCAGTAGATAAAAAGTTTTTAGGTTAGAATAGCTTAGGTTTTGAGGGTTTTGAAGAGTTCTTCTTCAATTGTTCTTGGATTGACACACTTTTGGATTGAATGTTGCACTATTCATCATCCCCTCCATTTATATAGTTTGTATTTCCTTCTTTCTTGCCTTGATAGTTAGATTTACATGCTTTGTTAATTAGATTCACATGCTTTCTTTAATCGCTTTCTAGGTAGATTTATCGCGTTTATTTACCGCATTTATTTATCGCGTTTTTAACATGCTTTCTAGCTAATTTAAATTAGGTTGTGCTTGAATTGAACTCACTCGGGTTGACGCGTTGCTTTGCTTTGGTGATGGAGTTTACGGGTCTATTTCGAGTGTGTTGTCCTAGTTATTATGCCTAGGAGATTTGACGGGGCATATCATGTATGTCCCGTGCTTACGACCTTTCGCGCGTAATTTCCGGGATATTTGTTGACGCCAAAATCTTATTAGGCTTTTATGATGATTTAGGGCGTAACAACCCTTGATTTAATTAACTGTCGAAACGAGACGCACTTGTAATAACTCGTCGACCCATGTAACCATTTTATACAAATTAACTCGGGTGAGGGATATTCGATGCAACCTATAGTCTTACTCGCTTTCATAATCTAGTTTCAATACCATTGCCTAGAATAATCTTTTCATTTATGCATCTTTTCTTTTAGTTTGTAATCATCTTTTACACTTTTATTTCGGAGTATTAGACCACTTAAATTCTAACATCTCGTCTCTGTGGATTTTCGATACCCGACTTACCGCTGTGCTTGCCTCGCAAGTGTAGTAGTAACTTAGGTTTTTGTATTGAGTTGGCGAAACGAAAACAACGACTGTGCACTTTACACGCGCACACTTTTCGCACTCGATCAGCTGGGGGTGAGGCTGAGGATGAATTAGATGAGGACTCCGAGTCTGATGATCCACTTGACTATTCGTACGCTAAGTAATATCAATCTTTTGTTCGTGATACCAACCTCCTTTTCTTGAGGCATATTTATGGTATTAAGCCCAATGTCACCTTGCGAGTTCCGGGCGAGGACGAGAGAGTGTATGATAGGAGAGAGGGAGAAATTGCACTTTATGATCTAATGTTCAGAGTTGGGTTTCATCTTCCTGTTAACCCGGTCGTGCAAGACATCATCTTTAGCCCCGGCCTCGCTCCTACTCAGATAGCCCCAAACTCCTGGAGGGTCGTCTTATGTTATGTTTCCCTATGGAGGAATAAGTATGTGGACGAACCCTCGATTGAGAGTTTACATGCTTGCTACCATGTGTTGTCAACACCTAATCAGAGCGGGTATTATCACTTGGGATTCAGGAGGTCTGATAAGAAGTTCCTCAATGTTACTCAGACTTCCAATTATAACTGGAAAAAGAGGTTTTTCTATGCGTCTAGAGATTGGGAGTTTCTGGCCGACGATGACCATGAGGTCCAAGAAGACGAGCCGAGGGTACCCTATACTTGGGCAAAACCTTTAAAGCTGACCACGAGATTTGACCCTGTCCTCAGTATATCCAATAGGGAGAGAGTCGACTTCCTCAGAAGTCAAGGGAAGGATGGCCAACTCCTTTCTTTTTAAGATTTGATGTCACTATAATATTTAGATAAGTTTGGGTTGAGGGTTGATCCACTGGACGACCTTTGCAAGTGATATAGTCCCTTTCTCTCTTTGGTTAAGTGCTTTGTCTTACCTCCTGCTTATGACTGATGACTCATTTTATGTTTTCTAAGATTGTCCTCCCCATTTGTCTGAAGAATTTTTCAATATACACATTCCAAGCCTTCGCAATGCCTTGGATAAGAAGAATCAGTCGGCTGGTAAGGGTTAACTGAAGAAGAAAACTGCTCCCAGGCCGACACAACCTGAGGTCGGTCAGAAAAGGATTGAAGAACAAGTTCCCCTTGAGGGTCGTCCTGACAAGGACATCCGGAGGCCAAGGTTCGTTCCCCCAGGGCCATACATGCCGAGTAGCTCCAGAGCGAGCTCTTGCTCAAGGGATTCCTTTCAAGAATATTGACAGAACAACATTGCCAATCTTAGGAAATGGCTAGGCTTAATCATTCCTTTTGCTACAAGATCAAAGAGGGAAATGCTCGGGGTCCCCACCAAGGACGGCTACGAGTTCCTGGATAAGATGGTTGCCCCCTAAGTCTTTAATTTGGGTCTTCATTTGATGGCTTAGGTAACTATTTTCTTCTTAAGCACAAGTGTTCTCTCGTACTCTTTCCTTGTCTGTACTGACATGTCTTCCTTTATTTGCAGACTGTATGCACCTTTGCCTCAACTAATAAGTGGATGGTCGAGAATTATCCCAAAGTTCAAGAGGCAGACCGAGCTCTCAGGTCTGAGGAAAAGTTGAAGAAACACTTGGAGACATACCAAACCGACCTTGGGAAGGCTCATAATGATCTGAAGAGCAATGATGATATACTAAAGGAGAAGGACGACCTAATCAAAGAAAAATATGAGGCTTTGGTTTCATTGGCTATCACTCACACCAAAGATCTTACTAAGGCCGTGTAGAGGGGAAAGGACGAGGCTTTATCTCCTGAGGCCATTGAAAAGATCAGGGTTGAGGCTGTCGAAGCCTTTAAGGCTTCGAATGAATTTGGCAGCTTTGGCACTATTTACCTAGAGAGGGGCATGAAAATAGCATGCCGATGGATCGCCACTAAATTCACTGATGTCATCTCTTCCATTCGGCCAACTTTAGATGCTTCGAATTTTACCGATCCTCTCTTTGACGCGGCCTTGGAGTAAGTGGAGCTAATGGCGATGGCCGAGGTCGGGGCTAACCTTTCAGTCGATGGTGGAGATGAACTAGGCCCGGCAATATGGGCTCTTAAGGATGAAACCCCCATAATCCACCCAAAACAATGTGTTCGGGACCCATTAATTGTGTTTGTGCGTCAAAAAGGTTTGAATGATCCAATAAGACGGTTTGTTGGCGCGTCATTAGCCGGTCAAAATAGTTTTGGACCCTTACAAAAATAAACCTCAAATTACTAAAAAGGTAAAAGATTTTTTTTATTCAAGTATTTACTTGTATATTTTTTTTCAAAATTATTATACCTTATTTATTTGTATATGGTATAATAATTATTTTTTCTAAAAAAAAAAAACAAAAACGGGTCAACCCGACCCGATCCGGGTTTGACCCGACCCGACCCGGATTTAACTCGCCCAAATTCACCCAAATTATACGTCCGACCCGCTTTTGACCCGCCCAAATTTATCCATATCCATTTTTGACCCGTCCATAACCGTCCATTTGCCACTACTAAGCTGAACCTGTCATAGATGGAACCCCCGTCGTCAATCTTGAGCCTGCTTCTTAGGGTGACCACCTGTGGCTAATACCCTATTTTAATTGTACCCTTATTTTATTGGTTATGAGCAACTTGATACCTCCACAGTTTTTGCACTCTCAGTATTTTTTGTGAAGTGAAGCTCATTGCTCGAGTATTTACATTCCTTATTTTATTCCTTATTTTATTTCCAGCACTGTCGTCCCGACCGAGGGAGTGATTCCACCAAATTAATGATGTTTTTCAATAATAACCACAACTAAGTGATTTTTTAATTTTGCATCCACCAAATTAATGATGTTTTAAGCACAAGTCCTCCCTCGTCTCTTTGAGAGTGCATGGAGAGTTGTCTCGTCCAGCACTATCGTCCCGACCGAGGGAGTGATTTCACCAAATTAATGATGTTTTTCAATGATAACCACAACTAAGTGATTTTTTAATTTTGCATCCACTAAATTGATGATGTTTTAAGCACAAGTCCTACCTCGTCGCTTTGAGAGTGCATAGAGAGTCGTCTCGCCCACCACTGTCGTCCCGATCGAGGGAGTGATTCCACCAAATTAATGATGTTTTTCGATGATAACCACAACTAAGTGATTTTTTAAATTTGCATCCACCAAATTAATGATGTTTTAAGCACAAGTCTTCCCTCGTCGCTTTGAGAGTGCATGGAGACTCGTCTCGTCCAACACTGTCGTCCTGGGTGAGGTAGTGATTCCACCAAATTAATGATGTTTTTCAATGATAACCACATCTAAGTGATTTTTTAATTTTGCATCCACCAAATTAGTGATGTTTTAAGCACAAGTCCTCCCTCGTCTCTTTGAGAGTGCATGGAGAGTCATCTCGTCCAGCACTATCTTCCCGGTCGAGGGAGTGATTCCACCAAATGAATGATGTTTATTAACTTAAGCTTATTTCAACACGAATGATGTTTTACAACTTCCGATGGGCTGACACAAACGAATATTTGAATAGGTAAACAAAATATGAATCAACACTTGGTTTTCGTTGAATTTCTTCCATTTGAGTCTCATACATATGTTGCAATAGAACGCAGACAAGACAGTAAACTATCATCTCATTGGTAATATTTCTTCTAGTGATCGGGATTCCACGGGTTGGAGAATGGCTCCGCCTCAGAGTTTTCCATTTTATACGTTCTCGACACCACCTCTTCAACTACACTGTAAGGTCTATGCTGATTTCGGTGAAGCTTATTGGGTTGTTGCCATGTCTTTTTCAATATTAAGTCTCCTACTTTCAGTAGACGCGCTTTCACCCTCTTATTGTAGAAATTTTACCGTTGTTTACTGGTAGGCGACTTACCTAACTTCAACGTCCTCTTTTCTTTCTTCTACAAGATCTAAATCAAGCCTCCGCTCATCGCTATTCTTCTCAGGGTCATAGGTCTGAACCCTATGAGTGAGAAGACCTATTTCTGTTCGTACGACTACCTCTGATTCGTAAGCAATCATAAAGGGGGTTTCCTCGGTGGGGTTCCTCTTCGTAGTTCTGTAGGCCCATAAGACAACATACACTTCCTCGATCCATCTCCCTTTTGCATCTTCTAGATTCTTCTTAATTACATCAAGAATCATTTAGTTGTCACTTTTGTCTGCCTATTAGCAAGGGGTCACCGAGAGTGGAGAAGAATTATTTGATGCCGACCCTTTCACAATACTTTTATAGGGAAACGTCCTTTAATTGTGTTCCATTATGAGAAATCAGGGTGTTGGGTAGGCCATATTTGCAGATGATATTATTCTAGATGAACTAGAAGGTCTTCTATTTCGTGATTGTAATCATCAGCTCGGCCTCCACCCACTTCAAAAAGTAATCTATCGGAATGGTAGCGAACCTTTGGCATTTTTCGCACTTCTTGACATATATTGCAGTATCTTTGGCCAAGGTCAACCACCAATACCGTTGGCTAATAATCCTCTTGGCTAGAGATCTACTCCCAATATGACTGGAGCAAGAGCCTTTATATACATCCTTAAGGATATATGCTACCTCATATGGATGGATACACCTGAGGAGAGGAAGTGAAAACCCTTTCTTATAAAAAATATCTCTTATGAGGGAGAACTTAGTAGCTTCCTTTTCTCGTTCTTGGATTCTGTTGACTCCCCGTCCTTTATATATCTGATAAGGGGTCCATCTAGGAAGCCCCCATGTTTAAATTCAGATAAGATTCTGTAGCACTATCTTCCTCTTCAATGGTCGGCCGATGCATGATTTCTACCGGCACCATTCTTCTTATCTTCGTTCTTGTAGCTGAGGAAAGTCTTACAATTTCATCAACTCGGCTATTGTCCAATCGAGGTATCCTCTTCTGCTTCACCTCCTCAAAGATCTTCAATACTGACCTTACTCTCTCTAAATATTTATCCATCCTATCGTCTTTCGCTTCATATGCCCCTAATATCTGGTTCACCACCAATCTCGAGTCACTGTGAACTATGAGTTGGTTGACATTCAGAGCCCGGTCCAAGGAGAGGCCTGCTACGAGGGCCCCATATTCAGACTCATTATTGGAGGCTTTAAAACTGAACCTCAATGCATATTCGATGTCTGTTCTATCTGGTGCCGACACTATCAGCCCTACACCACTTTCACTCTCACAAGAGGACCCGTTGACGAAGAGGCTCCACACTACTCCATTCACAGAGAAACTATCTTCTATTAAGGTCCTATTTTTGAAGAGGTACTACTCCTTTCCATTATCAGATACCTTTCCCCTTGCTGAGCCTACCTCGGCCCTATCCGAGGGAGAGCTTAACCTTTTCCCTAGCTCACTGTCGATAGTCTCAACCTTTTCATTGTCGACCTCGTCCCATGTAAACTTGACCACAAAGTCTACTACTGCATGCCCTTTGATGGCCGCTTTAGGCTAATAAGTAATATCAAACTCTCCAAGCTCTATTTCCTAAGCCATTAGTCTCCTTGACTTATTTGGCTTATGGATGACCTACCGGAGTGGAGAGTCCGTTTCATTCTAGAGTAGCTCTGTTCGGCCCCTTGGATCGCCTTACTGTTGAAGTATACCGACTTTTGTACTCCATCCTCATCTCCTACAATGGCATTGCTAATAGACGACTCTGAAACTGCTAGGTATACATAGAGTTTTTCCCATTGGACTAACCGTAATAATAATAAGGGGGAGCCTAGGTAAGACTTCAACTCTTGGAAGGCCTTGGCACATTCCTTATTCCACTTGAAAACTTTTCTAAGAACTTTAAAAAATGAAAGACACTTGTCGGTGGCCCTAGATACAAACCTCTGAAGTGCCACTACTCTTCCCGTCAGCCTCTGCACATCCTTGATTGAAATTGGGGTCTTCATCTCTACCAAGGCATTGATTTTATCAGGGTTGGCCTCTATTCCCCTCTGGTTTACGATGAAGCCCAGGAACCTACTATCCCCCACGTCGAAAACACACTTTGTGAGGTTAAGCTTCATCCTGTACTTATCCATCGTATCAAAGGTCTGCTTGAGGTCAGCCACGTGAGAGTCGGCCCTAAGACTCTTAGTAAGCATATTGTCAACATAAACTTCCATCGTCTTCCCAATTAAATCCTTAAACATCTTGTTAATAAGTCTTTGGTAGGTAGCTCCAATATTCTTCAGACAAAAGGGCATGACTTTATAGCAGTAAGTCCCCTTATCGGTTATGAATGCGACCTTGTCCTCATTATTCGGGTGCATGGATATCTGGTTATAGCCCGAGTAAGGGTCCATAAAACTCATTAACTCATGGCCAGTCATGGCATCAACCATCTGGTCGATCCTGAGCAAAGGGAAACTGTCCTTAGGGAAAGCCTTATTTAGATCGGTGAAGTTTACACACATTCTCCACTTCCCATTGGCTTTGGAAACTATGGCAGCGTTGGCCATCCACTCAGGATATATCACCTCTCTTATGAAGTTGGCCTTTTCCAGCTTTTTTACCTCTTCTCAGATGACTTTATACTTCTCCCGAGAATAGATACTCCTCTTCTATCGTATCGGCCTAGCATCGCGTCCACATTCAATTTATGATAAAAGAGTTCTGGATCTATGCCCATCATATCCTCATGACTCCATGCGAAGAGACTCAACCTTTCTCTCAGGAATTTAATAATCTCTTCCTTATTATCCCCTCTTAGGGATTTTCCAACCTTGACGATTTTTTTGGGTCGTCCTTATTGAGGACGATGGATTCTACCTCTTTCGCGGCCTCTCATTTCTTCAGTTTGGTCTCATCCTTGGGATCTAGGGTGTCAATACTGTAGGTTGTAGTTGCTTTCTTGTGAGCTTCCCTCTCATTGGCTGAGTTGAAATAGAATCTACGTGCCAACAATTGATCACCTTGGACTTCCCCTACCCGATATGGGGTCAAGAATTTTACCATTTGGTGTACAGTAGATGGAACGACCTCAAATTCCTCAAGGGCTACCCTCCCCATAATAATGTTATAAACCGAGTATACACTCTCTTCCATCACAAAGAAATTGACATTCTTTGTAAGCCTCTTAGGCCAAACGTCTCCCATTTTAACATCCATTTCATACTTTCCCAATGGATGCACCTTCTCGCCGTTAAAATCTATTAGAGGGTGATGATACAGAACCAGCCTCTTCCTGCTGAGCCCTAAACCTTTAAAATATGTCCAGAACATAACATCAAACGAAGAAATCCCCCCGTCAACCAAAATCCTTGAGACGTCATACCCATGCACCCTAGTCGTGATTACCAAAGGGTCGTCCCGGGGAGCTAGGATTCCCTTGAGGTCGAGTCTTGAAAATCCCACAATCAAGGTTTCTATATCTACCTTCTTTCTCTTCTCTAATTTTATCCCTACTTTGGTCGAGTTAATGACTTCAACTTGGGAAAAGGACTTAGCCTCAGCCACATGCGCCTTTCGATCAACCACTTATGTACTACCCCTTGCCAGGCCTCCGTAGATTATCTTTACGTCAAACGAGATCATGTGGAGACGCCCCTTCGAATCATCGTCCTTTGGCGACAGATCTAGGTCGTCATCATCATCATCTCTTCTCAACCCTTCTCCTTCTAGGGTCATCCCATCCTCTCTTTGGTCCTTCACTGCTCACATACTTCCTTAATTTTCCATCCTTGAGCATCTTCTCAGTCTCATCTTTCAGGGCAAAACACTTGTGAGTTAAGTGCCAATGGTCTTGGCAAAATTCACAACATAATCTCTTATTCCTTTTGTTAGGGGGAGCTTCAGCTTCTCAGGCCATCTTAGGGACTGATCATTCTTGATCTCATTCAGAATATGCTCACAACTGACTGTGAGAGGTGTATACCTAACAAACTTATCATCTGCTAACCTCTTATTTCCATTTTTGTTCTTCTTTTAAAACTTGCTCGCACAGCTAGTCCCCTTCTAATACTTAGCTGCCATAGCTTCCTCGGTGTTTATAACCTTTTCGATTGTAGCTAGTAGTTTAGCCATGAACTTTGGCCGGTCTTTAACAAGCTTCCAAAGTAATTTCCCTTTCTGTAAGCCTCCTATCAACGTTGTCACCGTAATACTTTCCTCATAATCTTCCACTTCCAACTTCTCCTTATTAAACCTCGCGATGTATTCCCTAAGACTTTCGTTCTTCCCCTGATTAATGTACAATAGGTTAGTATTCTTTTTTTGGGGTCTTACCCCGAAGTAGAAGTTGTGAATGAATGTTCTGCGAGTTACTTAAAATTTTCAATGAAGTTCTTCGAAAGTGAGGTGAACCATATGTGGGAAGCTCTTATCAAAGTCCTTGAGAATTCACGACATTTCATCTCATGTGAGACGGCGTAGATATCTACAACCGACTGGTACATATCTACTTGGTGCGCAGGGTTGGTACTCCCATCATACTTTGGAGTAACTACCGACGGCTTTAATATAGCAGGGGTTGGAAGGTTGGCAATTTTTGCCATAAAAGGAGAACCTTCCGAGTATCCCCTCTGCAAGGGGTCACGGCTCTTATGGATATCTCTAATCTTGTTTTCTATCATTTGGATGGAGTCATTCCAAGGCCTCTCGATCGATTCAACAATGTCGACCTAATCGATGTTATCCCATGCTACCTCCATCGGCCGAACTGAGGGTTCCTCGACTACTGATCTGCGTCGGCTATTCACCTCTCGTTGCCCCTCGTCTCGACCGAGAGGGGGTCGGCCATCTGCCCCCTCCCTTCTTTAGCCATCATTGATTCTTAACCTGGATAACCTTTCTCTCAAATCTCCAACTGGGCCGAGCCTTTCAAAATCCGACTCTCTGCTTAATAGGTTAAAAGTCGAGCCCCTTGGCCGGGCCTCTAGCCTCGGCTTTTTATCACAACCTAGGATTCTTTGAATGGGCGTATCGTATTCTCAGATACTTCATATGTCTCCCAACAATCAATCTGAGCATCCTCATCCTTATAATCATTATATCGGTCCTTTAGGCAGGGTTGGTTTTGCCTCCCTAGGCGTAAATGCCTAGGGTCAGGAACGTCCTTCCGCCGCTGAAGATGGGTAGATCCTTACGAGGTACCTGGGGTGGTACCCTAGCCCCCTGATGGGGCTTCCCAGTTGCGGGAGTAATCATCTCTGGCGGGGCTCTAGTTGGCCTGATTACTACGTTCTGGTTGAAGGCAAGTAGTTGCTCTTATATCACCTGTTGGCTCGCAACCAAGGACTTCAATGCGACCGCCACTTCAGCCATTTCTGACTGAGGAGGTGCGTTGCTGGAGTTAGGTCCACCAGCTGGTGGTGGAGGTGGTGGAAACTCTGATGCCATGTGAAATCCTGGTGGATGATCTTAGAATCAAAGATTGAAAGCCTTGAAGCTCAGTAGGAACTCTTTCAATGGCGAAATAGCTCCACATAAGGGGAGGACTGGTTCACCACCAGAGACTCCGGTGAGGACAAGCTGAGTAAGGGAAGAGATGATGCTTCTCATTTCCACAAACGACACCAGACTGATGATACATAAATGTAAATACCCCTAAGTTAACACACTACCGACCAAACTACTTTCAGTAATGTAAATGCCCCTAATTTAACACACTAAAAAAAAATAAGGCGCCGGAAGGTAATCGAAAACGAGCATATATATGTATTGTGTGTACAGTGTATATATACATATATATAATCAATAAACATATATATGTAAATAAATATCGTCGGGGAGCCTTACAAAGGTAATCAGTAGGAAGAGGGATAGAGGTCACTGGCGTCCGTCAAAGTGGGTATGGGAGGTAGAAATTGAGAGGGAGTGATTTTGGTTGAGATGGGTAAAGTTAGTTTAGGATATGGGGGAATAATCTCGCTTGACCTTTCCCTAGGCTCTTTTTTTTTTCTTTTTTCATTTAATGAATTTTTCAACGGTTATCAAAATATTATAATGATTTAATTTTATTTGTAATGGCTTTTAGTCGTTACAAATTTATGAAGAAAAAAATCCGTTGCAAATAGAAAAAAATTCCGTTACAAAATAAGCCTTTTGGTGTAGTGATTTCTGGAAGAAGTGGAAGTGAGGTATATTAGGTCGTTTCTGATCATGGGGCATGTAGGGATGCTCGTGTATCATCTATCACTTCCAGGACATTTAGATTGGGTAAATACTGTGTTTCATTTATACATGCTTCTTCAGTTCTTGCGTGGTGCAACCATTTATCAGCACATTGATATAGGGGATATCCGGCTAGAGTTCGATGCTTCGTATAGTGAGAAGCTCGAAAGTATTATAGGCCACATGCTCCAGATTTTGAGGTCTAAGGAGATACCCTTAGTTCAAGCCCATTAGGGTCACTATATTGAGGACGAGACCATGTGGTAGCAGAAAGAAACGATGAGACAACAATATCCACAATTATTCCGAGGCAAGTATGAGATTTATTTATGTGAATTATGAGAACGAAACTCTTTTTGTTAGAGGGGAAGAATGTAACACGACATGTTTTTAAATGATTTATAATTGATTGATTGTGAATAAATTTAATTAATTAATTAGCAACTTGTACTAATTATATAATTGAAATTGAGAATTTAAAATAGTTTATAAGATTTTAAAGTTAATGAATAATTTGGAGTTTTAGAGTTCAATTGATAAAGATTTATGGATTATAGTTTAATTTATAAAATTTTGGGGTCAATTTGGTAATTAAAATAAGTTTTTAAGTGACTCGGAGTTATGAGTAATTTCTTAAAAGACTTGATGGTAAAATGGTCTAATTGATATACTTGGAGCATAAGTTAAGGTTTCGTTTGAGGATTTTAAAACTCAAATAAACCTCCCCTCCTAATTCAAAAACTCGCATAAAGTTGTGACCAAGGCTAGAAGAACCACAATAGTTGGGGTCAAGTCCGTGACAACAGTTGGATTATGGATCGCGCTGGCTTGCCCTTTTATATTTTACACCTTATACGTTTCTGCCTCATTTTTAAGATATAAGCCTTTATTTTAGCACGTCTTCTCCACCAATAAATCCTAAGAACACCTAAACCCTCTTTCCAACAAACCTTTTTCCCTCAATAAAAACAAATAGATTTCTGGGGCTTTCAAATGAGGATTCAAAGGAGATTTTCAAAAGCAAACAAACCATGTTTTAAACGATTTTAAAGAGGAAGTCTAAGATATATTTCAAGGATTTTCCCTTAAATTTAAACGAATTTTTATTTCGTCTTTTGAGGGAAGTTGATTTCTACTCCTCTCATTTTCTATATGCTTATGTTAAATTTCACCTAAGTGTAGGATTAAAATGGATTGGAAACGCTTGGGAATTTGAGATTTCCTAATGTATGATTTTTAATTAAGTGAATTGATTATCCTCACATGCTTTATATTAAGATTCAACCCTAAATGTTGGGAGAAATTGAAAATGGAACCATTAATGTAGAAATTGACATATTGGGGTTTTATATTTGTTCTTAGATTAATGATAATCAAAATATATATTGAGAAGTTGAGATATAATTGAAGATTAGTTAATAATTGAAAAGTGCATGTTAGATAGAATTATACCCGTTGATGTAAAAAATTAGATCGCTCTAATTGTTCAATCACAGATAAATAAAATGAGACAAAGATTTTTAAAGTGGTTCAGCCTTATAAGAATGGCCTACGTCCACTGTTACGTTATTGCTGAGTATTTGGGAATTCTCGATTACAAGTTCAATCCAGAAATTTCGGTCCCCTTGAATGAGGGTGATACAAGGTATTTATAGCCCTTAGGCTGTACATGAATGGGTTGATACATTAAATGATATACATATGAAAGGGTAATACATTTAATGCAGCGTGTGCGTCAAGATGATAAACATTCAATGAATAGTTGAACTGTTGACATTCTGGCAATTAATACTACGGCCGAGATGCAGCTCGGACCGCCTTAGTTGCTCGTTGATCATGAGTTCCTCGGAGCGCTAGAGTATCTCGGAGTGTTGCAGTCCTCGGTATATCCTCGTTGCTCGGGGAAAACATGAGTTGGTCGAGGAAATGAACTTCCTCGTTGTTATTGTGCCACGTAGATTGACAAGTGTCTTCGTATGATTCGTCCACATCAGCATATTAATTTTGGTATCAACAGAAGCCCCCAATGTTTCATATTTCGAACTTTGAGGAGTATGGAACATTCTTTCTCGGTTTATGGCAATATTGAATGATCTTCCTGGGTTTTAGGAGCATCGTATTTGAATTTATTTCCAAATTCAACGAATCCGCCTTTTTTCGAACTTTTAAGAGCGCTTCGATCTTAGTGCCTTTTTTGTCCTTTTAGCCGTCGGAAGTTCAATAGTTTCTTTTTTGTAATCATTTCCTTCGCCGCTTCCCAAGGCAAAGTATTTAAACTTCTTAGGTAACCATACCGTCTTCTTCTTTTTCCAATTTCCTGCATTCAAGCTTTCTATTCTCTCCTTCTCTGTTGTGCGTTCATCCTAGTTTTCGTTCGTTGTCAACATACCTCCTTTCTTCCTGTAAGATCTTCTTCCTTTCTTATGTATCTCTTTTATTCAGTATGGTTTATATTGTGGAGTCTGTTGAGAAATTTCGTTCCGATTTTTCCATTTCTATTCATTGCTGAATGTGGATTTTCTTTTCCACCAAACCCATTGTGTCTTGAGTTTTGTCAGTATTTTGATCTTGTCCCTGCAAAAATAGCCCCCAATTCATGGAGAATAATTAATGGGGTGTACAGATTAAATCTAACTCATGGGACTCATATAGGGATCCCTGAAATTATGTTTTGCTATAAATGGGCCATTCTAGATAATATTTATTACTTAAAAACTAGGTTTCTGAATAGGGCTCTTGTAGTTAATCTCCCTGATTCAAATAGAGATTATTTTGAACATGGGGTGGTTATTAAAAACTGGAAATATGCCCCTTTAGTTGGAGATGGAGTATACAACGGTCCCAGATGCCCCCCATATGGCAATGGGATAGGTTTATTTTTCATTTTATTTCTTTTACTTATGAAATTATGCTTTTATCATGTTTGACAAAATGTATGACTGATATCTCATTATGTGTTTGTTTGCAGTTGATAGTAAAAGAAAAACTCCAAAAGAATCAGAGGTTAATATTAAGCATCTGAAACTTATCTGGGGTTTGCATAAGAACGTTGCAGACGAGCACATCAGGTCTGCATCATATTTGCTACAGTATAAGAGTTATACAACCTCTTATACCGCTCGCCCTGTTGAGCCAGCTTCAACTCCAGAGGATTCTTCTTCAGATTCTCATCTTCCTTTAAGTGAGAGAATGGGCAAGAAAAGAGCTCCTCCTGCTCTATTTGATGATATAACTTCTGCTGCTGGGGCCAAGAAAAGCAAAACTGATGTCCCAGAGGGGACTAAGAAGGTGGATGCTGCACCTTCCAAAGCTGCCGAGAAGTCCCCAGTGGCTCCGAGCAAGAAAGTTGCTCCTATGGAAGTGATTACTATCTCTCCGACCAAGAGTTCTTCCTTGGTTGAAGCTGCTGAAGTCCCTTTGAGAAGATTGAGGAAATCATTCTCAGTCAATTTGGCTGAAACTGTCCCTTCTCTACCAGCTGGTGGTGCTGGTATTCCAACCATCATTCCTCCGAGCTCTGCAATGAGCTCGGTAAAAACTTGGATCATACCCGAGGTCCAAGGAATTGATGAAAAAATTTCTAGGGATATGCTGACATCCCTAGCTACTCGTCATCTTGCTTCGGTAAATTTCTCACACTCTGAATTTTCTTTCTTTCTCTGAATGCTTGCATTTTGTATTGACTTTACTGTTTTTCTCATCTTTCAACTGGTGAACTGTTTCAATAATATCGTGAAGAAGGATGAAGCTATTAAAGCTTCAAGCTCCTCGTCGGGTGTAGATGATGCTCTGCTGGGTTTGACCCAATCCTTGAAGGAATCTCGCCAACAGTATAGTGAGGACAAGGCTGTTTGGGAGAAAAAGTTGTCTACAGTTGAGGCCGAGAAGGTGAAGATGGATGAGATCTCCAAAAGTTTGGAGGATAAGGTAAAAGGTTTAGAGGTCGAACATCAGAAGTATGATGTCAAGCTCAAGAACTTTGGAGAGCTTGAAGATAAGCTGAAGAAGGCAGAGGAAGAGTTGTCCGCCCTGCGAGATATCAAGGTCCAAAAGGAAGAATTGGATGTGAAGATCTCCTCGGAGAAACTAAAAAGAAAGCTCGCCATTAAAAAATCCTTCAGCGCTGGCTGGGAAAAAGGATGGGACAAGGGGATTGCTGCTATGACATCCCAAGTTCAATATGGGAAGTTGAAATACTTTCGAGATGGCTGGGTAGCTTCCCTGCAAGAATTGAAGATCAAAGAAGATTCTGGGCTATTCCAGCTACACCTCCCTGGTCCTCCCCCACCAATTATGGAGGAAGAAAAAGATGAGCCTGTCTCTGATGAATCTTCCATGGCCATAGGTGATCAAGTCCCTGCCTCTCTACCTGCTGCCAATGAGGACATTTCTTCCATGCCTCCTCCTTCTGACAAAATTTCAACTCCTGCAGATCAAGTTGCTGTTACCACCGAGCAACCAAGCTCCTCGTCCCAGCCTCCCGAGAAAGTCTTGGGAGACAAGGAAAAGGTGTGAAGTTGTTCGGTGTCATCTTTATCTTTCCTTATTTGTAATCAAACAATGTAATCTTTTTGTGATCTAATAAAATACATCTTTGTTCATCTCTGTTGTTGATGATTGGTTTTTGTTGATTGTTGTCTTTTTCTCATCCTTAGTTTGTTGCTAGAATGGAACTGATATCTGCACATGATACAAAGCTGATGCAGCAATGTCACGAATATTATAAGGCTGGTCATACAGACCTTAGTACATCAGAAATAGCTGACATCCTTGGTCATGATGCCTCAGAACAAGAAATTGAGGCTTATCGGTACTTGAAAGATTTACTCGACCGAGCTGTGGCCAATAGTGTGGCTTACTATGAATTGATCGAGGAACTTTATTATACCTTAGAAGATCTTCAGAATCAACACAATGAATCAACTGCTTTGCTGCACAAAGAGTATGAAAATAGATATCAGCAGCTTTCTTCTGAAACAGGCCATAAAAAGATCCTTGCTGGATACGATGTTAGAGAAAGAACTTTAAAAGGTGAAGTTGAGGCATGCATGCAGATTGCTGAGTTGCTGGAACAGGAGAACAATAATTTGCAGAAAAAGCTAGCACAGTATGAATCTGCAGCGTCATCTTCCACTGCTTTAGTACAAGTTAGCGATGAAGGTTTCTCGTTCTTAGAGGTTGAGAATGCCAAATTAAGGCAAGAACTGGATAACTTAAGAAGATCTGCCATTCCTGTGACTGCTCGGGGACGAGGAAGAGGTTCTCGTGGACGAGGAAGAGCTATTCAAAATGTTGTCGAGGAGCAAAGTTCTCCAGTCGCTGCTCGGAGTCGATCAAGAGTTCTTAGCCGCAATGTTGAAGAAGCTCGTACTCAGTCGACGTTAGAAACTCAGGCATTCCAATTGAACGCAAAAGACCGGGCTTTGTCTGAAATGTCCAAGAAAAACCTATCCTTGGAGGATCAACTTACTGCGATGAAGTCTGCTTTGAATGATAAAGATGTTTTTGCCAGGAGCCTTCACGAACAATTGGATAGATTAACCTTCCAATTCCATAAACAGCCCAGGGAATTTTGGATGGCAGGATACAATGAAGCCCTTGTTCATTTAGATGCTCGGATTGAACATGCCAATAATGAAGGTTATAAGCAGGGGTGGTTGAACGCCTTGGGTGTACTGAAATTGGAGCAAGGGCATTTTTTATGGGATTATCATGCTCCAGGGTTACTAGATTTGCCTGTGCCACCTTTCAAATTGGACATGGAATGGATCCCAGCTCGTTCCATTCCTCGGAGTTTAATTTCAAAATATCTCGGCGACTATAGTCTTCATTCTCAGACTGAATTATCTCGTCCAGAACATCTCTTGGATACACCTTCTGTGATGAACGTCAGAATGCTCAGAGATATTAATTTCATCAATTCTACTCTTTGCTTAGAAGATCCTCCTGCCGGCGAGGAACCTGTTTCAAAAGCTAAAGGAAAGAAACCAATAGAATAGGTTTTTCAGTGTAATAATTAGCACATATGTATAGCTTGTAATACATTTTTATCTTAATGAAAGAATTTCATTTTCTGTTTGCAAATTTGTATTGCGATTATCTTGTGTTTATCAAACATTTTTACATTTGTGTATATGTATCTGTTAAAAAGATAACAATATGATGCTGTTCATCAACCAACTTAGTAATCAAAATTACAAGTATCAATGCTGTTCAATCACTTAATAATAAAGTAATGAGTATAAAATGTTTAAACTGTTTCCAGCCAACCAAGGTTGTTAAATTGTGCTTGTCGACCAACTACAGTTGATGGGTTTTTATCCCCGACCAACCATACTTGGCAAACTTTTTCCTAAAATGTATCCGACCAACCATGGTCGATAATTTATCCTCGTCGACCAAGTATAGTTGATCACCGACCAACTATACTTGGTTCAGTTTGGAATTCTTTGTATTTTCTGGAATGATTTTACCTTCCGACCAACTTGTTGGCTTATTTTCAAATCAAATGATATTGTTCTTCCCTCAACCGTAGTTGATTATTGAATTATCAGGTTCTTTCGAACTATCTTGTCCACTAGTTATCTTACCAACCTTAGTTGGTCACGCTAGTGTACACCTCCTAACCAAAGGAGTATATTTTTTGGTTCTTTCGAACTATTTGTCCACTAGTTATCTTACCAACCTTAGTTGGTCACGCTAGTGTACGCCTCCTAACCAAAGGAGTATATTTTTTTTGGTTCTTTCGAACTTTTTGTCCACTAGTTATCTTACCAACCTTAGTTGGTCACGCTAGTGTACGCCTCCTAACCAAAGGAGTATATTTTTTGGTTCTTTCGAACTATTTGTCCACTAGTTATCTTACCAACCTTAGTTGGTCACGCTAGTGTACGCCTCCTAACCAAAGGAGTATATTTTTTTGGTTCTTTCGAACTTTCTGTCCACTTTTTGCTGTCGAGCAGCGTAGTGTACAACACTAGTATTCCCCAAAAAACTTTCAAACAAAGGAGAGGAAAATGGTGAAAACATCATCGTTTTATTCATATTGATGAACCCGTTGTACATTTTACATCATTGATAATACTTACGAAGGTGTTCAGCATTCCAAGCATTCTTGAATTCTTCTCCTTCTAAAGTTGCTATTCGGTAAGTTCCTGGTCGAACAACTTCTGTAACTCGGTAAGGCCCATGCCAGTTTGCCTCCAATTTATTGTGTTTCTGAATTACCTTCTTTAGCACATAATCTCCTTCTTTTAAATCGCATTTCCTCACCCTTTTGTTGTAGAAAAGAGCTGTTCGTTGTTGATAAGCAGCATTCCTAATGGCAGCCTCTTCTCTGACTTCCTCGAGCATATTCAAATCCAGTCTTCTCATCAAGTCGCTGACTGGGGAATTGAAATTCAGCACTCTGTGTGTTGGGAGACCTAACTCAACAGGTATTACAGCCTCACTTCCAAATGCCAGCATATATGGTGATTCTCTAGTCGCTGCTCGGGGAGTTATTCGGTAAGCCCACAATACTGATTGTAGCTCGTTAATCCAGTTAGCTTTAGCTTCACTTAGCCTTTTCTTCAAACCATTTAGCAGTGTTCTATTCGTCAGTTCAGTCTGTCCATTGCTTTGAGGATGGGCTGGTGCTGAATGGACCTTCAAAACGTTCGACTGATGACAATAAGCAGCAAATTCCTCGTTATCAAATTGGGTTCCATGGTCTTTGATGAAGGCATGAGGGAGACCATATCGACAGATGATATTCTTCCAAACGAACTGGTATACCTTCTCGTACGTCATGTCGATGAGGGGTTCAGCTTCTACCCACTTAGTAAAATAGTCTACTGCGACGACGAGGTACTTGAATCTTCCTCGGGTGGTCGGCAATGGTCCCACCAAATCAATTCCCCACATGGAGAATGGCCAAGGGGAAGTTATGGGTGTCAACAATGCTTGTGGAGTTCGTCGGATAGAGGAAAAACGTTGGCACTTGTCACATTTCTTAGCACAGGCTATACAATCAGCCCTCATCGTTGGCCAGTAGTATCCTTGAGTCATTACTCTTTGTAAAAGTGTTCGACCTGCTACATGAGCTCCACAAGACCCTTCATGGATTTCTTCAATCAATTCCTTCACCTCGGAGGGATGTACACATCTCTGCAAGCCTGCCATAATTCCTCGTCTATATAAAATACCATTAGTTAATACATACCGAGCAGCTTTATACTTCAATTTTTTTACAGCGAGCTTATCCTCTGGTAATCCTCCCTCTTCAATATATATCCTGATGGGATCCATCCAAGATGGTCCTAAATCAAGGGTAATAACATTCATCGTCAAGTTTTCGTCTATGCTCCGACTTTCCAATACTTCAATTGGTATCGTTCTTCGCAGCTCGGTACGAGTAGCTGATGCTAGTCGGGCCAGTGCGTCTGCTTGTACATTCTCCATCCTCGGTATTCTCACCAATTGAATAGCATCAAATTCTATCAGTAACTCCATCACCTTTGCATGATACTTTGCCATTAAATCTCCTTTAACTGCATATGTTCCTGTCATCTGATTTACAATTAATTGAGAATCACTAAATACAATTACTTGCCGTGCTTCCATAACTTTTGCTAAGTTTAAACCCGCTATCATGGCCTCATACTCAGCTTCATTATTAGAGGCTTTAAATTGGAATCGTAAAGCATATTCCATGTCAATCTCGTCTGGGGTGCTCAAAATAATTCCTGCGCCGCAACCTGCTGTGCAAGATGAGCCATCTACATATAATCTCCATATAGGTAACTCTTCTTCAAATTCCTTATCTGACAGGGTTCCTCGGTGAAATATTTGTTGCTTCTTTTCGTCCTCCCTTGACACTTTTCGCTCCTTGTTAGCCATCTCTTCTCGCTCTTTTACCAACCGGAGCTGATCTGAGTATGAAGTTGATGATCCTTCTACATCCACAAGCCCTTTTACCAACCAGAGTTGGTCTGGACTTATGTCTGTTGATCCTGTAACATCCACAGGTTGGTCAGCGAGCAGTTATTGTTCCTCGGGGGTATCAGGATATGTAAACTCTGCTATAAAATCTGCTACAGCTTGCCCTTTCAATGATGATCTGGGTTCATACACAATATCATATTCACCGAGTTCTATTGCCCAGTACATCAGTCTTCCTGATTTTTATGGCTTGTGAAGGGATTGTCTCAATGGCATGTCGGTATACACAATGATGGTATGGGCCTGGAAATATGGCCTCATTCTTCTACTTGCTTCAATTAATGCCAATGCCAATTTTTCTAACTTTGGGTACCTGATCTCTGCACCTCGGAAAGCCTTACTTGTGTAATAAATTGGTTTCTGGACTCCATTCTCCAATCTGATCAATGCCGAGCTAACTGCATTCTCTGATACTGCTAGATACAAGTACAACTTCTCTCCTGTTATTGTCCTAGACAACAATGGAGGTGCTCCCAAATACTTTTTAAGTCTTGAAAGGCCTTCTCACATTCATCAGTCCACTCAAAAGTTTTTCGAAGTGTTTTGAAGAATGGGAGGCATTTGTCAGTTGCTCGAGATACAAATCTGTTGAGCGCTGCTACTCGTCCTGTAAGACTCTGCACTTCTTTCTTTATTGTTGGAGATCGCAACCCTAAAAGAGCTTTGATCTTATCTGGATTTGCTTCAATGCCTCGCTGATTGACAATGTATCCGAGAAACATTCCTTCTCGTACTCCAAATGTGCACTTCGTCGGGTTGAGCTTCATCTGGTATTTATCCAATTGATCAAATGTCTGGGCTAAGTCAACTAGATGATCTGCAGCTTTCTTGCTTTTTGTTAGCATATCATCGACATAGACTTCCATGTTGCAACTGATTTGTTCGGTGAAAACCTTGTTCATCAGCCGCTGATATGTCGCTCCTGCATTTTTCAAACCAAAAGGCATAACATTATAGCAATAAGTTCCCCTAGGGGTAATAAAAGAAGTACTCTCCCTGTCTTCAGGTTTCATTTTGATCTGGTTGTAGCCAGAGTAAGCATCCATGAAGCTGAGCAGCTCATGTCCCGAGGTAGCATCCACTAGTTGGTCAATTCTGGGCAATGGAAAATGATCTTTTGGGCATGCCTTGTTGAGATCAGTGAAATCAACACACATTCTCCATTTATTGTTCTTCTTCTTTACCATCACCACATTTGCCAGCCAGTCTGGATATTTCACATCTTCAATGAATTGGGCTTTCTGGAGCTTCTCGACCTCCTCTTGTATGGCCTGATTCTTCTCGGGGCTAAATACCCTTCTTCTCTGCTTTACAGGCTTGATCTCTTTATTCACATTGAGTTCGTGACATAAGAAGTTTGGATTTATTCCTGGCATGTCCTCATGACTCCATGCGAAAGTTTTCTTCCTGTTTCGCAAGAACATTATTAACTCTTGTTTTATTGAAGCATCCAACGACGAACCTATCTGGGTTACTCGTTCAGGGTGCTCCTCATCCAGAATAACATTTTCTGTAGATTCTACCACCTGTCCTTTTACAAGTTGGGATTCATCCCTGGGATCAAGAGTTTCAATTTCTGTACCTTCCTCCACCTGGTAGGTAATAGTCTTTTTCCTTGATTCTTCAGGCTCCTCTTGCTCGGCAGATGAATAATAGCATTCCCGAGCTATTTTTTGATCACCTTTCACAACTCCTACTCCGAAGTTTGTTGGGAATTTTAAGCATTGATGCACTGTAGATGGAACTGCTTCGAACTTCTTCAAACCAACTCTTCCCATGATGATGTTGTAGCCTGACTGCACATTCTTATCCATCACAAAGAAGCGTATTCTTTCTGTTCGACAAGCGGGCTAAGTTCCAATGAATATGTCCAACTTGATCGTCCCAAGTGGAAAAACTTTCTCGCCAGCAAAACCCAGAAGGGGTCTGTGATAAGGTTCCAATTGAGATAATTTCAAATTCAAGCTATCAAAGCATGAATAGTACATGATGTCTGCCGAACTACCATTGTCCACCAACACCCTTGAAATCACCACATCTTTCATCCTCATTTTGATCACCAAGGGATCGTCGTGAGGGTAAAGAACACCTGCCAAATCGTTTTTTGAAAAACCAATAACTAGCTTCTCTTTATTTACCTTCCTCGGACGATCATCCTCGGCCAGATTTATTCGTTGAATATATGAGCAGGCTTGAGCCTCTCCGAGATAGGCCTTTCTTTCTGCAGTAAGGTCTCCCCCTCCAGCATCTCCTCCTGTAATAACATTACAATCAAATGACCCAAAACGTATGGAAAATACCTCTCGTTCAGGCTGCCTTGGCTTTTTTGGAAGATCGAGGTCTTCATCTGGATCATCTTCATGATTTCTTTTCTTTTTCTCTTCCGTCCGACGAGGAGATCTGGAACGATCTCTGGTTCTATCATCATTTTTCCTTTCACCTCTGCGATCTACATACTTTGACAACTTTCCTCTTCGGATGAGCGTTTCAATCTCGTTCTGAAGGGCTATGCAATTTTTGGTCGTATGGCCATGATCTTTATGGAACTCGCAATATTTGGCCCTATTCCTCAGGTCAGGATTGGTCCTCAGTTTATCTGGCCACTTGATTTCTTCGTTATTCTTGATTTCTTCTAAAACATGATTAATACCCATCTTCAATGGAGTATAATTATCATATTTCTTCAGGACTTCCCATGACGTCCTATTATTCTTGGAGTGCTTGTCACCACCATTACCTTTTTGCTCTTTCTTATTAGATTTGTCAACCTCCACCTTGGTTTCTTTATCCATATTCTTCTTCGCAGCCATAGCCTCCTCGGCATTCATGATTTTGGCCGCTTTTGCCATCAACTCCGACATAGTTTTAGGTGGATCTTTGGCTAAAGTATAATATAACTTGTTAGGTAGCAATCCACTCATCAAAGCAGTGATCGCTGTCTTTTCTTCGTAATCTATGACTTCCAACTTCTCGTTATTGAAACGAGTTATGTAATCTCTAGTACTTTCACCAGACTTTTGTCTAACACTTAACAAGTGTGCTACTCGTTTTACTGGCTTTGCTCCAAAACAGAAATTGCCAATAAACAACTCGGCTAACTGAATAAAAGTCAAAATCTTACCCCGAGGAAGATTATTGTACCATATCTGTGCAGATCCGGTAAGAGTTCTCGAAAATGCTCTACACCTCATCTCGTCGGGGACAACATATATGTCGGCAGCAGCTTAGTATTGCTCTATATGAAGAACAAGATCAGTCTTTCCATCATATTTAGGTGTCACTACAGGTGCTTTAAATTTCGATGGTGTAGGAAAATTCACAATGGCCTGCACAAAAGGCGTCCCTTGAACAAAAGTTCTCTGTAAGGGATTCCCTTCTTTAACCATTTCTCCAAGTCTATCCTCCAATCGTTGAATGGAACCCTTCCATGCTTCATTTCCTTCCTCGGGCTGCTTAGTCCGAGCAATTGATTGTTCTGACGTAGCTTCCTGAGATCTATCTCGACGAGTAACTGGTCTTGATTGTGCTGATCCTTCTCTCAAACCTGATGGTGGTCGAAAGCTTCTCGATGGGACTCTAGGTGGACTCATATTTCTCCTTGGTCCTAACCGACTGAAAGGAGATGCCCTGCTTAATCTTTCCAGGGTGCTAGTTCTCTCCGGAGAGAGGGTGATATGTTGTTCTGTATCTGTAGCCCGTATCGATGAAGTTCGCCCAGGTTGATAAGAAGAATCATTAGATTCTTCATTACGATATGACCCAGTACGCCTGGATCGCGATTTCCCACGATCACTCCTTTGCCTTGAATGGGTAGGTGCACCGCCGTGAAGAGTTTGAATGAGTTGCCTCATTGTTTCTTGCATGGCGGTTTGTCCTTCAGCCAGATTCGTCATAATTCCAGCCAGATCTGGAGGTGCAGATGGATTCGGAGGATTTCCAACATTTCCAGCATTTCGATTACTGGATTCTGGATTATCTGCCATTGATGATAAATGATTTTTGGTGAAAAACGATAGCAACAGTCGCTTCCCACAGACGGCGCCAATCTGTTGATGTAAAAAATTAGATCGCTCTAATTGTTCAATCACAGATAAATAAAATGAGACAAAGATTTTTAAAGTGGTTCAGCCTTATAAGAATGGCCTACGTCCACTGTTACGTTATTGCTGAGTATTTGGGAATTCTCGATTACAAGTTCAATCCAGAAATTTCGGTCCCCTTGAATGAGGGTGATACAAGGTATTTATAGCCCTTAGGCTGTACATGAATGGGTTGATACATTAAATGATATACATATGAAAGGGTAATACATTTAATGCAGCGTGTGCGTCAAGATGATAAACATTCAATCAATAGTTGAACTGTTGACATTCTGGCAATTAATACTACGGTCGAGATGCAGCTCGGACCGCCTTAGTTGCTCGTTGATCAGGAGTTCCTCGGAGCGCTAGAGTATCTCGGAGTGTTGCAGTCCTCGGTATATCCTCGTTGCTCGGGGAAAACATGAGTTGGTCGAGGAAATGAACTTCCTCTTTGTTATTGTGCCACGTAGATTGACAAGTGTCTTCGTATGATTCGTCCACATCAGCATATTAATTTTGGTATCAACAATACCTTTAGCTTCAAGAATAGTACCCTTGATATTAAATACTTTATTGATGAAAATCTAAATATGAAATGTATAATTGTTGCCTAATTATTTATGAGAAAATTTAATGATTGTTTGCCCCATGTTATACTCTTGAAAAAATATTTGAGACTTCTTATTAAATTATATTCTTAGAATTGAGAAATGGAGTAATTATATAAGATATTACTCATTCTCATTTGATTTCTTAAAGGAATTAATCAAGTAGAGGATTTAGAAGGAGTACGGGATAAACTTTTGCAGACTTGTTGTGTTTATGGTTCTTGTGGCACGTGTTGGACGAATTATGTTTGAATATGGAAGTTGAATATTTATACGCTTATTTTTATTTTATTTTGTTCTTTATAATAAGCCTTTAGCTAATTAATTGTCCTAAAGACTACCCTATCTAAAAGGAAGTTTATTGAGGGGTTCGTTGCTTTTAGTTCATTTTCAGGAGGTGTCCCACGTATGGAGTTTAAAGACGGGTAAGAGTGGTGGCTTTATAATTCTTAATTAACACACCTCTTTAGTTTAATGTTTCGTTAATGAGTAGTTCTATGTGAGACGTATGATCCATTAAATACTTAGTGTGGTAGATTAATGATTGATTGAGTATTCTAATTAAATGATCCGAGATGTGGGGTAATGGGGTACGGTTGAAATAACAATGAGACACGAGTTACAAATGAAACTTGGGAACATTACTAATGAATAAATTAGTGAACATGGATTTTGGGTGTGTATCGAGAAGGAACACCCTTATGTTGGAATATTTAAAATGTACAATTTTATATAGACTTTCGTTGCATCACACTGTATGGTGGAAATTCAACACTACATAGCAGCGTGTCTACGATTTCACAGGCACTGTGATGTAGGTGGCGATGGTTTTGTATGAGCGTACTGTATACTCTTGAGATGGTCAGGGAAAGCGGTGCATGACAGTTATGTGTGATTAAATAAGAGGTTAATTAATTGATGAAGCTAACGAGTTAATGAAATACATTATAAGGTTTACATTACACATTGGGCTATTGTTATTGATTATATACACTATGAATTTACCCTTTGTATATATATCTGATTTGAGTTGCGTAGCTTAGCGACTTTCTAGGGTTTTTACCCATCTTTATTCGTGGTGACTCTCTAGGAGCTAGAGTTGGTCATCATGCCTAGTCTCCTTGATAAGCACCCAAAAGTGTTTAAATAAAATCCCAAATAGATGATTTTTAATTGTTAATTCTCGATGAAATGGGTCTTATGCGCATATATGTTTATTTTGTAGGTCAAATGTCATTTGTGGTTTCAAACGCGTCAATTCAAGGCAATTGCGCATTAGGAGGAGATAAATCCCACTCTCGTAGCCTCACCCTGTCCCCTAATCGAGCCCAAGCCTCCCTAATCTTGTCCCAAGCCTAGTTTGGGTTTAATTTGCACTTTTTAGATTTTTTTAGCTTTTTATTTGAGTCATTTATAATTTTTAGAATTTATTTTATATTTTATTTTGAGTCATGTATAATTTTAGGATTTATTTATGCGTATAGTTGTATATATTAGAGTCCATCTTGTACATCGTATGTGTTTTTAATATATTATTTTATTTTTAGTGTTCTTATAATTTTATATGTGTGTGTTTTATTAGATTTTTATATTAATTATTTTTTGTTTTTCATTTAGTTTTATTATTATTTTATTTTATCTTATTTTAGTGGGTTAGTTTTATTTTTATTTGAGTCCTTTATTAATAGATTATGATTTTTTTTTTAGATTTTTTTTTTATTAGTTTTAGTAGTTAGGTGGTTTTTGTTTTGTTTTTATTTTTTATTATTAGGTACAAACTAACACGCACACATACACACAAGAAATCCATACACCTATCACATAAAAAAATATCCTATCCTACTCGTCACCCACACACTAATCCCATACACCTCACCAACACCTAAACATATTACCCCCACCATTTTCCCTCATCTCATCTTCTCTTTCCTCACCTCCATTAAAACTCCACCATAAATCCTCATTAACCCATTTCATAATCATCACCCTTATACCCCCACCTGTGAACTCGGAGCTACCTGAAATCCGGCTGGAATCCTCCTAACCCAATAGACCCGAACCCGAGATCCAAGCTCCAATCCACCTGCTTACCCCCTCTGGCCGGAAACCATCAACCCTGTCAAGCAGTTCCAACACCTTAATGTCACCCACCGGCGTACCCATTCCGACCATTACCAGACCACCCATGGAAGCAAACCACTAAACTCGAAACCCCCATCTCGACCCCGGTCAACCCATCCCAAATTCTTGGCCCGTTGCTAACCTTTTCCCAAACCCGAACTCCATACCCGTAACCCCCATTGACCTGGCAACCCATGGCGGATTCACATACCATGCTACCTCTATTCATACCCAAACCACCTACCTGGTTTCAATCCAACCCGGATCTCCCTCCTTACCCGACCTACACCCTCAAACCCACATAACCCGTTGTTGCATACCAAGACCCAACTCCCACTTCAACAATCCCATTTTCCACAAAATCATTTTCCTTCCTGCCCGATTCTATCTGCATAAACGAAAATAAACCATTGACAAAAAAAAAAAAACCACATGCCTTAAACCTTAACCCCTTATGCCAAGAATGTACCTCATCAACCCACTATCCCATTTCCTCACTCTATTTACCACTTATGTCCTTTTCACACCTCATCATTACCACGCACACCTTAGCCTTCCTATTTTTTTTCCCTTAGCGCCTTATGCCACATAATAAAATCAACGAAGGCCCATTTGAAGATATAGAGAGAAACCCCTAAAGAGAAGACCTAGAGAAATAAAACAGAGAGAGAAACACCTTTTTAAATAATTTTTTATTTATTTTATTTTATTTACAGAATTTGTGATGATTAAATTGTGAGAGTTTTTATTGTATTGAAGAGTTTAGAGTTCAACTTACAATTCACAATTCAAGAAGACTTGATTCTAATATTTGTTCTCTCATCTTTATTTTTTTAACTTCATGCTTAGTTTGTTGATAATATTACATTTATTATGTTTTATCACCATGTTAGGTGAGAAACACCTTTCAAAGGGTGGGGTGATCCCATTATTTGATGTTAATCCCACTTTAATTAGTTTATTTATATTAAATGTCCTATTGATAATTAACTTTGCACTCTTACATTTTGATTTACACCTCGAGAGAGGGTAAATGATTTTCAAGAGAAAATCAAAATTCGAGATATAATACCCATTTTATAATTGAACTAGAGATAGGGGTTTCTCAACTGTGGTATTATACCTTGAATTTATACTCTAAATTTTATATTCTATGATTTATATGAATTTTGATGAATCGATCCTAGCGGGTGATTCATTAAACGAAGTTTGGATCTACTTTTCAAGAGTTGTAGGAATGTTGAAATTAATTATCTAAAAGGTTATTATTAAAATTACATTTGTGACGAGAGTTGATATGTAATTTTGATACTAACTTGGGACAATTAATTTGAATGAATTAATTAATAAGATTAACTAGAATATATGGTGTAATCCCATCTCTTATTAGCCCTCACTTTTATTTCCTCACTCATCTCATATTTTACTTTTTTTAGTTATATTTCACTCACTATCATCACACACTTTTTTGTATTTCTTTACACTTTTATTCTAGTTTTATCACTTGTTGTCATTTAGTTTAGTTAGCTCACCATCATCACAAATTATTTTAATATTAGAAAGAATATAAAATCTAGAAAAAAATAATTAGAAAAATGAATTGCATGGCATTTCTTGTGTTTCACTCCTTAGAGTTGGATTGATACCCTTGCTTACCTCTATACAAGTTGTTATTATTTTTTTCGTAGGTATGAAGGATTTTTTATTAGAGAGTTTTTTCCCATAACGACAAACTAAAAAAGCTTATCTATCACTCCTCTTCTCCAACTAGCACACATCCTCCATCCTTCTCTCTCTCTAGGTTTCCAACTGCAGAAACTGATGTAGGTCTTTATTTTGATATACTATCATTTACTTTTCATTTAAATTATATTAAACAATAGGACTTTGCACGTATGATTTGAGATTTAGTATTTGCCATATATTTTGGGAGTTGGATTTAATTGTGAACTTTTCTCTCTCACTTTATTATGATTTTGATACATCTTTATGATATTCATTTTGGAGGACTTTCATATAGCATCCTTTTATTTTTCATAAGTTTCATTTGTTCCTGTCATGCTGAGAATGGTATTTAATTATTTTAATAACTTATATAATTTAATAATTAGAATTGATCAACTTCGGTATTAAAATATACAAGATGTCATAAAAAATGTGTTGGATAATCTAGGTGGTAAGGTTGATAAGGTTTTTGTTTTAAATGCACCAATTAAAAAAGATGTCAAAAAATGTGATTATGCCTCAGCTACCGCATAGAGGGAAATGCAGTAGGCGATGAGATTATAAATGTTTAGAGAATTGGTGTTGAGTTCAATGAGGTTTAGTTTGTACTCATCTGAGGTGGTGACTTCTCTTTTAGAAAGGAAATTCATAGTCTTCACTGGATGAAATCGAGGATAATTAGTCCACTGATGATGCATGTAGATATAAAAATCTTGGTTAGGGAGATTGAGGGCTTTCTGAATATCACTATACGAATATCTAAGTTGAGTCTTAAAAACATAGGAGTAAAGGGTGTTATTTCTCTAGTTGATGTTGGCGTAGAAAACTCGAACGAAAGTGGGATATACTGTTTTGGATATTTCTAAGAACTTTATCCATCCTAGGGTTTGGAAAATATAAAAGATGTGACGAAGGTCCGTTTGTAGTAAGGATGGGGGGACTACTCTTCCTTATTCCACAGTTTCCTTGAAAGAATCATAAATAAACATGGTTTAGATAATGAAGGTCGATATTGAGAACCGTATTAAAATGGGATTAGGGATTTCCTTTCTTGGCATGGCCTCTTGATGAGGAAGCCATGGAGAGTATGTATGGTATGGAGAAGAAGACTTACTTTGTATAGAGCAAAGTGTGTGGGGTGAGTAGTGAGAATTTGTACCACTTGTTCTATAATGGAATGGGAGGGTTACAATGACAGTTGAGTTTAAAATGGTACATATAAAACTGATTTAAAGTAAATAAAATGAGTTATAAGAGTTTGGTGAGTTTTTTAGCATGGGAATTCAAATCAGACCATTTAGGGGGGTCAGGCTCAAGATACGCAGTTTAAGTTGACCTAAACACCCCCCAAATGTTTTGTACGAAAGTTAGTCATTATTTAATCCTTGATTTGATGGGTGTAAGAAGTCATCTTTTTTCTCCTTTTATGAAGGGGGAGTTGCATGGAAACCATAAGACATTATGACATAGTGTAAGAGCATAAGACGAGGTGATGTGATGTATCAATTTTACTAAGAATTTTGTCTTCATTTTCTTTCAAAATTATATTAGTAGGTATAATAACATTTTGAGGTAATCTAAAATTTTATACACTTCTTTACTTTTCCTTTAATATTTTTTCCCCTCTTTGTGCTCAACTATTGTTTTGACGACATATTCCTTTTCTTGTGACAATTTTAAGGTAGACGATGCCTCGACGTTTTCATGGTAGAACTCTTGAAGAAGACAATATGTCCACAAGGGTAGAGAAACATTTGGAACGTGGGGTGGAGAGTTTCGGATGGAAAATAATACCAATTATTTTTGAAATTTTTGTGAATGGACCTAGGGGTGGTAAACGGATGGATACGGATCGGATACCGTGTTTTTCTTATCTGTATCCGCTATCTGGATGCACTATCCGTATCCGTATCCGCCCGGATAGTTAAAACAACTATCCATATCCGTATCCGCTCGGATACCTCGGATTCGGATACTATCTGTATCCGATTACATTATTTTGCCCTCGCAAAAAATAACTATTAAAATATCCAATCCAATGAAATCTAATCCAATCCAAATAAATACATAAGAGAATTACTACCTCTTAACATCAACAATTATGGCTTCCATAATAATAGTAGCATTCTATAATGATAATATGGCGTAAATCCATCCATGCTTTACAACAATGTAAGCTTAAAGCCATCAAAAAAAAAAATAACAATAGCATTCCATAACAGTAGATATAAATATGCACTTTTTAGATTAAATTAAATATATTAAGAATGATAACCTCATAGACATTTTAGTCTTCAAAACATACTGATATTTTTATTTTATATATAATATACTTGTTGTTAGCTTCAGTTCTCATCACAATCAAAGTCATCTCTTTACTTTTTTGTTTCTCTCCTACATTTATTTATAATTACGAAAACTAATGAAGAACCACATGAACAATATATAAATACAGTTATATATTTTTATTTTTATTTTGTATGTACCTGTTGTTGCTAACTTTCTCTTGCAAGAGGAGGGGATGCGCATCGGTGGAGCGATGAAGTTATTGCGCAGCGGAGGGGTTGATGAGAAGCGGCGACGAGGTTGATGAGCAGCGACGAGCTGATGTGGCAGAGGGGGAGGTGGCGGTATGAGAATTTTTTGTGGAGTGAAATGAGGGTTTCTTTTCTCTTGTTTTGTACGAAAGAGAAAAAATGAAATTATGTTTTTATTTTATTTTGAGTGGAGTATATGTTCTTTAGTGGGTGTATGTTATGTATGATAGGGTGTATTGTAACTTTAATGTAAGTCCATGATAATATACCCAATAAAATAATAATATATGGGCATTTTATAATATACCTAATAAAATAATAATTTGAGGGTGTTTTTGTTTTGAGTGGAGTGCGTGTTTGTTTTATTTTAGGGAATAAACAATAAAATAATTTTAGGGTGTTTTTGTTTATAGTGGAGTACATGTTTGTTTTGCTTTAGGGAATAAACAATTAAGTTTTTTCTTTAATACTAATACTAATATTATTAGTATTAAGTTTTTTCTTTATTTTATTAGTAATACTAATACTAATATTATTAGTAATTTTTAAACATATGTTTGACGGATACGGATGTCCGGTAAAATGGATACTCCGCATCGGATACATATTATCCATGTCGGATACTAGTACGATCCGTATCCGTATCCGTTTTCTCGAATATTTTTATGGAGTATCCATATTCGTATCCGTTTTCATTTTTTCGGATAAATATCTGCAAATTCGGATTCGGATATCGGACGGATGCGGATTTTTGAATATCCGTTTACAGCCCTAAATGGATCTTGAATTTTTTTTCACTTGATGTACACAATCCCCTCTAGTAGCATAAATTCTTACGTATAAATTTCCTTTCTCCATGGTGAACTTTGATTATGCGAGGAAGAGGGGAATGGGATTTTAAATATAATGGTGAGGCTAAATTAATAATAATTCATGCGAGTGAATTGATTTTGTTGTTGCCATGTGACTTATAGACATTAAAATACAAAAAGAAAAATTATATGCAACTTTGTCTAAGTGATGATGTTACATATCCTTTAATTTTAGGTTCAAAACCTAAACCCAATCTTCTATTAATGTTTTCTTAATTCTTCCTTCATTAATCTCCCTTGTCCACACGTTCCATATTTTATGTATTTGGTTATTCTTTTGACATATAATGGGATGAAAAAAGTATTATTTATGTGGAAAATCGCCGTACATTTATTTTCCCTTTTGAATTTTGATTACTTGATGGTTAGTGGGTGGTCTCATAGAAATTCTTTATCAAATGATAACCCTTTCTTCTTTAATCTTACACATGTCAATCGTATTAATAGTGACTCGAAAAAATGTGCAATATTTTATGGGATATCATAATTTGTAGTTAATATACATATGATCCTTTTCTTTATAGGTGATGCACAAATCGTTATCCTTTCTTAATCTAGTCTTCCATACATTGGATGTGTGATTTTTGCCTTTATAAAACGAGTACAATATAGCATACCTATTCCTTCTTGGACCATTTTTTCTTATAAATTTTTCTATTCTCTTTTTAGGGATAAATTATTTTGATGTATTTATTTGGTAGTTATCTCTTCAATTTTTCCTTTTATTTTCCAAACATAAATTATACATAATTTTGATTAAATTTTCCAAAGAAATTTCTCAGTAAATCAACTTCTTTTGTTATATGATTGTTTTTGGCTTAAAGTCATGGAGGGTACTTACTTTTAACTTTATTTAAATAATGAATATATCTTTGAAGTTGGTCATTTTTTAATATCAAATAGTTGTTTTATTTTGTAGTCTTTTCTCGTGATACATAATTTTTTTGTTTGCATTTTGTATAGCAATGTGAGAATCAACGAGTCTTTATAAGTAATCACCAATGTATCATAAATTTTATCTAATTGATCGTATGTACATATCATATCTTATTTTGAAATATCATTAATATCGTTTGATTTTGATTTTACCTCCTCGTTACCTGATTCGACAGTAAATGACTTTGTACAATGTTCTATGAGAACTTTATCTTTTGAGATAACGGAAGAGGAATTTTCTTATATTACTTGGTTTTCTGGGAAAGTGGGGTGTGATGATACATTGGCCATTTCTTCGCCATATTTTTTCTTTCGAGTTCAACAATTCTTTTTCCTCTATGAATTCTTTTATGAGGTAGTTACAAACTTCATTGGCTTCAGTGAATTGAAACACTTTTCCTAAAATATTATTGTTAAAAAAATAACATAATATTTTCAAGGCTCCATGATTTAGTTCTTATTTTTGTTATTTACTTAGTCCTTGCAGGGGATATCAATCATATAATAATGATTAATACCAGTTTGTCCACAAATATGAATGTAATATTAAAAATGGAAACACATATATACTTAATTCGATATGTCGGCTTGCCTACGTCCAGGAGCAAGGGAGAGTAGGGTTTTATTATTTTCAGAAAGAGAGGAAGAAGACAACTTGGAGTGCTAGGGTTGCTAGTTGAGAGTTCAAGTCGTGGGTGAAATAATGTGCTAATATATATTCCCCTTGGTCATTAGGGCTTCATCTATTTTTATATATATGGGAGTCCTATAGTTTAAGACCTCTCTGATAGTAATTATGCATTGTTCTTGATCATAGCTCGAAAGTGGTTGATTTATGATGAAACTGTATCCAACCATATTCAGTATTATCTCCTTTCATTTTTTTTTAGCTACTATGTGATCTTCGGACAAACAGATCGTTATAATTCTCTAATCTCCACGTGGCATGCCTCGTGTCATACCCGAATCATAATTCCTTAAATTGTCCTAAAAATGGAGTTGATCGATTTATAGACCTGGTCGACCTAATTCTATCTTGTTGTGTTATCCTTGTGTGATGTAGTTTTTCTCGTTAGATATCAATCACATGACACCCATCCCACTTATTCTTAGTGGCAGTGTAATCATTAAAATGTGTGTACGTAATCCTTATGTTTAGGGTTTCGCGCACCATAGATTTTATTTCCCAGGCAATCATTGCGCGTGAAGTGCATGGCGATATTTTTAAGAGAGTCGTCACTTCACTTACCCTTTGGCAGTAAAAGGGTATAAGTAGTTTCAAATGACCACTTATACTTCTTTAATTGAAGCCAAAGGTGCGATAGCCTTCTATTTCCTTATTCTCTCTCTAATTTTGAGTTGCAGAGAAGTTTCTTCTCAAACATATTCACCTTATTCTATTTTCTTTATCATCTTTTTCTCTAACCATGCTTAGGTGTTTGAGAAAGTATGAAGTGACTCTAAAAATGATATTAAGGCTTTTCGTGTTAAGTACAACATACCTCACGCCGTAAAAATTTGGACCCCGCCTAGTATTGAAGATGTTTATGACATTAATGGCGAGGTCGCATTTATGGTGGTGGCTATAATAGAGGGGGGATCATTTCCCTCTCCACCCACTTCTAACGGAAGTAATTTGTTTCTATGGAATACTTCCCATCCAGGTAAATGGAAGTTTCTTCCGAGTTGTGATGGATATAGTTTCCATAAACCAAATTTGTGGGACAATTCTGGGATTAAATGGAATGTGGTGTTGCTACGACCTGAGGACTTCCCTTGGGTCTAACACATACCATTTACAAGTCAAGGACAAGTCTCATAATTTAATGATTTATCTACCCAATTCATAATAATACACTGATAAATGTGTACTTGTATTTTCTAGGCTCTTTTATTATAAGGACTACACAAGTCTTTATGTGCTTGTTCAGGATAGATCTCCTAGTAGGTTATTTACTTTTTGTTCATCTTGAATTAAGAGTTATTTATTTATTTAATGTTAATCATCCTTTACTTTTATATAAACCCTCACCGCAAAAGGTAATCCAAAGACTTTAAAGGCAGATTAGATGATCTCAAAATGGTTTGGGAGAGACCGACTCCTATAGGTGTCATATTAGGTTGGAGGGTTATACACATATTTCTTAGCTACGAACTGATAGTTGAATCAAATAAGAACTACTATAGTTCCTGAAGTAATAACAATCGATTATACAGTGATCGACGACTCTTAAATCCGAACAACCATCCCCATCTTAAACATAGAGGCAAAAGGAGTATACGTTGGTGAAGCGTCCTAGGCCACCTATGTAATCTTTACTGATTTAAAGGAGGATGAATAGGTTTTTCATCAAGAGGAATTTTTCTTTCACGATTTCAGTCCCTTATTTTCATCCAAAGATATCACCACTTCAAGATGACTTTAGGAAGAGATAGACGATGAGGAAGAAGAAGAGGTAGAGGATTTTGGTTTCCCAGGTCCCCCAAAGATCTTGAAAACATAATCGACCTCCCAAGGTGAATAGGTAACCTTGATGCTACCCGAGAAATTTTAAAGAACAGAAGCATACAGATCGACCAGGATACCTAAGGTGCAGCTAGCACCAAGAAAAAGGATCATCTTCACCTAAGAGAAGTAAATCTCGAATAAGGAAAATCATAATGAGAATAAGAGATAGAAAAAGGTCGAGAACGCTAAGAATAGAAGAACCAGCAAGACTCCTCCCTCTACTCTAAGTCGGGGTAAGGTCTAAATGTGTGTGGAGTACAAGGACGTCAATAGGTCCGGCCCCAAAAATGACTTTCCCCTACCTCATGTAGACTTATAAATAAACAACACGACCATCAATAAGTTAAAATCCTTCATGGATGGTTTCGCAAGGTACAATCAAATAAAAATGCACCCAGACCATTAGGAGAATATAAATTTCATCACCCCGTGGGGAACATACTATCACATAGCCATATCGTTCGGTCTCAAGAATGTAGAGGTGACCTATTAGAGAGAAGCAATAACCATCTACATGACCTCATACATAATAAGGTGGAGGTTTATGTGGACTTCATAATCATCACGTCAAAGAATCTTAAAGGACATATCCTAGCACTTTTGAAAATCTTCCAAAATCTTTGACTTTTAAAAATAATGTGGAACCCTTAAAAGTATGTCTTCGGGGTTAATAAGGGGAAATCCCTCAGATTAATGATCAATAAGGAAGGAATTGAGTTAGACCCCTCCAAAGTCAAGACTATATGAGAAATTCTACCCCCAAGATAGAGAAAGAAGTAAGAGGGTTCCTATACCAACTCCAATTTATAAGCTGGTTCATCAACTAACTCACAACCACTTGTGAACCCTTATTTTTATTTCTGAAGAAAGAATCCCTTAAGGATTGGAATGATCAGTGTTAAGAAGCATTAGAGAAAATACAAGAATACCTCTTTCACCCACCAATATTAGTATCTCCTCAAATAGGGAAACCCTGCTCCTTTACATGACTATCACTGACACTATTGCTGGGGCAACACTAGCAGAATACATAAAGAGTTCCAAAAAATAGTGAGCCATATAATATGTTATACAAAAGCTAATATTCTATGAACTCAAATACACTGCCTTATAAAAGTTATGCGTAGCATTAATATGGATCACTCACAAGCTCCGCCAGTACATGCTGTCTTCCAGTACATGCCTCATCTCTCGGATTGACACCTTAAAGTACCTATTTGAGAATAAAACTCTCTCCAATTAAATGGCCAAGTGGATACTACTGCTGGTTGAATTTGAGATCATCTACGTCACACAAAAGTCCACTAAAGGGAGGTACATCTTAGACTTTCTAGTAGGATATTCGCAGACATAAAAGGAAGAATACACCTACAAGGTTTCGAATGAACATCTTCAAAATTGATGACAAACATATATGGAATCTCTACTTCAATAGAGTAGCAAACCAAAAAGGCTTTAGCATATAAATGATTTTTATATCTCTAGATGCCCATCGTCTCCCCACGGCTATCATACTCACTTATAAGTGTATCAACAATATGGTCGAATACGAAACTTGCATCGCGGGCCTTAAAATCACGTTAAAATGGTAATCATAAAGCCGAAAGCTTACGGAGACCAGATCCTAGTCATTAGTTGGATAGTAATAAAATGTAAGATCAAAGATGATAAACTTCAACCTTGCCATTCTAACCTGGAATAGTTAGCCTCGTAATTTAAACACCTTAAATCCGACTTTCTCCCAAGGGCCAAAACTAGTTTCTCAGATGCACTCTCCACACTAGCCTTGATGATAAACATAACAAATGGGACTACAAAGATCACCTTTATAGTAAAAGTCGAAGGATACCTTCGTATTGTTTTGAAATCAATGAGACTAAGAAGGCAATACTCGAACAATTGGTCTGGTACTTCGACATATGAAACCTGTTAGATCTTAATTGTTACCCGCTCAATGATACTCCAACCAATAAAATCATTTTGAGACGATTGGATTCATAATTAATCATGTGTGGAGGCCAACTTTATAAGATAGGGTTTGATGGGGTATATTTAATATTCGTAATAGGGTAGAGATAACTGGAATTGTGGAAAAGGTCCACACTGGCAAGTGTGACCCATAAATGAGTAGACACACCCTCTTCAAAAAATACTCTATCAAGTTTACTGTTGGACGAGAATATAAAAAGATTTTATAAATTACATCAAATGGTACCTCAAATGCTAGCAATACACCCCGACAACATTTGCATCCCAGGGAGGTATAGTGCATGACCTTGTGGATCTTTTCCACTTAGGGGATATACATAGTCGATAAGGTAACTCTTATGTCCACCAATGGGTATGAATTAATCCTATTGGCCATCGACCACATCACCTAATGGTTCGAGGACGAATCATATGTGGTCCTTAAAGCCAAGAAGGTGGCGAAGTGCATACACCACAAATCATATAATGGGATAACATCTTTCATAAGTTGGTCTCAAATAATGGTTCCCATTTAAAAAATCTAACCTCTAAAACGAGTAAGGGATCCCTCATTACAACTAATACCTCTATAGACCATATACCAACGGAGAAATCGAGGCCATTAACAAAAACATCAAGAACAAATGGAGGTATAGTCCCTTCAGCCCTTTGGGGATATCACACTACATAAAGGATCAACAGGGGTCACCCCATTTATTTACTAGTTTATGGCATGGAAGCAATCCTACCCATAGAAATTGAGATACCCTCACTAAGGGTCGTGATAAAAAGCCAAGTAATATAGATTGTTTAGGCTCAAGCCCAATACAATGAATTAAACTTACTTAACGAGAAAAGGCTAAAGGTTTCTTATCATAATCAGGGATACCAATGATATATAGCTCGATAATTCAATAAAAAAGTCAAAGGACGAAACATTCAGGAAAATGACCTAAACTTAGAAGAAAATATCAAGTCCTCTTGGACCCTGGAGGAAAATTCGCACCCAACTGAGGAGGACCTTACCTAGTAACCAAAATAAACATCGATGGTGAAGATACCCTAGTTGACCACTACGGAGTTACATTCTCCCAACCTTTAACCTCGATTAGCTAAAGAAGTTCGTCCCCTGTCTATTTTTGTAAACAGGAAAGAGGTCGACGCAAAGACAAAAAAGAAAATAGAATAAGTAAGAAAATGAATAGTTCATGAAGGGAGAACCACATAACCTTGAACACAATCTTATCCCAATAACGAAATTCCCACTTGATCCCTAATCTTTCGCTTAAAGTCAGTTAAAAGCTTTGAGCACCCGAACCTATCATTGGAAGAACTACGTGGACCTAAATATACGGTATAAATATCATCCCAAATATTAAAAAATAGACATATCGTTGTCTTTAAATGAGAGAAACGTACGCAACTCGGGATATCACTCCGGACCCGATCTAAACTAACACAAAACACCCTACCTGCGGGAACCCTACATAAACGATTATTTTGTCTTTCATCACGAAGATTCACATGGATTAAATAGATTAAATTTAAGTAATAAAAAGTGACCTAATCATTTGGATTTTGCAAAATTTTCCTTATTTGAATAAAATAAGAAAGTGGATACACCCAAAGAAAAAATCAAAATAATCCTAGCGGGAAGGACTAACTATCCATCCCTAAAACCCTCTACCATGAAACTTCCGTGAGCACACTCCTTAAAAATATCTCCACATGCAAAACTAGAGGAGAATAAAAAAATTATATGTCCCCTCCTCAGACACTCTATTGACCACAAAACACCATCCTCCACGAGATAAAACTCTCCAACGGACAGAAACAAAAAAAAAACTCTACAAATAAAATCTCCAAATCTAGACTGAAAGTGATAACCTCATTCAGAAGCAGTGTCAAAACCCCTAGAAGATCATCATCCATACCCAAGTTACAAAGGGGAACCCCTCCCTGGCCTTATACATTTAAGCGAAATCATGCCTGCAGAAGATGCAATTCCCTCTTAGACACCCCTAATGAAGAAAGAGTTACAAAATGGCAGGGCGACATGCTCCATCTTAGACATCCCTAATGAAAAAGAGTTACAAAATGGCAGGGCACCCTTAAAAGAGGCATACCAATCGAAATTTCATATATTTTTTTTTGTAATAAGAGCTTAATCTTATTCAATGTGCCACACCTTGTTCACCATGTAAAGTAATAAAAGGAGTTGTGTACTTTTTCAAGTAACCCCAATCAATTATCCTTATAAGGATTGAGATCGTTGGAATGATTATTCTTTACCAATCACTATAAATATAATAATTTCAGAAAAGCATTTACATAAAGTAATCGCCCCAAGGGAACGAGACCTATGTTTATATACATAAGGAACATAAATCCTTCTATACAAAATATTAAGGATTTCCCATTTTCCCATAAAAACCAATAAAAAAGTCTAGACATCCCCCACACATCTGAAAAAGATATTATAACACCCCATAATTTTGATGACTTATAACTAAATTATTTTTGGGAGAAATAATATTCATTTCAATTGGAGAATTTTAAATTTGGCAAATGAAGTCAAAATTGGAAGATATTAGAAAGTATTTCAAATGACGATTTTGAGTGCACAGTTGATCCGGGATGGGTCGAGATAGTCGAAATGACTGTCCTTGGGTCTTATTTGGGTTCCGAAATATTTTAAATTAGTTTGACTCGAATTGAAGTAAACGAGTCATTTAAAGTGTGTATTATCAATTTAAGTTGGGTATTTTGGAGATAAGGCTTATAAAGCCTACGTGAGATAACAATCTCATTCTTGAGAATTAGAAAGCCCTAGAGAGAGAGAGAGAAGTGAAAAGGAAGAAAAGAAAGAGGAAAAGCTCGGAGATTCCGGCCAATATGCGATTTTGAGGACGATTCAACCTCTACAACTTTGAGGCAATTGATTAAACTTGCTAAATAATCTATGTGTGTAATTCATTTCATGATTTGTGGATAAAAATATGGATTTTGGGTTAATACCTATATTTTATGGATTTAACCTGGCATTTGATTTTTTTATATGGGTTTGATGGTGTATAACTTGATGGGATGAGATGTACGATGATTTTTGATGTTAGAAACATGTTTGGTTTGAAGATTGATGGTTGGAAGATGATATATTTAGGTTTTGGAAATTTGGGTTTTAAATAAAATAAGCCATTTCATATCTTGCTGAACATACCGAATCGATTCGCCTCCTTTTGCGAATCGATTCGGAATGTTGCATACCTACAGGTCTTTTAGGACCGAATCGATTCACCCCTTTTGCGAATCGATTAGGAATGTAAGAGACTTACAGGTCCTTTGGACCTAATCGATTCTCATACTGGCGAATTGATTCGCTTTTAGGACCGAATCGATTTGGAAACAGGGCTGTTTTGTGAAGTTTTTCTAGCATGAGTTTCACTCCGTTCCGATTGGGTTTATCGATTTGGAATATTCTAAAATGATACGAGAATTACACTTTGGATATTTTTAGGGAGTTTCGCATTGGATGAAATATTGGGGTCGTATCGGGTTATTTGAGAGAGATTAAATTGAAGTTATTGTATCAACTTAGCGGGGAATCCTACTAGCATTAGGAATTTTATTTAGAGATAAATTATGGGTCAATAAGAGAGAGGTAGTGTACGATTAGTGACGTTAAACTTTATAATTATATCATAAATGCGATAACGTTAATGGTTCATATGATCAACTGAACCGTAATCTGAATTGGGAATGTTTTAGTATATCACCGACTAGAGTAGTTTGTGTTTATACTTATAGTCGGGATGATTATTATGTGCAAATAATATAGACGGTGTGTATGATGATGATTGTATATATGTATATCTCGTGTATTTGATAATTAGGTAGACATACCTAACATATGCTATCATGGAAAGTTGTGCGATGTGAGTGAGGCCTCTAGCTTGAAAAGCAGGGAGCGTATAGTCCCCAGGTCATAGGCGTCCATTATTTGCACTATGAACTATTGTTTCAGGGGTAAGACGTCTTTAGTATAATTCGTCTTATTTTCTGGTAAGGAACTATGACCGCTTTCCATACGATGTGATTTAATTATCTACCAAAGCGGTGTGATAATAGTTCGGTGGCTGGTAACTCGGGAGAATGCGAGTAATTCCTGGAAGATGATAGCATTGCAGAGACTATATAAATCCTATAAATGAATGTGTTATGTGTATTTTAATGCACGCTATGTGTGTTATGTGTACATGTTGGTTAAGGTTGAATGATCATGTTTTATAACTAGAAAAATGTTATAAAGACCGTAGTGGTACTGTACAATATCTTATTTATGTACTCAGAGTTAGTATTCTTAATAAGTGGTTGATGATATATGTGTTGTGTACTGAGGTCATAATGGATCTCTATGATTAACAGTGTCAAGGAGTAGTGTATCAGGGGGGTTCCTTATTTGGATTTCGCTTTTCGAGATGTCCCACGCACGAAACGTAGCGCAATGTTGGGAGTGGGGGGAAGTTTAGTCCTTAGTATTCGGATTCACGTGTTATAGAGAAACAATGCTTTATAAGAATAGAAAGATGATGTGTGACTATTCTGATGCTAATAACTTGTTTAAGTTAAATATTAGAAACTGATGAATTCTATTAATATATTTATATTAATGTATAAGTTCGGGCACAAACATAGGATATGTTCGAATAAGAAGATAATGGTTATATTTTAGATAGTGGGTTACGCGAGAGTAGCTTATACGTGGATTAAGATTGAATTGTCCCTAGAATATGTCGGGTAGTTTAATTAAGGTTTATGTGCATACGTTTAGGTGCGCACTTTAGTTGAGGGGCGAGTTTGAGTTCCACGAGAGTGCGAATCCACCTTAATTATGGAATTGTGCATTTATAGTTATCATGCATTTTAATGCACTTGCTAAAATGTTTTCAAACCTCGGGCTCTGACCCGTTTATATCTCTCTATTGCTATACATATATTTTAATATAATATAGGTGTCCCACCGTAAGGACGCCAATGATGATTTTCTATCGAGTGTCCTTGGAGCCGTAGCAGATGCGGACTGTTGCAGGATTTTTGCTATAGCCGTTTTCTATCTTCTGTAAATCTAGTTAAGGATTCAATTTGTATATCGGGTTTATACCCAAGGGTTATATGTAGCACTTTTATATTTCTCTCCTTAGGATGTCGTATTGTCTGTGACCCGACAACATATTCGGGTATTTTCTTTTATTGTTTTTATTATATATATTAGGAGCACTTCCTTTTATCACAGTAGTGGCGTATATGTTATCAGGTTCAGTTTTTAAAATATTGTTGGTTTGTTGTCTCATTGTATGTTTGTTAAATTTTTTTGGCATCCGCTTATTGTTGTATGGGGTAGTTAGCGATGTTTATTTAGTTTCAACAGTAGATGTTGAGAATAATCCACTTGAGGTTTCTGATTTATTTTAGTATAGGGCTGGCCACCCGTTATTATTCTAAGTGGGGGTGTCACAAGTGGTATTAAAGCATCAGGTTCTAATGTCTTAGGATCTGTTCGGGTTTTCAACGTTCTTCCATAAGCATTCTTGATGTAGAGCCCTATTATTATGATTGTTGTGTTCATCATGCCTATATTTCATTTTGTTATGCATAATTACTTGAACGACGTTCTGATACAGTTGCTCTTTTTTTAGATGCGACCGAAAAGAGGTCGACCAAGTAGGACAAATGGAGGGGTTGAGAATATGCAACCCCAAATGCCTCAAGGGACTGTGAATGCAGTCGAAGTTGCCAATATTATGGCACAGGCAAAAAATGCTGCCATTGCTGCGATGGCACATCAACTTGCAGCTCAGGTAGCCTAAGCCCACACAGGGCTATCTGCGTGGGAAAGAGTACAGGAAGCTTTTCGAAAAGGACATTCTCCATAATTTTTGGGGGAGTTGATGCAATAGTTGCAAATCAGTGGAAGAAGGATATACAAAGGCACCTTCGAATGGTTGAATGCTGTGAGGTGCAGAAACAAATACTCGCTACCTTTAAACTAACGGGCGTAGCTGTCCAATATTGGGAGTCAGTCACCACATCGGAGCAGAGAGATGCAATGCCTGTAGCAGATTTTTGGGTATGATTTCAGACGAAAATAAGGAGAAGATTACTGGATGTGACTCAAGGTGATCAAATGCTGGACGAGTACGAAGAAGAATTTACTCGATTGGCAAATTTTTTGCCCAATGAGGTGAATACGGAGGATAAGCGAATAATGAAGTTCTTGGGAGGTTTAGATTGGAAATTTCGACAGCATTTGTTAGGGAAACCGGCGTTACTGATTTTACCGATGTGATGAGTGTGGCACTGTTACATTGTCAGGAATATCATCTTCGTTTAAAAGGGAGTAAGGAATTTAGGGACTCGGGTTCATCAAGTAGGGCTGAAGGAGTTGATGCTAGTGGAGCAAGAGGGTAGAGGCAGGATTATCAAAGTTCGCAACAGCATTTTGTCCCTCAGGATGGTCAGGAAGGATTTACTGGGAGATGTTTCTTTTATAGAGAAATAGGCCATAAGAAGAGGGATTGTCCTAAAAGAGGTAGATGGCAACTTTTTGAGGAGGTTTTGGATGTGCAACCCCTACAACAAATCATAGGCCAGTTTGGGCAAGAGAACTTCGAACAGGAACCCATTGATGAAGCGAGGTAGTTGGAATATGGAGGTATTATGTAAATTATTTTCCTATGTGTTTAGGTTATGCTTTGAGAGGTATTGAGAGCGTCGCATGTAAGATTTTAGTGAGCGGTTAGTTGTTATAACCATGCTATGTATAGAATTTCCTGGAAGGGAAGAGTGAGAAAGTGTGGCACTTGGATGGGATCTTTTGGGAGAATAGATTGTTTTGCGATGTGCTAGTAGAGAGTTATGCTTTTGTTTTGGAAATAGGAAATGTTAAAAGCTGTTAAGTAGTAGCGGTCAGAGTATTGTATTTTTTGACGCCTTGTGTCTTGGGCATAAGGTATTTGAATTGTGTGTCGAAAGATATAAAACTTTTTTTTTATTATTACCTTGTTTTATAGGCCTTCGGGCAATATCAAAATAATTCAAAATATTTTTTAAACTTACTCCTGGTTTAACTAACCTCAATCCCGGACAGAGCTGCACAGTAGTGTATTGGGAGGGTTTCTTGTTTGGATTTCGCTTGCGAGACCTCCCACGCATGAAAGTAGCGAATGTCAGGAATTGAGAAGAGTTAAATCTTCGAACGTAAAATTTTTCTTTTGAAATATACTTAGTATGTTATAATAGATTAAATTGTTGAAAATTATATTACAATTTAAGGTTAAGTGGAGATGGGTAATGTTTTTTACAGTTGAGCTCAGGTACAGGGTGTATGGGCGCCCTGGTTAACTAATTTGATTTTAAACTAAAATGATTCGCGATTAAAGTGGGAGAGATAGGTATAGTCATCTTGAGGGTAGGTGTCTTCGGAGCTGGTGGAGGTTTAGAATACTAGGCTTAATCTAATTTTGAGGACGAAATTCTGTGTAAGGGGGGAAGTATGTAACCCCCCATAATTTCAAGAACTTATAATTAAATTATTTTTGGGAGAAATAATATTCATTTCAATTGGGGAATTGTAAATTTGCAAATGAATTCAAAATTGGAAGATATTAGAAATTATTTTGAATGACGATTTTAAGTGCACGATTGATCCGGGATGGGTCGAGAGAGTCGAAATGACAGTCCTTGGATCTTATTTGGGTTTGGGAATATTTTAAGTTAGTTTGACTCGAATTGAAGTAAACGAGTCATTTAAAGTGTGTATTATCATTTAAAGTTGGGTATTTTGGAGATAAGGCTTATAAAGCCTACGCGAGATAAGAATCTCATTCTTGAGAATTAGAAAGCCCTAGAGAAAGAGAGAGAGAAGAGAAAAGGAAGAAAAGAAAGAGGAAAAGCTCGGAGATTCCGGCCAATATGCGATTTTGAGGACGATTCAACCTCTACAACTTTGAGGCAAGTGATTAAACTTGCTAAATAATCTATGTATATAATTCATTTCATGATTTGTGGATAAAAATATGGATTTTTGGTTAATATGTTAAAACCTATATTTTGTTGATTTAACTTTACATTTGATGTTTTTATATGGGTTTGATGGCGTATAACTTGATGGGATGAGATGTAGGATGAGTTTTGATGTTAGAAACATGTTTGGGTTGAAGATTGATGGTTGGAGGATGATATATTTAGGTTTTGGAAATTTGGATTTTAAAGAAAATAAGCCATTTCGTAGCTTGGTGAACATACCGAATCGATTTGGAATGTTGCATACCTACAGGTATTTTAGGACCGAATCGATTCGAAATGTAGCAGACTTACAGGTCATTTGGACCTAATCTATTCGCATACTGGTGAATCGATTCGCTTTTAGGACCGAATCGATTCGGACATGGCCGAATCGATTCGAAAACAGGGCTGTTTTGCAAAGTTTTTCTAGCATGAGTTTCACTTCGTTTCGATTGGCTTTATCGATTTGGAACATTCTAAAATGATATGAGAAGTACGTTTCGGATATTTTTAGGGAGTTTCACATAGATAGAAATATTGGGGTCGTATCGCGTTATTTGAGAGAGTATAAATTGAAGTTATCGTATCGACTTAGTGGGGAATCTTACTAGCATTAAGAATTCTATTTGAAGATAAATTATGGGCCAATAAGAGAGAGGTATTGTACGCTTAGTGACGTTAAACTTTAGAATTATATGACAAATGCGATAACGTTAATGGTTCATATGATCAACTGAACCGTAATATGAATCGGGAATGTTTAAGTATATCACCGACTAAAATAATTTGTGTTTATACTTATAGCCCGGTTGATTATTATGTGCATATAATATAGACGGTGTGTATGATGATGATTGTATATATATATATATCGTGTATTTGTAATTAGGTAGACATACCTAGCATATGCTATCATGGGAAGTTGCGCGATGTGGGCGAGGTCCTTAGCTTCAAAAGCAGGGAACGTATAGTCCCCGGGTCAAAGGAATTTATTATTTGTGTTATGAACTATTATTTCAGGGGCAAGACGTCTTTGGTACGATTCGTCTTATTTTTTGGTGAGGAACTATGACCGCTTCCCATAGGATGTGATTTGATTGTTTACTAGGGCGGTGTGATAATAGTCTTGTGGCTGGTAACCCGGGAGAATGCGAGTAATTTGTGGAAGATGATAGCATTGAAGAGACTATATAAATCCTATAAGTGAATGTGTTATGTGTATTTTAATGCACGCTATGTGTGTTATGTGTACGCTTTGGTTAGGGTTGAATCATCGTGTTTTATAACTAGAAGAATGTTATATAGACCCTAGTGGTACTGTACGATATCTTATTTATGTATTGAGAGTTAGTATTCTTAATAAGTGGCTGATGCTATATGTGTTGTGTACTGAGGGCATAATGGATCTCGACGATTAACATTATTAAGGAGTAGTGTATCGGGGGATCCTTGTTTGGATTTCGCTTTACGAGACGTCACACACACGAAACGTAGCGCAATGTTGGGAGTGGGGAGAAGTTTAGTCCTTAGTATTCAGATTCACGTGTTATAGCGAAACAATGCTTTATAAGAATAGAAAGATGATGTGTGACTATTCTGATGCTAATAACTTGTTTAAGTTAAATATTAGAATCTGATGAATTCTATTAATATATTTAAATTAATGTATAAGTTCGGGCATAAACCTAGGATATGTTCGAATAAGTAGATAATGGTTATATTTTAGATAGTGGGTTACGCGAGTGTAGATTATGCGTGGATTAAGATTGAATTGTCCCTAGAATATGTCGGGTAGTTTAATTAAGGTTTACGTGCATACGTTTAGGTGCGCACTTTAGTTGAGGGGTGAGTTTGAGTTCCACGAGAGTGCGAATCCACCTTAATTATGGAATTGTGCATTTATAGTTATCATGCATTTTAATGCACTTGCTAAAATGTTTTCATACCTCGTGCTCTGACCCGTTTATATCTCTCTCTTGCTATACATATATTTTAATATATTATAGGTGTCCCATCACAAAGACGCCAATGATGTTTTTCTATCGAGTGTCCTTGGAGCCGTAGCTGATGCGGACTGTTGCAGGATTTTTGCTATAGCCGTTTCCTATCTTTTGTAAATCTAGTTAAGGATTCAGTTTGTGTATCGGGTTTATACCCAAGGGTTATATGTAGCACTTTTATATTTCTCTCCTCACGATGTTGTATTGTCTGTGACCCGAAAGCATATTCGTGAATTTCTTTTTGTTGTTTTTATTATATATATTAGGAGCACTTCCTTTTATCGCAGTAATGGTGTATATGTTATCAGGTTCAATTGTTACAATATATTTGGTTTGTTGTCTCATTTTATGTTTCTTAAATTTTTTTGGCATCCGCTTATTGTTGTATGGGGTAGTTAGCGATGTTTATTTAGTTTCGACAGTAGATGGTGAGAATGATCCACTTGAGATTCCTGATTTATTTTAGTATAGGGCTTGCCACCCGAAATTATTTTAAGCGGGGTGTCACAAGTGGTATTAAAGCATCATGTTCTAGTGTCTTAGGATCTGTGCTGGTTTTTTACATTCTTCCGTAAGTGTTCTTGATGTAGAGCTCTGTTATTAGGACTGCTGTCTTCATCACGCCTATATTTCCTTCTGCGATGCGTAATTACTTCAACGATGTTCTGATACAGTTGCTCTTGTTTCAGATGCGACCGAAAAGACGTCGTCCAAGTAGGGCAAACAAAGGGGCTGAGAATATGTAACCCCAAATGCCTCAAGGGACTGTGAATGCAGCCGAAGTTGCCAATATTATGGCACAAGTAGTAAATGCTGCCATTTCTGCGATGGCACATCAACTTGCAGCTCAGGTAGCCCAATCCCACCCAGGGCTATCTGCGTGGGAAAGAGTACGGAAAGCCTTTCGAAAAGGACATCCTCCATAATTTTTTGGGGGAGCTGATGCAATAGTTGCAAATCAGTGGAAGAAGGATATACAAAGGCACCTTCGAATGGTTGAATGCAGTGAGGTGCAGAAACAAATATTCGCCACCTTTAAAATAGCGGGTGCATCTCTCTAATGGTGGGAGTCATTCACCACATCGGAGCAGAGAGATGCAATACCCATAGCAGATTTTTGGGTATGCTTTGACCGAAAGTATTTTCCTTCTGTGATTCAGACGGAAATAAGGAGAAGATTACTGGATGTGACTCAAGGTGATCGAATGGTGGCCGAGTACGAAGAAGAATTTACTCGATTGGCAAATTTTGTGCCCAACGAGGTAAATATAGAGGATAAGCCAATAGTGAAGTTCTTGGGAGGTTTAGATTGGCAAATTCAGCAACATTTGTTAGGGAAACCGGCGTTACTGATTTTACCGATGTGATGAGTGTGGCATTGTTACATTGTCAGGAATGTCGTCTTCGTTTAAAAGGGAGTAAGGAATTTGGGGACTCGGGTTCATCAAGTAGGTTTGAAGGAGTTGATTCCAGTGGAGCAAGAGGGTATAGGAATGATTATCAAGGGCCGCAACAGTGTTTTGTCCCTCAGGATGGTCAGGAAGGATTTGCTGGGCGATGTTTATTTTGTAGAGAAATAGGCCATAGGAAGAGGGATTATCCTGAAAGAGGTAGAGGGCAACTTTTTTAGGAGGTTTTGGATGTTCAACCCCTACAACAAATCATAGGCCAGTTTGGGCAAGAGAACTTCAAACAGGAACCCATTGATGAAGCGAGGCAGTTGGAATATGGAGGTATTATGTAAATTATTTTCCTATGTGTTTAGGTTATGCTTTGAGAGGTATTGGGAGCGTCGCATGTAAGATTTTAGTGAGAGGTTAGTTGTTATAACCATGTTATGTATAGAATTTCCTAGAAGGGAAGAGTGAGCAAGTGTGGCACTTGGATGGGATCTTTTGGGAGAATAGATTGTTTTGCGATGTGCTAGTAGGGAGTTATGCTTTTGTTTTGGGTAGTTAGCTATGTTTATTTAGTCTGGACAGTAGATGTTGAGAATGATCCACTTGAGATTCTTGATTTATTTTAGTATAGGGCTGGCCACCCGTTATTATTCTAAGCAAGGTGTCACATATATATTATAGCCTTTGGGGATAAGTATATCGAGCCCACCCCAAAAAGCTACAAAAAGAAGAGTACTCCTAACGCATTACTTACGGATACTCTTCCCCACCTACACATCTGGATAGACGCTCAATGGGGGCATCAGAACCACAACCCAAATAGGGGCACCAGGCACTGGTAACACTGTCAAGCTAGAAGAACCAACCCCTCTACCCTCAAATGGTAGAGTGCATCACGTGATGCAGGTCGCCACTAGCAAAAAACGTCGCCACCTATTGGCATATCGTGAAGTGTGTGGAGGACCAGCAAGTCATTACCTCCCTAAGCTGGGAAATATTGACAATCACTTGCTAAAAATCCATAAAATTTACAAAGTGTTGAACTACTAAATACAACCATGTAACGTAAAATGCGAACACAAAAAAGAAAATGTGAACGACTCACATCATTTACGAAAATCGTAAGATTAAAGTTTAGAGCAACCATTCCAAAAGCGGTAACATGCTGGATAATATTAACCACTTGGTCTTCGCCTTATGGTATCACAGTAAATGCAGATGGTAAGACTAACAAACGTGTATGGTCTATCTGCACGGCCAGAAATGGTATCATAGAATACACCAAAGATGATGTCGTAACTCCCCTGCTGACAGGAGACAACAAGACAAATTTAGATGGTTGCCCACTCGAAAGGATAAAAAAAGAGATACTAGGAATTGGAGATGCCAAAATTGGCCCCGCTATCATTATAAAGTGGGAAAAATGGTTTTTAGGGGCAGAATCAAGAGAAACGGCGCCAAAAATCTATCCGAAAAAGAAAAAAATAATCAAATGAGCTCTCTTTTATAGGCATCCTCTACGGGATAAATGACCGCACGGTTAAATAATCGGTCATGCGGATCTTGGTGGTTAATCACGTGTTCAAAAGTAAACATCAATTATGCGATTAATTGATCAACGTCGCGGTTAATGTACCTTTTGGGATATTTTCTCATAAGATGTCCCCAAAGCAAGTTCTTATATGCACAGTCTTAAATTTTACTTGGTCACTCCCATATCAATCCATATTTCGATGAAAAGTATCCACACACGCACACTCCCCATCGACAATCTCCATAGACAACTCTAACTTTGACTACGTGAAAATGTGAGTTTTCCTAAATCAATGCTCTGATACCATTGGAAATGTAGGCTCCCAATTTTAACACTTACAAAAAGTAATTTTCTTTTAGATGCGGAATAGAGATGGTTCAACTAAACAATTACATAAACCAAATTTTAATTTCTTTCAAATTAAAATAAAACTAAACTCAAAGTGAAATTAAATTAAACAAAAAATACATTTTTCACTGAAACATATTAACTCAACCCAAGTCCTAGAAATTTTCCTAACAATTAATTAATTCATTTTTGTAAATTAGGCCAAACCAAATTTTATCCAATAAAATTAATCACTTGAATTATATTAACATTTATCCAAATTAAATTTCCACCAAATTAAATATACCAATTTTATCTTTTTACCTAAGCATGCATCTAATGTGATATTGCAAAAGATAAAATAAGTAAACAACCACTACGCCGCGATGTATGAGAAAAAACCCACAACGGGAAAAAACCTCGGACGACCTTAGCCTCAAATTCACTAAGTACAGTTTTACAAGTACAAGACAAAAAGACTTACAACACTCAAATTGACTCCGTCCAATCCCCGACTCTCCTTCTTGTACACACCTCTGCCTAGCGAATAGCCATGGAGGTCCACCGCGGTCTTGGAATCCACCGATCGGATTTTTTCCATCACCGCCACCCGAACAAGGAGCCTTTCTCCAAGTGGTTATGTCACAATAGACAATCTTCTTCTTTGTAGGATGTAGAAGAAAACCCAAACTTCTCTTATTTGAGGCGTAGAGAAAAATCCGGTGCAAAACACTCCAAGCAAGGATATATATTAAGGAACTTGGAATAAACTATAATGGGTGTAAACCAAAAGTGTTTGAGGATGATTTTCTTGAAAAACAAAACACTCAAAACTTGAAACTTTTCATGGAAAAATTAAACACGCAAAAACTCTCTCTGGGAGATGGAAGAATATAAAAAAGTTGGTTCCCGCACATTTGTAATTCTGGAAAAATTAGTGGGAACAAAAAAGTGGAGCAGTGGAGAAAACTGCCAAAAAACATCCCAAAAAATTTTCCGTCGGAAATCTCGTTCGAACGACCCTTCTAACGAAGTTCCAGAGGCCAATGGGAAAAATTCGTTGGCAAACTCGTTCGAACGACATTCTCGTTCGAACGAAATTCTCGTTCGAACGACAAACTCGTTTGAACGACAATATCGAACGAAGTCCCAGAATGGTCAAAATTCGATTTTAAGCCCGGAAACTTTATTTTAAAGTTCTAAAGAAACCTTCTGAAAATAAACTTCAGTTTAAAATAAAATTACACCCTTTATAAAATCATTCCAAGTCTTCCTATATATATAAAAATGCATTCATACCTTTTGGAGTCTATGGAATGTGATGTTGATAACGAGAAGCGAGCCACATGTAAACCGGAAAATGCTGAAGCGCTATAATATTGGTTGCTACGTCTTCAACTAACACGTCATAGGCTTAGAAGGATACACACGTACACTATCCTATGACTCAAATGTTTTTGTCCAGAATTGAGCCAATACTATATTAAGACTTAATCGGAGACTTGTGTCCTTACAAATATCCCCCTTTGGCTATTCCGGGACAAAAACCAACCAAAAATCCTAAAGGGCCATCAAGTCTATTTGACTTAAAAAAATATCCCACCCAAAATAAAAATTACATAGCTTGACTAAAAAACTCAAGGATCAATTTCTTTGCCGATGAAAGTTTCCATTTAGATGAATTCTTGCACACTTAAGCAAACTATAAAACGCATAGGGAATATCAACATATTAAATAAATACTCCCCCTAAATTAATTCTCCCCTAAATTAAGATACGATTATAATAGGATTAGATACCATTTATCCCCCTATCATTCTCCCCCTTTTTGTTCAGGAATAGACAAAGGATAAAACTAATTTAAACACGATGATGCTTAGAGTGATAAGAGCATGAAAGCATATGGGCAACAACATCAAAACTAATCCATACAAAGAATAGCGGATACCAACGAAGATGCAAAAAAAATGATACCAATGTGAAATATGAGATACTAAGCATGTGATATTAACAACAGTATGCAACACGATAGATACCAATTATGAATTTGACGCATAGATGGACTAGAAATCAAGGCAAAGAAAAAAAATACCACATATATGTAGACATAATGAATATCACTAACGCACACTCACATACATATAGGTATAGACATCACACATGACAAAAAATACAATAAGCTTTTCACACTCGTATGGAAAAAATGTGTCATATGGAAATGAAAGTGTAGGGGTGTGAACTAACAACAATTAAATTTAAACCCAATCACTTAAATATGTTCACGGAGTTCTGATTTGATTGCAGACTTTATCATATTTGAATATAACCTCATGTGACATTATAAATTGAACTCAATGAACAAACATACACAATGCATACAAGCCTAGAATATTGATGATTCAACAAACCAATAGAGTCATGACATTGAAAGTACAACTAGGATAAACGGACATTGTGCAAACTGTTGATATACCATCTAAACTCCCTCAATTTAAGCATATTAATTTTTGAACAAATAGGCCATGGAAAATAAATTCTTTTAATGCCATTATTCTTTTAGGCCTTTGGACCACGTATTTCTTTTAGGTCCAAGAAAACGGTGGCTTACTCGCAAAGGATGATTTTTCCTTTCGGAGCCCTTTCCCGTGCACATATATATATAAATACTCTTTTATCGCTCAATTCTCGCGTGCAACGGATTTTAAAATGCACTAGTCCTCCTAGGTCACACAACATGTAGATGACAAGATTGGTAGGAGAACCCCTCACAAAGCTCAAATATAACATGTGAAGTTAAGATTTCAAGTGACGCACATGTGTGAATTGAGGCATATAAAAATAGAATCCATTATATCATCACAAAATCCAACTACTCCATGTAAGAATGGTAAAGAACATTTTAAGGATTGACATTCTAAACCAAAAGTTCTAGACACATGGAAGCGAAAAAGAAGGGATTCAAACACAAGTATATGCCACATATAGTGTGTTAAACTAAAATACAAACAAAAAAATCTTTTTGAGTTTTTAACAATTTTTTTTATCCAAAAATAAAAATATTTACTCAAAAGACACACAAAAATCATTTGTATTTTTCATTAATCTTAAATTACTAAAAAGGTGAAACACAAATGATAAACAAAAATCTTTTTGTATTTTTTTCTTTAATGCAAACTAAAATGAAAGAACTATAATACAAAAGATAAATAAACATCATAATTCTAGCATGTGATATGTGATAAAGCAGTGACTAGAAAATAATTATGAAGCATACAATTAGCATGATAATATAGCATGAAGCACAAAAGCTAAAGTATGCAAACAACTAACACATTCAACCTTTAGATTTAGCAAGGGAGGAAGCATGTGAAAGTAATTGAGAATAAAAAATCATATCTTGTAAAGCTACCAAGTCGGATCTCCTAACCCAAACAAATGAAGAATGACGATCACGGGGTGTAAGAATCTTGGCTACCTCGGTTGCCTTACGTTGGGATTTTCTAGGACCTCGTTTAAGATCAAAATAAAATTTCCTAAGATGATCTTTTCAACCATAATGTGAGAACCTAAAGACTCGGCGAAAAGACTTTCCTAAGGAATGATCTATAACATTGTTCCTAGAGGATTCTCCTAAAAGATTGGTTTTGGCTTTAAGATTTGACTCTTTACAAGTATCGAAGCCTAAACCACGAGTGTTATTTTTTTATTTGAACCGTTCATAATATTTTATCTAATTTCTCCGAACGACACTCTAAATCAAATTTGACTTTACTAGAGCCTTTTAATTTATTTTCTAAATCTAAAATGTGAGACTCCAATAAAATATTGCGCTCTTCAAACGCGAGAAGCTCCCTTTTCAAGGATTCCATTAAACCTTTAAGGCTATCTCTCTTGTCTTCTACATATTCAAGCTTCTCACGAAGAGCTCTCTCACGTGTCCTAAGGTCTTCCACTAAATCACTCTCATTAATGACCTCGACACGCTCTCTCAAACTAACTTCTAACTTCAAATTTGTTCTTTTTAATTTAATAGATTCTTCATATAATTATTGAAAAGCAAATTTAAGTTCACACACATAAACCTCCTCATCACTTTCACTCTCTCTCTCTCTTCTCCACTCTCACTACCATCATCTTTTTTAGCTTCACAAACAAAGGCCTTGGAAGTGTCATGTTTTAAGGTGTCATCGTCGAAAAATATCTCACACTCACTAACATGACTAGCCATGAACGCGGTAAAGTTGCGCTCAATGGGGGAAGCAAGTCTCTCTTCCTTATTACTATCACTATGGGTTGCATTGAAGGAAATTGGTTACTTACCCTCTCTCCTTAGTTTAGTGGGGCACTCTTTTTCCCTATGGCCATACCCTTCACAACCATAACACCTATTTGACTCGTCCCTATTTAAATTTTCATTAAAAGTTTTAGGGATCTTCTTGGCTTTGTCATGCTTAGAATTTTTAAATTTCTTTAAGTCATTTTTAAATTTATCTTTGTTAAATTTAAGAATTTTCAAAACTTCCTAGCAAACATAGCCATATCTTCTGAGTCACTCTCACTTTCACTCTCTATTACTTATTTTTCCTCCCTTCGGGCTTTCAAAGCAACGCCCTTATCTATTTTCTTTTCAGTTTTAGAGGAAAACATGTCTAGTTCATAGGTTTGTAAATCACCTACGAGCTCTTCTAATTTCGTAGAGGCTAAAGTGGGTAAAGAATTTAACATGGTCACCTTAGGAATAAATTTATCGGGTAGGGACCTTAAAATTTTCTTTACTACTCGATTGTCAGATATTTTCACTCCCAAATTAAAAGTTGAATTAACTATATCGAAAAGTCTAACATAAAATTCATCAAAGTTTCTTTTTTATTTATTTTGATGGTTTCAAATTAAGTGGTGAGGTTTTGGAGTTTAAAAGATTTTACAACACTAGTTCCTTTATGAGTGAGTTGTAAACTATCTCAAGCTTCTTTAGCGGTTTCACAAATCATAATGCGTCGAAATTCATCCGGTGTGACCGCGCTAAACAAGGCATTTAAACCACGGGAATTAAAATTTGCAAGTTTAAATTCATTCTCACTCCATCTATCGGTGGGTTTGGGAACACGTTCATTTTCAACTAAATATGTAGGTGGGGCCACCCGTTAACGACAGACAACCAAACCCTCTCAACTAGAGACTTAAGTGCCGAAAGCATACATGATTTTCAATATGCGTAATTAGAACCATCGAAAATAGAAAATTTTGAAAATGGGAAAAATTCCATTTTAGAAAAAATATTTAATAGGATCTTAAACGCAATAATTTAGCGATCCCACTCTGATACTAATTTGAAAATGCGAGTTTTTCTAAATCAATGCTCTGATAACACTTGTTGGAAATGTAGACCCCCAATTTTAACACTTACAAAAAGTAATTTCCTTTTAGATGCGAAATAGAGATGGTTCAACTAAAAAATTACATAAACCAAATTTTAATTTCTTTCAAATTTAAATAAAACTAAACTCAAAGTGAAATTAAACTAAACAAGAAATACATTTTCACTGAAACATATTAACTCAACCCAAGTCCTATAAATTTGCCTAGCAATTAATTAATTCATTTTTACAAATTAGGCCAAACCAAATTTTATCCAATAAAATTAATCACTTGAATTAAATTAACATTTATCCAAATTAAATTTGCGCCAAATTAAATATACCAATTTTATCTTTTTACCTAAGAATGCATCTAATGTGATATTGCAAAAGATAAAATAAGTAAATAACCACTACGCCGCTATGTACGAGAAAAACCCACAACGGGAAAAAACCTCGGATGACCCTAGCCTCAAATCCACCAAGTACGGTTTTACAAGTACAAGATAAAAAGACTTACAACACTCGACTTGACTCCGTCCAATCCCTGACGCTTCTTCTTGTACACACCTCTGCCTAGCGAATAACCACGGAGGTCCACCGTGGTCTCGAAATCCATAAATCTGATTTTTTCAGTCACCGCCACCCGAACAAGGAACCTTTCTCCAAGTGGGTATGTCACAACAAACAATCTTCTTCTTTGTGGGATGTAGAAGCAAACCCAAATTTCTCTTCTTTAAGGTTTAAAGAAAAACCTGGTGCCAAACACTCCAAGCAAGAATATATATTAAGGAACTTGGAATAAACTATTATGGGTGTAAACCAAAAGTGTTTGAGGATGATTTTCTTGAAAAATAAAACACTCAAAACTTGAACCTTTTCATGGAAAAATTAAACTCTCAAAAACTCTCTCTAGGAGATGGAAAAATATAAAAGAGTTGGTTACAAAGAGTTGGTTCCCGCACATTAGTAATTCTGAAAAAATTAGTGGGAACAAAAAAGTGGAGTATTGGAGAAAACTGCCAAAAAACTGTCCAAAATTTTTTTTGTCGAAAATCTCGTTCGAACGACCCTTCTAACGAAGTTCCAGAGGCCAATAGGAAAAATCCTTTGGAAAACTCGTTCGAACGACATTCTCGTTCGAATGACAAACTCGTTCGAACGAAAATATCGAACTAAGTCCCAGAATGGTCAAAATTCGATTTTAAGCCCGAAAACTTTATTTTAAAGTTCTAAGGAAACCTTCTAAAAATAAAATTTAGTTTAAAATAAAATTACACCCTTTATAAAATTATTCCAAGTCTTCCTATATATATAAAAATGCATTCATACCTTTTGAATACTATGGAATATGATGTTGATGACGAGAAACAAGGCACATGTAAACCGAGAAATGCTGAAGCTTTATAATATTGGCTGCTACGTCTTCAACTAACACGTCATAGGCTTGGAAGGATACACATGAACACTATCCTATGACTCAAATGTTTTTGTCCGGAATTGAACCAATACTACATTAAGACTCAATCGGAGACTTGTGTCCTTACACTACTTTCATTTTTGCGGGGTGCATAGCAAAACTATGAACCCACCGGCCTCACGAGACGCTTAGGACGACCTCCTAAAAATTATTGGGATTCACCAAGGAGTCAAACGTTTACTTATAAAACTCCCTGAAAATCCCTCACTCATACCCGAGTCTCACGCTCCATTTTTAGGATGATGTGCACACTCATGAATACATCCGTTAATATTCCTAAGGGTTTTACTTAAACAAAAGTCTGTAGAAACACCGTAAAAATAAAGTCGAACACCCAAACAAAGTATGTGTCAGATAATGAGCAGTGCGATTATTTATTTATGACACAATATCTATACTAATCCTACCACCTGACACAATATTCAATAAAATTAACCGTGTGGCTAACTATATGCCTGCATGGCCAAAATGTAGGTGCTATGTGGCATAAAATCTAATAATTGATTTTTCGGTGGTTAATTAGTTAAATGCACAACAGATGTCTCAATCAATCGTGAGGCACTTGACTCAAAGTCGACCCTATAGAAAAGGATCCCTTCCCATTGGAAAAAGGGTCCCAAAACCTAACATTGATTAAGTTTTATAAAAATCCTCCTTTCCCGAGTCCTGTCCTGAGCATTCTGAGTGAAGTTCCAACTTTTTGACAAAGTAACTTCTGCAAACCAAAAAGGTGTTGTACCTCTGTGCGAATTCACAAACCAGAGCTCTTTAGTAAAAATTTTGGCCAACGGTGCCACCCATCCGGGGACAGTCCCCCACCGAAATATCGCCTCGAGCTTCGAGGATAAACATTTCAAGAAAATTCTAAAACTATCCATTAAATTTCATTGGGACCTAAAAACACCTTTACTATTATAATATTTTAACCCAACCCCCACTAAGGGACCAGTTATGCACTTTACAACGTTTATATTTAAAATCCTGGTCCTCATTTAGCACTTCTCATCATTGAGCTCGTCATTATGCTTTAACCCTAAAAGAACTACTTAAAATTGATAAAAGTAAGGACGACACGCAAACATATTTTTTCTTACATTTCAACCTGTTTTTAGGAAAGTGTCACTGACTAGGGTTACTCCGGACTCTTTGCGTGTCGCAAACATATTTTTTCTTACATTTCAACCTGTTTTTAGGAAAGTGTCACTGACTAGGGTTACTCCGGACTCTTTGAGAAAATCAAAGTCAAAAGCCAAAATAATTCCCCCCCACTTCTCTGAACAAACGTTCCCGTCTCAATGGCAACAATGATAAATATGTGTTTTCCAAAAATATTTATCAAACACCCTTTTTTTATTATTTACTTTTAGACATGCAAATATAGTGTTCCAGTTCACAACGAAAATGCTATACAATGGACTAGAATCCATAAATACCATAATATTGTATCGTTCATACTTGGTGTCCCATATCCCATACACGTAAATACAACCCCATGTTAAAACTACGTAGGCTTGGATACGAGGTCCCCTTTAGCAGGTAGGTATAATACCGAGGCCCATGTGTGCGCCCAAGCCTTTACAATCGTCTTTTGATGTATTTTTTATAGGTACGCCTCCATCTCTAGACCTCTACCGATCGTGTCTCTTTATATAAGACACCCCCACACTACTTGGTCATTCTGGCCATCTTACCCAAACTGAAGACTGTGAAGCCTCCGAAACATAAGTCGTATGATAAGAGACACAAAGATCTCCATCTGCGACTTTTGTTCTTCTTCACTTTCGACACACTATGTTAGAGTCGGCCTCTCAGCTCTAAAACATGACATCATTTACACCATACTTAAGCCTTATACCTTGCAAGAATCTTTTATATGTCTAAACATATATCTTCCCTCCCCAACTAAGTCCTCATACTTACGCACATCTCATGTTGGAACATATCCCATGCAGAAAAACCACATCCCGAACTGTATAGGTTTTGATCTCGTGGATACACGAGTATGTAGGAGCAAAATTGAGGCCCCCCTCGTGAGCACAAGCCTTAACACCCACACATATTAATGAGCCTCTGTTACACACACCCATACACTTAACAACCACACACATTAACGATTTCCCATTACACATGCCCATACACTTAACACTCACACACATTAATGGTATCCTGTTATATAAACCCACACATTCAACACCCACGCGCTCAATACCCACACACAGTAGCTCCCTCTACCCATGCATATTAACATGCTCCCATTGCACATATACATACTTATAAACACACACCTATAGATCTATAGACCTTTAAGTGATGATCATACACCTCTAACTACTATCATTCTTCATACCTAAGCATGTGTATACATTTAAATATTCTCATAAATGAAGGTTGTTTTCATGTTCTAAAATAAAACTAAAAGTAATTATAAAGTAAAATATGATAATAAATACATATATAAAGAAGCATAGATAACAAATGGGGTGCCTAACACCTTACCCACTCGTAACCCTATTTTTGGACCAATACCATGAATCTCTGGAACATTCGTAGACCCCATAGGCAGCCCTACACACACCCACACACTCAACATCCATGCTCGGGACGGTACTCGAGAAACTTCACTATCTCCAGTTCACTAAGGTGGAATAAAAACCTCATGGGGAATTATAACACGTTTCAAACCTCAACCAACAAGGAAACTATACTCTTCCTTCCCCAAGAAGAACACGCAATAAACCAAGGTCTTATCACGCTTTCACTCCTCGTAACTATAGCTCTACTCGCCATGAAGATATAATGAAGTCCAAGTATAAGTATCAACAATGAGGTATGTAACCAATATGTAAAATAAAGTTTCTTTACTTAGAACAATGGTGAAATGGGATTACTTTCTCTCTCTAGAAATGTAAAGAAATAAGTAGTCACGGGTATTTCGTTCATATGGGTTTTAGGTTGAATATTTAGCACAATTAAGTATTGGATTTATATCTTTGCTAAAGACTGCTTGAGGAAGAAGCTTAGGCTAAAAAATGTTTGTCTAGAGCTTTGCTTCAATGTAGTTTTTTAGCTTTTGTCTAAAGCTTTGCTTCAATGGAGTTTTGGGTTTGAAACTCTAAGCTTGAAAAAAGGTATTAAGACTTGGTTTCTCTTTCACTAAAACTCAAGTAGAAGGACACAAGATAATAAATGGATATTTGATCGTTAGATAATTTTGTAGAAAGGTTATGTGCTTAAATAAGGAACCTAAAAGGTCCATTTATAGGCTTTTCCAAAAATTGTGCCTCTTGACGGTAATTCTCCAAATAAAAATTAATTCCCCTAATTCAAGAAAAAGGTTGTTAATTGTAATACCCCGTACTTTTATAGAGATTTAAATTGCATAAGTGGGAGTAATTTGGAAATTTGAGGAAATTACTGTGAATAGTAATTTTGGAATTTATGAGTATAATTTGATAAATTTAGAATTTAAAGTGAGTAGAAAATATTAGTTTGCTGATGTCGGGTTAATATTTACATGGATTATATTTCTTACGGGACTAAGTAAATAAGTCGGATTATTTTAATTGCATATCGCAGTTGGGTAAAGCGACAAAGGATAATATTTTATTTCAAAAACACGCGTATTGGAATGTGTTGGGTTTAATTAGTGAATTTTAGTTAAGTGACTCGGATGGAGATTTTGAGTGAGCGGTTGGTTTCGGAATATCCGAGATAGTCAGAATAGAGTATCCGGGGGTAGCGTTTAGGTTTCGGAGATTTTTGGACTAGTAGGGACTCACATTTGAGTATACGAGCCAATTTTGGGTATAATAAGGTATAAGCTTTATAAACCCTTATAACCCTTATTTCTCGCACAAATCAGCCCTAAGAGAGAGAAAGAGAAGAGAGAAAAGAAAGAAGAGAAGAGAGGAAGGAAGAAAAGGGGATTCTGGACCAACTCCGCGGGATTAGACTCGAGGTCATCGGATTTTATCCAGAGGCAAGTGTTTAACTTGCTTTAATTATTTAGTGTGTTTATTTCTCATATTGTATTTGGTGTGTAAAACTATAAATATTTGGATTGGGTTTTCGTGAATCAAAACGGGGGTTTCGAAAGTTTGAACAAGTAAAACCCGAATAATATTCGATTCGAGGAACTTAGAAATTAATTGAAATTAGTTGTTGATTACTGGTTCTAGGATGATTAGAACCTATTTTCTTTGGGAATATATGGTTGGTTGTGATTAAATAAGGTTGGGAGTAGAAACAAAAAGCTTGGAGGTATGTTAATGGCCGAAACAGTCTCGGAGAAGATGATAAACAATAACCAGCGTCATTGCCGAATCGATTCGTCCTAGAAGAGAATCGATTTGGCTCTTGGCCAAAAAATAAAATTTGTATATATTTTCGATACGGTCGCGTGGGCACCGACCGTGTAGTTTTCTGATTTTTTAAAAATTTATAATGATTTTTCTACAAAAGGCTATTCGAGATAGAAATCGTTAGTTAGAAATCAAACCTGATATTAGGAGAATTAAGGCTAAAATTGTTTGGAGATTAATTTAGGGTATTTTAGAAGTGATATTAGAACTCCTAGATAATGGTATTAAGGGTGAGTAAACCTTGGATCGAAAGAGGTAACCTCAGATTAATTTAGTGTACGATCCGAGGTATTGATTTAATGAATGTTTGGGACGAGAGACATTCGAGAGAATCATTAGGCAAGCGTGTATAGATATATTTATGCGGTTAGAATAAATGTGGGTCGATTATAATCGAGAAAATCCTAGGATGGGATTAGGATGGAATTTAGGATATGGGCTAAGGAGAATTGAGCGGATATCCTATACGTCTATTGACGACTATTATTATAGGTGATGCGATACCTATAGAATCAAGATAAGTAGTTAGTATGCTTATCTAATTGTCACGAGTTGGTATATTTGGGTTTATATCAAAATCCTTAGAAGTGATTAAGGTGCGAGTTATATATTAAGTGGGAGAATACTTATATGATTAGTATTTTAAGTGGGTAAATACTTATATACTATTACGAATGGGAACATTCGGGGTTTCGGGCTATCGCTATAAGAGTTTGGCAATTATAGCAATATATATGTTGAGAAGTGATATAGATTATATATACGATGTGGTTACAGTATATATAATATGATACGAATAAATATATCTGTGTGTGATTGGTATATTTGTACTTTAGAGGCTGATTTCACAGGCTTTCCTTTGGCGTAGGGTTGGAACAACCAAATTATATATTTTCTCTAGTGCGATCCGGGGGAGGTTGCGCGATGTGGGTGAATCCCCTGGCTTGAGGCGCAGGGAGAGTATATCCCCAGGTCATATCATCCCGCGTACGAATGCGATGTGTGTACTCCACTTGTAGAGGGAATATGACCGCCTCCACCGTTGTGTATTTTTACCATGACCATGAGTAAGTCTGACTTGGTACCGTGGTTGAGTGAGTAAACTAGAATTCGGATAGGCACTATAAAACTGCATCCTCGATTTATAGCTCGGTGGGATTGTTATTATACTTATGATTGTGATAGGTATAATTATACTTGTTACGTATAGTATATTTCTTGTATATGAAGATGAGATATCATATAACGTAAATATATGTATATGAAGTGAAAACACTGATAAGGTGTATTTCCCCTTCCGGTCGATTTATATGAAAATGAATTATAGGTTCTAATGAGAACTATATATATTTACATACGAGACTTTATTATATGTGTTATGTACTGAGGGACTAATAGATCTCGACGATCAACATTGTCATGTACTAGTGTATCGGGGGGGTTCCTTGTTTGGATTTCCCTTCGCGAGACACCCCACGCACGAACGTAGAGCGATGTTGGGAATGGGGAGAAGTTTAGCCCTTAGTACTCGAGTTGATGAGGATTTTTAGAAGATGGATGAAATAAATTAGTTAGGCCGGGTAGCTTAACTAGGTTGCGTAAAAGATATGCGTTAGGTGTGCACTATTAGAATAAGGGTGAGGTGTATCTCATGAGAGTGCGATACCAATTTAAATATGAGAGATTTCATATTTTAATATATGAATTTTAAGCACTTGCTAAAATGTTTTCAAAACTCGGGCTCTGACCCGTTTCTCTATTTTCCCCTCGCTTGCTATATATATATATATAGGTGTCCAGACATAGGGACACCTGAATGATGATTCTTTCGAGTCAGACGTTTGCTGCAGTAGTTGTGGATGCATGCAGGTTTATTGTAGATGCTTCTACTATTATAATCTAGATGGGAGGTACTGAAGAAACACTCGGGTCGATAGCCCAACTGTATTTATTTATTCTTATACCGCCTTTTAGTGCGGCATTCGATTTGGTTGTATTATGTTAAACCGAGTGTTAGGTTATTTTATTTCATTTCATTTTCGTGCATATAAACTTTGTGAATGTTTTATTTAGTTGGTTTGGATAAAAAGATTAGTTAAATAAAATTTTGATGCCATCCTAATAGGTTATTAGTAATTAAATTGGTTTCGACAGTGATGCTGAGAATGAACCATATGAGACTCCTGTTTTAATTTGGTATATGATTGATCATCCGGTATTTTATTAGGTGGGGTATCACAGATGGTATCAGAGCATCAGGTTCTAGTGTCCTTAGGAATCTGTGCGGACGTACTACACTTTTAGCATTGCTTTCGATTTGATATAGAGCCTTATGATTAGGATTGTTGATTCCTCTTATGAGATTTTGTTCTCCTGCCATTATATAAGATTATAATAAATCTTTTGCGCTCTCGTTCGAGGTTCGTGTGCTGATCGAGGAAGGGCGACTAAGGAAGGCCGTTATGAGGGCAGCAGGAGGCGGGGCTTAGTTGGAGCTATAAGTTGAAGTAAGGATTGAGGACCGCAGTCGAGGTCACTCCCCTTTGTGGCGTTGTCAAGGATTTCCACAACGACTACTAAAGTATAGTAGTTATAATTATCCAAGTACCGCTATAGTAGAGAGTGGTGCTAAACTCAAATTACCCCGTGAAGTTTAGTTGGGGAAAAAGTTTGAAAAGGGTCTTTGACAAGGACCATATGTTGAAGTTAAGTCATGCGAAGGAAGTGTAGCTATACTTAGTGGAAGTAGAAGGCTCAGAAGCTTTGGCTTAGAGCAGGGTATGGAAATACCTTTATGTGAAAACTAGAGGAAATTTTTTTCACTCGTGGGAGCAATATTGAAATGGTGGGATTACGGTTTCATGTAACAGTTAGTTCCTTTGGTTTATCAAAAATTAAGAGAATGTAGTTTCTGGATTATTCACATAAGGATCGGTTAGAGGCCGACGGTGAATAAAGAGTAATATTGTTCAGTACAATAAGGAGAGAGTCCCTCAGTGGAATGATAGGCTCACTCGTAAGTGTTGCTAACACTTATGGAGAATTTGTGTTCATGGAACCCCATTGGTGGACATCCACCCGGGGGATTCATTAAAATGGGGCAGTTGAGGCCGGTAGTATATTTCTTTTTAGTCGGAGCAGCTAAGGGAATTGTGAAGGAGATTTTTGGGATCGAGGATATAGAGTTTGAGATACTAATAACCTTAACTTGGTCAGGGTGGCCAGAAGTAGGGAATGTTGCAAGGTGGAGTCTAGAACCACACGATTAGTCATTGCCCGGTAGGAGTTAAAGGACAAGAGTAGAGCACTTAGATGAAGCATTGATTAAAGTAGTTTTGGTTCAGTTAGGATAAGTTAACTATGTCCGTGAACCAATTGAATCAGTCAGAGAGATTGGCGAAGTTATTGTTATGAGTTTCACCTCGAACGAAGGAGGTATATTTTGTGCGGCATGATTGAGTCACATGTAACAACCCGTATTTTTGTGCATTTAATATTTAATTAATTCGGGAATTTTAAATTACTGGTGTGTTGTAATTTTAATTGAATTAATTATGGCCGTATTTTTGTGCATTTAATATTTAATTAATTCGGGAATTTTAAATTACTGATGTGTTGTAATTTTAATTGAATTAATTATGGCAATATGTATATTTAAATATTAATCGGGGAGTGAATGGTTAATGTTTAGGGAAATTTAATTACTAAGTGAATAGTAATAATTTAATTACGTCATTTCGGGTATTAATGACGAGGTATGCACTTATCCCAGTCGGGAGTCGGTATAGACTAAATTGGGTGTGAGATAAGGATTTTTATAAATTAATTAGGATGCCAATTCTGAGTGCGCGGTTGAGTCCGAATGGGTCGAGATAGTCAGAAAAGAGTACCCGGGGGGTAGTAATTGGGTCGCGGGGTATTTTTGGGCATGGCCGCGCCCACACGGGGTGAGTTGGGCCACTTTAATTAATCCCATTAGGTGAAAAACGGGATTGAGGGTTTTAACCTAAGTGAGGGATTAGGAAATCAGCAGCCAACACAATTCTAAGCCTAGGGCTTGAGAGGGAAATTGGGGAAAAGCTTAGCAAAAGCCAATTTGGGGATTTTGGAGCCAAATTGAGGGACTACGCCAACGGATCAGACACTACGAACACTTACTGGTAAGTGGTTAACTGTTGTGATTTCTAAATTTATGATAATCAATTCATATCATAGTGACGTGTAATCAAAAAATTCGTTTTGGGGATAAATGGGTACAAAAATGGGAGTTTTTGTTCATGGACTATTGAATGAGATTCAAAGTAGAAATTATTGTGTTGTATATCTCTGAGTATAGATATCTGATTTGCATAAACATCCGGAATATAAACTGGTGGGATTTGGATTTGGAATTTGGTTGGTAAAACAAAGTTGACAAACTTTAATGGAAAACCCATTTCAGTAAATTATGAATGTAAGTAGGGAAAATTGTGTATCTTAAGATCCCTATGATGTGTGGGATATGAATTAACCATGTTTATATGATGGGGTGATGTAATTAGAGGCTTAAATTAAGGTTTACAAACCTTGGATTTCGTTAATGGTGGAATTTAGTGGGGAAGGAGAGCTGCCCAGGTATGATCGATCGATCGATCGGGGGCCATCGATCAATCGACGGTCTGAATTCTTGGCTAGGTCGGGTTGTGGGTTAACCTTGTTGTATTTTTAATTTTGGGTATAATTTTATTTGGTGAAATTTTTTTTATAGAAAAATTAATAGCTAGGAGTTCAAAAGATACCTATTATGAATGTGCAATCTAAGTTATGAATTGAGACTTAAAGTGGAAATTTTGGGTGAAACATATTCAATTTAATTACGGACCAAGTGGGCGAGTCCGGGTATGCTAATAATTATAGGTAAATATAATTGGGGAAATTACGGAGACGAATGTATGACACATTGTGGGCGAATATGTGGGAACGAAATTATTAAATGTAAAATGGACCAAGTGAGCGAGTCCGGGTATGTTGGTTAAGTGACACCAAAGTATTTAATTAATTATTGAGAGAGAGTAATTAATTTGGAGTTGGTATATAGACTCGGGAAATATTAAGGTATGGGCCAAATGAGCGAGGCCGGGAATAATGGTTGGGTGACACCAAGTTATAAAATTAATAGGTATGATAATTAATTTAATTAGAGTCGGATTGTAGACTAGGGTAGGATTAATTTAATAAGTGTAATAATTAATTTAATTGGAGTCGGATGGTAGACTCGGGTAGGATTAAATTAATAGGTGTGATAATTAATTTAATTAGAGTCGGATGGTAGACTCGGGTAGGATTAAATTAATAGGTGTGATAATTAATCTAATTAGAGTCGGATGGTAGCCTCGGGTAGGATTAAATTAATAGGTGTGATAATTAATTAGATTCGGATTGTAGACTCGGGTAGGATTAAATTAATAAGTGTGTTAATTGATTATATTAGAGTCGGACCACAGACTCGAATTTGTGTTGATTAATTAATGTGTAAATTAATTATATTAGAGTCGGACCACAGACTCGGATTTGTGATGATTAATTAATGGATAAATTAATTAAATTAGAGTCGAACGATAGACTCGGGGCAGTATTAAATTAATGGGTGAGTGAATTAATTTAAGTAGAGTCGGACCATAGACTCGGGGAAAGTATTATATTAATCGAGGCATGAATTAAATATATTAGAGTCGGACCATAGACTCGGGAAAAGTATTATATTAATCGAGGCATGAATTAAATATATTAGAGTCGGACCATAGACTCGGGAAGACGATAAATTATTAAGTGAGAAAATTAATTACGTTGAGTCGGGCCACAGACTCAGGGAATTACAGGCAGTGTACGGGATTTTTAGTACACGGTAAAGCCGAGGTTTATATTATATATATACGGTGTAGTGATAGTATATATATGTGTATATATTGTGTGTGATATTAAATATCAGTGACTAGATATTTATTCAATTTATATACTCTAATGCTATCAAGGGAGGTTGCGCGATGTGGGTGAATCCCCTAGTTTGAGGAGTAGGGCGAGTATATCCCCAGGTCATAGCGTCCGGTATATATGGGTGAGGGATTTATCTCACTTTCAGGGAAGGAATATGACCGCCTCCACTACGTTTATATTTTTGGGCTAAGTTGGTGAGCGATTCCAACTTGAGAAAACTAGGTTTTGTGAGCACACCTAGTGAGATAGCATTTTAGAGGGAATCATCCGGCGAGGGTATACTCGAAGGGATGGATATACTTATGTTATATGTGTGGATTTTGTGGCAAAGGTACGTATATAATGGTAGTAAATATTATATGCGGATAATAATACAGTGTGTGATGTATTTACTTTATATAACTTGTGACACGGTTATATGCTAATATTTAAGAGGAATTAATTAAGTTAATTGTGAAATAACTTATAATTCAAGAATCATTATACTCGGGTAGAGTAGTATGGCAAGGGAAGGTTATACCGGGAGTAGTTGGACAGGGTAGCACTACTAGGTGGGGTTAAGGTAACCGGTAGGTGTGCACAATAGTGGAGGGGTGAGAATGCCCACAAGGGAGTGCGACACTAACTTAAATATGAAGCGCATTCATGCATTTTAAATTACTGCAGTTAATTCACTTGCTAAATATTTTCAAAATATTTTGGGTTCTAACCCTTGCTATAAAACTATTTTCAAAACCTTTTAGGTGTCCAGCCACAGGGACGCCAGGATTGATATTCTATTCCAGGGACACGGAGCTGCGACATATGTGGATGCTAGCAGGAGTTTGGATTAGACGCATCATTCATTCATTCCTAGAGTAGGAATCACTCATCAGTTCCAGTTTTATTTAGGGCATGCCGCCCAGACTTTCAGTTCAGTTTTCAGATTTGTTTTATTCCGATGTTGAATATTGTATTGGATTATTTTACTTTGGTGGTCGATGGTTTATTCGGCAAGTTGTGTAATTAATTATTTCAGTTGAGTTTTATTCAGTTGTGTGAATGGTTTATATTTATTTTCGCATGTATTGTTTTGTTTAATTAAAAAGTTTAAATTTGGCACCAGCTTTTGGAATACTAGGTGGTTAGTAAGTTTTAAAAAGTCTTCGACAGTGATGCTAAGGATGATCCAACTGGGATTCCTGTTTTAATTTGGTATAGGATTGATCACCCGGTATTTTATTAAGCGAGGTGTCACATCACAATATTTCGTGTGTGTGATTCGAGTTTACTGGTAGTATCGGAAACATTATATAGTGTATGTCTATATGTTTTTTCGCGGTAGCGGGGTTCTATTTTGAATTTATATCAGGTTTGTACTCCTCGTTTTATGTGTGTTATACGAGTATAGTACTATTGTAAGAGTAATGTATTTTTGGATAATCGGAGCGATAGCAGGCAAAATGATTGCAAGACTATCGTATCCGCGGTTCTAGGGTGGAACTGGTTGTTGTTGCGATATCTCACCTGGATACAGGTTGAGCTCGCCTTTATTATGTGTTTAGATGGAACTTCGGTGAGTAGATATTTCATTAGCATGATTTAAGTGCATGGGGATATTCAGGATATATATAATTTTTTTCATGTTTTACGCTGACATACCTCTACGATCGACAAAGTTAAGTAGTAGTGTATCGGAGGGGTTCCTTATTTGGATTTCGCTTCGCGAGACACTCCACGCACAAACCTTAATGACGTTGGGAGTGGAGAGATGTTGCTGTATGCTAGGATGTTGATTTTGGTGAAATTAGCCGAGAGTCATGTGATGACTACGGGCTAATAAAGAGTAGAGGTGTTGTGGAAAAGCACTGGAAATGTTTCTCTCACCACCAGTATGTGGGTAAGGCAAGGTAAAGGAAATTGATTTGAGGCTTATAGCCATGAATAGAAGACTAATTCAGAGGAAGTATATTTTGGGTAGAATTTTCGTAACACCTTTGTAGAGAGTATGCGCCCCGATTAGTTAGACTTTCCATTTCTCCAATATGGGAGGACATAGTGGTAGAAGAGCATTAGTAGGTTAGCGAGGTAGGATTTAGAACATCCCGATGGTGTGCCTTAGAGCATTATATCTCGATGACCGACGACGCGAGGGAGTAGTATAACGGGAGGGCTCCATATTTGGATTTCGCTTTGCGAGACGTCCCACACATGAAATCGAGCAAATGTCGATAGTTGAGAAAGATCTTGGGAACTAGGAATATATTTAGGATAGTACTCATTTTACGTGCGTTGGAAACACTTTGATCGTAGGGTTATTAGGAAGTAAGGTCAGTAGGACTAGTAGCGTCGATGTAGGAAAGGTGTAGTGAGTTAACCACGAGAAGATTGATGGATTAACTTTATGAAATATTGGATTTCCAAGTGTAGAAAGGATTGAATTTTGAAGTATTCGGGTTAGGAATACCTAGGTGTTAACACCAGACTAAGAAAGTAAGGCCCAGTTTTTAGAAGGAATGTTACATCGATGACGTTTGCAGAAATGGTGCAGATAGGCATGGATTAAAAGGTTTATGGGGACCTTGGTAAGTTAGTGTTATATACCGTCCGAACTGGAAGGGGCGTAGTATATAAAGTTAAAGAATATGCTTTGAGGCAGTTATATATGAGATTGTTTTTTTTTGGATAGAATGTAGTATGGGGTACGTAGGAATCCAATTATATCGGTGCAATAAGAGTTAACACACTTAAGATAAGTGAGAAGACTGACGGGAGTAGTCGAGCGCTAGTGCAATTTCATTTTTGAGGGAAATTAGATGTCTTGATGTAGACGAGTGGACGCCTAAAGTAGCGTATCTCTGTGGGATCAATACAATAGAGCGGCGATTATAGGCTCATTTTCTTTATATGCTCTTATAGAAGCACTAGGTGTGATGTGACGTTATTAGAGTCAACCTTACGACCGAGTCAGTGTTGTAGCATATAGAGATTTAGTTAAGCTTATGGTTAAGCTAGTGCGTTAGAGCATACGCCTCGAGGTAGGTGGGTACCATTAACAGGTACATGGTAGGGGACCATTGGATTATACCATTCGACTTCGGTGTACTAGAACTTAGTGTAATTAGCGATCCTAGGTTGGTGGTGCAGGTTATATCTGAATTTTGAGGATAAAATTCCGTTGTGAGGGGGAAAGTATGTAATACCCCTTACTTTTATAGATATTTAAATTGCGTCACTGGGAGTAATTTGGAAATTTGAGGAAATTACTGTGAATAGTAATTTTGGAATTTATGAGTATAATTTGATAAATTTAGAATTTAAAGTGAGTAGAAAATATTAGTTTGCTGATGCCGAATTAAAACTTACATGGATTAGATTTCTTACGAGACTAAGTAAATAAGTCCGGTTATTTTAATTACATATCGCAGTTGGGTAATGCGACAAAGGATAATATTTTATTTGGAAAACACGCGTATTGGAATGTGTTGGGTTTAATTAGTGCATTTTAGTTAAGTGACTCGAATGGAGATTTCAAATGCGCGGTTGGTTTCGAAATGGCCGAGATAGTCAATATAGAGTATCTGGGGGTAGCGTTTAGGTTCCGGGAATTTTTGGACTAGTAGGGACTCACATTTGAGTATACGAGTCAATTTTGGGTATAATAAGGGATAAGCTTTATAAACCCTTATAACCCTTATTTCTCTCACAAATCAGCCCAAAGAGAGAGAAAGAGAAGAGAGAAAAGAAAGAAGAGAAGAGAGGAAGAAAGAAAAGGGGATTCCAAGCCAACTCCGCGGGATTCGACTCGAGGTCGTCGGATTTTATCCACGAGGCAAGTGTTTAACTTGTTTTAATGATTTAGTGTGTTTATTTCTCATATTATAGTTGGTGTGTAAAACTATAAATATTTTTGGGTTGGGTTTTCGTGAATCAAAACTGGGGTTTCAAAAGTTTGAACGAGTAAAACTTGGATAATATTCGATTCGAGAAACTTAGAAATTAATTGAAATCAATTGTTAATTCTTGGTTCTAGGATGATTAGAACCTAGTTTCTTTGATAATATATAGTTGGTTGTGATTAAATAATGTTGGGAGAAGAAACAAAAAGCTTGGAGGTATGTTAATGGCCAAAACAGTCTCGGAGAAGACGATGAACAGTAACCAACATCATTGCCGAATCGATTCGGCTCTTGGTCAAAAAATGAAATTTGTATATATTTTCGATATGGCCGTGTGAGCGCCAACCGCGTATTTTTCTGTTTTGTTTTGAATTTATAATGATTTTTCTACAAAAGGCAGTCCGAGATCAAAATCGTTCGTTAGAAATCAAACCTGATATTGGGAGAATTAAGGCTAAAATTGTTTGGAGATTAATTTAGGGTATCTAGAAGTGGTATTAGTCCTCCTAGATAATGGTATTAAGGGTGAGTAAACCTTGGATTGAAAGAGGGAACCTCAGATTAATTTAGTGTACGATCCGAGGTATGGATTTAATGAATGTTTAGGATGAGAGACATTCGAGAGAATCATTCATCAAGTGTGTATAAATATATTTATGTGGTTAGAATAAATATGGGCCGATTATAATCGAGAAAATCCTAGGATGCGATTAGTATGGAATTTAGGATATGGGCTAAGGAGAATTGAGCGGATATCTTATACGTCTATTGACGACTATTATTATAGGTGATGCGATACCTATGGAATCAAGATAAGTAGTTATCATGCCTATCTAATTGTCATGAGTTGGTATATTCGGATTTATATCAAAATCCTTAGAAGTGATTAAGGTGCAAGTTATATATTAATTGGGGGAATACTTATATGATTAGTATTTTAAGTGGGTAAATACTTATATACTATTACGAATGGGAACATTCGGGGTTTCGGGCTATCGCTATAAGAGTTTGGCAATTATAGCTATATATATATATATTGAGAAGTAATATAGATTATATATACGATGTGGTTACATTATGTATAATATGATACGAATACAAATATTTGTGTGTGATTGGTATATTTGTACTTTAGAGGCTGATTTCACGGGCTTTCCTTTGGCGTAGGGTTGGTACAACCAAATTATATATTTTCTCTAGTGCGGTCTGGGGAGGTTGCGCCATGTGGGTGAATCCCTTGGCTTGAGGAGCAGGGAGAGTACATCCCCAGGTTATATCGTCCCGCGTACGAGTGCGATGTGTGTACTCCACTTGCAGAGGGAACATGATCGCCTCCACCCTTGTGTATTTTTACCATGACCATGAGTGAGTAAACCCGAATTCGGATAGGCACTATGAGACTGAATCCTCGAGTTATAGCTCGCTGGGATGGTTATTATACTTATGATTGTGATAGGTATAATTATATTTATTGTGTATAGTATATTAGTTGTATATGAAGATGAGATATCATATAAACTAAATATATGTATATGAAGTGAAAACACTGATATGGTGTATTTCCCCTTCCGGTCTATTTATATCCAGATTTATATGAAAATTAATTATAGGTTCTAGTGAGAACTATATATATTTACGTACGGGATTTTACTATATGTGTTATGTACTGAGGGCCTAATAGATCTCGACGATCAACATTTTCATGTAGTAGTGTATCGGCAGGGGTTCCTTGTTTGAATTTCTCTTCGCGAGACACCCCACGCACGGACGTGGAGCAATGTTGGTAATGGGGAGAAGTCTAGCCCTTAGTACTCGGGTTGATGAGGATTTTTAGAAGATTGGTGAAATATTTAGTTAGGTCGGGTAGGTTTATTAGGTTGCGTAAAAAATATGCGTTAGGTGTGCACTATTAGAAGGAGGGTGACGTGTATCTCATGAGAGTGCGATACCAATTTAAATATGAGAGTTTTCATATTTTAATATATGGATTTTAAGCACTTGCTTAAATGTTTTCAAAACTCGGGCTCTGACCCATTTATCTATTTTCCCCTCTCTTTCTATATATATATATATAGCTGGTCAGACACAGGGATGCCTGGATGATGATTCCTTCGAGTCAGACGTTTGCTGCAGCAGCTGTGGATGCATGCAGGTTTATTGTAGACGCTTCTACCATTGTAATCTAGATAGGAGGTACTGTAGAAACACTCGGGCCGATAACCCAACTATATTTATTTATTCTTTTACCGCCTTTTAGTGTGGCATTCGATTTGGTTGTATTACGTTAAACCGAGTGTTCGATTATTTTATTTCATTTCAGTTTCGTGCATATAAAGTGTGTGAATGTTTTATTTAGTTGGTTTGGATAAAAAGATTAGTTAAATAAAATTTTGATGCCATCCTAATATGTTATTAGTAATTAAATTGGTTTCGACAGTGATGCTGAGAATGAACCATATGAGACTCCTATTTTGATTTGGTATAGGATTGATCACCTAGTATTTTATTAAGCGGGGTGTCACATTAATTTATTGTTACAAAAAGGTTTAACAATCAAAAAGTCTATGTGATAAAATATTTTACTAGATTTTATAATCTCAAGTTTTATATTCTTATTAAGACAATAATTCTAAAAAATGTGAAGAGAGTAAAATAAGCATAAGACCGGATGCACATGGGAAAACCTCACTAATGGAAAAAAACCTCAGGCCGAAAAGAATGATAAATGCACTATGGCAGAGTTTTACAACAAGAAGATTGAGACTTAAAAACACACGATGTTATGACCGACTAGACACTGTTTACCACCATATTCTCCATAGATAGAACCGGCCGCTGAAGAACACTGCATAACCGCAATAGGTTTTGGTCTGTAACCAATGCCTTTGAATATTTTTTTTAAAACCTTCTTATTTAAATTTGAAGCAATTTTTGTTCCTGGACGGAACCTTGTAGCAACCAAAATGATACACCTAGGATTTTGAGGGAATCCTAATGATATGTGTGTTGGGGTGCTTTAATGTGTGGTATTTTAAATCTCAAAATGCGTATTCCAAGCTAAGGAAGAGAAAATATTTACTCACGAATAAAAATAAAATTTTGAACACAAGGTGAGTAAATATACCTTTATTAGAAACAATGACTTGAGAAACTCAAAGAAGAGGAGTAAAAAATGTTCTCTCAAATATGTGAAGTGTTTAGATTAGTAAAAATATATTTCAAAGATCTCACTCTTGGTTTGGAAGAGTAAACAACACTTAAATATATAGCCTTTATATGTGAAAAGGTTTAAAGGCTTAAATACAAGGTGTCACACTCTTATTGTGTCAAATTGTCACATCAGGGTATTAGTCACCCAAAATGTTGTACTTGACATATTATCTAAGAAGATCTTTAAGGAAGATCTTGTGCAAAAGTGACTTTTGGCGCAGTCAGACGCATTTCTCCGCAGTGTCGCTACAATGAGTTAATTCCTCACTGATTCGAACCTGAAGCGATCCAGGTTGCGTCTAAGTCCAGAGATTTGGTACGGGGCACAAAAAGACCAAAGAGTCACTATCTCTGCAGCAAAGAAGATAATCATTGGAGTGTCTCTACAAAGAAACAGGTCGCGAGAGTGTCCAGAAAATTTTGTACAGTTTGCCTTAGAAAAATTTTAAAAATAAGTTTTTTGAGGCAGACTCTAAGTATTTATGATAAAGATAGACCATCTATAATTAATACACAAAAATATTCAATTCTTTATAAGATAGTTTTTATATATGAAAAGTATATTTGCATGTGTATTTCTGAAGATTACAAAACTAAGGTTAATTAAAAAGATTTTCCAATTATAAAAATAAATTAATTGATGTGATCTATGACACACCCCAATCCAGTAACTTATAATTAAGTCTGAAAGTCAAAGTGAGTCAAACCATAATTAATCTAACCAAACCATAAACACAAGTTTTAATTTCAGAGTCATCATTGTAAATTCATACAACTGAAAGCCTTTTTACAACATCAGAGTAGTCATGTCCATAAAAACTTTCTTGAAGGATAAGTTAACTTAATTACATCATTTACATTTACACAAAATCATTGTTTCTTCCGTTCCTGGCTAACCCAACCCGACCACCTAGATTTGGCAGTGACATCGCGTTACCTGAAAAATGTTAACATAGGAACCGTGAGAAAAATAGCCGTGTAATTAATATATATACGTGTATCTATATGAGAACTTTCTACTGAGTAAAATAGTAGTCAAGTAAAGTATGAAATTCTTCAACTTCACTATAAGTATTCGGAAACATTATAACAATACGGAATTTTTCTAAATAACGTAAGAAATCTTGAAGAGATAGACTTTTCTAAAGTGAATATCATAACCTTAATTTCACGTGTTAAGACTTATGGAGAATAAGTTAGAGAGATATATGCGGTTCATTAGTACGATAGACGTGCACACTAGATGAGAGGTGAGAATTCTCAAGAGAGTGTCGCATACTAATATGACTGTTGCATTAACCCGTAAGCATTTTAAATAGTTGCTAAACTATTTTTAAAATTGTTTTACATTCGGGATCTGACCCGTTTGCTGTTACCTGTTCTCTCTTGTGTATATATATATATGTATTACAGGTGCCCAGCCACAGGGGTGTCTTACTTAGGATTCTTTGGATAGAACGCGCTATAGCTTTTGTGAGAGTTGCAGGCCATTGCTTAGACGACCTTATTGTTGACTCTACTTCTAGTTCAACTTTATCCAGTGGGGGCATGTGTAGCCCTTTTCCATTATTTAGTTGATATTATCAGAGACTGTAATTCTTTTTACTTTCAGCATTTTTATTTCGGGATTTATTACTGTCAGGATGTTTTCCCTTAGTGTTATAAATGTTGGGATTTATTATTGATGGTTAAATTCTTGAATGTTCATTTTTATTCTTATACTAAATGTGTGACTCTTAATATGTTAATGATTAAAGGTTTTATAATCAGATTCAATAAAATGGAAATAAGGGTTTCAAATGGTTTTGATACTTAGCTTAATTGATTAGGGTGTTTAAATTGGAAAGGTTATTTTTACGACAGTGATGCTAAGAATGAACCAACTGTTCATCTTGATTTTAATTTAATAAAGGAGTGATCGCCCGGTATTTAATTAGGTGGGGTGTCACAATAACTTTCCATGATTTTCGACCCATTTCCAGTACACATGCTGAATAGTACATAATTAAATTTTCATAATTTTTTGACTTCATTTGCTATCTCAAAATCTTGACTAAACTCAGGGCATACCAAAATGAAGTATACAAACAGAAACTATATACCAACTTGCAACCATCACTACGGCCTAACCACGAGGACTTAAATTCTAATTTTTGGATATGATATTAATAGATGAGTCTACTTTCATATCCAATTGTAATTTCTCAATTCCAGTAATCACACAAAGAGATATGCAGATTTGAATACAAGGGGTTTCAATACAAAGCAATTTTAAGGGTTTATGCATTCAACTTAACTTAAACTTGCATATATCCATACATATGCACCCAATCGTGAAAGGTCAATAAAAAAATAAAGGATTTATAGCATATAAATCATAAATATATGAAAAATACCAAGATTTTCACTTAGGATTACCTTCGGGACCTTCACGTAATTTCCACGGATTTTTCTACACTTTTTCTCCTCACTTTTCTTCCTAAACTTCTACCTTCTCTTTCCTCAAGCTAACAACACTTGAAACTGAACCTAGGGATTAATTTGATGAAGAAATAAGTTATAGGGAGAATTTTAAGTCGGCCAAGTCTTCCTCCCAATCCAACCAATCAAATTAAACCATTTGGTTTAACGAAAGACAAATTACCACTTAAAGGGAATGGACAGCTTTGCCCTTTGTTCGTATAGTAGGTATAACTCTTTACTCGGGCATCCATTTGATGATCCGTTTGTTGTGTTAGAACTCTAACTCACATGTCTACAACTATCTAGTTTTCACCTCAAGTCATTTATAATGTTATAAAGGTCAAAACTAGTCTCTAACAGGAACATTTCTACCGAAAATAACAAAATTTTGTGTTTGTAAATAATTCGACCTTTCATGATTTATGAAAGTAGGATTATAATAAACATAATCACTTAACATTAGATATAATAATAGCACATTATTCATATAACATAAGATAAGCATGATTTAATTATAATTTATCATAGTTATATACGGGTTGTTACAACTTCTCCCCCTTAGAAAATTTCATCCCCGAAATTTAATATGAAGTTCACTTACCAAACAAATGGGGATACGGCGCCGTTTCCCAAGTTGCTTCTCTAATACCATTGTAACACCCCGTATTTTTGTGCATTTAATATTTAATTAATTCGGAATTTTAAATTACTGGTGTGTTGTAATTTTAATTGAATTAATTATGGCAATATATATATTTAAATATTAATCAGGGAATAAATGGTTAATGTTTAGGGAAATTTATTTACTAAGTGAATAGTAATAATTTAATTACGTCATTTCGGGTATTAATGACGGGGTATGCACTTATCCCAGCCGGGAGTCGGTATAGACTAAATGGGGTGCAAAATGAGAATTTTTATAAATTAATTCGGATGCCAATTCTGAGTGTGCGGTTGAGTCCGGATGGGTCGAGATAGTCAGAAAAGAGTACCCGGGGGTAGCAATTGGGTCTCGGGATATTTTTGGGCATAGCCGGGCCCATACGGGGTGAGTTGGGCCACTTTAATTAAGCCCATTAGGTAAAAAACGGGATTAAGGGTTTTTAACCTAAGGAGGAGATTAGAAATCAGCAGCCAACACAACTCTAAACCTAGGGTTTGAGAGGGGATTTGGGGGAAAAGCAAATCAAGAACAAATTGGGAGCTTTTGGAGCCAAATTGAGGGACTCCGCCAACGGAATCAGACACTACGAACACTTTCAGGCAAGTGGTTAACTGTTTTGATTCTTAAAGCATGATAATCAATTTATATTATAGTGATGTGGGTATGAAAATCTGTTTTTGGGTGTAAATCCGTTTTTGGGTGTAAATGGGTACAAAATGGGGTTTTTGTTTTTGAAATACTTGAATGAGATTCAAAGTAAGATTTAGATGGGTGATTGAAATCTGAATATGTATTTATGATTTGAATGAGAAATTCAGAAAATAAAAGAGGGGAAATCGAATCTGGAAATTGGGATTTAAAAACAGATAATTAAATTTTAGTGAGAAAGACCCATTTCGAAAATTAAGAGATAATTTGAGGGGTTGATTATCTTAATGATCTCTATGATGAGTAGGATGTGGATTGACCATGTGTAGATGATGGGATGATGTGATTAGAGGTAACTTAGGGTTTAAAAACCTTGAAATTCGTTAATGGTGGAAAACAGGGGGGAAGAAGAGCTGCAACGAAGGGGTCGATCGATCGATCGGGGGCATCGATCGATCGACGATGAAAATTTCTGGGCAGTTCGGCCTTGAGTGAATTATAAGGGGGAACTTATTATAAAATAATTTCCATACAATAATTAGTGGTAAATAATTGTGAAACAAATATTCCTAGCAATTATGGGTGGAAGTAATTGGGACTAGAATGAATTCATGTGGGACATTTAATGGATAAATATATGAGACTTTATTCCAAAATAGCGAGGTACGGATCGAGTGAGTGAATCCGGGTATATTGGTAAGGCGACCCAAGGTAGTGAATTTAGCTTGGAGATAAACTAATAAATTTTGAGTTGGGATATAGACTCGGAAAATATTTAATTATGGACCAAGTGAGTGAGTCCGGGTATGTTGTTAATTATAGGTAAAAATAATTGGGAAACTATGGAAATAAATGTGCGACACATTGTGGGCAAAAAAAAATGTGGAAAAGAAATTATTAGATGTAAAAATGGACCAAGTGAGTGAGTCCGGGTATGTTGGTGATGTGACACCAAAGTATTAAATTAATTATTGAGAGAGCGTAATTAATTTGGAGGCGGAACATAGACTCGGGAAATATCAAGTTACGGGCCAAGTAAGTGAGTCCGGGGAAAATGGTTGAGTGACATCAAGTTATTTAAATTAATAAGAGTGTTAATTAATTTAAAAAGAGTCGGATTATAGACTCGGGTAGGATTAAATTAATAAAGGTGTTAATTAATTTAATTAAAGTCGGTTTGTAGACTCGGGTATGATTAAATTAATGGGTGGGACAAGTAGTTTAATCAGGATCGGATGGTAGACTAGTGAAGGGTACTTAGTAATTAATGTGATAATTAATTATATTAGAGTCGGACCACAGACTCGGAATCTGGGTTGATTAAATTAATTTGTTAATTAATTTAATTAGAGTCGGGCGATAGACTCGGAGAGGTATTAAATTAAAATGTGTGTTAATTAATTTAAGGAGAGTCGGACCATAGACTCAGGGAAAGTATTATATTAATTAAGGTGTGAATTAATTTTATTTGAGTCGGACCATAGACTCGGGAAGAGGATAAGTTATTAAGTGAGAAAATTAACTACATTGAGTCGGGCCACAGACTCGGGAAATTACAGGCAGCGTACGGGATTTTGAGTACACGGTAAAGCCGGTGTTTATATTATATATATATACGGTATCGTGATAGTATATATATATCCGGGTATTTTTGTGTGTGATACTAAATATCAGTGATTAGATATTTATTTAAATTATATACTCTAATGCTATCACGGGAGGTTGCGCGATGTGGGTGAATCCCCTAGCTTGAGGAGTAGGGCGAGTATATCCCCAGGTCATAGCGTCCGGTATATATGGGTGAGGGATTTATCTCACTTTCAGGGAAGGAATATGACCGCCTCCATTTCGTTTATGTTTTGGTCCAAGTTGGTGAGCGATTCCAACTTGGGGAAAACTAGGTTTTGTGAGCACACCTAGTGAGATAGCATTTTAGAGGGAATCATCCGGTGAGGGTAAACTCAGAAGGATGGATATACGTATTGATATATGTGTGGTTGTTAGTAAAGGTACGTATAATATGGTAGTAAATGTTATATGTAGATGATAATACAGTGTGTGATGTATTTACTTTATATAACTCGGGTTATAGTTATATGCAGTTAATTAATGGGAAATTAATTAAGTTGATTATTTGTGGAAATAATATAGTGGGTGACGTATTTACTTTATATAACTTGTGATACGGTTATATGTTACTATTTACGGGGAATTAATTAAGTTGGTTATGAAATAACTTATAATTCAAGAATCATTATACTCGGGTTAGAGTAGTAGGACAAGGGAAGGTTATACCAGGACTAGTTGGATGGGGTAGTACAACTAGGTGGGGTTAAAGTAACCGGTAGGTGTGCACAATAGTGGAGGGGTGAGAATGTCCACAAGGGAGTGCGACACTAACTTAAATATGAAGCGCATTCATGCATTTTATATTACTGCAGTTAATTCACTTGCTAAATATTTTCAAAATATTTTGGGTTCTAACCCTTGCTATAAAACTATTTTCAAAACCTTTTAGGTGTCCAGCCACAGGGACGCCAGGATTGTTATTCTATTCCAGGGACACGGAGCTGCGGCATATGTGGATGCTAGCAGGAGTTTGGATTAGACGCATCATTCATTCATTCCTAGAGTAGGAATCTTGTATCAGTTTCAGTTTCATTTAGGGCTTGTCGCCCAGACTTCTCAGTACAGTTTTCAGGTGTTGTATATTTGTATATGGATTGTTTCTTTGGTGGCCGGTGTTTTATTCGGCATATTGTGTAATTATGATTCAGTTTACTTTCATTCAGTTGTGTGAATGGTTTATATTTTACTCCGCATGTATAGTTTTGGTTTAATTAAAAAGTTAAAATTGGCACCAGTTTTTGGAATACTAGGTGGTTAGTAAGTTTTAAAAAGTTTTCGACAGTGATGCTAAGGATGATCCAACTGGGATTCCTATTTTAATTTGGTATAGGACTGATCACCCGGTATTTTATTAGGCGGGGTGTCACAGATGGTATCAGAGCATCAGGTTCTAGTGTCCTTAGGATCTGTACGGCTTTTCACGTTTCAGCTTAGCAGTCTTTGATATAGAGACCTATCATAGGATTGTTGTATTCTCATACGTATGCTCATATACGTTCTTCTGTGAAATTTATATTTGAGAGTGAACTCATAAAAATTCGATTCTCATTCCAGATGACGCCCAGGAGGGAGAGAGAGCAGTTGGGGCAGCAGGGGGAGATGAGACGGGGGAGGCTCGTTAGGAGCAAGAGCTACCACAGCAACGGCCATAGATGATTTTGGCAGCATAGATCATTGAAATAGTGGCACAGGCAGTTAGAGCAACGGTGGTCACAACGGCAAAGTACTTTCCACGGAATCAGCCACAAGTGTTGGTGGCGTCGGATGTTCAGACTCACACAGGGTCGTCGGGGTGGAAACAATAAAGAGAGGTTATTTTAGCGGGAACCCACCAGAGTTGCGAAGGGGTTCAGGTGTAGTACTAGCGTGTCAAGGAAGAGAGGTATCCAGCATCACCTACGCATGGGAGATTGAGATGGGGTGCGGAAGTAAAGGCTAACCACATTTAGTCAGTGGGAGTGGTGCTACAGTGGTGGGAGTAAATCACCACAGTTGAGGAAAGGGACACACTAGCTACTGCCGAGTTTTGGGGGCGGTTCGACTGCAAGTATTTTTTCTTCAGCGGTTGAGACCAAAAGGAGGAGAAAATTTTGTGAGGTGACTCAAAGGGAGACCGTTTAGTGGCCGATTACGAGGAAGATTTCACTTGTTGGCAAATTTTTACCGGATGATGGTAAGCTAGAAAAAGAGAAAGAAAGAAAGGTTTATGGATGGGTTAGTCTGGAGAATCAGACAACATTTAATGGATAATTCCGTATTAGTAGGTTATACTGATGTCGTTAACGCAACACTCCGGCACTGTTGGGAATATCGCTTCCACGCGAAAGGAAGCGGGAAGGGAGTGGGGATTTAACCAATCGGATGAGGCAGAAAGGAACAATACCAGTGGGGTATCCCAGCAGCAGACTGGGGGAGATCAAGGGCAGTATTTCCGACAGGGGAATTATGCCACACGATCTAGAACGGGAGGCTATCGGCGAGATGGACAGGAATTCCAACAAGGTTGGCATGAAAGGGATCAGTGGCAGGATGAACATATTAGAAAAAGGTTTCGTTTGGGGAAAAGCGAGACACATGAAGAGATATTGCCTTAAGCAAGGCGGGAGTCAACTTCAGGACGAGGTCCTGGATGTACAGCCACTAAAGCAAATCACGGGTGCATTCGGGCAGGGAGAAGCTGCTCCGGAAATCGAGAACCAGCCGTTGCAGCTGGAGTATAGAAATAATTATTTTTACCCTAGGGGCGTGGAGTATATTGTTGAGTGACAAAGAGGATGTCACAATATAAGACTTAATTTTCACTAAAGTTCGCAGGTGAGTCGAACTTAGTGGGTGCGTTGGCGGTAGCAGCCATAGCATGTGGATAAACTCTTCCGTAGGGTAGCGGAGTTCCTTAGTGTCCTTCATGAGAGAGTGGAGGCATACACTGAGTGATTGGTTGAATTAGGCGAGGAGATTACTACTTTCGAGAATTATGGGAGTAGGGTTGATAATACTTTTTAAACATCGGCTGGATAGCGATGGAATTTAACTATTGTGGATGGTGGAGTTAAATTTTGGTGTTCGCGACACCAGGGTATGGTTGGTACTAGGTATCACCTGAGAGGGCGTATAGCCTACATACATGTGAGTATATATGTTGTATTTCGTGGTGCAATAGCACATAGTGAGGTTTTGTGTTCTCACATTTTATCCCGGTAAATGGGGAGGTTTACTGAAGTGAATCAGGGTAGTTAAATTTATTTTTGGGCAAAGAGAGATAGTTCGGGGTTTATTTTGCGCAAGGACTAGTGGTAGTAAGGGCGCGGTATTTCATGTTGTCTTCGGTAGCATAAGGGTAAACGTATATACTTTTGCGTTGAGAGACAAGTATTTTGGGGAGAGGTTTGAACGTTAGCACATGGGTTGGGTACCCGGGCGGTATATATATATATGTATATGTGATATGACTACGGGTTCGAAGATTATATTACGGGTTAAGACTAGCATAGTAGGGTAACTTTCGTGCGATAGAGCGCGGGGGTAGGGTGTATGGGCACTCGGGTTAATTAAGGCAAAATTTTGTGCGGTTAAGCACGGGTATCGGGTGTATGGGCGCCCTGGTAAAGTTAAATGCATACTTGTGTAACGTATGGTTAGAATTGGATGGGATAGATATAGCGGGCTTGGAGGCACTTGACTAGTGAGTAATATGTGAATACTGGAACACTAGGTTTATCTTAATTTCGAGGACGAAATTCCTTTGTAAGGGGGGAAGTATGTAACACCCCGTATTTTTGTGCATTTAATATTTAATTAATTCGGAATTTTAAATTACTGGTGTGTTGTAATTTTAATTGAATTAATTATGGCAATATATATATTTAAATATTAATCAGGGAATAAATGGTTAATGTTTAGGGAAATTTATTTACTAAGTGAATAGTAATAATTTAATTACGTCATTTCGGGTATTAATGACGGGGTATGCACTTATCCCAGCTGAGAGTCGGTATAGACTAAATGGGGTGCAAAATGAGAATTTTTATAAATTAATTCGGATGCCAATTCTGAGTGCGCGGTTGAGTCCGGATGGGTCGAGATAGTCAGAAAAGAGTACCCGGGGGTAGCAATTGGGTCTCGGGATATTTTTGGGCATAGCCGGGCCCACACGGGGTGAGTTGGGCCACTTTAATTAAGCCCATTAGGTAAAAAACGGGATTAAGGGTTTTTAACCTAAGGAGGAGATTAGAAATCAGCAGCCAACACAACTCTAAACCTAGGGTTTGAGAGGGGATTTGGGGGAAAAGCAAATCAAGAACAAATTGGGAGCTTTTGGAGCCAAATTGAGGGACTCCGCCAACGGAATCAGACACTACGAACACTTTCAGGCAAGTGGTTAACTGTTTTGATTCTTAAAGCATGATAATCAATTTATATTATAGTGATGTGGGTATGAAAATCTGTTTTTGGGTGTAAATCCGTTTTTGGGTGTAAATGGGTACAAAATGGGGTTTTTGTTTTTGAAATACTTGAATGAGATTCAAAGTAAGATTTAGATGGGTGATTGAAATCTGAATATGTATTTATGATTTGAATGAGAAATTCAGAAAATAAAAGAGGGGAAATCGAATCTGGAAATTGGGATTTAAAAACAGATAATTAAATTTTAGTGAGAAAGACCCATTTCGAAAATTAAGAGATAATTTGAGGGGTTGATTATCTTAATGATCTCTATGATGAGTAGGATGTGGATTGACCATGTGTAGATGATGGGATGATGTGATTAGAGGTAACTTAGGGTTTAAAAACCTTGAAATTCGTTAATGGTGGAAAACAGGGGGGAAGAAGAGCTGCAACGAAGGGGTCGATCGATCGATCGGGGGCATCGATCGATCGACGATGAAAATTTCTGGGCAGTTCGGCCTTGAGTGAATTATAAGGGGGAACTTATTATAAAATAATTTCCATACAATAATTAGTGGTAAATAATTGTGAAACAAATATTCCTAGCAATTATGGATGGAAGTAATTGGGACTAGAATGAATTCATGTGGGACATTTAATGGATAAATATTAGAGACTTTATTCCAAAATAGCGAGGTACGGATCGAGTAAGTGAATCCGGGTATATTGGTAAGGCGACCCAAGGTAGTGAATTTAGCTTGGAGATAAACTAATAAATTTTGAGTCGGGATATAGACTCGGAAAATATTTAATTATGGACCAAGTGAGTGAGTCCGGGTATGTTGTTAATTATAGGTAAAAATAATTGGGAAACTATGGAAATAAATGTGCGACACATTGTGGGCAAAAAAAAATGTGGAAAATAAATTATTAGATGTAAAAATGGACCAAGTGAGTGAGTCCGGGTATGTTGGTGATGTGACACCAAAGTATTAAATTAATTATTGAGAGAGCGTAATTAATTTGGAGGCGGAACATAGACTCGGGAAATATCAAGTTACGGGCCAAGTAAGTGAGTCCGGGGAAAATGGTTGAGTGACATCAAGTTATTTAAATTAATAAGAGTGTTAATTAATTTAAAAAGAGTCGGATTATAGACTCGGGTAGGATTAAATTAATAAAGGTGTTAATTAATTTAATTAAAGTCGGTTTGTAGACCCGGGTATGATTAAATTAATGGGTGGGACAAGTAGTTTAATCAGGATCGGATGGTAGACTAGTGAAGGGTACTTAGTAATTAATGTGATAATTAATTATATTAGAGTCGGACCACAGACTCGGAATCTGGGTTGATTAAATTAATTTGTTAATTAATTTAATTAGAGTCGGGCGATAGACTCGGAGAGGTATTAAATTAAAATGTGTGTTAATTAATTTAAGGAGAGTCGGACCATAGACTCAGGGAAAGTATTATATTAATTAAGGTGTGAATTAATTATATTTGAGTCGGACCATAGACTCGGGAAGAGGATAAGTTATTAAGTGAGAAAATTAACTACATTGAGTCGGGCCACAGACTCGGGAAATTACAGGCAGCGTACGGGATTTTGAGTACACGGTAAAGCCGGTGTTTATATTATATATATATACGGTATCGTGATAGTATATATATATATCCGGGTATTTTTGTGTGTGATACTAAATATCAGTGATTAGATATTTATTTAAATTATATACTCTAATGCTATCACGGGAGGTTGCGCGATGTGGGTGAATCCCCTAGCTTGAGGAGTAGGGCGAGTATATCCCCAGGTCATAGCGTCCGGTATATATGGGTGAGGGATTTATCTCACTTTCAGGGAAGGAATATGACCGCCTCCATTTCGTTTATATTTTGGTCCAAGTTGGTGAGCGATTCCAACTTGGGGAAAACTAGGTTTTGTGAGCACACCTAGTGAGATAGCATTTTAGAGGGAATCATCCGGTGAGGGTAAACTCAGAAGGATGGATATACGTATTGATATATGTGTGGTTGTTAGTAAAGGTACGTATAATATGGTAGTAAATGTTATATGTAGATGATAATACAGTGTGTGATGTATTTACTTTATATAACTCGGGTTATAGTTATATGCAGTTAATTAATGGGAAATTAATTAAGTTAATTATTTGTGGAAATAATATAGTGGGTGACGTATTTACTTTATATAACTTGTGATACAGTTATATGTTACTATTTACGGGGAATTAATTAAGTTGGTTATGAAATAACTTATAATTCAAGAATCATTATACTCGGGTTAGAGTAGTAGGGCAAGGGAAGGTTATACCAGGACTAGTTGGATGGGGTAGTACAACTAGGTGGGGTTAAAGTAACCGGTAGGTGTGCACAATAGTGGAGGGGTGAGAATGTCCACAAGGGAGTGCGACACTAACTTAAATATGAAGCGCATTCATGCATTTTATATTACTGCAGTTAATTCACTTGCTAAATATTTTCAAAATATTTTGGGTTCTAACCCTTGCTATAAAACTATTTTCAAAACCTTTTAGGTGTCCAGCCATAGGGACGCCAGGATTGTTATTCTATTCCAGGGACACGGAGCTGCGGCATATGTGGATGCTAGCAGGAGTTTGGATTAGACGCATCATTCATTCATTCCTAGAGTAGGAATCTTGTATCAGTTTCAGTTTCATTTAGGGCTTGTCGCCCAGACTTCTCAGTACAGTTTTCAGGTGTTGTATATTTGTATATGGATTGTTTCTTTGGTGGCCGGTGTTTTATTCGGCATATTGTGTAATTATGATTCAGTTTACTTTCATTCAGTTGTGTGAATGGTTTATATTTTATTCCGCATGTATAGTTTTGGTTTAATTAAAAAGTTAAAATTGGCACCAGTTTTTGGAATACTAGGTGGTTAGTAAGTTTTAAAAAGTTTTCGACAGTGATGCTAAGGATGATCCAACTGGGATTCCTGTTTTGATTTGGTATAGGACTGATCACCCGGTATTTTATTAGGCGGGGTGTCACAACCATGACTCATCCACATAACTTTAACTAAGGGAATAAATTTATTTCTCAATACTTGCTCCTTATGATCAATAATTTCCATTGGTTCCTCGATGTACGACAAGTCTTCTTTCAGTTCAATTGGTTGAGTTTTCAACTGATGAGATGGATCCGCCAAATACTTACGAAGCATCGATACGTGAAACACATCTTGTAAACGAGACAACTCTGAAGGCAATGCTAATCTATATGCCAGGGCCCTAATTCTTTCCAACACTTCATATGGTCCAATGTATCTTGGACTTAGTTTTCCCTTTTTCCCAAATCTCATAACGCCTTTCCATGGTGAAATACGTAGGAATACAAAATCCCTCTTTTGAAATTCCAATGGATGCCTCCTCTTATCTGCATAAAATATCTGCCTGATTTGCGCTATTTTTATCCGTTCTCGAATCATTTTGACCTTTTCAGTTGTCATATCTATCAATTCAGGACCCAAAATTGTCCTTTCACCTACTTCATCCCAACACAAAGTCGTCCTACATCTCCTCCCATATAAAGCTTCATAAGGAGCCATACCAATGGTGGAATGATAACTATTATTATACGAGAACTCCATCAATGGAAAATGATCATCCCAACTACCCTTGAAGTAAAATACACAAGCTCGTAACATGTCTTCTAATATTTGAATTGTCCTTTCAGATTTCCCATCGATTTGTGGATGAAATGCAGTGCTGAACTTCAAACTTGTGCCCATGGCATTCAGTAAATGAGGCCAAAACTTAGAAGTGAATGTTGGATCTCTATCTGATACAATTGACACTGGTGCCCCATGTAAACGGATAATCTCATCAACGTACATACGTGCATACTTGTCAACAGTGTAGGTGGTCTGAACTGGAAGAAAATGGTCCGACTTTGTCAATCGGTCTATAATCACCCAAATAGAATCATGCCCCTTTAGTGATCGGGGTAATCCTGTAACAAAGTCCATCGTTATATGTTCCCACTTCCATTCTGGAATAGGCAACGATTGCAATAATCCCGCCGGCTTCTGATGCTCCACCTTTACTTGCTGGCATACTAAATATTTAGCTACAAATTCTGCAATCTCACGTTTCATATTGTTCCACCAGTAATACTCTTTCAAATCTCTGTACATTTTGGTACCTCCCGGATACATAGAGTAAATAGAACTATGTGCCTCTTCTAATATATCCTTCTTTAAGGATGGATCATTCGGTACACAAATTCTATTTTTATAACACAACGATTCATCATTCTTAATCTCAAAGTCACTCTCTCTACCATCCCGAACTTCTTGTTTCTTCTTCTCAAGGAACGTATCATTGATCTGCAAATTTCGTATGCGTTCTGCCAATAAAGGCCTCACTGTGACATGTGCTAATAATCCTCCGCTTTTTGAAAACTTCAATTCAATCCCCATCGATGCCAATTCAAGAATATTTCCAACATGGGCACACCGTATGCAACCAAGCATCCCTGATGATTTTCGACTCAAAGCATCTGCTACTACATTGGCCTTCCCAGGATGGTGATGAATGGTACAATCATAGTATTTGATCAGCTCTATCCAACGCCTCTGTCTCAAATTCAGTTCTTTCTATGTAAACAAGTATTTCAAACTTTGATGATGTGTAAATATCTCACAAGTTTCTCCATACAAGTAATGTCTCCACAACTTTAAAGAAAAAACAATGGCTGCTAGCTCCAGATCATGTGTAGTGTAGTTTCGTTCATGCGCCTTTAATTGTCTAGAAGCATATGCTATTACCTTCCCATTCTGCATAAGAACACATCCTAATCCCTGAAATGAAGCGTCTGTATAGATCACAAAAGACTCATTCCCACATGGAATAGTAAGTATAGGGGCTAAAACCAACCGCTTCTTTAATTCTTTAAAACTCCTTTCGCATTCTTCATCCCATACAAACTTCACTTCTTTACGAGTCAACTTTGTCAATGGTAATGCTATTGCTGAAAATCCCTTAATGAATCTGCGATAGTAACTACCAATCCTAGAAAACTCCTAATTTCTGTCACATTCTTAGGACTCTCTCATTCAACAGTTGCTTCCACCTTCTTTGGATCAACATATATCCTATTTCCTGAGACAACGTGCCCTAAAAACATAATTTCATTCAACCAAAACTCACACTTGCTGAATTTAGCAAATAATTTCTTCTCTCTCAAAATCTGCAATACAAGTCTCAAATGTTTCTCATGTTCCTCCATGCTACGCGAGTAAATCAACACATCATCTATGAATACAATAACAAATGAATCAATGAAAGGGTGGAATACCCGATTCATCAAATTCATAAAAACTGCTGGAGCATTATTCAATCCAAATGGCATCACCAAAAACTCATAGTGGCCATATCGAGTCCGAAAAGCTATTTTGGAAATATCACTATCCTTTACTTTCAATTGGTTGTAACCCGATCTCAAGTCAATCTTCAAAAATACTGTGGCCCCCTGTAATTGGTCAAACAAATCATTAATACGAGGTAGAGGGTACTTGTTTCTAATTGTCACCTTATTCAATTGCCGATAATCAATACATAATCGCATTGTCCCATCTTTCTTTTTCACAAATAACATTGGGGCTCCCCATGGAGAAACACTAGGCCGAATGAAACCTCTGCTTATCAGATCTTGTAATTGCACTTTCAATTCTTTCAACTCTGTTGGTGCCATTCTATATGGAGCAAGGGAAATCAGACCAGTGCCTGGAATTAATTCAATTAAAAACTCTACTTCCCTATCGGGTGGCAATCCTGGCAATTCCTTTGGGAAGACATCAGAAAATTCTCTAACAACTGGTATATCTTTAACTTTAAGTGCTTCCTTACTAACATCAACCACATACGCTAAATACCCTGTACAATTTTACTCAATAACTTTCTGCTCTTAATTGCTGAGATGAGACAATTAGGGATAACATTCCTTTCCCCTGTAAACTGGAACTCAGGTTATCCAGGAAGATAAAACGTAACTTCTTTTCGAAAACAATCAATGGAAGCATGATACTATGATAACCAATCCATCCCCAATATAGTATCAAAATCTCGAATGGCCAATGGTATCAAATCAACATAGAAATCTCGCTCACTCATTCGTAAGACACAATCTTTATAAACATGCTCCACCAGAATTACACTTTCCATTGGGGTAGAAATATATAAGGCACAATTGAGAAATTAACATGGTCTACTGAAATATGAAATAATATGCAATGCTACGAATGAATGCGTAGATCCAGGATCAATGAGTGCATATAGATCTTTATTTGCAATAGAAAGTTTACCTGTAACCACTTCTGGTGTAGCATGGGCATCTTGCAATGTCATCGCAAAGACTCTTCCTCATGCCTTCAATCCACTTGCTTAACCTGTATCCCTTCCCCTGGTTGCATTCCCTGGAGATAATCCTTTATGAGGCCCCACACTATTAATTGAAACTGCTCTCGATAGCATAGGACAATTCTTTCTCAGATGGCCCTTCTGATGACAGTTAAAACATTCTATGTTCTGTAACTTTGGGCAATTTCTTTTTATATGGCCTGATGTACCACAAAAGAAACAAACATTCGAATCTCCTTGCGCTGAAGCTCCTGAACCTCTTCCACTACTAGCCTCACCCTTCTGCGAACCACCTCCCATACCTCTACCATGCTGAAATTTCTGCCCTCCAACGCTTGAATATTATGTATCACTACCTTTTTGATAACTTGGATTAAATCTGCTTCTCTTTACAGCTCGTTCTCGATTCCCACTTGCTTCATTCACGTCATTTTTTACCAGCAGGGCTTTATTCACCAAGGCTGAATAATTACTAGTCTCTAAAGCCGATAGCCTTGATTTAATAACTAACTCTAGTCCATCGAGAAATCGTTTACACATATCTTCCTCATTCCGTATAAACCTCGAAGTAAACCGAGATAAGGCTGTAAGTTTGGCTTCATATTCTCTGACAGTCATGCTTCCCTGATTCAACATGAAATATTCCTTCTCCTTTTGTTTTTGATACATTGGGGGAAAATACTTATCATACAACGCTTTGACAAAAGCATCCCATGAGATCACATTACCACCTCCTGGAGTAATCAACAAATGTTTTATGGCATCCCACCAATATTTAGCTTCTCCTTTTAGCATGTACGTTGCCAAGATCACTCGTTGATTTTCAAGCATTCTCATCACCCCGAAGATAAGTTCAATCCATTTAACCCATTCTTCTGCCTCTGTTGGATCAACTGCTCCTTCAAATGACGGTGGATTCATTTTAATAAATTTCTCATGTGAAGTACTCCTTTCTTCCCGGTGTATCACCTCCTCAGCTCTAGCCAATGCATGTGCCTCCAGTTGCCTGGTCTGTTGTTCTTCCACATGAGCCATAAATCTAGCTCGTTGCTCTGCCATTAGAGTCATTGCACATGCCATTTTTTGCACGTCTATCAATTGTTCTGGCTCAGGTTCTAAATTTCCATAAACAGGTTGCTCAACCTCCGCTTCTACTGCCATATTTGAAGCCTCATCTTCTATTCTCACATTCACATTCCCTCCTTCCATTCCTTAATATCTGAAATGGATCAAAGATATAACAATATGATGATATACATATATTTCCTAACATAATCGTTAGTATCAAATAAAATATATTTCTAACATTCACTGCTAAATCTAGACTCTTCTCACTCCAGAACCTCTAAAACCTAGGCTCTGATACCAAAAGCTGACACACCCCAACCTAGTAACTTATAATTAAGTCTGAAAGTCAAAGTGAGTCAAACCATAATTAATCTAACCAAACCATAAACACGAGTTTTAATTTCAGAGTAATCATTGTAAATTCATACAATTGAAAGCCTTTTTTACAACATCAGAGTAGTCATGTCCATAAAAACTTTCTTGAAGGATAAGTTAACTTAATTACATCATTTAGATTTACACAAAATCATTATTTCTTCCATTCCCGGCTAACCCAACCCTACTTTCTAGATTTGGCAGTGATATCGCGTTACCTGAAAAATGTTAACATAGGAACCGTGAGCAAAATAGCCCAGTGAACGCATCACTACTTTACTACTGCATGAATTTAAATGCAATAAATCATGTCCATATAATTATGTATTAACTTATTCGGATCATTTATAATGAATGACCAACTTTTTCGAATCATGATTCACATATCCTGTCTAAATAGACAATTCTCCTCCATTCCTGGTCGAGGAGTAACCCCTTGTCATTAATAGACAAATCTCCCCCATTCCGGGTCGAGGAGTAACCTCCCATTTCGGTAAATCGAATTGAACAATTTCATATTCATTTAATTCTGATCATATCAACAACACGATACAAATATTTCTTTCCAGTGAGTACACTCACCTTGGGTTGTCAACTACGTATTCACGTTTCCTTCGAAAGGAGCTGAACTGGGTTGATTAGACCTTATACCTGTCAATCCAACTTAATCAGTACTGAATCTCAATCATAAGTATCATACTAATATAATTATATAACTTTCCATGAGTATACAATGACCATATAATTCCACTTAAGTCACATTCCATGAAACATGAGTAAAGACAAAACAATGGTGCACATATTGATAAAGCTATGAACATTCAACCGTAGGAAGTACCTCATAAGGAATTTATAACCAAAGTCAAGTAAACATGAAATTATACTTCTCAATGTATATACACATGAAACATGTACTCAAAGTACCCTTTGTAAGGACGAAATACAAACATTCATTCAAGGGGTATCCAATATGGCCTGAAATTATTGTCCTACATACTTAACCATCCTATATCCCTAAATTGTTTAAATACAGGGGTCCAACCTTATCAATATGAAAACATATATGAATATAATTTTCAATACAAGTGACGGTGTAATTTTTCAAGCTTCCTAGAGCAAGTTATGACCATTTCTTTACAACACAAGAAATCTGCCCTACAAGCTCCTCTATTGTTCCTTCAACTTGCAAGAATTTTCATAATTTTTCTACAGCATAACTGTAATATCCCGTATTTTTATCGCTTTTAAATTTAAGGATTTATTAAATTTAATTGAGATAAATTAATTTAATTTTAATCCGGAATGTTGTTTTAAATATTTACTAGCGTGACGAGAGTTAGTAATTATTGGAAATTTGTTATTGGTTGAATTCAACTGGATGAGTATAGTAATATATGAGATTTATTTTTATAAAATTGTCACGTGTGAATAAAATGGCAATTATGGAAATTTAAGTCGGGACGCGCTCGTGTCGTGTCGGGACTATATGTTGATAAATAAAAGTGAATAAATTATAAGTTGATCGTATGGTCGTTTTAAGTGCGGCAAAGTGTCCGAAAGGGTCGATATAGTCAGAAAAGTGTACCCAGTGGTTTAGTTTGGGTCTCGGGGCGTTTTTAGGCTTAATTAGCACCCCGGGAGGGCGTTTTGGACATTTGGTAATTATGGGTAATTAAACCCACGAATTTTATAGGGTTATATCAGATGAAAAATGTTATCTTATAGGGTTAATAGAACCTAAAACTAATGACGGCCATTAGAGAGGAAGAGGATAAGCTCTCCAAGGAGTTCTAGGCCAAGAACACCTCCGATTTCACCGCCGTCCCCACCAACGCGTAGATCGCGCGACGGGGAATGCAACCACACCAAATTCGTCCACGAATCAGAAACTAAATTTCCAGGCAAGTATCTATCTTGCTTTTATCAAGTTAATGCATCCTTTTATATTAGTCTTAGGTTGATTAGAATTAGTGTTTTTGAAGAAAAATATTAATTGGAGACACAAATTGCATGTTATAATGATAGAGATCATATTTCTGGAAATCCATTTCACATGTAGAGGTTGAGCCACGAATTTACATGGTATTAGAGATAGAAAATATGGAAAAAGAATTAAAGAAACTAAGTTAAAGGAAATATTAGGGTTCATGCGAATTATATAGAGTTTGGCCCTTTTAACAAATGATTCTTGATGAAAATTCGCATGTGTTACGTAGGAGATTGTTTATATGGGTATACAACACTTATAGTATAATTGGTTGGAAGTTTGGGACTATAATATGATGGTTTGGAGGAGTTTGGGGGTAACAATTCCGTAGTTGGGTTTTCTGCAGTTTCGCCATAACTGCTTGATCGATCGATCGAGCCCAGTGCATCGATCGATCGAACCCCTTTCATCGATCGATCGACCCTCCTGGGAAAACTGCATTTTTGCTCGTGTTAGTTTAATCCGATTTTATACGTAGTAAACCTTGATTAGGGTTGCTAGAATATAATGGAAAATAAAAAGGACCAGTAGGGTCAAGAGAAATCCCATAAAGTGGACTTTAATGTGAAAGGAAATAAAAAGGGAAAATGGGGAGACTTTCAGATTTAAGAAATCATACGTGCGTTGATTATATAATCGAAACATCTAATAAGTTGGATTAGAAGGCAAGAGAGGGCCTACTGAAATTGTACTTAGATAAAGGAAATACTTCGAGAGACGAGAAGTGAGTTAAAAATGACTTAATTACGAGAATAAAAGGAATGAGGCCGTTTTACGATATAATTGAGTAAAATGTGTAATAACGGATAATTATAATTATGGGTCGTGAGCGCACCTAATTTAATAATGTGGATGTGTATATATATATATATGATTGTGTGATTATGCATATATTATATCTGTGTGAAAATCGTGCCCGCGCTACTTGCTATCCCCGAGGTTACCGCGCTGTGACAGTCTTATCTCGATGGGACCTTTATGGGGGATATTGACTCGTACCCTAGAAGATAGATATCCTTGGTACAGGCTATCGAATCGATAGTTCAGACGGTCCTAAGAGACGTGGGGGCATGTGCTATCCTCTTAGAGACTTGGAATCTATGCTTCGCCTCAATATTATTTGTGTATGTGTTAATACAGTTCGAGAGTGATTTCGAACTTGTATTTCCCTTAGTACGAGTGATACGGGGACTGAATAACAGAGTATGCTAGCACCATAGTTTTTATGTGGGGTTCCGTTAGTATATATGTATTATATGAGTGATTAGTATATATATACTTATTTGTGGAAACGTTGCACCATAGATTTTATGTGGGGTGTCGTTTGTATATATATTATATGTGTAATTAATATATATATACGTGTATCTATATGAGAACTTTCTACTGAGTAAAATAGCAGTCAAGTAAAGTATGAAATTCTTCAACTTCACTATAAGTATTCGGAAACATTATAACAATACGGAATTTTTCTAAATAACGTAAGAAATCTTGAAGAGATAGAATTTTCTAAAGTGAATATCAAAACCTTAATTTCACGTGTTAAGACTTATGGAGAATAAGTTAGAGAGATATATGGGGTTCATTAGTACGGTAGACGTGCACACTAGATGAGAGGTGAGAATTCTCAAGAGAGTGTCGCATACTAATATGACTGTTGCATTAACCGGTAAGAATTTTAAATACTTGCTAAACTATTTTTAAAATTGCTTTACATTCGGGATCTGACCCGTTTGCTGTTACCTCTTCTCTCTTGTGTATATATATATATATGTATTACAGGTGCCCAGCCACAGGGGTGTCTTACTTAGGATTCTTTGGATGGAACGCGCTGTAGCTTTTGTGGGAGTTGCATGCCATTGCTTAGACGACCTCATTGTTGACTCTACTTCTAGTTCAGCTTTATCCAGTGGGGGCATGTGTAGCCATTTTCCATTATTTAGTTGATATTATCAGAGACTGTAATTCCTTTTACTTTCAGCATTTTTATTTCGGGATTTATTACTGTCAGGATGTTTTCCTTTAGTGTTATAAATGTTGGGATTTATTATTGATGGTTAAATTCTTGAATGTTCATTTTTATTCTTATACTAAATGTGTGACTCTTAATATGTTAATGATTAAAGGTTTTATAATCGGATTCAATAAAATGGAAATAAGGGTTTCAAATGGTTTTGATACTTAGTTTAATTAATTAGGGTGTTTAAATTGGAAAGGTTATTTTTACGACAGTGATGCTAAGAATGAACCAACTGTTCATCTTGATTTTAATTTAATAAAGGAGTGATCGCCCGGTAAATAATTAGGCGGGGTGTCACAATAACTTTCCATGATTTTTGACCCATTTCCAGTACACATGCTGAATAGTACATAATTAAATTTTCATAAGTTTTTGACTTCATTTGCTATCTCAAAATCTTGACTAAACTCAGGGCATACCGAAATGAAGTATACAAACATAAACTATATACCAACTTGCAACCATCACTACGGCCTAACCACGAGGACTTAAATTCTAATTTTTGGATATGATATTAATATATGAGTCTACTTTCATATCCAATTGTAATTTCTCAATTCCAGTAATCACACAAAGAGATATGCAGATTTGAATACAAGGGGTTTCAATACAAAGCAATTTTAAGGGTTTATGCATTCAACTTAACTTAAACTTGCATATATCCATACATATGCACCCAATCATGAAAGGTCAATAAACAAATAAAGGATTTATATCATATAAATCATAAATATATGAAAAATACCAAGATTTTCACTTTGGATTACCTTCGGGACCTTTACGTAATTTCCACGGATTTTTCTACACTTTTTCTCCTCACTTTTCTTCCTAAACTTCTACCTTCTCTTTCCTCAAGCTAACAACACTTGAAACTGAACCTATGGATTAATTTGATGAAGAAATAAGTTAGAGTAGAGTTTTAAGTCGGACAAGGCTGCCTCCCAAGCCAACCAATCAAATTAAACCGTTTGGTTTAATAAAAGACAAATTACCACTTAAAGGGAATGAACAGCTTTGCCCTTTGTTCGTAAAGTCGGTATAACTCTTTACTCGGGCATCCATTTGATGATCCGTTTGTTGTGTTACAACCCTAACTCACATGTATACAACTATCTAGTTTTCATCTCAAGTCATTTATAATGTTATAAAGGTCAAAACTAGTCTCTAACAGGAACATTTCTACCGAAAATAACAAAATTTTGTTTTTGTAAATAATTCCACCTTTCATGATTTATGAAAGTTGGATTATAATAAACATAATCACTTAACATTAGATATACTAATAACACATTATTCATTTAACATAAGATAAGCATGATTTAATTATAATTTATCATAGTTATATACGGGTTGTCACAATCTAAGTCTGCTAAGTCTTATACCTTTGCAAAGTGGTGTACTTAAGATTCGACATTAGGTGAATCTGGGATGATGATAAAGCTTTTTGGTGACTACTTGGACAAAGACTCAAATATGTCTTGGTCAAGGAATTTAGACATTTTATTATATGGAGCACATTGAGTATACTGTACTCTTACAATCTTTCACTTTATCGAATTTCGAGACAAAACATACAAAGGTAAAATTACAAGAAAATGAAGGAAATATACCATTTTACAATTCTCCTGGCCAAAGGCATATACAAAAATAAAAAATTATATTTGTTGCAAGTAACTAATCATTACAAGAGACTGAATCTCTTATTGGTAAAAAAACAAGCTCTTGCACAATACTTTCCTGTCACATAATAACAAACTCACCATGATACCAATGTGAAAAAATATGATAAGAAAATATGATAAATATGAACATGTGAATATAGCATTTTGAAAATGTTAACATCATATTTATCTCAAATAAATCCCCCTTAAATATAAAATCTCTCTCAATAAAAATGATATAACAACAAATAACTCTAAACAACCTGATATGATTTGATAACTATACTCCCCATATCTACAAACTTCTCCCCTTTTTTTGTCATGGAAAGCGACAAAGGAAAGAACGAAGCACATGGATAAGGTTTTCAAGGAAATTTAAGAAAGTAAAACATGTTAATGTCAAACCAAAAAATAGAGAATAACTATATAACGAGTGAACAATTAAAATGAAGTCTAGGCAAAATATAATTAAGATAAGAAAAGGCATAAGATTAATAATTTTAATTACACATGGAAAGATAAAATATATCTTGTAAAGATATAAATAATTCTAAAAGGTGATAAGAATTAAAATAAGGTTAAGAGTTACAAGGATTTCAATAAATAAATCAAAATCTAACAACTCTAAACCAATAAATAAATCTCAAAGAAAAACAAATTACATGACTTCTTCTTCATCTTCGACATCCCCAAAATACCCAAATTAATAAGCTCATCATTAGCATCATGCAAGGCGTCCCTAACATTTTGCAAATGAGTATCAAAGTTGTGATAAAGGTCGTCGCATAAAGAAGATCTCGTCGAACTAAATGAGGGTAGCAAACTAGAACGCAGATGAGTGGTTATCCGAGAGATGGTAGAATCCAACTCATTTCCAGTCAAGGTGCGTTAACTCGATGCACATGATGTAGAGGAAGGACAAGGAGATGGTAAATTAACAACACGCGGTGGTGTAGGTGTGCTACTATAGTTTCCAAATTGAGTAATCGAATTATAATAAGAATCAAAAGTCAATGCAGATTGCGGATTTTCCTGAACTTCAATAGGAAAAATAGTAACTCTAAACTCCAAAATCAAGCGCACAATCAAACGACCATAGGGAAAAGCGAGAGCTTTCTTATCGTCCTTAGTGTGATAAAAAATCGAGTCCAATATCAAATTACACAAACATATACGGTTACCTGATCTAATAACGTACAACAATCATGTACGTTTAATTGATACATTGTGCGATTGGTATGTGAGTAAAATACAAGAGGAAGCAACCATGTTTAGTATATAAAAGTCCTTAGAAAGAAGTTCATGATTAAAAGTCTTTATATTTGAGGATAGGCAATGGTTGTCACATAAACGAGTGATCACATTTTGGTTGCAAGGTTCACTCGTAATCGAATTGTAAAGATATTTGGGATAGTCTTCTTCTGGGACTCGAAAGTGGTTGCTTATCCACTTGAAAGAAAGATTAACTACAATTACCCTTACTTTGGAAGACAGAAATAAAACGCCTAAGTCATCCGTACCATCTTTAAAAGTCAAATAAAATTCTTTCACCAAGTTGGGATAACATAGTTCGGTTTGAGAGAAAATACCGATCTAATTTTTTCTATCACACGAGAACTCATATAAACGGGTGCTAATAAAAGATTCCAAATCAATTAAACTCTACCAATATACAAAACATTTGGGAAGCGTTCATAATATCTGGAATGATTGGTGTAAGTCGAGGCAAGTGAATGAGATTTTGGAGCCATGAAGTAGCCTGAAATCACACACTAAGATACAACCACATAAATCCTATGAGATATGGAAGTGAAAACAAAGGATCATGTACTAGTATAATGATTAGACAAACACCAAAAATGTAAAGCAATGCTATACACGCTTAAAGTATACTTAAGAGATTCAATCTAAACTCAAGATAAATAAAAACACACCAATCATTGAAAATATTTCATAAAAATCCATCAAAACTACTATCACCAAGCCCTAACTCTAAAAAGGAGTAAATCTGAAAATCTAGGATAGCAAAGTCACCAAGATGAAGATTAATCATCTAAAATGAGGTAGATACCACTTAAAAGACTTCCAAGATGCTAAGTTGAGAGGAAGGTAAGACGTTTCTATAGGTAGGAGAGGTCTTGTGAGAAACAAATGGGTAAAAATTTTCTTAACTCGCGATTTGGGTGTTTTAAACAAACCTAGGTGTTATCGCAGTAGTAAGATATTTTCTCGCTGGTTGCAGAGACATTGTTGTGGCAAAGCACTTGCAACGAAAGGTCGTGGAAACTTCTAGCGAATAAATTGTGAAAAAATGTAACAAGCTAACAAGGAAAAATACACATAATTTCTTAGCTTAGGTCAGGTGCATTTTGATCCTTAAAATACCATTTGGAATGATCAAACAAGCTCCAAAACATCATACAATTGCTCTTGGTTTTGTCAAATACTCTACACAAAGAATTGTTTATCATTCAAATGCCTAAGGTCAAATTAAATCCATATAAAAGATAAAGTGATTCAAATACATAACTCGTGATAGAAAAGTGAATAAAATGAGCATTAACCCGTAAACTCGAAGAATAAAGATTAATGTTTGAACTCACTTTTGAAAAAAATTGACTTTAAATAACAAAGAGAAATCCTCATTTTTCTTTCAAAAGAAATAAAACTTTTAACTACCACTTTTTTCTTCCTCAAACAGCTATTTATAATTAAAACCTTTTAAGTTTCATAACCCTAATGACTCAATTTTGGATAGATAAAAATCTTCTAGACATCGCTTTTAATAAAATTTTGTGTATGGCGGCTTTCGCTCATTCATTACAAAGGGTACGGAACTATTTAGAATTTTTCAAAAGTAGTTTTCATGAACCAAAGTTGCAACCCTTACCACATCATCACTCATGATTTTGAAACATATATAATTCTTAACTCCAATCATAATGATATAAACTCTCATACATAAAAAGGATTAACGGTGACACCCTTTCATCAAAACATCGCATAAAACTTTTAATTTTAGGTAAAAGTAGAAACAAATACCTTCATTATATTTTTCATGGAAATTCTCAAGTTTAATGTGCGATGTTAAGTGCATGAGTTGTGACAATTACTCTAAAATAACAAGATCAATTTACCAAGGCATTTCAAGCTATAAAATTTCAATCTTGGAGTAAAAAAGCTATAAATAAAATTGTTAGTACAATAACTAAGCATGTAGATTTGCATTTAAGCACATGGGATACAACAATGCCAAATAAGCCTAGAAAACCAATATTGTACAAGGATAAAAATCGAAAGGTATGAACAATGCAAAGAACATGTCTTACGAATAAAAAAATGATAGAGAAAATCAAGATGCCTGTCCAAAAAGAGTAAACTAAACATTATAAGACACCTAAACCACAAGAATCTTATTTTTCTTAAATAATGACCAAGCCTTGGCATGTTTATCTAAGGACTCTGGTTCCTCTCTATCAATAATATGTTTCTAAATCAAAACTGATTCAATTTTCAAAGAATTAGATTTGTAAATCGATTTGAGAATTGTGGGAGGACCAACCATTTTCTCTTTTCCCATTCCTTTGGAAACCTTTTGAGGGGCTTGCTCTTTCTTCTTCCCTTTTTATCGACCTTTCTACCCTGACAAAATCAACTAAATGTAACACGGGTTGAAGTAAAGAACAAACCTCCTTAATGTGTCCTAACTTATGAAAATGTGTGCACCTATAGGGATGTGGAATGATTGGGTCGATGGGGGGCTTGAGTTATTTCTTCCTAAGTATAAAGCGAATCTCCTTCAAATGTTCTTCCTTGTTGCAAAAGGAACACATTAAATATGGAAAAATGGAATGAAGTGAATATTCACCAATGGGAGATGGAAAAATGGATTGGAATGCTAAGAAATCTTGGCTAGACGTAGATCCACCACTCTCAAAATTGATTCCGCGTGTATCCCAAGTGGATAACGTGGTAGAAAAAAGCATTTTATCCAACTTTTGAGACCTACCGACTAGATTTTGCTTAAATGTGGTCGCGGATAGTAGATCGGTCTCAATCAAAGATATTTATTTCTCTAAGGCTATTCTCAAGTTTTCACTTTCGTCTAAGGACATCCAAAGGTATTCAATATCAGGAATAAGAAAGTCATTGGAACTTCCTTAAAAAATTGGTTCAATACTCACCATTTGTGGTGCAATAAAATAGCTCACATTACTCTCACTCACTATAGACATTTTGTTCTCAGCATTGGAAAATATGGTGGAGAGTTCTATGTTATGCCTTTCAAGGTTATGGATTCCTCGTAAATCCCAACGTAGTCCACCCGAAGATCATTTTCCTTTTCTTCCTTAATAGTGCTAAAAAAGGAACTAGAAATAATTATTTTTTCATTAGACGAAAGAGGAACATTAAAATCCTATAAATCGTCCAACTCGTCAAATTTATCTCTCATCATAAATGCGGTATAATTTCATTCTTAAGAGTCATCGCTGGAGTCCGAGTAATTATCACTAAAAGTGTCTTGATAAGTGTTCTTCCCACCATTATGACTGAAATCTGAAGGGCATTGTTTCGACGTGTGCCCTTGACCACTACATGTAAAATACATGACTATTTTTAGAGAATCAACTTTATTTCCTCCACTTCCATGACCAATCTCGAGTCTGGGTAGATAGTTCTTGGGTTTGCCTCTAGAATCAAGCCATTTTTTTATACTTCTTAGAAAACTTAGTGAGAAATGCTATATCCTGTTCACTAACATCATGGAAAATAAAATTGGGAGATGCCTTCTTAGCCTTAAAAGCTATATTCTTCTCCATAAAAGGCACTCCTTGGAGATAAGACAAATTTGCTTCATAGGTTTTGAGAGGGACAACCAATTTTATATACGCATTGGCTTTGGAAGCAAAGCTCTACCTCATCAATGACATCTACTTTTCCAGGAAACCTGGGAGGGAGAGACTATGGTATTCCCTAAAGCAAAGATGGAGGTTACTATATCGTTCAACACGACATATAACTTGTCAAAAGTTTCATTTTCCTTCATAGTAAGAAGTTTGAAATGGGTAGAAAACCATTAAAGCTTAAAGCGCTTCAGGGTGGAGGTGCATTCGTAGGTTGTTGGTAAAATATTCCACACCTCCTTAAATGTCATACATGTGGATATACGTATAAACTCACTCGGGGACACGCAAGTAAATTTATTCCCTTAATGCTCGATCCACTCTCCTTTAAATACTTGTCATACCAACTCGATCTAATCTTGTTAACTTGGATATAATCAATGACGATTTTGGGATAAGTCCATCCCAAAAGCACATTATTCATATTTGATCGTCCATAGACATCAAGTAAGTTATCATACGGTATTTCCAATAATAATAACTGCTACTATCAAATGGAGGAGTTAGGAGGGTTGAACTTCCAACTATTATATAAAAAAGGATCTAAACTTATGTTATTACACCTATAACTTGGAGATCCACTCTGATATCAGTTGAGAGTGTGCCTCTCGACAGTAGCTACCCAAATTAAAATTAATTCCCATAATTTAAGAAAATAATATGTTAATTTATTATTATTATTATTATTTTTAATTTGGACCATTTCTCGATTTGTGTGTGTCATCCTTGCGTAGGGGCCATGCTAATATACTCTGTATCGTTCCAATTTTATCGGATGTCCCCGAAGGGACTGTTAATTTATTATTACAAAAGGGTTTAAAAATCCAAAAGTCCATGTGACAAAATATTTTACTATATTTTAGAATCTCAAGTTTTATCTTATTATTAAGACAATGATTCTAAAAAAATGTGAAAAATAAGCACAAGACCAAATTTACGAGGAAAAACCACACTAACGGGAAATCCTAGGACCGATAAGAACGATAAATGAAGTACATTATAGTTTTACAACTAGAAAATAGAGACCTATAACCACACGATGCTAAGACTAATTAGACGCTCTTTCCCACTATATTTTTCGTAGAGAATGCCGATCGCTGAAGAATACTGTAGAACCGCAACAGGTTTTGGTTTACAACCAATGTTTTCAAATCATTTGCGAAAACTTTATTCTTTAAAGTTGAAAAACTTTTGATCTTAGACGAAACCTTTAAGAAACCAAAATACAACACCTGCGATTTTGAGGGAATCCTAGAGATATTTGTGTTGGAGTGTTTCCAAAGGTATGGTGTTTTAAATCTTAAAATGAGTTTTTCAAGCCAAGGAAGAGAAAATATTTTCTCACTAATGAAAATAGATTTTTGAACACAAGGTGAGTAAATATACCTCTATTATAAACAGTGGCTTGATAAAGTCAAAGAATAGGCCTGAATTTTTTTCCGCTCAAATATGTAAAGTGTTTTGATGTAAAAGTAATTTTTCATAGCTCTTGTAAGACTAAACGACACTTAACTATATAACCTTTGGATTTGAAAAGGGTTAAAGGCTTAAATGGTAGGTGTTATACTCTTGTGGTGTCAAATCGTCACATCAGGGTCTTAGTCACCCAAAAATTTATACTCGACACACTATCCAAGAATATTTTTACGGAAGATCTTTTTGCAAAAGTGACTTTCAGCCCTATTAGACACGTTTCACCGCAATGTCACTGTAGTGAGGGAAATCCTCATTAGAGTGAACCTGAAGCAATCCAGGTTGCGCCAAAGTTCAGAGATTTAGCACGGAACACAAAAAGACTAGTGAGGCACTATCGCTGTTGCGAAGAAAATTGTCGCTGGAGCGTCGCTGCGACGAGACAGGTTACGAGAGTATCTTGATAGTTTCGCCAAGTTTGCCTTAAAAAAATCAAAAACAAGTTTGGAGGCAAACTCTAAGTATGTATGATAAAGCAAGACCTTCCATACTTACAATTCACAAAAGGATACAATAATTTTTAAAAATAGATTTTTCAATATGAAAACTATATTTGCATGTGTACTTGAATTAATTAAAAAATCATGGTTAATTAAAAATATTTTCTAATTATAAAAAGAAATTAACCATGGTGTGAACCTAAGTCCACCGAGTCTTATACCTTTCTTAAGTGGTGTACTATAGGTTCGACATTGAGTGAATCCAGGATATTGATGAAGCTTTTCGGTGAAATCTTGGACAAAGACTCAAATATGTTTTGGTCAAGGTATTTAGACAATATAACATATACAACACATTGAGAATACTATATTCTTACATGCCCTTGGAGGGTAGTTTGGTAAAATTTGAAACTTTTAAATTTTGAATTTTAAAAACTAGCCATTGGGATTTTGTCCATCGAGGCACTTTGAGTCGACTCAAAGTACTTTAAGTCGACTTAAAGTCCCAGGTCCACTTTTGAAAATTTCCAAAGCCTTCTCTTTCAAAACAAATTTGAAGGAAAATCAACTTGGGTAATTTAAGTTGACTTAAAGTTAACTTTGAATCGACTTAAAGTATCTAAATTGATGTTTAGGTTATTTTGTGGGTAGTTTTTATGGGCTTGTGGAAGGTTTGGTTGGTTGGTTTGAGAAAGTAAATGGTCATACAAATGCAATTACACTAGTATAATAGTTTTATAATCACTTAAAGCTCTGAGAGAGTATTGTGGAGTTTGATCACTTCTTTTGGGTGTCTAGAATATATTATTATTCTTCTGGTTGATTTTGATGATCATGAGATTTGATTGATTGGTTGGATGGAATGAAGTTCATTGAGCCTTGATGGTGAGATTATTAAATTAGACTATACTGATAGGTTGTGCTTGTCGTGACTGAGTGAACTTCTAATTATTGAGTATGCATGGATTTCTTTAGTTGTGAATATCTAAGAATGAACTCATGACTTTTGTATAAATGACGATCATGACTTGGACTTATCATGATTTGGTTTTGTGGATATGATGAACTTTGACTTTTTCTCTGGCACATGGCTTCTTCTTCTCATGTTATGATTGAAACTTGGTAGACTTTATTGCTATGATTGATTATGAATCATGATCTTTATTTGGCTGGAAAATAGCTTTCAATTTGTTCTTGATAACTTGTTAATTGCTTGCTTGATCACATGTATCTTCTTTGGATGATGATTATGTTGTGGTTTTGGTTGCTTGGATAATGCAATCCTGAAGATAATTCTCATAATGTCTTAAGTGTACATTTTCATTTCGAGAACATTATAGAGGAAATAGTGAATTTGTGTCATATATTAATCGTATTGTTGTCATACAAAATATTTGTATTTGAAAATACTTTTACTTTCACAATTGTGAGTTTCATTTTATGTATATGACAAATTTGTTGGGAGAACACATCACTTATATCATGTGATATGAAGTTAAAATCCAAAAGAGCTCGTGCAAAGTGTGTGTTAACGCATATTCAAAGTGAATCCATCATGCAAATTAATTTCAAATTACTTTATGTAAACAGGATTAAGAATAATAAAAGGTTTAAAAATTAAAATCAAATGTCATAGTCACATGGATATATGGAAAGAATGGGATTGAAACTCATCGATATGCTATACAATACGTGTAAAACTAAAATACACAATAACTAAAATACCTATTTATGTTTTGAAACATTTTTTCAAAATGATACCAAATTAAAATAAAAACTCAAAAGACAAACAAATTTTTTTTGTATTTTTCTCACAAAGACCGAAGAAAATGAAAAATCAAAATACAAAAGATAAACACATCATAACACAAGCAAAACATATAAAATGAAGAATAAAACTAGTGTATGACAAACATGCAATCACAATCACTTATAACATATAGCATGGGATGAATCATATGAAAACAAATGAAAGTCAATAAGCCTGACACTTAACGCCTCCAATTTGGATCTCCTAACCCATGTAGGTTTAACGTGACGAACTTGGGATTGGGGAACCTTGGTGGCACTAGCTTTAATATTCTTAAGACTTTTTATGATATCATAACAAAAAGGCCTAAGATGACCTTTCCTACCACAGCGTGTACAAGGGAAGACACGAGTAATGTTACCATTAGTTTGATCTTTTCTAACATATCTAGCTTTGTTTGGCTATCTCAAACGACTGGTTTTTGCTTTATCAACGAAGTATCTATATCATCACAGCCAATTCCACATTTCTCATCTTTGATTTAGACGGGGCGTAGCATTTTTTTAAGTGCATAATTTTCTCATAACTTAGGCTAAGTATAGTTTTTGGCATATCCCACTATCGTTTGATTCGAGTCGTCACGAAGAACCGAATTTCCATCATCTCGAAATTCAAGAAGATCTTCACAATACAAAGGTAAAAAATAATTTAGGATTTTGAATTTATTTACATTTATATTTGAAAGTTGTTTTACTTAAAGTCGATGCATTTATTTTGGATTTTTTTTTAAAATACGCGTATCTCGTTCAAACGAGTATGCATTCTCATTTGAAGTGGTCGTTTGAAGTTTACTTTGATCGAACATCAAAAGAGGGCGTACTATTTTGCATCATTTAAGGCTCGTTTGAAGCTCATCAAAACGAGATTAGGGTTTCATTCTAACGACCTTGATGTCATTCTAACGAGATTATTTTCTCGTTCAAACGAGCCTATGACTTTGTTCGAATGAGTGTCGTCAACTTAAATTTTGTTCTGCCTTATAAATACCTATTTCGTATAATATTTTTGAGAGACTTTTTACGAAAACTATTTCTGAAAACCTGCGGTAAAAATTCTCACGTTCTTTAGGTCAAAACCCACTTTTGATTCACAACTATCACTCCTAACTATATATGTGAATCTATTTGAAACGCTAGATAGTTCTATATCTGAGTTACTCGTGTGGATATATTCTCTTCACTATTGACCGTTGTGGTTCTCTAGGGGATCACTGCTGAAAGAAGATAAAGGCTGATCGATGGATACAAGGTTGGACCGCCACCTATGGACGACTCTCGACTTGTAAAAACTCTATAGTGCTAATTAAAAGGTTTTATCCGCAAGGTTTTTTTCCCCTCAAATAGCCTGGTCGTGTTTGCATGCTTTATTTTATCTACTTTATCACCAAGCTTCTTGTTTAGGGTAATAAGATAAAATTTGGACTTGTGAATGTTGGACAATTAATTATAGAAATTATCCATTAAGATCGCAAGCACACTCTCAAATTGCTATTAGAGTTCACATGTAAACTATGTGATCTTTTTTGCCAAAGTATTTTTCTCTTGATATAAATTTTTTTAAAATTGTTGATCTATGAAATATTTTATTTTAATGGAGAATTTGTATAATCGAGTGCCCATCTTTGATGGTACAAATTATGCATACTGGAAGGCAAGGATGAGGTTTGCTTTAAAGGCCATAGATGAACGCGTTTGGGTAGTCTAGGAAAGAGGGTGGAATCCTCCCATTATCATAGTTGATAAAGTCATCAACCCTAAACCCGTCTCATAGTAGATAGAAGGCGAATTTAAGTGGAGCAATTTCAATTCTCGGAGTTTGAGTGCCAGCTCGGGAGCCATCACCCTTGACGAGTTCTGCCGCATTATAATGTGCACTAGGTCTAAAGAAGCTTGGGATACCCTCCAACTCACTCACGAGGGTACCAATGATATGAAAGCTTCTAAGCTGCAGAACCTCGCCACACCATTTGAAGCAATAACAATGCTTGAATCTGAATCTTTCGATGAGTTTTATGTATGAATTTTCGACATAGTTAACTCAAGTTTCAATTTAGGAGAGAAAATACTCGAGATGTGTGTAGTTAAGAAAATCTTAAGATCTGTTCTCGCTCACTTTATTCCTAAGGTTACGGCTCTTAATTCGCTAGGGATCTTAGATAGTCTTAGAACTTATAGGAGATCTTCAAACATACGAGATAGATATGTTCCCGAAAATAGTTAAGCCTAAGGATAAGGGGGTAACACTTAAAGCCCAATCTAGGAAGAGAGAGGAAGTGTCTAAAAAGAGAGAGGAAACTTCATCTGATTCGGAGTTTGATTATAATTTAGATGATTTGGCCCTTTTTGCTAAAAAATTCTAGAAATTTCTCAAGCATAAAAAGAAAAATACTTCCAAGGATAAGAAGAGTTTTGAGAAATAGAAAAAATTTAAAATGGACAAGAAAAATTTTGTAAAAGAAAAGAAAGATTTCCTAAAGAAAGACGAGGAGAGATGTTATGAGTGTAAAGGAAAGGGTCACGACACTCACTAGTGTTCGACTAGGTTGAAACGCTAAGGAAAAGGCAAATTTGCCTTAAACATCATGCTTAGTGATAGCGAGGTCGAGTCAGTGAGTTTGGGAGAAAAATCACCGCATGGATATAACTTCACTGCATTCATGGCTAGTCATGTTAGTACATCTAGTGCACCTCACGATGATGAGGAAGCTACTAAACATGAACACCTAGACAATGAGTCTAGTCGTTATGAGGAGAGTGAGGGAGATAATTATTAAAGTGAGAGAGTGTGACCTTCAATGTGCTTACTCCGAACTTTAAGTCGAGTCTTATACAATGAAGAAACAGAATAAAGGTTTAGCGATAAGAATTTTAGCGCTAGAGAAAGTTATGTGATGCAAGAGAGAGTGAATCCTCGGTGAGAGAATCTTTGGGATAAAGAGTTTTTATAGTTGTGATGGAGAACAGGAACTTGAAAAATAAGGTGGCTTATCTTACGAGAGATCTCCAAGCATTCATGGAGACTTGTGAGAAACTTAAAGCACTTGTATCCCAACTCGAGAAATATCTTGAACGTGCCCAGGCGGTAAAGGTAACTATTGAGGATACATCGAAGAAGGTTGGTAACATGCTCCTTGACCCTGCTTTAGGAAACATAAAAAGGCAAGGAATGGGATATGATGGTGTATCCACTTACCATATCGCACCCGAGCTAATTCTAAAGTTTATGATGGAACCTTATGGCCCTCGATCGAATCCACGAGGAGGATTAATCCACCTATAAGAGTTCCACCTAGAAAAGCAAAATCGAGGTAGACCCAAACCTATATGTGTTTCCACCTATTGCAAAATGAGAGGTCACCTTAGAGAGTTTTACTATAAATCAGGTATAACTAATCATATAAATACTCCTGTACACCATTTTAGCGACTTTGCTATTCTTAGGTAGCAAGTTCAATTTCTAGCCGCGACTTCCCATAGTTTAATGGAAGAATTTTAATGGATGTCTTTGCCATTTGAGAACTTTAGAGATCTTGAGAGATTAGTGAAAAAGGACCTAGTTCGTGGCTTACCATCACTTGGGAAACCAACTTCCTTGATTTGAGGACCTTGCCAACAAGGAAAATAAATTTGAAGTCCCCATCAGAAGTTTAATACCATTACCACCCCCCGTGTTTTGGAGTTGATTCACATAGATCTTATGGGTCCTACTCGCTCAGAGAGCTTAGATGGTAAGAGATACATTCTCGTGATGGTCGATGACTTTTCTAGATACTCAATTGTAGGATTCCTTCAATAAAATTCTGATGAGGTTGAGTTCCTTACAACCAAGTGTCGTATTCTACAAAACCAATATGGTGTTATTATTAATCGAATGCGTAGTGACAATGACACTGAATTTAAAGAAGTAAAAGTGGATAACTATTGCGATGAAGTGGGCATAAAGCATGAGTTTTTGGTCATTTGTACTCCTCAGCAAAATGGGATTATTGAGAGGAAGAACCGGACAATACAAGAGATGGATATATCCATGATTCTTAGGAGAAACATGCCTATATATTTTTGGGCAGAGGCAGTGAGAACCGCATGTTATACAATGAATAAGGTTTATCTTCGTTCGCACACACTTCACACACCTCATGAGTTATGGACATGGAAGAAGCCTAACCTATCATATTTACGTGCCTTTGGTAGTACATGCTACATCTTGTGAGATAGAGAGCCCTTAGGAAAGTTCGATTCCCGAAGTGACGAGGGGATATTTTTAGGATATTCATCTATAAGTAGGGCTTACCTAGTTTATAATCTGGCTAGCTCTAAGGTTATGGAGTTTATAAATGTCATGATTAGAGTTGACGAGCCACCGATATTTATTGCTACTAGCCCGACATGTGAGGATGATGCACCCTTGGTAACGGTCCCATCCTTCTTCTTACTATCGCGGTGGACCCCATTCCTATTTTGGGAGAGACATCGTCTTGGCTTTGAAAGAGTCGTGACCCTTTCGCTATATTTGGTGATCCTATATTAGGTGTTAAAACTCACGCTCAACTAAAAAATGTTGTTAGTTGTCTATGATACACATCCTTAATCGAGCCTAAGAACAAGAACGAAGCACTCAAAGATGAGCATTGGATATCGGCCATGCAATAAAGGTTTCTTCAGTTTAGAAAGCATAATATCTGGGAGTTAGTACCCCTGACCTGGTAATACTAATGTGATAGGTACCAAGTGGATTTAAAAAAATAAGGTGGATGAAAATGTTACCCTAGTTCATCATAAGGTTAGGTTGGTCGCTCATGGCTACATACAGATCGAGGGTGTAGACTTTGAGGAGACATTCGATCTTGTTGCTAGGCTTGAGTTCATCCGCTTACTACTCGCCATAGCATGTTATCTGTGCTTAAAGTTATATTAGATGGATGTCAAAAGTGCCTTTCTTAATGGAATTCTACTGGAGGAGATTTACATAGAACAATCGAAAGTGGTCAAAGACCCTAAACACCCAGGACATGTCTACTATCTTAGGAAAGCCTTGTATGGTTTGAAGCAAGCACCCCGTGCTTGGTATGAGAGAGTTACTTCCTATCTCTTAGCTAGCAGCTTCAAGAGAGGGGGATAAGATAAAACGTTATTCGTGAGGAGAGAGAGTGGTGCTATTTTGGTTGCCCAAGTCTTTATGGATAACATAGTCTTTAGATCCACGTGCTCTAGCCATGCTCACACTTTTGAGGAGGAGATAAAGTCTGAGTTTGAGATGAGCATGGTAGGTAAGATTACATTCTTCCTAGGTCTCCAAGTTCATCAACTTGAGGATGGGATATTTATATCTTAATCCAATTATGCAAGAAACCTTGTGAAGAAATTAGGTCTAGACTCTGCTAAGCACGCTCGCACCCCTATGAGTTCATCAACAAAGCTTAGCAAAGACGCTTTAGGCAACAACATAGAGTAGACTTTATGTCATAGCATGATAGGCAATCTTCTTTACCTTAACACTAGTCGACCCGACATATCCTTTAGTGTTTGAGTATGTGCACGATACCATGTGCCCCTGAAAGAGTCACACTTACACACTCTTAAACTTATTATTAAGTACGTGAGTGGGACTCTATCATACGGTATTTGATATTCCTTTAATATCGATGACCGTTTGACCGCCTATTCGGATGCCGATTGGGTTGGGGATGTCGATGGGTGTAGGAGCATTTTGGGTGGGTGTTTCTATTTTTTTAGTGCTCTTGTCTCATGGATGAGCAAGAAGCAAAACTCCACATCTTTGTCCACAATTGAGGCTGAGTATATATTCTCCAAAAGTTATTGCACGCAACTCTTGTGGATGAAACAAATATTGGAGGATTACGGCATCTCACAGGGCACGAGGACTACTTCCTAAGATAATATGAGTGCCATTCACATTTCACGTTATCCAGTCCAGCATTTGTGCACAAAGCACATTAGAAGACGCGAGCACTTTATTCGAAACCTAGTTGAGTAGACAGTCGTGTCCTTGAGCTTTGTGAGCAGCGATCGTCAGTTAATCGATATTTTCACGAAACCTTTAAATTCACTTAGATTTCAGGATCTTAGGAAGTCTTTAGGTATTTGCACCATTGAATGAGATTGGATATGTTATCTAGTATAGGATGGTTTTCATGCTTATTCATATTTATTCCTAGTTTTAGATTGTACTACCATTGTATATATCTTTTTCCATTTTGATATCCTTTTCCAAAAAATCCAAAAAGATTTTTGTTTTTCTTGAAAATTTTTGGAAAGTACAAAAAGATTTTTGATTTCTTTTTAAGAAAAAGTGAAAAATCCGAAAAGATTTATTTTTTGATAAAAATTTTAAAAATCCAAAAAGAGTATGATATGATAGCTACTTACTACATGTTTGACTCCTTGTCACCTTTAATTCACATGATCACAGACTTATTTGAGTATTTCACTTACCTTTCACGTGTCTATTGTAGTGTTTTTATCTCAATCCCGCTTTTAAAACGAACCAAATGTGAAAAATGAGATAATAAAAGTATTGCTTATAAGAACCATTTCCCGAATTGAAAAATAGAAAATCATTTATCCGATAAATTTTGGTATATTTAAAGCAATGGAATTCGGCTGCGAAAGACAAGTTGACTTTGCATGAATATCCACCGTTTTCAAAAAGAAAATAGCCTAAAAGATCAAAGGCACATAAAAACAAAAGAAAGTGTCAGGCCAATTTCAAAGAACATTGATGTTTCGCTACATATAAGGATTGATTTCTTCAAAAAATTTCAGAGAAAAAAATTCAATATGTGAGTTTTGAGGGAGTTAAGTGAAGATCAATGGCTTTGCACGTCCTGAAAAATTCTCGTAAAGCATTACATAGTTTTGGGTGTTATTGGTGTGAAAATTACACACTTTCTTGATTAGTTGAATAGGTTAAGTCGATTTAACTTGAGTTCACCATTTTTACACCTAAAGTAGACATTGAGCTCTTTTATTAGTGGTATCTCATTCCTTCATGCACATATGCTATGCTTGTCTACGTTGATTAACCTATAGAAGGTGTTCATACCCCTACATTTCGTTTTCATGATTCGGTTATATTTATATTTCTCCATGGTGTGTTGTTTTTGTAAATTTTTTTGCTTGAAAAAATATAAAAAATAAAACATAGTTTGTGTTGTCTTTTGAGATTATCATTGCATGATTATTAATTCATATCTTACTGTGATGACATCTTATTATGCTTGGTGATGTTCCCTATATTTTTCATGATTAGTTTTTACTCCTTATTTATTTCGAACAAATTAAAAGGGGAGGATAAATTACGGGGGAGTTTGATTTATGAGGAATTTTTTTATTATGTGCATTTTATTTGATATGTCAAAATTGATGCATAATGGGGTATTTTTCTTATTTCATGTGTGTAGATACTTTGGAAGTCACATTTGAATTACACTCGATGAAGAAAATGTGCCCAAGATAAGACAAAGAAGAAGTGAAGATTTGAAGACTTTATTTTGAAGACAACTCTATCTTGTACCTATCCATTTTAGGGTTTGCGAGGGTATTAGGATATTGTATTTTTCTTAGGGAATTTATTTATCTTTTGGATTTCGATTTTACGTTTGTACCGGAATAGCCAAAAAGGGGGAGATTCCTAAGAGCATAATTTTCTCATAGCTTAGGCTAAGTATAGTTTTTGGCATATTCGGCTACCACTTGATTTGAACTGTCACGAAGAACTGAATTTCCATCATATCCAAATTCGAGAAGATATTCACAATACAAAGGTATAAAATAATTTAGGATTTCAAATTTATTTACGTTTATATTTGGGAGTTGTATTATTTAAAATCGAGGCATTTTTTCTGGATTTAAATTTTATCCAAAATACACGCATCTCGTTCAAACGATTATGCATTCTCGTTTGAAGTGGTCATTTTCAATCGAACATCAAATGAGGGCGTACTGTTTTGCGTCGTTCAAAGCTAGTTGGAATCTTGTTCAAACGAGATTAGGGTTTTGTTCTAATGACCTTGCTATCATTCTAACGAGATTCTTTTCTCATTCAAATGAGCCTGTGATTTCATTCGAACGAGTGTCGTTGACTTGAATTTTGTGTTGCATTATAAATACCTGTTTCATACAGAATTTTTGAGAGACTTTTGCGAAAATGATTTCTGAAAACCTGTTGTAAAAGTTCCCACTTATTTTAGGTAAAAAATCTCTTTTGATTCACAATCATCACTCCCAACTATATATGTGAATCTGTTTGAAACCCTAGATAGTTCCATATCTGAGTTACTCTTATGCCAATTGTTGAACATTATGGTTCTCGAGGGGATCATTGTTGAAGGAAGACAAAGGCTGATCGGTGGATACTGAGGGTGGACCGCCACCTGTGGATAACTCTGGACTGAGCCATATTCTGTAGAGATTTTGTAAGTTACGTCTTGTAAAAACTCTATAGTGGTGATTAAAAGGTTTTACCCGCAAGTTTTTTTCCTTATATAGCCTTGTCGTGTTTGCATGCTTTATTTTATCTGCTTTATCACTTAGATGCTTGTTTAGGGTAATAAGATAAAATTTGAACTTATGCGTGCTGGATACTTAATTATAGAAATTATCCATTAATATTGTAAGCGCATTCTCAGTTTTATATAATCTCTTCGGCCTAGACTCCAAATCAAATTTGGTATTACTCGAGTCTCTCAACTTATCCTCTAACTCGACAATCCTAGACTCCTTAAACTCGAAAAGATCCTTCTTTAAAACCTCCATAAAACCAGAAGACTATTTATCTTTCCCTTAACATACTCCATATCCTCTTTAAGATTTATCTTACCTGTGCTAAGATCCTTGATCAATTTACCATTATCATCCCCTACGACACGTTCACCTTAGATTATAAATGCAAGTTGGCCTTTTTCAACTTCAATAACTCGACATACGACTCTCGAAAGGCCACTTGAACCTCACTCTCCTCTTATTCATCTTGTTATTCAATGCTCCTCTCCTCACTCTTTTGGAAACCTAAAGACCAGACCTTAAAATCTTTATGCACATTATCATCTTCAATGGGGGAAGACACTTCATTTAATTCCACATGACCGACCATGAATGCGGTGTAGTTATGATTAGTGGGGGAATTAACTTCCTCTTTTAACTCACTATCACTAAGGGTGGTAATTAATACTTTTGATTTCTTACCCTCCTTCCTTAGTCTAGTTGGACACTCACGAGAATAATGCTCAAAACCCTGGCATTCAAAATACTTGTCCCGGTCATCTAGCTTCTTAGGAATATCCCTATCATTCCTATCACAGTCCCCAAAGTTATTATGTTTCTTTTCTAAACCCTTTTGTAAGATCTTCTCATCTCTAAGCTTAAGAAACTTCTTGAACTTCCTAGCAAACCTAGATATCTCTTCAGTAATTAGCTCTCTGTCTCTATTGAAATTCGACACGTCCTCTTTTCAGGATTTAAAAGCAATGCTCTTTTTTCCTTCTTGGAAGGACTCATGTTCATCTCATAGGTTTGAGAATCACCCACAAGTTGTTGGACTCTCATAGTGTCGACACCACTTAGGGAATCTAGGATCGTGACTTTAGCATTAAATCTTTCAGATAACGACCTTAAGATTTTTTGCACAACTATAAACTCGGGGATCGGCTCACCTAAGTTAAATAATGACTTGACAATATCCATCAACTTGGCATAGAACTCATTAAAGTACTCATTCTCTGACATCTTAATCGTCTTAAACTAAGTCATCAGATTTGTAACATGGAAACCCTAAAAATATCAATTCCCTGATATGTGGATCATAAGATATCCCAAGAAGCATTAGCGCTCTTGAAATTCATAATACGTCAAAACTCTTTAGTGGTCACAATGTAGAAAATATCATTCACACCCCTATAATTAAAAGTCTAGGAATTATTTTCAGTCGTTGTCCAGGAGGCATACGCTTTAGGAGCACCACCTTAAGTGGGAGGAGACCACACAAACTCAACCATATTCTAAATATTCTCATCAATCGATTTCAAGAAAATTGCATCTGAACCTTCCAATAGGGATATTTTGACCCATTAAATAATGGAGGTCGACCTATGGAACTACCCTCATGACTAAAATCCATCTAAACCCAAAATAAGCACACAAATAGGGATCTAACACGACAATATAGTGTAACCTTCTCTGATACGAATTTGAGAAAGCTAGTGCGCCCAAGAGTTTGTATAGAAAAACACCACTTTTTAATTTTTATAATTTTTAATCGACTTTGCACCACTTGAAATCATGAGTGTTGTGTGAATTTTTTTTGCCAATTTTAGTCTTGACGAAAATCATACATCCAGATGAGAATAAGTAATGATAAAATAAGCAGCCCACAACACGACGGTGTATAAGAAAAATATGAAGCGGAAAAATCTCGGACGATCCAGCCACACAAGTCCACTCCGATATAGGCAGTTTATAAGAACCACTTAGACTTACTCACATACTCGATGCCTTAAAGGCTTAATGTGCTTTCTCGCTCCTTGTTACCTTCTTTACAACCACTGTTGGATGCCTTCCAATAGCCACATAACACAGGCACGTTTTCACATCTAGATATCCCACCGATGTTACTTGTCTCGCGACCAATCCATCCACCACTCAACACAAACACAGTCTCCACCTCTCAAAATGCATAGAATATGAATAGCAAACAGATATGGTGCAACACAAAAAAGACCTCAAACGGACATAAGTGGGTAGGTTTCTTGAATCTTAAACTTGGGTGTAAACAAAAGTTTAGAGGCATAAGATTTATTTTGGGAAAACTTTTTCGTAAAAAAACTCAGAGAAAATTCATGCTAGGCATGAGTATTTATAAAAAAACATGAATTTTGAGTTGGTACAGTTTTCAAGGAAACTCGTTTGAACAAAAATATAAGGTTCCTTTGAAAGAAAACCTTATCTCGTTCGCTAGAACTTAAACCTCGTTCGAATGAACATATAATCTCGTTTGAACCAACTTCGAATGAGCTTTGAATGTATATACCTTTAATAAACATAATTACCCCGTATGATGCTCGTTGGAAGGGTGTTAATGAACTCCACATCTCATTCGAACGAACGCTTAATCTTGTTCAAACGAACCAAAATAAAAAAAATCTTTCAACAAAAATTTTACGAAAAGAACTCAAACAAGTTATATAAAACAACACCCAAAACATATCCAGGGATCAAGCATTAATATGCATTCATACCTTCATTGAGATCCCTCAATTGTTGAAGACGTAAGCTCAATATGCAATCCAATGTAATCTCTTTGTAGCTTTATCATTATCATATAGCCTTCAATCATATATCATAGACTTGAAGGACACACAACTGAAGTCCTAACATATGATTCGAATAAGTTTTATCCAAATACGGAATTAAGCCAATACATACAAATGAACTCGATTCGAAAATTTATCCTTACAATTCCAATTAACCATATTCCGTATTTCTCTCAACACTTCGTATACACTTAATTATGATCCAAGATTAACTCTTTTTGAATTCTTAATTTGACCCAAGAACGCTCAAATAAGTTAAAAGTTCCTAGGGTTTCTAAACAAACCTCAAAATACCACCTAATTAAATAAATATTCACTCTATTAATTTCATCCACACCAAATTCACCAAATTCTTTTAAATTTATCCTTTATCATTTAATTTAGTTGCCACCATAAAAAATTTCAAATAGTTATTTTTTGAAAAATAATTTAATTAAACTCTCAAAATTATGGGGTATTACACCTCACCCCACATGTCTTGAGGTATATCCTAGCTAAATATTCAACTACACTAAACACAACTACAATCTGTAAATCCCAGTCTCAATACTAACAAATAAGATACACAATATCATTTCAAGACTAAAACATAATACTATAGCTTTAACTATGCTATAAGAGTAATAAACCGTACACAGTAACCACATATTAGCTATCAATAAATAATGTCACAACCCGATTAACACAAGATAAATGTGTACAAAAACAATAAATTTATTTTTTACTTATTTTCAAAAGTTGGGCCGAGTATCCTTTGTTTTATTGACTTTTCTCTTTTTCTCAAAACTTGTTTTTACTCAAAACACATGATCAACATTCATATAATTAAATATCTTCATGACTCAATATGTGACAACGTCAACATTACAATACCCCTCCCACAGATATATATATATATATATATATATATATATATGAAATTACATCCAAACAGTTTCACATTATAACTAAGACATACGAGTCTCTCACATCCAACCAAGCACTAATATGCTAAGATGGAATAACACAAACATAGGCAAAAGTCGTGATGTCTACTCCGATATTTAGTCATGATCCAATTATAACCTACTCTTTTTCCGTATCTGAACCTAAAAATAATTAAGTGTATCATCATGAGTAGCACGACCCAATGACGAAAGCACTTTACGCCAGACTAGAGTTTAAATTAGTCATCCCACAAAAATTTAATTCAAATCTTCCTTTTTATACATCACATTCTCATAAAATAAAAATACTCACATTATAAGGTCCACATCCTTTCGTTTGATTTTCTTGAGCCTAGTAATTCCATCTACAATAAAATAAATACTCGTAGTATTATACATCGATTTTTTGATCATATGCTACTCGACAAACGCACCGCCTCTCCGATCGTAATTGCCATTTGACCATGGCGCATAATCCTTTTTCATCGTATGTTTACACCTAATCCACTAGTCAATCCTACTTAACAGATATATTAGTGAACTAACCATAGGGATGATTCAATCCCACCCAATCATAAAACTTAAGAAATGCTTAATTGAAATATCACAATATAATGATAAAAATGAACAACTCAATTAATATATAGAATAATAAACGATATATTACAATCATAATTAGGCATCTATATAAGATACAATAAACATCATTAAACATGATTCTGTATAGTCTATGTAAGTAATTTACCAATTTCATGGGCTTCACAAAAGGGCTTCTTTTAAGTTGTTACAACATGTTATCACCATTCTTAAATTAGAATCCGGTTTGTTCAACCATGTAACATGGATTAGTTTATATTTCGTATTAAATACACATATCTTAAGTTAATTAGAGGTTTTCAAGTAATTTTGAAATCATTTGACCCCTAAAAATCTTACCTCATACCAATAGTTAAAAATCAACATGTGGATAGTCTTAAAATTTAACTAATGTTCATAGTAAAAATTGTACATGCATGGAATAATTGGAATTTATAGCTTATATATTTGGAAATTACTTCAATACTATCTTCTAACGCTTCGGGCGGGGTTAAATGTGAAGTTTCTTAAAGGAAATTGTTGCAAAAACACTAAAATTGCATAAATTTGTCCAATATTTTTCAACAGCGTGGTAGCATCTTTAGAAGGGCATAAAATCCTTCACATTTAAACACAAAATCATTTTTTTGGTATCAAAAGAAATTTAATTACCTGTATTTTAACAAAAAAATCACATTCAGGTATTAAAATGGTTATTTAGTCTAAACTATTCAGTTTAGTTAAGTATTATTTCTCAAAATTTTCAGCAAACACAACTTGACTTCTAACACCTATAAAATTCTCAATTAAAATCATATTGAAGTAATTCACAATCCAAAAAACTTTTAATATCCTATTTTAATGTCCATATCTCGAATATGTTCAAGCATCAACCAATCGGTATCATAATTTAGACGAAATCATATATAAGTTAATTGTTGAATAGTTATTTCGGCAAAACATTGTCAATTTTAAGTAACCACACATATCCTTTTTTAATCAATTCATTTGTATTGTAGATAAGTTAGTAATGATACGGTTAAATTAGATTTATAGTTAAAATCAAATAAAAATCCACTTTGTTTTGTGATTTAGAGCAAGTTTACTACAAGTAAAGCATGAGTAAAAATTATGCACTTGTCTTAGGACTCTTGTCAAACACTTCACATGAACTCTTAAGTTTGTCATTTTTATAATATAATGGGTTCCTAAATTCACCCCCTTTGTCAAATCAATTTAAAATACTCAACAATAATTGAACAAGCAAGGCAAATTTATATCCCAAACCACAACCTAAATACAAAAATACAACAACAACAAACTATCTAGTAAAGTGCAAACTATACATTATCTCGTGTTATATTGCTATGATATTGCATAAAGTAGAGTTCGATGTAGACATCAATTCTCACCTTAAAGTAGAATTTCCCATATCCTCTATTAATTTATCTTCTTAAGCTTTAGTATTCTTCTAAACTCTTTCAACTGTTCCTCTTGTTTTTACATTACTTTCTTCCTTGCTTCTCTAAATCTCTATGCGCTGATCTCTTATTCTTTAGTTTTTCTTCTTATTTGGCTTACTTATTGAGTGTATAGAGAGTAGTATGGGGATAAGGAGGTGTAAGGATGGGGTTGGGTGGGATGAGGGAAATAAGCATACATTAGCTCTCAATATTTCTCTTTGTTACACATGTTTCTTACTCTCATGTATTAAGAACACATGTCCTCTAATTCTATTATTTAAACAAAAGGATACTTATATGATAATATTTTATCCAATTTCTTAAATTTATAGAAAATCAGACATTAACCCCTCAAATTTATAATTCCATCTTTTTTTTTGTGTGTGTGTGAATTATAATTTTTAACTTTATATAAGGTTTGACCTTAAAGTACTATTAAATATAATTTTATTATTTTCCAAAGAACACCAATTTTCATTATTTCTTTTTGTTTATGATTTTTTTTCACTTAAACACCCTCTATAATAAAACATGTAAATTAATCAATATCCCCAAGGGACCAAATTAACAATGATATATATTAAAAATTAAAAAATTCTTATTCGCACGAGGATTAGAACACGTTATCATTACTAAAACTACAAATTTGTAATTAAAATTTAGGGTCACAACAAAAAATAACAACAACATAATAAGAATGGTATCACAAATCCAGTCCTCATATGAACACGCTAATTGTCAAACCAATAACATATGCATAAGTATCGCATGAAGGCTCAAACCTTGAGGAACCTCTATTACGACTTTATTTGGTCAATATATAGGAAGCCCCATCCCTAATAGATTGCAAAAAATCCATATATAAAGAAAAGAAAAAATCATTACGCCATCAAACCACCGTGTAATCGCATACCAAGACTACCAAATGGATCAAACCTCCTATGTCTCCCACTAACGAGATGGTTGACCAACAACCACGTAGGACCGGGATATAAACCTATACACAGTCTGTGCCATTAGCCAGGGTGGTGGTACCCATTCCCGCGAAACATTCCCATCACATCCCCAGCGATAGATTTTCCACTAATATACACACACATGCTATTTCCGCAAATAACATACAAAACATATATATATATATATATATATATATATATATAACCAATATGCATAATAAATATTCTGTACCATCCTAACCGTACATAAATTAAATGTCACAATAATTCACATAATTATCATGCACACAAGCAATAATAATCTGAATTAAATAATCAATAATAATTAAATAAAAATATGGGGTATTACAGCACTATAAATTATATATAGAATTTAAGATATTTAAGGTATTCTTTTAACCTGCTCTTACCACTTTGTCTTCGCAAACTTTATTCGTGATCTACTGGAGCAGTAATAACTAAATTAATTTTATTTATCATTAATTTATGTTGTAGTTGTACAAGAAGCTTAAAAACATCGAAATAAAGATATAAAAAAATATGTATGCTTGTCACAATATAGGATAATGGTGTTGGATATAAATATTAAAAATCAATCACAAGTACAAAAAAGAGAAGATTAACCCACGAACTAAGTCGTGGAACTTAAAAGGAGGGAAATTAAAACTATTTAAAGATAAAGTAGTAAATAAAGCGCCATGGAATACCGAAGAGGAGACTAACATAAGGTGGGATAAGATGGCCACATGCATTAGGAGAATATCAAAAGACCTTATTGGAGAATAAAAAGTTGGGGGGATACAATTTAAAAAAACTTGGTGGTGATATGAAGAAGTACAAAATGTAGTAAAAATCAAAAGGGGGTGCTTTAAAACATGACAAACAACTAGAACTGGAGAATATTTTGCGAAATATAAATGGGCTAAAAAGAAAATTAAGAAAGTGGCAAGAGATTCTAAGCAAAAGGCGTATGATTATTTTTATACAAAATTAGGAACACAGAAAGGGGAAAAAGTATTTATAAGCTTGCTAAACACAGGGAAAGAAAAATAAAAGATTTTAATAAAGTTAAGTGTATTAAAAGTGATCATTTGAGAGTCCTAGTAAAGGATGATGAGATTATGGAAAGATAAAAAGTAACTTCGAGAGATCATTGAATGAATATAATGGGAGTAGATTAGATATTAATGAACTTAGGAAAACTCGAGAAAATATCTTTTTCGCAGAATTAGGACAACAGAGGTTAGGATTTTCCTAAAAAATATGAAAATAGGGAGGGCTTTAGGACCAAATGGTATCCATATTGAGGTTTGAAAGCGCTTAGGGGTGGAAGGAGTATCTTGGCTTACAAAATAATTTAATAGAATTCTAATGACTAATAAGATGCCTGATGAATGGAGAAAAAGTGTTTTAGTACTTATTTATAAAAATAAAGGGGACATACAAAGTTGTTCAAATTATCGTGGTATTAAGTTAACGAGTCATACCATGAAACTTTGGGGGAGAATGATTGAATATAAATTGAGATTGAAAACAACAATTTTTGAGAAACAATTTGGATTTATGCCTGGGAGGTTAACAATGGAAGCAATTTATTTATTGAGGAGATTAATGTAGAGGTATAAAGAAAAGAGGAAGGACCTTCATATTATTTTTATAGATTTGGAAAAGGCGTATGATAGGATACCAATAAATATAATATGGTGGATCCTACATAAAAAATGAGTGACTCGTAGATATATTGATGTAATCAAAGATATGTTTGATTGGGCCATGACTATAGTAAGAACATCAGCTAGAGAAAGTAGTGAATTCTCAATTACTGTAGGTCTACACCAACGTTCAACACCAAGTACTTGTCTTTTTGCTCTTATTATGGATGAGTTCACTGGAAAAATATAAGAGGAGGTGCCATGGTGTATGATATTTATAGATGATATTATTTCAGTGAATCAGACTAAGAAGGGGATTAATACTAGATTGTAATTGTGGAGAGAAACTCAAGAAAAAAGAGGATGTAAAATAAGCAGGACTAAAACAAAATACGTGGAGTTAAAATTTAGTAGTAATAGGAGGACCAACGGGGATGTGATGAAATTCGAGAGTCAAGAAATACTTAGAAATGATCATTTTTATTATTTAGGCTTGATTATCCAACAAGATGGAGATATTTGTTATGATGTTACTCGTAGGATTAAAGTAGACGGGGTAAGTAGAGAAGTGCTACCAACATATTATGTGATTGACATATATCTTTGAAGTTAAACAGAAAATTTTATAGGCTGACCATTAAACCCACCATGTTATATGGGGCAGAGTGTTGGGCAAACAAAAAAAAGGTGCAAAAAATGAGTGTGGCGGATATGCGAATGCTAAGATGAATTTGCGATAAAACTCGAAAAGATAAAATTATAAATGAACAAATCCATGAAATGGTAAAAGTTGCTCCTATTGAAAATAAATTGAAAGAAAATTGACTTAGATGGTTTGGACACATCAAACGTAGACCAATGGATGCCCCCGTAAGGAAGAGTGATTTAATTAGTATTACTGGTAACGCAAGGGGTAGAGGTAGGCTTAAATTGACTTGGTGAGATATTATAAAAAAGGACATGTTATCACGTGGTTTAACTGAAGATATTGCACTGAACATAATGGAATGGAAAAATAGGATTCATGTAGCCGACCCCAAATAATTGAAAAAAGGCTTTGTTGAGTTGAATACTTCCGCTTAAAAAAAATCTCTCACTTTCTATGATTAACTCCACTTGTCCATTCATCATATCCTTCATTTCTTTTTCTAATGTACCCAATAGATCTTGGAAAACCAATAGACTTTTAAATCAGAGTAACGCCCAGTTTCGTATTTATGGGTTACCCGGTTCAACCTGGTTTGACCCGAACATTAGGTGTGATGTGCAATGAGACAATCCAAATACTGTTGCTAGTCCGGATTTATTTAATTAATATTTCACTTGTTTAGCATACGATTCTAATTTAAATAAAGCTACATGCGGGACTCGTGAGACCATCCCGAAATCCAAGCATTCAGAGATACTAACGTAAAATAAAAGAATATTTATATGTATAACGCTCTCAAAATATGGAATAGCATACAACTTGCCGTAACAATGGAAAGGAAATGAATCGAATGACCACTGGGAAATACAACAATCTAATATAGAATCGAACGGTAGAAAATAAACTCTATAATGTACCACCTACGTGCACAAGCAATTACTGTATATATGTACATATACATATACTAATGCATGAATTTGTTTATTACAAAACCATTACTTGAGTTGATCAAATCACACTAATCTTATAAAAGACCCATTTTATTCCCTTTTTACTTGACCTAATATTGATTTTTTGATTGAACACACCGGTTAATACTTAAAAAAAATAGCGTTTCTTTCGGCAAGAAAACTTCATTTACCCGAAATTTTTCATTTACTCACACTAAATCCATTTTAGTGCTTTCCTTGAAAATCAAATTTATACTCACGCAAACTCGGTGTTAGAAAATACTTATTTTCTTTTTTAAAACCATTCACGACACACACTTGGGTCAATTGTGGGTTAAAACTATCATACGTTGCTCGATTACCCATTAAACACTCAACTTGTGTCATTAACTCACGCTTTACTTGGACTTAGTCATTTTCATATTATTTTTTTGTCCAAATTACCCTTTCCAAACAGGAAAATTTATCAATTTCATTTCACAAAGGTTGTCTTTCTCATATTCTTAGCATAACCACTTTTTTTTTTATCATGTTTCACATTTTATCATTATCTTTTTCTTAGAATTCATCATATAACTGCGTACTTTAACAAGCTCCACACCGCCTGCTACGCTACCATATGCTTTGGCCTGAGATTTGGGTCTTTCACCCTAGGGCTCCAGACCCTTCTTAATTTTTCTCGATTCTTCTGAGTTTCCTTTATCACGTGTTTTAATACTTTTTCGCATCCACATTATTCCACTTTTACAGGCCGAAGCCAAAACCCGGGGAGTACTTCCCCATATTTGTGCTACCCTTTGGAAAATCACCATTTCTTTCCATTTTCACTTTAACGTTGATTTCATTCCGAAAAATCACTTTCGTGTAGGACTATTTCGTGTAACACATCTTCCAACATTTTTATTTCATAAAAATATTCTACTTTACCTAAGATTACCATTTTGCCCATTTATTTCCAAACTTGTCTTTTCCTCTATTTTTTCAAGTGTTATTTTTTAAAAATATTATTAAGTTATATAAACTTACTTCTTGAATGTTTTTACTTATTAACATTCATTGTACATCTTGGAGTTAACACACCTTTCAAGTTCAAAGTCTTTTTATCTCATTACTTTCTTTATCAAGGAAATATTTTGACATTTCAAAGATTACTTTATAAGAAAAATTCCATTTTCCATTATCATCATATGGAGTCTTGAAAACATACACTTATCAAATTCCATTTTCTTTATTTCATGTTAAAACTCATTAAAACCTTTACTAAACTTGTTTGTATGTTCATTGCCAAATTATTAGAAGTTTATATACATGGTAAGAGAGACTTTAAGTCCAAATATTCAATAAAATGAGTTTAACACATGATTTATTCAAAATATTATAATAATTGCAAAAACATCTTTTTCAAGACTAAAAGATATTTTTGTTCTTCAAAACTTGAATAAATGTCTAAATTCATAAAATTAAATTTTCATAAGAAAACTTCCAGACTTTGTCAATAAAACATTTCAACGGGATAAATATTATTTTAAAACATTTTATTTCATAAATGTTTGACACTAGGTTTTCTTAAAAATATATAATTTTCTCAAAACCTTTGAAGATCAATTGTAAACCATTTTACACAGAATATTAGAAAATAGCTATCTTGAAACATGCATACATTATACTCTTAAAACTCTACATACGAGACCAAATACTAAGAAAATAGAGTTTTTAAGCTTAAAGAGTAGAGTTTCCCACCTCAAAGAAGCTCCAAAGATGATAAGGTGGAGAAGATGGTGATGGAAGCCTCCCACCTCCCAAGGTGGCCTCAAGGAGATTGCCTAGCCCCACTAGTAAGCTCCATGAAATTTCTAAACAAAATTCCTTTCAAGGTCTTTTATTCATCTTCTTTTCTTCTCTAAGAATCCATAACAACATCTCCATAAATTGATATCTTTCCTAACATGTGGTGAAGATGGGTTTTATAGGCTTAAATATGGAGGAAGCGGATTAAAGTATGGTGGTTTAGGGTGTAGGAGTAGTGGTGATAGGGTGGTGGATGGTTGGGTGGTAGTGAGGCTCCAAGAGCTAGAGAGAGAGAGAGAGAGAATCTGATTGAAATCCCCTAGAATGGGTCAAAACATCACTTAAATATCCCAAAATCCTTAGGAGTTAAATTTCAAAAATGCCCAAAGCTCCAACCCCGAGTTGATCTTCTGTCATGTGAGTATGACACGTGTTTTGATCAAACGGCCCGAATCGTGACAACATTTTCTGAATCTGCAAAAACTGATTTTTTTTGTCATCACGTTAGAATGAGAATGAACCTCATTCTAACGACAACACAATCTCATTCGAATGGGGCTCGAACGAGCTTCTAACGAGGGTGTTCAATCTTTGATAGAACATGGGCGTTGGAAGCATCGTTTCAACGAGATTGGGATCTCGTTTGAACGATCCTAATTTTCTCTAGATTAAATATAAGGACATTTTAAATCCAATTAATTGCACCGAGGTCACGATATTACCTAAATTTGACCCATTATCCATATCACAAGGTCTAAATCCCAATCGGGTCACATCAAGTCACTAATTTGCCCAAGTATGATCAAAACTACGAAGGCGAGTGTTACATTCTACCCTCCTTAGGGATTTTCGTCCTCAAAATTCTCGATCCATTAACTCCTCAAGTTCCTGAAGGTCTTCAATTCTTACTCTAAGTAATAGTGTTCCTTTAAGGTTAGGTCATCGAAATCTTTAAATCTCGGGAAAGTCATCATACGTCCTTTTAAAAGGGATTGTCACTAAGGAACTCAACATGGAACAAATCCTAACGCTCATCAATAGGTAAACCATTAAAATCATCGGGCAGTCCTCAAGTCTCCACTTACCGATAGTCATCCTCGCTTAAATCCTAAGGCTTTCTTGCTATCACCTAAATCATGCTCGTCACATCTATCGGAGTAACACTCTCAAGTGATCAACACTCACATAAGTGCAAATTTAAACACAACTAACATCGAATTCATCATCAAGAACTATTTCGAACCTTAGGATTACACATCATTGGTCTTGTTAAATTCTCGGGCTTTCCTGACCACACACATTCACTTAAACTTGATACTGACCTCTCATAGCTAATTACTTACTTCGAGAAGTGACATACTAACTAAGTCACCAATCATACACCCAATTGGTATTTCCACAAGGTCCTTTTATGCACTTAAAACCACTCTATGCATCCAACTATGGAATACTCACCCGAGTATTACACATATCCACTCACTATGGAAAAATAACCCTAAAAGTTATGTTTCCTCGAGTTCTAACATTTAACGATATTCTCAAATCATAACCCTGCTATTTACACCTACAGTCACTAATTACCATGCCAAGCAATCCATAAGATCATTAATTCTAAGGAAAATGGATACTACGAGCAAATTGTGTGGCAGAACGAGTAGACACACGTACACAAAACTTGTGCAAAATAAAAAGATAATTCAAACAAGAGCACACTCAATTGTCGAGCAGTAATGACCACACCAGGTCCATATGCACTTGTATTGAGACAAGCCACGTCGTGACTGAACCATTAACATGGAATAATACTAAACCAGCAAAATCGAAAGAACACCATCCTCGACCATCGAAACTGAAAGAACACACTTGTGACACCCCGCCTAATAAAATGCCGGGTGATCAGTCCTATACCAAATTAAAACAGGAATCCTAGTTGGTTCATTCTTAACATCACTGTCGAAAACCTTTTTAAAACTTACTAACCACTTAGTATTCCAAAAAGCCAGTACCAAATTTTTAACTTTTTAATTGAACAAAACAATAACATGCGGAAATATAATTTGAGCCATACACAACGACTAAATTAAATCAACTGAATAAATAATTAAACTATTTGCTGAATAAAACTTCGGCTATAAAAGTAAATAGTCCAATAACAACAATGCAACATCAGAATAAATAAATCTGAAAACTGTACTGAAAAGTCTGGGCGACAATCCCTAAGTAAAACTGAAATTGATAAATGATTACTATTCTAGGAAGGAATGAACGATGCATCTAATCCAAACTCCTGCTAGCATCCACATGTGTCGCAACTCCGTGTCCCTGGAATAGAATGTCAATCCTGACGTCCCTGTGGCTGGACGCCTAAAAGGTTTTGAAAATAGTTTTATAGCAAGGGTTAGAACCTATTTAGCAAGTGAATTAGCTGCAGTAATTTAAAATGCATGAATGCACTTCATATTTAAGTTAGTGTTGCACTCTCTTGAGGACATACTAACTCCTCCACTATTGTGCACACCTAACGGTTTTCTTAGCCCTACCTAGTTGTTCTACCCCGTCCAACTAGTCCTGGTATAATCTCCCCTAGCCATTCTACTCTAAACCGAGTATTACTATTAATGGGTTATAAGTTATTTCACCAATTAAATTAATTAATTCCTTTAAAATAATATCATATAACTGTGACACAAGTTATATAAAGTAAATACATCACACACTGTATTATGACCCGTATATAATATTTAATACCATTATATAGGTACTTTTAATAAAACATCCACACATATTTCATATGTATATCCATCCCTCCGAGTATACCCTCGCCTCATGATTTTTTCTAAAGTGCTATCTCACTAGGTGTGCTCACATAACCTAGTCACCCAAGTTGGAATTGCTCACCAATCTGGCCCAAAATATAAACGTAGTGGAGGCGGTCATATTCCTTTCGTGAAAGTGAGATAAGCCCCTCACCCATATACCGGACACTATGACCTCGGGATATACTCGCCCTACTCCTCAAGCTAGGGGATTCACCCACATCACGCAACCTCCCTTGATAGAACTAGAGTATATAGATTAAATAAATATCTAGTCCCTGATATTTACTATAACACATAAAGTACACACATACATATATACTATCACCACGCCGTATATAAATCTCGACTTTACCGTGTACTAAAACCCGTAACACTAGCCTGTACATTTTCGAGTCTATGGTCAGGCTCAAATTAATCAATTTTCTCCTTAATTAATTTATTACCTTCCCGAGTCTACAGTCCGACTCTAATTTAATTAATTTACACATCAATTAATTTAATACTTGGTGTTGCCCAACCAATATACCCGGACTCACTCACTTGGCCCATACCATCGTTAATACCCAATACTATATCTCGCCCCATAATTAATTAATTACACCTCAATTCCTTCAACAATGTAGTGCCACTCAACTACAATACCCGAACATTTTCCTTCGGTCCAAAATCAATACCTACGAATTATTTTCAGAAATTTATTCACCTCGTGACATACAATTATCACCCTCCTAAACCCAATTATATCCACTTATAATTGCTAAGGAATATGTGCTACATATGTATTTATCACTAAATCAAAAGTAGGGAAAAAATCTTAAATTAATTTTCCTTTTATATATAAAATTGGCGAACCTTCCAGAAATCTGGACCATCGATCGATCGATCCCTTCCATCGATCGATCGATCAAACAGGTCTGCTCCTTCTCCGACCTCCTGTTCAGCCATTGATGAACCCTCAAGCTTTTAGTTTCTTCTCAAACCCTTAACCAATCACAACCAACATTTCATTTACATAGAGATATGTTCTAATCTTCCTAGAAGACCTAAATTATTCATCGATTCATCAAAATTCCAAACTTTTTCCGAATTGGGTTTCACCCGGGTTTATTCTACGTAGATATAAATTTGTCATACTGATTCGAAACTTGTCACCAATACTCACTAATTATAATTCACTACACCAAAATGGGTAAATTGGCACCCTTCCAGCGTTTAGCCTTGTCACGGTCAATGATCATGATAAAAAACACCCGTTTTGTGTCACGGTCATTGACCGTGATAAGGTTGTGACAAAGGATTGTCACGGTCATTGACCGTGACAAGCCCATGACAAATAGAATTGTCACGGACTTGTCACGGTCATTGACTGTGACAATACTTATAATGTTGTCATGGTTAATGACCGTGACAAATGTCGCAGCAAAAAAACCCTTTCCCTTCTTTTTCCCCCCGCCGTTTCTTCCCTCCTTTTTTTTCTCTCTCTCTACGCTGTGTTCTCTCTCTCTTCCATTTATATATATATGATTGTGTGTATATATGATTGTGTGTATATATATGTATGTGTGTGTGTGTGTATATATATACATATATATATATATATATATATATATATGTGTGTGTGTGTGTGTGTGTGTGTGTGTATGTGTGTGTGTGCGTGTGTGGGGGGTGGGTGGGGCAGGGTGGGGGGGCTGTGCATGCATGTGTGTGTGTATGTGTGGTGGGGTGGGGGTAGGGTGGTTTGGGGTGGGGGGCTGTGCGCGCGCGTGTGTGTGTGTATGTGTGTGTGTGCGTGAGGGTGGGGTGGGGTGGGGGTGGGGCAGGGTGAGGGTGGTGTAGGGGTTGGGGAGGTGGTGGGGCATGGTGGGGGGTGTTTATACATATATATTATTTTTTTTGTGTGTGTGTTTATACATATATATTATTTTGATAATGAGTTGTTATATTTTATTTCCCATCCAACTCTCGAGTGTGCTTTACCATTGAGTCATGATGAGATAGTTAATCGATTACGTGGTATAAAATTTAGGCATACTAGAGTTCGTGAGGAACCAAAGACAACTATATAAAATACACACACACATACAATAATAATACACACATTACATAACATTTGTGTAATGTATAATTCTTGTCCAAAACAATAATTTCATATTAGAGGAATGAGTTTTACAATTGAAATCAACTTAGTCCAACTCCATACTTCTTTTCCCACCCCATGTAATTCTTAAAAATAAACATGAGTCTTATCCATTTTAAGGAAGGAGGAAGTTTGTCTATATAGAAAATCTTATAAAATCATATTATTGTTATATTAAACTGTGACACCCCGACTAATTAAATACCGGGTAGCTACTCCTTTATTCAAATTAATACAAAATGTCAAGTTGGTTCAGTTCATAACATCACTGTCGAAAAACATTTTAACAATTACTAGCCACCTAATATTTGAAAAGTGAGTTGTCAATTTTAATTAAATCCGATTAACATGCAACAAATTAAATTAAGAAATACTGATACTACAACCACATCACAGTCGCAACAAGATAATAATGTAATAAACTGAAACTGGAGGAATACACCTCACAACAATCCGAATACTGAAATAAATAAAATACAAAGTCTGAACCATTAATTAATTACAACCCAAAATCTGAAATAGAACTGAATAAGTAAGATGTCTCTAAAAGGAAAGGGCGGCAGGCCCTACAGATGAGTAAATTTGAAGTAGAGTCAAGATAGAAAGTGGAGGCGTCTACTATCGAGGTCCTGTAACTTCCACAGCAGCTACAGCACGTCACTGGGATGGAACTCCTATGCTTGGTGTCCTTGTGGCTGGGCACCTAAAAAGGTTTTTACAAAAGAATAGATTTGAAAGCAAACGGGTCAGAGCCTGATTGTGAAGACATTTTAAAATACAGCAAGTGTTTAATATCATTAAATAGTGAATATAAAGTACATGATAGTGCATGCACTCACATGAGATCCTCGCCTCTCAACTAATTGTGCACTCCTATCGTACCCGTAACCGTTCTAGTTATTCTACTATCAAACTAGTCCAATACACAATCTAGCATTACTATACGATTCACGATTCAATTCCCGACATCTTAATTTAAACAGAGAGTTTTACTTTTCTTCTTGGTTCCCAAAATTAATAATACTAATCACTATGGATCTTCCATTTTTAATTCTACTACAATGTTGCTATTATTCACACTTACATTTATACATGATAGTTCCTTTAAATTAATAGTTTATTATTCTCATTATAAATATACAATACTGGCACCCCGATACTAAGCTGTGGTGCACACATACTCTGCTATGCAATCCCGATACATCACGTACATAAGGACCACGTATTCCGAATCTCTCAGGAATCGTTTTCAATAAACAATAATCACACATAATGGAGGCGAACATAGTTCACATCACATGGGTCATGCACATACCTACGCTCCCATGATCAGCAGACTTATTAACTTCTCAATAAGCCATTCTCTAACCTATATCCTCGAGGTACCAATCTAAATCCCCCCAGTAGGCACACAAAGATTAGATGGCCCTGATCGAACACCGACCTCCCGTGATAGAAAGTATGGTAGGTATGATATACACAAATACTACATACACCAAGCATTCACAAGTCTTAGGTATCCCATGGTATTAATAGAAGTATATTTCTCATCCCTATATCGTCATTTAATGTTACACGTTTACAAGTCCCCGATTTATATACATTAAATTTATCAACTCTTCTCACGTTGTAATTTTAGTTACTTATACCCTAACCCATAGATGTCATCCGGTTTACTACTTAATTCCAAGTTTTAATCCTCAACGTACTTCCAATCTCGCAAATATATCCACTAGTCAACAAGGTAAGGTTAACACTCAATTATATAAGTCTACTAGAAGTTTTAAATAAAATCAGGCCTAAAAGGCATTCTGTCAACTCGTTAGAAATGTCGTTCGAACGAATGGCTTCGAACGAACTACCAACTCGTTAGAAGGGGTACTGTCATCTCGTTATAAGTCTCGTTCGAACGAGGTCGTTCGAACGACCTGGGCAGGTCTTCTAATGAGATGGCAGTAAACACCCAGAAATTTTCCAATTCATTTTCTTCATTTTTCTCTTCTCTAAATACATCCTAAGATCATCCCAACATCATTTTAATGTTCTTAAACTATTCTAAATCCTCTTAAGTCGTTTCTTAACATATTTTTGGGGTCAAATCCTCCTAATCAACATGCAGTTATCATTAATCCCCAAATTTTACCCCAAACCCTATGAACAAGAACCCAGAATTTTATTGTGCCCAATTAATCATCATAAATACGTTTTTAAATCATCAAAGTTAAGTTTTTGGATACCAAATTCGTCCATAACCATTCTACAAGAAATTCCTAACCCAACTTTAGAGTTTCCATAACAATTTCATTAGAATTTCCTCAAAACTTCCAAGACAAAACAGTTCCTACACTAAACATGGAAGAAATATTCAATGAACTAAAAATATCAAATCACTTGCCTTAGATTCGTTCTTCAGATTGTTGTCGATGATTCAAGGTTGATTCTCTCCTCTTTCCGGTCATAAATCCTTTCCAATTTCTGGTGACGGGGAGATGGTTTGGTATAGACCCTCTAGCCTCTCTTCTAACTTCTCTCAAAACCTCCGTAGCCCACTCCCACTTTTGGCTGATAATGGCCTTAGTGGATCTTTTAATAATCTTTAATTTACTTCAAAAATTCGTGGGTTTTAATCTCCTTATTTTTAAAATTACCAAAATACCCTCCTAGGTTGCCGGTTTGGCCTGTAAATGCCCCGGGACCCAAACTAAACCCCCCGCTAGTGTTTTCTGACTATTTCGACCCTTCCGGACAAGTTGGCGCACTCAAAATGATCATTCGGTTGATGAAAATATAATTCACTTTTTAATTTAAAAAATTTCATTCCTGATGCGACTGACACGCGCGTCCAAACTAAATTCCCCAAGTTGTGGTATTTCTAACTTGCGAAAATTTTAATATTTTCAATACTCATATATTACCATATATACTCAGAAATATTCAATTTTACATTGTAATCAAATATTAACTCACATCTCGCTAGTATTTATATCCGGATTAATTTCCAATTATTTCTTATTTAATTCAATTAATCCCTTAAATTAAAATCAATAAAATTACGGGGTATTACATACTTGCCCCCTAATAACATAATTTCATCCCGAAATTCGGAACTAAAGAGTACCTGGTAAAAATAACGCTGGATAACGCTCGCGCATTTAATCCTCGCGCTCCCATGTGGACTCCTCGGCATTATGATGCCACCACTGTACGCGTACTAACGATAATATCTTCGACCTCAGCTTCCTCTCGCTGTGGTCCAGAATAGAAATCGATCCCTCCTCGTAGGAACTATCGGGCTGAAGCTCTACATCCTCTAAAGCAATGTCGGTATGGGCCAAATCGTCCCTAAGATATTTCCTTAGCGAGGAAATATGGAACACATCATGAATCCTATGCAAGTGCTCTGGTAACCCAAGTCTATACGCAACTGGCCCAATCCTCTCAATGATAGGAAATGGCCCCACGTATCTTGGTGCCAGTTTCCCCTTCTTCCCAAAATGCATAATCCCCTTCGTAGGAGATACTCTGAGTAACACCTGGTCTCCCACCTTGAATTCTCTGAAGAACCTCTTGGCATCAGCATAGCTCTTTTGTCGATCCTGAGCTACCCGAATACGGCTCCGTATCATCTCTAGCCTTGTCGAAGTGTCCTGAATCACTTCCGGCCCAAGGAGTTTGTTATCCCCCACTTCCAACCAACATACTGGGGAACGACAAGGTATACCATACAACGCCTCAAATGGAGCCATGGCAATGGTTAACTGGTAGGGGTTATTATAAGCAAACTCCACCAGTGGAAGATACTGCTCCTAACCACCTCTAAAATCTAGGATGCAACTACGCAACATGTCCTCTAACATCGAATTTGTCCGCTCTGTTTGCCCATCAGTCTGTGGGTGATAAGCCGTACTCAGCCGCAACTCCGTGCCCATGGCCTCCTCGAAACTCTCCTAAAATCGTAAAACAAATATCTTGTCTCGGTCAGACAGGATATTTAGAGGCACACCGTGAAGTCTCACTATTTTCGCAATAAAAATCTGGGCATACTGTCCTGCAGTGTAGTTTGTCCTCATGGGTAGAAAATGATCAACCTTGGTCAACCTATCCACAATTACCCATATGGAGTCGTGACCCCTCTGTGACGTAGGTAACCCCGTGATAAAGTCCATGGATATGATCTCCCATATCCACATTGGAACCTCTAACGGCTGTAGAAGTCCTGTCGGTTTCTGATGGTCCACCTTTACTAGCTGATAAGTGGCACATTTAGAAACGAACACGGCGATATCTCTCTTCATCCCACTCCACCAGTACTGTCGTCTCATGTCTTGGTACATCTTATCCCCACCACGGTGTACCGCGAACCGTGAGACTCTGCCATTACCTCGTGTTTTAAGTCTTCCCCTTTCGGAACGACCAATCTCCCATTGAAGCGTAATCCCCCATCTAAACTAACGGTATAGGACTCGGCTCCCTCTGCTAGTAATCGAACTATCTGCTCCTGACAGAACGAGTCATTTGCCTGGGCCTTTATCACTCTCGTAAAAATCTGAGGTGTAACAGTCATCACAGACATGAACGATCGGGCCACTGCATCTTGGTGTCCCAACTCCTTCCATTTAGTTTTCCACACCTCGGCCACGTCATCTACTGGCCTACGGCTCAACGTGTCTGCTACCACGTTAGCCTTCCCTGGGTGATATTGGATATCAAACTGATAATCCTTTACAAACTCAAGCCACCGACGTTGACGCATATTCAGTTCCTTCTGCGTGAAAAGGTATTGTAGAGACTTGTGGTCTGTGAACAACCAAAATTTCTCCCCCAGGAGATAGTGTCTCCAAATTCGAAGAGCGAATATGATCGTCGCTAATTCCAAGTCGTGGGTGGGGTAATTCTTCTCGTGAGGCTTAAGCTTACGGGAAGCATAAGCTATGGCCTGACTTTCCTGTTGCAGCACACCTCCAAGTCCTTGTAAGGACACATCGGTGTAGACTAGATACTCAACTCCCGATCTGGGTAATGCTAGCAGAGGCGCTGAGGTCAACTTTTCCTTCAACTCATCGAATGCCAACTGACAGGCATCGCTCCAGATGAATGGCACACCTTTGCGAGTCAGATGTGTCAAAGGACCCCCTATCTTTGAGAAAACCCGAATAAACCTTCTGTAGTATCCTGCTAGGCCCAAGAAACTATGGATCTCAGTCGGTGTCGTGGGCTGTCCCCACTCCCTCACCGCAAATACCTTCCCCGGATCAACAGATATCCCCCGGTCTGAAATGATATGCCCCAAAAATTGAACCTCCTTCAGCCAAAACCCACATTTTTCGTACTTTGCATAAAGCTCGTTCTGACGCAGCGTCTGCAAAACCTGCCTCAAATGTTCAACGTGCTCCTCTTCTGTCTGGGAGTAAACCAGAATGTCATCAATAAAGACGATGACGAACTGGCCTAGGAACTCTATGAATACTCTATTCATCAAGTCCATAAACACGGCTGGAGCGTTGGTCAAGCCAAAAGGCATAACCCGAAACTTGTAGGAACCATATCTCGTCAAGAAAGCAGTCTTAGAGACGTCCTGTTCCCTGATACGCAACTGATGGTATCCCGATCGTAAGTCAATCTTTGAGAAGAAGGAAGATCCTCTCAGCTGGTCGAATAAGTCATCGATTCGGGTAACGGATACTTATTCCATATCGTGACTTTATTCAACTCCCGGTAATCTACACACAACCTCAACGATCCATCCCTCTTATTTACGAAAAACACAGGGGTACCCCACGGCGAAGTACTCCTTCGGATAAACCCCTGACCTAACAACTGCTCTATCTGATCCCTTAGCTCTCTCATCTTCGCTGGAGCCATACGGTAAGGTGCACGGGTAATTGGCCGAGTGCCTGACGTCAAATCGATAACAAAATTTATCTCTCTACTAGGAGGTAATCCAGGTATATCTTGAAATACGTCAGCAAACTCCCTAACGACTGGAATCGAATCGAGTGGTATCACCACTTTCTTAGAGGTCTCCTCCTCTATATAGTACAAGTGAGTGGACGATCCTCCCTCGGGGCGAGGCATCGCCACAAAAAACATCTCCTGCCCGGGAATGGAAAAAATGATACTCCTACTGAAATAATCAATTATGGCTCGGTGCGCAACCAGCTAATCCATTCCAACAATCGCATCGTACTCTATCATCTCTAATACTAACATATCAGCAGGTAAAGTAAATCTCCCGATCTCTATACCCACACCTCTACAAATAAGGTAAATCACGAAACCCCTACTCAACGGTGAATCTACGCAAGTAATCGTTCTCTCTGCAGTGTCTAACAACCCCATAGTGCGTACAAATCTCCTGGTAATGAAACAGTGTGTGGCCCCCGTATCAAATAAAATATGCCCCATAGTCCCCTGAATAGAGAACATACCCTCAATGGCAGGTGGATCCTATGAGACTGCGGCATGCTGGAGTTGGTAAACTCGTCCGTACTGAAGCTGTCCCTGCTGGACTGGGACTGCTGGGATGGGTGGCAAAGCTGGCATTTGTGGTGCTGTTGGGAGGGCGGAGGGAAACATAGGTCTTTGGGGCTCATGTAGAGCACCCTGCTTCTTCTGCTGTGGGGCCCTTCCCCTATCAGGACACTCTTGGCGCTTGTGGCCAATCTTGCCACAAATGAAACATTTCCCCGAAAAGTTCCCCCCTCTCTGACCCTGCTGCCCACGGCCCTGGTGGCCGTTGCCATTCCTCCCCTGGCCGTGCTAGCCCTGATGAAACTGATGCTGTTGGCCATGTTGGCGAGGCTGTCCCTGATGAAAAACTCCCGACTATTCCTGAAACCCCCAGATCTGAACCTCTTAAAATTCCCCTGCTGGGAACCCTGATCTCCCTACCTATGCTGACCCTGAGTAGATTGTGCCCCGCTGGCACCATTTCTCCCTGTCCTGCCCTGCTGGCTGGACTCTCCTGATCGTTTACTCTCCGACATGTGGAAGTTGTTGTCCTGGCAGTGAAGTAGTGCTGTGTTAATCACATCAGAATAAGTGGCCAACGAGAGATTACACAACAAGTGCTGACGGATCCTCCAAGTCAACCCATCTATGAACTTCTGAATCTTTTTCTCCTCGGATGGAATCTCATCGGGAACAATGTTTAAGAGATTAGTGAATTCGGCCTCATAATCGGCCACGGTTCTCCCCTCCTGCTTGAGGTTCATTAACTTCCTCCTCATTTCGGTGTGAACAGCTGATGGAAAATACTTACGGTCGAACCGCACCAAAAACTCCTGAATAAAAAGAACGTCTCTCTCCTCCGTGGTGGTAATGGACTCCCACCACTGCAACTCTAATCCTACTAGCTTAAAAGTAGCCAGTATCTATTTCTGAACATCCGTGCACTCGTACATCCTTAAGTGCCTTTGAATGTCCTTCCACTGACTGGACACAACAACGTCGGAGCTACCTGCAAACTCCGGAGGGTGTGCTTTCTGAAAAGCATCACGAACACGTTCCCAAGAAGACAAGAATGCATGGGCCTGAACTGGCGCTACTACCGGTGCCTGAGGTGGTGCCTGCTGCACAATTGCTAGGGTGGTGTTTACCGCTTGGGCTACAATAGCTGCAACCTCTGCGACACTCAAGGAGCCCTGAACTAGTGCAGGTTGTGGCTCGGGCTGAGCACCCTGGGAACTCGCTGTTCACGTCGTGGAGGCATCTGAAATGAGATTAAAGTCTTATAAGTTCGCAGTTATTATCTCAAAATAGCTAAAGAGAGAAACATACACAAAAGAGTACAACAATCCTAAAATATAGGGCTCTACATCAAAGAAGGCTCAGCGGAAACATAACAAGCCGTACAGATCCTAAGGACACTAGAACCTAATGCTCTTATAAAACCTATGACACCCCGACTAATTAAATACCGGGTAACTACTCCTTTATTCAAATTAATACAAAATGTCAAGTTGGTTCAGTTCATAGCATCACTGTCGAAAAACATTTTAACAATTACTAGCCACCTAATATTTGAAAAGTGAGTTGTCAATTTTAATTAAATCCGATTAACATACAACAAATTAAATTAAGAAATACTGATACTACAACCACATCACAGTCGCAACAAGATAATAATGTAATGAACTGAAACTGGAGGAATACACCTCACAACAATTCGAATACTGAAATAAATAAAATACAAAGTCTGAACCATTAATTAATTACAACCCAAAATTTGAAATAGAACTGAATAAGTAAGATGTCTCTAAAAGAAAAGGGCGACAGGCCCTACAGATGAGTAAATCTGAAGTAGAGTCAAGATAGAAAGTGGAGGCGTCTACTATCGAGGTCCTATAACTTCCACAGCAGCTCCAGCACGTCACTGGGATGGAACTCCTATGCTTGGTGTCCTTGTGGCTGGGCACCTAAAAAGGTTTTTACAAAAAAATAGATTTGAAAGCAAACGTGTCAGAGCCCAATTGTGAAAACAGTTTAAAATATAGCAAGTGTTTAATATTATTAAACAGTGAATATAATGTACATGATAGTGCGTGCACTCACATGAGATCCTCACCTCTCAACTAATTGTGCACTCCTATTGTACCCGTACCCGTTCTAGTTATTCTACTATCAAAGTAGTCCAATACACAATCTAACATTACTATACGATTCACGATTCAATTCCCGACATCTTAATTTAAACAGAGAGTTTTACTTTTCTTCTTGGTTCCCAAAATTAATAATACTAATCACTATGGATCTTCCATTTTTAATTCTACTACAATGTTGCTATTATTCACACTTACATTTATACATGACAGTTCATTTAAATTAATAGTATATTATTTTCATTATAAATATACAACACTGGCACCCCGAGACTAAGCTGCGGTGCACACATACTCTGCAATACAATCCCGGTACGTCACGTACATAAGGACCACGTATTTCGAATCTCTCAGGAATCGTTTTCAATAAACAACAATCACACATAATGGAGGCGAACATAGTTCACATCACATGGGTCACGCACATACCTACGCTCCCATGATCAGCAGACTTATTAACTTTTCAATAAGCCATTCTCTGACCTATGTCCTTGAGGTACCAATCAAAATCCCCCCAGTAGGCACACAAAGATTAGATGGCCCTGATCGAACGCCGACCTCCCGTGATAGCAAGTATGGTAGGTATGATATACACAAATACTACATATACCAAGCATTCACACGTCTTAGGTATCCCATGGTATTAATAGAAGTATATTTCTCATCCCTATATCGTCATTTAATGTTACACGTTTACAAGTCCCCGATTTATATACATTAAATTTATCAACTCTTCTCACGTCGTAATTTTAGTTAGTTATACCCTAACCCATAGATGTCATCCGGTTTACTACTTAATTCCAAGTTTTAATCCTCAACGTACTTCCAATCTCGCAAATATATCCACTAGTCAACAAGGTAAGGTTAACACTCAATTATATAAGTCTACTAGAAGTTTTAAATAAAATCAGGCCTAAAAGGCATTCTGTCAACTCGTTAGAAATCTCGTTCGAACGAATGGCTTCAAACGAACTACCAACTCGTTAGAAGGGGTACTGTCATCTCGTTAGAAGTCTCGTTCGAGCGAGGTCGTTCGAACGGCCTGGGCAGGTCTTCTAACGAGATGGCAGTAAACGCCCAGAAATTTTTCAATTCATTTTTCTTCATTTTTGTCTTCTCTAAATACATCCTAAGATCATCCCAACAGCATTTTAATGTTCTTAAACTATTCTAAATCCTCTTAAGTCATTTCTTAACATATTTTTGGGGTCAAATCCTCCTAATCAACATGCAGTTATCATTAATCCCCAAATTTTACCCCAAACCCTATGAACAAGAACCCAGAATTTTATTGTGCCCAATTACTCATCATAAATCCGTTTTTAAATCATCAAAGTTAAGTCTTCGAATACCAAATTCGTCCATAACCATTCTACATGCAATTCCTAACCCAACTTTAGAGTTTCTATAACAATTTCATTAGGTTTTCCTCAAAACTTTCAAGACAAAACAGTTTCTACACTAAACATGGAAGAAATATTCAATGAACTAAAAATATCAAATCACTTGCCTTAGATTCGTTCTTCAGATTGTTTTCGATGATTCAAGGTTGGTTCTCTCCTCTTTCCGGTCACAAATCCTTTTCAATTTCTGGTGATGGGGAGATGGTTTGGTATAGACACTCTAGCCTCTCTTCTAAGTTCTCTCAAAACCTCCGTAGCCCACTCTCTCACTCTTTACTGATAATGGCCTTAGTGGATCTTTTAATAATATTTAATTTACTTCAAAAATTCGTGGGTTTTAATCTCCTTATTTTTAAAATTACCAAAATACCCTCCTAGGTTGCCGGTTTGGCCTAAAAATGCCCCGGGACCCAAACTAAACCCCCAACTAGTGTTTTCTGACTATTTCGACCCTTTCGGACACGTTGGCGCACTCAAAATGATCATTCACTTGATAAAAATATAATTCACTTTTTAATTTAAAAAATTTCATTCCTGACGCGACTGACACGCGCGTCCAAACTAAATTCCCCAGATTGTCGTATTTCTGACTCGCGATAATTTTAATATTTTTAATACCCATATATTACCATATATACTCAGAAATATTCAATTTTACATCGTAATTAAATATTAACTCACAGCTCGCTAGTATTTATATCCGGATTAATTTCTAATTAATTCTCATTTAATTCAATTAATCCCTTAAATAAAAATCAATAAAATTACGGGGTATTATATAAACCATGGGTATTCTAAGTCATTTATGTCCTTTAAATTAATCCAGTCGTAACATCCTCAAATGTATAATAGTGAATGATGATGGGACGAAGTTCGCTGAAGTCCGATAGATACATAATTATGTGAAGCTTTGTCTGAATGTGTAACGCCCCGACTTGGATTTGGGCTACCGTTGGGTAAAACCGGAGTCTAGGTGTTAAGGGTGGAGGGGGAATATTAAATTTTATTATATAGGGAAAGCCTTTAATTTGAAGCATTTTATAAGAAATATAAGGTAATTAACAAATTTTCATTTATGGAAAAGACTTTCACTTTAAGGAAATTAATTAATTAGCAATATTTATTTAGAAAAAATTCCATTAAATCCAACAATTCTAATAATAAGGAAATATACCACGCAACTCCTGTATTATTACAATAAATGGGCCACAACCCGAATATTTTTTTTTTCAAAATGCCATAAATTTAAATTTCCTTAAACACAATTTTTAAAATGTCATGGTAGAACTCTAACAACGATTCTAACCCTCGGAAGCCTTACAAACATCCTTGCTTTCGTCCCTACCGAAAGCACCTGGGGGTGGGGGTTTTTAACATAAAAAGTAGGGGTGAACAAAGCGCTTAGAAAGTTGGGAAATACTAAGAAATGTCCTTATTTTATGTGTGTGTGTGTGGTGGGTGGGGGGTGGGGAAGGAAGGGCTGTGCGTGTGTGTGTGTATGTGTGTGTGTGTGTGTGTGTGGTGGGTGGGGGGTGGGGATGTTTAACTCTTGTACATATTAACAGTAACAATTCATTTTTATTTGTAGTAATTGTACATATTTGCATGTCTTCTTTTAATTCATTTTGATATGTACTAATAACATTTTTTTACAGTAAATGTCTCCTTCAGGTATTAAGGCGAGGATGATGATGCTGGTTATGATGATGTCATCTGGACTCAGTGGTAGCGGAGGCGACGAGGGCTCCTCGGCCCCTAGTCTCCCCAAATATGGAAAATTGGGGATGCCCATCGATAACAAGTCGGGTCTATTAGCGAGATACCTCGAGCTGGTAAAGACGATCATCGGCCTGGGGTACATTAGTTGGAAGGAGGTTCCATATGAGCTCAAGTTAGCTGTTTGGATGGCACTACAAGTAATATATTTATATTTATATTTATATTTATATTTATATTTATATTTATATTTATATTTATATGAATATTTCAATTTCAATTTCAATTTCAATTTCAATTTCAATTTCAATTTCAATTTCAATTTCAATTTCAATTTCATTTTATATTTATATTTATATTTATTTGCAACTAACATTGTATTTGTTGGACAGGAACAATTCAACCTGGATCTAAAGCTACGTGATTCCGTCTTGGAGTAGTTGAGGGAGCAACACAAGACGTGGAAGAAAAATATGCGGATCCGATACTTTGAGAAGACATGAGAGTCCATTATCCAATGGCGTGAATCCGTTCCGCCGAAGGAGCCGATCTCATTGGCACAATGGCAAAGGTTCATTGACAATGAGATCGGGGAGCGACAATTGACATCTCGCCAATCGGGAAGGGAAAACCGGGCAAAAAAGATGGACGTGCACTACTTCTGCGGGACGTCTTACTCCGAGGTGGAGCATAGGATGATGGTAAGATTTAATTTTCTATAACTACATAAAATATATTATTCTGCATTATTTTACTTTGCGGGGCCGATACTAATTTTACTTCATTTTATTTCAGGGGACGGGGAGCGGCCCTGGGGGTAGGCCACATAGGCTCGATACTTATGTGTCTCTTCGGACGAAGAAGGGGAAGGACAAAGAGGTGTCCCCAAGCGTCGCGATAACTATTGTAAGTAATCCGACAATTTACTTTTTGTTAATTATGTTATAATTTTTTAATTTACTTATTTTACTAATCATGTGCTTTTTTTCGTTTCAGGCAAAGCTTAAGGAAGTGCATGAGTCGCAGTCTGATGCCGACAAGGCATCTTTGTCCATAGACTCACTCAACCAAGTCCTTGGCTCTGATCGCAAGGGGATGACAAAGGGGGTGAGCTCGCGGGTGGACAAATCTAAGATCATCAGATTAGAGACGAGCGACACCGGGTTGGCTCGAACGATGGATTCACATGACGCGAATCTATCCCGTTTGGAGGTGACGGTCCAGGATATGTACTCATTCGTGAAGCATTCGTTGGGAGAAAATTGTAAGGGTAAAAGAAAGGAGAAGGCGGTGCTGGAGGATTTGTGGGAGGACGAGGACGAGGATATGGACCTCGCTGCTTCATCGCCGAGATGTGTGGACTTTGATGATCCACTTCCCTATTTGGCTCCCTTCAACAAACCGATATCGACACTTGGTTGGCCAAGCGTGTTTATACTGGACATATTTGATGGCCAGCAGATAGGGCAGGGGTTGAGGGACCCGAATATCGTCCAGGGTGCACTAGTTCATGGACGTGAGCTTCAAGACATTGAGTCCAGGGTGCTCGTCACGCATGTGATGCCCGGAAAGGAGAACTCCCAATTGTGGTTGCGCGAATAATGCGGCACGGCGTACATTAATGGATGTGTTAATTCGTATATAGTGTGGCCTACTCACCTGCTCGGCGTTAACCATACCCCAGACTTTTAGTGACATTGATTTAAGTTTATTTTGAATTATTTTAAATTATTACATTTGAATTATATTTGGATTATATGGTGATGCATATTCTCTCTATTTTGAATGTATATTTGCATTATCTCTATTTTATATTGATATATGATGTTTGAACATGTATAACGTTGCTATAACAGGTACAAATATACTGCTGGGCAGTGGCAGTGGCCATACTGCCCAGCAGAATTTTTTTCAATTCTGCCCAGAATTGTCACGGTCATTGAACGTGACAAGTCCTTGACAAAGAAACTTATCACGGTCAATGACCGTGATAATTTTTAAATAATGTCACGGGCTTATCACGGTCCTTGACCGTGACAAATTGTGTCACGATAAAGGACCGTTACACGACCATGACAATTCTAACGAACTTGTCATGGTCAATGACCGTAACATGACTGTGACAAAAAAAGTTATCTCGCCCAGAATTATCACGATCATTGACCTTGACAAGATGAAGTTGTCAAGGTCAATGACCATGACAATTCGACAGATTTTGTGTAGTGATCCCACAATTTATTCCATTAGTCCCATATCCATATTCACCATTAATTTAGTCTCAAATCTACATATACTACAAATTCGAAAAACCCCCTTTTAGGTAATTAACCCATAACTCAAAACATATTTTTGATACACATACTTTGATATGAATTGATTATCATAATTTAGGAATCACAACAGTTAACCACTTGCCTGGAATTGTTCGTAGAGTCTTATCCATTGGTGTAGTTAATGGTTTGATGACGAACACTCACTTTGCCCTTTAATTTGACTCCAAAAGAGACCTAATTTGTTCTTGATTTGCTTCCTTTGTTTCTCTCTCAAATCCCTAGGTTTAGAATTGTGTTAAATACCGTTCAACACTCCCTCAATTAGGCTTAAAACCCCTAATCCCGTTTTTGGCCACATGGGCCTAGTTAAAATGGCCCAAATCGCCCCATATGGGCCCGACTATGCTAAAAAATGCCCCAAGACCCGATTACTACCCCCGAATACTATTTTCTGACTATCTCGACCCATTCGGACTCAACCGCGCACTTAAAATTGTCATCCGAAATACTTTATAACATTCTCCAATTTTGACCTCAAAATGCGATACACAAAATTTCGAACAATTAATTTAAAGTCGCCAAATATAAATAATTCTTCCCACTCAAATAAATTCTCCAAATCAAAAATTTAAGTTTCTCCACTTTAAATATTTTTATATCTCCAAAAAATAATTAAATACTAAATCCTCAAAATTACGGGGTGTTACAACAATCCTCGACTACCGAAACTGAAAGAATGCAACGAATTAAAATGAACGAACAATCATTCCAAGATAATTCCATTCATAAGCAACGGACTATGGTTTACTAAAGGTGAAATTATGACATACGCTTAAAGTCTATGACTCCGCCCATACATTTTTATCAGATCCTAGTCTAGTCATACACCCTGGTTTATTTAACTCACCAACCGTGACGAATCGGATCACAAACCATCCACCTTCACGACACGAACGTAAAACCCAAACTATTATAATTTGGAAAGTTAACGCTGAACTTCCCTCCTTAGGAGTAATGATTCCCCCTTTCATTCTCGACAAATATGAACCATTCCGATCGATGAAAGCCAATCACCTTTGTCAATGTCGATCTTCTCCATTTCTCTAGTCAACGAGACTTTGTGACCAACCTAACACACCTAGGTTACTGTCTACTTTATCATGCGGTGATTGTACCCCAACATCTCCCTAAGCAATGCCCAACTAGGTGAAGCACTCACCTTATTACAACCACTAATAACACAAGGTCATCACTGCGCCTATCTCCAAATTCTAGCCAAGCTAAATTTACATAACTGCCACACCAGTCATCATTAACACTATAAGGATAGCAAGTACTACACAAGTATACACCACTTAGTCCATACAAGTCTAGCTAGACATCCTAAAAACTAATCCTTCCTCTACTAGGGCTAGTCTAACTTAAACTGTCGACGCATGTTGATACCCTAATCATACTTCAATATCCTATTTGGGGTGCTATTCTCAGGACCTTATATTACATAATTAATCTAAGCCACCTACTGTATTTTTTGTTACTCGTCAAAATCAAGTACATCACTTTCTACACTAGTTATCTTATGAAAAATGAGTATCATGCCCAATCACGACACTAATCTCCAATTTTCCTTAGAAGGTTGCATCACCTATTTATCCAAATTGGATGACCTCATCAATTACTACACGACTCGACTCCTTGACCAATAACCTGAGATCATCAAATCACCCTTAATAAACCCATCATTAGAACACTTACACTCCATAACGCCGAACTTAACCTGTTCCTCAAGTACACTAAGCATACCCTAATGCAATTATCACCAAAGACCTGACAAGATTTCATCACCTGTGATCCTCTCATATTAGGTATACTCTATCAATTTCCTAATATTTATCTCAAACGAGTGTTAGATGCTCACACAAATACTATCCTATAAGTCTCCAAACATAGTGAGCCATAATCGTCGAGCACCCCAAGGCATCACAATAAGTAGATTTATATTCCCAAAGATTCCACATGCAATTGATCTCACTGGTCAGATGGATTAGATAATTTCTTTGTTAAATAAGCAAAAATTCCATTCTAAGGGATCCTACTCAGAATGGCTACGGGACGGGAACCGAAAATGGCTACTTCTCGCAGAACACTGACGAGGTCCTGTTAAAGTCAGCTAATCATACTGAAACTGCTTCATGTTCAGTCATCACTTAAGTAATTGAAAACGAGCTAGGATATCTAGATGAAAATCTTATTTCCCTTTTGTTTGAAACCTTGGCATAAATCTACCCTATGACCCTCTCCTCGGGACCTAATGGAAAGTTCAAAAACTTTCTTTTAAATGGCCGATGCCATATACAACGTATTAAACCACAAGCTGACACTATTAAGGATTTTGGCAGGATATAGGACGTCATGTGATAAGCACCCAAAACTGCACATTTTTTATCCCGAATAAACGTATTTTTATTGCTAATTCTCGGCAATTTGGGTCTTATGCGCTTTATTGTCTATTTTGTAGGTCGAATGTACATTGCAGTGTTCAAACACATATTTCAAGGCAATTGTGCAGATTATGAAGCTAAATACCCTTGTCCCGTATCCTAGCGTACCCTAAACCAAGCCTTAGTCTGTCCCAAACCCGTGTGTGTTTGATTTGTCCACTTTTATTTCTTTTACTTAAATTTTTATTTGTGTCATTTTGTTTTTAGAGTTTATTTTATTATTTTATTGAGTTATGTATATATTTTTAGGATTTTTATATTTTAATTTTTAGCGCGTTGTGCATTGATTTTTTTTTAAATATTTTCTTATTTTTTAGTTAGTTTATTATTATTTCATTTTCTATTTTTCTATTTTATTTTATTAGTTTTTATTTTTATAGTTTTTAGTTTAGTTGTGTTTAGTTTTTTTTAAGAGTTTATATAGTGTGTTGTGTCGTTTAATTTTTATTTTAGTTGATTTTTATTTTTTTAGTTTAGTTAAATTTTTATTTTGTTTTATTTTATTTTTTGTTTATTTTTTAGGGGTCATAAGCTAAACACACTCACACCCAATTCTACACACCATTGACACCTAAACTAAACTCATACTCACACCCTAATTTTCTACACCCTCACTACACCCAACCATCACCACTTCATCTTCCCCAACCTCACTCTCTCTCTCCTAAACCACCAAACCCACCATTAACATACCTCTCTCTCTCACCTCCATCATCATCTTTACACCACACAACACACCCTACCAAGAACCAAACCAGCAAACCCCCATGGCCGAAACCCCCGCTGCCCAAAACCGGAGCCGACCTGCTCCGCCGACGCCCCAAGCGCCGACGCCCACGAGAAACCCTCCGGACCAAAACCCGAAATCCGATCTCACCCCGAGATCCCGACCCCAAGCCGCAACCTCAAACCACCGCTATTCCCCATCCCCAGCGCCGTCGACAACCTGCCATACCCACTTGAAGTCCGACCCTTATACCCACAAACATAACCAAACTCCGGCCGACCCCCTGTCAACACCTTCGACGGTCAGCTCCAGCAGCTCGTCGCGACCCCATCCCTACTCTGACTCGATTCTGATCCAATCCCTTCCCGAAACCACCAACCCATGTCCATTTGTCCTCATTACCCATTTCTCCAAATCAAGCCACAACCTGTTAACAAACCACACCAAAGACAAAGACCAAAAATAAACCAAGTAATTAATCCACTTGTTTTAAAACCATTTAATTCGTTTTACCCAATATACCCTTAAACCTCCATTTCCCACATGTCTTATACCAAAGTCTAAAAATGGCCTCACCCAAATCAGATTTTTGTGACCTCAAACCTCATGTGTACACACCCCATGCTCTTCTCACCATTTCCATCCACACTCATACTAATTCCCCAAATTACCCTTAGCTCCATGCCTACTATTTAAAGAAGAAGAAGACCCATTTAATAAGATCTCCAACTTAGTTTTTACACCTGATGTGATAAATTTCTCTACACCCCTCTTTAGAGAGTATTTGTATTTTTAGCAAATATCTCAATATAGAGGTGTGTAGTGAAATTTATCTCTCGGATAAATTCAGCCCCACCCCTCTATAATGAATTTTTGCATTTTTAACAATTATTTCAAAATAAATTGATGTAGTTGAATTCATCCCTTATGGGAGGTAAATTATAATCCATTCCTTTATGTTGAGATTTTGCATTTTTAGCAATTATCTCAATATAAATTAATGATCTAGAATTTATTTCTTTGGATGAGTTCAAATGTACAATTTTATAATGTTAGGATTTGCATTTTTAGCAAATCCCTTTTATTATTTAACCGTCCATGCACGCACCTCATTTTCCATCACCTTCGGTGTCAAGTGTCGACGTGTCTCATCCTTTGTTGTGCACCAACTGTTATTATGCCGATCACATGTCCCATGAGTGCCCTTACATTCCATATCCATCTGAACCCACCATGGAGCCTGTGTATCCATATGACACTATTGCATAATCCACCTCGGCCTATTATCCCGATATACCTAATCTCGAGTTGTGTGAGTACCCGAGCTATTCGTGGCGGCCTGATCACCCTCCTATGCAATATGAATCCCAACCCGATGTTGTGGATCCTCACACGTTCCAACAGTCGTCATGGCAACCTTGTGCACCCATTCACGATCAGTTCCCTCATTACGCACCCCATGAGTATCAACCAATTGTCCATCACGAAAGTGATCCTTTCGTGTATGATGAACTTGGCCCCACTCCACACACTTCATTTGAGTATTCTTCGTACACTCATGATAGCAGCGAGTTGTGTCCACCTTAACCACTGCCACCACCCGTCACTCCACCACCTCCATCCACATCCTCTCTCGAAAGCCTCTTCCAAAAGTTCATACTCGAGCAAGAGCAAGCCACTCAAATTCAAACTCAAGCTCTCCAAAGGTTTGAACAACGATTAAATAAATTAGAGTGTGCGATAGAGTTGGATATTCCCATGAATCCACCCATTGTTGCACCCGAGTGTGATGATATTGTGTCCTCTTGTGACATGGATTTTGAGTGTGACCAACCCTACCACCCCGAGAATCTCAAAGTTGAGACCATTCGAAGTATAACCTATAAGCCTTTAAGTTCACACTACGAACATTAGAGGGGATCTTATTCCTCAAATGTCGTATCATATTCTCCAAAACCAAATCATAAAAGGTTACTTAGGATTTATTCATATGCCACTTAAAATCATCATCGCTATACGTGTAACACATTTACCACTAATGGCTCGTAACTCACAACATAACTTTTGATATGCATCCATCAATCGATAATTACTAATTCACTCATCTATAATAATAGCATGATATCAACCAAGTCTTAAGTACATATCCTTAAGTAATGACCGACATCGGTCTACTTGCCAACCGAATTGTCAAATGTTTACAACATGACACTACCCTAAGGATCAAGTTTGCATAATCACATCATCATTAATAACCACCTGCAAGTACCTAACCAATGAATTTAATGTGTCCTTATTACATAATTAATATTGTTTAGACATGCCACTCTAATCACCTAATTCCATAGTTGGCTTTAAACAACTCACATATCTAATTCAATGGACACAATTTACCTTTATTAATATCTTAACTGGATTCTCACATCATCAAAGGTTGGCACAAGTGCACCTCACACTAGAGAATGCGGTGTCGCCATTAATGGCCTATGCAGACACTCACAAGTTACTAGCACGTCTAAATCAAAAGCACTGTGAACTATTAATGGCAACTAACTTGGCCACCTACTACTTGGCAATAAATTTCCCATCGTGTTAATCTCCTTAACTCTATTGTCGAGAACACGAACTGAAATCATCACTTTTCTAGCGTAACCGACCAAAAACCAACATCGGCGTCAAAGATCCACTACCGACCTCATAACATCACTTTCGAAAGGAACCTTGAACCTAGTGCTCTGATACCATTTGTAATGCCTTAATCCATATTTATGGGTTCACCATAGGTCAACCCAATCCGACTCGAACGTTAGGTGTGAAGTGCAATGAGATAACCTAAATAATGTTGACAATGCATTTTTATTTAATTAACATTTCACTTGTTTAGCATGCAATTCTAATATATATCAATCTACGTGTGAGGCCCGTGGGAAGCATCCCGAAATCCAAACATTCATAGCTACCAACGTAAAATAAAAAGAATACTTGCCTTTATAATGCTCTCAAACACTACACCAAATCCTGCGAATAGTCACGGTAGGGGGTTCACGAATTTGATCTATGAGTGCTTGGTCCCATCCCAAAGCCGTGACCATGTCCAATATAGGCGTGACCAGATCCTTGACCAAGTGTTATCATAGAAGTACTTGGAGATGGTCATGACCTTTAGACCATACCATATGGGTCATGACCCTCATCCCTGACCATGGCATGACCATCATGACGCCAAACTCACACCAAAATTCCCATCAAGTGTGGTCACGGACCTAGGCTATGACCGTGTCCATAATTGATGCCAAAAATCCATCCAATAGGTCCACGAATTTAGGCCATGACCAGTTAAAATTGGTCTCGCATAAAGTTCATGGACTAAGGCTGCGACCATAACTATTTCAACGGCTTGGCCACGGCTGATGATGTGTAAAAAAAATATGGTAATGCGTATGGTCACGGCCTAAAGCTGTGCCCAGTTTCTTTAGATTTAAACCCAAAAACATTTCTTCATTTTTCACCCAAAATTCCCTCTCTCTCTCAATCTCAAAGGTAACTCTCAAACCCCAACATTATATATATATATAAGGGGTATTTGTGTATTTATATATGTGTGTGTATTTGTGTATTTATATATATGTTTTGTATTTGTGCATTTATGTATGCATATGTATGTGTATAATCAGTGTATGCGTGTGTATAATCAATGTATGTGTGTGTACTATGTACTGTATATGTGTGTGTATGTGTACTGTGCTTATGTATGTATGTACACTGTTTGTATATGTGTCTATGTATTGTGTTATTTTTGTGTTTACAATGTGTGTGTGTTAACATTATTATTGAATATATGATAATACCCACAATTTTTTCTTCAAAAAAAATACCCATGTGCTGGTTCAAATTTTAAAGTGATTATAGGCTTCAAATTTTATGGTCAAATTTGAGGGTTCAATTTTTGTCGTAAAATTTTAGACTAATGTATTGTTGATACCAAAATTTACCATCCTACATGGACCAATTACAAACAAGCATGTGTCATCCAATATGGCACAACTCCAAGTCAGCGTGATAGAAAAGCTCGACCAATAAGGAAGCCCGACCAACTTAATTCCCCGACCAATAAGGAAGCCCGACCAACTGGGAGGCCCGATCAACACCCGAAAAGTCATTATGTACAGCCAACCAAGCGCTAGCAGTCTTACAATTTGTATTGCCTTTGAAGCGACATCGTTCATATAATTAATCCTCATTACGTATCTATGTAAACGCCTAACAAATAAAGGCATTCCATCTTTTCACATGACAACGGTGAAGACCCCCCCCCCTTTTAGGCTATAAATACATTGTATTACCCTCATTGCAAGGGATCGAAAAACAACTCAAGGTAATTAATACATAACAGTGGATGTAGGCTATTACATTGAGCCGAACCACTTTAAAAAGTTTTCTTGTGTATTGTTTGTTTTACTTAATTTATCGGTGATTAATTAATCAGGCTTAGTCTAGTTTTTTGCATCAACAGATTGGCGTCGTTTGTGGGATTGTATTGCTAAACGTTTTCACTCATTCATCAACCATGGCTGAAATTCCAGAATCAAGCACTAGAAATGAGGGCATTTCGCCTAATCCCTTTGCCCCTCCTAACAATAATGATTTGACAGGAATTTTGGCTAGCCTGGCCAAGGGTCAAGAGGCCATGTAAGATACTATACGACAGTTGGCCCAAACTCTATAAGATGGAGTACCGGCACAATCTAATCACAGGAATATGCCATCGCTGCCAACAAGGACTATTGGGAACAACCGTTCCATTACTTCTAGGGATCCTTCATATCTACCTGGAGCAACCTCTTCTTTTAGGATCACTAATTCCACTGATGGACAATCTCTTATCCCAGAAAGACTGAGTGCCTTATAAAAGCTAAGTAGAGCCTCTCCTTTCGATCATTTGGGACCGTAGGGAAATCTCAAGCGGGTTGCGTCGATAAATACTCGACGACCAAGTGATCTAAGGGAAGGTTCAACCCAGTTCAGATTAAATACCCAACAAATTAAAAGGTCTAGTCAGAGAGAAGGTTCATAGGAATAAAGTTCATCAAGATCTGGAGGTCGATACAAAAGAGCTGCCATCCATGGCACTATTAGTGAGACTTGGAAGGGTTCCATTCAAAGTTTGGAAGAAATATTAGGTGAAATGGACAAGTCCAAGAATCCCATTCAAATAAGTTTTAGTAAGGGGCCCCCCTTTATGCAAACCATCGTGGATTTCTCTACGCCGACCAAGTTTAAAGCTCCAGTAATCACTCCTAAATATGATGGGAAAACTGATCCAGTTCTCCATATAGAGCATTACCAAGCAGCTGCTAACATCCTATGCTGTTCCTGATGAGATGAGATGTAGGGCATTTTCAGGAACAATCACTGGATCTGCTCAAATCTGGTACAGCAGCCTTCCTCGGGGGCATATTTCTTGCTTTTAACAACTAGCCAAGCTATTCATTGGTAATTTTTACTTTGGAGCAAAACTGGTGAAGCAAGTAGCTCAGTGTAAGACAAAAGGAATGAGAAAGTACCAGATATTATATCACTCATTTTAACAATGAGAAACTGGAGGTAATTGATTACGAAGAGAAGACAACAATCACTGCTCTCATGAGTGGTTTTCTCCCTGATAAATTATATTATACTTTGAAAAAAGATCCAACAAAAATGATGACAGAATTGATGGCTAAGGCAACCAAGATTATGAACGTCGAAGAAGCTATGGCTGCTAAAAAGAATTTAGGCTTGAAAACGGAATAAAAAGCAGAAGGGAACTCAGATAAGAAGGAGAACAAGAACCATAATGAGAGTAGGAGTTCGAAAGGAAATGAAGGCTTAGATCGGCTCAGGAAATTCACTAATTACGCCCCTCTAATGGTAGATATACATCATGTGTTAGAGTAAATCAAGCACAATAATGATTTAAGTTGTCCTGAAAAGTTAAGGTCACCTGCTGATAAGAGGGATAAGTCTAAGTATTATAAAATTCACAAAGAAAATGGTCATACTACCAATCGATGCATTGCCCTCCAGAATGAGATAGAAGCACTCATCCGAAGAGGAAAGATGGACAGATTTACTGATCGGAAGAATGATGGAAGAAATGGAGGAAGAGGTTAGCAAAGATCTAAATCGCCAGTCAAGCCTAGGGAAGACATGAAAAGGAACCACGATGATGATCCAGAAGATGATCCCGACCTCCCCAAGAAACCTAGACAACCGAAACGTGAGGTATTCACACTCAGTTTCAGATCTTTTGATTGCCACATGATTACAGGTAAAGATGTCAGAGGGGGAGATCACACAGTTTAAAGGAAAGCTTACCTCAATAAGGCTCATGCATATTCCTATATCCAGCGTATCAACCTTATCGAGGAAGACCGACCAAGAAAAGTTAACAAGGATATGCTTGTAATTGGCTTTTCCAAAAGTGATTTATCAGGAGTTTTATATCCTCATGATGATCCTTTAGTGATCAGAGTTAGGATGAAAGAAGTATTAGTAGTAAAAACATTGGTGGATAATGCCAGTTTGACAGACATCATGTTCTATCCCTGTTTTGATAGTTTGGGTTTAAAACTCAGTCAATTGGAGCCTTATCATGGGCCACTAATTGGATTCTCAGGTGAAAAGGTGTTTCCACTAGGAACTATCAAGTTTAATGCGTTGATCGGGACTTGTCCAGCGAGCAGGACAGAGAAGGTACAATTTTTTATAATGGATAAAAATGTTCATTCTTCTTATAATATGATCATGGAGAGAGTTGGTCTGAAAAAGTTCGAAGTTGTACCCTCAACTGTTCATCAATGCTTGAAATTCCCAACCAACTTTGGGGTAAGAGTAGTGAAAGGAGATCAGAAAGTTGCTCGGGAGTGCTACTATTCCTCTCCCGAGGAAGAAGATATGTTGGAGGCCAAATAAAAAACAACCACTTATCAAGTGGATACAATTGCGCTGAACAGCGAGTCTGAGGTTTAAACCTTAGATCCAAGAGATGAATCTGAGCTTGTGAAAGGTCAAGTGATGGAGGTTACATAAAGCATTATTCTGGATGATGATAAGATAGAACGAACAACTCAAATAAGAGAGTTGTTGGAACCGATTCTTAAGCAGGAGTTGACAGCTTTCTTGAGGCAAAGAAAATAAGTGTTCTCTTGGAGTCATGAAGATATGCCAGGCATAGATCCAAACTTTTTATGCCATGAACTTAATGTCAATAGGGAAGTCAAACCTGTGAAGCAGCGAAGAAGAGTTTTCATCCCAGAGAAGAACTAAGTTATACAGGAAGAAGTGGAGAAGCTTCAAAAAGCTTCCTTTATTGAAGATGTGAAGTACCCTGATTGGCTGGACAATATAGTTATGGTCAAGAAAAAGAACAACAAGTAGAGGATGTGTGTGGACTTTACTGATTTGAACAAAGCATGCCCGAAGGATCACTTTATTTTTTCACGAATTGATTAACTGGTAGATGCTACTTCAGGGCATAAATTGTTGAGTTTCACGGATGCATATTTTGGTTATAACCAGATCAAAATGAAGCCAGGAGACCAAGAAAGTACTTCCTTTATCACTCCCCGAGGAACTTATTGCTATATGAAAAACGTCGCTAATGCCTTTTAATACAAGATTAAACTGTATAAGCAACTCCGAGATGTTTGTTGGAGAAACCCTTTTCTTTTGAAAATAAAAATTATAAACAACAAGATGTGTTTACAAAAAAACTTATGTACGAGAGTAATCAAGACTTTGTAAATAGTTTTTAAAACAAGACCGTTTTAAAAATCAGCACACTATAGACTCAGATGAGTAGATGAAGATAATCAACACACAATTTTTAACGTGGTAAAACCTCTCCAACAGAGGAAACATCCACGGTGACTTCTAAGTCACAAAAACAAAAATCCACTAAGAACAAATAATAGTTACAAACAATACAACATACATGCACACAAATCAACCTATTCTAAGTTTAGGAATATACCCCACTTGGTGTCCTTCTAACTTCTCATAGATCTGATTGTTGATGATGTTCTTCCAGTTTGATAACTTCCTTTGCTTTAGCTTCCTTATGTCGACTCAATGATCTTTGATCTTATACACAACACTTTCAGTGTAGTAGTGTGTTAAGTGTTTGTGAAGTGATTCTTATTCACATGCATGAACTCACACACACTTAGATTTATAGACAGTCCTAGAAAAATTACATATAAAGTCTATATGCTGTGATTTTGTTTTCTTTCTTTCTTACAGAACTAAAACCTTTTTGACCTTTAATATAACCCAGATTCCACGGATATCTCGCTTCAAAATGGGTCAAGATCTTAATCAATCTCGGTTTTAAAAATATTTTTGAGATTGAAAATCTCCAAGTGTGAATCCAACTAGGTCAAGGTTAAGTTTCGTAAGAACAGAAACCATAAAACATTTTCAAAACCAAATCAGTAAAGATTTTCTTAAATCAAGTAAGAAATATGCAGATCTAGTGAAAATGTAACATGCAGAATGTGGATCTAAAGTTTCTATGAAAAAGAAACACAGATCTTCACACGAATGTTTAAGTTGTAAACAAGATCATAGATAAAGAGGTTACAACTTTAAATGAACAAACCACTCTCTCTCTCAAACACTCAAGGTTGTGTTTGGGGTTAGGTGTATACGAAGGTTTGATTCAGAAAATGAAGTGTTTAGGGTTAGGGTTAGGGTTTGGCTAACAGTTTCTTCTTTTCTCTCTCTTCTCTCTTTTCTTTTCTCTCTTCTCTCTTTTCTTTTCTCTCTTCTCTCTCACTTCTCTCTATTTTTTTCTCTCAGAAATGACGAATGCCCAAAAGTCTTGAAAGTCTGAGAAGTGGGGGGGTTTATATAGGGGTGGAGGAAGGTTCTGGAAATGCGCACGGAATCAATGGCTGAGATTAAGTCATCCTACGATTGACTTGATCTAAGGGTTATAAAACAACGGTGGTTAAGTCCAATGTGATTGGTTCAAATGATGGCACACGGATAGGTTTAAAACACATGCAGACCATCGATCAGCTTTGATCCAACGATCATCAATCCACCAGCGAACCCTCTCACATAACAAACACAAATAGATGAACCAAGAGGATGACAAGTGTTGAAATATGAGTGGCTCACACACGCGCGTCCAAAGTAATTACAGCAAGCACCCTGAAGTCTCTAGCGCATTTACATTCTACCCAAACAAACATTCCATTGAAAAATGAAGTTTTTAAAATAGAAATTTTACCCCACAAATTATATAAACACATTTTATTAATGAAAACATTTATTTAAAAAAAATGTTTAAAAATTTCCAAAAATAATTAAAACCACATTTTAAGGGGAATTAATCACATAATCAATTTTAAGCAATATATACACATGTATGCACTTCTAATTGTGGGTAGTGTGATTCAATTAATACCTTCATGGATCATTGAAGAGGATTAGAGAGATAAGTTCTGAGGCTTTTTGGATTCTAGGATAAACAACCAATTTTGTCACTATTTCCAAATTAGATGAACACTTATACAGTATAGACTTAAGCAAGTCAAAGGTATAAGGTGCTTCAATCTCCCCCTTTGGAAATATGAGACAAAATCTCCTTTGAGTTAGCTTAAAACTCGTAGGGAGCCCAAAAAAAATAAAACCTAGTCCTATACAAAAGATACTATCTACCCATTTCCTAGAAAGTAAAAAATTACATAACTCAACTATTTACAAATATGTACACTAGAAATGGTAGACAACCAGTAGAAGAGATTCCTGCAAATATGCACACTAAGATCAAGCAGTTTAGATGAAATGTGAACAAAACATTGAACTCGTAAGACTCAAATTTCTCCCCCATTTTGTCTCAAATGGACAAAGGGTAAAACTTAAGGTCTTAAGAGTTTTAATCAGCGCATACCATACCTATAGAATTTCGCAAATACAAAAATCTGTTATAGTCTAAAGGTTTAGTGAACATGTCTGCAAGTTGCAGATCAGTAGGCAGGTAATGGATTTCTAACTCCTTTGTTTAAACAAGTTCGCGTATAAAATGATGCCTTATTTTAATATGCTTAGTTCGCGAGTGTTGAACCGGGTTTTTAGATATGTTAATAGCGCTTTGATTGTCACAATACAATTGTAATTGATCTTCTTTAATCCCATAATCGCTTAACATTTGTTTTATCCATAACAACTGAGCACAGCAACTTCCTGCTGCTATATATTCCGATTCAGCCGCAGATAAATATGTGCAATTCTGTTTTTTGCTACTCCAACCAACTAAATTATTGCCGACATAATAACAGGCACCTGATGTACTTTTACTGTCATCAGTACACCCGACCCAATCAGCATCAGTATACCCTATAATGGTGCTGCAGGTATCATTAGTGTACCTAAGTCCAAGATTGAGAGTGCCTTTTATGTACTTTATTATACGTTTTACACACGATAAATGGCTCTCTTTAGGGTTATTCTGGTAATGAGCACACAGACATACAACATACATTATGTTTGGTCGTGAGGCAGTTAGATAGAGTAGGCTACCAATCATACTACGATACAGTGTGGAATCAACTGACTTTCCAGTTTCATCTTTACATAATTTAACAGTAGTACTCATAGGCGTTTTTGCAACTTTAGCATTATCTAAACCAAATTTCTTAACAAGATCTAAGGCATACTTGGTTTGAGAGACAAATAGTCCATCAGAATTCTGTTTCACTTGAAATCCTAAGAAAAGTTGTAGCTCCCCCATAAGGGACATGTGAAACTCCTTATGCATAATAGCAGAAAAAGATTTAACTTCAGAGTTTGAAGTTGACCCGAAAATGATGTCGTCTACATAGACTTGGGCTATAATAATGTTTTTGTCAAAATGTTTGACAAAGAGAGTCTGGTCATTTCCTCCTCTCTTAAAACCTTTATCCAACAAAAAGTTGGAAAGGCGTTCATACCAAGCTCGAGGAGCTTGTTTTAAGCCATACAAAGCCTTTTTTAGACGAAAGACATGGTTAGAGTATTTAGGGTCAATGAACCCTTTGGGTTGTTCTACATATGTTTCTTCGGACAGAATTCCATTGAGGAAGGCAGACTTGACATCCATTTGATAAAGTGTAAATTTTAAGTGACACGCTATGGCGAAAAGAAGTCGAACAGATTCAAGACGAGTGACAGGGGCAAAAGTCTCGCTAAAATCAATTCCTTCTATTTGTGAGTAACCTTGAGCAACTAGTCTAGCTTTATTTCTAAGGATTACCCCATTTTCATCAGATTTGTTCTTAAAAATCCAACGTGTCCCAATAACATTTTTGTTTTGAGGCCGCGGTACAAGATACCAGACATCGTGAATGACAAATTGTAAAAGTTCTTCCTGCATAACAGAAATCCAGTGTGTGTCATTCAATGCTTCATTAACATTTTTCGGTTCCACAAGGGAAACGAAACATGCATAATTAGCATAATTTCTTAACTGGGATTTAGTACGAACTGGCTCATTAGGATTACCGACCACGTTGTCAATGGGATGATCTTTAGAGACCCATCCAGGTACTTCTGGACTCTCACTAGGTAATGAGTCATCTATTTCTGGTTAATCAGTTTTGAAATCATTTTCAGATTCAACCACAATAGGTGATTCAGATATCTTATTTTCGATAATAGTGTCGCTTACAATTACATTTATCGATTCCATAAGGGCCTTAGTACGCAGATTGTATATACGATAAGCACGACTGTTTGGAGAGTATCCTAAGAAGATGGCTTTATCACCACGCGTTTTGAATTTAGACAGATGTTCTCTGTCTTTACAGACATAACACTGACTTCCGAAAGTTCTTAGATATTTTAGATTAGGCTTCTTACCGTACCACAACTCATAAGGGGTTTGTTTAGAGTTTTTTCTAAGGTAAACCCTATTAATGATATGACATGCAGTTCTAATAGATTCTACCCAGAAGTATTTAGGTAGAGATTTGGCATGCAACATGACACGTGCCATCTCCTGAAGAGTTCAGTTTTTCCTTTCAGCAATACCATTCTGCTGAGGAGTCTTAGGGGCACTGAATTCATGTTTGTAATCGTTGTAGTCATAATATTCAACTATTCCTGTGTCTATGAACTCTCCCCCTCTATCACTACGAATGCGATTGACTTGTGTGTCCTTCTCATTTTCAATTCTTAGTAAAATTTTTAAAAAATTCTGAAACGTGTCAGATTTTTGTTTCAAGAAGGCAACCCAAGTGAATCGTGTGAAATCATCAACCATGACAAGGATATAACTGTGTCCACAAAGACTAACAGTTCTAGAGGGACCAATAAGGTCCATATGGATGAGATCTAGAGGTCTAAAGGTGAGAATGTCTTTAACCTTTTTATGCGAAGTCTTAACTATTTTTCCTTCCTGGAAATGACCACAGACAACACTTGAAATAGGTTTAATTTTAGGAATTCCTCTAACAATCTCTTGACTAGACAATCTACCAAGGATATCATAACTTAGGTGACCCATACGATTATGCCAGATTTCATTGTCATCCATTCTGACAATGTTACAGGTTTCAGAACTTGTCTTGACAGTATAACAATTGTCAGGTGTTCTAAATCCTGTAATAATGCATTCACCTTTATCATTTAGAATTTTACAATTGTTCTTTGAAAAGGTGACTGTATGGTCAGAGTCACAAAATTATGATATACTTAGGAGGTTGGCTTTAAGGCCTTTAACTAATAGAACATTTTCGAGAACAGGCATTCCTTCTTCTTTTAGGGTTCCTTTACCTATGATCTGAGATGAAACTCCGTCACCAAAAACTACTTTTGCACCAGCAAATCTGGTTTTGTTTAAAAGTTTGGTTTCATCTCCTGTCATATGTTTGGAACATCCTGAATCTAAATACCAACCAGATGAAGTGTGTTCAGCTTTTAAGGCAGTGATAACAATGTTACACTTCATTTGGGGTAAAAGATCATCTTTTCTAACCCAAATAGCTCTAGTTTTAATTTTGCGCAAGTTTGCCCTGATTTGATAAAATTTTCGAGAAACAGCTTTTTGTCGAAAAACATTTGGAGCAGCAAATTGATTATTGTGGAAAATTTGAGCTTTTGGTTTAGGAAAGTTTCTGGGAGCCTTTCTCTTACTCTTAGTTTTGGTCTTTCTATTTCTGTAGTTAGAGTTCTTATCAGGTTGTCTTGGAAGGACATAATGGTTACGATTTTGCCTAGAATAGTTAAAGTTCTTGTAGACAGAAGTGTTGTACACAGGAGTGTTTAGACGCCTAGCATAACAACCTTCAAAGGAATGACCCTAAATGTCACAGTACGAGCAATATTGATTGCTTGAGGGATTAATTTCCTTAGGAAAACTTCTAAAGATGGGTTTAACAGCATTCTGTTCAGAAGTCCTATTCCTAGGAGGGATGGTTTTAAAGGTGGATTCAGCCTTTCTGATCAAAAGACAGACGTATTTAGTCTTAAGTGCAGTGTCAGCCTTAGAATTACTAGACTCTCCAATGTCTTTCTGTTGTTGCTTTTGATCAAATTCCTTTTTAATAAAATGAAAGTCTGGACATGTTTCGATTGGTCTTTTGCCCCCAGACACAAACTTAATAGGTTCAAGATTTGTAGTTTGTGGTTTGTTCTTAGGGCAAAATCCAATACCGGTTCTATCATCAGAATTGGTCTTGGAGTCAACAACAAAGTCAGTAAAACAATTTGAATTGTTTTCAAACTTAGAAATTTTTTTAAAAACAGTAGCTGTCTTTGTTTTTGCTTCCTCCAGTTCTAATAATGTTCCCTTATATTTCATTTCCAGGGTTTCATTTGTTTTAGTCAACTCTTTTAATTTTTGATCAAAAGTTTCAATTTCAGATTGATGAGTCAGACACTGGTTAGTGTACTCTTCAGCATTCAACTTCACAATAAGACTTAGATCATCTAATTTCTTAGTCAGGTCTCTAACAGTCTTCTCCAGTCTAGTGCCTTTTTTGAGAGTTTTAACATACAAAGTATGAATATCTGGGAGGTCATCTGTGTCTGAGTCGCTAAGTGAAGTGTGTGTAGTGACCCCTAACGATTCAGTTTTAGTACTCACGCACCCATTTGCATCGTCATTATCGAGATCACTTTGACTCACACACACGGAAGTAGAACTAGCAACATTTTTAGATAATAAAGCATCTAGGCCAGTCAAAACAGTATTCACACAAGCAGGAGTAGAAGCATCACTATCACACACAGGCATATCATCATTGTAAATGATCTTAGCATAAAAGGACATGCAAGGGTCAAGTACATTTGATGACTCAAGTTCCTCTTCATCAGAGTCACTTGAATCATTCCAAGTTTTACAGACATTGGCTCTATTGTGTGTGTTGGCTTTATTCAGATTAACTCTGCAATCGTGAGCAATGTGACCTAGTTTCCCACATCTAAAACATTCAATCTTTTTAAGGTCTCTAGTGGGTCTGGATTTGTTGTCCTTAGGATGTTTGTCAAGACCTCTCTCATGAGGTTTGGGATTAGACAAAGTAGGATAATTAGGCTTGCCTTGTTTAGTTGCCTGTTTGTTTCTAAATTTAACAATTTTCTTAAATTATTTAGACATTAAGGCAATCTGATTATCTAGTTTGTCTATATCACACTCCTCATCAGAGTCAGAGTTAATCAAATTAGTCTCAAGTTTAGATATCTTAGAGGCAAAACTTAAGTTAGAGTTGGGCTGTTTTCTTTGTGAATGATTTAATTGTTTCTTAAAGTCTAATTCCATTTCCACAGTCCTAAGTTTGCTACTGAGTAACTCAGGGGTAAGGTTTTGATCACTCATTTCCTCAATAGCATACCTCTTGCTGTCAAACTTTTGTGGTAATGATCTTAGGATTTTAGAAACAATTTCATTCCTATCATAAGTAATACCATTAGCATGCAACTTAGTAACTATATCAGTTAAGTTCATGTAAAAGTCATCAAAAGACTCAGAGTCAGACATAATCAAAGAGTTGTACTACTGGGTAAGCATTTGAGTTTTAGCAGCTTTAACTCTTGAGTCTCCTTCATGGGCAGTGATTAATGTGTCCCATGCTTCCTTAGAAGTGGCACAAGATGAGATTCTCTTGAACTCATACTCATTAATAGACATAAAGATGGCATTCTTGCCTTTATTTTTATTTCGAGAAATAGTTTTCTCTTCTTGGGTAAACTCACTTAAGATTTTCTTTACCCTCTCATCACCTCCTTCAGTGGCTGGTTTAGTAGGATAAGTGTATCCGTTTTCAATAATGTCCCAGACATCATCTCCTAAAGTCCCTTGGATGAAGGCAACCATTCTTACTTTCCAGTAAGCAAAGTTGTTTCCATCAAAGAGTGGAGGTCTGGACAGATTACCAAACCTTTCATTCTTCTCGTCCATAGTTAGGTTTTTCAGAAAACGATTTCAGAAACACAAGATCTTTTTGAAATAAAAGTTAACAGGGCTCTGATACCAATTGAAAAACGTCGCTAATGCCGTTTAATACAAGATTAAACTGTATAAGCAACTCCGAGATGTTTGTTGGAGAAACCCTTTTCTTTTGAAAATAAAAATTATAAACAACAAGATGTGTTTACAAAAAAACTTATGTACGAGAGTAATCAAGACTTTGTAAACAGTTTTTAAAACAAGACCGTTTTAAAAATCAGCACACTATAGACTCAGATGAGTAGATGAAGATAATCAACACACAGTTTTTAACGTGGTAAAACCTCTCCCAACAGAGGAAACATCCACGGTGACTTCTAAGTCACAAAAACAAAAATCCACTAATAACAAATAATAGTTACAAACAATACAACATACATGCACACAAATCAACCTATTCTAAGTTTAGGAATATACCCCACTTGGTGTCCTTCTAACTTCTCATAGATCTGATTGTTGATGATGTTCTTCCAGTTTGATAACTTCCTTTGCTTTAGCTTCCTTATGTCGAATCAATGATCTTTGATCTTATACACAACACTTTCAGTGTAGTAGTGTGTTAAGTGTTTGTGAAGTGATTCCTATTCACATGCATGAACTCACACACACTTAGATTTACAGACAATCCTAGAAAAATTACATATAAAGTCTATATGCTGTGATTTTGTTTTCTTTCTTTCTTACAGAACTAAAACCTTTTTGACCTTTAATATAACCCAGATTCCACGGATATCTCGCTTTAAAATGGGTCAAGATCTTAATCAATCTCGGTTTTAAAAATATTTTTGAGATTGAAAATCTCCAAGTGTGAATCCAACTAGGTCAAGGTTAAGTTTCGTAAGAACAGAAACCATAAAACATTTTCAAAACCAAATCAGTAAAGATTTTCTTAAATCAAGTAAGAAATATGCAGATCTAGTGAAAATGTAACATGCAGAATGTGGATCTAAAGTTTCTATGAAAAAGAAACACAGATCTTCACACGAATGTTTAAGTTGTAAACAAGATCATAGACAAAGAGGTTACAGCTTCAAATGAACAAACCACTCTCTCTCTCAAACACTCAAGGTTGTGTTTGGGGTTAGGTGTATACGAAGGTTTGATTCAGAAAATGAAGTGTTTAGGGTTAGGGTTAGGGTTTGGCTAACAGTTTCTTCTTTTCTCTATTTTCTCTCTTTTTTTGTCTCTTCTCTCTTTTCTTTTCTCTCTTCTCTCTCACTTCTCTCTATTTTTTTCTCTCAGAAATGACGAATGCCCAAAAGTCTTGAAAGTCTGAGAAGTGGGGGGTTTATATAGGGGTGGAGGAAGGTTCTGGAAATGCGCACAGAATCAATGGCTGAGATTAAGTCATCCTACGATTGACTTGATCTAAGGGTTATAAAATAGCGGTGGTTAAGTCCAATGTGATTGGTTCAAACGATGGCACACGGATAGGTTTAAAACACATGCAGACCATCGATCAGCTTTGATCCAACAATCATCAATCCACCAGCGAACCCTCTCACATAACAAACACAAATAGATGAACCAGGAGGATGACAAGTGTTGAAATATGAGTGGCTCACACACGCGCGTCCAAAGTAATTACAGCAAGCACCCTGAAGTCTCTAGCGCATTTACATTCTACCCAAACAAACATTCCATTGAAAAATGAAGTTTTTAAAATAGAAATTTTACCCCACAAATTATATAAACACATTTTATTAATGAAAACATTTATTTAAAAAAAATGTTTAAAAATGTTTAAAAATTCCCAAAAATAATTAAAACCACATTTTAAGGGGAATTAATCACATAATCAATTTTAAGCAATATATACACATGTATGCACTTCTAATTGTGGGTAGTGTGATTCAATTAATTCCTTCATGGATCATTGAAGAGGATTAGAGAGATAAGTTCTGAGGCTTTTTGGATTCTAGGATAAACAACCAATTTTGTCACTATTTCCAAATTAGATGAACACTTATACAGTATAGACTTAAGCAAGTCAAAGGTATAAGGTGCTTCACTATAATGTTATGCCATTTGGTATGAAAAATAGAGGTTCTACTTATTAGAGATTGGTAAACAAAGTATTTAAGGAGTAGATAGGCAAGAATACGGAAGTGTATGTCGATGATATGCTCACTAAAAGCAAAAAATCCACTGATCATATTACCGACCTCAGTCAGACGTTTGATCAACTGGAAAAGCACCAAATGAAGTTCAACCCCACCAAATGCGTCTTCGGAGTGTAGGAGGGAATGTTCCTTGGGTATATAGTGAATCAAAAGGGAATTGAATTCAATCCAGATAAGATTTAATCTCTGATTGAAATGAAGTCCCCGGCTTGTAAAAAAGATGTCTAAACGTGTATCATCACTCAATAGCTTTGTGTCAAGAACAACAAATAAATGCTTGCCATTCTTCAAAGTACTCAGAAAAACCTTTGAATGGAACGATGAATGTGAAAAAGCATTCCTAGAGTTGAAAAAGTACCTGAGAGCACCACCACTACTTTCTCAACCAATGATGGGAGAAAAGATGTATCTATATTTGGTAGTATCTGAGTCTACAATTAGCTCAGGGAAGAAAATGGAGTTCAAAAGCCAATTTATTACACTAGCAAGGCTTTCGAAGGAGCAGAAGTAAGATATCCCAGACTGGAGAAATTGGCACTGGCTTTAATTGTAGCTTGTAGACGAATGAAGCCATAATTCTAAGCCCATACCATAGTGATCTACACTGATATGCCATTAAGGTAGGCTTTGCACAAGCCGGAGAAATCTGGGAGACTAATGTATTGGGCTGTGGAGTTGGGGGAGTATGACCTTGTGTATGAACCAAGGACTGCTCTAAAAGGCCAAGTTATAGTTGATTTTATCGCATAATTCACTTATCCATAGGTCCTAGAGCATCAAGGGAATTTAGTCGAGCAACATACAGGCAGTAGACTAACTAGAAATATACCCGGCTAACTCCAAACAGGGGGAACTGTAGAAAAATATCAGCTAAAACCGGCTAGTGGAATACAGGAGATGAAGAAGAAATATGAGGAGGCAAAAGATAAAATCTTCCATCAAGGGACTCTGACAAACCAAGCGTTTGACAGTAATATCCCCATATGGAGTTTATACATCGACGGGTCATCTTGTGCAACCGAATATAGAGCTGGAATCATTCTTAATACTCCAGAAGAGCTAGACATAGAGTATGCTCTACGTTTCCAAATTCAAACCTCCAATAATGAAGCATAATATGAAGCCGTGATTGTTGGTCTAAATCTAGATAAATCATTGAACGTTGAGCAAGTTATGGTATATAGTGATTCGCAGTTAGTGGTAAATCAAGTGCTGAGCTTATAAGCGGCGAAAGGAGAACTGATAACTAGATATTTAGCTAAAGCTTTAGAAGTAATTGCCACTTTGTTAGCAGTTCAAATGGTCAGGATTCCAGGATTGGAAAATGCTCGAGCAGATGCACTTACTTGGTTAGTTTCAGCAACCAGAACGAAAATCCAAAGAACTATTCCTATTGAGATACTTGCTAATATGAGCATTGATGAGGATCTGATAGTCAACTTTATTGTAGTGGATATGGGGCCATCTTGGCTGGATCCCATAAGAGCATATATTGAAGATAGAATTCTTCTAGTTGTTCTAATTGAAGCTAAGAGGCTGAAATACAAAGCTGTAAGATATGCACTAGATGGTGGTGTGTTATACAGGAGAGGATTAGTTATCGGTCTACAACGGTGTGCGCATCCAACTAAAGTAAAGGATTTAATTGAAGAAGTCCATGAAGGATCCTGTGGGGCCCACGTAACAGGAAGAACATTGCTATAAAGAATACATACGTAAGGATACTACTGGCCAACCATGTGAGCAGATTGTGTAGACTTTGCTAAGAAATATGACAAGTGTCAGAGGTTTTCCAGTATACGCAAGGCTCCACAAGACCTTTTAACACCAATCACTTCACCTTGGACTTTTACCGTGTGGGAAATTGACTTGGTCGGGCCCCTGCCAGCCACCCGAGGAAGGTTCAAGTACCTTGTTGTAGCTGTTGATTATTTTACAAAATGGGTGGAATCTGAACCATTGATTGATATGTCTTATGAAAAGGTTTACCATTTCATTTGGAAAAGCATTATATGTAGGTATGGCTTACCTTATGCCTTTATAACTGATCATGGTACACAGTTTAACAATAAAGAATTTGCTGCTTATTACGCCCAATCCAATATCCAAAAAATCCATTCTGCTCCTGGCTATCCTCAAAGCAATGGCAAATCAGAGGTAACCAATAGAACTTTGCTGAACGAGCTGAAGAAAAGATTGGCAGATGCAAAAGGAAATTGTATTAATGAACTGCATTCAGTATTGTGGGCTTACCAAACAACTTCCAGAACAGTTACTAGAGAAACTCCTTATCTATTAACATTTGGTACTGAAGACGTAATCCCAATTGAACTAGGTTTACCTACGCATAGAGTCCTTAACTTCAATACCCCATTTAACGATTTGATGAGAAGGTTGGATTTAGACATCCTGGAAGAAGTATGGGAAGATGCAACTTTAAGGAATGCAGCCTATTAACAAAGGACTACACATTTCTACAACAAGAGGGTCATGCCGAGCAACTTAAAGGAGGGAGATTATATTTTGAAGAAGGTTATTCAGAGGAATAATAAGCTGGAAGCCAATTGGCATGGGCCTTATCGTGTTACTATATTTATCCGACCAGACACATATAGGATTGAGACGTTGGGATGAGAAGACTTCAAGAACCCATGGAATGCAGAGCACTTGAAGAAGTACTATCAGTAAACATAGTTGTATTGTATTCAGATCATTTCAATATTCATGAGAACATGACTTTCCAAAAAATTATTCTTTTGTTGTTTTCTTTTTCGGAGTAGTCGTGCTATGCACTTGTAACATTGTGACAGTAGTTCTAATACCACCAATAAACTTTGTCGATATTCACTAAGGCCACCAACAAAGTTGTTCAAAAAATTTATGAAGATACTAATAAAGTTGGTCTGCATCAACAAATACCACCAACAAAGTTAGTCGATATCCGCTAAGGCTACCAACAAAGTTGTTCGGTAACTTTATGAAGACACCAACAAAAACCACCAACAAAGTTTGTTGGTATCAAACTTATAAAATCATGCAAGGAAAAAGCGTAAGTCCCAAATGCTTGATTAATTAAGACCCGGATGACAAATGTTTATCTAAACTGGGCTAAAAGATGGACAAATATTCCATTTACGCCTGGTAATCAAGGTAACTAGTGCAATTATCGTAAAATTCAGGTACACTAGTAGAACCATGGTGAAACATAGGTAATTGGTATAAAACTTAGGATAATCCTAAGAATATCAATAGAACTAGTGAAAAATAGAGATTAACTAAAATAGTTGATCCATTCATAGTCAAAGACTAGAAAAAAATTCACAGACATTCAAAGATTAACTAAAAGTTGATCCATTCATAAAATAAGCTTTTCATTAAACTTAAATGATTACATATTATTGCTCAAATACGGAGAAATAAAATACAAAAATTTATTCTACAGTATCCTTTCCTTCAGCTTTAGAAATAGGATCCATGCCAGCTGGAGGATCATCCAAAGGAAAAAGAGAGTTGATGAAATTAAGATCCCTAAGCATCCTGGTATTGTTACTACTAAGACAGTCAAGCAAATGAGGAGAACGAACGATCTCAAGCTCGTCACGCAGTTTGTAATCCCCCAAGTATTTGGAAAAATCATATTGTGGATCACGGTGAACAGGTAACCAATTGATATCCAACTTAAATTGAGGATTGTCAAGCTGCAGCAAGCCTGGATCATAGCAATTCCAGATAGTATCATTCCCATCCACCTTCAGCACAGTTAAAGCATTAATCCAACCCCATTTGTAGGACTCATTTTGGTCCTGTTGGAGTCTATCATCATAATGTCCCAAAGTTTCATTATAACCACCCATCCAAAATTATGTGGGTTTCTTATGGAATTAGAAGGTTAATCTATCAACTTGTGATTGTAGTTTCTTCAGCACCCCATCTTTAGCTTCCAATTGAGATGACTGAGTAGATAATTACTCGGATAAAGTATGTAGCTTTTGAGACATCTCAGCAATAGCTCGGTCCTTCACTTTTAACTATGCAGTCTGGTTGGCCAAGGCCCGTTGGGTCCTAAGCTCCTCTGAATTTCCTTGACCAGTCGTATTTCTAGCTCTGGAAGAAGAAGCGGACTTAATATTTTTCAAGGCCTAAAATTCATCTCTCAAGGTGGCATTTTCAGCCTCTAAAAAGAATGACCTTCATTAGTAGTAGTAACAACAGCTCCAAAGGAAGACTTTAAAAGATTCAATTCATTCTTCAAATTACTATTCTCCTCTTCCAGGAGTTTGGCGATGGTCCTAGTTTCTTCAATTTTAATCTTAAGTAAAGCTTCCTTCTTATTATAAACAGAGACAAACTTATTAAAGCCCCAACCTTCACTCAAAATTTGATACTTCTGCACATAGCTCTGATGCATCAGCGCAGTGGATTCCTTATATTGTTCGTGAAGTTCTTATATCATTTCATAATAGGCAACATTATTTACTACCTCCCGATCAAGCAAGTACTTCAAATAATTATAATATTTCCTAACTTGCTCTGAATGAGCAACTGAGTAACTTCTTCATCGGATAAGTCCATATGGCCAACTTTGAAAAAAGCATGGCATTTCCTCAGTAGCTCGGTATCATGGGAAGACAGTTGTTCCATCTTCGCAATAAACTAGTAAGATGAAATAAGCACCAATCAATAACAATAATGGAGAACAAGTATAATCAACCAGAGAAATGAGCAACAAAAGGTTCTTTTATTGATAACAAAGAGTCCAAGTACAATCAAAACAAAGGAAAAAGGAGCAACAAAAACAAAAGAGAAAAATGCTGAACAACATTACACCTTCTCCTTATCATTTTCAACCTTTTTGCTCTGCTCAGAAGAAGGGCTTGCTGGCTGAGACTGCTTGATTTTCTCAGCTAGAGTAATAGAAGACTCATGGACTTCAGGTTATTTGGCAGCAGACTCAACCACAAATGAAGACTCCTCAGAAGTAGCTTCATCTTCAACCTCATCCTTTATGGCTGGAGGAGGACCATGAATATACCTCTGAAAAAGTTAAGAGTCTCCATTTTGTGACACCCTGCCTAATAAAATACTGGGTGATCAGTCCTATGCCAAATTAAAATAGGAATTCCAGTTGGTTCATCCTTAGCATCACAATCGAAAACTTTTTAAAACTTACTAACCACCTAGTATTCCAAAAGCTGGTGCCAATTTTAACTTTTTAATTAAACAAAACAGTTCATGCGAAAATAAATATAAACCATTCACACAACTGAATAAAACTCAACTGAATAATTAATTAAACAATTTGCCGAATAAACCATCGGCCACCAAAGTGAAATCCAATACAAACATCCAACACCTGAATAAGTACATCTGGAAACTGTACTGAGAAGTTTGGGTGACAAGCCCTAAATAAAGCTAGAACTGATAAATGATTCCTACTCTAGGAATGAATGAACTATGCGTCTAATCCAAACTCCTGCTAGCATCCACATATGCCGCAACTCCGTATCCCTGGAATAAAATATCAATCCTCGCGTCCTTGTGGCTGAACACCTAAAAGGTTTTGAAAATAGTTTTATAGAAAGGGTTAGAACCCAAAACATTTTGAAAATACCCAAAACATTTTGAAAATATTTAGCAAGTGAATTAACTGTAGTAATTTATAATGCATGAATGCGCTTCATATTTAAGTTAGTGTTACACTCCCTTGTGGACATTCTCACCCCTCCACTATTGTGCACACCTAACGGTTACCTTGACCCCCACCTAGTTGTACTACTCCGTCCAACTAGTCCTGGTATAACCTCCCCTTGCCATACTACTCTAACCCGAGTAAAATTATTCTTGAATTATAACTTATCTCACAATTAACTTAATTAATTCCTTCTTAAATAGTAGCATATAACCGTGTCACAAGTTATATAAAATAAATACATCACACACTGTATTATTACCCGCATATAATATTGAATACCATTATATACGTACCTTTACCAAAACATCCACACATATAACATACGTATATCCATCCCTCCGATTATACCCTCGCCGGATGATTCCCTCTAAAGTGCTATCTCACTAGGTGTGCTCACATAACCTAGTTACCCAAGTTGGAATCGCTCTTGGCCTAAAATATAAACGAAGTGGCGACGGTCATATTCCTTTCCTGAAAGTGAGATAATTCCCTCACCCATATACCAAACGCTATGACCTGGGGATATACTCACCCTACTCCTCAAGCTAGGGGATTCACCCACATCGCGCAACCTCCCTTGATAGCACTAGAGTATATAAATTAAGTAAATATCTAATCACTGATATTTAATAGCACACACAATATATACACACATCTATCTATATCTATATATATATATATATATTATCACTACACCGTATATATATACTATAAACCCCGGCTTTACCGTGTACTCAAAGATCCGTAACACTAGCCTGAAATTTTCTGAGTCTATGTCCCGACTCTCTTAATTAATTTTTTCACTTAATAATTTATCATCTTCCCGAGTCTGTGGTCTGACTCTAAATAATAATACTATACACAATAATTTATATGAAATTTCCCCGAGTTTATGATTCGACTCTTATTTAATTAATTTACACATTAATTAATTAACACAACTCCGAGTCTGTGGTTCGACCCTCATTTAATTAATTTACACATTAATTAATTAACACAAACTCGAGTCTGTGGTCCGACTCTAATATAATTAATTCACACCTCAATTAATATACTATTTTCCCCGAGTCTATGGTCCGACTCTAATTAAATTAGTTAACACACCTATTAATTTAATACCTTCCCGAGTCTATCGTCCGACTCTAATTAAATTAATTAAAACACCTATTAATTTAATACCGATCCGAGACTGTGGTACGACTCTCATTTAAATAATTTACACATTAATTAATTAATACCCTTCCCGAGTCTACAATCCGACTCTAAATTTATTAATGACAACATCAATTAATTTAATACTTTTTCGAGTCTACCTTCCGACTCTACCTTTATTAATTAACACATCCATTTATTTAATAACTTGGTGTCACTCAACTATTATCCCTAGACTCGCTCACTTGGCCCATAACTTAATATTTCCCGAGTCTATGTTCCTATCACAAGAAAACACACAATAGGCATTCACAACCCAAGTAATCCTATAAAACAGTAGGTATTTACACAACCCAATTATTTATACTTGTACGTAATATATTTCTCTCTAATATTCACCATACTTTTTTTGCTTTACGAATTTATTTCACTTTCGTATTAATTCAAGTATTCACACAACTCTAAGGGTCCTAGTTACCCCTTGTTATATCAATTCAGTAGTTACCCTTGTTAACCCACCGACCTAACGAATTTAAGCTCGCTCATGCTTTTCCGTAATTATATTCTTATCATCTCGAATTAGAGTACGTCACAATCAAGCCTATGAATCTCCACTTTAACTCTCTCGCAAAATTAAAGTCCAACACTCAATCATAGACATACTTTCATATCATTATTCCATCAATATATTTCATCAAGGTCCCAAACACTTCCTCGATAAAATTTTAGACATTTGAGGCTTAAAAAGAAAAATCTCAAATTTTCTGGCAGATTAAACACCCTCTAGTAAAATTTTGATTTCTCTCTCTACAGAATTCCGATTGACCTGATTCCAAGTTCATTGGATAGCTAAGAGAAATACCTTTCCATTAATGTATGGTTCACACTCTAATTCGAAGTAAAATTCAAATCCCACACGTTTAAAGTCACGTCAAAATTCTGGCAGACTACTATGTTGGCAGGTCGAACACCCTGTAGTAAAATGTCGATTACTCCCTCTACAGAACTCCGATTGACCTGATTCCAAGTTCATTGGATATCTAAGATAAATAACTTTCCAGGAATGTATGGTTCACACTCTAATTCGAAGTACAACTCAAATGGAATACGTTTAAAGTTGTGTCAAAAATTCGGGCAGATTGACATCTTGTGTTCATCAATTAAACCCTAAGTCATTCAAGATTCATGTTCTTCATCCAAGAACTCATAAAGATTCCATGTTCATCATCAAATATATTCAAATTTCATTTTATCTTTACTTAGGGATATATAATACACCTATTTCTTACTTTGAATCTCAACCAAGTATTTCATTAATAAAACTCCATTTTGTACCCATTTATCCCCAAAACGAATTTTAATTTACACATCACTAAAATACGAATTGGATATCACCATGTACACATTATAGAAAGTTAACCACTTGCCTGGAATTATTCGTAGGGTCTGATCCATTGGTGTAGAGATTGGTTGATGAAGAACACCCCAAATTAATCACTTAATTTGGCTCCAAAAGACTCCCAATTGCTCTTGGTTTTCTTTTCCCCAATTTCCCTCTCAAGCCCTAGGCTTAGAATTGTTAGCTGCCATTCAATAAGTCCCTCACTTAGGTTAAAAACACTCAATACCATTTTTGGCCATCAGGGCCTAATTAAAATGGCCCAACTCACCCCGTATGGGCCCGGCTATGCCCAAAAATACTCCGAGACCCAATTACTACCCCCGGATACTCTTTTCTGACTATCTCGACCCATCCGGACGCAAACATGCCCTCAGAATTGTCATCCAAAATACTTTTAAAAATTTCCAAATTTTGACCTCAAAATGCGACACACGAGATTTTGAACCATTTAACTTAAAAGTCGCTAATTATAAATAATTCGGCTCACTCAAATAAATTATCCAACTCATGAATTTAAGTTTCTCCAATTTAAATATTTTTATTATTCCCAAAACTAATTAAATATTAAATCCTCAAAATTACGGGGTATTACACATTTATGTTCAACTCCTAAAGGGCGGTAACCCAACCATCTCTGAAACATTTTTGCTTCACATACTCAATCTGAGCAGAAGCAGCAGAAATGGACTTATTCCAGCCCTTATCCCAACCAGCGCTGAAGGAATCCTTCACAATAAATTTTCTTTTAAGCCGGGCAGAGGAAACAAGATCTTCAACAGCCTTAGCCATGCGCTTAACTTCCTCTTTCTTGCACTTAACTTCCTCTTTCTCATATAGGACTTCATTCTTTTGGAGCCCAGCCTCTTTAGCCCTGCGCTCAGCTTCAAAGGAATTTGTATCAGAGGTTTGAGGAGCCAATTCAGCTATCTTCAATTTCTCTGCCCAAGTGCTCCTCTCTGTCTCCAAGGCTTGCTAAGACTCAAGCAGAGACTTCTTCAAACCAGTCAAAGCTTCCTCCACCTCATTCAAAGAAGAAGAAGCCTTGATTGCATCATCCTTTTCCAACATATTATTGAAGTGTACCAAGAACTGGAAAAAATGAAGATCAAAGTGAGTACATTAAGAATGTAAATAACAACCAAACCAAGACAAAGAAAATTACTTACTGATGAAAGTTTGTGAGCAGCCAATTCAGAGACCTTTGTTCGGGGGAGCTTGGCATCTACCCCCTGTGGTCTGGAAAAGTACCAGACTTGATCAACTTCCTAGTGAAACTAGGAGTAATAGCTGTTGGAAGAACAACATCAGATGAGGGAAAATCGACCAAGGACTGTTGGTCGGGCACTTGATCGACTTGCTTCTTTGCAAGACCTCTCCTAAGTCTCCTCACAGGAACCTCAACCTCTTTGAGATCTACCTCCTTAGGAACCAAGTCTTTGGGAGATGGATCCTTGGGGGCTGGATCTTTGGGGACTGGACTCTTGGGAGTTAGGGGATTCATAACATCCCCAGCTTTATTCTTAACCCCCTCAGCAGATGATTGGGAGCCAGATTCAACACCACCATAGAGATCATGGAACTTCCTCTTATTCATAATTTCAGATAGAGGAGTGTCAGAATCAACAGCAGTCTCTGAGTCAATATCAATTACCAGAGCAGGATAGGTAGATGGTCTGGCAATAAAACAGGAAACAATGTTCCTATACTGGAGCAGATAGGAAGCAGACCTCATATTCTCCACAACAATTACCTTATGAAGATTGCAGATAAACTTCAACTCCTTCAAATTTACTTCACTCTCTTTGGGGAACTTTCTTTTTTGCTCAACTGTAAAATATTTTATAAAACAACAGTCATTATGATATTTTATCAAATATAAACAGGGCAAACTTACTAAAATGTAAAGCAACCTATTTCATTACCAAAGAGGGGACATATAGGTCCTTGGTATTTAGTACCTCCATCTAAAGGGTCATGTAGCCAATTTTTTACTACTAGCCCATGATCAAAATAATCCCTATTAGAATTAGGAGATTAACTACCAAAGCTTTACTAACGACCCTGGTTTTTAAATAAATGTGTATTTTTATTTTTTATGGGATGAGGAAGGTTGGATCATAGAGCATATGATGCATTGTTACTGGATGCTGGGGGTACCCTTTTTTAGTTGGCCAACCCAGTTGAAGAGACTTACGCCACTATTGTCAATAAATACGGCTAGTTTAGGAAAAAAATATTTTTTTTCTATTATTTTTGTATATCCAGGTTTCATGCTTTTAAGATTCAAGTATATTTTATCAATATTTGAAATGGTATTAACAAAAGAGATCTTAATCTCAGTGTTGTAATAGAGGTTATTGTACTAATTTTTTTTCATGTTATCAATTATTATTTATTATATAAATTTATATTATTGTTATTTAGAAAAAATAGAAAAGATAAAACTATAATAAACTTTTAAGTTAAAAAAGCATTTGGACAAACCTCCTCCAGTTAAATGGTGAATTTTAACTTTCATCGAGTACTACGAGTCAAACAAAAAAAATTAATATATCAAATTTGAATGCTAAATGATATCAAAAAGGTAAAAACACACTAGCTTTTGAACTTTTATTTTTTCATATTGGTCGCACGCTTGTGTAAAGTCACGTGTTCACAATTCATTTTTTCACTCTTCAACTTTTCTTAAGATCCATACCAAAGTTACAAAAAGTTCTGCATCTGACTCGCTCACTATTTCTTTGTGATATTAAATTTGTGATTATATCTCAAATCTGTTACTTTATAGTGATGGAATAAATACATACATTAAAGTCACAATTTCAGTCATTTTCCATAAATCTAAAGTTTTGAGATAAATTTATATTTTTAGAAGGAAATATCAAGTCTAAGTAATTTGTAAATCAGTGGTGTAATTCAATCTTAATTTCATATTTATTTCATTTTTATATTTGTATAGGTATTTTTTGCCAAATACCATATTTATCTTTTATATTTATACCTTTGTGTTGTTTTGAGTATGTATTTTTTATAACAACTTATTTTCCCTCGTAATAATAGTAGTGTGTAATGAAAGTTTATAATGTTTATTGTGTACAAATATGGTCAAGAGCCGGAGTCATTGGCTCGACGACGACAATATGTGTACGAAGAAATATCATGGAAGCTATAAAGAATCAAGACTAAGTTTTTGTTCATGCGGTGTTTGAAAAAAATATTGGAGTGCTTTTTTTGTATTAGAATGTCGAATATCTCTCTTTCAGAGTTATATTTCTTTTGCGCCAAATTGAAAACTTATCTCATACCCAACACAACCATTTAGACAGGTAGATTATAAATGCTATTCATTTTCAATTTATTATTAGTTTTTTAAATCGCATGTGCTTCGCGTTGGACTACATACTATTATAACTTTTAAAATTTAATTTATTTTATTAATTTTAATTATTTTTTAGGATTCTAACATATACGGTGCACAAATATTTGGAGAGGTCATTAATCTTAGATTACTTATTATTTCAATATTTTTTTAAGTGAATACAACAAATGTTAATGGGTAGAGTCGCATTTCATATTGATATGATAATTGTATTTTTATTTATTTTTATAATTAGCTTGCAAGTCACGCGTTGTGTTGCTGTAAAATGTACCTTTTGAAGACTCACATTGTGAAAGAGAACATAGTTAAGGCATGCTGAAAATATATTTAACATATTAGAACAAATAACTTTATTTAAGGCGATATTTATATACCAAAAAAGCCACTGACCGGAGTAAGACTGTTGTTGACCATGAACATGTCTTGGAGCACCCCCAATTGTTCCTTAAATGGACTAAGCTTTTTTCCCTCTCACACAACGGATAAAGTGTTATAACCTTCCTTATAATCCTCATTTTTACCACTAGTAGACGCCGCCTATGCCTAAAATCTCCTTGCAACTCTACGACCTAGAAGCATAAATCTAGCCATATCCTAAATCATTCGATTCTTACTCTCAATAATCCCATTTTGCTGAGGAGTCTTCACGGTCAAAAAATCATGTTTGATATCGAGGCTACCGCAGTAAAGATCTACTTTAGCTTCCTTAAACTCAATTTTATTATCACTACGTATTCTATTGATAGTGACTCCGTGTTGATTTTGAAGGACACGGCACTTGGTCGTGAGAAATTCCACAACATATAATTTCTCTCTCAGAAAACCTACAATCGAGTAACGAGAGAAATGATCTACTATCACAGGGATATACCTCTTTCAACCAAACTCTCAGTACGAGTAGGACCCATAAGATCCATGTGTATCAACTCAAGCAATCGTGAAGTGGTAATATAATTCAACTTCCTGTGGGGGCTATGGACTTGATTTCCCAATTGACAGGGTCCACAAACCGCGAAAGTCGGATTTCCAAGTGATGGAAATCCACGTAAAAGGACCTTTTTATCTAATTTCTCCAAATCTCTAAAATTCACATGGCCTAGACGTAGATGCCACAGATCTATAGGTGTGATCGTGGTGCTGTTGCAGACAAATGAGGACTTGGACACAATCCCATAGCAATTATCTTCAGTCCTCACGCCTTGCAATAGAATTTTACCATCTTGATCATAAACATTGCACTCATTCTGATCAAACTTTACTGAAAAGTCAGCATCCCACAACTGGCTAATGCTGAGGAGGTTTACTTTCAAACCTTTGACGTACAAAACATCCTCTGGCTTAGGAAATCTTGGTATCTCTATTATACCTCATCCTACTATGCTATATTTTCTCCCGTCTCCAAAGGTGACTTTACCTTCCTTGCGATCCTCTATATAGGTAAAAAATGAGACATCACTTGTCATGTGCCTGCAGCACCCACTATCGAAATACCACTAAGAAGTGTTATGTGCTTTGAGATCAATATGAACAACAAGGGCTTTTGCGTCGAGTTTAGGCACCCAAGATGAGGTAACCTTTTGTTTTTCCTTATCATTTTTTCCCTAGTCATGATATTAGAAGTGTTCGCTGACGCTATAGAAGTCCGTTGGAACTCTTCCATTAGACTCTGAGAAGTGGCGACTAGAAACTCAACCTGATCTTTTAGACTCAAAAATCGCTAGAGGCACGTGGTGGAGCAATTGTATATCGTGTCCAACCCAAACTATCGCAAAACGCCCTAAGGGTGCCTTTTATTTTATAGTAGGTACATAAGTACACAGTCTTTGGTCGACCTTGGTTTGCTTTTCTTAGCCAAACTCTTCTTTGGGGTTTTTGATGATGGCCATATGGATTCATAGTAAACTCAGGAACTGGTTCCAATGTTACATGGGATGTGGAGGCACCATCAAAACTAATTCCCTTCCTTTTGATAAGCACCCAAAAGTGTATATTTAATACCCCGAATAGATGCATTTTAGTCACTCGTTTTAATTAAAATCGTGTTTATATCGTATTTTTTATTTTTCAGGTCAATCAGCAGTCGCAACATCAAATAATGCTAAATCAAGTCAATTACGATTCAATAGCGGTCAAAAGCGTTAAATGAAGAAATTAAGGCGACTGTGAAGTCTGAAGTCCATTTATGAGCTTGTCCGATGAGTTTCAATGTCTCGAGCCCAATCCCGTACCAAACCTAAGCCTAAACCAATCCCTAAACCTACCCCGAAGCCTGTGTGTTTTTAGTTTATGCCTTTTCAATTTTTTTAGATTTTTAATTTGAGTCGTTTTTATTTTTAGGATTTATTTTAGATTTATTTAGGATTTTAGAATTTATTTGCATATTTTTCTATTTCTTTTTACTTAGTATAGTTTTATTTTGATTTTGATTTTTAATTGTAGTCTTTATTTTTAGTTTTGCTATATTTTATATTTTTAGGACTTTAGGTTTTATTTTTACTTCTTTTGTAGGTTTTATTTTTATTTTTAATAGATTTTATTTAATTTTAGGGGATTTTTTTTAATGCGTCGAGTATTTATTTTCCTTTATTTCTGCTTGTTTTTAGTTAGTTTATTATTATTTTTATTTTTGTTTTGTTTTATTTTATTTTATTAGTTTTTATTTGTGTTGTGTTTAGTTTTTAGAGTTTGTAGTGTGTATAGTGTTATTTTTTTTAGTAAGTTTTATTTTTAGTTTAGTTTAGTTTTTATTTTTATTTTACTTGTTTTTTATTTTATTAGGTTTATTTTTTTTATTTTTTTTTAATGAGGCCACAAATTAAATACACACACCTCCACACTATCCTACACTCACTCACACCTAAACTAAACACTCACCCTCACTCACACCCAAATACCATACACCCCAACTCACATCTAAACTACCCCCTCGCCCATACCACACCATCCTACACTCAACCACACGCAAACACTCCCCACCTTATTCACTACTCATCATCATCTTCAAACCTCCAACTTCTCTCTCTCCTAACCACCCATTTCACCACAAACACCAATCTCAATCCAACCTTATACCTCCCAACAAACCCAAAAACATCAAACCCATTTAGCCCACAACTCGGCTCCAACCCGAAAATCGCCTAACCCGGAGCCCACCTTGCCGGAAGTGACCAAACTGCGAACCAGCGACGACAGACCAAATCCGATCAACCCGCCGATGGACCATCACCAACCCGAAGGCCCATCTTTTATACCTATATCCGGCAACCCATCTTGGGTATTGCCTGAACTTGAGACCAACTCAACCAATGACCCGTAACCACCTGCCGGAGCCAAATTGGACCCTCCAAGGCTGCTCCGGCCACCTCCATCTCACCCAGCAACCATACCCGACGATGCTAACCCGTGTCCAACCTTATCCCCAACCATATCCTTGAAACCAATTTTCCATATTCACCCAAATCGATTTCTTCACCTGCCAATTTCCAAGCCAAAATAAAACAAAACAATACCCCACATGTCTTCTAATTTATTCTAACCCTTTATCCACTGAACCAACCATCAGCCTTACCACTCCCATAAAATCATGAACAAACCCCCCTTTTTCTGCCACTACCCACATATTTTAATCTCTCATCAAACAAATCTCAAATCAATCCGTGGGTTTTAAAACAAGAAAATGGGAAGCTCATTAGGGGGAATCTCAGATAAGAAAAATAGACGGACAATGTAGAGAGAAGAGAGCATTTTAGTTTTTTTTGTGCTCCATTTTTTTTGGAGCTCATTTGTAGTTGTAGATTGTATATAAATTTTATTTATTCTTTTATTATTTTTTTTAGAGTGACTTGAGTGTGAGGAAGAATATATTAGGACACAAATTGTGAGTTGAGTGATATTTTTGTGTATTGTAAAACTCAGATTTGTGAGCTACTATTCATGTCAAGTTTGGGAACTTAATATCAAACTCAAGGAGACTTGGTTTATTTATTTATTCTCATTCTATTTTATTTATTTTACATCTAATTGTGTCATTATTACATTTTATCTCTGTTCTAAAAGGCCCGCCTAGGCTTGAGGCTTGAGAGAAACGCATCGCTTATGCCTTATTACGCCTTATTCTTGGTAAAAGGCTTAAGGCACACTTATTTTTTTTAAAACAAAGGATTAGTTGACAAATATTGTTTATGGAGCATGAATATGAGAAAGATAGCTACCAAACATATGGATATATTTTCAAAATTCAAGGTATGTACTATTTTATTATATTACTAGCCTTGGAATAATTAAAATAATAAAAAAAGAAAAAACGCCTTTTTACCCCTAGGAATCGCCTAGGCTTCGCCTATGCTCCTAAGGCTTGAGGCTTGACCTCTACGCGTGCGCCTTTTAGAACCTTGCATTTTATATGTAATAATACCAACATGAGAAGCTAAATACCCCATTCAAGGGTTGAGATGGAACCCTTAACTTAGTTATTTTTATCTTTGGTTTGTTTATTTATTATGCCCCTTTGAATATTAATATTAAAATTTTACAATTGTTATTTATGCCTCGAGAGAGGGTGAATTATTTTCGAAAGAAAATCGTAAATTCATATTATAATATTTATTCATTAATTAAACTAGAGATAGGTAATTTTTGAAGGGTATTATAGTTTGAATTTTTCTACTCTAAAACTTGTTTTTTTTATGATTTAAAATACTTTTAGTGATTTTTTCCGAGCAGGTGATTTATTAGAAAATATTTAAATCTAATTTTTGTGGGTATGTGAGATTTAAATATTAATCTTCTAAAAGGATGATACGTAAATTTACATTTGCAACGAGAGCTGACTTGTGAATTTATATATGTTTTGGGGTATTTCAAATAGACAAACTAATTAATAAAAATAAATAAGTTAAGTGGTGAAATTTAATATATTGAATTATCTCATAATTATTTTCTCCTCATATTTAGCTCACTTTATCATTTTTTATTTTATTTTTTAGTGTAGTTTTAATTTTTGGTTCATAATTAGTAGTATAAATATCCCTTCAAAATTATTCGTTGTTCCATGTTTGTGACTGTGATTAATTGTTTAATTAGGCTTGGCTAGTCACTCTGTTCAAAGAGTAGGATGCACTGCGTAGGATATTAATTTAATTAATTGATTTCATTAATGCTATATTTCTAGGAAAATTAATTTTTGACTGAAACCAATTAATTTGTGAAACGAGAGTTAGTAAATTAATTGTACAAATTAATGTTTGAATTTAGGAATCAAACTAGATATAGGGTTTTCTGAAATTTGAATATTAATTATGTGTTGAAATTTAAGAATTCATATTGTTTTTATTAAATTGATCCTAGCGGGTAATTTTCTTGAAAATAGTATAATTCTTAATTTTTTATCGTGTGACACTTTTAAATTAGTTTTCTAAAAAAGATATTATTAAATTTATAATTGTAACAAGAGTTAGATTATCTATTTAATATTATCTCGAAATATTTAAAATTAATAAATTGAGAAATTAAAATAATTGATAATGCGGTGTAATCCAATCTCTTGACATTCTCATATTTTTTACACTCGGTTGCACATTATTTTTCGTTATTTAGTCATATCATAGTTTTAGCATTTAATTAATTAATTCTCCCTTAAAATTATTTTTAAAAATCATACTTAGTCTTCATTTTGCTCTTGTCCACATTAGAGAGCGCAAATTGACCCCTTACTTGCCAATATATATTTTTAGTGTGTTTGTAGGTACCAAAAGGGATTTTTGATTAGCAGTCTTTGCACTACAACGACACATATATACGCAAAAGGCCTCATATCACCTTTCACTAAATCCTAAAGCAGGGGGGAGGAGCATCTTTCCCATCTTTCCAGATTTGTCCTCTATCTTTACCTTGACCTCCCTGGCTATCTCAATGTCATGAGTAACCGGGCTATAAGGGCTTCAAGTTTCTTCCGAGTGTCCATGGAGGTCTGGAGCTCACTTGTAAGACTAGCCACTTTCTTGGTCAAGTTCCCTTTCTTTTTCTCTAAAGCTATTTCTCTCTCTCACCAAACTGGCTTTCTCTCTCTACACAAACTCTCTATCTCTCTCAAGGCATTGCTAATGGAGGACTCCCACTCCCTCTCTCTCTCTCTCTCTCTCTCTCTTATCTCCTAAATCTTTCTCTAAGATAACTATCCTAAGTGATAAAGCTTTGTTAAGATTTTTAGTTTTAAAAGAATCAGCATGTAAATCCATGTACGTGCATCGTAAATCACTCTCGCTCTCACTTGTAACATCCTCCCCCTCACTCACCTCGCTTCCACTGTCAAGGTGTTCCTGTACAGTAGCATACTCATCATCGTGATGCGCATTGTCAGTACTCACATGACTAGCCATGAATGTGGTGAAGTTACATTCATGCGGTGACTTGTCTCTAAAATCCACCGACTCGACCTCACTGTCGTCACTAAGGGAGGCATTAAGAGCAGCTTTGCCTTTGCCTTGACGTCACAACCTAGTAGGACACTCAAATGACTTATGACCTCTACTGTCACACTCATAATACCTCTCTTCTTCTTCTTTCTTAGGCGCAACCTTTTTATCCTTTTCATTTTTCTTTTCAAACTTATTTTTCTCAAAATTCTTTTTATCTTTGAAATTGCTATTTTTCTTTAATTTGAGAAATTTCTTGATATTTTTTGCAAACAAGGCCAAATCGTCTAAGTCAAAATCAAACTCCGAATCAGACAACTCTTCCTCTATTCTCCTAGATGACTCACCTCTCTTTCTTGCTGACCCTTCACTCTTCCTAGCCCAGGATTTAAGTGCTACCCCTTTATCTTTTGATTTTATCGTATTAAGAAACATGTCAATTTCATAAGTCTGGAGGTCTTCTACTAATTCTTCTAATTTCAGACTACTCAAATTTCCTGAAGAATTTAGCACAGTGACTTTAGGGATAAAACGCTTAGGCAGTGATCTCAAAATCTTTTTAACCACTCTAATATCAGGAACGTGTTCACCTAAATTGAAAATAGTGTTAACAATATCAGATAAACGAGTATTGAATTCATCAAAATATTCAGCTTATAGCATGGTGAATGTCTCAAATTGTATAGTTAAATTTGGCAATATTGATTCTTTAACTGCATTAATGCCTTCATGGGTAAGTTAGAGAATATCACATGCTTCTTTAGAGGTGGTACACATCATGATGCGTCGTAACTCGTCGGGGGTGATGTTTTCGAAAATTGCACTAAGCCCATGTGAGTTATTTGTTCTCCATTTAAATCATCCTCAGTCCATGTTGTCACAGATTTTAAAGTAGTTACGTTATTTACATTGACAGTGGGAGGCGTCCACCCTCTTTCATACACAACCTAAATACGTTCGTCAATGGCCTTTAAGTGACATTTCATGCGGGCTTTTCAATATGCGTAATTTGACCCGTCAAAAATTGGCACTCGATTATACAAGTTTTCCATTGAAATTGTGCTTTTTCAAAAATTAATTTTTAGACGATCAAATTGATATTCAGAAATTTTTTGCGAAAAAAGTTACATGGTAGAATTGTGTAATTGGCTCTGATACCAATTTGAGAGTGAGGCAACAATCAATGATTAACTTGTTTAATTAAATTCCAATCTTTAATCCCCCAAATCCTAACTCTTGCAAACAAATTGTGATGGACTAATTAAATCAAACCAATCATGCACAATCAATCACAATATGAGAAAAAATCTCCCAAAGTGACAAAATTATTTTTATTTCACTATAATTCGTAACAACTTACAATTACAGAGAAATAAAGTGACACATGAATACCCGCAGGCGTCGGTTCATTATCGTCGGTGTTGTCAGCAAGTGCTCCAATTCAGCAATGGAGAACAACCTTTTTCTCCACAAGATTACTCCAGATGAGTAGAACAATTATATCTAGGGTTTATAAGAGTCACATATATGTTTGGGAATGATTTATGAATAAAAAAGGTTGAAAAACCATGAAAAATGAAGTCTGGAAATATGCAGAAGTTCTACAGAAATGTGAGTGTCAAAGACTTGAAAATTGTGTAGAATGGGCATTGCTGTAAATACAGAAATCGAGGCGGCACGTCGCTCGAGTAAAATAGAGTTATCGCTCGAATGGAATGCCACGTCGCTCGAACGACTTTGCGCGATATGCCAATGTCGCTCAAACAACAGGCGTGTCTCGTTCGAGCGACGTCAATGACTTTTTTTTCTTCGCCTCTATACTTGGAAAAATTTCTGCTTCCGAACTAAAAATGTTCCAGACCCTTAAAAATATTTTATAAAAATTTTCATATATTTATGTTGTAGAGGGGCCTTGAAGGTAATCTTGACATTAGGGAAAAATCCCCAGTTAGCAACAGAGTTTTGAGATTATGCAACCGAGGTAGCTCAAGCGTGGCAGCTCATATTTTAGCTTGTTGTATTAGTCATATTGAATCTTTGTTTATATTGACTGTAAGTTATAACGGTTGTAATGACGTAACGATAATAACAAAAGAGTTTGTATGAGGTCAAACGGTACTTGGGAGAGACCAGGCTTGGCAGGGCCTGGGAGAGCTTTCATGCTCTATCGAATGACCTCACCATGGGAACTTTAGAGGGACTTGGTTTGGAGGATTGATAAGTAAGGCACCGTTGGGGCTTGTCCTGACCATCTTAGATACACCTGGTAAAACACCGAAGGACCATGGCCGTGGAACCTCAAGCGGAGCAACTTGAAGTTCCATCGGGCATTGAGTCATGGACCAAGTAGTCCTCTACTTAATGTCACATCTACTGTAGGTGATGTCACTAAACAACTAAACAATATCAGACCTACACTTGAGTAAACCACCGTGGTATTTGGGGCTGTCAGGCAGTTGGTGAGCCACCTCTGCGACAACAGCCCCCTGACACACAGTGGTTAGGCAAAAGGCATGTCTTGGCATTTAATGTTTATGACGTGGAGACAACTAGTGCATCAGGCATTTAATGTTGTGACATAAAGTATGAGGGATGTCTTTTCATTGTTTTAATGACTGAGTTGCCTCAGGGGTGGTGTGGAGGGCTATTTAAGGACCCCAACCACCTTTGAGGAAGAGAGAGACTTTTGGAGAGTTCAGGAGTTATTACAAAACCAGAGAGTTTACTCACTCACCATTGTCATTTATTATAAAGCCTTTAATACTTGACAAATATTCTTGAGGGTGTTTGGTGTGTTTTTACCTGCCTGCTAAGGTGTATCTAGGGTGCTTATTTCTCTCTCCCTCTAGCTAAGCCATTTCTAAAGTTCATTATCATTCCCTGAGTTATACACGAGAGACTTTGTGAGTTTAAGCGGAGTCTATATTCATTGTGCTCGTGTTTATGTGTTCTGTCATTAATCCAAAGCTTTGGCCAACTAACTTGTCATTAACATACTCCATAGGGGTTACGCCTCCATATATAATCTAAAGTACCCTCCTACATTTGGCGACTCCGCTGGGGAGGCATCTTTCTAGATAAGGAGTATGGCGCAAGATAATGCTACTCGAAGACTCAATTTCGATGACATTCAACATAATGAAGAACAGGCTGCGAGAAAGCAAGAGGCCCAAGGAGATGGGGCTCCTCGAGTAGAGGTACCTCTGGCGTCAACAACGATAGGCATCCCAGGGGTCGCCCAACCTCCTGTGATCACGGGGTTAGGACCCGCTCAGATTGTCCTCCTCATGAGCAAGTTTCACGAGTTCTTGCAGACTCTGGTGGCTTCAACTATGCTAGGAGGATTAGAGGCTAACGCTTTTGTAACACCAGGAGTAGCCCCAACGGTCCCACCAGGGGCAGGTGTTACAGGAGTGGCCCCAGCAAGTGTACCCTCTGTTGTGAACCCAGCTGTGGGTACCTCAGGAGTTTCAACGGCACCACCGGTAACGTTCGTGTCGGTTACAACGAGCACTCGGCCCTCTGCCCCATCGCTGGTGGCCCCAGTAGCCTCGCCCATGGAAGAAATGAGAAAAGAGATGCAGAAGGAGATGCTGAAGTTCATGCAGGCTTCCTCGCAGGCTGTGGGCGAGGGGGCTTCGGTCTACGATGACTTTCGAACACCTTACCCCCAGGAATACAACGACGAACCCTACCCGACTATATTCCCCCTACTTTTGAAAAATACTCAGGGAAGGGTGGGAACCCGAAGGAACACATTAAGTGTTTCGTTGAACACTTGGGAGCGCACTGCAATGACAAAAAGCTTAGACTGAGGGAGTTCTCCAAATCCCTAACCGATAAAGCATACACATGGTACTCTCATCTGCCTCCCAATAGTGCCTCTATGTGGGAGGAGATGCATGTATTGTTCATCCGGAAGTTCTTCTTGGCAGAAGATGAGTTCACCCTAACCCAACTTGGCAGGGAGAGGCAAAGGCCAGGAGAAGAGGTAGTGGCCTATATTCGAAGGTTTAGGGAAAGGTCCCTCGATGTAAGGGAAGAAGCTAAGGAGGCCAGGTTACTACAGATTTGTGCTGAGGGATTACTTCCTGAGTATATCTGTCACCTAATCAATGAGACACGCGAGGGAACATTTTCAGCATTCTTAAAATCCGCAAGAAATATCTCCTTGGTGGTGCGACCTAGCCCGATAGTAGCTCTCATGGTGTTCAGACAACCTATACAACCCATTGGAGGAAGGTCTCAGGCCCCACGGGTGGGATATGTCGAGAGGGAAGATGGGGGCAAGGCCCAGAGGAAGGACAACAAAAGAAAGTTCGGAAGAGATAGAGAAGACCCGCCACCGCTACCTTGTACGGTGGAGGAGGCTGTAAGTTGCTATAATGCAATGGTCCAAGGCGGAACGGTCCATGAACCAAAAGGTGTTCCGGCGAAAGAGCCCGACGTAACAACTAGGGCTGACCCCAAATATTGTCAGGTTCATCGGAACGTCCAGCATCCAACAGAGAGCTGCTTCACGCTGCGAAGTATCATCGACAAGTACATGAAGGCGGGGACATTGCAAATTCCCCCGCAGAACGTTAACAATAACCCACTCCCGGCGCATGGGGCCAATCTGGTAACGGCCTATGATAAGGAAGTAGAATGGGAGGGGGGAAAGGCAATGACGATGGAGTTCGATAAGGCACTGGAACATTACACCAGGGGAATGGCTAATGTAGTTCTAGCTTATGATGAAGCAAGTTCTAGGAACGTAGAAGACGCCTACAGCATTGAGGGTGAGGAAACGGACCCAGTCGTAGAATGTAGCGCAGTGTCAAAATCTCCAAAGTTCACTTGGTTCTTCGACCAAGTGGGAATCCCGAAAGAGAGCAGAATGGAGATAACTCAGGCGATCTTAGATATTGCAAGGAAAAATGCAGTCCCCTCGATAAGATGGAAGGGACCCATGGCTAGGCTGGTAAAGAAGTTCCTATCAGAGGTAACGTTCAGCGATGCGGATAGAGCTATAAGGTTCCCCCATAATAGGCCCCTGTATGTAACCGCTAGTGTTAACGGGGTTAGCTTTGCAAGAACTCTTATGGATGGGGGTGCTTCCATCAATATTATGCCAATCAACTCCTTCCACGCGGCTAATATTCCGGAGGAAAGGTTGGTTCCCATGCCCTTGGTAATCCCGAGCTACAATAATCAATCTTCCAAATCCATCGGGTATGTAAACGTGGGGATAGTGATGGGAAATCTGAGTTCCCATATCAAGTTCCATGTAATAGAAGGCGCAACTTCCTATCATTTGTTAATAGGAAGAGTATGGATGCACAACCAAGGGTTAGTTCCCTCAACGTACCATCAATGTGCTAAGGCGAATATCAAGGGGACAAAAGTGACTATTAGGGCAACTAAGAGGCCTTTCGCTGTCGAAGAAGCACACTTGGTGGATGCATCCTTTTATACAGAGCTCGAGGAGGACGTGCGGGTTCTAACAAGAAGAATGGAAGGAGCATGGGTCCCCTCGATTAGAGAAAGAATGGGACCTTTAAATCAGAGTGGTGAAAGGGGGAGGATCGAAGAAACATATCGGGCGGTCCCTCGACCCCAGAACATCTCGAAGCAGCTCAAAGAAAAGATGAGGCCTAGGACAGACCCAGGCGATCATGAGGTCCAACGACAAAGCGTGTTAAGTCATTTTTTAGGGGAAAGAATCGCTGAGGCTTCCAGAGAAAGGAAGAGAAAGGCCGTAGCAACAGCTACCAGTAGGCAATGCAAGAAAATTGTCACTGAAGAGGGAAAAGTGGTGTATCGCTTATAATAGTGTGAACGGGCGGCCGAAAAGACTAACAATGAGGTTGACCCGATATATGAGTGTTTTTTAGTAGATCAACGGGGGCAGTGTATGGTGATAAACAACTCCAACATACAAGAGTTCGTAGAAGATGTCGCCGAAGAACCAGACTACATGACAGACCAACCAAGGCCCCAGGCACATGAGTTGGAGCAGCTAAACTTGGCAAGAGAAGGAGAAGATCCAAGGCCTATCTTTATCTCGAAAGATCTTGGTAAGGAGAAACGAGAAGCCTTGGTTGACCTGATTCAGGAATTCATAGATGTCCTCGCATGGAAGTACACTGAAATGGAAGGGCTGGATGAGGAAGTGAGCTGCCACAAGTTGAACGTGATACCTTCGGCTATTCCGGTGAAGCAGACAACAAGAACTTACAAGCCGGAAGAAGATTTAAAGATTAAAGAAGAGGTCCAACGCTTATTGGTAGCAGGATTTATCAAGCCCATACAACATCCCCTCTGGCTATCCAGTATTGTGCCAGTGGGGAAGAAAGACAGAAACCAAATAAGGATCTGCGTGGACTTCAGAGACTTGAATAGGGCTTGCCCCAAGTATGAGTTTCCTGTACCCTCCATCGACAGTTTGATAGATGCCAAGGCTGGTCACGAGACGTATAGCTTCATGGATGGATATGTGGGATACAACCAGATCAAGATGGACCCCTCTGACGCAGAGAAAACAGCATTCAGAACGCTGTTGGGCAACTTCATGTACAAGGTAATGCCGTTTGGACTCAAGAACGCCGGGGCTACGTACCAAAGAACAATGATGTCCATTTTTCATGACTTCTTTCACAAATTTTTGGAATTCTACGTAGACGACTTGGTCATCAAATCAAAGAAGGAGGAGTCCCATCTGAATGACTTAAGGAAGGTGTTTGCTCGGTGCAGGAGGTATAAGTTAAGGATGAACCCGTTAAAGTGTGTCTACGGAGTAACAAGTGGTAAGTTCTTAGGCTTCGTGGTTAACCGACAAGGGGTACAGATGGACCAGGATAAACAGCGGGCCATCTTGGAGATGCCATGTCCAAGAACGACAAAGGAGCTGAAAAGTTTTCTCGATAAAGTCTCCTACCTTAGGAGATTCGTGCCTGGATTGGCCGAAATAACACACCCACTGATGCAGCTACTGCGAAGGAACACGAAATTCAGATGGGAAGAGGTTCACCAGAAGTCCCTTGTTGGGTTGAAGAAGCTGCTCGTATCACCACAAATCATGGTTCCTCCCCAGGCGGGAGCTCCGTTGCAGCTATACCTTACATCCACCACGAGGTCCGTTGGAGCTCTGCTGGCACAAGAAGTAGACGGGCAAGAACGGCCGATTTACTACCTCAGCAGAATTATACAAGGGCCAGAAACTAGATATACTAGCTTAGAAAGGCATTGTTTAGCCTTGGTCTTTGTAGCACAAAAACTTAGGCATTATATGCTGTCTTTTACCATTCATATTGTAACTAGATGCAACCCAATTAGGTATTTGCTCGCAAAGACTATATTGATTGGCAGGGCAGCTAGATGGTTCCTTATTCTCTCTGAATATGACTTAAAATGTGTGGCCCCTCGCACAATAAAAAAGCAGGCGTATGTCGACCTATTGGCCATCTTCCCTTCAGGAACCTTCGAGCCACCTAGGGAAGACATTCCAGGAGAGGATTTACAGGCCAATTACCTGGATGCAACCGAGGAGGAATGGACGATGCAGTTTGATGGATCTTTGGCAGAAAAGAAGGGAGGAGCAGGGGTTATTCTTTCAAAAGGGATGGAAGAGATTTGCCTTTCCTACAAACTAGATTTCCCTTGCTCTAATAACGAGGCAGAATACGAGGCGTTGGTACTAGGGCTTCTAGAGGCTCTTCAGAGGGGAATTCGTTCACTCTGCATTAAGGGTGACTCGAACTTAGTAATTCAGCAGGTAAATGGAGAATATGCATTGAAACACATGAGTCTGGCGCCCTATAGAACAATCATTCAAAGGCTCCTCAAGCAGTTCCATCGGACCAAGATCAGGAGACATCCCAGAACGATGAACCGCCATCCGGACGCCTACGCCACCATTGCCCAAAAGATGATAATGAAAACCAATGAGACTACAGTTGTGATCCAACGAAGAACAGCTCCTTCGGTGGTACAGTCAATACTACCGATGGAGGAAGAGGTGGGCTGGAGAAGAGATATTAAGAAGCAACTGGAGTCTGGTGAGGGGGCGATGCGGCTAGGAGAGTTGGCCCAATATTTTACATGCCAGGGAAATCTCTATTTCAGAAATACAGGAGGATGGTTGTCAAGATGCGTCAGCCCAGAGGAGGCCGAGCAAATATTAAGGAAAACGCATGAGGAGCACTGCGAAATGACTGAGATACCTCTATATAGGAGAATTCAAAGGGAGGGGTATTTCTGGCCCAGAATGAAGCAAGATGCGGCAGAGCTACAACGGAAATGCAACAAGTGTCAGCTATTCTTCGAAGCAGCTGAGTGCCATTTTATTGAAGCTCAAACGGACTGGAGGCAGCCCTACATAGACTTCATTCAGGAGGGGGTTGTCCCAACGGAGAAAATAGATGCAATGGGTCTGAGACGAAGGGCTCCAAGGTTCTACGTCCAGGAGGGGCAGCTTTATCGAAAGGGGTACTTTAACAGGCCCTTTCGATGTATCACGAGGGAAGAAGCAGTGGAGGTCCTCAAACAAGCGCACGATCCGGCACATATAGGAGGAGCCAAGCTGTATGATCAGTTGATGACATTGGGGTATTATTGGCCAACAATGGAGAAAGACTCTGCGGAGTTTGTTCGAAAATGCAAGGCTTGCCAACTCCATGGGAATATGATCCATGCCCCATCGGTAGACTTGCACTCTCTATCAACCCCCTATCCATTTCATACTTGGGCGTTCGACCTAGTGGGGGCAATACACCCCTCTTCGAGAGGCAAGATATGGATACTAGTAGCAACAGAATGTTTCACAAAATGGGCCGAGGCAATACCACTCAAACGGGCAACGGCTGGGGTGGTGAGCAACTTCATCAGAGAATACATCATTTGCCGTTTTGGGATCCCAAAAGTAATAATCTCGAATAATGGGACCCCCTTCGTCAATTCTGAAGTAACAATGCTCACGAAAAAGTACTCCATTGTTCATCACACTTCAACGGTGGCATACCCAAAGGGAAATGGTCAGGCCGAAGCAACTAACAAAACCCTGATTAATATCTTGGCCAAAATGATGGAAGACTTTCCAGGGGCGTGGGATGACAAGATACCAGCTGTCTTGTGGGCCTATCGAACAACCAAGCGAAAACCCACAGGATACACGCCGTTCTCTATTGTTTATGGGGCTGAGGCAATCCTCCCAGTAGAATTGGAAGTCCCCTCTTCTCGTTATGCCTTGAGAAGTAGCATGCTCCCTCATAGTAGACATGTACAGCTGGAAGCGTTGGATGAACACAGAGATAACTCGATGCAACACTTTCAAATATATACGAAACAACTCTCCAAGGCATATGAAGTTCATGGAAGGAGACCTCGTATTGAAAGCGGCAGTGAAGCACATCAGGGGAATTCCTCTACCAAAGTTCGCAGCCAATTGGGAGGGACCTTTCGTTGTGAAGGAAGCTCATGACTCAGGTTATTGCTTAATTTCGAAGTTAGAAGAAGACAAGCCATTTAAGATTAACAATAAGTGGCTGAAGGTTTATCATGTGTAAACAACCAAGTTTGAACTGATGTTATGACTAGCTATCGTTATAAATATACAAGTTTTGGGTGACATTTTTTTAGCAAAATGGAAGAATTGCAGAAATACAAAACTCTATAGCACACAACAATAGTCACAACACGCAAAGGGATCGAAAAGTATATGTTCTTCATTCATAAACAATAGAGCATTACAAAATTTCTTTTGGGAGCTATTGCCCAAGAATTACATAGAAAAAATCAGTAAAGGATCTGTATACAAGAAGTAACTAGTCTAAAAGAAAAGATAAATCGGAGGAAGAGAAAAAATCTCCAGGAAGGCCCGAAGAAGATGTTGTGAAAGACCGTTGGGCATTAATAGAAACCTCCAGCCTCGTTTGCACTTGTGTACGTTCGATCAGGAGTCTCTCACGCTTCAGTTTGACCAGGCACAAAGCTTCTTCGGCATCCTTTACCTCTTGATCCACTGCTTCCAAAAGGGGTGCCAATGCGACCAACCTAGCTTCCTCAGCTTCCTGGTCCTCCTGGTGCTTTCGTAACACTTCCCTATGGCCGATCAGTTGCTGGTTCTTCAAAGTCTTCAGATACGTTAAAAGCCAGTCAAAACGGAAACCATCACGTCCCAACTCCTTCAGAAAACCCAGAAATTGGTTAAGAAGGGATCTGGTAACACTTGCAGTAGGGGTACTGGCAATTTCAGCAACAACGATCGCCATGCCTTGCAGTCTGTCACTCATCACATGAATATTGGAGCGCAGGCAATCTGGTGTGAAGGTCTCAGGGTGGCAATTCACCAGTTGCTCGATCACCAAGCGATGGTTGACAGGCATTTGAGGAGACTGCCGAAGCACCATCAGGCAAAACGCATAAGGAGCCAGGTCGGGAAGAGGCAGTTCGCACCCAGATTCGCTCTCGGCTGCAGCACCAGTCGTAGAACCTTGATCATCATGAATATAATTTTCCGAAACATCAGGTTCTCGGAAGGGAGAGCCTACGGGCGAGGGAACTGGGGGCGAATTTTCCCGAGCAACTTGAAAAGAAATAGCGCACATGATGAGATTATGGAAAATCTTAGCAAGCGTTTTCGTTGTTAAGTCACCGTTATAAGGTGGAGTTTATGAAAAAAACTTAACAAGTGGTTTCGTTGTTAAGTCACCGTTATAAGGTGGAGTCTATGGAAAATCTTAACAAGCGTTTTCGTTGTTAAGTCACCGTTATAAGGTGGAGTTTACGAAAAAAACTTAACAAGTGTTTTCATTGTTAAGTCACAGTTATAAGGTGGAGTTTATGGAAAATCTTAGCAAGTGTTTTCGTTGTTAAGTCACCGTTATAAGGTGGAGTTTATGGAAAATCTTAGCAAGCGTTTTGGTTGTTAAGTCACCATTATAAGATGGAGTTTACGAAAAAACTTAACAAGTGTTTTCATTGTTAAGTCACCGTTATAAGGTGTAGTCTAAGAAAATTTTATGAAAAATTACAGGATAGAGACTACAAAAAATCTTAACAAAAGTTAACAAAATACCTCAGTCACAACGGGAGTATATGAGACAGCCACAGGGACAGGAACCGTTGGGGGAGAGATTACTACCCCAGAAGCCATAACAGGGTCCCTGGACGCAGAAGCCTCCACGCTTGGCAAAACTCTATCGCTCGTATAGGGCACAAGGGCCAGCATACGGGGTTCATCATGCGAAGACACTGAGCCCTCAAACAAAGCCACATCGGGAGGGGGTGTAAACACACCAACCTGGGCCCTCACTGCAGGAGTTGGTGCAAGATCAGGAGAAAACTGTGCACAAAGCCAAGTGTTAGAAAAGAAGAATGGGCACAAAAAATATGAAGAAATACTCCTACGTGTTATTTACCTCAGTTATGATACTAAAAAGAGGAATGGCAGTCAGGGGTCTCATCAGCGTCGTTGGAAGAAGGATGCTCACCAACAACGGAGATATTTCAACCTGGGGTACCTGAAACATATCAGAATTCAGCAAGCCAAATAAGAAAGGAGTGGGATCGAAAAGACTACAACAAATATACTATAAAGGAAATCAAACCCCGGGCTCACTCTCCCCAACAAGAACAACGGGGAGAGGAACCTCAGGTGAGGCCTGAAGATCAGAAGGGGCCGAGGGTGTTATTTCGAGTGGTGTTACCACTTCAGGCGAGGAATCACCTTCCCCAACGACCTCCCTTATACATTGACTGCCAACACGTCGAGATTAGGTAAGCCCCGTCATGGGGGAACAGGGAGGAGTCACATTGGTACGAGGTGCACTGAAGCGTCCCCTAACAAAAGGGCTTACGGGAGGGCTTGGGGGGTCTGGTCTTTCTATTCCAACTCCCTGCACCACAGTTGTCAAAAAAAAAAGAGAAGAAAGAAAATATTTGTATAAGTAAAGATAGTCCTCAAGCAAAAGGGAAATAATAACTAAGTCAGGCATACATACCTCCGATTCAGAAGGAGAACAAGAAGACACGACTACGGGTGAAGAAGGAGGAGTAACAGCAACAGAAGGGGAAGGAGTGGAATGCACCTCAGGAGTCCGTTTCTTCTGGGACTTGGTGCCCAGAGTCTTCTTCCTTGATCCTGCTGCGCCAGTACTGACCCCTTGAGGAACCCTGGAGCTCTTCCTCCTTCTAGCCGTTGGCTCTGAAGGATCCACCACCACCGTGGGGAAAGCAACGGAGGAAAGGACAACGACTGCATGCCGTTGATACTCGGCATTTATTCGGTCTAGTTCAGCTTGGGCCTCCCTCCTTACACGCTCAGCCATCTCAGCAGGCATGGGAGGTGGAACGGAGGCTATGGGAAGAGCTGCCACGGGAGTTTGGGGCTTCTGGGACTTCGACTTTGATGACCCACCCTTGGCCATTTTTGCCTTCTTGGCAGGTGGTGGAGAAGCCCCCTCGTGGGTAGTAGCTGCAGTAGAGGGGGTAGCCTTCTTTGAAACAGCAGGAGTCCTCGGCCTTGGCGTTGCAACTGGTGCCATGGGGAAAAGTGGGGGAAGCTCGGTAGGAGGTGCTTTGAGGGTTGAACTCAGGGGGAATTCTATCCCAAGTATAGAGTTGCCTTTTAGCCCCAACTCTAGGGCAGAAAATGAAGAAACGGGAGGATACACCGGCTCTCCCTCAACGAACTTAGCAATTTCAGCTAGTTGTTTCGGCCAATACTTGGTGGCAAACAAAGGGGTCACATCCCCATGCCTTGTAATACTGGGAATGGTGACACGCCCAGCCATGGTTGAACATATCCCCCACGCAGCAGTTGAAGAAAACAAGGAGCATGCCTCGCCAAAGGATACCTTGGGGTTTGACGACTGAAACACTGGACGTGGCACCCCCTGGTCAAACCCAAACTGACGACTGCATCGGTTGGGATTATAATGCTCGCTCGTGTATCCCCACTCGGTGTAGGAGGGCAGATATCCAGGAGAAAGCAGAAGAACCACGGCAAACGAGGGATCCTCAATGTCGGGAGAAGGGTCCTGTATCAATCTGGCATCATGATGAAAAAATTTACAAGTGTGAAAAAGGCCTCTTCCTGATAGGGCCTCATAACGAAACTCTCGAAACGGTCAATCACATAAATCAACTCCTTTCGGATTTGTCTCTTATGATAAATAAAAGACCGAGGAGGCAAAATCGTTTCACCCGAAGGAGGACTGTTGGGCTTGGCCGCTACGGCAGGAAAGAGGAAGTAGAGAAAGCTGGTTAGAAGAACGCTGTTGGCAAAATTGGCCAAGTTATAACGACCAATAGAGCATTCCATTTCAAATAAAGCCCTATCCAACCAGGTGTACAGGGATCCCAAGGCAATTGCAGCCAGGGGAAGCTTTATGCCTCGAGCTAAGCGAAGGGACAGGTTGATAAGGTCCCTTCGGGGCTGGTCGTTGGGCTTGCCCGTCAAAAGGAAACAGGACAGAATTACAAGAATGTAAGCGGGAAGCTCCAACGGCGTACCTTGACCAGGGGCAGTTGATGAAGAACTGCCTTCACTAGAACTCTTGAAGAAATAATTGATCAAGGGAGAAAAAGTGGCTTTGTTAGAAGAACCGATGCAGCTTCGGCATATGCGATCCAACTCCAAGCGATCCGCAGTCTCTTGAGCATCAAGAGCCTCATCGGTGTAAGGCTCATGGCCTGTTGCATCGAGGCCCTGGAGCTCACACACGTCCTCCAGAGTTATGGTAAACTCACCCCATGCAGCGACGAACGTATGAGTATCCACGTTCCATCGAGAGACCAGGACAAGAAGGGCAGCGTTGTTCTTTGATAGAGTAAACTCACCAAACCATCTAGCCCATTGCAGCCCGATCTTAGTAAGAACATCAGCATAGGAACTCTGCATGTGAGAGTTCCAGGCAACAAAGTGCGCGGGGGATCCCCCGGGTGCCTCGAAATCAATATGGGACCATGGAAAGTCCCCTCGCTCCAAGCGAAATCTGAGAGTTCCTTCTGGGGGCAGAAATCCCCACTTGGACAATTCTTCGTCCTCATCACCCAACAGTAGGGCGTCAAACTTGGAAGAAAAACACAAAGCCTTACAGGCAATAGCAAAGCCATCACCCTCCCCAAAAATGGGAGAGCGACGGTAAAACCTCAGCTGTTCCTGGCGAGCAGCACCCAGGGCGGAGGCAGCAGTGGTGGTGGCAGATGGAACACTGGTGGCAGACACGGTGGGGTTGCTTGAAGACGCCATGGCAAACAATGAAATCGTAACAGAGAAAGCTTCGAAAAAAAAGGGGATTGAAAGCGAGAATGGAGAGGCACGATCGCAAGTGGTGGTATGGAAGATGAAGAATAAAGCTCTTGCAACAATGGAGTCTCTCTATCTCTTTCTAAAAAAGAAACGTCAGTCTGAAGAAGATAATAACGGAGTAAGAAAAAAACAAAGGAGAAGGTTCAAAGTATTTTGAATATGGCTGTTTGAAAATCTTGAGTTTTGGCGTTTAGATTTCCTAACCCTCGCACGTGCACGGCCGCCTATAATCATTTCACATGAACACGTGGCACCTTGGGAAGTGCTTTGACAGTTGAGAGGACTGTGCCACCTCATTAATGAAGTGACGTCTGGGGAACACTAATCGTTGCCTTCCTATACAAGCTTGAGTTTTGGCGCCAATAAAATTTCTTGTCAGACTTATCCCTTAAAGCCCCAACGAAGAAGATGTCCCAACAGTTCTACATAAAGGAAAAAGGCCTGAATATTTTCACACAAAGAAAGGTCCATCGGTTTGAGACATTTCGTGTAGATATTTCTTGTTCCAATAAATCCCTCCACGAGGGGGCAAATGTAGAGGGGGCTTGAAGGTAATCTTGACATTAGGGACAAATCCCCAGTTAGCAACAGAGTTTTGAGATTATGCAACCGAGGTAGCTCAAGCGTGGCAGCTCATATTTTAGCTTGTTGTATTAGTCATATTGAATCTTTGTTTATATTGACTGAAGCTATAACGGTTGTAATGACGTAACGATAATAACAAAAGAGTTTGTATGAGGTCAAACGGTACTTGCGAGAGACCAGGCTTGGCAGGGCCTGGGAGAGCTTTCATGCTCTATCGAATGACCTCACCGTGGGAACTTTAGAGGGACTTGGTTTGGAGGATTGAGAAGTAAGGCACCGTTGGGGCTTGTCCTGACCATCTTAGATACACCTGATAAAACACCGAAGGACCATGGCCGTGGAACCTCAAGCGGAGCAGCTTGAAGTTCCTCGGGCATTGAGTCATGGACCAAGTAGTCCTCTACTTAATGTCACATCTACTGTAGGTGATGTCACTAACCAGCTAAGCAATATCAGACCTACACTTGAGTAAACCACCGTGGTATTTGGGGCTGTCAGGCAGTTGGTGAGCCACCTCTGCGACAACAACCCCCTGACACACGGTGGTTAGGCAAAAGGCATGTCTTGACATTTAATGTTTATGACGTGGAGACAACTAGTGCATCAGGCATTTAATGTTGTGACATAAAGTATGAGGGATATCTTTTCATAGTTTTAATGACTGAGTTGCCTCGGGGGTGGTGTGGAGGGCTATTTAAGGACCCCAACCACCTTTGAGGAAGAGAGAGACTTTTGGAGAGTTCAGGAGTTATTGCAAAACCAGAGAGTTTACTCACTCACCATTGTCATTTATTATAAAGCCTTTAATACTTGACAGATATTCTTGAGGGTGTTTGGTGTGTTTTTACCTGCCTGCTAAGGTGTATCTAGGGTGCTTACTTCTCTCTCCCTCTAGCTAAGCCATTTCTAAAGTTCATTATCATTCCCTGAGTTATACACGAGAGACTTTGTGAGTTTAAGCTGAGTCTATCTTCATTGGGCTCGTGTTTATGTGTTTTGTCATTAATCCAAAGCTTTGGCCAACTAACTTGTCATTACCATACTCCATAGGGGTTACGCCTCCATATATAATCTAAAGTACCCTCCTACATTTGGCGACTCCGCTGGGGAGGCATCCTTCTAGATAAGGAGTATGGCGCAAGATAATGCTACTCGAAGACTCAATTTCCATGACATTCAGTATAATGAAGAACAGGCTGCGAGAGAGCAAGAGACCCTAGGAGATGGGGCTCCTCGAGTAGAGGTACCTCTGGCGCCAGCAACGATAGGCATCCCAGGGGTTGCCCAACCTCCTGTGATCACGGGATTGGGACCCGCTCAGATTGCCCTCCTCATGAGCAAGTTTCATGAGTTCTTGCAGACTCCGGTGGCTTCAACTATGCTAGGAGGTTTAGAGGCCAACACTTTTGTAACACCAGGGGTAGCCCCAACTGTCCCACCAGGGGCAGGTGTTACAGGAGTGGCCCCAGCAAGTGTACCCTCTGTTGTGAACCCAGCTATGGGTACCTCAGGAGTTTCAACGGCACCACCGGTAACGTTCGTGTCGGTTACAACGAGCGCTCGGCCCTCTGCCCCATCCCTGGTGGCCCCAGTAGCCTCGCCCATGGAAGAAATGAGAAAAGAGATGCAGAAGGAGATGCTGAAGTTCATGCAGGCTTCCTCGTAGGCTGTGGGCGAGGGGGCTTCGGTCTACGATGACTTTCGAACACCTTACCCCCAGGAATACAACGACGAACCCTACCCGAAGGACTATATTCCCCCTACTTTTGAAAAATACTCAGGGAAGGGTGGGAACCCGAAGGAACACATTAAGAATTTCGTTGAACACTTGGGAGAGCACTGCAATGACAAAAAGCTTAGACTGAGGGAGTTCTCCAAATCCCTGACCGATAAAGCATACACCTGGTACTCTCATCTGCCTCCCAATAGTGTCTCTACGTGGGAGGAGATGCATGCATTATTCGTCCGGAAGTTCTTCTTGGAAGAAGATGAGCTCACCCTAACCCAACTTGGCAGGGAGAGGCAAAGGCCAGGAGAAGAGGTAGTGGCCTATATTCGAAGGTTTAGGGAAAGGTCCCTCGATGTAAGGGAAGAAGCTAAGGAGGCCAGGTTACTACAGATTTGTGCTGAGGGATTACTTCCTGAGTATATCTGTCACTTAATCAATGAGACACGCGAGGGAACATTTTCAGCATTCTTAAAATCCGCAAGAAATATCTCCTTGGTGGTGCGACCTAGCCCAATAGTAGCTCCCATGGTGTTCAGACAGCCGATACAACCCATTGGAGGAAGGTCTCAGGCCCCACGGGTGGGATATGTCGAGAGGGAAGATGGGGGCAAGGCCCAGAGGAAGGACAACAAAAGAAAGTTCGGAAGAGATAGAGAAGACCCACCACCGCTACCTTGTACGGCGGAGGAGGCTGTGAGTTTCTATAACGCAATGGTCCAAGGCGGAACGGTCTATAAACCAAAAGGTGTTCCGGCGGAAGAGCCTGACGCAACAACTAGGGCTGACCCCAAATATTTTCAGGTTCATCAGAAGGTCCAGCATCCAACAGAGAGCTGCTTCACGCTGCGAAGGATCATCGACAAGTACATGAATGCGGGGACATTGTAAATTCCCCCGCAGAACGTTAACAATAACCCACTCCCGGCGCATGGGGCCAATCTGGTAACGGCCTATGATAAGGAAGCAGAATGGGAGGGGGGAAAGGCAATGACGATGGAGTTCGATAAGGCACTGGAACATTACACCAGGGGAATGGCTAACGTAGTTCTAGCTTATGATGAAGCAAGTTCTAGGAACGTAGAAGACGCCTACATCATTGAGGGTGAGGAAACGGACCCAGTCGTAGAATGTAGCGCAATGTCAAAATCTCCAAAGTTCACTTGATTCTTCGACCAAGTGGGAATCCCGAAAGAGAGCAGAATGGAGATAACTCAGGCGATCTTAGATATTGCAAGGAAAAATGCAGTCCCCTCGATAAGATGGAAGGGACCCATGGCTAGGCTGGTAAAGAAGTTCCTATCAGAGGTAACGTTCAGCGATGCAGATAGAGCTGTAAGGTTCCCCCATAATAGGCCCCTGTATGTAACCGCTAGTGCTAACGGGGTTAGCTTTGCAAGAACTCTTATGGATGGGGGTGCTTCCATCAATATTATGCCAATCAACTCCTTCCATGCGGCTAATATTCCGGAGGAAAGGTTGGTTCCCATGCCCTTGGTAATCTTGGGCTACGATAATCAATCTTCCAAATCCATCGGGTATGTAAACGTGGGGATAGTGATGGGAAATCTGAGTTCCCATATCAAGTTCCATGTAATAGAAAGCGCAACTTCCTATCATTTTTTAATAGGAAGAGTATGGATGCACAACCAAGGGTTAGTTCCCTCAACGTACCATCAATGTGCTAAGGCGAATATCAAGGGGACAGAAGTGACTATTAGGGCAACTAAGAGGCCTTTCGCTGTCGAAGAAGCACACTTGGTGGATGCAGCCTTTTATACAGAGCTCGAGGAGGACGTGCGGGTTCTAACAAGAAGAATGGAAGGAGCATGGGTCCCCTCGATTAGAGAAAGAATGGGACCTTTAAATCAGAGTGGTGAAAGGGGGAGGATCGAAGAAACATATCGGGCGGTCCCTCGACCCCAGAACATCTCGAAGCAGCTCAAAGAAAAGATGAGGCCTAGGACAGACCCAAGCGATCATGAGGTCCAACGACAAAGCGTGTTAAGTCATTTTTCAGGGGAAAGAATCGCTGAGGCTTCCAGAGAAAGGAAGAGAAAGGCCGTAGCAACAGCTACCAGCAGGCAATGCAAGAAAATTGTCACTGAAGAGGGAAAAGTGGTGTATCGCTTATAATGGTGTGAACGGGCGGCCGAAAAGACTAGAAATGAGGTTGACCCGATATATGAGTGTTTTTTAGTAGATCAACGGGGGCAGTGTATGGTGATAAACAACTCCAACATACAAGAGTTCGTAGAAGATGTCGCCGAAGAACTAGACTACATGACGGACCAACCAAGGCCCCAGGCACAAGAGTTGGAGCAGCTAAACTTGGCAAGAGAAGGAGAAGATCCAAGGCCTATCTTTATCTCGAAAGATCTTGGTAAGGAGAAACGAGAAGCCTTGGTTGACCTGATTCAGGAATTCATAGATGTCTTCGCATGGAAGTACACTGAAATGGAAGGGCTGGATGAGGAAGTGAGCTACCACAAGTTGAACGTGATACCTTCGTCTATTCCGGTGAAGCAGGCAACAAGAACTTACAAGTCGGACGTAGATTTAAAGATTAAAGAAGAGGTCCAACGCTTATTGGTAGCAGGATTTATCAAGCCCATACAACATCCCCTCTGGCTATCCAGTATTGTGCCAGTGGGGAAGAAAGACAGAAACCAAATAAGGATCTGCGTGGACTTCAGAGACTTGAATAGGGCTTGCCCCAAGTATGAGTTTCCTGTACCCTCCATCGACAGTTTGATAGATGCCAAGGCTGGTCACGAGACGTATAGCTTCATGGATGGATATGTGGGATACAACCAGATCAAGATGGACCCCTCTGACGCAGAGAAAACATCATTCAGAACGCCGTTGGGCAACTTCATGTACAAGGTAATGCCGTTTGGACTCAAGAACGCCGGGGCTATGTACCAAAGAACAATGATGGCCATTTTTCATGACTTCTTTCACAAATTTGTGGATTCTACGTAGACGACTTGGTCATCAAATCAAAGAAGGAGGAGTCCCATCTGAATGACTTAAGGAAGGTGTTTGCTCGGTGCAGGAGGTATAATTTAAGGATGAACCCGTTAAAGTGTGTCTTCGGAGTAACAAGTGGTAAGTTCTTAGGCTTCGTGGTTAACCGACAAGGGGTACAGATGGACCAGGATAAAAAGCGGGCCATCTTGGAGATGCCATGTCCAAGAACGGCAAAGGAGCTGAAAAGTTTTCTCGATAAAGTCTCCTACCTTAGGAGATTCGTGCCTGGATTGGCCGAAATAACACACCCACTGATGCAGCTACTGCGAAGGAACACGAAATTCAGGTGGGAAGAGGTTCACCAGAAGTCCGTTGTTGGGTTGAAGAAGCTGCTCGTATCACCACAAATCATGGTTCCTCCCCAGGCGGGAGCTCCGTTGTAGCTATACCTTACATCCACCACGAGGTCCGTTGGAGCTCTGCTGGCACAAGAAGTAGACGGGCAAGAACGACCGGTTTACTACCTCAGCAGAATTATACATGGGCCAGAAACTAGATATACTAGCTTAGAAAGGCATTGTTTAGCCTTGGTCTTTGTAGCACAAAAACTTAGGCATTATATGTTGTCTTTTACCATTCATATTGTAACTAGATGCGACCCAATTAGGTATTTGCTCGCAAAGACTATATTGATTGGCAGGGCAGCTAGATGGTTCCTTATTCTCTCTGAATATGACTTAAAATTGGATCAATAGATAGTTTAATTATCAACGTAAAATAATGATTAAACAATAACACTAAAACAAATTCAACATGTGTGGAACAAGGCCTTCGTGAATCTCGAAGATAAAAAACAAGCTTAACCATGAATTTAAAGAAGGGAGATTATTTATATGTATAGGAACCCCATACTAGGACCCCTTAAGTACCTCCTTAGGTCCCTAACATTCACTCATTCATCGCAAAAACTTAGACATACCCCAAGTACCAATCTAGAGGCCACCGGGCGCTTTCGGGCCCCTTTGACTCCGATCGACTTTCCTGCCTGAACAAAATCTCAATGAATATTCAAAGGACTTTGAATCCCCTTCCAACGGTCCTCCTCGATTGCAAATCGGCCTAGCAGTTCGAATGAACGATCTGTTTTACTATCAAAAACTGATCAAGAGGCCACTAGCCGCTCCCGGGCCCTATTTGACTCCTGTAAACTTCCTCGCTTGAGTGAAAGCACAATAAAACTTTGAATATATCTAAATTCCCATTCCAACGATCCACCCCATGTGCGAATCAACCTTACGGTTCGGATCAATGATCCATTTTACCCCAAAAACTGATATAGAGGCCATCGTGAGCTCCCGGTCCCCGTTTGACTCTAGTTAAGTCTTAAAATTGAATGAAGATGAGTGAATATTTTAAGGGCTCTGAATATCCTTTCCAAAGATCTACCCCGTGCAATAATTAACCTTACGATACAGACGAAGGACCCATCTTACTTTGAAGGGTCATCGGGAGATTTCGGGCCCTATTTGTCCCAGGTTAACTCTCAGAATTGAAAGAAGCTGAATGAAATCTCGAAGGGCAGTAAATACACTTTCTAAAGGTCCATCCCGTGCACGAATCAGCCTTACGGTTCGGACGAACGATCCGTTTTTTTCTAGAATTTTCCTATCAAGTGACCAACAAGTGATTCCGATCCCCATCTGACTTCAATAAACTCTCGAAACTGGGAGTGGCTGAATTTATTCTTAAGGGATTCAAATTTCCCTTTTCTAACGGTCCACCTCTTGCACAATTCTGACTTACGATTTTCATTTAGTGATCGTTTTTCTAAAAAATCTACCTCAGACTACCGAATGGCACCCCCAGGACCCTGCCTATCGATAGTTTATCTGGGGTTCTATGATGATGTGTAGGTCTAGTATAATTTTGATCATCACCCCCTTACCCTTTAAAAATAGGCCATGAACTCACTTTGAAAAGCACCCCTAAACATTCCTCTCAACAATTCAAAAAACATTCTCTCGAATTCAAAGATGTTCCCCTCTTAAAAAGCCCATTTCACACATTCCCGCCATTCTTTTTGTACTCTTTTGAGAAAATTCTCACCTATCTCCTCATACCTCCATCATATCATTGTGAGATCAGCGCATTTAAAATCAAGATCCATTCATTCCAAGTCTTCATAATGAGGTCCAATATTCCCCCTTTGTATTTAAATTCTATCCTTTTTTCATTAGTCACTTTGATTTCGCTTTAGTACTTTATTTCATTACACCATGCACCTTAATTCCAAACCTTTATTATTAGTATTTGCACATACTTTATATTCATAAAAAATCCAAAAATAAGAAAAAAAGGGTTTACTAGTAAATTCCAAACGGGGAATTCTCATCCATTTTGTCACACTAAAACACATTTTTCTACACACACACGTAAAAGCAAAATCCCCGATTGGATTTACGGGTTAAACCCCAACTCGTATAGTCTTTGAACTACGTGGACTTTGATATCGCTTGTGCTATGTAGGCATTTTGGGTAAATCTCTAAACTCGAGTCCTCCAATATGCATTCGTTACCATGTTCTTATTATATATTCTTACCATATTTTATATGCTTGCTTGCTTGTGTCTTGTTGGATGTACGCATTCGTTCTTCTATAATGACTTGTAAAGCGGAAAACACTTATATTATACTTTCAATTACTATTTTGGGAACACTCCTAAGGATGACCTCACTCCACTTTTGTCCATGACTCGAGTTAAGTGATTATATTATCCTTTTATATTATGCACACATCACGAAGTTTAATAGGAGAGGATTAACTCATGCCCATTAGAGGCCGAACGTACGGTATGGGTGCCTAAAACCTTCCTATTCCATAACTTAGTCCTCGAACCCTTAAACAACTTGGTTTCTCAAGCATCAGTATTGTCCTTGATGTTGTTCTCTCGAGGTGGAAGCATTTCTTTTGCATGGTTTGTGTAAAATAGGTTGGTGACTCTATCTCTACAAATCACTCAAGATCGACGATGATCGAGCACCCCGAGGAAGGATGTAATCTCGCGTACACGCTGGAAGGGAAGGAAAGGGGGAAGGAAATAGGGATCCTCCTCTCGAGATCCCCCGGTCATAATATGCATGTAAATTTATGGGCTATGTCCACATGAGTACGACTCAACCATCCTGAATCGATCGGTTAAACTTTAATCGATTTGGGATCGGACCATGGGATTTGTCTTCTGAAAAATATGACTTTTTTTTAGTAGTATTAACAATTAATTGACATTAACTAAGAGATTTTATGCATATTAAAATGGTTATAAATGGCTATGTATGTTATAAATGACATTTTAATTCTAAAGTAAGACATGTAATTAAGACACGTAATTTTTAAGATTAATATTTACATTTTAATAATATTTTACCTCCTTCGAACCATTCTAAACACTTCAAAGTGTAACGTAATGTACAATGAAGCATTCGCTATTATACAAATGTAGCCATTGTATATGTTTTCATTATATTAAAAAGGTTCGAACATTGTTTAGTTAGCTATTTTTTCAAATTTGGAGCATTAATACTTGAAGAATTAATGGTTGTATCTCGGGAGACCATTAATAGAGAGTTAGGGCATAGTACAAGTGTAAAATTTTCTTAAAGATAGAGATTATGACTCTTACCATTATCAATTGCCATTATTTCTCTTCAGCACTCTCTTTAAGATTTTTTTGTAGCAAAGTTCTCTAAGGTAAAGATATACTAAAATAGTGGAAAACAGTGGATGAAAGAGCCCACCACTAACACTTATGACCCAAACAAAACCCAACATAAAAATCCTTAGGTGATGGGCCTTATAAAATGACCCATCTCAAATATAACATGACTAAATCATTACAAAGATATTAAAAGTTTCCTAGTATCCTAACTTTCTAAAAAATAAAATAAAATATGAACATATGCCGCACAATAAAAAAGCAATAGAAAAGAAGCAAAACCTAAAAAAAACCTTATAAATCAATGGTATAAGCTTCTTGATTTGATCATCTCGGCATCTTTCAAAGTTTTTTTCATTTTTTCCCCATAATTTTTATAGCCTCCGGATATGTCTAGCCTTAATCACTGGCTTCAACTTGAGTAAGTAAGAAGTCTTCATTATAAACCTTCATAAGAAGATAGTGAAATGTGATGCGTTCATGAACATATTTAGAATTTTTTTTGAAACACGTAATATTGTGTGATCTTATGTACAATTATTTATTATTTATTGCATTTGTTATCTTCACAAACATTCATTTATAAGATTTAAATATTCTTTTAAAAAAGGTTACATTATTTCAAAACAAAATCTTTTTGCACCCCAACTCAATATGTTCTTAAAGATATGTGTTAATTCGTTATCAAGGGATCATGTCGACATTATCAAATTAAAAAAAAAAAGATATTTGGGTAAAAGCCCCCCCCCCCCCCCCCAACCTCTCTCGTAATTTCAAAAAATAAAGAATGACATAAGTTTTACAAAAATAATCCATATATCAATAAAATTACAATGTTACCCCCAATTAAACAAAGATTGTGGAAAATTTGTCACAAAACATATATTTATCGTCGTTTATTTTTATATTTAGCATTACTAAAACGTGTCATCTTTTTAATGATGCTTTCCCATTAGCTTCGCTAAAACAACCCAATCAAGATTTTTGACAATGTTTATTCTAAATGTCACCTTTTTTCTTAGCTAAACACTCCAAAAATATATTTCACCTTTAGTTTCCGCTATACGATGACATGAAATATTTAGGTAAAATTTCACCTAGTCCCCTTCAACTATCTTAGATTTGCGGGTAAACCCTTAAAAAGCCTAATAAACTCACTCCCTTAATTAACAACCCGTTGAAATTAACCCCATAAACCAAGTTTTCGCTCATTTTGGATGTGAAATAACCAAAATAGCCCTGGACGAGATATTTTGTATACTTCAATTACCTTCATACCCATCATTCATTTGAGAAATCCTGATTTTCCCTTTTAACATTTCAAAACCCTCATTTCATCAAACCATTCGTCATTTATATAGAAAAAGCAGCACAAAACCCTCATTTCATCAAATCTTTCCAACCTTTGCACAAGAATCGTAGACTGTGTGGACTTAAAAGGATGGATTTCAACATTCTTAGGTGAAACACTAACTTATACGACTGATTTTTACTTTGGGTTTTGTTGATTTCACCTTTTCAGTGTTAAACTTCTGAATCTTCAAATATGTTCAAATATACGTTGTTCTTATGATTTATTAGGTATATATGTTGTTTAAATATGTTGTTGTTCTTACGGCTAGGGTTTAGTAGGTATATGTGTTGCAAGTTTGAGCTTTGAGCTTAGTTTTTTTTTGTATTGCATGTCTTTTGGTGTCATGTCAACACAAATAGGAGTTGTAGTGCATGTTTTTTGGTTGAATGTCATCACACATATGATTTGTGTTATTCAATAACATTGTGGTCCCATATTTATGATTCTCAAAGTAAATTTTCTCATTTTTATTATTTTTTGGTCCCCATTGCGTCTATATATTCCCCATTATTCCATATTTTTTATTGTTTCTTCTATATATTTTAATCACCCTAATGGAGCACTATTTGACATTTTTTTTTCACTTTTTTATGCAGCAACAAGGTGATGTGAGTGTTACAATTAGGGTTACATTTGCGTAAAACTTTAATTGAGGTCCTCCACTTACTTATCTGGGAAGAAAGTAAAGATGTAGTTGTGGACCCAAACCAAATGTCATTCATTAAACTCAATGACATTGCAACTGAACTTGCTTACTTTCTAACTTCTTGCAAATATTATCAGATCCATCCTGGGTATGATTTTGATGGTGGGATTATGAAAGTTAGCAATGACATAGAAGGCTTGGATATATTTTATTGGTTAGGGCAGATAAAGAGGCCAGTCTATACATTGTTCACAACTAGTTGATCATCCTGAAGTGGTTGAGGTAGGGGAAATATCTACTGGTGAGGCTGAAAGTGAGACTGAGTTTAGTGAAGATAATATTAAGGATACTAACTACTCTGAAAGTGAGACTGAGTTTAGTGAAGATGATATTCATATTATTGATTTTCATGAGAATGAGAGACAGAGAGTACTAGTAATTTGTCTTAGGAGGATAATGTGAGTGAAGGGTTTAATGAATATGCAATTAGTATGGATAATGAAATTCTGAGAAATCTAATAGGTAGTGACAATGAGGATAAATGTGTTAACTTTCCTGAGCTCAATGTAGACATGGATATTAAAATTCCAAACTAGTGTTGGGTATGATATTTCCTAATATGAGGGTTTATATGTCTGCTCTAAAACAACACTCCATTGTTAATGGTTATGACTTCAAATACACAAAAAATAAAGGGTATATGGTGACTATTGTGTGCTAGATTGGTTGTGGGCAGAATATTCATGACTAAAAAATGTAGGGACGCCAACTTTTCAAATTAAAACTTGGAGAGGGAATTCGCAAACAGGTGGAAGAACATACACCAACAAGTGGGCTTATTCAAATTAGCTTTCAAGATAGTATGTTAGCAAGTCAGAAAATGCTCCAACTTGGAAAGTTATATCAATTAAAAGGTCTATTTGAAGGGATTATATGTTTAATGTTTCAGATAGTCAAGTGTATAAGGTGAAAAAGAAAGAATTTGATGAAATCGAGGGAAGTTATAGGGGATAATATTTGAGAATGTGGGATTATCGTGCCACTATTATAAGATATAATCCAGGGAGTGAAGCAATCTTGAAAGTGGATAGACCTGATCCTAATTCCCCAAAATTATTCTTAAGGTGTTTTTCAATGTATGATCCATAAAAGAAAGTTTTTTAAGTTGGGTGTAGGCCTTAAATAGATCTTTATGGGTGTCATTTGAAAGGTTATTTTGGTGGCCAGTTGTTGAATGTTATTTCTGTAGATGGAAACAATCAAATGTTCCCTATGGCCATCGTTATTATTGAGGTTGAAACAAAATGTAGTTAGTAATGGTTCTTAGAAAATCTTGTTGATGTAATTGGGAGAACTGATAAGAAGGGATGAAAATTCATTTCTAATAAGTAGGAGTTATTGCTTTGTACTAATATCATTTCATGTCAACTGATTTGTACTAATATTTTTTGTCTCACATGTTTTTTCAAGTCTTGGTTGAGTGTTTTACAAATGGGTGTTGATATTCCAACCCCAAAATATTCTAAAAAACACCATTATCTCCAAAACACCACAAAAATATACTTTATTTCTCCTTAACACCGAAAAAACCCAACACCACAATTTGAAACCCCATTATATAAATCAAAATTAAAAATTGACTCATTTTTTCCATCATTTCTCTCTCTCTACTCCCTTCTGTCTCTCTACATACTCAAACCAAATCCTTATTCAAATCTCACAAACTTAACCTAATATGTATTCCAAATCTCTCTAGTTGGGCATTTATGTTCATGCCTAATCAATACATGCATAAAACCCATTCGAACCCCCCATTAGTAATAAAAAAATCTAAAAAAAAATAATGTCCATTGAATTTGAACCCTATTTTTTGTTGAAACTGAACCCTAAAAGTTAAAAAAAAATTATGCGCTGTATTCCATGCTCTCCCATCACCGGAGAAGGTGACTATTCGTGGCCAACCCAGGCCATGTATGCCACACTCACGGTTACAGTAGACCGTCCAATGTACAAAATCAACGGCCTACATTGACCATGGTTTGTAATATTTGACGATTTTTAGTGGTCGTGGATATTGTTCTCACGATTTACCCAGACCGTTGAATTATTATATGCAGTTTAATTTCTCTATTATAAATGCATGTTTCCAAATTTGTTCATTTTTCTATCCAGTTTAATAAGTTAATTTCAAACAAGTATTCTAATTTCAAACTAGTATTGCAGATTATAATTGGGGAGAAAAGTTAGACCACCTATGACTGCGTCGGAAAGAAAAAAATAGGTAAGAATTACAGGTAAAGATGTAAAGGATGAGGTGGTAGGTGACGATGTGGTAGGTGAGGATGTGGTTGGTGAGGATGTGGTCGGTGAGGAATTAGTTGGTGAGGGTGTGGTAAGTGAGGAGGCAGTGGTTGGTGAGTGTGCGGTGGGTGATGATATGGTTGTTGATAAGGATCCAATTCGTAATGAGGTAATAGAACGTGCGGCGCCGATGGTTGATGACGGGGTTGTTGGTGAGGGGGCAATTGATGAACATGCTAGGGGAGAGTAACTCTATCCAATCAAGCAGTTCATCTACATCATTATCTTTTGATGATGATGGCATACCTAAAGGGGTATCTACTTCAGCCTCGATTGAAAAGAAAAAAATAAGAACTAAACCAAAAAGATCTGATGCACAACCTCTAGAGGGGTTCTATTCTAACAACCCGAGTTATTAAAACATTTTTCTAACCATGTGTCATAAGGTATTTGTAACCATGATGAAGAACGCAGTATGATAAAGTGTGTATGACACTATAAAAAATTCATTAAGTGGAATATAGATGAAGAGGACGAGCGAACGGTGAATGTGTTAAAGGCCTCGGGATTATGGCCTTTGATAAAAAAAAAAAACTCATATCAGTTTATTGATCATGTACTTGTATGTGCATTTATTGGATGGTGGCAATCGGAAACTAATTTGTTTCATATGTCATTCGGTGAAATGACCATTACATTGAATGATTTTTTTATTTGTTAGGGATAGCAGCTGAGCGGGATAGTGTTTATGGGGTGACCCCGAATACGCCTAAAGATAGGGCAACATCAATCAATAAGTTTTCTAAGTTGATTGGGTCTTTTGTGAAAGATGTTGAGGAGGAGTGCAAGTCTTTTCATGCGGTACAGTTTGATTGGTTGATGAAATTGTGGCAGGATAAGGTTAAGTCTTTGGGTGAGAATGCAAAGGCTAAACACATAGATAGATGTGCACGGGCCTATCTTCTATTCATGATTGAATGCCTTCTTTTCCTGGACAAGTCGGGGACCTGAGTCTCGATATATTACATGCAATCATCGAAGAACTTAGAGGAAGTAAAGAACAAGAACTGGGGAGGTTTCGTCTTATCCCAACCATACTGCCAATTGGGGATCACATCCAGGGATGATGTATGCCAAGTTGTTGGATATCTCCCTCTTCTAGTGGTAATATATATATATTCTTTATCTTAATATATCGTGATTAATCTATTCTTTTTATAATGTTTAGCTTATTTGAAAATATTAATGGATACGCAGGCATGGATGCATGATCACTTCGATTTGAAGCAGAATGTTCGTAAGGTCGATAATACGACGGCTGAGCCCCCCGAATTTGAAGGTGAAAGAGTAGCACTACTAATTTTTTCTTACATGATATGTTTTAATTAAATTTACTGTATATAATTATGTGATATTTTAAAATATTGGTTGTATGGGATCCATACAAGGAAATTTTTTAGTCCTACCCTTTCCAGGCGATATCATAGTACACCAGTATTCTTATATGTTATGATGTGATCGAGCCATACTATCTTGAGCGCGTGCTTTGTCAATCCAGTTGTGTCCAAACTATTCCATGCCTTCCCACGCGCCCGATTAAAGGAGAGAGGGGTAGGGCACAACCTAGGTACAAGGTAGCATATGACAATGAGAAATTATACCAGGAGAACTGGTTTGACCATGTCCTCAACGCTGCTAGAAGATCTTCATCCATACGCAACTACCCTTGGTAATGTGTCGAAGGAGGCGATCTCATCCCTTAGTCTACAATCCTATTTACAGAAAGGGAAACCCAAAAGTGGTTGCTACTAGACCTGTCAAAATACACGATAACCCGTTAACACGACACGACCCGACACGAAATTATAAGTTAATGGGTTTGCCCTTATTGGGTTTGGGTCATTAACGGGTTGACACGGTAGACCCGTTAACACTAACGGTTCGGGTTTGGAAATTTACCTGTACCCGTTTTAACCCGTTTCTACCCGTTAACACTCGTTAACACTAACGGGTACTATAGGGTCACCCAACCCGTACCCAATAACAATAACCATTAAAACCCATTATTTCTAAATCTTTGAAGACTAACGGGTGCTATAGGGTCACCCAATCTATACCCAATAAAAATTACAATTAAAACCCATTATTTTTAAAGTATTGAAGACTAACGGGTATTATAGGGTCACCCAACCCGTTACCCATTTCGACCCAAAATGATTCGTTAATATTAACGGGTGTTAACGGTTTGGGTCATGTACCCGTTAATATTAACGGGTCGTGTTTGGGTATTGTTATTAGACCCGTTAGGCTTAACGGGTCGTGTATGGGTTAGGGTGTTTTGACCCTTAACCCGTAACCCGTAACCCGTACACGACCCAAACCGACCCGTTGACAGGTCTAGTTGCTACTGAAAAACTAGTATGATACCTCAGTTCAAAATTTAAGGTTTGGTAACATGTATTTGTAGTATTAATTATATTTATTGTGGCAACATTGACTGGAGTCGGGTGTTTATGTAAGAATTAAAATCTTGGAAGAGGAGATTAATTATCCAAGTGACGATCCCTCCGCTTAACATTACCAAGCGCTCTTTAATGCTTCTCGGGAAGCATGTGATGCCCTCTTATAGGCTAAAAGCGCTTGTGCTAGAAAAGGAGAGTGGAAGGAGAGTGATGAACCAGACCCGGAGTGACGAACGAAACGTTGGTTCGACCCTAACAAGAGATGTGCCCCTACAACTTCAAGGAAAAGCCCGGCAAAAAAGAGACAACAAAGGAAGAAATAAAATAACCCATGTTGCTTTGTATCTTTAATTATTAAAAACTTTGTGGTTGGTTGGTTATAGTAAAACTACGTAGAAATATAATAACATTGTGGTTGGTTGGTTTTAGTAAACATTATGATTGGTTGGTTGTTAAAAAATGTGGTTATTTGTCAAAACATTTGTCCAAATGTATTATGTATGTTGTATTACTAGATATTTATCCAAATCATTATGTATGTTTTATTAGTAAACATTTACCCTGACTGTGATGTATATTTTATGACCAATTAAGACCCTCAGAAATTACATCAAATTTACTGGATGATTTACACGACCAACTAGCACCGTGGGGAGTATCCCACGACCATCCTCAACTGTGGTATGTAATCCCACACTCATAAAAGACCGTAATGAACCCTTGGAAATTACATCAAATTTATTGGATGATTTACACGACCAACTAAGACCGTGGGGTGTCTCCCACGTCCAAGGTAAGCCATGGTATGCAATCCCACAGCCATAGAAGACTGTAATAAACCCTTGGAAATTTTTGCAATTTCATTGGATGATTTACACGACCAAATAAGACCATGGGGTGTATCCCACGACCATCCTTAATCGTGGTATGCAATACCAATGCCATAGAAGATAGTAGGAAACCCTCAAATTTTTTTGCAAATTTATTGGATGATTTACACAATTAACTAGAATTATGGAGAGTCTACCACAGCTATCCTCAATCATAATATGTATCCCACGGTCATAGAAGACTGTAGGAAACCCTTAAAATTTTTTGTAAATTTACTGGATGATTTACACGACCAACTAAGACAGTGGGGTGTCTTCCAAGACCATCCTTAACCGTGGTATGCATTCCCACAGCCATAGAAGACTGTTGGAAACCATTAGAAATATTTACAAATTCACTGGATGTTTTACACGACCAACTAAGACCGTGGGGTGTCTCCCATAGCCATCGTTAATCGTGGTATATAACACCATAGTCATAGAAGACCGTAAGAAACCCTTAAATTTTTTTACAAATTCATTGGATGATTTACACAACCAACTATGAACGTGGGGAGTCTCCCACGGCCATCCTCAATCGTAATATGTCTCCCAAGACCATAGAAGACCGTAGAAAACCCTTAGAAATTTTTACAAATTCACTGGTTGATTTACACGATCAGCTAGGACCGTGGGGAGTCTCCCACGACCATCTTTAATCGTGGTATGCAATCCCACTGCCATAGAAGGCTGTTGGAAACCCTTAGAATTTTGTACAAATTCACTGGATGATTTGCACGACAAATTAGGATAGTAGGGAGTCTCCCACGACCATAGAAGACCGTAGGAAACCCTTAGAAAGTTTTGCAAATTTAATGGATGATTTACACAACCAACTAAGACCACGGGGAGTCTCCCACGATAATCCTCAGTCGTGATATGCAATCCCAAGGCCATTGAAGACAGTAGAAAACCCTTAGAATTTTTTATAAATCCACTGGATGATTTACACAACCAAGTAGAACTGTGGGGAGCCTCCCACTGCCATAGAAGATCGTAGGAAACCCTTAGTATTTTTTGCAAATTCACTGAATAATTTCCACGACCAAGTAGGACCATGGGGAAATTACCCCAACAAAGTAAGATTATGGGGAGTGACCCATGACTATCCTTAACCATGTTAAGACATCCTACGACCATAGAAGATCATTAAAAGTGTTAAATGTAGTAAATCCAACATTCATATCCAATACTCATATCAAACATAATTAAAAGTGTTAAATATAGTATATCCTTAACTGTGTTAACCATTCATACCCAACATAATTAAAAGTGTTAAATATAGTATATCCAACATTCATATCCAATATTCATATCAAACATGATTATTCAATATTCATTTCCAAAATGATTAACTTCAACTTTTCAACATTCATATGCAACATTTAAATAAAAAGAGACATTTAACTTTTCAACATTTCATATCCAACATGATTAATTTTCATAATCATTCACAAAAATACAATCTCCCACCAACCAATTACTTTAAATATAATGTTACCAAAATTACAATAGCCCATTGATCAATCATGATTTAGTCAAATCAACTTCATCATTCGATTAAATCAAAATCGGTTCATCCCTTGTCGTTACATCTTTATAACAAATTTACTAGAATATAAACAGGCGTTGTTTGAATAGATCTTTCCAGCCTAGTGCATTGACCGGTGCCTTTGACTTCTAATTTGATGCAATGTGGGTATAGGAGAAAATCGAGTGCACTTCATGGTTACCCAATGACGACAAGATATGTTCAATATGTAAATAATATTGTTATCCTCCTGAATGGGTTTTGGAACCTCATCAAATGGCACAAATGTTAGGCATTAGAGCATCGATATTAACACTACCATTACTTTTATCGCATTCGCTGCTAGATATCAAAATCTGGCATTATGAACCAAGGACCATCGTGACAGAATGCTTGAAAATGTTCAATCTACTTTCATACTCATCGATGGTATAGGATGTCATAATAAAAGCATATAATTCCTTGTCCCTAACGTAGCTCAGTCAAAATTTGACTATGTATAACATGAAAGTGACTAAGAGATTCTCTAATACCAACCCTCCGCACCAAGGTAGTGAAGCCACAATTACCATCCGAATTTACTTCATATATGTCCTCCATAAAAGAATGGAAGAAATCTGGTACGTGCTTTATATATATCATCTTGTAAGTGGACCATAAATCTGGTTTCTTAGCTATATAAGGTGGCCTCGCCTCTAACTTTTTGCCACGAAGTTCACTCATATTTGGAGGATCCTTTTTCCACGCACATGGAATTCTCTTGGTGGATGTATTTTTCTTCAAGACCTTTGGTCTCCCCGTGGTCTTAACTGAAGTGGGCTCCATTAACAGTATGCAAGACAGTTGAGCAATATGCATTAGTTTTACTTGCACCGTTTATCGTTCGGCTTCCCCCGCTTCATTCCACCTCTTTTTTAGCAAAATCATCTCGGGTGTATAATCAAGATAACGATACATTGGTACATAGGGGACTATAGCAAGCTTCTTCCAATGACCGTCTAATGCCCATATTAGAATAGCGTCACCCGTCTTCTCCCATCCGACCAATCCATAACTACATGGAAGGCCATAGATTTTACGAATTTTGTGCCCGCATGAAATATCCATTAATTGAATGTTACTCGTAAATCTGGATAAAATTATCCTCATGCAATCTATCTCCACTTTAATCAAATCAAGATCAAGGTGGGAGGCTTATCCAAATATCTCTCGTAGCAATGGTTTGTTGTGCGTGTGCTTTGATGATTGCAAAGACTTTTTGAATTCTAATCTAATTTGAGTCTCTTAAATTTCAAGTAGTGCATCCATCCCTTTCCACATCGTGGCAAATGTCCCCTTAGAGCTAAACAAATACTTTTTTAATTGTGCATGGGTTCCCTCGGCCCTATTAGTGATGTGGTTCTTGCGATGTTAAATCTTATTCGTCCATAGATGGGCATACATAAAATGGTATAACAACTAAGTATTTTTAAGGTATGAAATCATACGAGGACGTTGTTGCTTCCAAGTTGAAAGAAACCATTACCATGCTCTGTCATAATCCGCATGAGTTTTAGACTCGACCACACCAATCCATACAGATATAAAGGACTTTTTATCCGGGTCTTTTAATCCAACTTTCAAACAAGACGCTTTAATATTCTCCTGCACATAGAATAAACATAATAGAAAGTTCGCGCTCATAAATATTTATCTCACGGAATTCTTGCACGACGTTTGTCTATCGTACACGAAGGCCCCGGATAAATCTTATGGCTCATGGAGAGATCTCAAATGTTTGAACGCCTATTAAAAATCATCCTCCTTCTCACACTTCAAAAATTCAAATGCAATATATAATAATTGACTAGTAGAGGTAACCCCAATCATCTAAAATAAAGGCATGTTGTATCTATTTATTTTATAAGTGCAATCAATCACAAGAATAGAATGGAAGAAATTTGCAAGTAATATGGAGGTTGGATGTGCAAAAAATATGTCTTCAGTGTCATTTTGCTCACGACGCTGATGCCAATGTATGTAATGTTTTTCGAAAAGTAAATGTATGAGTTGTTGCATTGCGTTTCGCCCGAAATGCTCCCTTACTTTCATCTTGAGTTTCACGTTGTACAGGGTTCTCACCGAGGAGGAATTGTAATAATTCAATTGTTTCAATGTGTATAGCACCTCTTTCGGATGAATATTATTAGAAAACAACTCCTTTGTCACATTCCATTCTTCCTTGTTTAACCGTTCGGCATATGGATGGCCAAATAAATAATCGAAGACCTCATGATTATAAAGACCACACATAACTTTCACACCTAACTTATCATCTTCCATTGGAACACCCTTAAGTCTAAATGGACAATCACATGTAATACCCCGTAATTTTTATGACTTTTAAAATGGGTTATATTGTAACTTAATGGATTAATTGGATTTTATTATTAATTAATTCATTTGGGTTTTATCCGGATTGTGGATATTAAAATGGATGATTCTGAATATTACTTAAAGAAATTTAGGTAATATATGAATATGATGTCATTATTATGATGGTGTGATATAATTTCGGTAATTTGGATTTTTAGTCAGACGCGGTATGGGACGTGTCGGGACTAATTTATTAAATTAAAAAGGAAATTTATTTTTCAATCGACCTTATAGTCATTTCGACTGCGTCGTTGCGTCCGGAAGGGTTGAAATAGTCAGAAAAGTCTATTTGGATTTTGGATTTGGGTCTCGGGTCATTTGGAAATGAAAAGACAACCCAAAAGGGCATTTTGGTTATTTTTACAAGGGGGATGAATAGTGATTTCGGGTTTTGTCTTATTATAAGTATTTGGAGATTAGTTGAATATGGGTTCATTCATCTCTTCTACACAAAATTGAAAGGTCATCTTCTTAGAGAGAGTGAAAGGTTGCTTGGGAAGAGAAAAGCTTGCTTGGAAAGGAGGAGAACTAAAGACCAAAGGTCACCACCACCAACCACCACCGAAAGTGGCCGGAAAAAGGGAGAACCACCTATGTTATTCAACCCCAAAGGATAAGATCTTCATTAAAGGCAAGTGTTTGATATTTGCAATTTAAGTTCGTATATTGTCCATGTTAGGATAGTTATAAAAAGGATTTTCATGCTTGGAAGACGAAAGGATATAGTTGTTAATGGATTTTTGGAATCTAAAAATATATAGGAATTAAACTCATGTTGTAGGTAGTTAGTAATCCAATAAATATTCATCAATTTGTGGAAGAAATTCTGAAAATAATTTAGTGTTCTTGAAGATAATATGTTGATAATTTTCTGGAAAAAGAGGCAAAAACGAGTGGAATGAGAAGAGCCAATTTGGAATGTTTAGATCTTCTTTTTGAGTGCATTTGGATGAGATTTAAGAAAAACTCAAAACACATACCTGACTCAATTTTTCGTGTAGAATCCAAATCTGAAGTCGGATTGATGATTTGAATAATTTTTGGATCTGATTTTTCTGAGTATTTAAAATATGAGAATTCATGAAGTTGTTTCTTTTTAATGTTGGTTCTTATCCCAAAACTTTGGTAGATTTTTGGTGATTGTTAATGGGATATTATGGGACTTAGAGAAGATCAGTAAGCCCTAGTTAAGATTTGAATTAATTTAATTGGGATTTAATTGATTAGAATTATGATAATTAAAGTTAAAGAGATTCCGGTTGCTAGATTCATGTGTTGGATTCTAATTTGTATGCATGAGGATTAAGGATAGGTCCAGTAGGGAATATTTAATATAAGTGAGGGTAGCCTTAGGGTTACAATTTGAATACCAAGGACTGAGTTTAAGCTCATTATTGATTTCGCAAGGGCTGAGTGTAGTACAAGAGCGTAGTGGTATGGCTCCTGGATAGAGATGGGAGTTTAGAACACATTTGGTTGAAAGAGGGGATGAGGTTATTCCAATCGCATATTTGAAGTTGACGGACCTCCTCGATCGACAAAGTTAAGTAGTAGTGTATTAGAGGGGTTCCTTGTTTGGATTTCGCTTTGCGAGAAGCTCCGCGCATGAACCTTAACGACGTCAGGAGTGGAGAGATGTTATAGGATGCGAGGATAATTAAATTATGAAGTAAAGATATGACATTTTAATACGTGGGATTTAAAGAGATATAATGCTACGTAAGGTAATAATCTAAGGTTAATGTGAGTACCTTGTTATTAGTATACTATAGGTATGATAATACCTATTTGATTGATTAATGATTATGTGTATGACATACCTAGCTTACTTGCTATCGGTGGGAGGTTTGCGCGTGAGGGCAGTCATATCCTGATGAATCCATGGGATATTTGATTTGTCACTCGAGAACATAGGTCTATGAAAGACTTATCGGGGAGTTGATAAGTCCGCTGACTATGGGTACGTAGGTATGTGCGTGACCCATGAGTATGAGAACTATGTTTGCCTCCAATGATTGTGTTGTTGTTTGTGGTTCGAGGAATCTTAACGAACCTTTAGTCCCTTATTCGACGACAAGCGATATTGGGACATGATAGCAGAGTAATGCATTGCACCGCAGCTATGACTCGGGGTGCCGTATTATATATGAATATATATATAATGGATTAAATGAATGATTGGATTTATTGTGGTTAAATCATCTACTGTGTGATAATTGTAGATAACGGTGAATGGAGAAAGATAATTGAATTAAGTTAATGAATGTTTATTGAAATACTTAATTCATATTAATGAGAAATGATTCATGTTAATGAGAAACGATGAGAAATGTAAATGAATAATAATGTGACGTATGGTATGGGACATACGGGGATTATGATATGGGAATGGTATTATAATATGGAGACTAGAAAAGAGGAACCATTAACTAGGAGGTTAATAGGAAACGTTAAGTGCGCACTCTAGTTGAGAGGTGAGAATGGCAAGTGAGAGTTGGGTCTAACATGTACATAATAAAAAATTTATTGCACTTGTTAAATACTTGTTGTTTTAAAAAAATCATTTACACATTCGGGCTCTGACCCGTTTCCTTGCATATTTTCTTTTCTATTGTATCTTCTATATCAGGTGTCCAGCAACAGGGACGCCAACCTTAGCGGATTATGACAGGCTATGGATTTATGGAGTTTTGCTTAGACGCCTATCATCTTTTTGATTCACAGTATTCTCTTAGTAGGGCATGTCGCCCAAAGGATTCAGTTATCATTTTCTATCGGAGTGAAATACTATTGCATTCGTGTCTTTTTAATACATTTGATATTGTTGGGATTATTGTAATGGATTTATATTATTTGGGAATGTTTATTCCAACTGCATTTAAATTATTTTGTGTTATCTATTCAGTTAAGTGTTGTAGAATAAAATGTATTGTGTTATTCTTAAACTAGAAATGAATTTTGTTGAATTAAAATTTGGAAAGTTTTTAACACTAGCTTAATTGAGTATTGGGTGAGTTGTAAATGTTTTCGACAGTGATGATAAGATTGAGCCAACAGAATAAAATATATTCTGTTACAGGTGGTATCAGAGTATCAGGTTCTAGTGTCCTTTAGGATTTGTACGGCTTACTGTGTTTTCAGCTTTGCGTTCTTTGATGTAGAGCCCTATGTTTAGGATTGTTGATTTCTTTGGTAAGATACCGTATATATTAGTGAATCTTATTTGCGTTCGGACGAGTTCGTACAAGAAGTATGGCAGATGAGGGCCATTGGATGGATAGCGGAGATCGTACTTAGGAGGTTATGAAGTATGTTCGAGTATGATGACCGTAGTCAAGGTCACCCCTATTATGGAAAAAAATATTGAGGAGAGTCATTAGTAGAAGTTCTTGAAATGCAGGAATTTTGTGTGTTACCTAGCGAAGGCAATCTATTCAAAGGCTTGGGCATATAATGGAGTGTGGTTAACTAGAACTGGAAAATTTGGTGTAAAATTTTCCTTGACTCATCGGAGAAAAGTTATAATAATGGGATTCAACAACCATCACCCGCAAATGAGGGTATGTTTCCTGTCTAAGGAATTATGAGGCGTATTGATTTTTGTAGCAATTAATATTGTGTGGGCAATAAGGGTTGCTAAACTTAGCCTATAGCATCGTTATTTACGTAGGCTCACTGAGGGGTGTGGGACACCTATATCTTACATGTTATCACGTGGGTTTGATTTTTATCATGGGATTACTTACTTTGGGCATGTCCGAGCATGATGTGACTATCGGCATGCATTGACTTGTGGTATACGAGAGCGTATATACTACTATTAACCAGCATCTTGTCTTCTAGAGAAGAGTAGATGAGTAGACTCTATTTGAAATCAATAAAACCTAAATTTTTTTTTTGTTTAAATTGATAAAACTGATATTTTTTTATTCTCGATAAACCAAATTTTTATACACTATTGAATAAGGACCTTAGGAGTTTCGATGACCGACTACTTTAGGAAGTAGTGTATCGGGGTGGTTCCTTGTTTGGATTTCGCTTCCGAGACACCCCACGCATGAAACTAATAATCGTTGGGAGTCGAAATAAGTTAGGTCCTTAGTATATGAGTTTATAACCTTTGCGACAAATATTATAATGAAAGTGGTACGATAGGGTGTATGGGCGCCCTGGATGGTTGACTGGTAGTAGTTTTCATTATTGTGAAACAGTGAGTAGTTGTGACTTCAGGATGTATTTACTTGATAAGTGAGGACCATTTTTCCCAAACTTTGTCATGAGGACGGTATAGGAAAGATTGGGTATAATTTAAATTTGATTCAGTTGGAACTATATGGTGAGACTTAGTGTAACATCGGTGGGGATTTTCGTTAATGTACTGTATGGGCGGTACATCTTAGATTTCTTGTGATGTGAGATTTATACTCGGAGTTGACCTTACCGGTATGATTTATATTCCTGAATTTCGGGACGAAATTCTGTTATAAGGGGGGAAGTATGTAATATCCCGTAATTTTTATGACTTTTAAAATGGGTTATATTTTAACTTAATGGATTAATTGGATTTTATTATTAATTAATTCATTTGGGTTTTATCCGGATTGTGGATATTAAAATAGATGATTCTGAATATTACTTAAAGATATTTAGGTAATATATGAATATGATGTCATTATTATGATGGTGTGATATAATTTCGGTAATTTGGATTTTTAGTCAGACGCGGTATGGGACGTGTCGGGACTAATTTATTAAATTAAAAAGGAAATTTATTTTTCAATCGACCTTATAGTCATTTCGACTGCGTCGTTGCTTCCAGAAGGGTTGAAATAGTCAGAAAAGTCTATTTGGATTTTGGATTTGGGTCTCGGGTCATTTGGAAATGAAAAGACAACCCAAAAGGGCATTTTGGTTATTTTTACAAGGGGGATGAATAGTGATTTCAGATTTTGTCTTATTATAAGTATTTGGAGATTAGTTGAATGTGGGTTCATTCATCTCTTCTACACAAAATTGAAAAGTCATCTTCTTAGAGAGAGTGAAAGGTTGCTTGGGAAGAGAAAAGCTTGCTTGGAAAGGAGGAGAACTAAAGACCAAAGGTCACCACCACCAACCACCACCGAAAGTGGCCGGAAAAAGGGAGAACCACCTATGTTATTCAACCCCAAAGGATCAGATCTTCATTAAAGGCAAGTGTTTGATATTTGCAATTTAAGTTCGTATATTGTCCATGTTAGGATAGTTATAAAAAGGATTTTCATGCTTGGAAGACGAAAGGATGTAGTTGTTAATGGATTTTTGGAATCTAAAAATATATAGGAATTAAACTCATGTTGTAGGTAGTTAGTAATCCAATAAATATTCATCAATTCGTGGAAGAAATTCTGAAAATAATTTAGTGTTCTTGAAGATAATATGTTGATAATTTTCTGGAAAAAGAGGCAAAAACGAGTGGAATGAGAAGAGTCAATTTGGAATGTTTAGATCTTCTTTTTGAGTGCATTTGGATGAGATTTAAGAAAAACTCAAAACACATACCTGACTCAATTTTTCGTGTAGAATCCAAATCTGAAGTCGAATTGATGATTTGAATAATTTTTGGATCTGATTTTTCTGAGTATTTAAAATATGAGAATTCATGAAGTTGTTTCTTTTTAATGTTGGTTCTTATCCCAAAACTTTGGTAGATTTTTGGTGATTGTTAATGGGATATTATGGGACTTAGAGAAGATCAGTAAGCCCTAGTTAAGATTTGAATTAATTTGATTGGGATTTAATTGATTAGAATTATGATAATTAAAGTTAAAGAGATTCCGGTTGCTAGATTCATGTGTTGGATTCTAATTTGTATGCATGAGGATTAAGGATAGGTCCAGTAGGGAATATTTAATATAAGTGAGGGTAGCCTTAGGGTTACAATTTGAATACCAAGGACTGAGTTTAAGCTCATTATTGATTTCGCAAGGGCTGAGTGTAGTACAAGAGCGTAGTGGTATGGCTCCTGGATAGAGATGGGAGTTTAGAACACATTTGGTTGAAAGAGGGGATGAGGTTATTCCAATCGCATATTTGAAGTTGACGGACCTCCTCGATCGACAAAGTTAAGTAGTAGTGTATTAAAGGGGTTCCTTGTTTGGATTTCGCTTTGCGAGAAGCTCCGCGCATGAACCTTAACGACGTCGGGAGTGGAGAGATGTTATAGGATGCGAGGATAAATAAATTATGAAGTAAAGATATGACATTTTAATACGTGGGATTTAAAGAGATATAATGCTACGTAAAGTAATAATCTAAGGTTAATGTGAGTACCTTGTTGTTAGTATACTATAGGTATGATAATACCTATTTGATTGATTAATGATTATGTGTATGACATACCTAACTTACTTGCTATCGGTGGGAGGTTTGCGCGTGAGGGCAGTCATATCCTGATGAATCCATGGGATATTTGATTTGTCGCTCGAGAACATAGGTCTATGAAAGACTTATCGGGGAGTTGATAAGTCCGCTGACTATGGGTACGTAGGTATGTGCGTGACCCATGGGTATGAGAACTATGTTTGCCTCCAATGATTGTGTTGTTGTTTGTGGTTCGAGGAATCTTAACGAACCTTTAGTCCCTTATTCGGCGACAAGCGATATTGGGACATGATAGCAGAGTAATGCATTGCACCGCAGCTATGACTCGGGGTGCCGTATTATATATGAATATATATATAATGGATTAAATGAATGATTGGATTTATTGTGGTTAAATCATCTACTGTGTGATAATTGTAGATAACGGTGAATAGAGAAAGATAATTGAATTAAGTTAATGAATGTTTATTGAAAAACTTAATTCATATTAATGAGAAATGATTCATGTTAATGAGAAACGATGAGAAATGTAAATGAATAATAATGTGACGTATGGTATGGGACATACGGGGATTATGATATGGGAATGGTATTATAATATGGAGACTAGAAAAGAGGAACCATTAACTAGGAGGTTAATAGGAAACGTTAAGTGCGCACTCTAGTTGAGAGGTGAGAATGGCAAGTGAGAGTTGGGTCTAACATGTACATAATAAAAGATTTATTGCACTTGTTAAATACTTGCTGTTTTAAAAAAATCATTTACACATTCGGGCTCTGACCCGTTTCCTTGCATATTTTCTTTTCTATTGTATCTTCTATATCAGGTGTCCAGCAACAGGGACGCCAACCTTAGCGGATTATGACAGGCTATGGATTTATGGAGTTTTGCTTAGACGCCTATCATCTTTTTGATTCACAGTATTCTCTTAGTAGGGCATGTCGCCCAAAGGATTCAGTTATCATTTTCTATCGGAGTGAAATACTATTGCATTCGTGTCTTTTTAATACATTTGATATTGTTGGGATTATTGTAATGGATTTATATTATTTGGGAATGTTTATTCCAACTGCATTTAAATGCTTTTGTGTTATCTATTCAGTTAAGTGTTGTAGAATAAAATGTATTGTGTTATTCTTAAACTAGAAATGAATTTTGTTGAATTAAAATTTGGAAAGTTTTTAACACTAGCTTAATTGAGTATTGGGTGAGTTGTAAATGTTTTCGACAGTGATGCTAAGAATGAGCCAACAGAATAAAATATATTCTGTTACAGGTGGTATCAGAGCATCAGGTTCTAGTGTCCTTTAGGATTTGTACGGCTTACTGTGTTTTCAGCTTTGCGTTCTTTGATGTAGAGCCCTATGTTTAGGATTGTTGATTTCTTTGGTAAGATTCCGTATATATTAGTGAATCTTATTTGCGTTCGGACGAGTTTGTACAAGAAGTATGGCAGATGAGGGCCATTGGATGGATAGCGGAGATCGTACTTAGGAAGTTATGAAGTATGTTCGAGTATGATGACCGTAGTCAAGGTCACCCCTATTATGGAAAAAAATATTGAGGAGAGTCATCAGTAGAAGTTCTTGAAATACGGGAATTTTGTGTGTTACCTAGCGAAGGCAATCTATTCAAAGGCTTGGGCATATAATGGAGTGTGGTTAACTAGAACTGGAAAATTTGGTGTAAAATTTTTCTTGACTCATCGAAGAAAAGTTATAATATTGGGATTCAACAACCATCACCCGCAAATGAGGGTATGTTTCCTATCTAAGGAATTATGAGGCGTATTGATTTTTGTAGCAATTAATATTGTGTGGGCAAAAAGGGTTGCTAAACTTAGCCTATAGCATCGTTATTTACGTAGGCTCACTGAGGGGTGTGGGACACCTATATCTTACATGTTATCACGTGGGTTTGATTTTTATCATGGGATTACTTACTTTGGGCATGTCCGAGCATGATGTGACTATCGGCATGCATTGACTTGTGGTATACGAGAGCGTATATACTACTATTAACCAGCATCTTGTCTTCTAGAGAAGAGTAGATGAGTAGACTCTATTTGAAATCAATAAAACCTAATTTTTTTTTTTGTTTAAATTGATAAACCTGATATTTTTTTTTCTCGATAAACCAAATTTTTATACACTATTGAATAAGGAATTTAGGAGTTTCGATGACCGACTACTTTAGGAAGTAGTGTATCGGGGTGGTTCCTTGTTTGGATTTCGCTTCCGAGACACCCCACGCATGAAACTAATAACCTTTGGGAGTCGAAATAAGTTAGGTCCTTAGTATATGAGTTTATAACCTTTGCGACAAATATTATAATGAAAGTGGTACGATAGGGTGTATGGGCGCCCTGGATGGTTGAATGGTAGTAGTTTTCATTATTGTGAAACAGTGAGTAGTTGTGACTTCAGGATGTATTTACTTGATAAGTGAGGACCATTTTTCCCAAACTTTATCACGAGGACGGTATAGGAAAGATTGGGTATAATTTAAATTTGATTCAGTTGGAACTATATGGTGAGACTTAGTGTAACATCGATGGGGATTTTCGTTAATGTACTGTATGGGCGGTACATCTTAGATTTCTTGCGATGTGAGATTTATACTCGGAGTTGACCTTACCGGTATGATTTATATTCCTGAATTTCGGGACGAAATTCTGTTATAAGGGGGGAAGTATGTAATACCCCGTAATTTTTATGACTTTTAAAATGGGTTATATTTTAACTTAATGGATTAATTAGATTTTATTATTAATTAATTCATTTGGGTTTTATCCGGATTGTGGATATTAAAATGGATGATTCTGAATATTACTTAAAGATATTTAGGTAATATATGAATATGATGTCATTATTATGATGGTGTGATATAATTTCGGTAATTTGGATTTTTAGTCAGACGCGGTATGGGACGTGTCGGGACTAATTTATTAAATTAAAAAGGAAATTTATTTTTCAATCGACCTTATAGTCATTTCGACTGCGTCGTTGCGTCCGGAAGGGTTGAAATAGTCAGAAAAGTCTATTTGGATTTTGGATTTGGGTCTCGGGTCATTTGGAAATGAAAAGACAACCCAAAAGGGCATTTTGGTTATTTTTACAAGGGGGATGAATAGTGATTTCGGGTTTTGTCTTATTATAAGTATTTGGAGATTAGTTGAATGTGGGTTCATTCATCTCTTCTACACAAAATTGAAAGGTCATCTTCTTAGAGAGAGTGAAAGGTTGCTTGGGAAGAGAAAAGCTTGCTTGGAAAGGAGGAGAACTAAAGACCAAAGGTCACCACCACCAACCACCACCGAAAGTGGCCGGAAAAAGGGAGAACCACCTATGTTATTCAACCCCAAAGGATCAGATCTTCATTAAAGGCAAGTGTTTGATATTTGCAATTTAAGTTCGTATATTGTCCATGTTAGGATAGTTATAAAAAGGATTTTCATGCTTGGAAGACGAAAGGATATAGTTGTTAATGGATTTTTGGAATCTAAAAATATATAGGAATTAAACTCATGTTGTAGGTAGTTAGTAATCCAATAAATATTCATCAATTCGTGGAAGAAATTCTGAAAATAATTTAGTGTTCTTGAAGATAATATGTTGATAATTTTCTGGAAAAAGAGGCAAAAACGAGTGGAATGAGAATAGCCAATTTGGAATGTTTAGATCTTCTTTTTGAGTGCATTTGGATGAGATTTAAGAAAAACTCAAAACACATACCTGACTCAATTTTTCGTGTAGAATCCAAATCTGAAGTCGGATTGATGATTTGAATAATTTTTGGATCTGATTTTTCTGAGTATTTAAAATATGAGAATTCATGAAGTTGTTTCTTTTTAATGTTGGTTCTTATCCCAAAACTTTGGTAGATTTTTGGTGATTGTTAATGGGATATTATGGGACTTAGAGAAGATCAGTAAGCCCTAGTTAAGATTTGAATTAATTTGATTGGGATTTAATTGATTAGAATTATGATAATTAAAGTTAAAGAGATTCCGGTTGCTAGATTCATGTGTGGGATTCTAATTTGTATGCATGAGGATTAAGGATAGGTCCAGTAGGGAATATTTAATATAAGTGAGGGTAGCCTTAGGGTTACAATTTGAATACCAAGGACTGAGTTTAAGCTCATTATTGATTTCGCAAGGGCTGAGTGTAGTACAAGAGCGTAGTGGTATGGCTCCTGGATAGAGATGGGAGTTTAGAACACATTTGGTTGAAAGAGGGGATGAGGTTATTCCAATCGCATATTTGAAGTTGACGGACCTCCTCGATCGACAAAGTTAAGTAGTAGTGTATTAAAGGGGTTCCTTGTTTGGATTTCGCTTTGCGAGAAGCTCCGCGCATGAACCTTAACGACGTCGGGAGTGGAGAGATGTTATAGGATGCGAGGATAATTAAATTATGAAGTAAAGATATGACATTTTAATACGTGGGATTTAAAGAGATATAATGCTACGTAAGGTAATATTCTAAGGTTAATGTGAGTACCTTGTTATTAGTATACTATAGGTATGATAATACCTATTTGATTGATTAATGATTATGTGTATGACATACCTAGCTTACTTGCTATCGGTGGGAGGTTTGCGCGTAAGGGCAGTCATATCCCGATGAATCCATGGGATATTTGATTTGTCGCTCGAGAACATAGGTCTATGAAAGACTTATCGGGGAGTTGATAAGTCCGCTGACTATGGGTACGTAGGTATGTGCGTGACCCATGGGTATGAGAACTATGTTTGCCTCCAATGATTGTGTTGTTGTTTGTGGTTCGAGGAATCTTAACGAACCTTTAATCCCTTATTCGGCGACAAGCGATATTGAGACATGATAGCAGAGTAATGCATTGCACTGCAGCTATGACTCGGGGTGCCGTATTATATATGAATATATATATATAATGGATTAAATGAATGATTGGATTTATTGTGGTTAAATCATCTACTGTGTGATAATTGTAGATAACGGTGAATAGAGAAAGATAATTGAATTAAGTTAATGAATGTTTATTGAAAAATTTAATTCATATTAATGATAAATGATTCATGTTAATGAGAAACGATGAGAAATGTAAATGAATAATAATGTGACGTATGGTATGGGACATACGGGGATTATGATATGGGAATGGTATTATAATATGGAGACTTGAAAAGAGGAACCATTAACTAGGAGGTTAATAGGAAACGTTAAGTGCGCACTCTAGTTGAGAGGTGAGAATGGCAAGTGAGAGTTGGGTCTAACATGTACATAATAAAAGATTTATTGCACTTGTTAAATACTTGCTGTTTTAAAAAAAGCATTTACACATTCGGGCTCTGACCCATTTCCTTGCATATTTTATTTTCTATTGTATCTTCCATATCAGGTGTCCAGCAACAGGGACGCCAACCTTAGCGGATTATGACAGGCTATGGATTTATGGAGTTTTGCTTAGACGCCTATCATCTTTTTGATTCACAGTATTCTCTTAGTAGGGCATATCGCCCAAAGGATTCAGTTATCATTTTCTATCAGAGTGAAATACTATTGCATTCGTGTCTTTTTAATACATTTGATATTGTTGGGATTATTGTAATGGATTTATATTATTTGGGAATGTTTATTCCAACTGCATTTAAATTCTTTTGTGTTATCTATTCAGTTAAGTGTTGTAGAATAAAATGTATTGTGTTATTCTTAAACTAGAAATGAATTTTGTTGAATTAAAATTTGGAAAGTTTTTAACACTAGCTTAATTGAGTATTGGGTGAGTTGTAAATGTTTTCGACAGTGATGCTAAGAATGAGCCAACTGTATATTCTGTTTTAATTTGGTATGTGACTGGCCACCCAGTATTTAATTAGGCGGGGTGTTACAGGTGGTATCAGAGCATCAGGTTCTAGTGTCCTTTAGGATTTGTACGGCTTACTGTGTTTTCAGCTTTGCGTTCTTTGATGTAGAGCCCTATGTTTAGGATTGTTGATTTCTTTGGTAAGATTCCGTATATATTAGTGAATCTTATTTGCGTTCGGACGAGTTCGTACAAGAAGTATGGTAGATGAGGGCCATTGGATGGATAGCGGAGATCGTACTTAGGAGGTTATGAAGTATGTTCGAGTATGATGACCGTAGTCAAGGTCACCCCTATTATGGAAAAAAATATTGAGGAGAGTCATCAGTAGAAGTTCTTGAAATGCGGGAATTTTGTGTGTTACCTAGCGAAGGCAATCTATTCAAAGGCTTGGGCATATAATGGAGTGTGGTTAACTAGAACTGGAAAATTTGGTGTAAAATTTTTCTTGACTCATCGGAGAAAAGTTATAATATTGGGATTCAACAACCATCACCCGCAAATGAGGGTATGTTTCCTATCTAAGAAATTATGAGGCGTATTGATTTTTGTAGCAATTAATATTGTGTGGGCAAAAAGGGTTGCTAAACTTAGCCTATAGCATCGTTATTTACGTAGGCTCACTGAGGGGTGTGGGACACCTATATCTTACATGTTATCACGTGGGTTTGATTTTTATCATGGGATTACTTACTTTGGGCATGTCCGAGCATGATGTGACTATCGGCATGCATTGACTTGTGGTATACGAGAGCGTATATACTACGATTAACCAGCATCTTGTCTTCTAGAGAAGAGTGGATGAGTAGACTCTATTTGAAATCAATAAAACCTAAATTTTTTTTTTGTTTCAATTGATAAACCTGATATTTTTTTTTCTCGATAAACCAAATTTTTATACACTATTGAATAAGGACCTTAGGAGTTTCGATGACTGACTACTTTAGGAAGTAGTGTATCGGGGTGGTTCCTTGTTTGGATTTCACTTCCGAGACACCCCACGCATGAAACTAATAACCGTTGGGAGTCGAAATAAGTTAGGTCCTTAGTATATGAGTTTATAACCTTTACGACAAATATTATAATGAAAGTGGTACGATAGGGTGTATGGGCGCCCTGGATGGTTGAATGGTAGTAGTTTTCATTATTGTGAAACAGTGAGTAGTTGTGACTTCAGGATGTATTTACTTGATAAGTGAGGACCATTTTTCCCAAACTTTATCACGAGGACGGTATAGGAAAGATTGGGTATAATTTAAATTTGATTTAGTTGGAACTATATGGTGAGACTTAGTGTAACATCGATGGGGATTTTCGTTAATGTACTGTATGGGCGGTACATCTTAGATTTCTTGCGATGTGAGATTTATACTCGGAGTTGACCTTACCGGTATGATTTATATTCCTGAATTTCGGGACGAAATTCTGTTATAAGGGGGGAAATTCTGAATTTCTGGACGAAATTGAGTATTGGGTGAGTTGTAAATGTTTTCGACAGTGATGCTAAGAATGAGCCAACTGTATATTCTGTTTTAATTGTGTATGTGACTGGCCAACCGGTATTTAATTAGGCGGGGTGTTACATCACACTTGCGGGTTCCAACATTATTTTTCTCTTCTTTTTCGTTTCCTCCTCCTTATCCCGTTTGTGAAATGAGCTTCTTTCACATCCAAGAATTATATGAGGTTTTATTCTCGATTTCTACTTCTCGAATTTGAGTATAACCACGATAACATTCATTTTAGCCGAATGATCTGGTAGCATTTTACTATTTTACTTCGATTCATGAATATCTGTAATTGAAAATAAATAATTAGTTAATGTGGTGTATATGAATAACCTCTGAAACTTAAAAATGACTGAGAAAAAAATAAATTACTTTCGTAGAATATTTGGAGGTATGATCTTGACAAATGGCACGCTGAGAAGTTCCCGTGTCCATATATACATCCTACATTGAAGAAAATATTTTATATTAATAACACATTATGCAATATTCACCGGATATCATAGGACTTTCGTTAAAAATTACCATGGATATAGTCAAGTCTGAAAATTAATCCCGCAAGTAATGACCGATTGTGTTATGTCCTTCTGCAGTAGATTGCTCAAAAGTAAATTGCTCGTGTGTGGGTTCTGCACTCATGAACACCTCAAGTGGTGTGGTACCCAATGATGATCCGTTAATCCATGTCACACTAGCACTTGGTATGATAAGGTTATCAATCTCCCCCCAATCAATTGAGTTTAATATTAAGTCATCGAGCTACAATTTTAGATAAATATAATTAATAAATATATATAAATTGAGTGAACCCAAAGGTAAACCGTGAATAAGTCTATTACGGCCATGATAAGTCGTGAAATCCTTATATTCACAATCCAGGTAAACCGTGCATAAGGCTACCATGACCAAGATAAGTTGTCACAACCACGATTAAGTTTAGCCGTGTCTTGTAATGTACCACGACCAACGTAGACCGTGAGATACCATCTTCTTCGATTATGGGAGACCGTGGGAATCCATAACAAGTATTTTTTTCAATCTTTTTTTGTGCTTATTTTCTTACCTTTTTTGTTGTGTAATGATTAAATACAATGTGTGTAAATGTTTAGTATCCCAAATGAGTCTAATGTGGGAGTGCAATCTAAACTTTGAGCATGCTTTGTGTCTTTGGGTTTTTGATCGTCTGTGGTCATTCTTGTTATTGTTAGGATGTAAAAAATGCAGAAAATAACCACACAAACTTTGCCAAACACAATATATATGATAAAAATAAGGTTGGATTGAAAAACAAAAGGTTGGGTTTTAAGGGTTTGAGCCATGGAGGATGATTTCATGGTTTGGGGTTTTGAATTTTTAGGTATTGAAAGAGTTAGAGGTTAAATTTTTTGTTATTTTGAAAGGTCATTTTATGCTTTTTAATAAGATTAAAAGTGTTAAATTTGTTGTGTTTGATGGTAGAAAAAGTGATTTTTTATTTTGTGGTGTTTTGTAGTTTATTTTGGGGTGGGAATATCACCACCCTTTATAAATTTATACCCTAGTGCATATCACAGATATTGCCTAAGGCATCTATATGAAAACTTCAAGATAGCATTCAATGGGAAGGAGTTGAAGGATTAAAGGATCTGGTGTAGAGGGATGCAAGTGTGTTGACAGTGGAAGAGTGGCAGGAACATATGAAAATCATCAAGGAAATGGATTCCATTGCACATAAATAGCTTTTAAAAATTAGTCGCACTGTGTGGACCAGGCTGTACTTATCCTATAGGTGCAAGAGTGATATGTTATGTAATAACATGAGTGAGTCATTAAGATAATACATAAAAAACATAGGGAGAAGCCAGTAACAATTATGTTAGATGGAGTTAGGAAACAAATTATAATTAGGTTTAAGCAACAAAGAGAGAAGATAGGAAATCATGAGGAGAATTTGTATCCTAAAGTTAGCAAACAATTAGCATAAACTAAGGTTGAAGCTAAGGATTATGAAGTCATATATGCTGAAAATAAAGTGTTTGAGATTTCTAGTGTTTTCAAAACACATATTTTGGATATAGATAATAGGAACTGCACTTGTAGGAGGTAGGACCCAACTGAGATTCCATGTGTGCATGCTATGGCATCATTTTTTATACACAAAGGATATATGGAGTCTTATATTTCTAATTATTATGGGAAGGAAGCTTGGAACAAGGTTTATGAGTCCATAATCTATCCCATACCTGACCAGTCTATGTGGTAAAAGACACCATATGATCAAATTTTACCACTACCCTATAAGAGACCACTAGCACACCCAAAAAATGTAGGAGAAAGGCGCAAGATGAACCAGTTGATCTATATATGGTGAGGAGGTTACACCCTAGTATGATATGTTCCAACTGTGGTGGGAATGGGCATTATATTATCACTTGTAAGGGGGCAATAAAATAAAAACTAGTTAGGGTGACCCCAAGAGGTGGAGGCAGTGTTGCTTATGGTGGTAGAAGAAATGCTGTTGGAGGAGGTGCAAAAAGGGGAGGAAGGATGGGAGAAGGGGCTGAAATAGTATGTGTTACAGTTATTTATTTTTGTTACATGCTATATAACTGTGTAGTTGATTTATGACTTTGTTTATGCTATTTAACTACTATTATTTAACTTTGTTGCATGCTATATAACTTATATATAACTTGATGCTATTTAACTATATTGTTATTGTATAAACTTTTAAATGTTTTCAACTTACAGCCTTTTGAATATGAAAGTTTATCTCAAAGTGGTGTTAATCAAGGTATAAGACCATGTGTGATTACAATTTAATATAGGTCAAGCATCTAGTGCAAATGCAATTCAAGCCACTACAAGTCAAGCAACTACAAATTGAGTGTTGCGAATATTAACAAGGTTTGAGGATGTGATATTCTCAACTCAAGGATCCAACTCTTGAAGGTAAAGGACTTGTATATTTTTGTGTTTAGTCAACTATTGTAATAGATATATAGAAAAGTGTTGGAGAATATTTCTACTATTTATTGTAATTCTTGTTGATATTGAGTGATCATATTTCGTACCCTGTAGATAAGTTAAGAAATCAACTAATGTGTTTGAAATGCATAATATTTATTACTTAATTTCATTACTTCCAGTACATTGATTCCACTACATCACAATGAACAGAAAGAAATTACATAACTTATCATTCATTACATTTTGGCATAAACAATCACCAATACAATGAAGAGAAAAAAAATAATCCAATTCTTCTTTTCATTAGTTTTATTCATGTCCTCCAACATGTTATTCAGTTGAATGTTGCTTACCTCCACTTCTTCATATTTCTTCTTCCATTCAGCACTAGCAGTCTTCTCACTTTTGTATTTCTTCTCCAATTCCTCAAGCTTCATACACATATCATATATTCCATCTTTTGTTGTTCTCTTTTGATCAACCTAAATGAAAAAGTGCATGCTCAATTGTTGAAGTTTGGGTATCAAAGAAACTTTTTACCCATGTTTTTCTCAGTCCAACTTATCCTCTTGAAAGCAACATCACGACAATAAAGTACATGATAAAAATTCACTGTTTACTTCAGAAGTTGAGCTAGTATAGGAGTATAAAGACATCTGCAAAAAAATCGAGGTTAAGAAAAGAAAAAAGACAAAAAATATAAATGATGGATAAAGAGACATTGAAAGAAGAAAAAAAGAGCTTCAATGACACTAAAAAGAAACTTTTGAATGTTATGGATGAGAAAAGTGAGTAAGGTTTGCTTATAAAGGAGTGGAAAGGTCCAAAAGGGTGTTTTAGAAATAGAAAATTGGTATAATGTGGTCCAGGGCTATTTTAGACATTTTTCTCTAAAAAATGTTGAAACCCAGATTCTGGGTTTATTTACGAAGAAATGATAGATAAGGGGGTGAGTCTGTCGGGCATTTTTTTTACCCGTGAAAGTTGAGGGGGACTAGTGTCAACGCACCTTTTTGCGTCGCTAAAATAGGAAACTAAACACTAACATCGACGTTTTTTCAATGGATAAAAATCAAAGGGCAAATTGGCTAGTTGAACACTTAATTAAAACGCTTTTATTCAACTAAAAATGTAGGCATAAATTACTTTGATGATATAGGGGCTTAGTTATCAAACATAAGAGAAATTTTTGTTTAAACATTGATAAAAATGAAGGCTTTTAGCCCGAAATCACTAATTGAAAAAGTAACAAGACCAATACCTTATTAACTTATGCGTTCTACAATGCCTAAAGAACTACTTAAAAAAGGGTAAAAAATAGACAAATGGACAATGAGTAATGGGAATTAACGTTAATGTAATATATGAATTTGTTGACGCTCTTCAAAAAAGGATTATGGTGACCCTCCCATTTTATTGATTAAAACATAAAAAGCATCACTACATTTGTCTCTTGGGTCCCACCATTTTATTCAACCAACCAATAGTGTAAGAGAGTCATCATAACCTTCTTTCATGAGGGTCAAATGTAAATTTTGATATGTGTGTTTCGTCTCTTATGTAGCCGAGTTACATTTTTTTTAGACAATTATACAAAATAGACATTTACGAAATAAAAATTATAAAAAACAATATTCAAAGAGTTATACACAATTGCAAATATTTACATATTATACAAATTAATTATCTTTTTGCCTAGACTTAATAAGGAAAATGTCGTTCGTGCGACACTTCCACGGATAAAAAAAGCAAAGACAAAAAAAGAGAAAAGAAAAACGAAAGCCTTCTCATGCCAGTAAGTTTAATGAGGCTTTACAAATTACATATCGTTTAGAGATACATTCCAATTTTAGTTGCATAATTAAAAGCCAAAATTATCCAGAGATGATCTTCTAATTAGACTTGCCAAAATGAAACACGACACTATTACATGATAATTGGTTAATTGTTGGATACTTGACGGTTTTTGTTCATATCAGTATCAATCCGATAAGATATAATAGTTAAGGGGTCAGATTAGTGTTTACTCCTTTCACCCGTTAATACTCGTTAAAACCCTTTAAGATCATTTATTTAAGTAAATAAAAATATTATTGAGTTTTCTAAAGAGTTTATGTAGCTTAATGTAAATTTAATCATAGTTAATGTTATCAAATGAGAGCTTTCATAATATTATTGAATTAATGGGTCAAATTGTTTTTAATACTGGGCTAGTTTATCGACCAATATATGATTCAAAATCGATCATTATCTTAATAAGTAATAACGAGTGAACATGACATGATACATTGATGTAACATGTCAGGTTTGAATATGTTTTTCAACGTAATAAAAAATCTCTTTAAACATGAATCCGATAAACCCGAGCATGATAAAACCCAACACGAACACGACTCGACACGACCCATTGTTAGCTTTACTTACAAAACATTTGTCTAACAATATTTAAAATTCAAACTTTTCATATACTACTAACTTATAGTATAAAAAATATTGAAAATCAAAACTCATTCAATTTAAGAAAAAAAAGATGCATTGATTTTCAAAGTATAACTTATAATTAAAAAAATTTAGGAAAAAAAGTGTCTTATAATTGAAGATCGAGTATATATATACATTATGCAAATTGATCATTTAATCCCATTCCTCTTTTGAATGTGATAATCGTAATTTAACACGGTTATACCATTTTCAAGATATAATATCATTTTGTCTAATGCTTTTGGCAGAAAAGACGCTCCAAAACATTAAGAAAAATATTATGGTGTGAAAAAATAACAAATTTTAGATCAAAATGCCCTTAAAGTTATCAATTCCAATGTGGTAAGTAAAATTCTCCAAAACATTAAGAAAAATAATATTTTATGAAAAAATAACAAATTTGAGATCAAAATTCCCTTAAACTTATCAATTCCGGTGTGGTAAGTAACTCTCGTGTCATTTAAATTGTCGCAGGAGAGTTCTTTTGTCTTTTAATGCTTTTCAATATATTTTTGGGCATTTACACTTGGGTCCCTCACAAATAATTTTATTACTTTAAAATCGGAATAATTTTTCTAAACACCTAACCCTCAAATGCACATTTAACCCCCCTAAAAAAAACTGTCGAAGTTTCAAGTGGGGGTGGGAGCCGCTAGCACTGATTTTTAAAAATAATAAAGCATTAAGTAAATGAGTGTTTGAGGGATCTACGATTTAAAAAAAAATTATCCCGGTTTTAAAATAATAAAATTGCTTAAGAGGAACCTAAATGTACTTATCTCTATTTTTTTAAACTTAAGGGTGTGTTTGATAAATAAGATGGAAAATAAGCGCTAAGAGTCAATTTCCATGGAATTGAAAACTTGGAAATATTTTTCATGGAAAAAATTTGTTGGTGTTGTTTGATTGTAATTATTTTCGAGGTGGAAAATGTTCTATTTTCCATCTTTTATGTGTTTGATTTCCAATATTTTCTAAGGAAAAAAAAGTAGAAAATATATATAAAAACAGAAAAATAGTAAAAATTCCAGAAAATTAATAAAAATAACCAGAAAATTTAAAAAAAACACAAAAAATGAATAAAAAATAGAAAATAAATATTAACCCCAGAATGAAAAAATGTATTAAGAAAAAAGAAAAAATGAATAAAAACCAAATCCACCCCCCCCCCCCCCCCCACCCCCAACTGTTTCGCACCCCCACCCCCCGGGTCGCCAAGTCTGTTATTTTTTTTAACTTCTCTTATTTTTTTTAATTTTTTTGAAATATTTGCATTTTTATTAGTTTCTAGGGTATTTATTCATTTCCATTTTTTAGAACTTTTATAAATTCTTTTATTTTTTTTAATTAATAAATTTATGACTTTCAAATAAATTTTTGGGTTTTTTAAAAATTATTTCAGGGGTTAATATTTGTTTTCTATTTTTTTACTCATTTTCTGTATTTTTTTCATTATTTTTGTTTTTTATTGATGTTTTTTCCTGACCTTTTTTTTAATTTTCTGTTGTTTTTTTAAATTAATTCCGAGACTAATATTTATTTTATGTATTTCTTTTCATTTTATGTATTTTTTAAATTTTCTGAGCGTTTTTTTAATTTTCTGTTATTTGTTTTCTTAATTAGTAAGTTTCTGACTTTTTAATAACTTTTTGGGTGTTTTTTAAAGTTAATTTCGGGGTTAATATTTATTTTCTTTTTTATCCACTTTCTATATTTTTTTTCATTATTTTGGGGGTTTTATTCATTTTCTGGATTTTTTTCATTATTTTTGGAATTTTATTCATGATTTGTATTTTTTTTCCCATTATTTTTGGGTTTTTATTCACTTTCTGAATTTTTTTCATTATTTTTGGGTTTTTCTTCATTTTCTGGATTTTTTCCATTATTTTTGTATTTTTATTCCTTCATTTTCTGGATTTTTTTTCATTTTTCGGGGGTTTTCACTTTCTATATTTTTTAATTAGTTTTGGGTTTTTATTCAATTTCTATTTTTTTTTTTCCATTTTTTGGTTTTTTATTCATTTTCTGGATTATTTTTCATTATTTTTGGATTTTTATCATTTAGGGGGGGGGGGGGGGGGGGGTATTTTTGTATTTTTTTCATTATTTTTGGTTTTTCATTCACTTTCTGAATTTTTTGCATTTTGGGGGGATTTTATTCACTTTCTATATTTGTTTCATTATTTTTGGGTTTTTATTCAGTTTTTGGATTTTTTTCATTTTTGGGGGAGTTATTCACTTTCTGTATTTTTTCATTATTTTTGGGATTTTATTTACTTTCTGTATTTTTTTTTTATTATTTTTGAAGTTTTATTCATCTTATGGATTTTTTTTATCAATTTTGTTGGTGTAACAATTCTTTTTCCTAGAAAATGAATAACAAAGTGTGAGGAGGTTTTTAATTCCATCTTTTTGTGAAAAAAATGGTTACTTGACTTGTTTTAAAAAAAATAATTCTATGAAAATTTTTGTTTATCAAACATCCTAAAGATGAAAAATGACTTCATATATTGTATTTTTTTATAAAAAATTAGTATTATCAAACACACCCTTAGTTATTTATTTTTCACCTTTCCCATTATTGTTAAACTTTCGTGAATGATTTTTTTAATTATATTTTGTCATTCTTTTTCTTAATGAGCTCATAGTTACACTTTATATTTTATTAATGAAAATACTATTAGATCATTTTGATCGGTCAAAATAGCCCGCTCTTGCGATGGTCTTACAACTTCCAACAGCTTGGGTGCATAATTTACAAATATGTAAGTTTGAGCTTCTCCTCCAATGAAGAATAATGTAAAGAATGGAAATATTAAAAGTGAGAATAATGAACATGACTTGATGGACGAGATATATGGATCATAGAGTGATTCCTTATTGTTTTGGTTGGTAACCAACCAAACCAATGACAAATTATGCTTTTATTTTATTTTCTTGTCAACCAAACATTTAATTTGAAAGAGAGGCTTTTTAGATCAGAACAGAACAACTCCCACACAAATTAGCGAGTCAACCAAACGAACCAATCTTTATCAAAGAGCTAAGCAGTCAACTGGCACACGTATAAAGTTTCTGGAAAGTCCATAGTCAGAGTTGAGCCAACTATAAATTAGTTGGTTGGCAAATCTTTTAACCGTGTTCTAAGGGTAATTGACTCGCTAAGGGTTACACATTTTAAATTACCAGTAATTACACATTTTAAGGGTTATTGTTGAATTTAACAAGTTACTATTTTTTCAATTTTAGATTTTAATCCAAATTAATCAATAATAAAATTTTGAATAACAATATGAGTACCAAAACGTCACTCAAAAGTGATGTGGATTCCACTTATTCTTTCACTTACCTATTAAGTGTTGCCTTATTGTATGGCCCTGCGGGGGCATACAAATTTATTACTTTTGAGGTAGTTTTTGGGAGATTTATTTGAGACTCATAGCAGGACTTTTAAATTTTAGTATATTTTTGTCGTTAAATATTATAATTTCATCACTAAAAATGATCTTTGTTGACATTTAACGACGGATTTTTTTCTCTTAAGTATAATAAACGATTAAAGTCTAAAATAAAAATTAATAATGTATTAATGTATGAAAAAAACTTTTTTAATTAACATTTAGTCTAATTCTTTTAATTTTTTAAAGAAGTTGCTCACCAAATAAAATACTCACAAACACTCTTTCTTATCTTGGTCTAAACTTCACGAAAAAAGAAAACTTTTTATAACATAAAAAAATAAGGTAGACTAAATACAAAATATACTTAGCTCCTAATGAATAAACATTAATGGATCTTTAAGTGTTTGGTCCTATTTTTTAAAATTTATTTGTATTCACTCTCATGCCTTTATTTTTTTAATTGGTGGTCATATTATAATCAATATGGGACAAGTGTCATTCTCTGCACAAAGGAAGATAGACAATTACATGGTAGTTAAAGACAGTTTTGGATAGTTATAAAACTTAATATAATTTTAAAAACACATAGGATAGAAACCAAAAAAATCTTAAGAGATGGGATTAAAGCCAAAAAACAAAACATTAATTATCCCAATAATTTAATTATTTTTACATTTAAAATTATGTATAATAAAAGAATAAGGATTTGCAAAAAATATAGTGATATTTTAAAAACACGATATCTTTAATTAAGTAACACTAAGTATTTTTGTCCCATAAGTCTAGTTAAGTGACACTAAGTAAGTATAGATGGTTGACAAATCATTTATGATGTAGTTGCACCTCTATCAGATTAAAACTAAGATACATCAATAACATTAACATATAAACAATAAACAACAATTACCTAGTTACTACAAGACCTTAAATTGGTAGCAACTTATTTATTCTCTTATTTTTTTATTTAGCAAGGCTATTGTAAAACTATGTAAATATATTTTCATTATAAAAATAAATATATTTAGAAACAAAGCATGTTGAGTGTAATATAAGTATATTTGTCCCATAAAATATTTTTTTTCTTCTTAGTTTTGATTTAGTGAGGGTGTTGTAGAGCTATGCAAATATATTTTCATTATAAAAATAAATATATTTAGAAACAAAGCATGTTGAGTGTAATATAAGTATATTTGTCCCATAAAATATTTTTTTTCTTCTTAGTTTTGATTTAGTGAGGGTGTTGTAGAGCTATGTAGATACATTAATACAAATTAATGGTAGAGCCGAAGATATTTAAAAGAAAATATGTAGATATATTTTCACCATGAACGTGTCGACAAAATTGTTTGCGCGTACCTTTTTTGTTTATTTTCAGAGTCTTCTAAAGACTTATAGATGAACCCCCTTAATAATTTAAGTAGTTTGGTGTAGATTGTGAAATCCGGAATTGTAACATTTATTATTATTTTATTGTATTTTGTAAATAATTAAAAAAAAAATTGTAGGATTAATTAAATCTGATTTTTACAGGAGATTAATGAGCTTTTAACAACAACAAATTAGCGAGAAACATAAAATAATTAGTTTAATCAACAAAAATAGTTATAAAGTAAAGACTAAAATTTGTTACCAAAGTCATTAACAAATTAAAGAGTCAGATTTATCAATGTTAATATTCAGTTTAAAGTTGAACTTTACATGATTTTATAATTAAACTTCTTATTCAATAATAGCAGTTTTTTTTACATATTTTTTCTAGATGAAAATTGTGATTATCAAATATTTTTCAAGTAATTGGTTGCAATAAAATATATATCATAAATATTACCTACACATTTAAAAACATTTACAAAAAAGAAAAGAATTTGTTGAAAGCAAGATATTTAATATAACACATAAATATTAGATATTATATAAATAATTAAATAGATAATGTAAAGATCTAGTTAAAATAATTTATTCAGATTGAGATGATTTATACTACACATAAATGTTAAATATAAAATAGATAAATTTAATAGGTAATATACAAACTTAGTCAAATATTTTATAAAATAGAATAATGTTCATTCAAAGTGATTATTTTATATAGCATGGAAATAATTTAAATGTGAAAACACACTTCAATTAGTAAGAACAAATAAAAATATAGTTATTTCATTAAGTATCTTATAATATAAAGCTACGAAAAAATGTAGTAATATCCTTATACTTACTTAGGTTATTGTGTAACTGCTTTCATTTGTTTTCCTCGTCACTTAGTCCCTTCAAATTATTTACTCGGAAAAATGGTCACATTGTTACTTGACATAGTAAAAACAAGTCAAAACTACACCACATTTCACTTTTGCATATCCAAAGCATAATAAAAACTATCACACCCATTAATACCAAACACACTCTTTTTATAATACCAAATCAAACCAAATATTTTGTATATACCAATTACATAGTTATCGTGTGCATTGTGCAGTTATAATTTAGTACATTTTAATAAATATATTCTTCAAAGCAACATTGTCCTAAGGAGTCCCAATTATAAGTTTAACAGGCTTAAAAGGCTGCCGGGTTTATATATATGTTATATTTGTTTAATTGGGAATCTCGTAACACAACTGAGTGATTTTACTCTCCTTATGAGAGAAGAATATTACTTGACATTCTCAATAGGGTCCTAATAATTCCACCCCAAAAAAAATCTCCCAATCACCCTTTTCTCCATAATAGCACATGAGTACCACTTATTTCTCCCAAACACCCTAAAAATCCAACACCACATAACTTGGTACTATATATAAACCAAAAAAAATTTAAACATCACCTTTTATCTTTCTCTCTCTCTCTCTCTCTCTCTCTAACTTCTCTCTAACCATTTTTTTCAACCTACACAAACCAAAAACAAATCCTACTTCTACCTTGAAGAGTAAAAAAATTTGGGTATGTGATTCTAATACCCATTATTGTATTATTTGAACAATGTCGGTCTGAAATGCATACTAAAATGCTAGGTTACCATACCATACAAAACCTACTATGAACATTTTTAAAGACTAAAATGCAAATACTTTTGAATGGTATTAACAACATACATTATTTCAACCTTGCAAATATATTTCTTAAAATGCGAACAAATCACCTGTAAATCACAAAAAACTAAAAAAAAATCTTGGCCGTTGAACATACGACGACCCGTTACCGTAGGTGATAATCATCTTCAGTGACATCCTGCTGTGGTAAAGTAGCTATAGTGAGGAGTAACTGTGGAAATTAGCTTATGGTGAGGAGTAACCATAGGTGATAAGTAATTTTGTATTTGAATAAAAATGGCAACAACAAACCGTGGTAATTATATATACGGTCTAAGGTAGTCGTGGTATGAACCATAACGGTTTATTCTCATCATTATTTGTTGGTTACAGTTATGAGTCACCGTAATAGATTCTATTGATCTAACGGGGTTTTTTCATACACGGTTATATCTAACCATTGTTTTCCATATACGGTTAGATCTCATCGTTTTTTCTCTCCTACGATTTCTTCTAATAGTATGAACATTTATACATCTGCTTTTAATTTCATGTACTATTTTGTTATTACAATTATAGGTTATATAAATGGGAAGATCCAACAATCCTCCTATCGCATCAGAGCGAAATAGGAGGTTGGAGGTAGCTAAAGGAGGTGAACAACCCGCATCACCGAATAATAGTGATAGTGAAGAAAGTAAAGGGTATTCTCCTTCACAATCCTTAGATAAGTTCGTTGAGAAGGTGGCCGATGAGGTACAAGGGATGGGTACGGGAATGAGGTACCCAATATGGAGGAGGTTCCTGAGGTGGAGGGGGGTGAGAGTGATGAGGGAGGGAGTGTTGAGGTAGAGGAGGGTAGTTCACACAAGGTAGTTGAGGAGGGACAACAGGAGGCGGGAGGTAGAGGAGGACAATGAGATGAGACTGACAACGAGTTTTCCTCTTAGAAAGAGGAAATGCAGTCGTCAACATATGCAAAAACACCAAAGAAGAAACCTCGAAAAAAAAATTAACCATTCAGGTTCACAACCATTAGAGGGGTGCACACCAAATACCCCCCGAGTTGCTTAAAAATTTTCAGAACCATATTGCTTATTCGGTATGGAACCACGACGAGGAAAGGGCACGACGAAATGCGTGTACCACTTCAAAAAATTTATCGAGTGGGATATAGAAAAGGAGGATGAGCGGGTGGTTGAGTTAGTTAAAAACTCGAGTTTGTGGAGATTTGTAAATCACTCGTACCGGTACATCGACTATGTATCGGTATTAGCATTCATCTAATGGTGGCAACCTGAGATGAATTCATTATATATTATGTTTGGTGAGATGACCATCACCCTTAACAATGTGTACCAACTCCTCAACATCCCGATTGTTGATAAACCGGTCTACGAGATGGTGGTAAGGAAAGCCAAAGACAAGGCTAAACAAATTAAATGGCTAACAAAATAAAGTTGTAACAAGGAGGAGGCATTGAAAGAATTTAAGTCTTTGTGTTCAGTCCATTTTGATTGGCTAATGCATCAGTGCAAGGGGAAGGTGAAAAAGTTGGGGGAGGATGTCACCAAAATAGACATTGAGCAAGCAACGCTGGAGTACTTGCTGCTCATGATCGTGTGCTTGTTGTTTTCAGATAAATTAGGGAATCGTGTCTCGATTTACTACCTACAAACATTGCGAAAAATTGGAAAGTGGAATGGACATGCTTGGGAGATGGGCATATTGGCTCATTTGTATCAGCATCTTGGGGTTACATCACGCGTAGACGTGTGATAGGAGCCGGATATCTCCCTATGTTAGTGGTAAATGTTTTTCACTTACCATGTTATAGTTCATTGATTTTGAGTTATATATAAATTAACCAATTACTGTATCAATTTCAATGTAGACGTGGATATACGACCACTTTAATTTGGCGAGGGGTGCACAGAATTTGGAGTTCCATCCTTTAGACTCACGTTTATACAAATGGTAGTCGCAAATGGTGTCAAGCGATGCCTTTGCACAAATGGTGGCGTTAAGGGAGACCTTATATTATCTAAAATAATATGATGTGAGTATTATTTAAAAATTCATTGTTTTAAATGTAATTCTCTTTCTATGTTATATGATAACATTTATAATAACGTGTCGGTTGTCTGGATGCCTATGTTGAAAATATTGAGGCCTACCCCTTCAAGGATGTCTTGTGGTACAATGACATCCTCATTTGCTTTTATGTTGATGAACCTTATTATCCAGAGAGGGTGTTACGTCAGGCTGGCCCTAATGTGCCCATTATCAGAAGAGAGGGGAAAGACCTAGGCACGCTACAAAGTGAGGTTTGATATCGATAAATGGTATTAACTTAACTAGGTGGACCATGTTCTCTCCGAGGCTAAATGGTCAATTACGGTGACGAACATGCCATGGGAATGTGTGGATGGTTATATGTCCCGGTACCTAGAAAAATCCCATCCATACGTTCAAATCCTGATCACCATATTAGGAAGCCTAAAGTAAAACACTCCAATAAAATGGTGAGTTGTGATTATTCATAAATGGAAATCTCAATTTCGCACTTATTTTTTAACACACAATTGATGGTTATATGTATAGGTTTACGAGATTGACGTAGCCATCAATCTGCTACATGGGACAACTGATGCAGGCTCGTACTAAGATATTTTTGACGTCCTTGATTCCACATGTGCAACAGTTGATGCCCTACTCGAGGCAAAGAGAATGCAACAACCGAAAGAAATGAAAAGGGCATTCAAGAGTCGTGAAGCGAGGAGAAAGTCATAACATGATCCAGCTCTGCCAAAATCCCCCCCCCCCCCAAATAGTTTTAGGAGAAAATAGACAATTATTGAAAGTAAAAAATGGTTGTAACAGTCTTTCAAACTATTTATTCTTGGTTTCGTATGTTGTTGAAACAATTTTGGATGTAGTGTTATTGTTTTGGATGTACTATGTTGTTTAATAAATTTCATCGTATGTGATTTGCATCAAAGTGGTTGTATTTTAGATTTGGTCCGCCTCTAATGTTATGTTTATGAAAGTATGTGGTATGTACTATGTTGTTGGATTTGAACACCATGGTTTAAGACAAACGTGATTTTGAGTTCCACTGTGAGATGACACTGTGGTTTAAGGTTAGAATTTTTACCCCAAACACTGTCTAATACCACGACTAGAAGGACACATGATGTTATCCTTCATGGTATAAGACAACCGTGAGTTTGAGTTCCACAATGAGATGACATCGTGGCTTAAGATTAGAATTTTTACCCCTAATACTATCTAAATACCATGGATAGAAGGAACTGTGATATTATCCTTCACGGTATAAGATAACAATGAGTTTGAGTTCCACGGTGAGATGACACCATAGTTTAAGGTTAGAATTTTTACCCCCAACACTATCTAAATAAATACCACGCCTGGAAGCAACCGTGATGTACATCGTGGTTCAAGGTTATAATTTTTTACCCCCAACAGTGTTTAAATACCACGGCTAGAAGGAACTATGATGTTATCATTCACGGTATAAGACAACCGTTAGTTTGAGTTCCACGGTGAGATGACAGTGTGGTTTAAGGTTAGAGTTTTTACCCCCAACACTCTCTAAATACCATGGCCAGAAGGAACCGTGATGTTATCCTTTACGGTATAAGATAACTGTGGGTTTGATTTTCATGGTGAGATGATACCATGGTTTAAAGTTAATTTTTTTTACACCCAACACTATTTAAATACCACGGCCCGAAGGAACTATGATGTTATACTTCACGATTTGGTGTCACTGTGGTTTTCTATGTCACGATGTGGTGCCTCTGTTATTAGCTATATTAAGATTATGTATGGTTGTGTAATGTATTTAACAGGTAAGTGTCCACCGTAGTTGACAAGTTTGAAAACTAAAGAGTTTTGTTCCTTATATCATGTTGGGACAATTGATAATTTTATTTAATTGATTACATGCAATGATATTAACATAATAAACAATATTTCATATTTCATATTTCACCATAAAAATTTAACAAATGTTATAACCAATGATATTAACACATAAATGATACATTTAATATTTCACCACAAAAAGTTACAATCAATGTTATTACCACAAAAAGTTACATATTTCCACAAAAAGTTACAATCAATGCTATAACCACAAAAAATTACATATTTTCACAAAAGTTACAATCGTTGCTATAACCAAAAAAAGGTTACCGATTTACACAAAATGCACAGTCAAACCTCAAGGCACAGTCAATGTAATACCCCAAATTTTTATGGCTTTTAATTATGAGATTAATTAAATGAAATTGCTTTTAATTATGGGATTAATTAAATTAATTTGGGATAATTAATTAGAAATTAATTCGAATTTAAATAACTAGATAGACGAGAGTTAGTATTTGATTATGATGATAATGTTGAATATTACTGAGTGAATATGGTAATATATGATTATTGAATTTATTAAAACTATCGCGAGTTGAAAATACGACAGTTTTGGTAATTAAGTTGGGACGCATGTGTTAGTCGTGTCAGGAACCAATTTAATAGATTTAGAAGTAAATTAATTTATATCATCCTTATAGTCGTTTTGAGTGTGTCAACATATTCGTAAGGGTCGAGATAGTCAAAAAATACTAGTCGGGGGTTTAGTTTGGGTCCCGGGGCATTTTAGGCCTAACCGACAACCCGAAAGGGTATTTTAGTCATTTTTACTATTTGAGGAATAGTGACCCACGAATTTTAAGTGGATTATATGAGCCAACACTTAGGATCCTTAGGGTTTCCATCACCAAAATTCACAGACGGCCATTAGAGAAGAAGTGGAGGGAGTTACCAAAGGAGAACCATCACCTCTAGGCTTTTTGCACCACCATCGGATAGATTGAGAAGAGAGGATTACTCCCGTATCATCTTCTCTAAAGGATCAGAACTTCTATTTCTAGAAAAGTGATTTAACTTGTAATAATTCAGTGCATACATCATCCATGTTATTTTAGAATTAGAGAATAACCTTAAAAAATGATGAATGAAGGGATTTGAAGAATTAAAATCTTAATCTTGGTAGGTTTTGCATGTAGTTTAACTTCTGGGAATATAGAAGCCACGAAATTATGATCCAGGGGTAGAGAATTATGAAATTATATTGAGCTATATTATGTTCTTGAATAAAATAGGAGAACTAGGATATTTTATGAAAAATATATGATTTGATCTAAGAAATTGTCTCCCTATTGTGATTTGATGATTCTAAAATGTTGGAACTTATGTATTTATGTTGGGATGATGCTAGGAATAAATATTTGGGAGTTTGGGACATTATAGCAGAGGATTTGAGGGTTAAGTTTGATGAAATCCGTAGGCAAAATTATGCAGAATTGCAATACCTGATGGATCGATCGATCGATCCATGAATGTCGATCGATCGACCCTTTCCCCCGATTTATCGACTCCTCCTGATTTTTGTAGATTATTTCCCTTTAAGGTGTGACAAATACCAAGCCTATAAGAACTCTTAGGGGGTTTAATAGAATATTGTGGAACTTGTTTAAGGTGAGTAGGGTTGTAGTTTATGCCCGGAAAATGTTATACCTTTTGGGTTTGAATGGGATACTTATGGGTGTTTACCGAGTGAGGTACCGTTAGAAATTTTATAAATTAGGAATGAAATTGGGATGAATGATAACTTAAGGTTAGGAATAGTAGAAGAGGGAATTTGAATTACTGAGATAACCGTAGGGACTAGTGGGTGACTTAGTAACCTTTTGGGGTAGGTTTAAGTATTCTTGTTGCGCTAAACATATTACGTGAAATATTCGGGATGATACTATGATATGTACGAGACTTAAGATATAGGGCTGGTGTATACCTATATTAATATGATGATTACCTAAGTTGTGTGATTACTTAGTATATAGATTATTGTGAGTATGATATCCCTATCATACTTGCTATCACGGGAGGTTGATTTTCGGGAGAGGACCAACTTATCTTTATGTGCCTTCGGGAGGATTTAGATTGGTACCTCAAGGACATAAGACCATGAATGACTTATTTTTGAGTTGATAAGTAAGCTGACCATGGGAGTGTAGGTATGTGCGTGATCCATGGGTATGTGAACTGTGTTCGCCTCCAATATGTGTGATTTGTATTGAGACGATTCCTGAGCGATTCGAAACGCGTGATCCTTATGTACATGATGTATTTGGATTCGATAGTACACTACACCAAAAATGGCGATTGGTCAAGGCTAAAATCCCTGACCAAAGCTGTGGGTCGCGGACTTGGGCCGTGACCATTTCGGGCGTGGCCATTTTCGTGGGTCGCGGCCCAAGTCTGTGACCAAAAAATGGTCACGGCTGAGAGAGGGTCACGGCAAATGGTCGCGGACTTGGGTCGTGACCCATGCCGTGATGGGTCACGGCCCTCATCCGTGATCCACAACCGTGACAAATTGGTCGTTGCCCAAGTCCGTGACCCACAACTGTGACAAATAAATAAAAAAAATGGTCGCGGACTTTGTCCGTGACCCACAACCGTGACGAAAAAAGGGTCGCGGCCCAAGTCCGCGACCATTTTTATGCGTGACGAAAAATTAAAAATGGTCATGGACAAGGTCCGTGACCATATTTAACTAGAATTTTAAAAAAAAATGTATTTTTTTTGTCCAATCCTAAAATTGGGGGTCCTGTGAGTGGATCGTCGGTTGCTACGTGTAACGTTTGACGCGTACGAAGTGTTACAAATATTTATTATTAGCAAAACAATAAAAAAAATCACAAATTGCGAATCAAGAACGTTGTTAATAAACAAATATATACACAAACTTATAAATATTACACGTCTTAATAATTCACAGACCAAAAAAAAATTGGGCAGAGTTTCCTCTATTTTCTTGACATTCTAAAACCTATAAATGTAAAACCTACTTATTATAAAGCCCACACGGCCATAAAATTCAACAATCAAATTATAAAAGCCCGCACGGCCATAAAACTAAATAATAAAAGCCCGCACGGCTGTAACAAAAAAATAAAATCCTGAATGTCCACAACATATAAACAATCTTCATGTCATAAACTTTTGCCTCCTTCATTTGTTCCGCGTGCAAAAATCCTACAAATGATAGGATACATAAAAAAAAATATCAGTAACCAATTAGTTTTACAAAAAATTTAATCAAGCTGAAAAATAGCATATATGAGTTAAAATTATCAACATATCAATATTTTTAACCCTAAGTCTAAAAATATGCAAATTACCGTCGTATTCTCAAACCGGGCACCCTCTAACACCATGTTTTGCTTAAGTCTAGAAATATGCAAATTACCGTCGTATTCTCAAACCAGGAGTCTCGCGGCTGCGCGGTCAGTTCTTATGAGTTACATTGGTCCCGTGGGAGGTGTTGGTGCCACCCACGGGGACGGTCGGGGGCTGTTTCGAGTTTTCACCCTCTAACGTCATGTTTTTAAGCCTAAGTCTAAAAATGTGCAAATTACCGTCGTATTATCAAACCGGGAGACCCGCGACTGTGGGGTAAGTTCCTATGAGTTACATTGGTTCCATGGGAGGTGTTGGTGCCACCCATGGGGCCGTTCGGGGGTTGTTTCGAGTTTTCACTCTCTAACCCCATGTTTTTCTTAAGTATAGAAATATACAACTTACCGTCGTATTCTCAAACCGGGAGTCTCGCGACTGCGCAATTAGTTCTTACGAGTTACATTGGTCCCGTGGGAGGTGTTGGTGCCACCCACGGGGATGGTTGGGGGCTATTTTGAGTTTTCACCCTCTAACGCCATGTTTTTAAGCCTAAGTCTAGAAATACGCAAATTACTGTCGTATTCTCAAACCGGGAGTCCTGCGGCTGCGGGATCAGTTCCTACAAGTTACATTGGTCCCGTGGGAGGTGTTGGTGCCACCCACGGGGACGTTCGGGGGTTGTTTCGAGTTTTCACCCTCTAACGCCATGTTTTGCTTAAGTTTAGAAATATGAAAATTATCATCATATTCTAAAACCGGGAGTCTCGCGGCTGCGCGATGAGTTCCTACGAGTTATATTGGTCCCGTGGGAGGTGTTGGTGCCACCCACGAGGCTGTTCGAGGGTTGTTTCGGGTTTTCATCCTCTAACGCCATGTTTTTAAGCCTAAGTCTAAAAATATGCAAATTATCGTCATATTCTCAAATCGGGGGAACCGCAGTCGCGGAGACATTTTCTACGAGTTACATTGGTCCCGTGGGTGGTGTTGGTGCCACCCACGGGGCCGTTCGGGGGCTGTTTCGAGTTTTCACCCTCTAACGCCATGTTTTGCTTAAGTTTAGAAATATGCAAATTATCGTCGTATTCTCAAACCGGGAGTCTCGCGGCTGCGCGATCAGAACCTACGAGTCACATTGGTCCCGTGGGAGGTGTTCGTGCCACCCACGGGGCCGTTCGAGGGCTGTTTCGGGTTTTCACTTTCTAACGCCATGTTTTTAAGCCTAAGTCTAGAAATATACAAATTACCATCGTATTCTCAAACCGAGAGTCCCGCGACTGCGTGGTCAGTTCCTATGAGTTACATTAGTTCTGTGGGAGGTGTTGGTACCACCCACGGGGCTGTTTGGGGGTTATTTCGGGTTCCCCCCACTAACGTCATGTTTTGCCTAAGTCTAAAAATATTCAAATTACCGTCGTATTCTCAAACCGAGAGTCCCGGGGTTGCGCGGACAGTTTCAACGAGTCACATTGGTCCCATGGGAGGTATTGGTGCCACCCACGGGGCCGTACGGGGACTGTTTGGGGTTTTCACCCTCTAACGTCATGTTTTTAAGCCTGTGTAGAAATATTCAAATTACCATCGTATTCTCAAACCGGGAGTCCCAGGGTTGTGCTGTCAGTTCCTACGAGTCACATTGGTCTCGTGGAAAGTGTTCGTACCACTCACGGGACCGTTTGGGGGCTGTTTCGGATTTTCACCCACTAACGCCATGTTTTTAAGCCTAAGTCTAGAAATATTCAAATTATCGTCGTATTCTCAAACTGGAAGTCCCATGATCGCTCGGTATGTTCCTACGAGTAACATTGGTCCCGTGCGAGGTGTTGGTGCCACTCACGGGGCCGTTTGGGGGTTGTTTCGGGTTCACCCACTAACGCCATGTTTTTAAGCCTAAGTCTAGAAATATGCCAATTATCGTCGTATTCTCAAACCGGGAGATTCGCAACTGCGGGGTCAGTTCCTACGAGTTACATTGGTCCCGTGGGAGGTGTTAGTCCCACCCACGGGGCTGTTTCGGGATTTCAACCACTAACGCCATGTTTTTAAGCCTAAGTCTTGAATTATGTAAATTAGCATCGTATTCTTAAAACGGGAGTCTCGCGGCTGCGTGGTCAGTTCCTACGAGTTTCATTGGTCACGTGGGAGGTGTTGGTGACACCCTCGGGGCCGCTCGAGGGTTGTTTCGGATTTTCCCCCCACTAACGCCATGTTTTTAAGCCTAAGTCTAAAAATATTCATATTACCATCGTATTCTCAAATCGGGAGTCCCACGGCTGCGCGGTCAGAACCTACGAGTCACATTGGTCCCGTGGGAGGTGTTGGTGCCACCCACGGGGCCGTTCGAGGGTTGTTTCGAGTTTTCAGCCTCTAAAGTCATGTTTTTAAGCCTAAGTCTTTAATTATGCATATTATCGTCGTATTTTCAAAACGGGAGTCCCGCGGCTGCGCGGTCAGTTCCTACGAGTTACATTGGTCCCATGGGAGGTGTTGGTCCCACCCACGTGACAATGGTAAGTATGTTTCATTTATTCGGTAGTATTGTTTATAGTGATGATTTATACACAGTTATTTGGATCAAATACCAAAAAGTCTCTGAAACATTTTTTGATACACATTTAGTCAAAGCGTTTTTATTTTGTTCCAAAAAGTCCCTCAAACACCCATTGAAGCAATATTTGCTTATTTTTAAAGTCCGCGCTAGCGGCATGTTGAGGATCTTTTTGGAACAAATAAAAAGGCTTGGAATAAACGTGTATTAAACAATATTTAAGGGACTATTTGTTATATGCCCCTAGTTATTTTTCAATTGGCATTATTAATTGTTTAATGTTTTTAAAATTTATAGTATGTTTTATTTATGCCTTATTTATATTCGGTTTAATCACAACCCTAAATGCTAGAAATGCCTAGGGGCAACCAACCCAATGGCCATCTAAATGTTCAAATCCATCAGTTAACAACAATTCAAGAATCCCAAACAACAATCAAATAATAATGCGATATAATAGAAATTCCTACTGCCAACCAACGCAATGGTCATCCAAATGTTTAAATCCACCAGTCAATAACAACTCAAAGAAAGTGTTATGTAATGAGAGTGAAAATGTAATAAGTAATCGTATATAGGTTTATTTAGTGTAAATTTACACCTGCCTAGATTATAGTAACGAGAAGCGTCTAAATCAACTTGTATACGATTACTTATTACTTATTACCTTTTCACCCTCGTTACTTATTATATATGTGTATATATATATATATATATATATATATATAGAGAGAGAGAGAGAGAGAGAGATTTACCGGAATGTGTGTAAAGAGAGAGATGGTAGTCGAAATATGTGAGAAAAAGGAAAGGAGTCGCCGCTGCTGCAACCAAAAGAGAAAAAAATTATTAAAACTGATCTATCTGAACTCATAATAGAGGCGAAAGGAAATTATCTAAGAAAATTACCTCAAGAACCTTGTACATACACACTTTTGGGCCACCAAAAAAAGATGCAAAGACAAATGGGCATAGTCTAAAATTTAGCTCATTTGTATACAAATGAAAGAAGAGTTATTAGTAACCTTGAAAATCATCCAAACTTTGGCCCATAATCTACTTTAGTTTCAACAAATAAAAAAAGGAAATAAGATTGTCAAAATTATTTCAGATATTGCATTATTGTTTACCTATTACTAAAAAAATTTATACCAAAGCTGCTCTGGTAGGGAGGGAGCAAAAACACGTGATGAAAACCTAAACAGCAAACTTGAAATCATTTTCAACTCTCTATTTCTTTATGAATTTTCAGGATTTTAAACAATAACAAAATGGATTTTGTAAAAAAAAAGATATGAAAAAACCGTATGAGTTTGAGTATGAGGAAACTAACCTGAGTTCCTCAGATTTATTGTTCGACCTAGATCCATGAATCAAATCTTCACACAAACTTATGAAACTGAACTCAACATTACGCCTAAAAAAATTGGTGTGAAGAACCCGAAACTAGCCATTTGAGATTGAGGAGAATCCAAAAAAAAAACTAACATGCGGTGACCCATTCGTCTGAGATATGGAGAGGAAAGATCTGGAAATACCACACCCCACCTTAGTGGCGGATCCAGAATTTTAGTGCAATTGGAGCCAAATCCAATAAAAAAAAATCAACGACACTAATAAATAATCAAGCATAGAAACCAACAAGCGATAAAACATAAATATTTAATTGGGGTTTAATTTAAGTTGTACTGGGATTTATGCTTAGACTAACGGTGGTCATGAATGAGAAATGATGTCGTGCTTTTCGTGGCCAAGTGTATCACTTGTCATGAAGTGAAGGTCGAGCACTAGAAGCCAGTAGGGTTGTTGCACCTCCTACATGAACACAACACAACTCGAACTCCGATACAACATGACATGGCTATTAACTAATTGGGTATTGGTTGAGTAAATATTGACACTAACCCGATAGAACATCACATGAAAACCCAGTATGATATGGCACACCGTAAAATTGAATAATTATTGGTTGAGTAACTATATTTTCCCACAGTTTCTGATAGAAAATAAAAATTCAACTGTTTTTCAATTTTCCTAACTTTGTTATCCAAACACACCCTAAAATTAATTGCTAATACGAAACAATAAAAAAGAACTCGAGCGGAGGGTAAAGCAAACTTACATTGGTGGTGATCTTTGGACATGGAAAGCTCTAGCCTCGCAGTCGCATAAAAAACTAGAAACAAAAATCAAAGAAATTCCCATTCATTAACATCCCAAATTTCCACTTTCATAACCCTAAAAAACAAAAATTGAACAAACCACCTCATGTACCTGAAATTGCAGGGGTAAGGCCAACTGTGGTTCGTGAAGTAGGAGCAGGGCAGCTCATTGATATTAAATTAATACATTGTTTGCGCAATGGCATTAATTATAGACTTGACAAATAGATAAACCTAAATAACTGCCTACCAGAACACCTAGATGAATAAGGATTGTAATTAAAAGTATAAAGCAAAACTAATTAGCTAGAGATAGACTAATAGACAATAATAATAAAATAAACTTTAAAAAAAATCTTGTTTATACAGATTAGTTGCATCCTTGTCAAATTCAACAATTATCTACCTAGTAATTGTCCAACTGTAATTAAAATAGCATTTTGCATAGTTATTATGGTAGTAGTAGCACACAAATTATTCCAACTAAAGGAACCTCATTTCTATACAGCACAAAACTTAAAAATCACGTAAGCAAATTGATGAAATGAGACACTTTTCAAGTCCCCGAGATAAAGATTTTATAATTAAGCACTAAGACGGATATGTCAAAATCTTCATCCAGTTTATAACATAAGGGATATGTTGCAATGTGCATAAAAAGCAGAGATCGAAAAAATCAAATTGGGTTGGTGAAATATGAGTAAAAAACCCAAAGATCATGAAAGCAATTAATAAAGCGAGGCACTTTTGAATAGAATACTTGTAAAATTACTAAAAGGGTATGTAAATGTGTGGAGATAAATGACATACAAATGGAATTGTGGAGGCTTTGTCATTCCAAACAGCCAAAAATCCTAGGCCTGCAAAACAACTTAAACCTCCACACAGCCAAGCCAGAGCTTCATACTGCATTAACACACCAAATTCAATGTAATGAAATAATGAAATGTTGAAATTTTGAATATAAAAAACACCAAATTGGGTTTAGACCTTGCCAACAGTATCTGCAATACGGTCAATACAAGGCTCGAGAAATGCAGTCCCGTCATCCCACGTCAGCTCATCATTTACAGGAAGCTGAAATAAACCAAAAAATGAAAAAAAATAGAGTTAGGGCTTTGTTTGTTTGTGATTTTGTGAGTAAAAAATGTTAAGATTGGATTGTGGGGGGCTTACGGGTTTGTCGGGGACGATGTGTTTACCGACGGGGAGGCCCATGTCGGAGCGGAGGCGGAGAGAGGAGGAGATGGAGCGAGAAACGATGCCATTCTTCCCATGATCTGAGAAGCAAAGTGGAACACTGTACAATCGTGGGTGGATATTACAGATAAAGGGAGAAAAGCTTGAGGTGGGCAGCCGCCGCTGCTCGTACCCCCGAAATCTCACCTGCTACCCACGAAATCTCCTTACTCCATACCAGCTCCTTACTCCATAACCAATATCGCACCTGCTACCTACGAAATCTCTATCGCTCCTTACTCCATACTAGCGTTTGGGGAAGAAAGAAAATAAGATATGAGCGGGGAAACAAAAATATGAAGGGCATGTTTTTTTTAGGATTGGCACTGGTCACGGCCAAGAGCCGTTACCCATCAACTGTGACCCGTCAATGAAGCTAAGTTGTGTGGTCACCACTTATTGGTCACGACCCATAGCCGTGACCCACAGTGGTCAGGGATTTGGGTCGTGACCACTTCAAGAGCATCCATGACTCAGTGTGGTAATGAATATGGTCACGCCAAAAAATGAGATGGTCACGGCCCAAGTTCGCGACCAGCTAGTCGCGGACTTGGGCCGTGTCGCGGACTTGGGCCGTGACCCACTGGGCGTGACCATTCGCAGGATTTGGTGTAGTGGTAGAGTATGCGTGCACCGCAGCTTAGCCTTGGGTTGACATATATGTATATATGTACATAGAGTGATTTATATATGTACTTGTGACTGGTTCACTGTTGCTTAGTTGATGCGAATAACTAAGATATTTAAATGGGTTAAAACTATGAGAATTTAAATAGAACTTGAGATAAGTAATTTAATGGATATGAACATGGAATATAACTATGACTTATTAGGGTAATACGAGTAGGTACCCTATAGTATAATGTGAAAACATGAGTTAGTATGGACTAGTTAGATAGTGACATAACTAGGATGGGTTAAGGGTATACGTTAGGCGTACACATTAGTGAAGGGGTGAGAAACTCTTGTGAGAGTACGCAACTAACATGTATATAATATTTACTGTTTAATGCAATTAAACACTTGCTATTTTTAAACTGTTTTCACCTCGATCTCTGACCCGTTTTCCTTCAAATCTAATTTGTTTTATAAAAACCTTTTAGATGCCCAACCACAGGGTCGCCAAGCATAGGAGTTCCATTATGATGACGTTATGTAACTGATGTGAAAGCTACAAGATCTCGGTGTTAGACGCCTCCACATTTATCCTTGGTTCCTTCAGAGTCAATCATATCAGTTAGGGCATGTTGCCCATTCTTATTTAGAGATTGTAGATACATATTTTCATTATTTCAGATGTTGGTTTATTAATTCATACTCTTGTGTTGGGATTTTATTTTACTCTGGTATTATTATTAGAGTGTTTACTCCAGACTCAGTTTATTTCATGATGTTGGTTATTCATATGATATTGTTTATATGATTGATGAATGATGATTTAATTACTTGGATAGTTGTTAATTTAATTAATAAAATTTGGCATCTCTCTATTTTAAATATTAGGTGGCTAGTAAGTAACTAAATGTTTTCGACAGCGACGCTAAGACTGAACCAACTTGATATTCTATATTAATTTAATAAAGGAGTAGCTACCCGGTATTTAATTAGACGGGGTGTCACAGTCAAGTCCTTATCTTCATCTAATAAAATCAATCATGGTTCATATTTCATCGCAACGCCTTTCAAGCATAAATTCTAAAAAGTCTTCAAACGAGCCTTGAACATATGAGCCCACTCAAGAGCATCTTGAGTTTCCCTGGATCTCCAGTGAAATGCAAATGGTGGTATGGAACAAAAGCGGGTGCATTTCAAATTCACCCCATGAGAATTTGAGATGTTGAGGATGAAGACTATGCGATTCTCTTCTATCGGAGATTTTGGCCCAACGTCAAATGGCACAAAAGTTAAGCATTCAAGTTTAGATATCATGAATACCATAAACATCAGTGCATTAGCTTCAAGATACCCAAAATCGGGGATGATAAACTAATGTTCTCTAGTGCATGAGTGCCTAAACCTGTCCAATATGCTCTCATAATCATCAATATCATATGCATTCATAATACTAGCCCATAGAGTATTGTCCCTACGTAGTTCAGATAACATCGCACTATGGATAGCATGAGAATGCTTAAGTCCATCCCCAATACCAGTTATTTTAAAAATGGTTGTATAGTCCCATCAGATCTGACATCGTATATATTGTCCTCAAATGATTGGTAGAAATCAGGAATGTCCTTAATATAGATATTTTTTTCCCTAGAACATTTCTTCAATTTTACACATATTAATTGCGTCCGATTTGTAAATGTCTTATTCAAATCGGTTGTGCTAGGTATATCCTCCTACTAAGTACGCGAGATTCTTTTTTGTATATATATCAATAGACTTCTTCCCCATTGGCCTACCCTTTTGTTGAATCTGTACGGCTCCATCAATGGCGTGCAAGAGGGTTGAACAATCTCCAGTAATTTACTTTGCATCATCTTCCTAACCGTTTCACCTGCCTCAGTCCACCGTTTCTTAAATAATATCATCTCTGGAGTATATTCAAGCTCACATTACACTAGGTTGTCGGGGATAATCACAAGATTCTTCAAATGACCATCTAGCTCCCATTGGGGAATTGCTTAGGCTAGATTCTTCCATTATAACGACTCGTGTACACAGGGCGGTCCGTAGATCGTACGAAGTTGGTGTGTGCATCGTATCTCTATATATTGGGTATTGGCGATAGATTCTCTCATCACCGATCTCATGCAATCAATCTCCCTAACAATACAGTCCAAGGCATAGTGCGATGCCCTACCATGAATATCACGCAACAACGAGTCATTGTGGTCGTGCTTGGTTATTTTCATCGATTTTTGAAACTCCATCTGTATATGAGTCACTTGGTGGCCCAGTAACGCATCCATTCCCTTCCACCCAGTTGCAAAAGAACCGTAACTACTTGTTAGACTTTTTTTTGTTGGGCATGGGGTCCCTCTGTTATATTAGTTGTGCGGTTGTCATGGTGAGGTGCTTTATTAGTCTAGACACGTACAAACTGATACCGTAGAGGCAATAATTCTTATGTATGTAAGAAATCATGTTGAGATACTTGTGCCAATTTTGACGAAAAATCGATCATAAATTCTTAAAATCATGCCCCGCCTCGGACTCCATTACAACAATCCAACCTTATATAAATAATTTTTTCTTGATTTTTAATGTTGTGTTTCAAACATTCACTCTCTATATTCTTTTCAGCATGGAACATACATAAAAGAAGGGTGGTAAGTGAAAACACCTTTTGAATCGCATTTAAGCAAGACTGTTGTTTGTCATAAATAATAACCCAGGACAAAGCTTTCGGCTCGCATAATGATCGAAAATGGTGAAAAGACCAAAGAAAATTATCCTCCTTCTTATTCTTCAAGAATGCAAAGGCAATGTAAAATGATTGCCCGGTTGATGTGACTCCAATCATCTTGAATAAGGGCATATTATAGCAATTGGTATTGTAGGTGTAATCAATCACTAGTACAGTCGAAAAGCACTTAACCAACAAATAAGATGTAGGATGTGCAAAAAAGATATACTCCACAACATCGGTATGCTCGTTTCTCCTATGCCAATGGACATAGCTCTTCTCTATTAGTAAATGCATCAGTTGTTGCATCGTTGTGCGCCCTTGCATCTCAATATCTTTCATCTTGTGCTTAGCATTATAAATTTCTCTAATGGAAGAATAATTGTATGCCGACCGTTGTTTTAAAGTGTGAAGTACTTCCTTTGGCCCCACCCCACTAGTAATCATCTAGCTTATTGTATTCCGCTCTTTTTAGGGTTGTCCCGCAGCATAAGGATGTCCAATAAGTGTTTTGGATACCTCGTGGTTGTGTAGCCTACAAATAACTTGCACCCCCATATATACCATCCTCTATCAACACGCTTTTCAATCGAAAGGGACAATCAAACTTTCGAGTATTAGAACTTCTCTTCCTCTTTTTGTCCACCCCATAATCTCCTATTCCTGTGAAGCTCACTGTGCTCACAAACTAATATCGCCCCTCCCTTTCCAACTAAAACTGACTTATCGGATTTGAAAATGATGACAATGGCATGAAGTTTGCGACCGACTTTTTAAAATCAATCATTTTATCATTGTCATCGAGTCTCTGTACAAGTATAACATGCATTGTTAATTTAAATTACACATATATGAAAATTACAACTATATATGTACAAGTATAACATGCATTGATAATAGAAATTACAAATATATTAATATCACATATAAGGAAATTACACATGCCTCGTCAGTAGTGAATTCGGTTGTATGGTCTTGTGTAATTTCATTAGCATCCAAGCCTTCATCTACTCCCACATCCTATCAAAGTATACAATCAAATATTAGGGTTATCCAATTATGTCATACACTTTGAGGAATTAATGAAAAAATGATTATTTATTACTGTAGATAGTGCCGAGTCTGGGAAAAAACCGTGCAAACTTTCACTCATCTTTGATTTATCGGGTGTTGATGTCGTTGGTTCCTCAACCGTGCCTTGTTCACCTATGTTAGATTTTTCAGATGTTGATGCCTTTGATTGCTCGGTAATGATATGTTCACCCATATTTAATTTCTCGATTGAAGCACATTTAGTCGAAACACTCGGTATGATAACATTGTCTACCTTTTTTTAAAAAGAATAATTTCGGCTCGAGTCATCAATCTGAAATACAATCATAATTGAGAATAAATTTGGTATGAGAAGTTGGAAAAAATGGTCAGGTTAAAAATGAAAAAGATTTTGGCACTGCGTATGGTAGGTTAAAATTGAGCATGAATAACCATGATTAAAGTAAACCGTAAATGTGAAGTATACGATGAAGGTAAACCTGTAATAGAGTATACATGTTTTGATGTAATCGTGAAATAGGAATACACAACCACAGGTAACTGTAGCATAACACCTACGATTTATGCTCACAATATGTCCCCATATCACGGTTACATCAAATTGTAAATATATATCCATATGCCCATGAAGTATGTTATCTCTTACGGCCAGATGCAATCGAAATATGCTATCACCTACGGAGACAGGCCGCCACAGGTACTATATATCCAATATTTCTTTTCTTTTTTCTTCGTTTTTGGGTAGTTTTAGATATTATAAAGTATGTAGCGGAGTTTTAATACCTCAAAATCATCCAAGGAGCAGTGGATGTCCAACTTTTGAGAAGCTTTAACATCAACTTTTTTTCCCTTCACCCATGGAAATATAGCCTATTTGAACCACTTTTTCTGTATTAAAACAACCCCATAACAACACAAAGAAATAATAAATAACAAGCTTTTTGCACAAATGAAGATGGTGAAAAATGGCAACTTTAAACCGTAGAAGTGTTTGTTTCAGTGGGATGTCAAGAGTTTGGGTTTGGTTAATCGTGTGTGTTATTTCTTTTTGTTATATAGGGATATTTTAGACATTTTGATTAAATAAAAAAGCACCATACTTTTGGGTGTTATTAGTAAAGTGTGTATTTAAATTTTTGTTGTGTTTTGAAGATATTTGTTGGGTGGAATTATCACGACCCTTCTCTATATGTGAATACATTTAGAGAGTCATGTGAGTTTTTGTGTTCATATAACCCTGAGCAAAACTGTTCATGCGGATCAAATATCATTTTTCTTAGAAGTTTGTATTCAATATTTGATTTTCGCGTAGATTAGTTTTGCTTGTCGCAATACTTGTAAGAGATATGTTTTCAAAAATATTGTTAAAAAAATATTTTTCATTGTGAATCGTGTCATAATAGCTTTAATGGTATTAAAGCCACTCTTGTGAATAAAGAAACTGCATTGGGTCGACACAAAATGTTAAATATAAAATAAATATTTAAATAAATAATATAAAGACCTTGTCAAAATAATTTTTTCAGATCAAGATATTTTATACTGCACATACATGTTAAATATAAAATAATAAATTCAATACGTAATATACAAACTTAGTCAAATATTTTATAAAAAATAAGACAATTATTTCAAAGTGACTATGTCATATTGTAACTGAATGATTTAATTGTGAAAAGAACTTCAATAATTAAGAATAAATAAACAACATAAATACTTAGACAAATATTTCATCAAGTAGCAAGTAATATAAATCCAAGAAAATTTATAGTAATATCCCTATACATATTTAGGTTATTGTTTCATTCCTTAATCATTTTTCCCCTTCACTTAATCCCTTCAAATTATTCACCCAGAAAATTAGTCACACTATTATTTGATATAGTAACAGTAAGTCAAAATTATACCACATTCCAATTTCGAATATTCGGTGTATTAGAAAAAATATCAAAACTCATTAATACCAAATACACTCTTTTTGTAATAGCAAAACGAACCAACTCTTTATGTATATACTAGTCATATACCCATTGGGTGCGTTATGTAGTTATAGTTTAGTACTATTTAATAAGTATATTCTTAAAAACGACAATGTCCTCTTTATCATATGTATATAAATAATATTTATAATAAAGTATTAATTGATTTTTGCACAATTTATGTTGATACTAATGCCCAAGTCTTGAAAATATATCAACTTGAATAAGACCCACAACAAGAATCTACCTTATCTCAATTAGGGATAGGATAAGTCATATAAAACTATGGCATCCTTACGATGCATAATGTGTTACAATATCCAACCCAAAATGATAACTATAATAAAATGATGATATGCCAAATCTAGGAAAAGTGAAAGGTACCTATAATTTATCATATGGTATCACATAAAAATGAGATAATGGTGTCATTGGCTATAACATCAACATAACTACAAAATTCTCATAAATAACATAGAACAACCTACTAGCTATCGTAGTTACAACAAGAGTACATCGTATCAATAATAATCCACCACAATATATATCGAAGATGTTCCTGGACCTCAGTCATGACTAGGGCCACTGGTTACGGACCTTGACCGTGATTATTTTAGCCGTGACAAAAAATAGTGGTCACGGACCTCATCTGTGACCTTAAATGGAGGTCATGGTCTCTCCCGTGACATAATATTGGCTCGGCCCTAATCCATGACCCCCCAATTTTTTTTAAAAATAAATAAATAATTGGTCACGACCATGACCAATTATTTATTTATTTTTTAAAAAATTTGGGGGTCACGGATTAGGGTCGTGACCATTTTCATTTAATTAAAAAATATTTTTATGCAGTCCCAAAAAAACTTGTAGTCAGTAATCAATTCATATACAATTCAGCAATATTGTAACTACTTTATAATACTCACATCACATTGACCTATTATCTGAGCATATTATTTTAAAATATTCATAAATCAAGCTAGAATATGACTCACTAATTGTCCACTTTAGTAATTATCTTATATTTAAGGATGGGTAGTGATTAATTGATTGACCAACCACAGTTGCCTAACCCACAAACCAACAAAATTTGCAAAATTAATGTAGAGATGTGGATACGAGTTATGTATAAAATTTATTAATAAGTATAAGATAAATATAGTCAAACCACTTTAACATCGTGGAGTTAACAATTCAAAGTAAAGCATCGTCCCATCCTAGTTAATTCATAAATCATACTAAACATATATAATTCAAAAGTAAACATTCATAATTCAAACTAAATATTCATAAATCAAACTAAATCACTAATATTACGCCAATATCATAATGGGATACTGTAGGTGCAAAAAATCTCACCCGTCGGGGGGTGCCAATTCATCACGATACAAGTATAAAGATAAATACGAGAGAGATAAAGATTTACGTGGTTCGACCATGAATGGCCTACGTCCACGGGGCTGCTGGTGTGTTTCATTAGAATGATCAGAGAGTTTTACATGAGAGTGTTTCTCTAACTTCTAATCCCCCTTTCACAATGGGGGGTGTCCCCTTTATATAGAGTTAGGGGTTACATTAGGGTTACAAATATGGATGAGTAATAAATATGGATGAGTCCTATCTTCGTGGAGTTTGATTCCAGTCAGATACTGCTCCTTGGTCTTCACGTTTATTACGGACTTTAGTCGTCCCTATATTACTGGCACGTCGCCATCTTGACCGGGGTGCTCGCCACATGTCATGCTATTACGTAGGCATATATTTTTCTCCCACAATAGCCCCACAGGCCGCGATTCAGCGAAGTTGATTCTCAGATGAGCTGGGAGCTAGTCCACAATCTTTTTAAACGTATGCAGTTGTTGGTGTGAACTGGACTGACATTCTTTGATCTTCCGTTCAACTTTTAAACCTTCTTTGGTTGATCTTCTCGCCTTCATAGGTTTTCAGATGAATGTTTGGCTTGAGTTGAGAGGCGTTCAATTGATATGGGAACCGGACTCGAGAGTGTCTAGCTGCCTACGTACCTTCTTGGGATCAAGTCAAACGTAGTTCATTGTCTATTTTACTGCATGGCCCAATTCGTGAGGCCAACCACGGGCCTGTTCAGAATTCGTTTGCTGAGGCTTTCTCGAGCGTGCATTAAGTTTAGGGAATCTCCCTGTATTTTCATCGTGTATAGTCCATTTACTAAGGCCAACAACAAACCTATGCGTCGAGTCTTACTCGAGCATGTACCTACTAGGGGTAAGATCCTGCCTTAGGTTTTTCATATGGTCCAATTGGAGAGGCCGACCAAAAGCCTATGAATCGAGCCTTGCTCGAGCATGTACCTAGTAGGGGTAAGACCCTGCATTAGGTTTTTCATATGGTCCAAATGGAGAGGCCGACCAGAAGCCTATGCGTCGAGCCTTGCTCGAGTATGTACCTAGTAGGGGTAAGACCCTGTCTTAGGTTTTTCATATGGTCCAATTGGAGAGGCCGACCAGAAGCCTATGCGTTGAGCATTTCTCGAGTATGTACCTAATAGGGGTAAGACCCTGCCTTAGGTTTTTTATATGGTTCAATTGGAGAGGCCGACCAGAAGCCTATGCGTCGAGCCTTGCTCGAGCATGTACCTAGTAGGGGTAAGACCCTGCCTTCAATTTTTCATATGGTCCAATTGGAGAGGCCGACCAGAAGCCTATGCGTCGAGCCTTGCTCGAGTATGTACCTAGTAGGGGTAAGACCCTGCCTTAGGTTTTTCATATGGTTCAATTAGAGAGGCCGACCAGAAGCCTATTTATCGAGCCTTGCTCGAGCATGTACCTAGTAGGGGTAAGACCCTGCATTAGGTTTTTCATATGGTCCAATTGGAGAGGCCGACCAGAAGCCTATGCGTCGAGCCTTGCTCGAGTATGTACCTAGTAGGGATAAGACCCTGCCTTAGGTTTTTCATATGGTCCAATTGGAGAGGCCGACCAGAAGCCTATGCGTCGAGCCTTGCTCGAGTATGTACCTAGTAGGGGTAAGACCCTGCCTTAGGTTTTTCATATAGTCCAATTGGAGAGGCTGACCAGAAGCCTATGCGTCGAGCCTTGATCGAGCATGTACCTAGTATGAGTAAGACCCTGCCTTAGGTTTTTCATATTGTCCAATTGGAGAGGCCGACCAGAAGCCTATTCGTTGAGCCCTGCTCGAGTGTGTACCTAGTAGGGGTAAGACCCTGCCTTAGGTTTTTCATATGGTCCAATTGGAGAGGCCGACTAGAAGCCTATGCGTCGAGCCTTCCTTGAGTATGTACCTAGTAGGGGTAAGACCCTGCCTTAGGTTTTTAATATGGTCCAATTGGAGAGGCCGACCAGAAGCCTATGCGTTGAGCTTTGCTCGAGTATATACCTAGTAGGGGTAAGACCCTGCCTTAGGTTTTTCATATGGTTCAATTGGAGAGGCCGACCAGAAGCCTATGCATCGAGCCTTGCTCGAGCATGTACCTAGTAGGGGTAAGACCCTGCCTTCGATTTTTCATATGGTCCAATTGGAGAGGCCAACCAGAAGGCTACGCATCGAGCCTTGCTCAAGTATGTACCTAGTAGGGGTAAGACCCTGCCTTAGGTTTTTCATATGGTCCAATTGGAGAGGCCGACCAGAAGCCTATGCGTCGAGCCTTGCTCGAGCATGTACCTAGTAGGGGTACGACCCTGCATTAGGTTTTTCATATGGTCCAATTGGAGAGGCCGACCAGAAGCCTATGCGTCGAGCCTTGCTCGAGTATGTACCTAGTAGGGATAAGACCCTGCCTTAGGTTTTTCATATGGTCCAATTGGAGAGGCCGATCAGAAGCCTATGCGTCGAGCCTTGCTCGAGCATGTACTTAGTAGGGGTAAGACCCTGCATTAGGTTTTTCATATGGTCCAATTAGTGAGGCCAACCAGAAGCCTATGCGTCGAGCCTTGCTCGAGCATGTAACTAGTAGGGGTAAAACCCTGCCTTCGGTTTTTCATATGCTCCAATTGGAGAGGCCGACCAGAAGCCTATGCGTCGAGCCTTGCTCGAGTATGTACCTAGTAGGGGTAAGACCCTGCCTTAGGTTTTTCATATGGTCCAATTGGAGTGGCTGACCAGAAGCCTATGCGTCGAACCTTGCTCGAGCATGTACTTAGTAGGGGTAAGACCCTGCATTAGGTTTTTCATATGGTCCAATTGGAGAGGCCGACCAGAAGCCTATGCGTCGAGCCTTGCTCGAGTATGTACCTAGTAGGGATAAGACCCTGCCTTAGGTTTTTCATATGGTCCAATTGGAGAGGCCGACTAGAAGCCTATGCGTCGAGCCTTGCTCGAGCATGTACCTAGTAGGGGTAAGACCCTGCCTTAGGTCTTTCATATGGTCCAATTGGAGAGGCCGACCAGAAGCCTATGCGTCGAGCCTTGCTCAAGCATGTACCTAGTATGGGTAAGAACCTGCCTTTGGTTTTTTATATGGTCCAATTGAAGAGGCCGACCAGAAGCCTATGCGTCGAGCCTTGCTCGAGTATGTACCTAGTAGGGGTAAGACCCTGCCTTAGGTTTTTCATATGGTCCAATTGGAGAGGCCGACTAGAAGCCTATGCATCGAGCCTTGCTCGAGTATGTACCTAGTAGGGGTAAGACCCTGCCTTAGGTTTTTTATATGGTCCAATTGGAGAGGCCGACCAGAAGCCTATGCATTGAGCCTTGCTCGAGCATATACCTAGTAGGGGTAAGACCCTGCCTTAGGTTTTTCATATGGTCCAATTGGAGAGGCCGACCAGAAGCCTATGCATCGATCCTTTCTCAAGTATGTACCTAGTACGGGTAAGACCCTGCCTTAGGTTTTTCATATGGTCCAATTGGAGAGGCCGACCAGAAGCTTATGCATCGAGCCTTGCTCGAGCATGTACCTAGTAGGGGTAAGACCCTGCCTTAGGTTTTTCATATGGTCCAATTAGAGAGGCCGACCAGAAGCCTATGCATCGAGCCTTGCTCGAGCATGTACCTAGTAGGGGTAAGACCGTGCCTTAGGTTTTTCCCAAAATTTAATGTAATACCACTTACGTTTGCATTTTTCCATTTTCTAATGCCTCGTATGTAAATATATGCCTATTTTACCTTTTAGGTTGTGCCGTCACACTTCCTTAGGCCTAAAAGGCGATGGCAAAAATGCACCTGGTTTGAGGGTCATCCACCCGTTCAGGATTTTAACCGACCAATATAGTTGGCGATGAAACTGAGTTGGCTTTTTGCCTAGGGATCCCCCGTAGGGATTTTATTATTGCCTGGGCAACTCGTGAGGCCATTTGTGTTCGTAGATAACAAAGGCCTGTAGACGTACTTAATTTAGTGGGAACAAGAAAGAAGGCCGTTATAACTAAATCAATCTTGATCATGATCGTCATTTGAAAGACTAATTCTGGTGTTAACCATATTGGCATCTGTCCTGAGTTGACCTCTTATATTTTTCTTTAAATGTTGTAGTGAATCTATTCACGTGTCATCGCTGCTATGGAGCCCCCAATCGGGCTGTGAAGAGAAGGCTGCCCGACCGTACATCGGGTCATCTGATCTGTATAATCGGGATGATAAGTGTACCCGATCTGTCCTCGAGGCTTCATTGCTTTAAAGAGTATCGCGTTGATCGTTCGTCGAGCTGGATATATTTAAGGATTATCTTTCTCGTATAGCTTCACGTATTGTATCGTTCCTTGGGGCACACTTGTTCGCTAACCATGCATAGTGGTTCCAGGAGGCCATGGAAGATTCCATATAGCTCATGCACCTAAAGAAATTGATATGAGTTCAAAGCGTTCTTGTGCAGAAATGCATTGATCTGATATGGCGTTCAAGAAACGTTGTTCCTCTTGAGTGGATATCTTAGTGTTGATGACGTATTAATTTGTTGCTTGGTGATCGTCGATCACCGTGGGTTGTATAACGATGATGCTCGATACATTCAGGATGGTTTAGTGTTGTTATCAACATGTCTTGCTCGTTGACTATGATTTTACTGGATGTGTGACTTCTTACAGGTTGGATTCATCCTTGTTGATAAATATAGTTGATCGTTGCTCTTCATGCTGCTTTATGTGTTATTGGATCTTTGTGGTACAGATCGTCCAACTTTTCATTTGACGAGGTTGAATTAAATAAGAACGGTATTGCCCAACTATTTATTGGAGCTTGAGACGTGATCACACAATGTCAACTATCCATCGAAGTTGAGGGTCCGTCGAGGCAAAATTGTAAAGGACCTAGTAAATGTTGCGAACGATCCATGCGCGAGCATCTGTCGGAGCATTGATAAGATAAATGATGCCTGAATGCCTGTTGAGGCAAAAATTATAGAGGATCTGGTAGATATTGTGGGTGATCCATGCTCGAGCATTCGTCGAGGCAAAAAGGACCGGGAAAATATTACGAATGATCTTGTATTGTTAGTGAAAACTAACCTTCCAATAAAAGCAATGCTGATTATGAATCGACTGTGCCAACCATCCGTTGGGACTGAATATAAGAATTATCCTGACCAACCATTTATTGGGGATAAAATGCGACATGTATGGTAAATATCTTTGGGACTAAATATATAGAAATATTTTACCGATCATTTACCGAGATGAGCCTTGAATATGCCTGATCATCCTGCAGGTCAAGAATCATAGAGCCAGATAACCCATTCTGAAATTCAAGAAATATCAACATCCGAGCATCTGTCTTTTATAAATAATACTGCCCAAGCATGTGTTGGTTTCAAAGTGGTGTAAAGTGCTCGACCATCCGTCGGAGCATTAACAAAATAAGTGGCGCCAGGCTGGTCTGCCGGGGCGAAGTTATACAGGTTTGAGTAGATATAGAGAGCGATCCGTGCTCGAGAATCTATCGGTGTATTAATAAGATTTCCAATAGCTTAAGATTGTGGCCGAGCATTCGTCGGGACTGAATCTTGTACCTGTGGAAGTTAATAAGTTGCTCGACCATTTGTCGAGGCTAAAAATAGAATTTATCATGCAATTTGTTTATTCAATCAAGGAATATATAATGTACATCTGCTCAAACATGTGTCGAGGAAAGGACTCATAGCATTGAATGAATGACACGAATGATCCCATAATGTTTGTGATAAAATCTCGCGAGGATGGCCGTGCCCGAGCATTCGTCGGGGCTACGCTAAGTATGAGTAAAGGTATTACACCGACCATCCGTTGGTATAACCAATAATAACTAGACGACAATATTGAAAACTAAATGATCGAATAAATGACATGAGTGCTCTATAAGTGTGCCCCAATATTCATGTGGATAAAATAATTTTAATAAAGTCGAATGAAAGATGCAAAATTTATCAAATATATCCAGATGTATGACACAGGAGTTAATTTGAAATTTCTGCAAATAGATTTAAGCAAATACTTAAAATTAAGTTGGTTTCAAAAAATTATTTTCACAGAAAATTTGTGTAGTGGCAATTGTTTTTCTCATGTGAAGTATAGAGTATAGATAGCCCCTTGCTAACAAATTTATGATGATGAAAATCGTGAGCATAATTTGTGAGCAAATAAAGTATTATGAGATGGAAACGAACAATGTACAAATAAATGTGTGTATCCATCAAGTGGGGTTGTGCTAAATACAAGAATTATCCTGACCAGCTATTCACCGGGGATAAAATAAGATTTGTGCGGTAGATGTCTTCAGGACTAAATATATAAAAATATTTTGCCGATCATCTGTCGAAATGAATCTTTAATGTGCCTGACCGTCCTTCAGGCTACGAATCATAGAATCCGAGCTTCAGTTGGAGTAATAATAATTTTGCCCAAGCATTTATTTGGGTCTAAAGTGCTCGACTATCCGTCGGAGTAAAAATGAAGGGTGCCTGGATAGTTCGCTGGGGCAAAGTTGTAGAATACCGAGTAGATATAGCGAGCAATTTGTGCTCGAGCATCTGTCGAAACATTGACGAGATTTCCAAGGACTTAAGATTGTTGTCGAGCATCCGTCGGGACTGAATCTTGTACCTATGGAAGTTAGTAAATTCCCCGACCATCTGTTGGGGCTAAATCAAAATAGAAGTTATCATGAAGATAATACGTTCAATAAAGTATGTAAGAGGAAAAAATTCATAGTAGCGTATGAATGTAATGAATGATCCAATGACTTTTACGATAAAAATGCCACTGAGATAACCGTGATCGAGCACCAGTCGGGGCTGAGCTAAATAACCACTAATCTCCTTCTGGTGAGATTAAATTGTTGTAGCTGAATGATAATATTGAAAATTAAAATGTTCGAATAAATTACGTGAGTTCTATATAACTGCCCCCCACTTATTTATGTGAGAAAAATAATTTGTAATAAGGTCGCATAAAAAAGTGCCAACTAAAATCGTTATAAAAAATCACACGATCCCTTAAAATAATTTTATTTTTAGAGAGAACCGAGCAATGCAAAAATTAGTCAAATATATTGCAAGTGTAATACAAGGATCAATTGAGAATTTTTGTAAAATTATTTGAAGTCCAAATACAAGTTTGGTTTCAAAAATTTATATTCACATAAATTTGTAAAGTATAAAGTATGAGGGTCAAATCTGAAATTTGTTTGCCACAAAAAGAAAAGAGAAAGGAATTAGATATTGTCTTGGCCCTGTTCGTGTTTTTCATTTTCGAAATCTCCATTTGGCTTGATCTGTACCCAGGTCGTATGGGATACGCCCAATGTCTCCAGACGCCGATCAGCGAAAGCATAATGAACAATGGTCGCCGACCACTGTTGGTGGTCCGACGATTTTTTTTGAAGGTCGACCAGCTCATAGCAGATCAGAGGTAACCGGAGACTGCTGGTTGAGGCTGAAGACTTGTTGGTGCTCGTCAACGCCCCGAGAGTGCTCTCCGTCGACAAGTAGTTTGTCCCAGTGGCACTGTTCTTCGATCTCGTCGCTGTAGCGCTCTGTTCGTCGAGTTTTTAGTTGCGGTGCCGCGTCCACCTAGCTCGTAGCTGATGTTCTCTGGTTGAGCTGCTCTGTCCGTCGAGCTCGTTGCTTATGCTCTCCGGTCGACCAACGATTATGGTCGTAAACAAGTCGCCGACCATAGGGGGTTGCTCGACCAGGTCGGTTGCAGGTCGGAGGCGAGCCCGCTGATGCTCGACCACATGAGGTGATGTCGCGGATGCTCGATCGTAGCCGACCAGCAAAATTAGTTGCCCAGTGATCGTCGATCACGATGGATTGTCCGACGAGGTTGCTGATTCCGGGTGCCATTTTTTGTTTGACTGGATTTTTGTCCCTCCCCTGAGAAGATTGTAGTCGGAGATGATAACAAAAACAATTCAATGGTGTCCGGCTAACTGTTAGCCCAAGTCGTGGTGAATATGTGGGGAAACCCTTTCCCCTGAGAGTGATCTTTACACCTTGTTATCGATCAGTGACGAGATACAGCCTCTGTGCCCAAAGGCAGGTATACTTTAATTGAAACATTGGGTGTGTGAAAATCCGTTGATTGAAATTTTTGTTGATTTCACACCGCATTTTGAATTACACAGAGCGGAGATGACTGGATGTCCATCAGTTTCCTTGCGAAAACATGAATTGATAGCTCGATTGTGTGCCCCGAATTTGTGTGTATCTTTGTGAAAACGTCTTTGTGTAAACATATCTGTTGAGACAATTTCCTTCCATATGTTTTAAGATCTCTCATGAGAGAGAAACTTTTAGATGGTCACCCAGCCCGAAAATTTTGGATATGGGAATCAAGATATGATGTAGCCCACTAGCCCAATAAACAAACGCGTGCACAGATAAAAAAGAAAAACTTATCTTTTGATTATGTGCGTAGTGTAGGCACCATTGTTCTTGAACGTAAACCTAGATCTCTTCTAGCAAGAAGGGGAAGGCCTTTTGTGCCGTTTTCCACAGATGGCGCCAATTGTAGGTGCAAAAAATCTCACCTGTCGGGGGGGTGCCAATTCATCACGATACAAGTATAAAGATAAATACGAGAGAGACAAAGATTTACGTGGTTCGACCATGAATGGCCTACGTCCACGGGGCTGCTGGCGTGTTTCATTAGAATGATCAGAGAGTTTTACATGAGGGTGTTTCTCTAACTTCTAAGCCCCCTTTCACAATGGAGGGTGTCCCCTTTATATTGAGTTAGGGGTTACATTAGGGTTATAAATATGGATGAGTAACAAATATGGATGAGTCCTATCTTCGTGGAGTTTGATTCCAATCAGATACTGCTCCTTGGTCTTCACGTTTATTAAGGACTTTAGTCGTCCCTATATTGCTGGCACGTCGCCATCTTGACCGGGGTTCTCACCACATGTCATGCTATTACGTAGGCATATATTTTTCTCCCACAGATACAATTTGAATGCAAATAGGATTGTTAAGGGCCAATATAATAATATGATACAAATAGGATTTTTAAGGTAAAATAATATCTTGATAATCAATCTTCTTCTAAATCAATTAAAAGATCCTTCAAATTAAGCAAGAATAGATTGAAAATCTTTAGGAGCCTTTAGTTCGTCCGTTTGAGTAGTGATACCCTTTAGTGCATGCACATTAATATACTAATTGCCATCGTTTATGCACTTTGAGTACATTACATTCTTTACACTATGAAAGGCACAAATAAAAGGCTCGTCAACTATGAAATCTTTACTCTTCATCTTAAATAAATCTACCATGATAAGTTTTAAGTAAGGATCAACTTTACAATCATTCGTAGTGTCCTCCATCTTCACCGAGTCATAATAGAATACGATTTCTGTGAAATCTAAATAATCGAGTTCTAAAATTTTTTGGATAATTCCATAATAGGTTAGCATTGTATCTTTTGAATCTTATCGCTTTTCCCCAGCAACACAGGTAGTCAAGGGGGAAATTGAAATTCTGTTGTTTTACGTCAAAAACTTTTCCTTACATAGTTATGAGACGAAATCAAAATCATTGGTGCGGAATTTCTTAAACTCTTTCGCACGAAATGTGGGACCTTTTGCTAGGCGTGCAAGCCTTGAAGAGACATCACCTCTTTTTAGAAATTGAATTTATTATTGAATTTGTATTAGGACAAATTTTTATAACCCATGAATAAATAACCATATACATAAGAGGTGGAAATTACCTCTTTTGATATCCATGCCCTAAAATCATTCATCGTGTAATTTCTTCAATGATTTTGGGCAATTTCATTCTCATACTTCCTAAAGGTAAATTGTAGAGTTTAGATTATAATATAGAGAATATATATAATCAAATAAGAACAATTCAAATATTTATGTAGCTACTTACTTTCTCTAATCTTCCCTAACGAGCTGATTTCTCGTATTTTTATATTAGTGAGTCTCACCTCTTTAGAGTTTCCAAAAGGCAATTCATCCTCAGACTTGTTAGGTCCCATGATCATTCATTCTTCACGAGGATCGAACCTCCTCACCTCTTGTTTTGAAATATGTTCTCGAGCGTATAACGATGATTCCATAGTTATATATTCTTAAATAATTGACCCTCCAATATATTGCGTTGTTAACATAACCTTTGAAGGTTTTCATCAATCGCTCAAAAGGATATATCCAGTGATACCTAATGGTACCACACAACAAAGCCTCATCGGATAAATGCACAAGTACGTGGATGCCGACATGGAAGAATAACGAAAGAAAATATTTCCCTCGTACACAAATTGCCTCTGCTAAAGTTAATTTCACGGCTCTAATGTGATTTATGTTTACCACTTTTTGCCCAAAGTAGGGTAAAGCACCAATTTATTTTCATAACTGATCGATGAAGATCTTTGTGCTCGGGGAATTAGTGCTTAAACAACATATGGATAAATTGAATGATGATGTGCCAGTCGTGAGATATGCACTGTTTCAGATTATTTGTTTGGTATCTTACTACCTTGTGCAAAATACTAGAATAAGCAGCAGGAGTCTTCAAGTTGAACAACGTGTCTAGGAGGATCTTTTTCTCACTAGTATTCAAAGTGAAAGCGACCGGAGGAGGGGGGGGGGGGGGGAATAGAAATTCTTCCTATTATAGGATCATTTTTTAAATAAAATTTCTTTTTTTCATCTTGTGTATATCGCGGCGTGCCCTCTCTACATATTTTGAATGAGATCCATCCAGACATGTTCCTATAAGATGTTTCGCAATATTCTTCTCTGTGTGCATCACATCAATTAAATGCCTTATATGATGATCTTTTCAATACTAAAAGTAAAAAATATTGATCGTCTGGACCATAACTTATGTAAGGACAAATTTACGATAAAGTCAATTTATTTGTAATTGCCTTAATTCTGGACAAAATAGTTTTAGTCCAGGCTAGCTATTGAGTTGTGATCCCGCAAAGCCTATGACGTTTCAAGTTGAAGAATATGCGATTAAAGCATTGAGAATAATATCATGCCAAGTTTAATTCCTCATATTCAGATAGTTCTAGGCCACTCAGGTATGGATGCTTAGTGATTTATGTGATTTAGAATCTTATTTAAATGATGGATGATTTAAAATGATATTTTAAATGTTTTAAATATTGGGAATTTAAAATATATTTGTGAAAAAGTATTTGTATTATTTCTGAGTTAAAATATTTTTTAGAAAATTTGAGGAGTTGCGTTTAAAATAAAAACAAGTCTTAAATGTCGTTCAAACGACGTCCTAATGTCGTTCAAATGACATGGTGATGTGCTTCGAATGACTTGTCGCCTTTAAATTCATGTTTGATTATAAAAAGACTTCTTATACTCAGAAATACACAGAGAACATTTGCTAAAATATTTCTGCAACAGTTTTACGAAAAAAGTTCCCAAGGTTTTCCATCATCCGGAGTTTATTCAAGATCGAATTTCACAAATCCAAAGCTTGTGGTCTTGAACGTGTTTATCGAAATCGTGATCTCCATTCAGTTGATCATATTACTTTCACGTGGTGGATTCCGTATGTGCTGTGTATAAAGACGTAGCAGTGAAGTCCGTGTTCTGATTCGGTGACGATTGCTAAGGCTATATTGATGGATACTTGGGTACACGTGGACTCGTATGTTGTGGACTCGTATGTTATGGACCTTGCATAGGAGTAATCCCACATTGCAATGCGGAGGAGCGGTTGGAGAGAAGAAGAGGTGTCAAGGCTTGTGGGTGATCGAGTCATTGAGTAAGACTAAATTCTTTCTTTGTAATTTTTCGTATCGTAGTGATTATCTGGCCTGACCGTCTGAGGTTTTTTCCCTTAGTGATTTCCTCGTACATCGGCGTCTCTTGTGATTGATTTGTTTACTTTATCTGTTTAATCACTTAGATGCATGCTATAGGAGTAACACGATAAAATTGATAAATCAAAATTATTTTTTCACAAGTTAAGTTTAAGATGTAAAATTTGGAAAATTTAAAAATTTCGCATTCACCTAAAGATAACTGCTAAAGGGCCTTCTCAAATTGGTATCAGAGCTAGAAACACTATTTTATTGTTTAAGTGATCCCTTATCTTTAGGCATGCCTTTTGGAGGGTTTGATGATTTTAGAACACATTTGTCTAAAGGGCCTTCTCAAATAAGTATCAAAGCATTTTCATTGTGGGACATGGATATTATTTTTATGCTGTCATATTTATTCAATTATGAGATTGGATATTTATTTGCCACTCATATGTTCCTTATTTGTTTACTGCTATATTATTTATATCCACTTTGTCATGATATTTCACATTAATGATTTTAGACTGTCTATCTAGCGATGCTTATCATATTTCAGTACTGATAGATTTTTTACTCATGTGATGGTTTGTCCCACGATTTGTCTATTCCAAGCAAAAATGGGGAGAGATATGTGATGTAGGGGGAGTATTTTTATGCTTTATATATATATATATATATATTTGTTCATCCATACTTCCCTTGGGTATATGTTAGTTTGTCTCATGTGTGTAAATATTTTCAGCAATTCAGATTTCAGCTACATCACATTTAGACAGATTCATGCTTGCGAGTCCTAAAAATTTTTGTCCATGTCCTGTATTTTTTATTTTTGGATTTTTGGGATGGAACATAGGTTTTTCGGCTTGACGGTCTGGCTTATGCATTTCATTTTTTTTGGGTTTTGTCCCGGAATAGCCAAAGGGGGAGATTTGTAATGACGAATTTCCGATAGAGTCAATTTGTTTTTAATTATCTTAATTTTGGATAAAACAGTTTGAGTCTAGGCTAGATATTGAGTTGATCCCACGAAGCCTATGACGTTCCAAGTTAAATAATATGCAGTTAAAGTTGTGAAGACAATATCATGCCAAGTTTAATTCTTCATATTCAGATAGTGTTAGGTCACTCAGGTATGGATGCTTAGTGATTTATGTGATTTAGAATATTTTTTAAATGATGGATGATTTAAATGATATTTAAAATGTCTTAAATATTGGGAATTTAAAAAATATTTTGTGAAAATGTATTTTTATTATTTCTGAGTAAAAATATTGTTTAGAAATTTTGAAAAATTATTTTTAAAATAAAATTAAGTTTTAAATGTCGTTCAGACGACATGGTGGTGTCATTCAAACGATATCGTGATGTCGTTTGAACCACCTGCCGCCTCAAAATTCGTCTTTGATTATAAAAAGACTTGTTCTACTAAGAAATAGATAGAGAAGATTTGCCGAAATGTTTATGCAACGGTTTTGCGAAAAAAGTTCCCAAGGTTTTCCATTTTTCGGAGTTTATTCAAGATCGAATCTCACAAATCCAAAACTTGTGATCTTGAACGTGTTTACTGAAATTATACTCTCCATACAGTTGATCATATTACTTTCATGCGGTAGATTCCATACGTGTTGTGTACGAAGATGAAGCGGCGATTCGATGATGGTTGCTGAGGCTACATCGGTGGATACCGAGGTACTCGTGGACTCTTGTGTTATGGACCTGGCATAGGAGGACTCCTATGTTGCACTGTGGAGGAGAAGTTGAAGAGAAAAAGAGGCGTCGAGGCTTGTGGGTGATCGAGTCGTTGAGTAAGACTAAATTCTCTCTTTGTAATTTTTTGTATCATTGTGATTCTTTGGCATGTCGTCCGAGATTTTTTTCCTTAGTGGTTTCCTCGTACATCGGTGTCTCTTATGATTGACTTGTTTACTTTATCTGTTTAATCACTTAGATTCATGCTATAGAATTAGCAAGATAAAATTAGTAAATCAAAACTGGGTTTTTCACAAGTTAATTCACCTGAAGATAAGTGCAAAGGGCCTTCTCAAATTTAGTTTATTAGGGTCATTCGGATTCTTCTTGGCTTTACGCTTCATGTTTACAAACTGAGCGTGTTTTCTTACATATGTAATCCATGTAGTCGTAGCCTTCACTTTTTCCTCGATCTGCTGACCAATAATTCGAGCAGGTTTCGTACTATGCTCATGATCGAAAAGTAATAAGCTAGACTTGTCATTCCTAGAAGGGTGACCAGTCGATGGAAATTTATAATGACCTGTACAATTCATCTTACCATTATATTGCATTTAAGTGGATTCAGTTTCCTCCCCACATATGTGATATCTATAATAACCATGAACAGTGCAACCGGGAAAGGTCCCATAAGTAGGAAGGTCGTGGATCGCCCACGTCACTATTGCTTCAAGTGTGAGATCTTAATCGTTATGAGCATCAAACTCCATCACGTCTTTATTCCATAACTTTTTTAGTTCTTCGATTAATGGGTCCAATAAAATATAAATATCATTATTGGGAGCCTTTTTCCCAGGTATCAATAACGACAATAATGTGAACTCCTTTCTCATGCATAGTGTTAGATGGAGACTTAAAAGTGCCACGAGAACTGACCAATAACTATGATTAGTTCTCAAATTACCGAAAGGGTTAAACCCATTCATTTATAATGCAAGACGGACATGTGCGATTCCTTTGCAAATTCAGGGTGTCATGCATTTGAAAGCTACCAGATGAGTTAATTAACTAGATGAAGCATGATATTTCCACCTACCTCGCATCAAGTATTCCATGTCATGGCCTCTGTAATCCACGGTATGGTAAAAAATCCTTTTAATCCTGGCCCGAGGGGAAAATACTTCAAAACCTTTTTATAGAACTAGCGAGCACTTGTGATATTTTGCACTCTTGCCTTTTCCAATATCAAAAGACACGTATCTTGGATCACTGCATAAAGGAAACTCATATTTTTGTTCATGCTCGTTGAGGTATAATATGTAATCATACTTGCATGTATGAATAGATTAGTATTTTAAACCCAAACCCTTCAAGATTTCTTCATGTTAGGATAATTTTATGGTAACGTGTTCTCTTTTCGGGGAATTCTTTAACCCACTTAAGAATTAGGATTACGCTGTTGCTCGACAAACCAAATTTACTCTTAAAATTATGCTAACCAATCATTGCATATAATACTGAGTGATCATCATTGCAATCTTTATACGACAGTCTGGCTGCGTCGACTTTGAATCGTATATATTCCTAATCTTCTGGTAATTCAATATCAACTTGTTCATTGACTTAGTGATAATGCACATTATCTGTATCCATAAGTTGGCGGTTTTGATGGTGATGGACACCGTAATCATCATCAATTAGATTGGTCAAAGGACGATGTGTTGGATAATCATGTACCATTTCTACCTGGTGGGGTTTCGTTACGTGGTTGGGTACCAATAATTCTTTCGGAATATGAGGTACATTCTTTTCATCTAGTAGGTCCATATCTTATAGTCTTGCAAAATTCTCCACTTTAGTTAATCCAACTAAACATCTTCTAAAGACTTATATGTTTCATTCATATAACGGGTGCACGAACACATAATCTTATCACTTTTAAGATTTTTATTTGCATATTAAATAAATTCTTAAACACCCTTTACATGATTATCAGATATTTGATTATTTTCCCCCATCCAGTCTTTGTATAGTGACAAAATCCATTAAATAATCTTCAAAATTTAATTCATCTATATTAATAGGTTGCAACAAATTTCATGTTGCATACAAGTAAGCATAATTTATAATTCATTCAAATTATTCAACACAAATGTGACAAACATAAAATAACTCGAGTTAAACAACTTAAACTTAAAATCATGTTGTATACACTAAAATTGTCAACAAATTACCCAAAAACTTAAAATAACTTAAATGAATAAAATATTACAAGTTGTTCTCAAATTGAACATTATTCATAGACTAAGCTGGACCAACAAATAAACTGGCTAAGCGATAAAACAATTATGTTAGTATTTCAGTAAGGGCCCTTCTCCGCTATCAACGTGCACTGGCTCTTCTTTGCAAAAGGTGAATATATTATCAAACAGTATCTGAGCCTCACCCATATGGAATGGGAGATTGTGAACAAGAGTTCTGACATTCAAGTAAATGAGTGTGCACATGCCAATAATCCTGGTATTGACCAAGTTCCTTATATAATACTTCTCGCCATAGTCACCATGAGTGGATGGCGATAATCCAGGGATTATGGCAGGAAGAGGAATTTGGGAGGAGAATGTGGCAGGATGAGGCACTGGGGAGGGAAATGTTAAACGAGGAGATATTTGGGAGGGGAAACCTTAAGACGGAGGATAGGAGAAACCTTGAAAATGATGGTAGGGTTAACCTTAAGGATGCATTCGGGGCCAAAATATTGTGTAAATAAGGACATAAGGCACCCGATTTCACTCTCCAACACTCCCAGGTTACTCTTAATCTCTTGCACATCCCCCTTTTGTCTTGGACTGACTTGCCTCTTGGATCGAGATATGATTCCTCACCAAAGAGAGCTCGTTAATGAGAGGTGTAGTGTGTTTTAATTTGGTTTTCAGCATATGTGATCCAACACCTCTTGTCCTCTATCTTTTGTCATTTTCAAAGGTCCGGGTCAGGGCATCATTTTTAATGTCTTTATAAGGGCTCGAAGTGGATTGACCGCTAATGGTTTCGAATGATTCCTGTAGAGTGAAATTATATTTAGTCTTATGATTCTAACATTATTTTATATAACACGTATGTATATGTGTATGTGTATATATATATATATATATATATATATATATATATATGTCATACTAACCATAGACGGAGTCAAGTGTGGTGGGAATTTATTATCTTTACCCCGTCAGGCATGCACATACAATTTTCCTTGATTAAGTGTTTTACTAGCATCTGGACCGCTCTTTATCCTTTTGGACCATTTACTCCTCGTAGATGGAATGGTAGAGTGAACCATTGGCGGAGAAGATATTGTTCACCCAGTGATGATGAGGAGGTGTCCCGTTACCATTTGGTATGGCATCTCCATTGCCATTCGACATTACCTACAGTAAAAGATAAGAAACTAATTCCTTATACTAACATGTTTATGGCTAAATAATCATATTTACGACTATGTATATACCTTCTCATAATAAGACTTTAAATTATGTTAAATCTGTCTGATCTCCATCCATTCGGTATTTCTTTTTAAAAACTAATAGATTTTTGCACGTGGCCAACTATAAGGAATCGTATCTATGATTAATATATAGATGTACGTGACACGAACTCGAAATCCTTTCTTCTTTAACTTATTGGCAAGATTCAATTTAATGTGCGTATGTGGTGAGACATCACAGTCTTGGTCAATGCTTTCTTTACGTAGTTGTATCCAATTTGGGTGAATATTTTTTTTCTACCTTCTCTAACAATGTAAGTAACGTGTAGGGGAAATATATTCTCTACAACCTTATCCCAGCTTTCTGGTGGGGAAAATCGAACATGATCGAACATGTACCCTTGCAAAAGATGAACTCCACGATTTACATGGTAGTTAAACTGTTCAATCTTCTTATTCCCATACTTGTAAATATAATTACCCTCTATATGGCGTGTACTAATAAAAGATGTATAAGTGCGGTCCAATTGTAACCTCCCTTGCTATTGTTGCCAGTGATAATCATCGTGCCTCATTTTTTCTGAGAAAATTTATGAGGGTGTGAATATGTTTTATAAATAATGGCTCTAATTAATCATTAACTACTTATTATTTTTCAACCGATCCAATTCAAGTTTATCTTATTTTATTTAATCCTAACATTGTTATGCGTCCTTCCACCTATTTGCGTTCACCCTACAAATAACAAGTTTATTTTATTTAAATTAATTCTAAAATTACTATAAGTCCATCAAATGTGGAACCCTTTCACCAATTTATGTTCACCCAAACAATAACCAATTAAGGAGGGTGAACACGACCTCAATAGTCAGCCAAACAGTATTATCCATATTATTCACCCAGACAATATTAGTAAGTCAAAATTAAGTTTATTTTATTTAAATTAATATTAAAATTACTATATGTCCACCAGATGTGTGCGTTATAACAGTCAATCAAATATATGCACAAGTTGAATTATACGCATTATACACATATACATAGTTATAATAGTCAAATAAATAGTTATAAGACTATATTACATAGAAAAGGATAAATAAAGTTACCTAAATAAAGTAAGCACCTATAATTAGTTGAACTTCGATTATTGTTCTCCAATTGCACGCGCACACGGAATGAGGAGAAAATATGTGTATATATGTGTGTGTGTGTGCGTGCACGCGTATGTGTTGTACATGTGCGTGTGTCTGTATTTGTTATATACGTGTAAGTATATATAAGGTCGGGGTACATCAAATCGTCTATATAGTCGTTACAATCAATCCACTGCGCGTGTGTGTGTCTCTCTCTCAAACACTTTATACACCTCCATTCTATCACACACACACACACACAAATTCATACTTACACACACACACACACACACACACACACACACACATATATATATATATATATATATATATATATATAATAATAATAATAATAATTCACATACACCTTTCAATAAAAATTTATAACAAAAGTTCAGTATTAAAAAGGCATATAGGACTAATTGTTCTAAAGGGCCTACAATCTTCTTCATAAAAAATTCTAAGGTATATACCATCTCTCAAAGCCTCTCCCGACCTGTTTTGACACAATTTCTCTAACTATAACATTTCACTGGAAATTAGATATCTCTAAATTACACCCAACTTTACGTAGACTATATATAAATACTGAATAATATTGAAAAGTAGAATCAAATACTAATTTTAACAAAAAATTTGAATCTGATTTTTTCAAAGAGAGAAAAGACATAGAATGTGGGAAAAGCGTGAATTTTGACACTCTTGTGCATTACATAATCATTTAAGAGAAATAATTATAAAAATATGTGTACTTGTATTGGATCAATTCTATGAAGTTTAAAATGTTTATCAATTATAAAAAAATGCAAAGTTTACCAGAATAATCTGACCAATTCTTCAATATTCCCCACCGAAAGTTATATTATCTTTATAAGCTCTATTTATTAATTAAGAAAATAGGGAAACAATATATCTTTCTCTCACCTAACTAATTCCAATAAGAATTTCAATTAACATTAAAAAAAAAAACTTATACATATTTTTAATTGAAAAGAGTTGAAAAAATAACCAAAATTTCATATCCACCTAATAGGTATAAACCTCAACTAAACAAATGATGTATTTTACCCATTTTAAACTCATACATGAAAATCCTACTATAACCACTTCAAAACCAAACCAAAATATTATAACAAATCCGCACTGTTCAAAGGAAACGTCATGCATGAAAGCCCTAATAATTATTAATAAGTTTAAGTGAAGGAGAGAGGGAGAGTACCTTTGAGAGAGAGACAATAGCCGGAGGAGAGGCGGTGGTGATAGCCAGAGGAGCAGAGAGAGGAAGGGAGTTAGGGTTTAGAGAAAGAGAGACCGTGAAATGAAAAAAATCCTGGGGTGTTTATATGCACCGAGTTTGGTCACGATCCTGGACCGTGACCAGGCACCATGACTATTTCAAAATCGTCACGGGCCTGGATCGTGACCACTATTAACTAAACCCCTTACATTTGTCACACATGTGATAATGGTTCCCGGATGTGACCCACTTTGCTCGGAGATTTGGCGCATTTTGGTCATGGACATGATCTGTGACTCCCATGGTCACGGTCCATGGCTTGACCAAAGCCATTGGTTGTCATCCTTTTTCCTGGTCATGGTCATAGTCATAGTCACGTGGTTTTAACACTAGTCACAGCCTAGGACCGTGATCACTGTCCTAGGCCATGACCCACCTATTGTGGCCATTCCCGATTTGTGGTGTTGTGATCCTAAATAATGAATTTCACTAACACACGACCATATGTCTCACAAAAGGTCAACTATCCACTAATGGATAGTTTCTCATTGAAAGTCCATAAAAGGATACCTTGGGTTCCCTCATCAAATACACAAGCTTGCAACAACAATTCCATTAAGTAAAGTTTCAAAACCTAAGTTTGTGTTAATATCCTCAAGTTTCCTAGAGAGAGAAACCTAGTCCCAAATCCATTCCAAGCAAGAAACTCCATTAAAGCGAAGCCTTTTTTAAAACCCATTTGGGCTTCAATCTCCACCATCAATCATTTTTTAGCAAAGTTATAAACCCAATACCCACTTATACTAAAGCTGTAACCCAAACCCATTTCAGCATTAAACTTGTGATTATTTATTTGTTTACTTTTCTAGAGAGAGAAAGTAAACCCATTTCACCATTATTTTTGGCAAAGCTATTTTTCTATACATTTTGGTTACTAATAACATTATTGTGACTTAAAGTAAGTTTCATTGTATCTTCGCAGTAGGTAGTGCTGTTGTGGGGAGTCAAGGCATTTAAAGACCTTGGGCTCTTGCGTGGGTACTGCTTGGGCTATATTGCATAAGTGCTCAACTAATTTGGAAATAGTGACAAAATTGGTTGTCTAACCTAGAATCCAAAGAGCCTCAGAATTAACCTCTCTAATCCTCTTCAATGATCCAAGAAGGTATAAATTGAATCACACTACACACATTAGAAGTGCATACATGTGTATATTTTGCTTAAAATTGATTGTGTGTTAAATTCCCCTTAAAATGTTGTTTTAATAATTTATTTGGGAATTTTTAAACATTTTTAAAATAATGTTTTCTTTAATAAAAGTGTGATTATAAAATTTATGGGGTTAATTTGCTATTTTGAAAAATTCATTTTTCATTAGAATGTTTGATTGGGTAGAATGTAAATGCGCTAGAGACTTCAGGGTGCTGCCTGTAATTAACTTTGACGCGCGTTTGTAAGCCACTTATATGCTAACACTTGTCACATTCCTGATGTATCAATTTGTGTTTGTTATGTGAGAGGGTTGCCTGGTGGTTTGCTAATCGTTAGATCAATCCTTATCGATGGCCTGCATGTCTTTTAAACCAATCCTTGTGCTATCCTGTGAACCAATCAAATTCGACTTAACCACCGCCTTCTTATAACCCTTGGATCAAGTCAATTTTAGGAAGACTTAATCTCAGCCCTTGATTGCCTTCGACTATCCAGAATCTTCCTCCACTCCTATAAAAGCCCTCTAATTCTCAACCTTTCAAGACTTTTGGCAGTCGTCATTTCTGAGAGAAAAAAAATAGAGAGAAGAGAGAAGTGAGAGAGAAGAGAGAAAAGAAAAGAGAGAAGATAGAGAAAGGGAAAACTGTGTTAGCCAAACCCTAACCCTAACCCTAAACACTTCAAATCTGATTCAAACCTTCGTATACACACAACCCCAAACACAACCTTGAGTGTTTGAGAGAGAGTGGTGTTACTTGGTTGTTCTTATTGAAGCTGTAACCTCTTAATCAGTGATCTTATTACCAACTTAAACATTCGTGTGAAGATCTGTATTTCTTCTTCATAGAAATTGTAGATCTACACTCTGCATGTTATATTTCACTAGATCTGCATGCTTCTTTCTCGATTTAAGAAAATCCTTACTGATTTAGTTTTGAAAATGTTTTATGGTTTCTATTCTTATGAAACTTAACCTTGACCTAGTTGGATTCACACTTGGAGATTTTCGATCTCAAAAATATTTTTAAAACAGAGATTGATTAAGATCTTGACCGATTTAGAAGCAAGATATCCGTGGAATCTGGGATATATTTAAAGGTCAAAAAGGTTACAAGTTCTGTAAGAAAGAAAGAAAAGAAAATCATAGCATATAGTCTTTATATGTAATTTTCTAGGACTGTCTGTAAAACTAAGTGTGTGTGACTTCATGCATGTTGATAGGAATCACATCACAAACACTTAACACACTATTACACTGGAAGTGATGTGAATAAGATCAAAGATTATTGAGTCGACGAAAGGAAGCTAAAGCAAAAGGAAGTTATCAAACTGGAAGAACATCATCAACAATCAGATCTAAGAGAAGTTAGAAGGACACCAAGTGGGGTATATTCCTAGGTTGATTTGTGTGCATGTATGTTGTATTATTTGTAACTGCTATTTGTTGTTAGTGGATTTTTACTTTCGTGACTTAGAAGTCACCGTGGATGTTTCCTCTAGAACTATTAGTCTTTGTGGACACAGTTATATCCTTGTCATGGTTGATGATTTCACACGATTCACTTGGGTTGCCTTCTTGAAACAAAAATCTGACACGTTTCAGAATTTTTTGAAAATTTTACTAAGAATTGAAAATGAGAAGGACACACAAGTCAATCGCATTCGTAGCGATAGAGGGGGAGAGTTCATAGACACAGGAATAGTTGAATATTGTGACTACAACGGTTACAAACACGAATTCAGTGCCCCTAAGACTCCTCAGCAGAATGGTATTGCTGAAAGGAAAAACTGAACTCTTCAAGAGATGGCACGTGTCATGTTGCATGCCAAATCTCTACCTAAATACTTTTGGGCAGAATCTATTAGAACTTCATGTCATATCATCAATAGGGTTTACCTTAGGAAAAACACTAAACAAACCCCTTATGAGTTGTGGTACGGTAAGAAGCCTAATCTTAAATATCTAAGAACTTTCGGAAGTCAGTGTTATGTCTGTAAAGACAGAGAACATCTGTCTAAATTCGAGACGCGTGGTGATAAAGCCATCTTCTTAGGATACTCTCCAAACAGTCGTGCTTATCGTATATACAATCTGCGTACTAAGGCCCTTATGGAATCGATAAATGTAATTGTAAGCGACACTATTGTCGAAAATAAGATATCTGAATCACCTATTGTGGTTGAATCTGAAAATGATTTCAAAACTGATTGACCAGAATTAGATGACTCATTACCTATTGAGAGTCCAGAAGTACCTGGCTGGGTCTCTAAAGATCATCCCATTGACAACGTGGTCGGTAATCCTAATGGGCCAGTTCGTACTAGATCCCAGTTAAGAAATTATGCTAATTATGCATGTTTCGTCTCCCTTGTGGAACCGAAAAATGTTAATGAAGCATTGAATGACACACACTGGATTTCTGCGATGCAGGAAGAACTTTTACAATTTGTCATTCACGATGTCTGGTATCTTGTACCGCGGCCTCAAAACAAAAATGTTATTGGCACACGTTGGATCTTTAAGAACAAATCTGATGAAAATGGGGTAATCCTTAGAAACAAAGCTAGACTAGTTGCTCAAGGTTACTCACAAATAGAAGGAATAGATTTTAGCGAGACATTTGCCCCTGTCACTCGTCTTGAATCTGTTCGACTTCTTTTCGCCATAGCGTGTCACTTAAAATTTACACTTTATCAAATGGATGTCAAGTCTTCCTTCCTCAATGGAATTCTGTCCGAAGAAACGTATGTAGAACAACCCAAAGGGTTCATTGACCCTAAATACCCTAACCATGTCTTTCGTCTAAAAAAGGCTTTGTATGGCTTAAAACAAGCTCCTCGAGCTTGGTATGAACGCCTTTCCAACTTTTTGTTGGATAAGGGTTTTAAGAGAGGAGGAAATGACTAGACCCTCTTTGTCAAACATTTTGACAAAAACATTATTATAGCCCAAGTCTATGTAGACGACATCATTTTTGGGTCTACTTCAACATCTGAAGTTAAATCTTTTTCTGCTATTATGCATAAGAAGTTTCACATGTCCCTTATGGGGGAGCTACAGCTTTTCTTAGGATTTCAAGTGAAACAGAATTCTGATGGACTATTTGTCTCTCAAACTAAGTATGCCATAGATCTTGTTAAGAAATTTGGTTTAGATAATGCTAAAGTTGCCAAAACGCCTATGAGTACTACTGTTAAATTATGTAAAGATGAAAATGGAAAGTCAGTTGATTCCACACTTTATCGTAGTATGATTGGTAGCCTACTCTATCTAACTGCCTCACGACCAGATATAATGTATGCGGTATGTCTGTGTGCTCGTTACCAGAATAACCCTAAAGAGAGCCATTTATCGTGTGTAAAACGTATAATAAAGTACATAAAGGGCACTCTTAATCTTGGACTTAGGTACACTAATGATACCTGCAGTACCATCATAGGGTATACTGTTGCTGATTGGGCCGGATGTACTGATGACAGTAAAAGTACATCAGGTGCCTGTTATTATGTCGGCAATAATTTAGTTGGTTGGAGTAGCAAAAAATAGAATTGCACATCTTTATCTACGGCTGAGTCCGAATATATAACAGCTCGAAGTTGCTGTGCTCAATTATTATGGATAAAACAAATGTTAAGCGACAATGGGATTAAAAAAGATCAGTTACAATTGTATTGTGACAATCAAAGCGCTATTAACATATCTAAAAACCCGGTTCAACACTCGCGAACTAAGCATATTAAGATAAGCCATCATTTTATACGCGAACTTGTTGAAACTAAGGAGTTAGAAATCCATTACCTGCCTACTGATCTGCAACTTGCAGACATGTTCACTAAACCTTTAGACTATAACAGATTTCTGTATTTGCGTAATTCTATAGGTATGGTATGTGTTGATTAAACTCTGAAGACCTTAATTTTTACCCTTTGTCCATTTGAGACAAAATGGGGGAGAAATTTGAGTCTTATGGGTTCAATGTTTTGTTCACATTTCATCTAAACTGCTTGATCTTAGTGTGCATATTTGCAGGAATCTCTTCTACTGATTGTCTACCATTTCTAGTGTACAAATTTTATAAATAGTTGAGTTATGTAATTTTTGACTTTCTAGGAAATGGGTAGATAGTATCTTTTGTATAGGACTAGTTTTTTTTTTTTTTTTGTTCCCTAAGAGTTTAAGCTAACTCAAAGGAGATTTTGTCTCATATTTCCAAAGGGGGAGATTGAAGCACCTTATACCTTTGACTTACTTAAGTCTATATTGTATAAGTGCTCAACTAATTTGGAAATAGTGACAAAATTGGTTGTCTAACCTAGAATCCAAAGAGCCTCAGAATTAACCTCTCTAATCCTCTTCAATGATCCAAGAAGGTATAAATTGAATCACACTACACACATTAGAAGTGCATACATGTGTATATTTTGCTTAAAATTGATTGTGTGTTAAATTCCCCTTAAAATGTTGTTTTAATAATTTATTTGGGAATTTTTAAACATTTTTAAAATAATGTTTTCTTTAATAAAAGTGTGATTATAAAATTTGTGGGGTTAATTTGCTATTTTGAAAAATTCATTTTTGATTAGAATGTTTGATTGGGTAGAATGTAAATGCACTTGAGACTTCAGGATGCTGCCTGTAATTAACTTTGACGCGCGTTTGTAAGCCACTTATATGCCAACACTTGTCACATTCCTAATGTATCAATTTGTGTTTGTTATGTGAGAGGGTTGCCTGGTGGTTTACTGATCGTTAGATCAATCCTTATCGATGGCCTGCATGTCTTTTAAACCTATCCTTGTGCTATCGTGTGAACCAATCAAATTCGACTTAACCACCGCCTTCTTATAACCCTTGGATCAAGTCAATTTTAGGAAGACTTAATCTCAGCCCTTGATTGCCTTCGACTATCCAGAATCTTCCTCCACTCCTATAAAAGCCCTCTAATTCTCAACCTTTCAAGACTTTTGGCAGTCGTCATTTCTGAGAGAAAAAAAATAGAGAGAAGAGAGAAGTGAGAGAGAAGAGAGAAAAGAAAAGAGAGAAGAGAGAGAAATGGAAAACTGTGTTAGCCAAACCCTAACCCTAACCCTAAACACTTCAAATCTGATTCAAACCTTCGTATACACACAACCCCAAACACAACCTTGAGTGTTTGAGAGAGAGTGGTGTTACCTGGTTGTTCTTATTGAAGCTGTAACCTCTTAATCAGTGATCTTATTACCAACTTAAACATTCGTGTGAAGATCTGTATTTCTTCTTCATAGAAATTGTAGATCTACACTCTGCATGTTATATTTCACTAGATCTGCATGTTTCTTTCTCGATTTAAGAAAATCCTTACTGATTTAGTTTTGAAAATGTTTTATGGTTTCTATTCTTATGAAACTTAACCTTGACCTAGTTGGATTCACACTTGGAGATTTTCGATCTCAAAAATATTTTTAAAACAGAGATTGATTAAGATCTTGACCGATTTAGAAGCAAGATATCCGTGGAATCTGGGATATATTTAAAGGTCAAAAAGGTTACAAGTTCTGTAAGAAAGAAAGAAAAGAAAATCATAGCATATAGTCTTTATATGTAATTTTCTAGGACTGTCTGTAAAACTAAGTGTGTGTGAGTTCATGCATGTTGATAGGAATCACATCACAAACACTTAACACACTACTACACTGGAAGTGATGTGAATAAGATCAAAGATTATTGAGTCGACGAAAGGAAGCTAAAGCAAAAGGAAGTTATCAAACTGGAAGAACATCATCAACAATCAGATCTAAGAGAAGTTAGAAGGACACCAAGTGGGGTATATTCCTAGGTTGATTTGTGTGCATGTATGTTGTATTGTTTGTAACTGCTATTTATTGTTAGTGGATTTTTACTTTCGTGACTTAGAAGTCACCGTGGATGTTTCCTCTATTGGGAGAGGTTTTACCACGTTAAAAACTGTGTGTTCAGATTATCTTCATCTCCTCATCTCATTCTATAGTGTGCTGAATTTTTGAAACTATCTTAGTTTCAAAAACTGATTACAAAGTCTTGATTACTCTCGTACATAAGTTTTTGTAAACACATCTTGTTGTTTATCAGTTTTATTTTTTTTTTCAAAAGAAAAGGTTTTCTTCAACAAACATCTCGGAGTTGCTTATACAGTTTAATCTTGTATTAAACGGCATTAGCAACGTTTTTCAGAGTTTAGGATTTTGTTGGTTGCGATTTGTAAGACGTTGTTCATTGTTAGGATTTTGATTCCGTCTTAAGTGAACTGGATATAGTAAAGTTTCTAAAGTACCATCTTAAGCGTGGACGTAGGAAGTGGCTAAACCACATTAAAATCTCAATGTGTAAAGTTTCTTTACACACACACACACACACACACACACACACACACACACACACTCTTTCTCTTTCTCTCTCTCTCTCAACTACTTGTGCTTCTTCTTGATTGTTTATACTTGAATTGATTATCATATTGCGGTTAATCTTTACATAAAGTTAAGAAAGTTTTATAATTTTCAGTAAAACCCATATACCTAATTCACTCCCCTCTATTGGGTATATTTCTTGACCAATAAGATTTTATAAGCATTCATAAAATACACGTTATGAAGGACTAACACCATTAAATGTGGGGTAATACAGTTAAATTAACAATTGTGTATTTATTATTTATAAGCATGATTTTCAATTTTATTACTTGAATCGAGTAGCTTTTATCTTGTAGTGGGTCTGACCCCTCGTGTTGTTCCGGGTGCTCAAGTTCGTCAGAATTTACTTTCTCTCTCTTAAGATCCAAGTCATTCGTCCCAATCATCACCGATTTTAGAGACGTAGGTGTTGGACCCTACTTTTATTTTTATACTTTTGAATGATATGAGATTTACACTAGGGGGCACATGGTTCGGTTCGGTTCCACTACGGAACCAGAACCAGAGCCGAAGTTGGTCGGTTCCATGATTTGGAACTAGAACCAGAACCGATACCTACCAGAATCGAACCGAACAGAACCATCAGTTCTTGGTTCGGGTCGGGTCGGTTCACGATTTTGAAAGTTTTTATGCAAAAAAAGGAAAAACATTCTGCAAAAAATGAAATTTTACTAACAAAAAAATGAAATTTTACTAACATTTCAAACTGTCATGCTAACAGTTATACTAACATATCAAATAACAGTTACGAAATTTTAGCATACTAACGACAATTAGGAAATTCTTACTAACATCAAATAATAGACTTGTACCATACTACTAACTGTCAAATTTGTCAATTTTTAGCATACTAACAATTATGCTAAAACTGTAATTTTAGTAAACATATGAAATTTTTGTAGACTAGTAATTTTAGCAGACTTGTAGCTTTGAAGGCCTTATAAAACTGTAATTTTAGCAGACTTATATCAATAAATGAAATGAAAAATTAAATGAAATGAAACGAACTGAAAAATTAAACAATCGTGTATGCATATATAAGAAGACGAAATGAAAAAGAGATGGAAAAGACGAGAAAGAGAGAGAGAGTGAGAGAGAGAGAAGTACCTGGAGAAGACGGGAGAGAAAGCGAGAGAAGACGATTGCTAGAAATGAAATGAAAACTAAAATGAAACCCTAAATTTACTTTTTGTAGCAGGAGATAAAAAAAATTAAAGGACTAAAATGTCCGAGTCTGATTTCGGCTTTACATACCCGTTCTAGGTTCGGTTCTATGGTTCGATTTTTCGGGTTGGTTCGGTTTGATTTACATATCAACCCGAGAACCGAACCGACTGTATCGCTTTAATTTTTTTTGGAACCAGAACCAACCCATAACTAATTAAAGCCGACCCAACCCGAACCAAATAGGTCGGTTTGGTTCGGTTCTTCGATTTTGCGGTTTCGATGCACAACCCTAAACTACACTTTACCTCTTTAGTCTTTGTACTCTATTTTTGGATTATCTCTACGTTGGAGATTGTAGAGACAATTTGTCTTGTATTATCTTTTGGAATTTATTATTGTCAAACCTTATTAGTTATTATTTTATTAAGGGGCATTTACGTTTAGATCCTATTAGACGTTCTTATATACATTCTAGTCCCATCATGTTTTTCTCTTACATATAAGTCCTATTCCTAATTTTTTGGAACTTTTTTTCCAATTTTACCCTTTTAAAACCAACAATCCGTAACTTCCTTGAGGAAGTTACATAAGTGGTTGAACTTTTTTTTTAATCTTCAAATAATCATAACTTTTGATTTACAAATCCGTTTTTCACAAAATTACTATTTTTGAAATCTGCTCGACGAAATCTATCAAACAAGATCCATGAAGGGTATAAAATTCCAAAGAAAAAATTTACACAAATAGTAAACTTTGCTGTATGCACTAGAATATGAAATAGTTTTATATATTTGACATTTTCACAAACAGACAGTAACATTTACTGTGTTAATACTACACAGTATATATATATATATATATATATATATATATATATATATATACGGTGGATCCAAACCCTTTTTTTCAAATTACCTTATATTTGAAGGTTCGCGCTAGCAGTATCCAATCTTTACCACTATTATTGGAGCTTCAAGGACCTTTGTCAGAGCTCCGATTTGGGATGGGTAAGGGTGGCATGTGGTGCCGCTGGCGCGGACCTTTGAAAATAAGAGACTTTTGAATAAATGAGCTTTGGATCCATCGAAGTATCATGGGGGGCCGCTGGCACGGACCTTTGAAAATAAGATTGGATAAATGGGATCGGGATCATCTGGAGCGCCAATTTGGGGTGAATAGGGGTGACACAAAACTTTAAAAATAGGAGCATATTGGATATATATATATATATATATATATATATATATATATATATATATATATATATATATATATATATATATATATATATATATAGTTTGTAAAAATGTCATCGATATTAAACTTTATTGTATACATCATAAAATGAAATAGTTTTATATTTCTGACATTTTCACAAACAATAACATTTACTATGATAATATATTTATTAAATAGTTTTATATATATAACATTTTCACAAACAGTAACATTTACTGAGTTAATATTACACAATATATATAACATTTTCACAAACTGTAACATTTGCTGAGTTATATATATATATATATATATATATATATATATATATATATATATATATATATATATATATATATATATATATATATATATATACACGGTAGATCCAAACCTCTTTTTTTTTAAATTACCATATTTTTAAAGGTTTACGCTAGCGACATTCAATCCCCACCACTACCCACCCCAATTGTCGAAGCTTCAACGACTGTCATCAGAGCTATGATTTAGGTGGGTAGTAGTGGCATAGGGTGCCGCTGGCGCGGACCTCTGAAATTAAAATAATATTAGATAAATGGAGTTTGGATCCACTAGCGCTCCGATTTGGGGTGAGTAGGGGTGACAGTGGATTAAGTTTATATCTATAACATTTTTACAAACGTTAACATTTACTTGTGTTATAACACAGTGTGTGTGTGTGTATATATATATATATATATATATATACGGTGGATCCAAACCTCTGTTTTCTGATATTGTCTTATTTTTAACGGCCCGCGCTAGCGGTATCTAATCCTGACCACCACCAACCCCAATTGTTGGAGCTCCAACAACCTTCATCAGAGTTCTGATTTGGGGTGACATAGAGTGCCGCTGGCGCGGACCTTAGGAAATAAGGGAATATTGGATAAATGGGGTTTGGATACACCGGCGCTCCAGTTTGAGGTGGGTAGGGGTAGCATTGGATTAGGTTTATATCTGTAATATTTTCACAAATAATAAATGTTACTGTTTGTGAAAATGTTACATCGGCATCCCGTGCCACCTCAAATCAGAGCTCTTATGAAGGTTGTTGTCGCTCCGATAAAGGGGGTGGGGATTGGATGCCGCTGGCGCGGACCGTTAAAAATAAGATAATATCAGAAAAAAGAGGTTTGAATATATATATATATATATATATATATATATATATATATATATATATATATATATATATATATATACATATATATATATATACTGTGTTATATGAACACAGTAAATGTTAATGCTTGTGAAAATGTTATAGATATAAACCTAACTCAATGCCACCCCTACTCACCCCAAATCGGAGATTCGGTGGATCCAAACCCCATTTATCTAATATTCTCTTAATTTCAGAGGTCCGCACCTGCGGCACCCTATGCCACTACTACCAATCCAAATCATAGCTCTGATGAAAGTCGTTGAAGCTCCGACAATGGGGGTGGGTAGTAGTGGGGATTGAATGTCGCTAGCGTAAACATTTAAAAATATGGTAATTTTGAAAAAAAAATAGTGGTTTGGATCTACCGTGTGTGTGTGTCTCTCTCTCTCTCTCTCTCTCTCTCTCTCTATATATATATATATATATATATATATATATATATATAATGTAATATTAACTTTGTAAATGTTACTGTTTGTGAAAATGTTATGTACATAAAACTATTTCATAAATATATTATCACAGTAAATGTTATTGTTTGTGAAAATGTCACAGATATAAAACTATTTCATTTTCTGGTGTATACAATAAAGTTTAATATCTATGATATTTTTACAAATTATATATATATATATATATCCAATATGCTCCTATTTTTAAAGTTTTGTGCCACCCCAATTTACCCCAAATTGGCGCTCCAAATGATCCCGATCCCATTTATCCAATCTTATTTTCAAAGGTCCGCGCCAGCGGCACCCCATGATACTCCGGTGGATCCAAAGCCCATTTATTCAAAAGTCTCTTATTTTCAAAGGTCCGCGCCAGCGGCACCACATGCCACCCTTACCCACCCCAAATCGGAGCTCTGACGAAGGTCGTTGAAGCTCCAACAATGGTGGTAAGGATTGGATGCCGTTAGCGCGAACCTTTAAATATAAGGTATTTTTGAAAAAAGAGGGTTTGGATCCACCGGATGTGTATATATATATATATATATATATATACTGTGTAGTATTACCACAGTAAATGTTACTGTCTGTTTGTGAAATGTCACATATATAAAACTATTTCATATTCTAGTGCATACAGTAAAGTTTACTGTTTGTGTAAAAAAATTTCTTTGGAATTTTATAATCTTCATGGATCTTGTTTGATAGATCTCGTCGAGCAGATTTCAAAAGTAGTAATTTTGCGAAAAACGGATTTGTGAATAAAAAGTTATGATCATTTAAAGATTAAAAAAAAAAGTCCAACCACTTATGTAACTTCCTCAAGGAAGTTACGGATGGTTGATTTTAAAAGGGTAAAATTGTGAAAAAATTTCCTAAAAAATTGGAATAGGACCTATGGGATTATTAAAAAGTCAATAGGACTTATAAGCTTGTTGACCCGATAAATGGGACCTAGATATAATTACCCCTTTTATTAATTGGTGATTATTGACTCCTATCCTATGTCTATTCTATATTGAAGATTTTTATGTCGCACTTTGTTTTATCTATCATTATTCGTTGTTTTTATTTCATGATCATGATGATATTTGATTGTTTTAATAGCCTGTTTTATAATATTGATTGTTAATTTGTTAGCCTTTAAAATAAGTGGTTAGCGAAAATTAAAAATTAAAAATACAAATAATAGTAGGCATTTTAAATATATAAAATGATATCTAAATATTAATTTATATATATTTAATAATAAATATTAAATAATTAAATATTTAAACTAATACGGATACATATATTCGAAAAAACAGATATCCGCAAGTAAAAATACTTCGCCTCAGATACAAATTATTTGTGATGAATACACGTGTTATTTGTATTCATATCCGTATTCCTGATTATTTTGACATTATCTGTATTCGCGATTTCAGATATTTTCCTAGATAAATATTCGTATAATTTGGACTCGAATATTAGACGGATTCAGATTTTCGAATATCCATTTATACATCATAGTGGTGGGTAAGGGGCTGTTTGATATGTGTGTTAAGTAAATCTACATTTTTTCTTGTGCATGACATATGACTCACTTTCGTCCGAGTTAACAGTTCAAACTGACGAAAGGGTCTTGTTAAATTGATTTGAATAATTTAATAGTTTCTTGAAATTTTTAATAGTTCATAGACAATTTTGGAACAATCGTGAGAGTTTATAATCAACTTAATAATTTACCTTTTTAATTATAAACTAATCCTACAAAAAAAAAGTATTGTAGCCAAAATCATACCTTACCATAAACAACTTACAATATTTTATTAAATTGAAATTAAAAATCCACTGTGTCGTATTGTTTAGATGTCTTAAATAAATAGTGTATTTTTATTTTTGGACAAAATTATAAATTATAGATCCTATTGCTAGTCTCGGTGGTGAGTTTTGCTTACAAGATTTTACTTTAAGGGTCCGTTTGATAGAAAACTGGGAAAATGCAAATGATTTCAGGACATTTGATTCCAGGGCAAACAATTCCAATGCAAATGAATATTTTTCAACTTGTGTATGTTTGATACAAGTTGGAAAATCATCAATTTTCCACATTTTCTATCAAACGCAAAAGTTGGAAAATGATATAAATGTGGAAAATTTATTTATGGAATATATATATATATATATATATATATATATATATACACACAAAACATATGAATATATATTATATTATTTGGGATATATATATTATATTATTTGCGGAATATATATATTCGTGTATATATATATATATATGAATATATATTATATTATTGCAGAATATATATATTCGGATATATATATATGAATATATATTATATTATTTCGGATATATATATTATATTATTTGCGAAATATATATATATATATATATATATATATATATATATATATATATATATATTTTGTATATAATATTAATATATATATTATTTGCAGAATATATATATTATTTGCGGAATATATATATTTTGTATATATATTTTTTATATATTATTTACGGAATATATATATTATTTGCGGAATATATATATTTTGTATATATATATTTTATATATTATTTGGAATATATATATATAATATCATATATTTTGTATATATTATTAATATATATACATATACATATTCATATATTTATATATTTAATAATATATATATAAATATATATAATTATTATATTATATAATTATTTATGGAATATATATTATATATAATTATTATATTATATATAATTATATAATTATTTATATTATATTATATTATATTATATTTATATATATATATAATATGTGTATATTCTGTAAATAATATTATATATTGAATATACTAAATATATATTATTTACAGAATATATCCATATATTATATAATTAAGTATATATGTAATATATGTGTATATTCTGTATATATATATATATATAATAATGCTCCTGTGCGGACTAGTCCGCATTTTAAGAATGCGGACCGGACATGTGTCACCTAACGGCGCGCAGAGAAATTATCGCCTAAATTATAGGCACACTCTCTCTCTTTTCTGGTCTCACCTCCAAGTGACACATGTCCGGTCCGCATTCTTAAAATGCGGACTACTCCGCACAAGAGCAGGACTGTATATAATAATGTTCTTGTGCGGACTAGTCCGCATTTTAAGAATGCGGACCGGACATGTGTCACCTAACGGCGAGCCGAGAAATTATCGCCTAAATTATAGGCACACTCTCTCTCTTTTCTGGTCTCACCTCCAGGTGACACATGTTCAGTCTGCATTCTTAAAATGCGGACTAGTCCGCACAAGAGCAGGATTATATATATATATATATATATATATGAATTATATAAATTATATAAATGTACGAATTATATAAATATATGAAATATATATAAATATACGCAATATACATATATGTGCTAAAATCATATTTATTAATATATATTCATATATTTATGAAATATATTGAGTTTACAAAAAAAAATTAGTTTTGAGTGATTTGCCACCCAAAGGTGGCAAACAAAAACCTGCCCCCCAAAGAATTGAATTCCACCCTAGGGTGTCAAATTGTGCTTAAGGAGTGTTGTACATAGAAAACAAATTCCAAGGCAAATGAAGGCTATCAAACAGCCTAAAAGCTAGAAAAGACCAAAATTTTCCAACTTTTTTGAATTTACCCTGGAATTGAGACGCTATCAAACGGACCCTAATGGATGCTTTATTTACTGGGAGAGAGAGGGAAAGAGCAAACTTAACGGCTTACAAGTGGTGAAGTAAAAGGGAATCGTGGCAGCCGTGAAAATCTCTCCCTCTCTCTCTCTCTCTCTGTATATATATATATAGACACACGCATACAAACATATATGTGAGAGGAAGAAGTGTATACATGCATTACCGAGTCTAAATTATAAAAGACGCATATAGGATCGAGGTGACATGCCATGATATACTGCTTTGGATGAGGTTTTGTTCTTAAAAGGTTCTTGTATCTGAATTGGGTGCTGACTACGACGACACTCAATCTCTTGCTTCATTCCAAAATACTAATTTCTAGAAACAAACTCAACCTTTCTTTGCTTCAACATATCCGATCCCCTTCTTGTAAGTCTCTCTTTCCCATATTCTCTTAAATTCCCACTTTCTGGCGTTGTTTCTTTTCTTACACCATTCGATTCATTGAAAGCTCACTTTTTGACATCTGGGTTTATTTCTTTTAACTCTTTTCTCTTTTTAGCTTTGATCGCTACCTTTCTGTTCTTGCTTTTACAGCTTTGGAATATTTTCTGGACGTGCTTTTTGTATTGTTTGATTTTGGGTATCGGGGTTTTTGGTTTGCTATCAACTTTTATCTTTCAACTGTTTGATTGATAAAGAAAAGCGTACTCACTTTGAATGAAGTTTAGTTCGTTCCCTTTTCCTTTTTTATTTCAAACTTTTTGTTTGTTTTAGTGTTTTATTTTGTGGATGAACGAACCTTCAATATTGCTTTTGACTGATTCATATTTTTGACTCTTTGACCCTTCTCTTTTGTATATAGTTATCTATACAAATCTTTTCCCTCCTTTTAATCGAGCTGTTCTTCTTCGACTTTCTTTTGTTATTATTATTAATATTTAAAAAAAAAAGTTTTTAGTGATTACAGGCTTTCACCCTTCACTTGGTTGTTTAGCCATCTTCTTATCGTTCACACATCTAATAACCCAAACTTTATAGTTAAATTTACACATATAAACGTGTTCATATACTTTTTTTTTTTAATTTTAATTGTACGGTTTGTTTAAATTGTATTAAATTTTGATTTTCAGGGTGTACGGTGAAAAAGTGCTAGTTGAAGACTTGGGTTGGGTGACTTTGCGTTAATATAATATATTTGTTTTGAATATAGTGAATCTATTTGTTGGGTGGTTGTGACTTAAGAATGGGGGATCATTTTGTTCTGCTGGTTGATCGGTTGCTCACTGAATCCACCTTGGAGGCTGCAATCGGAAGCAGAAACCCCTCAAAACAGTTGAATGATGACATAGTAATAGATTGCTGTTCTAATGTTGATTCTGAAACTGCTTTGTCTCCAAGGACATTGGTGGAATGCAGGATATGCCAGGATGAGGATGAAGATTCGAAAATGGAGGCACCTTGCTCTTGTTGTGGTAGCTTGAAGGTTTGTTTTACCTCAATTGTTATTATGTTATCAATTCATGCTTGTAATTTCAGCATATTAAAATGGGATAATACTTGGGAGACTTTTGATTGGGACTCAAAATTGGGACTCACGCTTATACGGCGTGTTGTCATTGATTGATCCTTATGAATGTGGGTCCGTGCCAGCGACACTAACCAATCGCGACACGCCATGTCAGCGAGTCGCGATTTTGAATCCCAATTTTGAGTCTCCGTAGCATTACTCATTAAATGGTATGTATATATCTATAACATGGTCATATCAGTACGTGGTAAGGGTACCGGGAAAGGGTTATGTTAGGGTAGGCTTAGTTTGGCCATAGTTTGACCTGTTTCATATTGTGGTTTGCTTGAATCTAGGATTTGGATTGTTATGGATCCCTATGAAGTGTGTGTGTATATATATATATATATATATATATATATATATATAGATAGATAGAGAGAGAGAGAGAGAGAGAGAGAGAGACTCCTGTACATACGAAACGGTACATAACAACGGTGTATACTGCTGACGCCGAATCATTTTATAAATGATTTTGAGTTGAGTTTTTTTATGTGGTATTTAAACATTTTAGGGGAGCGATATAAAACAATCAGGAAAAAAAACTTATTTTTGCTATTTTTAAAAAATCGGTTAAACTTTTGTAGCTTTTAAAGTGCTTTAAAAGCTGAGAAAGTTTAATTGATTTTTTTAAAATAGCAAAAAACGTTATTTTGAGTTGATTTTTTTTATATGGGTCTATTGAAATATTTAAACATCATATAAAAAAATTCAGTCGAAAAATATGTTTTTTACTATTTTAAAAAATTGGTATCTACTGTTTGGTATGTACATGAGACTTTCACTCTATATATATATATATATATATGGATGAAGGCAAGTGAAGCCCATTGGGAGCTTCAGCTCCCACAACTTTAAAAAAAATTACATATATAAGTGTTTTTTAAAATATACGTGTGAAAAAGTAAATTTTAATTTTTTGGGGGGATAATTTTAGGGTTAAATGGTTAATGTTTGCTTTTGAGATTGATGAAATTATTTTTTCGGGGTTAATTTTATGGTTGATATTTGAGTACTTCTGATGCATCATTTTTCAGTTGTTGTCCTAAAATCTCTATATTACTCTCTGGAAACCCATAATTCACTGTCTGAATATTTGTGACCTGTAATATTGCATCTAGCATCACCAGCTTTGATTGACCAATTTTCCATTAATTATTCGAGGGCAAAATTATTAGTTTGTGTCTAATACTGTTTATGCTTTAGAGAAAATCAGGGGAATAACTAACTCTTCCAAGTTTGTTTGGAAAGACGAGGTCTATCCTTTTATTTGATAATTAACAAGAAAATTATAGGTTTCCCCCTCCCCATGTTCACACATATACATTGATAAGGCTGTCTAACATCACATGAGACTCAGTAGAACATTTTGGCTCCATTTGATTATTTTAAATATTTTCAGAACTACTGATGTTTTACAGTCTTGTAAGCTTTGAAAGTAAGATTTATAATTAATATCTGCTGCTCCTTTAAATTCATGGTATAGTACAATGTGCAATCACTTGTAAACTAACAGTATCTCCTAATTTCTTTCTTTAGACAATTCAAACCTTTTGAGGCCACCTATATTTGCACTAGATAGACAGTCATTGCATCATATAACACAGAAAGATACTAATCGGTATTTTAAATTAGAGTTTAGATGTTTCGAGTTTCATTGTGCCTCCTCTGTGCTTAGGGCTAAATCACTCATATTGATTTTTCTTCCAAGCTTCAATGTCATCCTATATCTATATATTAATGTTTATAAATGCTTAAGGATGAGGAAAGGCATGTTTTAATTCTTACACGAGTGATGCTAACAGTACTTAATCCCTCTAAATCCTAGTAACTGTTTCATTCCATCAATTTTACCAGTTTCATTGTTTATCCATTTCCTTGACCTATTGGTATCTTTTAAAATTTCATATTTTGAGTCTTGCTGTTGTTCACACCAGCTTTATTTTTTGTAGTATGCTCATCGCAGATGTGTACAAAGGTGGTGTAATGAGAAGGGTAATACTGTCTGTGAAATATGCCACCAGGTGGGCTATTATCTTTGCAATTCTCTCTTGATCTTACTATTCGTAGTTTTCATTCCTACATATATTTATTTTTGTTGGTATGATGTTCTCGATGTTAGTTGAAAATGTTATGTTTATATTTATTTACTTCTTTGCATATATATGATCAGAATTTGTCTGTTTATTCGTTTACTTGATGTTAAATATATGTGAAAAACAGCAATTCAAGCCAGGTTATACAGCACCGCCTCCGTTGCTTCACTTTGGGGGTATTCCAATGAACTTGAGGTAATTTCATCATCTTTTCTCTTTTACATATTGTACTTAATATTCGTATTGTTCCCCTTTGCGCTCCATCTGCAACTCACAAATTCTGTCACTAAAGAATAATTGAATAATGCAATCCCATGGTGTTTTATTAGGGGAAATTGGGAGATTGCGCGAAGGGAGTTGAACAATAATCCTCGCATTATAGCAATGGTATCAACTGACCGTAATTTCATCCATACGAACTATGATGAGTATGCTGACCCCGCATCAAGAAGCTTAATGTGCTGTCGTTCAGTTGCCGCAATGGTAAAATCTCTCTTTCTGTGGGTTGGGGGGTGTTGTACTGATCAAATTTTTGCATGAAATCCCTCTGAACTATTATTGATGCAAGAGAACCCCAACACCCCCACCCCCACCCCCCGAACTTTGTGTTTTGTTACAAAGAAGACATCCCCATGTGTCAGTAAAAAGTTCTCAGAGGGGTATTCAGACAAAATTTGCCTTGTTTTTTTAGCCAAAAAAAAAAAAAATGCTTTGTTCAGGGATGGCATTGGGGGCATTCAAGGGGTTATTTGCAGAAGTTTGAAAATTCAGGGGGGGGTCTTGCACTTTAGTTTAGCCTAAATTTTGAGTGTGTGGAGGTTTGCTTTTAGAAGCTTCAAAAGTGATGTCATGTCATTGTTTCTAGGCCTGTCAACAGGTCGGGTCCGGACCGGATCTAGGGTGATCTAGATCCGTTTACCAAGAACTTAATCGGATTCGGACCCGGATCGGGTGTTAATCGGATCTAGAATATTGGATCCATATCGGATCGGGACTAGGTCCGGCCATATATATACTTTATTTTTAATTTTTTTATTATATCTTAATTCTTTATTTTTTAATCTTAGATTAAAATATTTTATAATTTATTATAGTGTATGATTCTTATAAATAAAACATATATTCCTTTGATCTATATATATTTATAGACATAATACTTACATATTATATAGATATAGATATATTAATAAATATATAAATTTATATATGTCATATTTAATCGGATCGGGTCCTTAACAGATCGGATTAGAATAGATCAATATCCGATCCATTTAATAATAGGATAACCGGGTAAACGGGTAATTGGATTTTAAAATGTGATCTAGATCCGAGTAAACGGATCGGATCCGGATCGGGTCCCTGTCCAGACCCTGGTCCATTGACAACTCTAATTGTTTCTATCCACTCCTTTCCTGGACTTGGGGAGGGATAAGGAGTCAGATGTATATGGTATCTAAGCTACGCTGGTGAAACAAATATAAAGAGGGATGTATTGACAATAAATAATTTTATTTATAATTGAGAGTATGTTGCACTTTGATGATATATTGAATGGGGAGTTTTAGAACTTATCGAAAGACAATGAATCAAAAATTCCTCTATATTGGTGAATAACAAGAGATTTGGTACACATCATAAAATCATAACCATCTTATATACAATCAAAATGCAAATATGGTTCAAGGGTTAATTGTTTCTGACAAATCTCCTTTAACTCTTGTTTTTTGGGTGCAGTTCATGGTTCTTCTAATATTACGGCATACTCTACCGGCTATTGTTAGTGGAGCAGGGGATTACTCATTCCCATTATTTGTGGTACGATAAACTACAAACTTTTTCCCATTTTCTTGGAATAAATCTTTCGCAGCAAACAAAGTTGTGAGACTCTTTTAGAGTATTAATCTTTACGCAATTGTGTTTCAGTTTTTACTCCTCCTTCGAACTTCAGGGATTATTCTACCAATTTACATTATACTGAGAGCAGTGACTGCTATGCACCGTTGCAGACGCCAACAGGTACTATATCCTACCCTTTTTACACTTCCTTAAGGCCTTGTCTGGTAACTGTTGTGTTGCATTTTCTTTTACAGTTTCTATCGGCAGAAATAGAAAACAAAAAACATGTTTGGCTACTTGTTTCTATCTCTCCTTGTATAAAAGCTTAATTCAGATTTAGACAAAAAATGTGAAGAAAAAAAATTGATTTAATGTTGTTTTTAACCCTCAAAAAACAATGAGAGAAAGCAACAAATTATACCGGTATGTATGCCAACCCTAGGCGTCTCCTTTTTACAGAAACAAAAAGGAGAATTGAGTTTCAGTTCATATAAGTTCAAAAAAGTCAGGTTGTGATCCAATATGACATATTGCCTTCAGTAAGAAATCTATTTCTTGGGAAATGACTATCACAATGCACAACTATATCCACACACAGAATACACACACACACACACACACATACATATATATATATATAGGGAAATGATCAAGTGAGGTTCCAGTTTGAGGACCCTGAATGAGAATCATTTTTTTAAAATAGTAAAAAAAATATTTTTGGGCTAATTTTTTTTTATGATTTATAAACATTTCAATAGGACCATAAAAAAATAATCAGCTCAAAATGAATTTATTTGCTATTTTAAAAAAATGGGTCAAACTTTGTCAGTTTTTAAGTTGTTAAAAACTGACAAAGTTAAAACTTGTTAAAAACTGACAAAGTTTGACCGATTTTTTTGAAATAGTAAAAAAATTCATTTTGAACTGATTTTTTTTATATGGCCCTACTGAAATGTTTAAAAACTATATAAAAAAAATTAGCTCAAAAATATTTTTTTTACTATTTTATCAAAATTGGTCCACGCCAGCGGTATGCAAACTGGGGTATGCATGAGAACCGCTCTCTCTCTCTCTCTCTCTCTATATATATATATATATATATATATATATAATGAAATTGTCAGTCATATCACCATGATATGTTTGTTTGACATATCTATCATCAGTCACAAACTGCAAAGAGGAACTCAAGAAATACCGCTAGACTGCATCTCTCAATCTGAAGCGTTTGGATTATTAAGCATAAAACCAAGCAGAATTGGGAAACTAACAAAAGGTCTAAAACACACACATACACACACGAACACATTATAGCACAACATTATATATATACAATAATGCTCATGTGCAGACTGTCTTGCAAATTAAAAGTGCGGATTGGACATGTGGCACCTGGCGGTGAGCCTCTACCCCTATAATCTAGGAAGAGAGAGAAATAAGAGAGACTATAGGAAATAAATGAGAGGAGAGAGGGAGTCCCATATCAACTTGTGTGCAGGAAGTCTGCACAAGAGCAATTTCATATATATATATATATATATATATATATATATATATATATCCCCCCTATCAACCACTAGGGCTAGCCTAGTGGCCATGGCTCTCACCCTTATGTAGGAGGTTGAGGATTGGATTCCCCCTCCCCTTTAAAAAATAAAAATAAAACATATATCATATCCTTTTTCTCTTTAAGAACAAAATGCATTACCAAACTTGTCACCTTAGTTACAGGGTCATCTAATTATGTTTTTTTTTTTGGTGACTTTTAGCAGGCTCCCAATGCATCCCTCTCATTTGATGACGATGAAGCTGGCCCAGCAACGTCTCAGCGTCAGCCTCACATAATACACGTCCGCTGATCGGATTTCGAGAAAGTTCGATCTTTCAATTGTGTAGTAATTTCTACTTTGGGGACTAGAAAGTGGTGGCTCCAACTGGAACAAGATGGTCAGATTGTAGTTTTACTTTAGAGATCTATGAATCAGCAATCCTATTGCATGCACCCTTCAAATTTCCATGTATATATATATATATATGTATGTTTTTGTGTGTGGGTGGCTATTTTCCGTCAAGAAAAACAATGTAAATATATCCCACTTCACGTGTGAATATTACTACTACAATGAATACAAGCAAGTGATCAATTGCCTTTTTTTTTGATCAAAGATCAATTACCTCATTTTAGTTGTATTCTGTCTCTTAATTTTACCTGCACCTATGGGTGTAGTGAGTAAATACATAAATATTAATACATGTTCAAACCAATATTTACTCATAAATATTAATACATCTTCATGCCAATATACTTAGATTTATTTATAATTTGAATTACTTTACATTATAATGCCATTACATATTAACATAGTTGATTATGCTATATCAACCCACTTAAAACTGTGGAGGTGTGGTTAAATTGAGAGCACTTGTATCAATCATCAAAGATGATTCGAATAGATCCAATTTGGAAAGTTATTAGTCTTAAACATAGCGTATTGACCACAATTTGGAGCTATTCGAATCATATTTTTTTGGATTGTCCCATGTTAAAACTCCATTCGTCCAAAGTTAAGAGTTCATTATTCTTTTTTGGATTGTCACAAATTAAAGATCAACTTTTCTTTTTTGAACATTATTTACACGACGGTGAAATGGAGTTAATTTTGACCGTTGATTGAGCGTATCCTTAATCTATATAAAATAAAGACATGAACTCTTAATTTAGGATGAGAGAGTATGAATTATTAAACAAAAAATTGTTGTCTAAGGTTTTCGCTTCTAAGTGTAATATAAAAATCCTACATGGGAAAAATATGTGAAATGAATAAAGTATGCGTACACTCAATATGGCTCAAGGGTTTGAAACTATTGGGGTTTATCAAATTTTTAAAGGAAGAAGGGTCAACATGGTGTGAGCTTTTATCCAAAGCGCCCCAACGCGGCTCGCCAGTTCGGGGCTATGAGCATTGGCCTGGAATATTTATTTTTGAGCCAAATTTCGTTGGAGTTTTCCTTACAAATTCTCCATAATGTTTTTTTTATTATTTGTTGGGCTGTTGAACGCTGTTTTGTCTGACCCAATTTCATTTCTAGCCTAGTTAATTAACCGATTTGTAACCGCTATTTTCAATAGTTGTGTATGTGCATTAACTATATATTTATGGGGTAATTATATCTAGGTCCCATTTATCGGGTCAACAAGCTTATAAGTCCTATTGACTTTTTAATAATTCCATAGGTCCTATTCCAACTTTTTAGGAAATTTTTTCACAATTTTACCCTTTTAAAACCAACCATCCGTAACTTCCTTGAGGAAGTTACATAAGTGGTTGAACTTTTTTTTTTTACTCTTTAAATGATCATAACTTTTGATTCACAAATCCGTTTTTCGCAAAATTACTATTTTTGAAATCTGCTCGACGAAATCTATCAAACAAGATCCATGAAGACTATAAAATTCCAAAGAAATTTTTTTACACAAACAGTAAACTTTACTGTATGCACTAGAATATGAAATAATTTTATATATGTGACATTTTACAAACAGACAGTAACATTTACTGTGGTAATACTACACAGTATATATATATATATATATATATATATATATATATATATATATATATATATATATATATATATATATATATATATATATATATATATCCGGTGGATCCAAACGCTATTTTTTCAAAAATACCTTATATTTAAAGGTTCGCGCTAACGGCATCCAATCCTTACCACCATTGTTGGAGCTTCAACGACCTTCGTCAGAGCTCCGATTTGGGGTGGGTAAGGGTGGCATGTGGTGATGCTGGCGCGGACCTTTGAAAATAAGAGACTTTTGAATAAATGGGCTTTGGATCCACCGGAGTATCATGGGGTGCCGCTGGCGCGGACCTTTGAAAATAAGATTGGATAAATGGGATCGGAAACATTTGGAGCCCCAATTTGGGGTGAATAGGGGTGACACAAAACTTTAAAAATAGGAGCATATTGGATATATATATATATATATAATTTGTAAAAATGTCATAGATATTAAAATTTATTGTATACACCAGAAAATGAAATAGTTTTATATCTGTGACATTTTCACAAACAATAACATTTACTGTGATAATATATTTATGAAATAGTTTTATATATATAACATTTTCACAAACAATAACATTTACAGAGTTAATATTACATAATATATATATATATATATATATATATATATATATATATAGAGAGAGAGAGAGAGAGAGAGAGAGAGAGAGAGAGAGAGAGACGGTAGATCAAACCACTATTTTTTTTCTTCAAAATTACCATATTTTTAAATGTTTACGCTAGCGACATTCAATCCCCACTACTACCCACCCCCATTGTCGAAGCTTCAACGACTTTCATCAGAGCTATGATTTGGGTTGGTAGTAGTGGCATAGGGTGCCGCTGGTGCGGACCTCTGAAATTAAGAGAATATTAGATAAATGGGGTTTGGATCCACCGAAGCTCCGATTTGGGGTGAGTAGGGGTGGCATTGAGTTAGGTTTATATCTATAACATTTTCACAAGCATTAAGATTTATTGTGTTCATATAAGACAATATATATATATATATTCAAACCTCTTTTTTCTGATATTATCTTATTTTTAATGGTCCGCGCCAGCGGCATCCAATCCCCACCCCCTTTATCGGAGCTACAACAACCTTCATCAGAGCGCTGATTTGAGGTGGCATGGGATGCCGATGTAACATTTTCACAAACAGTAACATTTATTAATTGTGAAAATATTACAGATACAAACCTAATCCAATGCTACCCCTACCCACCTCAAACTGGAGCGCCGGTGTATCCAAACCCCATTTATCCAATATTCCCTTATTTTCTAAGGTCCGCGCCAGCGGCACTCCATGTCACCCCAAATCAGAACTCTGATGAAGGTTGTTGGAGCTCCGACAATTGGGGTTGGTGGTGGTCAGGATTAGATACCGCTAGCGCGGGGCATTAAAAATAAGACAATATCAGAAAACAGAGGTTTATATATATATATATATATATATATATATATATATACACACTGTGTTATAACACAGTAAATGTTAACGTTTGTAAAAATGTTATAGATATAAACCTAACCCACTGTCACCCCTACTCACCCCAAATCGGAGCGCTAATGGATCCAAACTCCATTTATCTAATATTTTTTTAATTTCAGAGGTCCGCGCCAGCGGCACCCTATGCCACTACTACCCACCTAAATCATATCTCTGATGACAGTCGTTGAAGCGTCGACAATTGGGGTGGGTAGTGGTGGGGATTGAATGTCGCTAGCGTAAACCTTTAAAAATATGGTAATTTAAAAAAAAAAGAGGTTTGGATCTACCGTGTGTATATATATATATATATATATGCTCCTATTTTTAAAGTTTTGTGTCACCCCTATTCACCCCAAATTGGCGCTCCAGATGATCCCGATCCCATTTATCCAATCTTATTTTCAAAGGTCCGCGCCAGCGGCCCCCCATGATACTTCGATGGATCCAAAGCCCATTTATTCAAAAGTCTCTTATTTTCAAAGGTCCGCGCCAGCGGCACCACATGCCACCCTTACCCACCCCAAATCGGAGCTCTGACGAAGGTCGTTGAAGCTCCAATAATGGTGGTAAGGATTGGATGCCGCTAGCGCGAACCTTCAAATATAAGGTAATTTTGAAAAAAATGGTTTGGATCCACCGTATATATATATATATATATATATATATATATATATACTGTGTAGTATTGGCACAGTAAATGTTACTGTCTGTTTGTGAAAATGTCAAATATATAAAACTATTTCATATTCTAGTGCATACAGTAAAGTTTACTGTTTGTGTAAATTTTTTTCTTTGGAATTTTATAGCCTTCATGGATCTTGTTTGATAGATCTCGTCGAGCAGATTTCAAAAATAGTAATTTTGTGAAAAACGGATTTGTGAATCAAAAGTTATGATCATTTGAAGATTAAAAAAAAAAGTTCAACCACTTATGTAACTTCCTCAAGGAAGTTACAGATTGTTGGTTTTAAAAGGGTAAAATTGGAAAAAAAATTCCAAAAAATTAGGAATATGACTTATATGTAAGAGAAAAACATGATGGGACTAGAATGTATATAAGAACGTCTAATAGGATCTAAACGTAAATGCCCCTATATTTATATATGTTTGTGAGAGCGGAAAAACCGAGTCAAATTAATTTCACTTTTACATTTAAAAAATCGGTTTATCTTCTTTGAAGGGAGAGTTATGCCATTGTGCCAAGCCAAGACATAGTGAAGAAGCATAGCGGGTTGAATATCGTCTTAAAGGTTAGAATATTTAACGCTTACCTAAATCTCAGTTCTGAATTATCCTAAAGCATACATTTTAAATAAAATTTTATTATAATTACAATAAATTATGTTCGAAGTTATTCTGTATATTTTTTTTTGTTTTCTTCTTCAATTTATATTCCTAATATAATATTTATGCAATAAATTATTTATTACAATTAATTAAGGGGCATATACCAAATAGTCCCTCAAAATTTTTTAATACACGTTTAGTCCAAGCCTTTTTATTTTGCATCAAAAAGTCCTTCACCATGCCAAAAAGGCTTTACCACCTTTTTGGTACAAAATAAAACGCTTGGACTAAATGTGTATTAAAAAATGTTTGAGGAACTTTTTGGTATTTGATCCATTAATAAATACATTTTTCAACAATCTTAACACTATTTTCTCTACTATGAAATTTATTTCATCATGTTCATACTTTATATTTTACAAGACCAATGGTTTGAATTTCTTTGAAAATGGATTTTATCAATATAGATTTATTAATTATTGTTATATTTAGCGAATACAATTTGATACAATTAAAATATTTAGGACAATGTTCGTAATGCTATTGTTTGGAAAATAAATTATATATTAAATTTGTTGTTATTGATTTTTATTTATCGAAAATGACTTCGACTTCTCTTTGCCCACTCTTATTGAGCCTTTGAATGTCAGTCATGTTGAAAAAGCTAAAAATTTATAATGGTGTGAGTTTCAAAAGATATCAACAAAAGATTTTTTTCTATCTTACTACATTGAACTTGGCTAAATTCCGTCATGAAGAGGTTTCTACACTTAAAGAAGATGAGACTAATCGATAGATTATTGTTGAGGTGGATGCATGGAAATGTTTTGATTTTTAATAAAAGAATAATATCATCAATGGTATGAACAACACATTGTATAACGTGTATAGTCCAATTAGGATGATCAAAGAGTTATTGGAGTCTTTAGATCATTAATTGTAATACCCCGTAATTTTATTGATTTTTATTTAATGGATTAATTGAATTAAATGAGAATTAATTGAAAATTAATCTGGAATTATATACTAGCGAGACGTGAGTTGGTATTCGAGTATGAGGTAAATATTAAATAGTACTGAGGATATATGGTAATATATGAGTATTGAAAGCATTAAAATTGTCGAGAGTAATAAATACGATAATTTGAGAAATTAAGTTGGGACGCGCATGTCAGTCGCGTTAGGAATAAATTTAATTAGATTAAAAAGTAAATTATATTTTTATCAACCAAATGATCATTTTGAGTGCGCCAACGTGTCCGGAAGGGTCGAGATAGTCAAAAAACACTAGCCGGGGGTTTAGTTTGGATCCCGGGGCATTTTTAGACCAAACGGGCAACCTAGAAGGGTATTTTGGTAATTTTAAAAATTGAGGAGTTAAGACCCACGAATTTTAGTAGTTATTTATTAATAATTAGTGAGTCCATTAGGGCCATTATCAGCCACAATCAAGAGAGTGGGTTACGGGAGTTTGAGAGAAGTTAGGGAGAAGTTACTCCAAACCAAAACCATCACCCACCACCACCATTTTGGAAGGAATTGTGACCGGAAAGAAGAGGGAATCAACCTTTAATCATCAACAACGAAATAGAAGATCAAACTTAAGGCAAGTGATTTTATTTCATTAGTTTCAATGAATATTTCCTCCATGTTTATGTAGAACTTGCTAATTGTTTTGAAAGATTTGAAACAAACCAAATAGAATTTTTGTAGAACTCAAAAACTTTGGTTAGGGATTGCATGTAGACTTGATTATGGACGAATTCAACACTCAAAACATAGCCTTTGATGATTTAAATACGGATTATAAAGGAGATTTATTGTTCAATTAAATTCCGGGTTCATGGAAATAGGGTTAGTGGCAAAATTTGGGGATTTATGGATATTACATGTTGATTAGAAGGATTTGACCCCAAAAATATGTTAAGAAGTGATCTAGGGTGACTTAGTGTAGTTTGGTAAGCCTTAAAATTTAATTAGTGTGGATTTAGGATGGAATTGGAGAAGAGAAAATTTGGAAAAAACGAAGTTGGAGAAATCTGGGCATTCTCGAAATGTTCATTAGAAGATCAGCCCAGGTCGTTCGAACGACCTCGTTCGAACGAGACTTCTAACGAGATTCCAGTAGCCCTTCTAACGAGTTCATTCGAAGCCTTAGTTCGAACGACACTCGTTCGAACTACCTCGTTCGAACGAGATTTCTAACGAGTTGACAGAATGACCTTTTACAACCGATTTTTTGGTTTCGAACTTCACGTAGGCTTATTTATGAGTGTTATGCTTTCTTTTTGGTTTGAATTTTAAAAAATTTTCGACTCTAGAGAATTAAGCGTAACGAGTTGACAGAATGACCTTTTACGATCGATTTTTAGTTTCGAACTTCACGTAGGCTTATTTATGAGTGTTATGCTTTCTTTTTGGTTTGAATTTTAAAATTTTTTTGACTCTAGAGAATTAATGTTGGGAACCTTGTGACTACTTTTAGACTTGAGGAAGATCAATAGGTATGTTTGTGAGACCGTAATATGGTTAGGATTAAATTTGGGGAAATTAGATAAAAGACTTGGTAACCTTTACGGGATTAGGTTTTAAGAACTTGAAATTTCAACGTGAGAGATGTCGGTGGCCTATATTGTATATTATCCGGAGACTTAAAAATGTACAAATCAAATAACGGTATAGAGATGTAAAATATACCTCTATTAATATTATAAGATATCTAAGATGTGTGAATGCTTAGTATACAGACTTATATGTGTATAGCATACCTACCATACTTGCTATCACGGGAGGTTGGCTTTCGAACAGGGCCATCTAATCTTTGTGTGCCTAAGGGGGGATTTAGATTGGTACCTTAAGGACATAGGGCTGTGAATGACTTATTTTTGAGTTAATAAGTCAGTTGACCATGGAACATAGGTGTGTGAGTGACCCATAGGTATGTGAACTATGTTCGCCTCCATTATGTGTGATTGTTGCTTATTGAAACGGTTCCTGAGAGATTCGAAATACGTGGTCCACATATACGTGATGTACAGGGATTCGATAGTAGAGTATGTGTGCACCGCAGCTTAGCCTAGGGGTGCCCTTATTGTATATTTATAATGAGATTAATATACTGGTAATTGAAATGGATTTTTATTAAAGTATGAATGTGAATACTTGTGACATTTTTAGTAGAGTTAAAAATGGGAAATTTATAGTAATTATTATAAATAAATCTGAGAAAAGAAATAAAAAGTAAGACTCTCAGTTTATATTAAAATGTCTGTATTGAACCTTAAATTGTGTAGTAAAGTCAGGTTGTGAATTGGACTAGTTAGGTAATGACATAACTAGGACGGGTTACGAATACGTTAGAAGTGCACAAATAGTTGAGAGGTGAGGAACTCATGTGAGTGCACGTAACTAACATGTATTTTATATTCACTGTTTAATGTTATTAAACACTTGCTATATTTTAAACTGTTTTCACATCGGGCTCTGACCCGTTTTCTTTCAAATCTATTTTCGTAAAAACCTTTTAGGTGCCCAGCCACAAGGACACCAAGCCTAGGAGTTCCATTCCAGTGACGTGCTGTAGCTGCTGTGGAAGTTACAGGATCTCGATAGTAGACGCCTCCACTTTCTACATTGACTCCATTTCTGAGTTATTCATCTGTAGGGCATGTCGCCCCTTTCTTTTAGAGACATCTTAATTACTTAGTTTTAATTCAGTTTTGGATTTAATTAATTAGTGATTCAGACTTTGTATTTGGTTTTATTCAGCATTCGGATTATTCAGAGGAGTGTTCCTCTAAATTCATTTTTACTTTCATTATGACTCTATTGTGCTGTGATGTGACTGTGGTATCATTACTTCATAATTTAAATTGGTTGCATGTTAATCTAATTTAATTAAAATTGTCATCTCACTTTTTAAATATTAGGTGGCTAGTAATTGTTTAAAAATGTTTTCGACAGTGATGCTATGAACTGAACCAACTTGACATTTTGTATTAATTTGAATAAAGTAGTAGCTACCCGGTATTTAATTGGACGGGGTGTTACAGGTGGTATCAGAGCATCAGGTTCTAGTGTCCTTAGGATCTGTACGGCTTGTTATGTTTTCGCGTAGCGTTCTTTGATATAGAGCCCCATATTTTAGGATTGTTGTACTCTTTTGCGTATCTTACGCTCTTCAGCTAGTTTGAGATAATAACTATGAACTTATAAGACTTCTCTCTCATTTCAGATGCCTCCACGACGTGCACAGAGAGTTTCCAGGGATGCTTAGCCCGAGTCATAACCTGCACCATTTCAGGGTTCCATGAACGCCGCAGAGGTTGCCGCCATTATAGCCCAAGCAGTAAATGCCGCTCTAGTAGTTGTGTAGCAGGAACCACCTGAGGCGCCAGTGATAGCTCCAGTTCAGGCTCATGCATTTCCTTCTTCTTGGGAACGTGTTCGTGATGCTTGTCAGAAGGCACACCCTCCGGAGTTTGCAGGTAGCTCCGACTTCGTTGTGTCGAGTCAGTGGAAGAAAGACATCCAAAAACACTTGAGGATATACGAGTGTACGGATGTACAGAGATAGGTACTGGCTACTTTTAAGCTGGTAGGGTCATCGTTGCAATGGTGGGAGTCCATTACCACCACGGAGGAGAGAGATGCCCTTACTATTCAGGAGTTCTGGGTGCGGTTTGATCGCAAGTATTTTCCCTCAACCGTTCACACCGAGATGAGGAGAAAATTAATGAACCTCAAGCAGGAGGGGAGGACAGTAGCTGAATATGAGGCCGAGTTCACAAATCTTCTGAACATCGTTCCCGATGAGATTCTGATGGAAGAGAAGAAGATACAGAAGTTCATGGATGGGTTGACTTAGAGGATCCGTCAGCACTTGCTAGGAAATCTCTCGTTGGCCACTTATTCTGATATGATTAACGCAGCACTACTTCATTGCCAGGACCTCCGCTTTCACTTATCAGAGGGTAAGCGATCAGGAGAGTCCAGCCATCAGGGCAGGACAGGGGGAAATGGTGCCAGCGGGGCACAATCAGCTCAGGGTCAGCACAGACAGAGTGATTAGGGTTCCCAGCAGGGGGATTCTAAGAGATTTCGATCTGGAGGTTTTAGAAATGGTCAAGGAGGTTTTCGGTATGGCCAACAGGGTCAGCACGGCCATTAGGGTCAGCAGAGCCAGCACGGCCAGCAGCAGTAGTTTTAGCAGGGCCATCATGGTCAGGGGAGGAATGGTAACGGTCATCAGGACTGTGGGCAGTAGGGACAGAGAGGGGGAAACTTCGCGGGGAAGTGCTTCATTTGTGGCAAGATTGGCCACAAATTCCAGGAGTGTCCTCAAAGGGGCAGGGCCCCACAGCAGCAGCAGCAGGGTGCTCGACACGAGCCCCAGAGACCTATGTTTCCCGCCTCCCTCCCAGCACCACCGCAGATGCCAGCTTTGCCACCCATTCCAACAGTCCCAGTCCAACAGGGACAACTTTAGTACGGGCGAGTTTATCAGCTCCAGCAGGCCGCAGTCCCACAGGATCCACCTCCTATTGAGGGTATATTTTATATTCAGGGAACTATGTGACGTATTTTATTTGATACGGGGGCCACACACTATTTCATTGCCACAAGATTTGCATGTACTATAGGGTTGTTAGACACTGCAGAGAGCACGATTACTTGTGTAGATTCACCGTTGAGTAGGGATTCTGTGATTTCTCTTATTTGTAAAGGTATGGGTATAGAATTTGGGAGGTTTACTTAACCTGCTGATATGTTAGTATTAGAGATGACTGAGTACGATGCGATCGTTGGTATGGATTGTCTAGTTGCGTATCGAGCCATGATTGATTGTTTCAGTAGGAGTATTATTTTTTGCCATACCCAGGCAAGAGATGTTCTTAGTGGTGATGCCTCGTCCTGAGGGAGGATCGTCTACTCACTTGTATTATATAGAGGAGGAGACATCTAAGGAATTAGTAATACCACTCGATGCGATTCCCATTGTTAGAGAGTTCGCGGATGTAGTCCAGGATATTTCGAGATTACCTCATAGTAGAGAGATAGACTTTGTTATCGATTTGATGCCGGGTACTCGAACAATAGCCCGCGCGCCTTACCGTATAACTCCAGCGGAGATGAGGGAGTTATGGGATCAGATAGAGAAGCTGTTGGGTCAGGGGTTTATCCGTAGGAGTACTTCACCGTGGGGTGCCCCTGTGGTATTCGTGAAGAAGAAAGATGGATCGTTGAGGTTGTGTGTAGATTACCGGGAGTTGAATAAAGTCACGAAATGGAACAAATATCCGTTTCCCCGAATCGATGACTTATTCGACCAGCTGAGAGGAGTGGCCTTCTTCGCAAAGATTGACTTACGATCGGGATACCATCAGTTGCGTATCAGGGAGCAGGGCGTCGCGAAGACTGCCTTCTTGACGAGATATGGTTCCTACGAGTTTCGGGTTATGCCTTTTGGCTTAACCAACGCCCCAGCCGTGTTTATGGACTTGATGAATAGGGTGTTCAAAGAGTTGCTAGACCAGTTCATCATCGTCTTTATTGATGACATTCTGGTTTACTCCCAGATAGAGGAGGAACATGCCGAGCACTTGAGACAGGTTTTGCAGACGCTGCGTCATGCAAAATATGAGAAGTGTGGGTCTTGGCTGAAGGAAGTACAGTTTTTGGGGGATATCATTTCAGACAAGGGGATATCAGTTGATCCGGGGAAAGTATCGGTGGTGAGAGAGTGGGGACAGCCCACGACACTAACTGAAATACGTAGTTTCTTGGGCTTAGCAGGATACTACAGGAGGTTTATTCGGGGTTTCTCTAAGATAGTGGGTCCTTTGACACATCTGACTCGCAAAGGTGTGCCATTTATCTGGAGCGATGCCTGTCAGTTGACATTCGATGAATTGAAGGACAAGTTGACCTCAGCGCCAATGTTAGCATTGCCCAGACTAGGAGTTAAGTATCTATTCTACACCGATGCATCATTACAAGGACTTAGAGTTGTACTACAACAGGAGAGTCAGGCTATAGCTTATGCTTCCCTTAAGCTTAAGCCTCACGAGAAGAATTACCCCACCCACGACTTGGAGTTAGCGGCAGTCGTATTTGCTCTTCGGATTTGGAGACACTACCTCCTGAGGGAGAAATTCCATTTGTTCACGGACCATAAGTCTCTACAGTACCTCTTCACGCAGAAAGAACTAAATATGCGTCAACGTAGGTGGCTTGAGTTCGTGAAGGATTATCAGTTCGATATCCATTATCACCTAGGGAAGGCTAACGTGGTAGCAGACGCGTTGAGCCGTAGGCCAGTAGGTGAGGTGGCCGAAGTGTGGAGAGCAAAGTGGAAAGAGTTGGGACACCAGGATGCAGTGGCCCGATCATTCATGTATGTGATGACTGTTACGCCTCAGATCGTTACGAGAGTGATACAGGACCAGGCAACAGACTCGTTTTGTCAAGAGCAGATAGTCTGATTACTACCAGAGGGATCCGAGTCCTATACCGTTAGTTCAGACGGGGGCTTACGCTTCAATGGGAGACTGATCGTTCTGGAAGGGGAAGACTTGCGACACGAGGTAATGTCAGAGTCGCACGGTTCGCGGTACATCCTGGTGGGAATAAGATGTACCATGATATGAAGCGACAATATTGGTGGAGCGGGATGAAGAGAGATATTACAGAGTTCGTTTCTAAATGTGCCACTTGTTAGCTGGTAAAGGTGGACCATCAGAGACCGACAAGACTTCTACAACCATTAGAGGTTCCTATGTGGAAATGGGAGAGTATTTCCATGGATTTCATCATAGGATTACCTACATCACAGAGGGGTCACGACTCCATATGGGTAATCGTAGATAGGTTGACCAAAGTTTCTCATTTTCTGCCAGCCCGAACAGACTACACTACGGGACAGTATGCCAAGATTTTCATAACGGAGATAGTGAGACTTCACGGGGTGCCTCTCAATATCGTGTCTGATCGAGATAAGATATTTGTTTCACGATTTTGGGAGAGTTTCCAGGAAGCCATGCGTACGGAGTTAGGCTGAGTACGGCATATCACCCATAGACAGATGGGCAAAACCGAGCGAACGAATCAGATGTTGGAGGACATGTTGCGTATGTTTATCCTAGACTTAGGAGGTGGTTGGGAGCAGTACCTTCCACTGTTGGAGTTTTCTTAACTCCTACCAGTTCACTATTAGCATGGCTCCATTCGAGGCGTTATACGGTAGACCTTGTCATTCCCCAACATGTTGGTTAAAGGTGGGGGATAACAAACTCCTTGGGCCGGAAGTGATTCAGGATACTTCAGCAAGGATAGAGATGATACGGAGCCGTATTCGGGTAGCTCAGGATTGACAAAAGAGTTATGCCGATGCCAAGAGGTTCTTCAGAGAGTTCAAAGTGGGGGACCAGGTGCTACTCAGAGTATCTCCGATGAAGGGGATTATGCATTTTGGAAAGAAAGGGAAATTGGCACCTAGGTATGTGGGGCCATTTCCTATCATCGAGTTGATTGGGCTAGTAGCATATAGACTTGGGTTATCGGAGCACTTGCATAGGATTCATGACGTGTTCCATATTTCCTCGCTAAGGAGATATCTTAGGGACGATTTGGCCCATACCCACATTTCTTTGGAGAACATCGATCTTCAGCCTGATAGTTCCTACGAGGAGGGGCCGATTGCTATTCTGGACCACAGCGAGAGGAAACTGAGGTTGAAGATAGTACCGTTAGTACGTGTTCAGTGGCGGCATCATAATGCCGAGGAGTCCACATGGGAGAGTGAGGATGAGATGCACGAGCGTTATCCATAGTTATTTTTACCAGGTATTCTTTAGTTTCGAATTTCGAGACGAAATTCTGTTATTAGGGGGAAAGTATGTAATACCCCGTAATTTTATTGATTTTTATTTAATGGATTAATTGAATTAAATGAGAATTAATTGTAAATTAATCCCGAATTATATACTAGCGAGACGTGAGTTGGTATTCAAGTATGAGGTTAATATTAAATAGTACTTTAGGTAGTAGTGTATCGGGGGGATTCCTTGTTTGGATTTCGCTTGCGAGACACCCCACGCATGAAACTAATAGATGTTGGGAGTCGAATAAGTTAGGTCTTTAGGATATGAGTTTATAACCTTTGCAATAAATCCGAGTATTATGCGTGTAACCATATCCATTTTTAATGAAGTGGTACGATAGGGTGTGTGGGCGCCCTGGATGGTTGGATTGTAGTAGTTTTCATAATTGTGAAATAATAAGTAGCTGTGACTTCAGGATTTAACTGTGAGGATCATTTTTCCCAAAATTTATCACGAGGATGGTATAGGGAAGATTGCGTAAAGTTTAAATTTGATTCAGTTGAAACTATATGGTGAGGCTTGGCGTATAACATCAATGGGGGATTTTCGTTAATGTACTGTATGGGCGGTATGACTTAGATTACTTGCGATGTGAGATTTATACTCTGATTTGACCTTACCAGTATGATTTATCTTTCCGAATTTTGGGACGAAATTCTGCTATAAAGGGGGAAGTATGTAATACCCCGTGATTTTAATGACTTTTAAAATAGGTTATATTTTAAATTTATGGATTAATTGGATTTTATTATTCATTAATTCATTTGGGTTTTATCCAAATTGTGGATATTAAAATGAATGATTCTGAATATTACTTAAAGATATTTAGGTAATATATGAATGTGATGTTATTGATATGGCTGTGAGATATTAATTCAATAATTTGAATTTTTAGTCGGACGCGGTATGGGACGTGTCAGGACAAATTTGTTAAATTAAAAAGGAAACTTATTTTTACATCAACCTTATAGTCGTTTCGACTGCGTCGTTGCATCCGGAAGGGTTAAAATAGTAAAAAAGGTCTATTTAGATGTTGGTTTTGGGTCTCGGGTCATTTGGAAATGAAAAGACAATCAAAAAGGGCATTTTGGTTATTTTTACAAGGGGGATGAATAGTGATTTCGGATTTTGTCTTATTATAAGTATTTGGAGATTAGTTGAACGTGGGTTCATTCATCTCTTCTACACAAAATTGAAAGGTCATCTTCTTAGAGAGAGTGAACGGTTGCTTGGAGAAAGAAAAGCTTGCTTAGAAAGGAGAAGAACCAATGACCAAAGGTCACCACCACCAAACCACAATCGGAAGTGATCGGAGAAGGGGAGAACCACCTGTGTTATTCAACTCCAAAGGATCATATCTTCATTAGAGGCAAGTATTTGATGATTGCAATCTAAGTTTGTATATTGTCCATATTAGGATTGTTATAAAAAGATGAGATTTTTTTCATTTTTGGAAGATAATGAAGAGTTGTTAATGGATTTCTGAAAAATGGAAGTTTATAGGAATCAAACTCATGTTGTAGATAGATAGTAATCCACGAAATAATCATAAATCTGTTGAAGAGATGAAGAGAATCAATGGTGTGTTTCTGGAAAAAGAGGATAAACATATGATTTTAATTCAAAATCTTGATGATTCTAGGATGTTTAGAGCATTAGAAATCATTCACATATGTTGCTATATCATGTAGTAAGGTTTATAAGGAATTTGGGTAGTTAATATGAAGTTTTGGATGATCAAAAGTGATGAAACCCGTAGTAGAAGAAATGCAGAAAACTGGGCTGTTATTTGGGCGATCGATCGATCGACCCCCTACCTTCGATCGATCGACCCCCCTAGAATCCTTGAAGTTATTTCTTTTAAATGCTTGTTCTTATCCCAAACCTTTTGTAGATCTTTGGTGATTATTAATTGGATATTATGGGACTTAGAGAAGATCAGTAAGTCCTAGATAAGAATCAAAGTAATTTTATTGGGATTTAATTGATTAGAATTATGATAATTAATTTGAAAGAAATTTCGGTTGCTACATTCATGCGTTGGATTCTAATTTTTATGCATGAGGATTAAGGATAGGTCCAGTAGAGGAGATTTAATATAACACCTGGGTAGCCTTAGGGTTACAATTTGAGCATCAAGGACCGAGTTTAAGCTCATTATTGATTGCGTAATGACTGAGTGTAGTACAAGCACTTAGTGGTATGGCTCCTGGATAGAGATGGGAGTTCAGACCACATTTGGTTGAAAGAGGGGATGAGGTTATCCCGATTGCATATTTGAAGTTGACGAACCTCCACGACCGACAAAATTAAGTAGTAGTGTATTGGAGGGGTTCCTTGTTTGGATTTCGCTTTGCGAGATGCTCCGCACATGAACCTTAACGGCGTCGGGAGTGAAGAGATGTTATAGGATGCGAGGATGTTGATTTTGTTGATAAGTCATATAGTATGAATGAAACACTATAGACTATGAGACATGTGATGATGGTATTCAATCCTAGTTGATAGAAGATGTGTTTATAAGATATTTGAAACAATCGGTTATAACCCTAATTCAAGGAGAGTTTAATTCGTGGTAATTCGAGAGATAAGATGAGATGGACCAGTAGGATAGTAGTGATTTCTTACTGAATAAAATGTTGAGGAAAAACCTATTTGAACCTTGAGTAATGAGTGAGGCTCGGGGATGATTAAATTTAAAGATATATAATGCTACGTATGGGAGTTATCTTATGGTAGTGTGAGTACCTTGCTGATATTGTATTATAGGTAGATGATAATGCCTATTTGATTGATTGTTGATTTATGTGTATGACATACCTAGCTTACTTTCTATCGATGGGGAGGTTTGTGCGTGAGGGCAGTCATATCCTGATGAATTCATGGGATTTTTTATTTGTCGCTCGAGAATATAGGTCTATGAAAGACTTATCGGGGAGTTAGTAAGTCCGCTGACTGTGGGTACGTAGGTATGTGCATGACCCGTGGATACGATAACTATGTTCGCCTCTAATTTTTATGTTGTTGTTTGTGGTTCGAGGAATCCTTATCGAACCTTTAGTCCCCTATTCGACGACCAACGATATTGGGACATGATAGCAGAGTAATGCATTACACCGCAGCTGTGACTCGGGGTGCCGTATTATATATGTATATATATATAATGAATTAAATGAATGTATATAGAGTGGTTTGATTAATCTACTGTGTGATAATTGTAGATAATGGTGATTTGAGAAAAGAATTGAAATAAGTTAATGAATATTTATTGAAGAGTTTAATTCATATTAATGAGAAACGATCGATGGTAATGGGAAACGTATAAGAATGATTATACTACGTATGGTATGGGACATATGGGGTTATGATATGGGATGGAATCATATTATGGAAATTAGTGAGGAGGAATCATTAACTAGGAGGTTAATAGGAAACGTTAAGTGTGCACTCTAGATGAGAGGTGAGAATAACAAGTGAGAGTTGGATACTAACATGTACATAATAAATGCTTTATTGCACTTGTTAAATACTTGATATTTTCAAAATCATTTTCACATCGGGCTCTGACCCGTTTCCTTACATATTTTCTTTTTTATTGTATCTTCTATATCAGGTGTCCAGCAGCAGGGACGCCAACCTTAGGGAATTATGACGAGCTATGGAGCTATGGAGTATTGCTTAGATGCCTATCTTCATTTGATTCACATTTTCTAGCGTTCTTTTATTTAGGGCATGTCGCCCAAAGGAATTCAGTCATCTCTTTTCTATCTGAGTCAAATACTCTTGTACTCGTGTCGTTTTAATACATTTACCTATTGTTGGGATTACTGTATTGGATTATTATGTGGGAATGTTTATTCCAATTGCATTTAAATTCTTTTGTGTTATCTGTGTTGGAGAATAATATGTGTAGTGTTATTCGTAAACTAAAAATCGATTTTGTTGAAATTAAAATGTGGAAATTTTTTAACATCGACAATGATGCTAAGAATGAGCCAACTGTATATTCTGCTTTAATTTGGTATGGGACTGGCCACCCGGTATTTAATTAGGCGGGGTGTTACACAATTGCTATATATTTCCTCCTCTAAGTCACCATGGAGGAAAGCAGTTTTGACATCTGACTACTTAATATACAAATCCTCTGTTGTAAAAATTCTTAGAACTGACGGAATATTAGTACGTTTCATAACTAGTGATTTTTTTTTGATGAAGTCAATTCATTCCTTCTGCTGGAAGCCTTTGTCCACTAGCCTTGCTTTTTATCTCTTGGAACCATCATGTTCCTCCTTGACTCCGTACACCCATTTATTGTGCACAACCTTCTTTTTTGTGCGCAACTTAGCTAGTTCTTATGTGTTTTTAGATATAAGGGTTTTTATCTCATTATTCATTGCAAGCCCCCATTTACTCGCATCCTGCATTTGACACGCTTCATCATAGCATTCAGGTTCACCTCCATCAGTGAGCAATAAATAGTTCATATACTTCCTATTTGGTATATGAGGTCGGGAGGATCTTCTCAATTCAGGACCAAGATATAGAGAGAGTGGTGTGTGAGTCTGTTGTAGGCTACTTTTCAGTGTTGGTTCATCTGACTATAAAACTTTCATATGTTCACTGCGACAAACTACTATTTGGAATATCCTCTTGCGTTACTAGACTGTCGTGCATATCTATCCTTGTACATCACATTTTCATTGAATATCACATTCCTACTTCTAATTATTTTATTTGTTTGGTCATTCCAGAATCGATAACCAAACTCATATTCTCGATATCCAACGAAAGTGAATTTTAGTGACAGGGTCAAGCCTACCCCTGACATGTTCTAATATGAACATAAGACACACTACCGAAAACCTTCAAGTGTGAAAGTTTTATCTCTTTTGTTCTCCATATCTTTTCAGGTATTCTGTGCTCCTACGACACTAATGGTCCTCGGTTGATTAGGTATGCGGTTGTGTTCAGTTCCTCTACCTAGAAATACTTCGGTAAACCTGTATGTATGTGCATGCTTCTGGATCTTTCAGTTAGTATTCAGCCCATCCGTTTTGCCATGCCACTCTGCTACGACGTCCCTTGCATAGTCCTCTCCAGTCTTATGCCATTTTCATAATAGAAAATTTTGAACTCGGTGTCTTTGTACTCGTCACCTTTGTCGGATCTCAACTTTTTTATCTTTAACTCTATCTCATTCTCCACCATGGCCTTCCGTTTCTTGAACACCTCGTACACCTTAAACTTGTGTCTCAAGAAGTAAACCCACACCTTTCTGGAGTGGTCATTAATTAAAGTACAAAAGTAAGACTTTTCGCCGATGGATAAGATTGGGGCTGTCCCCTTGACGTTTATATGAACTGACTCAAACTTCTCTTTCCTTAGAGTTCCTCCACTCTTCTGGAAGTTAACTCATTTTTTCTTCTCAAACATGCAACTCTCGCACGAGTCAATATCAAATGACTATAGTGCTGGCAGCTTTCCCCAAGTGTGCATAGCTTTGATCCATTTCTAACACATGTGGACAAGTCTCTGGTGCCACAAGTGTGAGTCTTCTTTGCTATCAACAACTTTAATTGACCCACAAGCACCTGTGGTCATATAGAGTGAGCCACTCTTCTTTCCATATGCTATAGTTAAGGAATCTTTAGAAATTTTCAAGTTATCACCACTAAAGGTTTCTCAAGTTAGGGATGTGTCTTATATACTTTAGCTTACTCACATAACCGTTTAACTTGATCTTTACGTCGCCTTTGCCAACAACGTTGCAAGGATAGTCATTACCAAGATACACGTTGCCGAGGTTACTTTGTACATAACTCATTAAGAGATCTTTGCTTGAGGTAGCACGGAAATAATCCCCTGAGTCCAATACCCAGGACTTTACCTTGCTCTCCACAGAGCATATCATTGAGTCACTCGATACTTCTGAAATGACATTGGCTTCAATCTTCTCCTTTGCTTCTTTCTTCGGGGATCTACATTGATTTTTGTAGTGCCCGATCTTACCATAATTCCAACACTCAATCATCTTTTTGTTCTGATTTTGGTGGTTGAAATTTTTAGGATTACAAGATTGTGACCTGCCATTTCTTAACTGGAATCTTCCACATTCATGTTGTCACACCCCAAACCCAATATCCATACTAATAATTTGTTATAAGAATAATTGGATCATAATCTTGAGCCCATTGGAAATATACTTCATTTATCAATACTTTTTTTTTTCATTATGTGCAAAATTAACATAATATTATTATTATACCATAATGAAATCAACATCAGAGTCATTATTAAGCAGACATACAATACTATGATTAACTATGATAAAATTTTACAATCATCAACTCAATCCATACTAACGCAATATATACAATGTGTGAGTATATTAAAATCTTCAGTGTGATAATGATAAAATCGCCATATTTAAACCCCAGCTCTTTCCAACTGTGTAACTCTCAAAGTTACCGGTCATATGGTATCCTAGTTGGAAGCATACAAACCTGAAATTATTAAAATTTAAACCGTAAGCATTAAGCTTAGTGAGGTACTCCTTCCCTACAATGAAATAACAATTCTATATCGAATATTTAGATATAAAATCTGAACAATACTTCCCATTGGCAATAACAAATCCTAGATTATAAGATCCAAATAATTCTGCCCATTGGCAATAACAAATCCTAGAACATGAGTTCAAACAAATCCTTGTCATAAGACAAATCAAATCATTGGATCTTTGTCCAATTCCAATACTGGATCATAAGACCCAAATAAATCCTGTATATTTGAATATCCAAACAAATCCTGAATACCGAAGTATTCAAACAAATCCTGCTCTTAGAGCTATATTCATATATCTGCATATATGAGACAATCATAAGTACACTCACCTTGGAAATTTAACAAGCTTTCCCTTTTCCTTTATCTGGATCTTGTTCAGTCGATTCTTCTTATCTTCCTATCATTATTAAAATATTAGTATCATCATAAGAATATTAACAATTCAAAGAACAACTTCAACATAACTCAATTCATAAGCATCATATGATTCAATTCAAATCATTCACCATAAATGGAGTCCCATCTAGATTCAGGTAATAACATATAATATATTCAAATTAAAGCCCAAAACTACTTTAATTATTCTTGGTAATACAATCCTTATCATATTTGGGTTTCCAACACAAAAGACGACACATCATTCAGAGTTTCCTAGAGCAAGATATGTCCATTTCTTTACCACATAGCAAATCCCCCCTATAGGCTCATCTATGGTTCAATCATCTTCCAAGAATTTTCATAATTTTTATGCATAATAACTTTCTATGATATTTCACCCAATTTCATAACACATATTTAATAATACAAGATTAAAATTTCATAATTTTTAGAGTTCATTTGCTATGTCAAGCAAAACATCAAACATATGGTATGTATACTTTCACCCTTGGGGCAGATTTTATACCCGAACTTCAAACTCTCACCAAAGATTCATTTCTTGGTATTTTGACATTATATTCTGATATGTCATACATATATGAGTCCATGTTAATATCCAATTGGAATAAATCAATTCCAGTAAGTATACAAAAATATATGGAAGTTTGAATAAACAAAGTTTATAAACAAAGCAATTTTAGGGTTTTGTACATTCAACTTAACTTAAACTTTCATCTAACCAAACACATATATCAAGGGCTGAAAGTTTAGTAAAAAAATTATGATTTCTATCATCTAAAACATTAATATAAGAAAAATCAGAAGATTTGTGGTTAGGGTTACTATTGGGACTTTTATGTAATTTCTACGGATTTTTCTCCAATTTTCTCCTCGCTTTTTCTTCCTAACTTCCTAATTCTCTTTCTTTAAGCTTAAAATCTCTCATGGCTGAATTTGGATGAATAAGGAGGTAATTATAAGGGTTTGAAGTCGTCCAAATCCACCACCCTTACCAACCAATGAAAACAAAACATTTGTTGCCATAATAAGATAAAATACCACTTACCGGAAGGACTGTTTTGCCCTTGTTTCGTAATTTTGGTATAACTTCTTACTCGAACCTCCATTTAACTCACTGTTTGTTGTGTTACAACCCTAAATCACCTGTCTACAAATATCTATCTTTCACCTCAAGTCAATTATTACGTTATAAAGGTCAAAAGTATCCTTAAACATGAACATTCCTACCGAAAACTTCAAAATCTCACATTTGTAACTAATTCGATATTTCATGCTTTATGAAGTTAGGATTAGACTAAAGATAATGAATTAACATTATATATACTAATAACATATTATCCATATCACATACGCTAATCATGATTTAAACATAATTTATCATAATTATATTCGGGTTGTCACAATTCTCCCCCTGTTAGGAAATTTCGTCCTCGAAATTGACATATCTTGGTTGTCCGAATCAAACAAATACAAATAATGCATCTTCATGCTATACTCACTCTCCCATGTAGATTCTTCCATGTAATGCCTTCTCCACATAACCTTCACAAGTGGGATTACTTTTGATCTCAATATTTGTTCTTTCCTATCGACGATTGCAAGTGGTTCTTCCACATAGCTCAAATTTTCTTTTAACGCAATAGGTTGTTCCACCAATACATGTGAAGTATCCGCTACATACTTACTCAATATAGAAACATGGAAAACGTCATGTAATCGTGCTAGTTCCTGTGGTAACGCTAACTTGTAGGCAACCATCCCGACTTTCTCAAGAATTTCATAAGGTCCAATATAGCGTGGACTTAATTTACCTTTTTTTCCAAACCTCATAACTCCTTTCTATGGAGATATCCGAACAAACACGTAATCCCCCTTCTGAAATTCTAAATCTTTTCGTCGCTTATCCGCATAACTTTTCTGTCTGCTTTGAGCCGTTCTTATTCTATCTTGAATAATCTTCACTTTTTCAGTGGTGACTTCAATCAACTCTGGACTCTCTATCTTCCTTTCACCAACTTCACCCCAACATATAGGTGTACGATACCGTCTACCATACAATGCTTCGTATGGTTCCATACCAATAGTAGATTGAAAACTATTTTTATATATAAATTTTATCAAAGTTAAATATTCATCCTAATTACCTTTGAAATCAAGCACACAATCTCTAAGCATATCTTCCAAAATCTGTATTGTCCTTTCAGACTGCCCATCTGTCTGAGGATGAAAAGCCATACTAAACTTTAAGTCAGTACACATAGCATACTACAAGCTATCCCAAAATATGGATCTAAAAGTAGGGTCCCTATCTGAAACAATAGATACCGGTTCTTCATGCAATCGAATAATCTCATCAACATATAACCTAGCATACCTATCAACTGTATACGTAGTCTCAACTGCTAAAAAATGAGCGGACTTGGTCAATCTGTCCACCACTACCCAAATCAAATCTGACCCTTTCTGAGATCGAGGAAGCCCAACCACAAAATCCATCGTTACATGATCCCATTTCCTTTCCAATATTGGCAATGGCTGAAGCAGACCAGTTGGTTTCTGATGCTCTACTTTCACTTGCTGACATATAAGGCACCTAGCAACAAAATCAGCTATTTCCTTCTTCATATTATTCCACCAATAATGCTCTCTTAAATCCCTATACATTTTAGTACTACCAGGATGTATAGTATAAATGAAATTATGAGCCTCATCTAAAATTTCCTCTTTCAATCCACCCACATTAGGCACACATAACCGCTACTTATATAATAAAGTTCCATCATTCACAATACAAAAATCTTCAGACATACCATCTCGGACATCTTGTCGTTTCTTCTCAAGAAAAGGATCTTGGATTTATAAATCACGAATATGGGTAGCTAACAAAGGTCTCACGCTTACATGAGCAAAGAACCCATCCCCATCTGCTAGCTTCAATTCTACTCCCATCAATCTCAACTCCATGATGTGGGCAACTCTAGAACATCGAATAAAAGATAACCTGCCCAAAGCCTTTCTACTCAGAGCATCTGCAACTACATTTGACTTCCCTGGGTGGTAGTGAATTGTACAATCATAATCTTTAATTAACTCCATACATCGCCTCAGCCTCAAATTCAAATCCTTTTGAGTAAATAAATACTTAAGGCTTTGATAGTCAGTAAAAATTTCGCATACCTCACCATATAGATAATGACGCCATAATTTCAAAGGAAACACAATAGCAGCAAGTTCTAAATCATGTATAGGATAATTACGTTCTTGTGTACGCAATTGCCTATATGCATAAGCAATAACTCTACCATGATACATAAAAACACAACCCAACTCCTGGTGTGAAGCGTCGGTATAAATAACAAAACCATCTCCACCATGCGGAATATTAAGAACAGGTGCAGTTACCAACCTCTTTTTCAATTCATCAAAACTATTTTCACAATAAGAATTCCATTCAAACTTAATATCTTTTCGGGTCAATTTAGTCATTGGCAAGGCAATTGAAGAAAATCTTTTAATAAACCTTCTATAATACCCACCTAAAACCAAAAAACTCCTCACCTCAGTCACATTATTTAGCCTCTCCCAATTTACAATAGCTTCTACCTTCTTGGTATCAACACATATACCATCTCCAAAAATAACATGGCCTAAAAATATAACTTGTGATAGCCAAAATTCACACTTGCTAAACTTAGCATACAACTTCTTATCTTTCAACAGATTCAAAATAGTTATGAGATGCTTTTCATGTTCAACCATATCACGTGAAGAAATCAGAATATCATTAATAAAAACTATCACAAATGAATCAACAAAAGGATGAATTACCCGGTTCATAAGATCCATAAATATAGCTGGAGCATTAGTCAGCCCAAAAGGCATCACCAGAAATTCAAAAAGACCATACCGAGTACGAAAAGCAGTTTTAGAAATATCATTCTCCTTGACCCTCAACTGATGATAACCCAATCGAAAGTCTATTTTTGAAAACAATTTAGCACCCTATAACTGATCAAACAAATCATCTATACAAGTTAAAGTGTATTTGTTCTTAATTGTAGCTTTATTCAGTTGCCTATAATCAATACACAAACTCATGGTACCATCTTTCTTCTTCACAAATAAAACAGGTGCACCCCATGGAGATATAATAGGTTGTAAGAACCCCCTATCAAGTAAATCCTGCAATTGAATCTTGAGTTCTTTCAACTCAGCAGGTGCCATTCTATACGGTTCCATAAAAATAGGGCCTGTCCCCGGTTCTAATTCAATACTAAATTGAACTTCTCTTTCTGGAGGTAATCCGGGCAACTTACTAGGAAACACTTATGAAAAATCCCGTATAATCGGAACATCAACTAACTGTAAAGCCCCCTTCCTAGTGTAAAAAACATATACAATAAAACCCTCACAACCCTTACTCAATAATTTCCTTGTCTGAATAGCAGAAATGATGCAACTGGGAACAATTTTCCTTTCCCCCACAAATTTAAATTCAGGCTCAACAGGCATATTAAAAATAATTTCCTTACAAAAACAATCCATAGATGCATGATATTTAGATAACCAATCCATTCCCAGAATTATATCAAAATCAGAAATATTCAATGGAAGTAGATCTATAACTCTATTTCTATCCCCCATAATCAAAACACAATCACGAAAAACATATTCAGCTACAACCATATCCCCCATAAGCATATAAATACCCAACCCCACATCTAAATGAGTACATGGTCTATTCAGGTATACAAAAAAAGCTAGGACACAAAAGAATGTGTGGAACTAGGATCAATAAAAACATTAGCACTTCTATCAGTAACAGAAAGTTTACCTGTCACCAAATCTGGAGTAATCTGAGCTTCTTTCATTGTAAAAACTCGTCCACCTAGCCTGGAACTACTAGCTTATCCTCTGCCCATACTTTTCACTACACTGCCTGGAGATAACATTCTGCTTGCTACTTCACTATGTTCTGCTGGAGTCTCTGCCAACTGCGGACAATTCTTCTTAATATGCCCCACTTGATGATAGTGGGTAGCATTCCAATCCCTTAAGCTTAGGACACTCATAATTATAATGCCCTTCCTTTAAACAAAAGAGACATGTAACACCTCCTATTGGGGTCTCACCTCTCCCTGACTTTCTAACCAAACCAAAAGATCCTCCACCCCTGGTATCTCTGCCAAATCTCCCCTGACCTCTACCACTATCTCCACCACCTCTATGAAATTTATGAGGTTCCATCTTAACACTTCCACCCTCACCTCCCTTAAAGTGAGATGCGTTGAATATACTTCTCTTAAAACTCTCACTACTCGCCACCCCTTGGTTCATTTGCCTTTCTGCTATCGTGGGTTTGTTTACTAGAGAAGCATAATCTTCTAACTCTTAAGTGGCCACTGTATTTTGAATAGGCCAAATCAGTCCATCTTGAAACTTACTACATTTATCTTCTTCATTCTCCACATATTTAGTAGCAAATCTAGACAAAGCAGTAAATTTAGCCTCATACTCCCTCACAGACATTTTTGCTTGGGTCAAATTTATAAATTCCCTCAGCTTCTCCCTCCTATAAACTTTAGGAAAATACTTAACATACAAAGCTTTAATTAATTCAGCCCAACTAATAACATTAGTACCTTCCATCCTGGGCACCAAATGGTTCTGGCTTCCCACCAATATTTGGCCTCTCCTTTCAGCTTAAACACAACTAGATTCACTTTCTGGTTATCTGGAACCTTCATAACTGTAAAGATAGTTTTTAGATCTCTGACATCTCATCTTCTATAGGTTCAACTGACCCTGAAAATTCTGGAGGATTCAACTTCAAAAACTTCTCATGCATGGAATCTTTCATTTCCTTCCTTGCCTCTTTCTCAATCCCGACCACAGTCTTTGATCTTAGATATCTAGCCTGTTGTTCTGCCATTTGCGCCATATTTCGTTCTTGTTGCTCTTCCATCCTTATCATTGCTTGTGCCATTATTTGCATCTCTGTAGGTTGCTCTTGCTCTCTAGCCCTTCCAGCAACACTCTGCTCTACTTCAGTATTGTCTATACGAGAAGCCACTCCCTATTCTCTATGTTGTCCATTCCCAGGTTCCATCTGGAATTATCTATAATACAATAAAGTTCTAACAACCAATATAAACAGTTTATAATATTAAACTATTGGTTAGTACATAAACAATTCATAAATATCAAATCAACTCAATAACTACCATCTAATCTTCACACACGTCCAGAATTAATAACCATTCTCTGATACCACTAATTGTCACACCCCAAACCCAATATACATACTAATCATTTGTTATTAGAATAATTGGATCATAATCTTGAGCCCATTGGAAATATACTTCATTTATCAATATTTTTTTTTATAATGTGCAAAATGAACATATTATTATTATTATTATTATTATTATTATTATTATTATTATTATTATTATTATTATTATTATTATTATTATTATTATTATTATTATTATTATTATTATTATTATTATTATTATTATTATACCATAATGAAATCAATATTAGAGTCATAATTAACCGGACATACAATACTATGATTAACTATGATAAAATTTCACAATCATCAACACAATCCATACTAACGCAATATATACAATGTGTGAGTCTATTAAAATCTTCAGTGTGACAATGATAAAATCCCCGTATTTAAACCCCATCTCTTTCCAACGGTGCAACTCTCAAAGTTACCAGTCATATGGTATCCTAGCTGGAAGCATACAAACCTGAAATTGTTAAAATTTAAACCGTAAGCATTAAGCTTGTGAGGTACTCCTTCCCTATAATGAAATAACAATTCTATATCGAATATTTAATTATAAAATCTGAACAATCCTGCCCAATGGCAATAACAAATCCTGGATCATAAGATCCAAATAATTCTGCCCATTGGCAATAAAAAATCCTGGAACATGAGTTCCAACAAATCCTTGTCATAAGACAACTCAAATCATTGGATCTTTGTCCAATCCCAATCCTGGATCATAAGACCCAAATAAATCCTGGATATTTGAATATCCAAACAAATCCTGAATACCTAAGTATTCAAACAAATCCTGCTCTTAGAGCTATATTCATATATCTGCATATATGAGACAATCATAAGTACACTTACCTTGGAAATTTAACAAGCTTTATCTTTTCCTTTATCTGTCTCTTGTTCAGTCGATTCTTCTTCTCTTCCTATCATTATTTCAATATTAGTATCATCATAAGAATATTAAAAATTCAAAGAACAACTTTGCCATAACTCAATTCATAAGCATCATATGATTCAATTCAAATTATTTATCATAAATGGAGTCCTATCTAGATTCAGGTAATGATATATAATATATTCAAATTACAGCCCAAAACTACTTTAATTATTCTTGGTAATCCAATCCTTATTATATTAGGTTTCCAACACAAAAGATGACACATCATTCTGAGTTTCCTAGAGCAAGATATGCCCATTTCTTTACCACATAGCAAATCCGCCCTATAGGCTCATCTATAGTTCAGTCATCTTCCAAGAATTTTCATAATTTTTACGAATTATAACTTTCTATGATATTTCACCCAATTTAAGAACACATATTAAAGAATACAAGATTAAAATTTCATAATTTTTAGAGTTCATTTGCTTTGTCAAGCAAAACATCAAACATATGGTATGCATACTTTCACCATTGGGCCAGATTTCATACCCGAACTTCAAACTCTCACCAAAGACTCATTTCTTGGTATTTTCATATTATTTTTAGATATGTCATACATATATGAGTACAGGTTAATCTCCAATTTGAATCAATAAATTCCAGTAAGTATACAAAAATATATGGAAGTTTGAATAAACAAAGTTTCTAAACGAAGCAATTTTAGGGTTTTGTACATTCAACTTAACTTAAACTTTCATCTAACCACACACATATATAAAGGGCTGAAAGTTTAGTAAAAAAATGATTATTTCTATCATCTAAAGTATTAATATAACAAAAATCACAAGATTTGTGGTTAGGATTACCTTTGGGACTTTTACATAATTTCTACGGATTTTTCTCCAATTTTCTCCTCACTTTTTCTTCCTAACTTCCTAATTCTCTTTCTTTAAGATTCAAATCTCTCATGGCTGAATTTGGATGAATAAAGAGGTAATTCTAAGGGTTTGAAGTCGAACAAATCCACCACCCTTACCAACCAATGAAAACAAAACATTTGTTGCCATAATAAGACAAAATACCACTTAACGGATGGACTATTTTTCCCTTGTTTCGTAGTTTTGGTATAACTTCTTACTCGAACATCCGTTTAATACACTATTTATTGTGTTGCAACCCTAACTCACCTGTCTAAAAATATCTATCTTTCACCTTAAGTCAATTATTACGTTATGAAGATCCAAAGTAGCCTTAAACATGAACATTCCTACCGAAAACTTCAAAATCTCACATTTGTAACTAATTCGATATTTCATGCTTTATGAATCTAGGATTAGTATAAATATAATGATTTAACATTATATATACTAATAACATATTATCCATATCACATACGCAAATCATGATTTAAACATAATTTATCATAATTATATTCGGGTTGTCACACATGCCTCCTGTTTGAATCTCTACCCCTACTCTCCATGTTCAATCCCAATGTCGAAGAGGGAGCTCCGTTTGACTACTTTCGGATATATTCTGTCATGGTCATAATGACGACAACGTCGAGCTTTAGCTTGGATTTTCCTCCAGAACTACTAATCGCAGTAACTGTTTCGCTCCAACTCTCGGACAACTGTAAGGACATATTTTCATAGGTCCGTTATCAATTTATTATGTCATATACCGCTACACCATCAAAGAGCATTCAAGAGACATCTACATCAAAGGCGGATCCGAATTATTCAATATCTTCATCATTCAAGGCTCCGCGAAGTTTACTTTGGTAAGATTATGTTTTAAATACCTTTACTTTACACTTAGAGCTTTTGGGAGGTTTTTTCAAAATATTTTCTAAGTGTTGGAGCAGACTTTTTCGTCAAATATTGAGAATGAGTATTTTTTCTAAGTTTTGAAGCGGACCTCGATTTTGAGGCCCACGTCGTTCGCGCGAGATAAGCATCTCGTTCGATCGAGATTGGAAGTCGCGCGATTTCGTTTGAACGACATGCGTACTTCGTTCGAGCGACATATGCTTCTCGTTCGAACGAGCTTGGATTTCGAGGCGGTGCATTTTTTGTATAAATACTCATTAAATGGTAACGTTTTCATTAAGAAGTCCATACGTTTTCTAGAACAGAAACACTGCCAAAACAGTATTCTTTAGGCTTCTTCTTTCAGGGGTTTAATCCCTTTTTGGTTTACAATTCACAAAAATCCCATCTTGCTTTAGTGAATTGTTTTGGTGTTCAAGAACACATATTTGCATTTGTTCATCTTTTGTGGAGTGCGTCTCTACACCGTATGACTGCGTGTCATTGAGGATCTTGCTACGTGAAGATTCTTTGCTGAAGATTGGGCTGCGAGTCCTTGGAGGTTGCTGTGTGTATTCTCTTGCTGAGTTCAAGACCGCGTGTCTTTGTGGGTTGGCTGCGCGTTGATCCATTGCAAATTTCTCTATGTAATTGTAAGTTGCGATTTATAGATTAATAGTGAAATAAAGGTTTTTATCTGAAAGGTTTTTTTTTCCTGAAATCTGTGTCTCAGCTTATTTGTTGTTTCACATGCTTTATTTGCTTATGGTTTGAGACATGCACCGTAGATGCATGTTTAGGGGCTGAATTAAATAAGGTTTGTTTGGAAACTTGCGAATTAATTTTAATCGATATCACACAGTGACTCTTTTCAAATTGGTATCAGAGCCGGTTACGCTAATTTATCGCGTGATCTTGATTTTTAGAGGATTTACTTTTTGATACAAGTTGTCTACTCACTTTTACAAATTGGTATCAGAGCAGGTTGCGCTAATTTATTGTGTATTCCTATTTTTCGCAAAAATTGTGTGATATTGATTTTTTTTTAAATCAGTTTTGTGAAAAATCGCAATTTTTCAATGAAGCGTTCATTTAATAAGGTGCCTATTTTTGATGAAAATAATTATGCCTATTGGAAAGCTCGCATGAAATCCAGTTTAAAAGCTATTGACGAGCGTGCTTGGTTGCTTTGTGAAAATGGGTGGACTCCTCCCACGGTCATCGTTAATAACATCACCTCTTTAAAACCCATGTCAGCCTGGACTGAAGATGATTATAAAATGTCTAATTTTAATTCACGTGGTTTGAGTACCACTCCCGACGAGTTCTGTAGAATTATGGCGTGCACCACGTCTAAAGAGTCATGGGATGTTTTGAAATTGACATATAAGGGTACGAACACGGTTAAAGAATCTAAGTTACAAAATTTGGCCACCCAATTTGAGACTATCACTATGTCTGAGTCTGAATGGTTTGATGATTTTTATGCACGTTTGTCGGACATTGTTAACACTTGTTTTAATTTGGGTGAGGTGATTGATAACACGCGTGTCGTTAAAAAGATTTTGAGATCTCTCTCAAAACTCTTTATTCCTAAAGTCACTGTTTTAAACTCTTTGGGAAATTTGAAATCACTTAAGTTGGAAGAACTCGTAGGAGATCTTCAAACCTATGAGGTTGACATGTTTCCCAAAACCGTTAAGGCTAAGGATAATGACATTGCTTTAAAGACTCAATGTAAGAAAAAGAAAGAAAAAGTTTGTGAGTCCAATTCCGAGGGAGACTTTGATTTTAATGATATGGCCTTGTTTGCGAATTTTTTAAAAAAGTTTCTCAAAATGAATAAAGAAAATTCTTCCAACAAAAAGAAATTTTTTGTGAAAAATAAAAAGAAAGGAAAGGCTAAAGAAAGCGGTGAGAGAGAAAAAGAGAATGACTCCGATGAGGAGTGTGAGGAAGATTTTGAGAACGTGACTTGTTTTGAATGTGGAGGTAAGGGGCATAAGTCATTTGAGTGTCGTACGTGGCTTAGAAACAAAGGGAAGAAAGTAGCCATGCCTGCCACACTTAGTGATAGTGAGGGAGATGAGAGAGATGAGTCCGATAAAGGTTTAGCACATGGGATGGTTGTCTCTTTTTTTCTTGTCGTGTGAGCACACCCACTTTGTCTCACAACAGTGCACACGAGAGAGATGATAGTGATTGTGTTCTTCGAGTGAGGGAGAAAGCGAGGAGGAAAGTGAAGATGAAAGTGAGCTCCAAAAAGATTTTAGAGATTTTTACACCAAGACCTTGAAAACAAAGAAGTATAATATAGATTTAGGTGGTCCGATTTTAGATTTGGAGAGAGAGAAGGAGTTTTTAAGAAAGGAGAAGTGTGATTTGACCGACACGTTGTCTAGTCTGACGACACGTGTATCCCAACTCAAGATTGATCTCGAACGTGCCAGGGAGGTCAAAGTCATGTTTGAGAACACACATAAGAAGGTTGAAAAGGTGGTTCTTAAAGGTAAATGTGAGAATTTAGGAATAAGTCATGACGGTACTGCTACTTCCCAATTAGCACCCGAGTCGGTTCCCACCTTAGTGTCAGATTCACGTGAGTCTCACCCTAACCCACCTAGGCGTCCCATTCCTATTAGGAGAGCGTGTCCTAGAGTTTTTGAGAGAGGTGTTCCTAGGCCTATTTATGTTTGTTCACATTGCAAGAGGAGAGGTCACCTTAAGGAATTTTGTTTTAAGTTGGGTTATGTGTCACGTTTTCCTTCTACACGTGTTTTTGATACACATGCACCCACACATGATACTTTACATGCTCCCGGAGACTACATGAGAGAGTTTGCACATTTAGGTGAGCAAGTTAAGTTTTTTGTCAAAACTTCACAAGAATTGATGGAGGTTTTTCATAAGTTGGCGCCACCTTTGGAAAACCCCTCCGCACCTAACGATTGAGGTTTGACTTGTTTACTAGCATAGGATGTTTTTCATGATGTCATTATTCCCTATTGCTAGTATGTATCATTTCTGTAGATTTTTTTTTTAAATTTTGAAAAAAAAAAAGATTTTATTTTGATAAAATTTTTAGAAAAATCCAATTTTTTTTTTTGTATTTTGTTTGCACCGTTTATGGATGAAGACTTAGGATGACCGAGTCACAACATCATTCCATTTTACATGTGACTGTTTAATAGTGTTTTGAGACAATATGTCAATTCATCCTTGTGCTTTATAATGTTTGGAGTCATTAAGATGTAATTAAGTGTTACTTCCTATATGTTTAACTCATGTTTACTTTATTGCACACATGCACGGATTTGTTTGATTATTGTGCTTGTCTTATCACATGTTGGTTGGATGTTTTCACTTCAATCCTGTCTTTAAAACGAATCAAGCGTGGTAAATTTTGATAAGGAAATTATGCATATAAGAACCGTTTTGTGAGTTTGTGTGCTTTGTTTAAAAACGGGGAAGCGCTGCGAAAGGTTCCTTTTGCCTTTGCGAATACTAAGCCACCGTTAAATTGGACCTAAAAAATGGAGGAATTTTATTATCCGGGGTCCAAAGAGGTTAAAAAATCCCGGAAAAAAATTTAAAGGCAATAAAAAGAAATTCATGCCAATTATGGGCCATTTAGGTTTTTGCACCAATTCTCCAAAGTTTGAGAATTTTGTTTATTCACCTCTAAAAGAAAATATATATGAGGGAGTTTGGTTGGAGATTTTATAACGGGTTTGCACATCCTTGAAAATCTTGAAAAAGCGCTAAATAGTTTTGGACGTTATTGGTGTGAAAATCATTTGACTTTGATTTATTAATTTGTATAAGACGATGTCATTTAAATTCAACAAATTTTTACACCTAAGGATTCTTTTGATGTTCATTCGTTAGGGGTACACGTATGCATCGTGCACATATGATTGATTGAGTTTATTTACTTATCGAATGTGGTCACACCCATTCATTATGTTTCCATGACTTGGTTGTTTGAGTTTAAATCCATGGTGTGATTTTTTGTATCATATTTTTCAAAGTGGTATCTTATTTTTGTATGAAAAATTGAAAAATCCAAAAATAGTTTGTGAAATTTTTGAGATACTCCTTTGCATGCGCGTAGTTTGATCCTTGTTTGCTATGCATTTTTATCGTGACACTCCATGTTTTCATTGTTTATTCTTATCTATCTATTTGGGGACATCATAAAAAGTAGGAGAAAGAATTATCATGTTATGGAGGAGTTTTTTGCATTATGGGGGAGATTCGATCATTAGTGCTTTATTCTTATATCATTTCAAACTCGATGCGTCACGAAGGTTTTTGCTTTATCTCATGTGTGTAGGTACAAAGATTGAAGATCATGATGTTGCACACCCTGATGAGAAAAGCTTTGAGATTTGGCGAAGATGATTGAAGAACAATTTTTAGGTCTTGCAAATTTATTCATGGGAGGGTAGATTTGTATAGGTATTCTGATAATTCAGATTTTTTATATATGTACCGGCATAGACATAGGGGGAGATTTGTAAGGACATATTTTCATTGGTCCGTTATCAATTTATTATGTCATATACCGCTACACCGTCGAAGAGCATTCAAGAGACATCTACATCAAAGACGGATCCGAATTATTCAAGCTCTTCATCATTCAAGGCTCCACGAAAATTACTTTGGTAAGGTTATGTTTTAAATACCTTTACTTTACACTTAGAGCTTTTGGGAGATTTTTACAAAATATTTTCTAAGTCACTACACCAAATCTGCACTATTGTCAAGGTCATTGACCCTGACAAATCACCCTTGTCAAGGTCAATGACCGTGACATTTCGAGGCGAGACAAATTTTTTTGTCACGGTCGTGTCACGGTCATTGACCTTGACACAAAACTCGCGTTTTGTGTCACGGTCGTGTCGCGATCAATGACCGTGACACGGTTGTCACGGTTTATAACTGTGACAAAGCCGTGACCCTTTTTAAAAAAATTGTCACGGTCATTGACCGTGACGCGTCCGTGACAAAAGTTGTCACGTGCGTGTCACGGTCAATGACCGTGACAATTCTGGGAAGAATTTAAAAAAATCTGCTGGGCAGTATGGCCACTGCCACTGCCCAGCAGTATATTTGTACCTGTTATAGTAACGTCGTACCTGTTCCAAACATCATATATCCAAACAAACTAAAGATAATGCAAATATATATTCATGACGATATAATCCAAATATTCAAAATAGAAATAATATACATGACGATATAATCCAAATATAATTAAAATGGACAAACTTAAAAATAATGTTACTACATGTCTTGGGTAAAACTGAGGAGGTGAGTAGGCCACACGACATACGAATTGACGCAGCCACTAATATACGTCGTACCGCATTGTTCGCGCAACCACAATAGGGAGTTCTCCTTCCCGGGTATGACATGCGTGACGAGCACCCTGGACTCCATCTCTTGAAGCACACGTTCATGGACTATTCCACCCTCGACGATATTCGGGTCCCTCAACCCCCGCCCTATCCGCTGGCCATCAAATACGTCCAATATGAATACGCTCGGCCAACCAAGTGTCGACAATGGGCTATTGAAGGGCGCCAAATAGGGAAGTGGATCATCGAAGTACGAACGTGTCGGTGATGAAGCAGCGAGGTCCACATCCTCGTCATCCTGCGCCTCGTCCTCCCGCACCTCCTCCTCCACCACCTTCTCCTTCCCTTTCCCTTTCCCGCTACGGTCTCCGCCCAACGTACGCTTCATGAATGCGTACATATCTTGGACCGTCGCCTCCAAACGGGACAGCTTCATGTCGTGTGAATCCACCGTTCGAGCCAACCCGGTGTCGCTCGTCTCCAATCCGATGATCCTAGATTTGGCCACCCGCGAGCTCACTCCCCTTGTCCTCCCCTTGCAATCAGAGCCAAGCACTTGGCTGAGTGCGTCTGTGGACAAAGATGCCTTGTCGGCATCAGACTGCGACTCATGCACTTCCTTAAGCTTTGCCTAAAACGACAAAAAGCACATGATTAATAAAATAAGTAAACTAAAAAATTATAACGTAATTAACAAAAACTAAACTGTCGGATTACTTCCAATCGTGGATGCGACGCTCGGGGAAACCTCTTTGTCCTTCCCCTTCTTCGTCCGAAGAGCCACATAAGTATCGAGCCTATGTGGCTTACCCCCTGGCCCACTCCCTACCCCCTGAAATAAAATAAAGTAAAGTAAAATTAGTATCGGCCCCACAAAGTAAAATAATGAAGAATAATATATTTTTGTAGTTATAGATAAATTAAATCTTACCTGCATCCTATACTCCACCTCGGCGTAAGAGGTCCGGCCGGAGTAGTGCACGTCCGTCTTTTTTGCCCGATTTTCCCTCCCGATTGGCGAGATGCCAATTGTCGATCCTCGATCTCATTGTCAATGAACTTTTGACATTGTGCCAATGAGATCGGCTCCTTGGGCGGGACGGATCCGCGCCATTGTATAATGGACTCTCGTGTTTTTCCAAAGTACCGTGTCCGCATATTTTTCTTTCACGTCTTGTGTTTCTCCCTCAACTGCTCCAAGACGGAATCGCGTAGCTTTGGATCCAAGTTGAATTGTTCCTGTCCAACAAATACAATGTTAGTTGCGAATAAATATAAATATAAATATAAATATGAAATTGAAATTGAAATTAAAATATTCATATAAATATAAATATAAATATATTACCTGTAGTGCCGCCCAAACAGCTAACTTGAGCTCATATGGCACCTCCTTCCAACTCATAAATCCCGAGCCGATGACCGTCTTTAGCAGCTCGAGGGATCTTGCTAATAGCTCCGACTTGTTCTCGACGGTAATCCCAAATTTTCCATATTTGGGGAGCCTAGGGGCGGAGGAGCCCTCGTCGCCTCCGCTACCACCGAGCCCAGACGATATCATCATAAACAGCATCATCATCTTCGCCTTAATATCTGAAGGAGACATTTTTGCTGTAAAAAAATGTTATTAGTACAGATAAAAAAAAATGTTAATAGTACACATACACACACCCCTACCCCTACCCCACCCCACCCCACCCCCACCACACACACGCACACGTCATGCCACTTTTAAAACTAACCAACCCAACATTTAATCAATTAAACTAACAATTAAAGTATAGAATTATTAATTTACTAATTTACAATGAGAGACAATCCTACTTTCATATGAAATTGGCACTAATTATTAATTTACTTTCATCTAAAACTATACAATTAAAATTACAATTAAAGCTATACAATTTCTTAATTAAAGATATACAATTGTTAAAATTTTCCATCCACACCCCACCCCCACCCCCACCCCCACCACACCCCTTGCCCCCATCCCCCCCGCCACGCACACACGCACACACCTACGCACCAACACACACACCCCACCAATACTATCACTAACCTTGCATTCATACTAAGGTTTACATAGTTTTAACAAATTATAACAAAATATTATCATATTTTTAGTTAGAAAATTCCACCCCCACCCCCACTACCCCCGTCCCCCACTACCCCCTCCCCCACCACACACCACCATACACATACATATACACATACCCCCCTCCCCCTCCCCCCCCCCTGCCACACACACACGCACACACCTACGCACACACACACACACACACACACCCCACCCCCACCACCCCACCCCACCCCCATCATATCATAAAGGGATAAATCCAACCAAGTACAGAGATTCTACAAATTAAAGTGAGAATTAAATTTAAGACTTTCTAACAACATGCATGTGTATGGATTCTACATAGTTGGGCACGAAAGTAACTAATGATATTCCTAAAAACATACAATTGGAAACATTTTGTGAATTTACTAAACTTTATATAATATTATCAAATTCTGTTAAAAAATTATCCAATTGGCAACATTTTTGAATGAAATATTTATTTTGAATGAAAATATCAATTATTATCCAATTATTATCCAACTATTATCAATTATTTATTTTGAATGAAAATAAATTGTTATCCAATATTTTTGGGAGCGATTGTTTATTTTGGATTTCCTTTCATATTTAAACAATCACACCATAGGAGTCATTATTCTCACTCAAAATTCCAAGAAAAGTGAACCTAAAGAAATCATCCACAATCACAAAACAATATCACTTGCCTCTTAAACTCTTAGTTTATAGGGACCCTTAAGATCAATATATACTAACTCTAAAGTCTTAGAAGAATTTATCTTATTTAGTTTCTTGTGGGGACTTTTCATTTTTTTCCTTTTTAACATATTCCACAAAACTTGGTATCTGGTTTTCCTAACTTAGGTAAAACTTCTAACTCGTTCCTTTCTAGATAATCTATCCAAATATCTATAGTTGATGTGTCCCAATCTTGTAAGACATAAGTCAATGGCTTCAATTGTTGCACTATATATATCAATGGCTTCAAATACCACATTGCAATTTTTGCACTATATATATCAATTTGTGAAAACATATCAATTCTTTTTGCACTATCACACACAAACTTCACATCATTAATACCACATTGCAAGTATAATTTTCTTTTCTAATTTACATATATATACATACATACACACATATATATACACACATACACACAAACATATATATAAATGGAAGAGAGAGAGAGAGAGCAGGGTCGAGAGAGAGAGAGAGGGAGGGAACGACGGAGGGGAGAAAAGAAGGGGAAAGGGTTTTTGCTGCAAACATTGTCACAGTCGTGTCAAGGTCATTGACCGTGACAAGTATTTAAAGAATTGTCACGGTCATTGACCGTGACAAGTCCGTGACAAGTAAATTTGTCACGGTCTTGTCACGGTCGTGTCAAGGTCAATGACCGTGACATAAAACACGTGTTTTTTTGTCACGGTCAATGACCTTGACAGAGGTGGCCGGCTGAAAGGTGACAATTTGACAATTTTGGTGTAGTGAGTGTTGGAGCGGACTTTTTAGTCAAATATTGAGAAAGAGTATTTTTTCTAAGTTTTGAAGTGTACCTCGATTTTGACGCCCAGGTCGTTCGCGCGAGATAAGCATCTTGTTCGAACGAGATTGTAAGTCACGCGATGTCGTTTGAACGACATGCGTACTTCGTTCGAGCGACATATGCTTCTCGTTCGAACGAGCTCGGATTTCGAGGCGGTGCGTTTTTGTATAAATACTCATTAAATGGTAACATTTTCATTCAGAAGTCCATACGTTTTTCAGAACAGAAACACTGCCAAAGCAGTATTTTTTTGGCTTCTTCTTTTAGGGGTTTAATCCCTTTTTGGTTTACAATTCACAAAACTCCCATATGGCTTTAGTGAATTGTTTTGGTGTTCAAGAATACATCTTTGCCTTTGTTCATCTTTTGTGGAGTGCGTCTCTACACCATATGACTGCGTGAAGATTCTTTGCTGAAGATTGGGCTGCGAGTCCTTGGAGGGTGCTGCATGTATTCTCTTGCTGAGTTCAAGACTGCATATCTTTGTGGGTTAGCTGCGCACTGATCCATTGCAGATTTCTCTATGTAATTGTAAGTTGCGATTTATAGATTAATAGTGAAATAAAGGTTTTTACCCGAAAGGTTTTTTTTTCCTGAAATCTGTGTCTCAGCTTATTTGTTGTGTCGCATGCTTTATTTGTTTATGGTTTGACACACGCATCGTAGATGCATGTTTAGGGGCTGAATTAAATAAGGTTTGTTTGGAAACTTGCGAATTAATTTTAATCGATATCACACAGTCACTCGCACTTTACAACAACTTTTCCAAAATTAATGTAGCTCGAATCTCATCATTAAAATTGATTTCAACCGATTTTAATTGACCAATCACACCATTGAATTCGTTTAGATGTTCTCTAAACTATTCACCTTCCGCCATTTTTAGATTAAATATATTTTTAATCAAATGGACTTTATTTGCTGCAGAGGGCTACTCATACATGCTGGAGAGGGCAGCGATGAGATACACCGTCATCTTCTCATTTTTTATATTGAATACAACCGACTTTGAGAATGATTGACTCACGGTGCCAAGAGCTTTTCGATCAAGAAACTATCATTTGGAATCCTTCATCTCCTCTGGCTTTTCACCCAGTGGTAAATATAAATCATTCTGGAAGAGATAATCCTCCATTTGCATTTTTCAAAATTCAAAATTTGAGCCGTAAATTTTTCGACTTTAGAATTTTCCCTTTCTGACGCTATTGCTCCCACGCAAGCAAATATATGCTGAATAAAAAAAAAGTACGTAGAGTAATTTTTATCAGACATCTTCATCTACTCAAGGTTGCTCTGATACTACTTATTAGGGAATTAGATGCTATTAATTTCGACAATAATAATGACAAGACCTTGGGATTCAATGTATCAAAATAATAATAAAGTACCACTCGTTTTGAAACACCGCTATTGGGGAACGTGTCCAAAACTTATACCACAAGCAAGAAATAGCGGAAAAAGATTACGCAATAAAGTACACACAAACGCATAATATAAAGACTTACGTGGTTCATCAATTTGACTACGTCCACAACTCACACCCACTTTCACTATAATAATACACCTGTTTACAAAATACATACCGTGTATCACTTGCACTCTAAAAATATGCACTCTGTATTTTCTGGCTCTCATAACATCGAAAATATTCACTCGATATTTTTCTCACTAGTTGATTCATATACTATTACACTTTTTGGTGTTTGTATTTGGTGTGTTTTCTATTTCCCTATGAACCTTTTATATGGCATTACAAGGAGGAGGCAAGAAGCATTTGGACAACAACAAAAGATAGAGAAAAATGAGGTGGAGGAGAGCAACAACAGCTCCACATTCTAACAAAAACCTGTACATTTCAAATTATATCTTAAGAAGAAGATAAAAACCATACGATTCAAGGCCGTCATATGGCGCCTCATTTTCACTAGTTTGTGCACCTTAAATTAATTTGTCTGTCCTTCAAATAATTCTAGCTCCAGCTTCTCCTTTTTCCTGAAATGTTTTTGAAAGAAACACAAATAAGAATACCAACAACCCAGCAAACACAACCCCTCTATTATCTATCTCATTTCCAATTTCCCAACCCAAGCTCTTTTTTTTTTACAATTGTTCAATTTTTCCACCTGTTCAGTATATTTTAAATGAGCTCAGTACTCTCCTAACGATCATATGTTCTTTAAAGAATGTAGTTGGAGTAAATACTTTTGCTGCTTCTACTGTGAATGCCAAAAGCAAGCGAGTGCTCCAAATGCACAGTTTGCAACAGCAACAACGAATGTAGGCACCATTAGTTCGTTTGTTAACCCCCCCAAAACTTCGGTAAAAGCTCTCTCAGTACCACCATCCCAAATAACATGTTCCTTGTCCTTGTTCAGGTTCACAAGCATCTTCCCATAGTAGCCGGACATGAACTTAAAGACTTTGTCATTTTCCCAATTAATTCCAACGTTTCCATTATTGGTATGGCTTTCAGTAAGATAGCATGAAGGGCAAAGTCATTTAGGGTCACCGGTTCCAAGTGATATTTCTTCTTTCATTAGCCTCCCGTTCACTTGTAGTGTGCAATAACAGGACAAAGTCCCGGGTTTCGTTGAAAGGATATAAACACTAAAAAGTTAAATATTAGTAATCAGATTGAGGGATTTGAACACTTGTAATGAAAAAACATTTCAATGAAATTTTACCTCGAACACATCTCATAAAAATGTGGACGACACTCCTCGCAGATGAAGAATAAGTGAATAAAATCACACGTTGCTGTAAACACCATGTGGCGCTTTCTATGAAGCACGAATGTGGTTGCGGGTGCGACGATTCAAAATTTTTTGAAAAATTAGGGAGAGGGTGCGGCAAGAAAAATAAATTAATATAATATATAAATTATTATTCTTTATTATATATATCAATTTTTAGAGTTAGAAAACATGCACCATAATAAAATCAACAACTAAATATGAACAATAATTAAATTATAATTGAAAAGTAAACTAGCAGGAGCATCAATTAAGTACCAGAAGAAAAACATCATATGATTCATGTACCAATTGCTTAGTAGAAGGATTTACAAATGAAAAACCATATATGCATCGTCAACTTCTAAGGTGAATCATAGCAAAAAGATAGTTTTACAAGAACAAAAAATACCTCCCACCCTTTAACAACATTTCAATGGCATATAACTCAACTTAAGTTTTTTATTTTGTTTTGAAAACAAGCCCAAAACTTTTACATAACTTACTTTTTATTAAAAAACGAATCCAAAAACGAATACTTGCCGAATCCAAAACAAATCGGGAAAAAATATTTTTTCCCACTGATTCTTCTTGGGTGCGAATCGGGGCCGAATCGAGGCCGCACCCACACCTCAGAAGAATCGGATTTGGACTCGAGGCTATTTTTGAAGAATCGGTGCTTCATAGGGCGCTTTCCATCTTTAAATCTTATAGAAAGTGACTATAATAAAATCCACAATCCATAACTGAAAAAGGGAAAGGGCTTGGTTAAGAGTAAACTGATGAAGTCCTATTCTAGAAGCTAATGGATGTAATTTGGTTGTTAGAAAGGGAAAAACTTTAGAGCCAAGATATAGAAGAAAATATGATAAATTTAGGTTGAATACATTTGCATGACCCTAGTGGTTGACACCCACTATAGAACCCTACTGATATGTTTTCTCTATAATGGGCACTGGTAGGGCCGAGGGGTAATCCGATCTTTGAGGGGAGAAGAGTAGGTCAGGCCTGCTGAATTAGAAATTCTCGAAAGGGGTGTAGGTTTCTGAGTTGAATGAGTGATTTTCTTGGCTTGCATAGTGGTAGTGACCAAGGTAAAGAGTAAGTTTGGACACATGGTTAGTTTGGGTTTTAGTGCGATATGTTGAAAATTAATGTTAAGTGTCGAAATTAATTATTTAATTTCAATTGTATTAAATTTCGAATTTTCCAATTATGTGGTCTTGATAAATGTCAGATAATTAATTAGGAATGTGATAAATAAAGATATTAAAAGATTGGGTAAATCTTATCCGTTAGTCACATGATGGTTAGTGACATTAGTGGGAGACTTGAAAAGAGCCCCACCTCCACTAGGATTTCGACCCTCTTCCCCTTATAAGTAGAGACCTCTACACCATCTAGAGTTATCTCATAACACACTGTTTCTAAGGAGGGAGAGAAAATCAGAAATTCCCTTCGTTCGTATTTTCTCACAAAATTTTGGGCACATAACAAAGCAATTCTGGGCTGTTCAAGAAGAGGTTCAAAGAAAGCTTTGACAGGAGCATTCAAGTCACCTTATTCAAATCAATTGCAATGGACAAAGGTTAATTTTGATCATAGTTATAAAGAAATTATGATTCTGTGATTGCATGAAAATTAAACATCATGGATTCATGACAAAACTGTTTTTAATAAGATGTAATATTATGGTTTATATCCGGATTTATGATTAACAAAACAGTCTTGATTAACATGTGATATCAGAGATTTCAGTTTATAATCTCATGCTTTCCTTTAATGAAAATTTCCTTATAACAGTTCTAATCTTTGATCTTTGGCATCTGAAAATCTGAAATTTTTCTTTTTTGATAAATCTTGAAATTTGGAACTTTTTCCCTTTTTATGAATATGGAAATCTGGAATTTTAAGCAATCTGGTAATCATACACTAATCTGGAATCGGCAATTCGAATTTTTGTTATGTATGATATTAAGAATGAAATTGCTGCATACAGTCCTTCATCTTATAATAACTGTCCCATAATTGTTCAACCCATTTTCGTGCTATTAGAACCCTAATATGACGTTAGCATATTTTTATTGTTTCAAGTTGTGTAAGCGTTCTGAAAAACACTTTTATTAATCATGATAAGAAAATGAATATGTTTTTAAGATTGATTAAGTGAGAATTATGATTTGATGCAAAACAGATTTCGGGAGAATTTTTTTTTTGGCGCAGTGAATAGTGTTTTACGAAATTTTTGGTGTCTGATTGACTTGAAAATTAGTGTGTTTTTCGGCAATTCGAGTCCGTTAAGGCCCTCAAAATCCCGTTTTTGCCATTTTAGGAAATAATCTCGGGGCTTATAACTCTTTACAGAAAATTGATATTAACGTTTCACAAAAAAGTTTTGATTTTCTGGCATGTTTTACTTCAATTATATGGTGAGAACTCATTTTTGCCATTTTTGGCAAAATTTATGTATTATGTGTTTTACTATACCTGGGCAATTATGTTTTTGAGGCATTTAAGCTGCTATTGGTATCTTTGTAATTACTAGTAGATTACGTATTATAGTTAAAATTTGCATGATTAACTATATTTAAGTTAGGACATGTAAGCAATTATTCAATTGAGTTAAGTCAAAGGCCAAACACAGGCTGATACTGTATGTACGAATAATACACTTACATTCATTAAAGGTTTATTCTAATGTAAGTTATACAATTGGATTGAGGTTCAACACATGCTAATATTTGAATTAAACAACATTAGAACTGGTTTTGTGAAAACTGAATAGTTGACATTAAGTACATTAATCATGGTATTAAATGTTTAGGAAACAAACACAGATGCAAAAATTATAGAACCATGATAAATGAATTATAGGGTATTAATCTTTACAATCTGAACATTATGTGATGATTAACACAAATTCCGTGATATTCAGATTGTAAACGAAATCTGCCAAAAATTTTAGTCAATAATTTAATATTCAACGCTTGCAATTTTTGTTGTGTGTGAAAATTTAATTTGTGAACATTGTTATTAATTACAGTTCCCCTTAGCATGCATTCGTAAGCTCAGCCCTATTCCAAATTTGATGGAACTAATTTTTCTGAATGGAATGAGCAAATTGAGTTCAGCCTAGGGGTTCTTGACCTCGACATGACAATTATGTGTGATGAAACCGCTGCTATTACTGATGCCAGTAGCGATGATGAAATTGTTGTCCATGAAGCATGGTCTCGATCCAATAAGCCGACCCTTATATTTATGCGAATGTACATTGCTGCTAACATTAAGACCTCCCTACCTGAAACTATGAAAGAGAAAGAATATTTGAACAACATTAAGGAACGCTTTCGCAGTGCTGATAAATCCCTTGCTGGGAAACTGATGGCTGACCTGACCACTATGAGTTTCGATGGTACTCGAACCATGAATGGGCACATTATAGAGATGACCAATCTGGCTGCTAAACTTAGAGTTTTGGGCATGACAGTGGATGAGTCTTTTCTTGTCCAATTCATCCTAAACTCCTTGCCTCCTGAGTATGGGCCTTTCCAAATCAATTACAACACTATAAAAGATAAGTGGAATGTAAATGATTTGTAAAGCATGTTGGTATAAGAGGAAGGAAGAATTAAGCAACAAAATGGCCATGTGATTAAGGAATAGGTGGCAAAACTTACAGTCAAAGGAGATGGTTTTAAGAAGAAGTTTGGCAAGGGAATTAAGAAAGGTCCTAGGCTGTCTCATCAAGTTGAATCATCAATGTGAAGAAGGAAAAGAATGACAAGTGTCACTTCTGTAAAAAGAAAGGCCATTTCCAGAGGGATTTTCATAAACGAAAGGCCTGGTTCGATAAAAAAGGTAAGCCCTTTATTTATGTTTGTTTCGAATCAAACCTTATTAACGCTCCTTCTAACGCTTGGTGGATTGATTCTGGTTCTATGTGTCATGTTTCTAATTCGATGTAGAGCTTCACTTCGATCCGTAAAATAAATCCAAATGAGCATTTTCACTATATGGGAAATAAAATGAAGGCTAAAATAGAACCTATTGGAGTCTTTTGCCTGATTTTAAGCACTGGATTTATTTTAGATTTGTAAGAAACTTTTTATGTTCCCACAGTTTCTAGGAATTTAATTTGATGTTTCCAAACTTGCTTTAGACGGTTTTGCGATTGAATTTAAGTACAATGGTTTTGCTTTGATTAAAAATTCTAATAATGTTGGTTCTGGATTTTTATTAGATGGTTTATATCAATTGAATCTTGAAAAGAATTTTTTTGAAACCCTTGTGACCCTGCATCTTAATATTGGTACGAAATGTATACTTAATGATGAAAAATCTGGTTACTTGTGGCATAAAACATTAGGGCACATATTCAGGCCGAGAATTGAAAGGCTCATTAAAGATGGAATACTCCATAACCTCGATTGAGCCAATTATGATGTATGTGTGGACTGTATTAAAGGAAAACATACCAACCATACAAAGATAGGAGCCACAAGAAGCACTCAGCTACTTGAAATAATACATACAAACATATGTGGACCTTTTGATATTCCATCCATTGGTGGAGAGAAATACTTCATCACCTTTATAGATGATTTTTCACGTTATTGCACTTTGTACATGTTGCATGATAAATCTCAGTTTGTGAATGTCTTTGAAATATACATTAATGAGGTTAAGAGGCAACTAGACAAAAAGGTCAAAACTATTAAGTCTGATATAGGTGGTGAATATTATGGTAGATATGATGAGTCAGGGCAACGCCCTGGCCCATTTTCCAAACTCCTTGAAAAATTAGGTATTTGCGCCCAATACATAATGCCAGGATCACCTTGGCAGAATAGTGTAGCTGAAAGGCGTAATCGTACCCTTATAGAAATGGTTAGAATTATGATAAGTAGGACCCAATTGCCTACATTTTTATGGACACATGCATTAAAGACCGCTGTACACATCTTAAATAGGGTTCCTAGTAAGTCAGGTTCAAAAACCCCTTTTGAACTTTGGAAAGGATGGAAACTCGATTTAAGGTATTTACGTGTGTGGGGCTGCCCAGCGGAAGATAGAATCTATAACCGTCATGAAAAGAAATTGGATCCTAGGACATTATGTCATTTCATCGGGAATCTAGAATCATAGAAACTGGAAATGCTAAATTCATTGAAGAAGGTGAAGTAAGTGGGAGTATGAAATAAAGGGAGGTAATTATTCGAGAAGTCAGTGTACGAATTTCTATACCCAGAGTTCATAACATACCTGTTGTTCCTAATGTAGTTGTTGAACCGGTCATTGACCCAATCAATAACAAAGAATAGCAAGTGAATGATCAACCAACTGAACAACCACATAATGAGACTATAACCGATGAAACTTTTGAAGCACCACATGAAGTGCCATTAAGAATATCTCAAAGAGAAAGGAGATCGACAATTTCGGATGATTATGTGGTATACCTTCAAGAGATCGAATTTAACATAGGGAATATTAATGATCCAGTTTCTTATCAAAAAGTTATAAATAGTGATGATTTCGATAGATGGATTAATGCCATGAATGAAGAAATAAAATCTATGAATGACAATAAAGTTTTAGAGTTGGTCGAATTGCCAGAAGGACAAAAACGAGTTGGGTGCAAGTGGATCTTTAAGACCAAACTTGACTCAAAAGGCAATATCGAACAACATAAAGCTAGACTTGTTGCCAAAGGTTTTAATCAATGAGAAGGCATTGGTTATAATGAAATCTTCTCTCCAGTTTCAAAGAATGACTCATTAAGAATTATATTAGCATTGGTGGCTCATTATGATTTGAAGTTGCACTAAATGAACGTAAAAACATCTTTTCTAAATGGGAGTTTAGAAAAAGAAGTATACATGGCACAACCACAAGGCTTCATAGAGGAAGGAAAGGAAAACATTGTTTTTATATTAAACAAGTCAATATATGGTCTAAAGTAAGATTCTCGTCAATGGTACAGTAAGTTCCATAGTACCATTACATCCTTTTGGTTTAAGGAAAACACTATTGATTGGTGTATATACCTGAAGATTAGTGGGAGTAAGTTTGTGTTTTTAGTACTATATATTGATGACTTACTTATCGCCAGCAGTGATCTTGGTTTATTAAGTGAAACCAAGAAGTACCTTTCTAAAAACTTTGAAATGAAAGATTTAGGTGAGGCATCCTTCGTGACAGGGATAGAAATATCTCGGGATAGATCACGAGGAACGTTGGGATTGTCTGCGAAAGCTTACATTAACAAAGTTTTAGAAAGATTTAGCATGAAAAGTTGCAATCCCGTTAATGTTCCACTTCATAAAGGGGATAATTTCAACTTAAGTCAATGCCCTAGAAGTGATTTAGAAAATGGAGCACATGAAAGGCATGCCTTATGCTTCGCTCGTAGGGAGATTGTTGTATGCACAAGTCTGCACTAGGTCGGACATCAATTTTTTCGTTGGGATGCTAGGCAGATATCAAATCAATCCGGGGATTTTCCATTGGAAAACTGCTAAGAAAGTGCCGAGGTACCTGCAAGGGACCAAGGATTACATGCTCACATATCGAAAGACTGATCACCTTGAGGTGCTTGGTTATTCAGACACAAATTTTGGGGGATGCCTTGACAGTAGGAAGATCACTTCGGGTTATGTCTTCCTTATGGCTGGAGGAGCCGTTTCATGGAAAAGTGCTAAGCAAAGCGTCATTGCATCATCTCCTATGGAGGCTGAATATGTAGCTTGATTCGAAGCTATAAATCATGGATTATGGCTACAAAACTTTATTTCTGGACTTAGAATTAAGGGGTCAATATCTAAGCCACTGATAATTTATTGTGATAATGTCGCAACAGTCTTCTTATCGAAGAACGATAGGTATACTAAGGCTGCTAAGCATATTGAGATGAAATACCTATTAGTGAAAGAAGAAGTTCAGAAACAAAGAGTGTCAATTGATCACATTAGTACGCGTAATAATATAGCAGATCCTCTTACAAAAGGACTATCTCCGAAGACCTTTATGGGACATGTAAAAAAGATGGGTCTCGATTAGTTAGATTATGATTGCTATTTGGCTTAGTTGTTTGACACTATTAGTTGAATTCAATAAAAGCATTTATGATTTCTATTATTATTGACAGAAATAGTCCTTATTCAAAAGGACATTATGAGGCCATTATGATACCATATATTAAAGGCTTAGTTGAATGAAACATTGATGTTGTGGTATATGGAAGGAACCATGCACTTGAATAGCATGGAACCACCATGACTCGCATTCGTGAACCATTTGATTTAGCAAATTATATTTATCAATGATTGTGTACCTTATGATACGTAATCTAATTATACGAATTATTAAGACTAAGTGGAAGACCGTTGGAAATTAATGTTAAGTGTTGTAATTAATTATTTAATTTCAATTGTATTAAATTCTGAATTTTCCAATTATGTGGTCTTGATAAATATCAGATAATTAATTAGGATTGTGATAAATAAAGATATTAAAAGATTGGGTAAATCTTATCTGTTAGTCACATGATGGTTAGTGGCATTAGCGGGGGACTTGAAAAGAGTCCCACCTCCACTAGGATTTTGGCCCTCTTCCCCTTATAAATAGAAACCTTTACGAAATCTAAAGTGAGAAGGATAGGACACTTGTTGCATGTGGGTTTAGTGCTCTCACCACCAAAAGAGAAACTGTTATATTCTCATGTCCAAACTATTGGGGCATTCATAGAAAGTTATACCGATTAATTAGGAACCCTAGTTGGAACTTCTTATCTACAGATATAAACCATAGGATTTATAAAAAGAATTCAATCATTCTTGATATTTCTTTAGAGAGAGAGAGAGAGAGAGAGAGAGAGAGAGAGATGGGTCATGCGCTTACCCTTGTATGAAAAGTTACAGATAGTAAAGGCACAAATTTATTTCCATATATGAGAGGTGAGCCTGCCTCATAGAGCCCAAGACCAGTTAGGTTCGACGACAATGAGATGATCAGACCAAGAAGTAACACATGCTCCTGCATCATACTCCCCACTTAAAGACTCGTCCTCTTCGCTGCGACTCAAACACGTGACCTCAATCTAAAACCAAATGATGGGTCAAGCTCTTACCATTGTACCAAAAGCTATAGCTAATAGTAATGGTGCAACTTTATTCTCATATATAATAGGTAAGTCTACCCCAAGGAACACAAGCACATCTAGGTTTGCTTATGGTAAGCGAGGCAGACTAGGATGCTCCTACATAAGAGAGAGAGAGAGAGATAGAGATAGATAGATAGATAGATAGAGATATAGATAGAGATAGAGATAGAGAGAGAGAGAGAGAGAGAGAGAGAGAGAGAGAGAGTACATTACTTGAGAGTTGTGTTTGAGCTCAAATTAAGAGACCTCTATTGTAGGAGCTAGAGTTTGTGGTTTATAGCATTGGAAGTGAAGGCTACATGAGCTTGAAGACACTATTTTAGTGAGTTGAAAATAGATGTAGAGTAGAAGCAAAGTTTGATCTTCAATAATTTCTTCTACTATTCTTATTATTGAGGAATATTGTTTAAGATTCCTCTCTTTTAATTTAAATTTTACAATAAAACTATCATTTCAATGAACAGGGGCTTGGGACTCCTTCATTTCTTCCCGTGATCATAGGTTGTTATATGATCTTGTGTTTATTTTCTGAGGCTTTTTTGTACTCTTTAGTGGTTGGTTCCAAAATAAGAGGTAACCTCTTCAAAGACCATGAACACTAGGGACGTGACTTCGATATCTACTATGTTTTTAAGGTTGGGGAACATGATTGGAATATGAACCCTAACACCTACTTTGTAATTGATTAAGGGGAAGAGTAGGTAGCATTATCCATGATTACAACATCAGAGCTCTTGATAGGAGAAAAGGGTCGATGTGTTGAGTTCGGCATCGGAACCCTACTGTGTTCTTGGTATGAAAACTGAGGTTAGTAACCGAGAAAATACTGGAAATATAAATGGGGTACTTGAGAAGTCCATTTTCTTTGACCCGATCCAAGTTGGACAGAGGCCTAGTATTTAGACCAGGGCTCATTGAGGTCTTACTTTAGTCGCAAACTCAGAAACAAATATGGGGTCACTAAGGTGGAGATGAGATTTTAGATAATGTATTACATTGAGTTGTTATATTCTAATAATGAATTATTGTTTAGATGTAGTTTTCATATTATTACTGTTATTTTGGATACCGTTAACTTGTTAGAAAATGAATATTGGACAACAAAGAAAAGTTGAAAAGGTTGAATAAAACTATTTAATTTCATTGATAAGTCAGTGGTTACAAAGGTGATTCCATTACAAAGGAAAATAAGAAGAAATGGAAAATACACAAAAGAAAAGGCAAAAAACTAGCTAAAATGAGCTAAACCTTCTCTTTATTTTTGGCCTTGTCTTGGTTAGCAGGAAGAAGGTTGGCAATATCTGCAGACACCATAGAAGATTCCCCAGAACCCTCCTCAACATCAAAATCCTCATCTAAGTTAGGAAGGGTTCCTGGGTCATGTCTCTGAAATAACTCAGAATCTGCCTGGGTAGAAACCTTCTTTAGGACATCCGACCAACCCTCCTTGTATGAAAGCTTATTGGAATACTCTATTTGAATGGTTGCAGTAGCAAAAGGTACATCCCAACCTTTAGTAGCAATCACTTTTTTTCCCTTATTACTCTTTGCCTTCAGAGCAAAGTTCTCAGTAGTTAAGCTGGAGGACTTGTCTTTATCAACCTTTGCCCCGCTCTCAGCTTCTGCTCGACCAAGGTCAACTTGCCATTGGCAGTATTTTACTGGTCCTCTATTGCTTTTCCCTGTCCTCGGTAGCCTTAACCTTGTCCTGAAAATATTTCTCTCTTTATAAGGCTTCCCCAAAGGCCTGTAAGGATTTCTGCAAACCCTTGAAAGCTTCCTCCACATTAGTCGAGGTGTCCTTTAGCTGGTCATCTTTGTCCAGCTTTTGGGTGTAATCTATTAAGAATTTTAGGAGAATAAGTATGCAACATCAGTACAGAAAAAAATGCGGTAAACATTATTGAGGATAAATAGAAGAGTTATGAACTTACCAATGCCAAATTCTGACTAATCCTGTCAACAAGTCGGGCCCTGGTCATGGGGGCTGCTGCCGACCTGTCTGCTGAAAGAGTACCAGCCTTTATCAAACCCTTGGCCAACTTAAATTTTATCGCCACAGAGGCATCTTCAATTTTGCCTTACTCGGCAGAGGACTTCTTGGCCAATTCTTGGTGGTTGGACAAGCCTTTCTTCAACCTCTTGCATTGAGGTTCAATAACTCAGACTTCTTCAGTAGTGAGGACTTAAGGCCTCTTCTCAGTAGCCTGAGGCCTCTTATCAGTAACAATACTCTTTTTAAAAGGTGGGGGAGTAGACCCAAATCCAACTAGTAAATTTGGGATCTTTCTTTTCACCATCTCTACAATAGGTGAAGTTAGAATGTTAGTGATGTCAAGGGACGCAAAGGAAGAAAAGGTTCCTCCTTAGACAAGCTCTACCCCAGTCGACTTAGCAAAAGAAGAAGTGGCCACTATTTCCTCGTCTAAGTTAATAAATGATTGAGGCAAAATAACTAAGGGTCGGGAAACAGGAGGTGATATCACTCGTGTATTACCACATGAAAAAGCTACTTGGGGATGATCCTATCCTTCTCTTTGATGGACAACCCACAAATACTTAAGGTCATCAATATTAACCTTAATCTCCTTTGGACACTTCTTTTTAATTTCCTCTGCACAAAAACAAAACAAATAAGTTAGTCCGCAAAGCTTTAAACAGATGATAAGCAAAGGAAAATTTCAAAAGTAAATGTACGACCTATGCCACGACCTTCTTGGGGGAACCTAGACCTAGTGTATGTTATCTCCTTAGGAAGGGGGGCATATTGCCAATTCTTCACTACAACGCCATAATCTCAGTAATCTTTGTTGGAATCTGGTAAGTTAACCACAAATACTCTATTGGCCTGCTTAGTCTTCAGAACTTAGTTATGAACGAATTATATATATATATTATGTGTTTATTATGATTATAAGTAATAAAAATAAAATTAGGAGTAATATTAGTTGTTAAATAACCAGTATGAGAGTTAAAGCTCATTTAATGGGGGTATTTGTAAGAGGATTTAAGGGTTGAATGGAAAATTTAATAGAGAAAGAGTGGGGGAAAGTCTTAACGTATTTAAAGTGATTATGATTATTTTAAACCTATCTAATGATATATAAAAGTGTCTAAGGGGTTGTGAGCTTTAAACACCTTTTAGTGAGAGAATTAAGGGTGAAAACGAGGAGAACTTGGGAGATATTTTTAGATGAGGAATAAAATGACTTATTTTCTGAATAAGAGGAAGAAGACGATGATAATTATTTACGAGTAAATATTTGGAAGCTTTTTGTCTCTTTAATTCGTTATTTTTAACTTTTATGATTTAAGATAGTTTTGTTCTCCCATGATTTTAATTGTGTGTTACTCATACTCACCCATATTTTTTTACTGTATACACACTACTTATGCATATTATATATATACTTTGTATATAATATTAATTTGTTTCACTCATATTTTATGACTTGTTTTCATACCGTCTAGTGGGATTAATGTTAATATAATCGATTTATGAGCAAGTTTAGGATTAGAATTTGGATAGACAATTTATACTCAAATTGTGAAAATTGATTTATATGTTGATTAAATTGGAAGAATGATTTTTTTTATTGTTAAAATTATTGGGGGATGCATATGCATCCCTTAGTCAAACAACCCTTGATACATGGTGTACTTTCAGGTTATGGTTTTGTCGCTTGTCGGTTGAATATGTCATGGATCTGGTTTAACAATTATGCTATGTTTGGCGGTTATGACACGATTGTTATGTTAGGGCGATAAGTAGGATTTTTCTATCTTGTCTTTGTAACTATGTTTATTATTTTTGGGTTATGGATTATTCAGATGATAATTGATAGAAAAGTATACTGAGAGTCCACACCATCTCGCGAGAAGTGGGGCTGGAATTTCATATATGGGTTCGAGATTTGCATAAAGACATTGCGAGTAAATGTCATTTTATGCTTTCACAAGTTAAATGGTTTATTATAAATGGTATTTCTTTTAAAAAGATTCAATTTGTAACACAATATAAATATTTTATTGTTAACATTTCACAAATGTTACATCACTCACTTGACACGCATTTTTCCTCTCTTTTTGGAACCCAATGTTTCTATCCCTCTACTTGAGGGTTTTTACGCCTTTGTCTTGTGAGGAAGCCTTTTTTTTTATAAACTTTATATGCCTTATATTGTGTTTAGTTATAGACCACTTCATTAAATCGCAAAAAATACCATTCTACACCATTTGTTTGAACCGAGCACAACTCTATGTCACTAGAAGAAGAAAAAGACTATTAATCACGGTTAAAAAACATGATTAAAAAAGCTTATTTATAACGGTTTTAAACTTTTTTAGAAATTACGATAAATAAGGGTGACATAAATGTTCGTACAACTCTAATAAAAAAATGAGTCGTTTTTATCATAATTTTATGTAAAACACTAATAAAACATATTGTAGTCATATCATATTTATCTCATTTGAGAAAGGTAAACTGCGATATAATGTCATATTTTTTTCACAGTCTTTTAAGGAGAGTCTTGATTATGTTTTTTTTTATGAAAATCGACATACAAGATCATGATTATCTTTTTATATAAATTATTTTTACATGAAGCTAACCTGAAATTATACAATAGAAATATGTCCTCCATCCACTAATTAACTACAACCACAAGCAAAATAATTACAAATTTTTAATACTAAAGTTACTAGTTACCCACCATTCAACTTAAAATCCCACAACCAAAATATATACTAATTCGAAAGTACCAAGGAGCAATATTCATATCACGATTACCGCTGATAATATGGGTGACAAATTTAGAAATGATACTAAAACACAAAATGAAATGACACAAAATTGATCCTAAATTGACACGATATTTCGTGTTTGTATCGGGTCTTTTTGGCATGAAGTCGTGTCATGTCGTATTCGTGTCAAAATTATGAGGCATTTTAGTATTGTTATTTAGGGATGAAATTTTAGAAACGACGTGAAAACACAAAACAAAATGACACGAAATTGACATTACATTTTGTGTTTGTGTTGTGTTCGTGTCGGGTCTTTTTGACACGAAGTTGTGGCGGGTCATGTTCGTATAAAAATTATTATTCATGGTATCATGTCTTGTCATGTTAATTGAGGTTTTAATCAGGTTAATGTGTTATTAATGTTTAATTAAGTGTAACATTTATGAAATCGTGTTAGTCATGTTGTGTTCTATGCGGATCGTGTTCAAGTCGGATAAAAAATAAGTCGTGTCGTGTTTAAAAAACCTTATCGTGCCATGTCGGCCCATGACCAAACCCAAAAACACGAATTTCCACTCCTAATTATTATCATGTCTTATCGTGTTAATCATTTTTTATTTAGGTTTTCGTGTCTATTTATGTTAAATTTTGTGTAAAAATTATGAAATCGTGTCAGTCGTATTGTGTGGTATTCTATTTGGGTCGTGTTCGTGTCGGATAAAAAAAACAAAGTCGTGTCGTGTTTGTGTCTAAAAAAACCTTATCGCGTCATGTCGTGTCGACCCATAACCCGACCCAAAAATACGAATTGTCACCCATAAATGACAATATCTATAACTAATGATTACTACTTCATAATGTGTAATAAAAAGGTGAACTATTTAATATAATTCACACAAAATTAAGTGTAATATATATATATATATATATATATATATATTCACTTGGGAAAAAAATGTAGAAAATTTCACTTCTTGATGACCACGCACATCGATGATCCAAATTAATTGCATTCAATAAATTCAACAATTAATCGAATGATAATATGTGAAATAAATCAACTCAACTCAACAATGATAAAATGTGAACCATTTCCTCGTCATCATAACATATACAAACATCTAATCAAACATAGAATGAAGTTGATAAAAACATCGTTTCACACCACCCAACAAAGTAAACATCCTAACTCTTTACGTTTTATAAAATTTTGGCAGAGTCTCCCTTATTTTTAGATGCAACCGACCTGTTTATTTTATCAAGAATATACGCATTAACTTAAAAGAAAACCACAATTTAAATTCCAATCATGAGACGCATGTCCAAGTATAAACTTTCAAGACTCAACATTTTCAAATTATAGGCCCACGTCCTAGCATAGTCTAACTATGCATAAATACAAACAAAAAAAGCTGATATCGAATGGAGTTGATTAAAAAATAATAAAAAAATCGGCCAACACACAACCCAATAAAGTAAATATACTAACTCTTTACGGTTTTAAAAAATTCGGCAGTGTCTTAATTTTTTTACATGAAACCAACATGTTTAGTTTATCAAGAATACACACAATAACTTAACAAACAATTTAAATTCCAATCATCAAATTCATGTCCAAATATATAAATCTATAATACAACAATTTCAAGTCACTATCCAGCACGACCAAGCAAAGTCTAAATAAAAAACATTCGACCTTCACAACCTAATAAAATTTAATTTAACGTTAAAGTTAAGAAGTTACCTAATATAGTTATATATGAAGTCAATGAACTACATCCTTACTTCATTTATCCCATCTATTATGTATGTCTCTTTATTGCTCAACATTCTCATCTAATAAATTAAAATAACCAAACAATAAGAGCTTCAAAGATTTTAAAGATCAATATGATCAAAATAATATAAAATATAATTACTTTTGTTTTAATAGATGCGGAAGGACACTCAATCAAATCTTTCATGAACATCACCACAAAATGTCCACAGGCAAGATTTTTTTTTCTTGCATTGGATACTAAAATTGAGACATATATTGTAAGGTAATTAGTAGTTTTTTTAAAAATGAACTAAAATAAGAAATCGGTTTATGTTATTTATATACCTTAACACAATTCTAGGTTAGGGTATACCTCTTCCCATTAATGGTGAAGGTGTCTAAAAAAAATAATATTATGAGTAATTATGAACACTGATTTATAAGATAATATATGTAAAAGGAAGTATCGATCATAAATTACTCGTGTAGTGACATACAATTTTTCTTGTTGAATGGGTTTAGTATTTTGTTAATATAAAAAATAAAAAATATTGGTAGAGGGATCGACAACAAACAAAGCACAATGAAACCTGTAAAAATGGTTTTAAGATGAATGCATTAATAAATAACAAAACAAACATATATGGATATTCATCATGAATGAGATATGCATTTAATTCATAAAATTACACATTTTGAAAGTTCATAGGAATGAAACATTTATGATTTCTTTTCGCGTATTACAATCTTTTTTTTTTCTAATAAACCAAGTTATTTTTATTTTTGATGCAGCATTGAACAATGAGGGTTTGAATAATTGGAATATTTCTCTAGAGGATTAATACTTATCTCATAAGAGCCTGAAAAATGATTTAATTTTCAATTTAACTTATGGATAATCAAATGTGAAATTTATGTTACCTTATGTACACGAAAAGGCAAGTGACATCCAAAGGCTCCAATGCACAAAAAATCAACAAGTCTTTCTTAAGAAGGGAGCATTCTTCATTTTGTTAAAATAACATCTCTTTATCCATTTAAATTGTTTTCTCATCTTTCTCAAATGTCTTTAACTTTTATATAAATGCAACGATTAAATCACCATCATCATCCTCACATTTATTCTCATCATCAGCCTCCCCACCTAACTTGTCACCACCATCATTCTCCCCACCTTTTTTTCTTGCCAACAACATCTTAATTCATTTTGTTTTGGATGGCAGAAAGAGGGAGAAAAAAAATCATTTAAGCAGTTCCATTTAAAAATATTCATAGGTAATAACAAAATATTTTACCTCAAGATCCAATACACACCATTAGGTACACCATGATATCAAAGAATGAAGGTGAAAATTATTTTTCCAACAAACACAATGTGATCACAACATCCTTCTGAATTTCTTTCAATTTTTGCACGTCCACTAACTTGGTACATAAATCGTTAACTAAAAATAACATACCTTACGTTCTTAGGAATTATGGATCGAATTTCAATTGGGAGTAATTTTTGCATTGGGATGTGGGAATAATGGGATTTTATATCATACAACTTTAAATCTTCAATTGAGACAAGACTTATGAAATTTGAAGAGTATCCATATGGGACCTTAAGGTCATGCAAAGTTCTATAAAACATCCATTCTTCCTCCTTGGATAATGTGTAACATGTTATTGGTAGCTAAGTCCCCTTTTCATTAACCTGATGCTCCAATTCATCCCTTCAGCCCATAGCTTCAAGGTTACAGTGACACTTCACTCCATCTTTTATTTTTCTTGAAATGTTAAGTAGGGTTCTAGTAATGTCATCACAAATATTTTTTTAAATGTGCATGACATCCATGTTATGTCGAACATGAAAATGTTTCCAATATTCAAGTTTAAAAAGTATAGACTTCTTCTTTCAAGAAGTAATAACATCACCACTACCACCACCATCGCCGCTAACATGATTGTCATCATGTGACTTGTCATTCAATCTCTTTAAGGTTGTTGGTTTTTAAACTCTCCTCCTTACTCCCTTTCTTCTCCTATCCCCTTTCATCTCATTATTCGCCTCCTTGTTCTTTTTCTTCTTTTCCCAATAAAACTTGATCCTCCCAACCTTTATTAATAATTTTTCACCACTCAAAGTTTCAGGTGTGCATCTAAACTCTTTCTTTCTATTAAAAGCCTTTTGTTGGTTTAAAAAATGATGGTTTCATGGAAGATACATTTTATGCCCAGTATAAATATTCTTCGAACAATGTTCCAATCTATGAGAATATGTTTTCTTTGAAAATTGGACAAGAATAATACCTTTGATAACACAACCGGATAAATTCCCATAAGCCGAAAAGTCATTAATTGTCCACATAGATACCTCCCCCAATGTAAAATATTCTTTTCAGTAGACATAATAAGCCTTAACTCCTTCCTACCACAAGGCTTTCAGATCTTTCATCAAGGGTACTAAATAAACATATATATTATTTCGAGATTGTTTTGGACCTGATATCAACATTGACAATATCATAAGCTTTGTCGTCATATACAAACCATAGGAAAGATTATAAGTATTCAATGTGACAACCAACATGTATAACTACTACTTAAAAGTATTATGATGATTAATTCCATCTGTTGATAATGTTAATTGCAGATTTATTTCTTTTTCTTCAAACTCAAGTCACCTCGCATTTACTAACTTCCAAGTTGGTGAATCAGTTCGGTGACACAATTAACCAATAACTACCCCATTATTGGCATGCCATTTATAATATTTTACCGTCTTTGCACATTGAAATCACCTTTTAAATCTTATAATAGGTGCAAAGTACCATAATACTTAGGTAGACACCCCTTTTATTTTCATGTTCTTTATTGGTTTGAACATATTTTGTTCACCTTATATCTTGATGTTTAGCAAGTAAGACATTAAACTATATTCTCGTACTCATTTTTATAGAGTATGAAGTCTTTATTCAAAGCATGAACCATATATACTGTGTTTGCAAAATTTTCGAGAGTATTAAATTCTTGGTCTTGATACTGTAATGCCCCGACCAAGATTTAATGGTTAGCCATGGGTCAACCCAATCCGCACGTGTTGGATTAAGTGTGGAGTGATGTGAAGTAACCAAGATAATGGTTCTCATCTAATTTATTTAATTATATTAACCTTAAACATGAAATTCCATTTTCCAAGCATATAAGCATTGTGATAACAAGTGAGGAACCTATTAGGAAATTCCCTTGGGTTCAAGTAATCAGAGCTACTAGCGTAAATAGTAAGAACCACTTACTTGCAAATCTCTCTCAAAGACGAAACATTGCTTGACTTGTCGTAACAAAGGTATTTGGGTAAGTCAATTCCCAGTGGGGTTCCCCACAATAATGCAATATATAATTGAATGAAAAAAAGAACGAATGAAAAATCTTACAATAACTCGAATGTACATGCAATAACTAACGGTATATGCATTAATCGTATTTTATTCAAAAATATTTCCTTTAACTTAGGTTAAAAATAATTAACCTTTGTATTTCTGTACTTTACCCTTCTACTACAAAAATGTTCATTTAATCCATTAATCCACGTGATTAATATGAGACAAACCATATTCCTTTGTCTCCCTTTATGTTAATTCTATTTCCTTTTATATATACCAGATTCAAATTACCCTCCATGCCCATGACATTAATTAAATAAATCATTTTATACATATACCTGGTGTATACCTTTAAACTCATATCTTAACTCGGATTCGTAACCTCTATAGGTTATTTGGACACCCAATTTTAATATTTGTTACTTCATTTCATTTAACCTTTAATTTACCAACACATTACCATGTTAACTCATTATATTATTTATTTCATATACCATGGGTATAGTAATTATCTAAATTACACATATTCCTATAAATCCATATGAACTAGGAATAACTCGTTCGTCTTCGCTTTATTAATCGTTTATCTTCACCGAATTCACCAATTCCATAAACTTTCACTTTTTCATTTTCTTTCTAACCCTAGAGTTAATTGTACCCCACTTATGTTTATGGACTTTCACCGTCTGCCATAAATGTCGCATCCATTACTTTATGGCCAGTGGTTTTGGGTGTAAGACAAAGCTACACCCTAAGGCTCTAGGCCCTTCTTAAAGTTTCTCGATAATCCTTTGTGACGCCCTGTAATATTTAAAAATAGATAGATCAATTCTATATTAAAAAATTATCAGATTCTAAACAAATAAGTACCATTCTAAGCATGCAAAAAAAGAAAAAAATTGAGAAAAAATATCCATAACGAAAGATATCCCAGTACTCTGATATTGTCCATAAGAGTCAAATATACATGCCAACGCAACTACAATAGGCTATACAAAATATATGAATACAAATATATATCTATATCCACTATAACAAAAAATAAAAGAAATCATAAATATGGCACGCAGGACAGTGACACATACATCCTAGTGTAGATTTGTAATAGAAGGATGAATGATAGCAACACTATCGAACAAGGCTACGGAATGGGCAACGTTGGTCCTGAAACGTTAAATCCACAACGTTAACAACAAGTTTAAAGAGACTAAAAGTATAATGAAAGTTTAACTATCCATTTACCTATAGACTTTTAACATATTTTAGAATTATCCCACCATGTAATCCTAATATCATGCACATTTAAGATCCCAAATCCCAAGTGACCCCATAGTTAAGTTTGATTCTACACATATAAAAATAAAATATTGAAATTCAAGACAACAATACACTAGTCAAGACAGGGGTTATGAAGTAATTGAGATAGTCTTAGAGTATAAGGATCACACAAGTAAGTCAAGCAATAAAGGCCTCTTTAAACTTGTTGGAGATCACTCACTCATACTAAGTATAGTCTAAGGTCGTTCCGAACCAAAGACCTCATCAAGGCAAGGAATAAATCACCACGTCTTCCCATCAATCATATAACCTACCTTACCCAAGGCTATATAAAAGAAATCTCCCCATAATCCATCTCGGATATGGGTACCTAGACGTGTGACATAGGGAAAAAATTGACTAAGGCATCTCGTCTTGTCATCAAGGTAACATAAAGGTATGAGTCACACGTGCCCCTTTTTAATGGAATCCCCCCTTAATAAGTTCTCCATGAGTACTCATGCATGTTATGCATCATATAAAGAACATCACAATTTATAACTATCTTAACCATATAATTTGAGTATCAAACTAAATTCATTTACTTTAATTTCATTTCAAAATGAGTAAGGAATCCATTCATTATGTTACATCTAAGTTATTGAAATCATACTAATAGAAAGATAATATGCATCAATTTAGGTCAGGAGTTATCCCGAAACAATTTCTAATTATCAATTAACAAATAAAAAAAATATAAGAGGAATTTGCCAAATATCTGAAGGCACAGATTGACCACTAGGGCAAGGCCGGTTGATTGCATGCTTCAGTGTTTGAAGTTTCCCCCTTACGGGATTTGTCTTCTCTAACACAATAAAATTCAATTCAATCCTCCATTAAAGATCATAAAACCATCATATACGATCATATTCATAATGTACCTATATACAAAACATGATTGGAACCCAATTATATCATCAAGATCCTAATAAAAGTTCAAGAACCCAATTAAAACAATTTTATCTCTCAAGAACCCTAACAATCCAATTCATAATCATTTGATTCCAATTCTCTACATATCTTACAATAAATTCCAAGGTTTTGAATGGATTATAATTGTTGACGCAAAAATTCTCCATCTACGAGGACCAATCAGAAAAGGACACATGTCATCCTACGTGGAAATATTCGGCACCCGATGAGAGTTGATCGACACCCGAGGAGAGTTAGTCGGTACCCGAGGAGAGTTAGTTGACACCTGAGGAGAGTTGATCGGCACCCGAGGAGAGATAGTCAGCACCTGAGGAGAGTTGGTCGGCATACCAACCAGGAAGATCAAAGGATAGCTATGCATTTAATGTGCATTAATGAAGATGACAACGCATTTAATGAGCCTTAATGTACATTTATACTGTATTAATAGATGACAACATAAATCATACCAAGCAATTCAAGGAAGACAAACCATCATAGAAGGCCAACAATTAGATTCATTGTATGTAGACATAAATGTCTGAATGTATAAAGACATTATATCTCTTTATCTCCCATCACTATAAATACATGTATTCCCTTAGCCATAGAGGAGGGGGGAGACAACTAAGAAACACCATACATAAGATACACATCCTTTCTCTCTCTACACTATATTGTGCTATTGTAAACCCCTGGGAATAAAATAACAGTGGACGTAGGCTTTATTCATAGCCGAACCACTTTAAAAACCTTTGTCTCTTATATGTTTGATGTGAATGTTTATCTTCATCTTCAATATCATCCTCATCATTTATCTGCTGTTAATGCCACTAAAATGGCAGTGGCCATTTTTTGTCTTCAACAGACATTTTAGTGGCCTCAACAATAATAATAAATTAGAACCTATTCAAAATCTAATCAAAACACGACACTTATTGTAAGATTCAATCAAAATTACTTCCTAATTGAGTTAATTGTAAAATCACTTGATTTAAAACATTTAAATAAGATCTTAATTACTTAGTTAGGGTTTTGATTCAAATTAACAGGCCTAATTTACAACAAATTTAATTATACAAGAATTCAAATTAAAATTTCCTCCAATTATTTTGAACCGTGGATCATATCTCTAAAATCTTCTCTCTTCCTTTTAGCCTTATTCTCTCCACGCTCTTAAATTTGTATTTTGTGTTAAAATGATCGTCCTAATGTTTCACTATTAACTATTAAAAGTCTACTTGGGCTTGGGTCCAATTTAAGGTCTTAAGTAGCTAATCTCAAAATACATCATTATAAATACTAAACCCTCATAATCAATAATAGTAACACATATCCTTTTATTATCCCCATTACTCATTTTTTTTCTTGAATCATTATTGAAATATTTATTAATATTTTTAGTGGATCTAAATTCCTAACTTTACGGACACGTAATATTCTATTTATTATATAGGGAAAAATGGGATATTACATTCCTCCCCCTTATAAGTGAAATTTTCCTCAAAATTTGGAATATATCTGACTGGAATAGCTCTGAAAAACTCACCCGTATGTCCTCCTTGCACTCACAGGTGGACTCTTCCTCAGTATGTTGTCCCCACTAAATTTTCTCTAGTGGCATAACATTCGCTCGTAGGATCAGATCTCTACGGTCAAGGATACGCTGGGATCTCCCTTAGTAACTTGCAACCTGTTGCAACTCTAGCCCATCTATATTTATGTGTTGATATTATCCTCACTCCTCAAGAATTTACTCAACATGGATACATGAAAAATGTCGTGTACCCTCTGACGGTGATTGAGTAACATTGGGCGATACGCCACCATGCCCACTCTTTTAATAATTATGAAGGGGCCAATTTATTGGGGAGCCAATTTGCCTTTTATTCCAAATCTAACCACTCCTTTTATTGAGGATACTCTCAATAACACTTGATCTCCCACTAGGAACCCTAATTTACTCATTTATCTTCATAACTATTTTAACGATCCTGAGCTATCTTCATTCTTTCTTGAATAAGTGACACCTTCTCCAAAGTATCCTCAGTAATCCTGAGCTATATACATTTTGGTGCAAACATCCAATGTTTCTCTGATCCTTGCCAACAACTAGGCGAATAACATGGTCGTCTGTATAATGCCTCTAATGGTGCCATCTTGATCATCTTTCGATGGCTATTGTTGTAAGAGAACTCAACAAGCTTTAGATGTATATCATAATTACCCTTGAGGTCTAACACCCTAGCCTTGAGTATATACTATAAGACCTAATTCATCCTTTCTGTCTAGCCATCTGACTGCGGGTGAAAATTCGTTCTCAAACTCAATTGAATTCCATTGCCTATCGGAATGCCTTCCAAAAAAGATGAAAGTACTATCCCTATATGACATAATGTCCCTATAGTCTCACTATCTCGACTATGTATGCCTTTGCATACTTATGTGTTAAGTAATCAGTCCTAACGGGTAGGGAATGGGTCACCGTTATCAATATATCCATATTAACCAAAATTAAATCATGACTGCGCTGCGACCACAGTAACCCAATAATAAAATCCATTAAGATGCTTTCCTATTTCCATTAAGGGATATCTAAAGGTTGTAACTCTCCTAATAAGTAGCACACCTGGACACATAGTTATAATCATCCCTATTTATTTTGTCCCACCAATACGATTGCTTCATATCTTTATACATTTTTTCCCTCCAGGATGCACTGTATATCGTGATTTTTGAGCCTAGACTAACACTACTCTTCACCCTTTTGGATCCTCGGGCACTAAAAGTTGTACCTAGAATTGTAAACCCTAATTTGATCCAATTAAGAAGGAATGAACTTCGCATGTTTGTAGTTCCTTTACCTTTCTTAATAAAAAGTATCCATAAACTTGGCTTGAACTACCTGTGCATTATTGGTCGGTGTAATCGTCACCACGACCATAAAAACATTCACTAAGTCCATTTCTCTTGGAATACAAAATCTCTCGACCCATAAATCTGGTAAATACTCTCCATGTTCCTCCTATAAAGCAGCCGAGGTAGCCACTGGCCTATGACTCAGTGCGTCTGCCACCACTTTTTCTTTCCCCAAAGGATATTAAATCAAAAAGTGATAGTTTTTTATGAACTCCAACCATCGCCTCTGCCTCATATTGAAATCCTTCTACGTGAATAGGTACTGGAGACTTTTAGGATCGAAGAATAACAAAAATCGGTCTCCCAATAAATAATGCCTCCAGATTCGGAGGGCAAAGACCACCACTGCTAACTCCAAATTATGAATTGGGTAATTACTCTCATGTGTTTTTAACTTTTAAGAGGCATAAGCTATATGCCTATCTTCTTCCATCAAAACTCATCCCAAGCCTTGAAGTAAAGCATATGTAAATACCATATACTCATTGACTCCTTTAGGCAATATAAGAACCGAAGCGGTGGTGAGATTCTCCTTGATCTCATCAAACACTCACTGACAATTGGCATTCAAACAAAAGATATCCCTTTCCGGGTTAGGTTGGTCAATGGCCTTGCAATTCTCGAAAAGTCCTAAATAAATTGACGATAATAGCTCGCCAAACCCAAAAAGATCCTAACCTCAGTCAACATCGTGGGCTATTCCCACTCTATGACTGCGAATACTTTACTCTGATCAACGAAATTCCCTTTGTCGAACAGGATATGCCCTAGGAATAAAACTTCCTTAAGTAAAAAACTTCATTTGGAGAACATAACATACAACTTGTTCACCCTAAAGGTCTATAGCACCAATCTTAAATGATGAGTATGCTCATCCTCCGAGAGTGAGTATATCAATATGTCATCAATGAATAAAATGAGAATTAATCCAGATACTAGCAAAATACGTGATTTATAATATCGATAAAGGTGGTAGGAATATTAGTCAGTCCGAATGGCATGACCCGAAACTCATAAGATCCATAATAAGTAAAAAAAGATGTCTTTAATGCATCCACCTCCCTAATCCTCAATTGGTGATAACCTGTGTGTAAATCGATCTTTGAAAAAAATTATGTGCCCTTCAATTGGTCAAATAAGTCATCAATGCGGGGCAGTGGTTACCTATTTTGTATTATGACTTTATTCAACTCTCGATAAACAACACAAAACTAAAGTGTCCCATCCTTCTTCTTCACGAACAATACTAGATTTACCCTAAAAGACGCATTCCTCCTAATGAATCCCTGACTTAGAATCTGCTGTATATGCTCCCGTAACTCTCGCATTTCCACAAGAGCTATAAAATAAGGTGCTCTCGTAATGGGTCGGATGCTTGGGTCTAGGTCGATGCAAAAATCTATCTCCCTCGCGAGTGGTAACCCCGTTACCTCCTTAAATACGTCCAAAAACTCATGGACCACTAGGATAGACTCTAGGTAGGTCACAACCTCCTCAGATGTAGTCGCATCAATATAGCATAAATAAGTTCTAGACTCCCCCTCATGTTTAGGCATGGCAATTCCGAACATCTCCTGCCATGGAATAGAGAATGTAATCACTGTCTTTTTACAATCAATCTGGGGATGGTAAGTTGCCAACCATTCCATCCTCAATATAACATCTTAAATGACAATATCTAACAACAACAAGTCGGTGAAAAAACACAGCCGTACGATCTCTACTGCAACTCATCTACAGATTTGGTGTAATACAACTCCCCCACCTATTGGAGTGTTCAAATGCATAGAAACCTCGGAGGCTACCCCTATCACACTAGATGTAAGAGCGAATTCAGAATTAGCAAAGGAGTGTGAAGCTCCTGTATCAAAAAGCACTAGGGCATAACTACCATAAACATAAAACATACCCTCTATAGCATACGATTATGTTGGCAAGTCTTATAGGTAGAAGTTGAAGACACGTCCCTGATGCAGCTGAGGGCATCCCTCTACCTGATCCAAGAGGAGGCAAAGCTAGGTACTCAGGTGTGGGTGGGAAGGCCTGAAATAAAGTGGTGCAGACGTGTTGGTTAACATTCCTGTTGAAACTGTACTGGGCTAGTCTAAAGCCTCTTAGGGAATTTTCTAAATGAGTGGCTCAGTGTAACACCCGATATTTTTGTGCATTTAAATACTTAATTAATTCGGGTAAATTTAAATTACTTGTGCGTCGTTATTTAATTTAATTAATTATGTTAATATTTATTTAAATAATAATCGGGAGAGTAATTGGTTAATATTTATGGAATTTAAATTACTAAGTGAATAGTAATAATCTAATTACGTCATAACGTGTATTAGTGACGTGATATTTATTTATCTCAGTCAGGAGTTGGGTATAGACTAATTTAGGTGTGAGATAAGGATTTTTATAAACTAATTTGGATGTAAATTCTGAGTGCACGATTGAGTCCGGATGGGCCGAAAAGGTTGGGAAAGTGTACCCATTGGGGTGGTAAATGGGTCACACGGTATTTTTGGGCATAGCCGCCCCCCACGGGGGTATTTGGGCCATTTTAATTAGGCCCATATGGCAAAAAACAGAATTTGGAGATAAAAACCTAAGTTTAGGAGTTGTGGGAAGACATAACACAATTTAAAGAAATTTGAGAACATAGAGGAGCTAAAAGGAAAAACTCTTGAGAGCCAAAGAGGAAGAATAAGGGGGGTGTTCTTCAACAAATCAAATCTCTACACGAAAGGAATAATCGGACTTTATGAATCATAAGGCAAGTGGCTAAACTTCCTTTTATATAAATAGTTGATTTCAATTCATATCATGGTATGTGTTAAACACATGATTTTTGGATTGAGTTTGTACAAATTGGGTTTTCAAATTTGTGGATGTTACGAATCAAGTTTGGGACTGATATGATAGGGATTATGATTTCATATTATACTATGAAGAAATTGTAAGACTAGAGATGTTATTAACTGCAAAAGTTATAGAAAAATCATACAGATTCATGTCTTTATTTACAAACCGAGATATAAATTGGGAATTAAAGATATAAGGATTTGTGTTGATTCGTAGAACCTACTGTGTAAATTTTGGGTTGGTTTCTAGGTAAGAAAGGTTTTATTAATGGCATATAGCTGATTTTGAAAGAAGAGAGGGAAAAAGTTGAAGGTCGTTCGAACGACAGTGATTGTCGTTCAAACGATATCACCTGTCATTCGAATGACGTCGTTTCTCATTTGAACGAGATGGAAAATTCATCCCATTTTGGTTTTACTGTACCGATCGACCTGGGTGGGAATTTAAGGGAGAATTAGGTACAGTAAGGAAGCGTCTTAAATCTGGGATTGTTTGCGATTTTAAGGAAAAATAATATAAGGTTGTTTTATATTTAATGTGAGAGAGACATTACTATTGGCATTAATTAATAAGTGTGTGTCAAACTTATTAAGGGAATTTGTTCATTTGAATTCTGAATAGTTAATCGGTCCAAGTGAGTGAGTCCGGGTATATTGGTTGGGCCTAAACCTATTGACTAGAATACATAAAGTGAACCTGGCGCAAATGTCCTTGACCTTGTTCACCCTGTCAATGATGATCATCATATGTGAATCTCTTAGGGGTCTACTCCCCTATATTGGAACTCTCATAGCTGTTTAGAGCCTACCTGTGCTCGAAAAGACTCCCAACCTCTAACACCTTCGGCCCTTGGTCGGATCCTTATCTCTTCCTCTTGGGTTCCTTCCTTTCTCTCTCTCGAGTTCCTTCCCTCTCTCTCTCTCAAGAACTCATAGTGATCATCAAAATATAACAAAAAGACATTTACCATTTGGAGTTATGTGTTAAACATTAGATTTCCCAACTACACCTACTTAATCTTCTAATTTATACCCCTCATAGATCGGTCCATCTTCAAATCCTCAGATCTGTACACCTCTGGCGTAAAGAGTATAAAGAGAGTGAACTCTCTTTCATACTCAACAATGGCCCTACCCTTCTACTTCAGCCTGCCAAACTATGATCTCACCTTCTTCTGCTGTAACGATGAGAAGTGTTTTCCCTCAAACTTAACCCAAAAATGTAATAAAGTCACTGGAGACTTTATACACTCAAATTACCTCAAATATTTCTCAATATCATGCCCCTACTAAATTTCCACTATGGGATAAGAGGATCTCGTAAATTTTGGAGGGTGTCTCTTCCCAAATGTAGTCCTAGCACGCTCCCGGGTACAGATGATCTCTCGAGAAGAATGAATAGGTGTGGCTCAGGGAGGCTGCAAATGCTACTCTAAAAATTTCATCGTCACTGCAATGGACTGGACTATAATAGCGAGTAAATCAGTCGGCACCATAGATGATGCATACCCTTATGGTGCGATAGGTGGTGGCTACTAGGCGATTGAGGTGCATCGACCTTAGACTCAACTCCTTATATATTTCTATCAGCCATGACATTTTTTAGGGTTCATCGCCTAAAAGATAGTAATCCAAAATGAGTTAATAAATAGTGCAAGACTTCGCATTCAATTGCTAAATGTATGTCTCTAAAGTATCAAATAACGCAAACGCAACAGTAGCGATGACCACACTCATGACCCCTAAGACCAGTGTTCTAAAAGGTGGACCTAGGCATGTCTAGGATTAAGGCTTGGGAGAAATGCCCGACCTTAAGCCTTTCACGCCTTATTCTTAGTAAAAGGCTTAAGGCTCACTTTTTAAAAAAAACAAAAATACTTTAGTGAAACGATACCGCCTTTTAAAGGCTCCTTTTAAAAAAAGGACCAATATCTCATTCAAAATAATCAAAAGACAAATGATATCCCAAACCTCTCCACCTATTGTCCAAAAAACGCGCATTTTTTCCTTTTTTGTTTTTCTTAGTATTTAAAAAAATAGTATTTTAGTTTGCATATATTCAGACATATTTTAATGTATGTACCAATTTAATATTTTTAATAGCCTTGTTATAGTTATAAATGTTAAAAATATATTAAAAAAAGGTCTACATGCCTTTTCATGCCTTTTAACGCCTAAGGCCCGCTTAGGATTATAAAACTTAAGGCTTGGCCTCAATGCCTCGGTCACGCCCCACGTTTTTTAGAACCTTGCCTAAGACAATAGAACCTGGAATGCTCTAATACTAAATGTGACACCCCATAATATTTAAAAATAGATTGATCAGTTCTTTATTAAAACAATATCGGAGTCTAAACAAATGAATACCATTATAAGAATGCAAGAAAATAAATAAACTGAAAATAAAACGAAATATCCATAACGAAATATATCCTAGTACTTTGATACTGTCCACATGAGCCAAATCTACATGCTAACACATCTACTATAGACTATCAAAAAATATATGAATACAAATGTATATCTCTCTCCACAATAAAAGAAAACAAAAAAAGTGATAAATTTGGCACGCAGGCTAGTGACACCTACATCTTATTGTAGATCTGCAACAAAAGGATGAATAATAGCAACCCTATCGATAAAGGCTACATAACGGGTGGCCTCGGTCCTGAAAAGTTAAATCCATAACGTCAATATCTCATTTAAAAAAAATAAAAGTATAACCGAAGTTGTAATAAGTTATAATTATGCATCTGGCTTTTGCCTTTTAACATCTTTTAGAAATTACCCCAACCTGCAATCCTAATATCATGCGCATCTAAGATCTCAAATCCCATGTGACCCCATGGTTAAGTGTTAATCTACAGATATAAAAATAAAATATTAAAATTTATGATAACATTAAACTAATTAAGACAGGGGTTATTGTAACACACCGCCCGCCCGGGGAGAGCGAACGGAGTGCCACCCGATGAATAAATCGCCAATGCTCTATAAAACAAAAATAAATACAATCTTCCAATATGTATTCTTTGATAATCTTCCCAATAATAATCCACGCTAAAAATCCATTCTCTAAATCAAATCCAAAGGGCCCAAAATCTGCGCTGACTTGTCACTAAAAGAAAATATGGGGAAGTACACAATACGACATGAAGATGCTCAACAAATATTAGCGGTGAATAAAACATAACAATACGAGTACGAATATTCAAATCAAATGTGAATCTCATAAACAATTATATCAATATAATTTCTCAACAACACATTAATCGGGTCACCAAGCCTCACAACCGTACCGCGCCTATGCATTTTTTTAGCATATTCGAAAAAAGGAATATTGGCGGGTGCCCAACATTAGTGCCGTATTAAAATATCATGACAACATGATCAACACCAAATATAATACCACATGAATCAAAATTAGATTCCAACAAATTTTCCAGTTTCCAATTGAATTTAGCAATTCAAATATGAGTCCATGAATCAAAGAAAACAAAGGGAATAACACACGTGAGATTAAGGAGCATATTGTGTAAAACCCCATACCTTAAACCACCAAAAAGAACCCATAACAATCTGCCCAGGAAAGCAGATAACACCATCAAAATCAGTCCCCAAACATCATCAAAACTTCCTCCAAGATCAACCTCAAAACAACCCCAAGAACACCTCCAAAAACCTAAGGTTGAATGCATAAAATAAAGGGTACCGTTTGTGTATAAAAGAGAGAAAAAGAAAATATGTTTTCTGGGTATTTTTGTGCCACAAGGCTGTTCCAAAACAATAGCACACGATGCCTTTTTATAAGGTAAAAATATAAGAGTTGGAAACCAAAACAACTTCTCAAAATTTGCTTCCTGCGCACGATTTCTGAAGGCATCGATCGATCGATGCCCAGGCGTCGATCGATCGATCGCCCAGGAAATCTGGCAGTTTGCCTAGAAAATTTTATAAGGGACAATATTTTAAAAATCAATATAAAATCCGTTTTAACTCCGATTTCGAAATCGTTTGAATTTCTCGCCTCTAAAAACTAGTCCTCAACATAATTGAGCAATAAAAATTATTTTATCTCAAAATTTATTTTCCTCTAAATTTTAAAAATACCCCAAAATTACATGGGTTGTTACAGTTATGAAGCAATTAAGATAGTGTTAGAGTACAAGGATCACGTAAGCAACAAAGTCCTAGATCTAATGCCTGTGGGAATCACTCGCGCATACTAAATATAGTCTTAGGCCATATAAAACCTAAGACCTCATAAATTCAAGGAATAAAACACTAGGTCTACCCATCAATCATAAAACCTACCATACTCGAGGTTATATTAAAGAAATATGCCTTTAATCCATCTCGGACACGAGTACTTAGAAGTGTGACCCAAGGATAAAAAATTACTAACGTATCTTGTCTACTGACTGAGGTACCATAGTGGTCCAATTCGTACGTGTTCCTTTTTAATGGAATTCCCCCTTAGTACGTTCGTCACGAGTACTCACGCATGGTATGCATCACATAAAGAGCCTCTCAATTTATAAACAGTCTTAACCACATAATTCCACTACCGAACTAAATCCATCCACTTTAATTTCATTTAAAATGGAGTAAAGAATCCATTCATTATGTTACATATAAGTAATCTAAATCATACAAATAATAAGATAATACTGTAAATGCGGCGTGTTATCGATTTAAATAAATTCACAAATTTCCATGTTAACCTTATTTAATTGGAGTCTATTATCAAACCAAATTAATTCAGCCCCTAAACATGCAACTATGTGTGCGTGTGTGTCAATCCATCATAAATAAATTTTTTAACTCATAGATTTTAGGAAAAAAACCCTTTTGGGTAAAACATTTTATTTCCCTATGTAAAATAAATTGCAACTTACATACACAATGAAATCCGCATTGATTACTCCTATGAATAATCACATAGGCATGCAGTCTAGAGTCAGTAATTGATCAATCGCAGCAGTCCACACGAACACGCAGTCCAATTCAACTAGTAACATCCACGAGCACTCTTAATCGACACCCAATCGTAGTTAGCCGTAGAGATAGCACTCCACAAAGAAATAACTTTACCAAAGTTGTATCTTGGGTTACAAAACAGTTCACATAGAGATTGGGATGTTTTGTTAATTGAAAAGAAAAAACCTCAAATGAAGAAGACGTAGTATTCTGTTGGTTTGCATTTTGTGCAGAATGAAAAACGTCAGGTCTTCTTAACGAAAACGGAGTGATTTAACACGCTTTATATAAAAAACTTAAGTCGACAGATCGCTCGAACTAAATCATGATGTCGCTCGAACGATGCCACGTGTCGCTCAAACGAGCTTTGCGTGACATCAACTTGTCTCTCGAACGAGAAGCTCAAGTCGCTCGAATGACTGAGCAAAAATAAAAAAAATTATTTGGTCAAAAACTCCGCCTCAATACGTATTAAAAATTCTTTGACAAAAAACTCCGCTTCAACACTTAGAAAATATTTTAGAAAAATTATCCCAACACTCTAAGTGAACCATTAAGGTATTAAAACACAATATTATCAAGATTAATATTTTAGAGGCCTGAATGTTGAAGAATGTTAATATTCGGATCTGTCTTAATGCATGATTGAACTTGAATAAGTCTTCGACAGTTGTAGCAGTATACGGCATCCTCAAATGTAAACCAAACAATAAAATAATGTCCTTACAAATATGCATCAATTTAGGTTAGGAGTTATCCTGAAAAAATTCCTAATTACAAATTATCAAATAAAAGAAATATAAAAGGAATATGCCAAATATCTAAAGGCACTAGTCGACCACAGGGTTCATTGTTTGAGGTTTTCCCCTTTACGGGATGTCTTTTCCAACATAACAAATCCAGTTCAATCCTCCAATAGAGATCATAAAACCGTCATATATGACCCATATAACATATATATAATGTATCTACATACAAAACATGATTGGAACCCAATTATATCATCAAAATCCTAATAAAAATTCAAGAGCCCAATTAAAACCCATTTTCTCTCTCAAGAACCCTAACAATATATTCTAAACCAACTGATTTCAATTTTCTACATATCTTACAAGTTTTGAACACATTATAATAACAAAACAAAACCTATTCAAAATCTAATCAAAACACAACACTTATTGGGAAGATTCAATAAAAATGGTGTTAAATTAGTCCTAATTACTTTCTAATTGTGTTAATTACAAAATTATTGGATTTAAAGTCTAATTAATATTTTAATTACTTAGTTAGGGTTTTCATTAAAATGAATAGACATAATTTACTACAAATTCAGTTATAGAATAATTTATATTAAACTTCCCTCCAATTGTGTAGAACTAGGGCTCAAATATCCAAATCTTCTCTCTTCCTTTTAGTCTTCTTTTGTCCAAGCTTTTAGATCCCAAATTTGTATATTTTATTAAAATGAGCCTCCTAATGGTTCACTATTAACTATTAAAAGCCTACTTGGGCTCTGGCCTAATTTAGGTTCTTAAGTAGCTAATCTCAAAATACCTCATTCTAAATAGTCTTAATCCTCATAACTAATAATAGAAAATAACACATATCCTATTATTAGCCCCATCAATTATATTTTTTTCTCGAATCATAACTAAAATATTTGTTAATATTTTTACTGGCTCTAAATTCTTAACTTTAAGTACACGTAATATTCTATTTATTATATATGGAAAATACAAGGTATTACATCCTTGGAGAATACTCTTTCACTTTACATTAAGTCCTTTTACTTGCAGTTTAATTGCCGTTTTCATAAAAAACACCCATATTATCGCCGCCCTTTACTTGCATAAATGCCATTTTTAATCTATTAATATTACCTTAAATGTTTTACCCGATCCAAAGGCCAAAACACAAGGCAAATACTTATAATACCCTAAATTTTTAGTAAATAATTAAATGATTATTTATATATTAATTAATATCTACTCGAGTTAATCAACGGGTAATTAATTGGGGTTAGTTAGTTTGTACTAAGAATCAAAATTTAAAACGAGAGTTTTAAAAAATTTGTGAACGACTCATAGATTAAATTAATTCAATTGTAATCAATTTGATATTTTGGTTTGGTACATTTGGACGGAACTTTTGGGATGTAAAGAGTCCCAAAATAGTATTTTGAATGTTGCAAATTGGGTCATGGGTGTAAGTATACCTTTAGTCCAAGTTTACTAGTATCCGATTAGTATTTTGGGCTTATTTGGGGATCCAAACGTGGACCCATAGTGGGCCTATTGATTTTGGATTTTTAATAGATTTATAAGACTCATTAAACATGATAATACATCATAACTAAAACCCTACTTTCAACAAGGAAGCTTTAGGAGAGGAAAAATAACATTCAGGAGGAATGAACCAAGAATCAAGATCTAAGCTTCTTTAAGGCAAGAAATACTATCTTGCTTACTGTGTTAATATGTAATCGATTTTTGAATTTTTTATGAACTAAAGGATTAGAAACATGTTCTTAGGATATAAAATATGATTTAGATTCGTACAATTTTATTTTGATCATAATCAACCCTCAATTTGTCGTTAAGACTAATTGATGGATGAACCCTAATTTTGTATTAAATAACTCATGTAATCTTGATAAATAATAAATTAATTATGACTTGAATCATTGAAATCTGACTTAGATATTATTATATGTGAATCTTATATGATTTAATATGTAAAACCCATATTGTATTCGTGTTAATTGATGTATATTCATAGGCTAATTACACCATTGTTGTGGAGAACACAAACCCATGGTCTCATCAACGATCATTGGGTGTAGATCTTCATATGATTTTTTAATCATTCAAATATTATAGAAATAGGTTCCTACTGTTCACATATTGGTTGTATGTGAAGGAGAAGGGCCAATTTGGAGTTATAGAGGTATTGGGGTTTGGAGGCTTTCATTCATCGCCCCATTATCTTAAAAGTTGAAGAAAAAGGGGATCAGGGCTGTCAGATCGATCCAATTCATGGAATTATAGATAATAAAATTATGAAGGCGTGGACACTAGTTTCATAATTTTTTAATTTTTTAATTTCTTATGAATATTTTATCAACTATGTGCATTTCAGTAATTTCGGGTTGGTCGTTTTGGGTTTGGGATTTATTTCATATTATTTTGGTTAGGGTTTTGATTGGGGAGTAATTTCAAGGATGTAATCAATTGAGATTAGTCTATAAGAAGTAGGATTGTTTATAAAAATCTAATTTAAGGACCTTAATATTTGACTCAAAGTTTGCTAGGTCGAGTAATGTTTAGAGATAATGTTTATCACATATGAGGTGAGGATGCAATTGTGACCTATCGATTAGGGTACTAGTAGTTTTGATAATATTTTGATGAATGTTAGGTGATATGATACATAAAATTTGTAGCCCTAGGAGTTTGGGGTGTTTTACCTTACTATCTCTCTCTCTCTCTCTCTCTCTCTATATATATATATATATATATATATATATATTCCAGTCGGTATGTATGTATATATGAGTATAGATGTTCTTAGACTATGAGTTAGTCTCAGCTCTAGTTAGACTATGAGTTTAGCCTCAGTTGTATAAATGTATACATAGGAATGGGTACATATATAAAGTTGGATATTTATTAGATTATAGGAATTAGTCATGGTTATATACTGAGTATGCATATATATATATGTGGATATTCAGTTCGGTTATGAGGGCAATGCATAAACTTTAAATAGCTATATATTTAGATTGTGGGTATAAATAATATGTTATGTTTCAGTGATTAAGGTTGTTTTGTATAGTTATTGTATATGCGTATTCATATACTTGGAATTCATCTAATACTAAGAGGCTAATTTGGAAATATATGTGTAAATGTAAATGTAATTAATGGAGGTGTAACTAACTAATGAAAAATGTTAAAATACACGACATATGGTTTAATCATAATGAGTGTAAAATGATTAATAATATGTTAGAGGGTATAGACTTTATGATTGGATTTTTTAAAACTAATTACACTCTTATTATGTATTTTGTGTAGGGTCCAGAGTTGGGATATTGCTCGGTCAATGAATATTGTTATTTTGGAGTCTATCCATCAGATTTGTAAGGAAAAATTTCCAATTGCGTCAATTTGTATATATTAGCTTGATTACGGACATAAAATTTTGAGTCATTGGTTAGGCTTTATGTCATTGACGTTTTAAGCCTATGACGTGTTTGATTGAAGACGTAGTGGAAAAGCTTTGAAGATTACATATCATGTCGTGTTTCGTTCCATATTTCATCTTTATGTTTCCATGGATATCTCAGGTATGAATGTGTATGAATTTTGGTCCTTGGAAAATTTATTTTTGAGTTCTTATTTTTATAAAAGTTTAGGGATGATTATAAAAGAAAAATATTTTTTTTATTGTAAAGTCATTCAAACGACTTTATGGGTTTTGTTCGAATGAGTTTAGCAGTTCGTTCAAATGAACTCAAAACCAACATCAAATGATGTTTTTATGTTTAGAGAAAGAATATCATTCGAAGCTAGTTCGAAAGAGATTGGCTATTCATTTTAATGAGTTTTAATTTGGTTTGAACGAGCTCATAATTTTGTTCGAACGAGATATTATTTTTGTTCAACGAACTTTCTCGAAAAATGTGTCGCCTTAAAAAATATGATTTCTATATAAAGCGGGTTTAAGCATTTGTTTTTCGAGAGACTTTTGGCGAAAAATATTTTCCCATGCATACCTAAAAGCTCCCAAAATCTAGATCTAAGTTTCATTGCTCTATATGATCCGAAATCTTATTTTATGATCACCAAGAAGTTTATTATCTTCATCTTGATTAATAATCATTTCGTGTGAAGGATTCCATATTTGGTTTGCTATTTACACATGGTGGACTCTGTGGTGTGGTGTTACGGTGAAGAAGCGGTACATTTGTGTTCCTATCCATAGACGGTTGTTTAGCCCGAATCGGTGGATACCAAGGCGTGTGTGGACTCACATGTTGTGGCACTTGTGTGGTGTGACAACCCGCTCTAAATAATAACAGGTGGCCAGCCCTATACTACATAAATCAGGTATCTCAGATGGTACAGTCTCAACATCAACATACAACACTATAATATAAGGCTAACTACCCATAATTAACAAAAGCGAATTGTCAAAAATTTTAAACTTTTTATTTAACACAACAACAACAAAACCAATAATGCAACTCAACCAACAATAAACATCTAACTATGATGAGTGATAAGTGCAAACTCCAATAAAATAAAGGAGTACAAAACAATGTACAAATAAAATCTCAACAATAAAGTACCCGAATATGCTTTCGGGTAACAGACAGTACAATAATCTGATAAATGAAATATAAAAATGTTAATCTACAACACTTGAATACTAACTCAATACAAATGAATCCTAATCTAGATATACAAAGATAGGAATCGACTAAAGTAAAGTGCCGCAACAGTCCGCTATTGCCACGGCTCCACAAATACACTGGATGGATCACATCAAAGGCGTCCTTGCGGAGGAACACCTGAAGTAATACAATATATATATATATATGGAGGAGAAAATATAAACGGGTCAGAGCCCGAGTTTGAAAAACATTTTATAGAAAGTGTATTAAAATGCATAATAATTATAAATGCATTATTACATGATTTAGCTGGAATCGAACTCTCCATAATAAATCAACTCATCTCTCATCTAAAGCGCGCACTAAGCGTATGCACGTGATCTCCAAATGGATGACCGATTCTAATTTAGGTAAGAGGATTCTAACTTAAACCCAAAAGAAGTATTTAAGTGAAATCATCTAACCTATCTCCCAAAATATTTGTTTCCATAATTTATAAGTTATATACATGAACTTTAATGTAATAGTTATAATTATCTTTATAATGTTCATTTGTTGAACATATAAAGTTACATGATCCAATCATGTCCACATCATCACAATACATCAACAATCTCATTTATTAGAATTTTATATTCTAGAGATGCCCTTATAAGGCATGAAACCATATATATAATTATTATATGAGTTATTAGCATCAAGAGTTAAGGACTAAACTCCTCTCGATTCTCAACACGGCGATGCGTTTCGTGCGTGGGACGTCTCGCCGAGGCGAAATCCAAAGAAGGAACCCCCCCGTTACACTACTCCTGACCGTATCAATCCTCGGGGCTCATTATGCCCTCAATGAAAGATGCATGTAAACCAAATGATTATTATTCAATTTGAATTAATTAATATTCCCAATTCTCAACAGTACACGATGTTTCATGCGTGGGACGTCTCGCCGAAGCGAAATCCAAACAAGGAACCCCCCCGTTACACTACTCCTGGCACCGTCGATCGTCGGGATATGTGATATATATATAGATAATTATGAGCATTAAGGACTAAACTTATCCCCAAGTTCCAACATTACATTGCGGTTTGTGCGTGGGACGTCTCGTCAAGGCGAAATCCAAACAAGAAACCCCCCCGATACACTAATCCCGACAATGTAGGTCGTTGAGGTCCATTATGCCCTTGATACCCCAGTACAAACACAAGCAATAATAACCATCCAACTGAGCTATAACTCGAAGGACGCAGGCTCACATGCTATCATCTTCCAGTTGCCCGTATACGTAACAAACTGGGGCTACCTGGTGTGGTTCAACGACACCCACCTCGTGATCTACTCACACACACAACGTCCGGGAAGCGGTCATAGCTCCTAACCGACAAGTGAGAGAGACACATACCCACGACCTCTCACCCCCAAAATAAAGAAATATATATATATATATGTCATTTGCTGACCACCATGGACGACTATGACCTGGGGAATATCCACATCCTGCTTTTCTAGTCAGAATGCTCGCCCTTTACGCACGAAACTTCCCAATGATAGCAAGGAGGGGGTATGCTTAACATGTATATAAACCATCATATAAGGTATACATACATCCCACATAATAAAGATATACCATTATATAAGGTATACCTGCAACAACATATTTATTTTCACTATACGCCCTTAGGCGAAATAGATTAATATCGTTGTTTAGTATATCTCTCTCATGATACACCAATCGTCAATACTCACACATTTTCCCCACTTAGTATATGCTAAACTAATTCTCGCTTGAAGCTCTCATGTCGCTTCTATTATGAATTGTCTCTCAATTCTTTTAAGTTAAGGGTATTCTTTACCCTAATGCACCTCAAATTTACATTTATAATTCTCAATCCATAATAGGTTCAAGTCATTTTATGAACCTTTAAAATTTTCCCATTTGGGGATTTGATCCTAAGATCCAATATCTCTAAATTTGTCTCATTTATTCATATAATTGTAATTATCATCCCAAGTCGAATCTCCAAATCAAGGTGGGCTTCCCCACTTAGAATATACCAAAATCTCTAATCGGTAATCCTCAACTTTAATTAATATGACTCCCATAATTTCGTACGATGGAAACCCTCTAAAAGTCTCCAAAACATACTCCAAATGTCTCATATAGACGCCCCAAATCGATAACCTCGAACAAAATTGGATGAAATTCTCCTTAGAAAACATCTCCAAAAATTCCCCTGTTTCCGAATCGATTCGGCCCATCCGAATCGATTCGGCTCCCAAAAGAGAATCGATTCGGCCCATCCGAATCGATTCGGTCCAAAGGACCTGGGAGTCTGATACATACCAAATCTATTCACAAAGGGGATAATCGATTCGGCCCTAAAGACCTGGGCAATCTGCAACAGACCGAATCGATTCGGTAGGGGCGAATCGATTCGGCAAGTGCAGCAAGCTACGAAATGGGTTGTTTTCTTCTTAACCCAAATTACCCAAAAAGCATTTATATCATCTTCCAACCATTTTCATCCAACCCAATCACATATATAACATTAATATTCATCCTAGAATACATATAAACTAATTTTTAACCTTAAATCCATTTTATACACTACAAATCTAAGATTTTTCCCAAAAGTTAGGTTTTAACAATTTAAACCTAAAACCTAAAATTCAATCCACACATCATGCAATAATTGGTACACAATAACTATTTAGCAAGTTTAATCACTTACCTCGGGTTCGTAGGGTCTGAATCTTCCTTGAGATCGCGTAATGGCCGGAAGAATCCTCTTTTTCTTTCTTTTCTCCTTCCTTTTCTTCTTCTTTCTTCTTCTCTTTCTTTCTATTTCTCTCTTTGGAGAATTATTTATCCCGCAGGCTAATTTAGCCTAATCTCCCAAGATACACATCTTTAAATGATAATACACACTTTAAATGACTCGGTAACTTTAATTCGAGCCAAACGGTCCTAAATTATTTCGGAACCCAAATAGACCCCAAGTACAGTCATTTCGACTTTCTTGACCCTTTCGGAAATGATGGTACCCTCAGAATTTCCATTCGACACACTTTCTAATGGCTCCAAATTTTGCCTTTAATTGCCAATTTAATTATTCTCCAAACAAAATAATATTTATTTCTCCCGAAATAAATAAATATTTGTCTCCAAGACCTCGGGTTGTTACAAACTTCCCCACTTACAAGAATTTTGTCCTCGAAATTTAGCTAAGCCTAATTCTCCAAAACTCAACTAGTTCTAATATACCCATACTCACTAATCCTTTCTCCAACTTCTAACTTCCCACGACGAATTTGTTTAATTATTTTTTATTATTAAGTTAATTATGAGTTAAATAGAACCAATTTCCACAACAAGGGCGCCCCATACACCCTTTATATTTGAGCTTTGTGCTCACAGCAATCATAATGAGGCTTTATTTGCCTCTAAAATTCCACAATTCCAATAATATAAATAATACTAAAATTTTAATAGAGAAAAATTTGAATGGTCCAAAGAAATAACTCCTCTCAATTACTGACAATTGCCACTTTCGTGCGGGGGACGTCTCGCAAAAGCGAAATCCAAACAAGGAACCCTCCCAATACACTACTATGTGGCGACATCGGGGATTGAGAGTTTGTTAAATCCGGACCAGAGTTTGAAAATATTTTAGTGGAAAATTTATTTTGAAAGGGACCGAAGGCCGAAAAAAGTTTTATTTTGAAAATAGTTTATTTTGAAAACGGTTTATATATTATAATATAATATAAAATGCCTTATGTCAAACACAAGGTCTTTTGAATCATCATGTACATAACATATAGCTCACAAATATTATCATACTCATGAGCTAAAATTTTACCTGCGTCCCAACAAACCACAATCTCAACTTTCATACATAAACAACATCTTACACCATTTCAATATCTATAGCCTTTTTATAAGGATCATCCATATCTAGAATACAACGATCATAATAGTCTATCATGACTATATAAAAGAAGTAGCTTTATCATTACTACTTATCACCATTACCATACTTACATTTACCATAAGGTTTAAAGCTCTTTTTGAGCACCTTGCAAAATCATCTATTCTTTTACAAAATATAATAACATAAGAGCCTAACTTGCTCAAACTTCCCCTTAGGGTCATTACATACATAATAGGGCTATAGTACTATCCTTAAACAAATATCTCACATACGATATTCCAAAAACTTCATATAGTAATAATCCTATTAATAAAGGAAAATTAACTTACATTATCCATCCCTAGTCCGCTTGCCCTTCCTCATCAATGGGCTCCCAAACAAGGTCCCCCGGTCTAAAACTCATAGAATCTTAGAGCGAGGATGAGCATATGTTAGCAAATTTTAATTCATGTTGTTTAAATGCTCTATTTTGTTCAGTCATACCTGAGGAGTTTCGTCGTATTATGACATGTGAAACGTCTAAAGAGGATCAGGACATACTCCAACTCACCCATAAAGGTACTAGTGTTGTTAAAACCTTCAAACTCATAAACCACTCATTTTGAAACCATTAAGATAGAGGGGGTGAAACCTTCAATGAGTTCTACGCTGAATTGTCTGATATTGGGAAATCGTCTTTTAACTTAGGACAGAGAATACTCGAAAAATAAGTAATCAAGAAAATCTTAAGGTCCTTGCATAAAATATTTAATTCAAAAGTGACAATTTTGAATTCCTTAGGTACTTTAGACTCTACGAAACTTGAAGAGCTTGTAGGTCATCTTCAAACTTATGATTTTGACACCAAAACGAAGAAGAAAGATAAGGGCATTACTTTGAAACTTCAAAATGAGGAAACACTTATTTCGAATTATGAGTCTAACATCGATTCCAATGATATGGCCATGTTTGCAAAGAAATTTAGAAAATTTCTCAAGCTTGAATAATCACCGAACGATGTAAAGAAGTTAGAGAAAAACAAGTATAACAAGGACGATTAATTTCCTCAAAATTGTAGTGATAATTTTAAGAGGTATGAGTTGGATAAATGCTTTGGTTGTGAGGATTATGGCCATGGGGAAGCTGAGTGTCCCACTAAACTAAAGAAGGAGGGAAAGAAATCTAAGGTGCACAATGCCACTGTTAGTGATAATGGTTCGAAAGAGGGTCCCGATTCCCCTATTAAGAGCAACTACATCGCGTTCATGGCTAGTCATGAGAGACGAAATAAAAAATATTCCCATGAAGGTAATTGTAAGAATGACACTTTCGAGTACGTTATTTTTTATTCCCAAGTGAGTGATGGTGTATAAAGTGGATAAGAAGAAACGGATGAAGAAGAGGAGGAGGAAAGTGAACCCCAAGTTTCCTTTTGTGACTTGCATGCATAATTGTTGAAACTGAAAAGGAAAAACTTAAAGTTGGATGCTAGGTTGAAAGAATATGCCATAGGTGATAATAATGCTAAATTTATTGAGGATCTTAGGGCACGTGAGAGGACTTTTAAGGAGAAGATCAAGTATGTTGCGGGCGAAAGAGATAGCCTTCTTGGTTTGATGGATATTTTGAAGAAAAAGCTTCTCGAGTTTGAACAATCTAGGCATTTACTCGAGTCTAGTATAATGGAGCTAGAAGAGAGATTTAGAAACTCAATTCATGTCAAATTTAATTTAGAATCTAGGTTAGAGATGTTGGATAAAATTTTAGGCACCATCTAAATCAAAGATGACAAGTGTGGGATTGGCTTCAATATTATAGATGCTTCTAGTATTAAAGCCAATACCATGCTTTTTAATGAGTCAACCATTTCTAAAAATGTTAAAAAATGTTAATCCTTAGGTAATATCCCTTACCGTGTCTATACATGCACACATTGTTGTAGGAAAGGCCACCTTAGATATTTTTGATTTATTCTTAGAAACGTTCCTAGAAAGTCTAAGTCTAGAGTCACCGAGGTTCCTAAAATCCTAAAGCATAATGTCACACCTATGTGGGTTAGGAAACATGATTTGGAGGCTTTAAATTTTAGACTGGCTAATTCTCGAATGCTTGAACATGATACTTCTCATGCTATATCAGATGGTTAATCGTGTTCACATGTTTGCATAAAATAAATTTTATACTTCATGATATATGTGTTTACTAGTTACATGTGATATGAGTCTTTCGTATATTTTGATTTTTCATTTATTGGGTCTTATTGAAAAATACAACATATTTTGTTCGTCTTTTGATTTTTTAAGAACTTGGTATCAGTTTAAAAACTCATTTTTTTTGTTTAATGTGTAGTTAAATTTTACACATTGTGCATGGCATATTGGTTTGTTTGACATTTGATTATGATTGCCAATGCTTGGATTGCTCTTAGTCATGCTTGTATATAATAGTTCAACTTTGATTTGGTTCATGGATTCACTTTGTATATGCCTCCACACACACATGCACGAGCTCTTTTGAATTTTAATTTCACATATTATATTTGAGCTAAGTGAGATGTTCTCCCATAAATCTTGTCATGCACATATATGTTGAGTGTTGGGAATTTATGCATATAAGAATCATTTCCCATAAGTTTGTTATTTTTATTGAATATATGAGGGTGTGCGAGAAAGGTCTACGAAATGATTAAATCTCCTTTGCGGAAAATTTGGCAAGAGCCTAAAAAATGAGAGGCAAATAAAAAAAATTAAAGGTCAACACATTTATTTGATTGATTTTTAAAAATGGTATCTTCAAAGGAGTTGAGTAAAATAATATATGATATTTGTTTAACTTTTGAGGGTATTATAGTTGAATAACAACGGATTTGCATAATAAATCCTATTATGATTATCATGTCATGACGCCATTTATTTATAGAATGATAAAAATTCTAGGCTTGTGTGCATTGTGCTTATTTGTTCTTTGAGTTCACATCATCTGTCATTTGAGGCTAAATCTTAGTTTGATAAAATTTTGAGGTCAAATAGAACTCTTTGGACATTTTTGAGTGATTAGGTCATAATTCATTTGTATCTAGTTCACGCCCCTTCACTTAATCCCACATATTTAGACACGTCGATATTATGCTAATTTGTAAAGCTTATGTGTTCTGTGTTGTCTTTGTGGTCATTTATTCTTATATATATATATGCATTTGTGCCATTGGTATATTTTTGCATATATATATATATATATATATATATATATATATATATGGTATCGTTTTGGTTTAAATCTTTACATTTGCATTTAATCCATGTTTGCCACATGCTTTATCTTTGGATAAAATTGGTATGCTATACAATCACATTGTTATTTATTGTTACTTGTTTACTATGGTATCTCATGCTTCACTGTGTATTAAAGTTCTTATCATATTTACATCAATATTGGTATTAATTAATCATTATGTGGATTATTTGTGCTTGTGTTACCATTGTGTGTTTTGTTGCACTTTACACCATTGCTTGATATTATTACTTAATCCTAAATTTCTCTTGGTATTACATTTATGGGGAGAAATGGTTTACATGGGATCAATAGTTTTATGCATTCTTACTTTATCTATTCCTGAATAAAAAGGGGGAGAAATGGAAAATTTTCACTTTAGGTTTAGGAGGAGATCTTTATCTTCGGGGGAGACGTCTTACCTAGGTAGGGATTGTTATATATAGGGGGAGTTTATTCATATGCATATTGATATTGTTTTTGTATTCTTTTTGCATTTGAAAGTATGTTTCAGTGCGCAGGTTTGTAACATTAGAGAAAGTGTACAAGCGTGCAAAACTACTTAGAGTTTGTATCTATCAAGTATCTGTACTTTTTCCATTTGGGGTTGGAAATTGAGTATTTTAGAGTGCCTGACGGTCCATAGGTGTTTTTTTTGTCTTGTCCCGGAATAGCAAAAGGGGGAGATTTATAAAGACAAATTTTCAATTGAGTCAATTTGTTATATGTAGACAAAACATTTTGAGTCATATGTTAAGCTTTGTGCTGTCGACCTTTCAATCCTGTGACGTGTTTGATTGAAGACGTAGTGAAAAAGCTTTCGAGATTACATATCATATCGTGTTTCATGCCATATTTTGTCTTTATATTTTTAGGATCTCTCATGTATGAATGCATATGAATTTTGATCCTTGGAAATTTTACTTTTGGGTGTTTTTTATAAATGTTTGGAGATGATTATGAAAGAAAAATATTTTTTATTGTAAAGTCATTGGAACGACTTTACGGGTTTCGTTCGAACGAGTTTGGCAGTTCGTTCAAACAAATGTCAAATGAGAATTTTCTATTTACATAAATAATATCATTCGAAGCTAGTTTGAACGAGATTGGATGTTCGTTCAAATGAGTCTTGATTTGGTTCAAACAAGTTCATAATTTTGTTCGAATGAGTTCGCATTTTCGTTAAAATGAAGTCTTGTTTTCACTCGAATCAATTTTCTTGAAAATCATATCGCCTTAAAAGTGAATTTTCTATATAAAAGGGTTCAGTCATTTGTTTTTAAAGAGACTTTTGACAAAACACATCTTCCCTTACATATTTAAAAGATCCCAGACCTTAGTATCACCTAAAGTATTTAAATCCAACTTTCATTGTTTTATCTGCTTTGAGATCTTATTTTATAGGCATCATGAAGTTTATTCTCTTCATCTTGAATGATAATATTTTCATGAGAATTATTCTGTATCTAATTTGTTATTTACACATTGTGGACTCTATGGAGTGGTGTTATAGTGAAGAAGTAGTGCATTAGTGTCTTTATTCGTAGACAATTGCTAATCCTAGATCAGTGAACACCGAGGCATGTGTGGACTCACACATTGTGGCACTTATGTTGGTGGATTCTTGCGTTATCTCTCTGGAAGAGCAATTGAAGATTAATGACACGTCAAGGCTTTTGATGGAGTCGAGTAGTTGAGTAAGTCATTTGTTAGCTTGTGTAAATCCATATCATAGTGAATTGTGTGCCTGGGCCGTTTGATGTTTTTCCCGTAATGGTTGTGGTTTGATTTAATTATTTTATCTTCTATCAACAAGATTTATGTTTTAGGTTAATATAAAACTTAGTAAATCATTTTATCACAACAACTTGGTTTAAAATCGGTGCTAAGTTTTATTTGGGCTAATTCTTTTTAAGTTTTATATTTAATTTGAAAAAATTAAAAATTAACTTTTGTTGTTTAGACCATCCCTCTGTACACTACCTAACGAATTCAAAATTGATAGGTGGTATGATTTACGTGAATACAATTTATTGTGTTTTATTAGTTTGAATATAGATGTTATGCATTGGGTTAATACTCTCTATTGCGGTTGGTTCAGGATGGTTGATTTGCCTGGCCTACAGGTTATGTGTATATTAGTGGGAGTATACATACATTGGATTTTGGGATATTTTCCTAAGGAGTCTCGTACCACTGTCTCAGGCTGAAAACCCAACTAGAGATAAGTGTATCAATGGGTTCCTTATTTGGATTTCTCTTATGAGACGTCCAATGCATGGAGTCTAGTCCGGTTGGGAGTTAAGAGATATTGGGTGTGAGGTCCTTATGACTTACCTATTATAGATGACTGACTTATTTGGATATTATTTGTGAGTATTGGGGTAATGAATATTTGTGACCTTCTAAGTTAAGCATAAGTGTATCAGTGGGGTTCCATGTTTTGATTGTTCTTACGAGTCGTTCCATGCATGGAACTTAGTGAGGTTAGGAGTTAGGAGATGGTGAGACACTAGACTATTGGTATTTCATCTTGTACTTATGAGTATTATCTAGGCCTTAGTGTTATGGAATTAGACTTGGATTGTGCACATTTAGTTACAATTGTATCAAGATAGATGAGAGGTGAGGTGTATTTTTCATAAGTGTCGGTGAGTGATGGCCCGGGGGCACAAATTTCTCGCATTTTAATACTGTTAAGCAACATAATATTTCCTGAAACTTTAGGGCACTAAACCAAATATATAAAACCTCCCCCCCCCCCCCCCCCCCATGTATCATTATTGTTATACAGGAGCAACACAACTGAGTAGTTAGAGTTGGACTGGGTAATCAGAGTTGCAAATTTCAGACATCCACTTCAACATCCTTAGTGTGGGATTTTTTCTTTTCAACAGTTATTCCAGTAGTATAAGTAGTTAGGAGTTTCATTTACATTTAAGTTGAAATTTTATTTATTTTGAAAACTTATTTTAGTGGATTCAGTTTATTAGATATTTATTTTATTTACTAAAAATTCAATTAATCTATTTTTTTATTATTCTTATTGTAATACCTCATATTTTTGGTGCATAATTTAATTGTAGATATTAATTTTATGTGTTTGTTGTGATATGTGAATTGCATAAATTAAGTATATGTGTTTACTATGACATACGATGCCACTATTTATAATTATATATGTTATATTATTCGTATTTTAAAATCAGATTTCACATACAATAATTCGTTAATAAATATTTGGACTCATACCGGATAAAAATTAGTTTATGTACTATCATATCTCAAGATTGGATTTTGGGACATTGAGAATGTACGTTTTGACTTAATATGTTGGGGTTTATGCCCATTGTTTTGGTACATAGCATGGGTGAAGTTTTAGATCATTTAGAAGGTTATTTAGGCTCATTAGGTTGGTGCTTAGGTGGGGACCAAGACCAATTTCGTGGGAATTAAGTTTATAAGGTTAGAACTCCAAACCTAAAACACATTTGGAGCATGGGAAAAACCCTAGGAAGCTAATGAACGAAGAGGCACTAAAGGGGTTTGAGAGATTTGGGGAGTTGAGGCTTGAATTCTCACATTTGGCCTAAGACAAGTTTATTTAGAATTTGATTTTAATTGCTTTTGTATTAGAATATTTATATTCATTGGATTATAAACATAATATAATTGAAATATGAATTCTATTATTCTAATTCATAATTTTTGTAATTGGGTTTAAATTGAGAATTTAACATTAATCATATGTATACAGTTAAGTGGATTTATGAAAAAACCCTTGAATTATAACTTGATCCTATGTAGATTGATTATATTAGTGTATATATGAATTATATTGAGTAATTTATGGGAACCCTTAAGTGATTTCACACTTGAGTAAATATTTGGAGAAAATATTATTAATTTAGATTCATTAGTTTTTCGGTTTTGATCATAAAAGTTTTAATTATAAATATAGGGTGTTCTTGAAGTGTTATAACCTTGGGTTAAGTTATCCATGGAAAATTATGACTGATAGGTTCGAATTTTGGTGCTAAAAGTTGAAAAAAATAAGTTTAAAAATCTAGGTTACAGAGTTCGTGAGAACGAATAATTAATGCCGTGTGGACGACTGGGATTGAGTCCATGTGTAAGGTTAGAAAACATGGATTTTTATACTTTTAAATTATGAACGTACAGGCACTGGTTTCGTATTTTTAATTAATTTATTATGAATATTTACCGACAGCGCAGGGTTGAAATTCTGAGTTGGTGATTTTGGGTATGGAATTTATATTATGTTCGATTGTGTAGGATTTTTATTTGGGAATTATTTTGGGTTTAAAATATGAGATGTTGGGGTATTAATCCAAGAATATATGGGATTGATATATAGTTATTGAGGACCTTGAGTATAGGGTTTGTGATTGTGTACATCACTCGATAGTTAAAACGTATTGATAAACCGTTGAGTAGGGTAGTAATTGTATTATTATAATGCTAGAAAAGGTTGTGTGTGTGAGATACCTAGACTTGGAGACACTTGGAAGATCGAGCTAATGATATATTTAAGAAATTGTAGTTAACATACGTATCAACTAACAATTATTAGAGACTTTATGTGTATCCCTAATGATTGGATTTTATATTGGTTTTGTTTGTCCAAGTTGAGTAGGCTCATAGTTTTATTAGGTATTATATGTAATATATCGGGTATTAGTACTTGAGAGATACATCCTATAAGGGACATTCTTATGGACCGTGTGACGGTGCCACTTCAATCTCCCGATAAATAGAGAACGGTTATACAATGGATTGTATGATGATGAGCACTACATTATTATAGTACCTTGGGTCGGGTGACAATGCCACTTACATATCCCGAAAGAGAATGACAGGCTTACCCTAGGCCGTACGACGGTGATCACTTCGGTAATCTGATAAATAGAGATTTGTCGTACCTTATGTCGGGTGATGATACCACTTCAGTATCCCGATAGAGAATGACGGGCTTTACCCTGTACCATCCGATAGTGACTGCTTTGATACTCAATTATAAATTACTTGGTATGAACCGCACATATGAGTATATACACATAGAGATATGGTTCATAGTTAGGTGTTTATGCTTGAGAAGTATATAATAATCATATATAGAATGATATTCAAGGAAGATGAACAACACATAATCATGGGGTTTACTTTGGTCTGGGATTAGAGTTATGTGATATCTAGGACTGTTGGGTATAGGATAACTTGAAAGCCACTAAAAGATGATAGGAAGATGAGAAGTAATATTATAGCCCTAATTCAATTATAATCTTATTATACTTAGACTTGTCGTTTGCATTATTGTTATATCTGTTTTTATAGGTCTTAGGTTGTTGTTGCTGCCATAGACTTAGGGTTGATGTTATTGGAAGTTATGGTAATAAAGTCGGTATTGTTTTCTTTAATAGTTCTTTACTTATTTATATTACTGGTTTAGTTTTAGATTTTCATTTATGCTGAGAATGTTACTAGTAGATTTTTATTTGTGTGATTTTTATATTAGATCTGATCAGTTTATTTATGAATTTCATGGGGTGTCACACTTAGTATCAGAGCATTCCAGGTTCTAGTGTCCTAGGATCATGAGTGAGTCCTTCACCTATCCGAATTATGTTCTCTGATTACTATAGAGCTTTACCATTTAGGACTTTTACTATGTATAATGACGACCGCTTAATGGGTTTCATGCCATTATTCTATAAAATATGTCGTGTACAATACTGATTTAAATGGATTCGCAAATTTCCAAATCAAACTTATTTAGTTGGATGTTTAAATTTTCTAAAACCAAACTTTAATTTTATTTATTCCCTAAACATGCATCTACGTGTCAAATCAAATCAATAAATTAAGCCATGCGATGATTAAGATGACAAACACAGATTTTAGGAAAAAAATCCTTCGGGTAAAACCCTTTTTATTTCCACTATAATTTGTAAAAGATGGTTTACACGAATTATAACGAAAATAAAATTGACATACGAAATACCCGCATGTGTCTCTTCGTCGTTGTCAGCCTATAAACACCACAACACTCCCTTTGACACGCAGTCAATCATCCCAATACCTCCCGCAAGTGGCACCTATTGTCCAGTACCTTCCAAGGCACGTAGTGTAGTAGCATAAACTCCCAACAATATGTCGTAGGTTCCACAAAAAAACTCACACAAAAGTAATTGGGATTTGTGAATTGTAAACCAAAATCTTTGAACCCTTTAAATTCATGGAGAAGAAAACAAACACTCAAAGATGTATTCTATTGAAAACACTGTTTCTCCATCGCCAAAACAAGTAGTCTGACACCTAATATTTTACAGAATTGAGGTAGTGACATGTCAAACTAAATGAACTGTAGTTCGAACGATGTCGTTTGAGCCAGACATCATCTCGTTGAATGAGATGGGTCATCATTTGAACGACAGAGGCACTGATCCCAACAAGTCTTTAGACTTTGAAAATAGTTGGAAACCTCAATAAGCAAAACTGTTTACGGGATCAAAAAAATTTTTACAAAAATTTTTATATGCAAATATTTTTGAAAAATTGAAAAACCATTTTTCATTGTATAAAAAATATCCCAACACTTTTAATATGAAATGTAAATGGAACTTAAACATAATTTTAACAAAATCATCTTGTTGGGCATGAATGTTGAAGTCCACTTGAAATTCGGATCCGTCTTTTGCAAATGTTAGCTTCCTCAATCCTTCAACAACTTGTAGCGGTATACGACATAATTAGTTGTGACGGACAATGTCCTCACAAATCTCCCCCCTAAGTCTATGCCGGTACAAAATAAAAACATATGAATTATCAACTTAAAATGACCTATACAAATCTACCCTCCCAAAAAAAAGTGGAAAGATAAAATGACAAGTCTTCAAACTTGGCTTCAATAATCTACTTTTCAAAACTTCAAGCTTTTGTCATCAAGGTGTGCAATCAAAAAATCTTTAATTGTACCTACACACATGAGACAAATCAAATACCTCGTGACTTATTGGGTTTGAAATGATATAAGCATAAATATGAAAGTATAATCAATTCTCCTCCATACTTAAACTCCCCCATAAAATTATAATCCGTTCTCCCCCTTTTTATTTGTCTGAAATAGAAAAGAGAAAGAATAAGCAATATAAATCAAATTGGGCTGTCACGATAAACCAAGGAAAACAAACTATTTCTGATTTTTCATATTTTTTGTACAAATATGTAAAAAAGTGATTTTACAAAAATCACACACCATGAATACTTACTAAGATAACTAAATCGTGGAAACAAAATGAATGGGTGTGAACAGATTCGATATGAAAATTGACTCAATCATGATATGTGTGCAAGATGCATAAGTGTACTCCTAACGAATGAACATCAAAATAGTCCTTAGGTGTATAATTGTTAAATTTAGATGACACCGTCTTAATCATATCAACAAATCAAAGTATAAATGATATCCACACCTACAACGTCCAAAACTATGTTATACTTTTTCATGACTTTCAAGGACGTGCAAACCATCTTTAAATTCCATCCAAACTCTCTCATTAAAAGATAATGCTTTTTATTTTTCTTACGAAGTGATGAAATTAAAACCTATTGGCCCATTTTTGGCATATATTTCTTTTTATTGCCTTTCAATTTTTTTGGGCTCTTTTAAACCTCATCGGACCACTGATAATTTTTAATTCCTCAAATTTTTAGGTCCATTTAAGCGGTGGCATTATCGTAAAGTAAATAATGAAATACCTTTCGGAGCCCTTTTCCGTTTTTCTAAATAAATCACATAAACTCACAAATGGTTTATAACATGAACTAATCTTTGTTAAGTTTTATCGCATTTGGTTTGTTGTATAGACAGAATTGAGATGAAAACACTCAACCAACATGTGATAAACAAGCACAAAAGTCAAACAAATCTGTGCATATGTTCAATAAAGGACAAATGAGTCAAACATGTAGGTAGCAACTCTATATCATCTCAAAGACTCCAAATTTTGTAAAGCACATGAATGAAACAACATATTTTCTAAAAACAGTATCCAATAGTCACATGGATAAATGGAATGAAATTGTGACTCGATCATCCTAAGTGTCCATTCATATATGGTGTAAATAAAATATAAAACTCTTTTTTGATTTTTCAAAAAATTTATCAAAAAAATAAAAATCTTTTTGTATTTTTCTAAGACTGTTCAGAATCAATCTAATAGTTCCAATTAATATAGCAATATGAACCAGAGGACTGCAAATGGAAAAACTCTAGGGGTCGCTCGAACGAAGAGCCATGTCGCTTGAACGACAAGGGTTCTAACGAGAAGCAGCTTCATGCGACATCAGAAGTCGCTCGAACGAAAACTTATCTCGTTTGAACGAGAAAAAAATTCATAGATTTCCCAGAATGTCACGCAGTTTTGTCCAGTGAAATAATTTCATGAAAACAATTCCTGGAAATGGCAAAAAAATCCAAAACAGTGCTAAACCAGAAGCAAAAATAAGAAAACAATGTAAACTACAAAATGATACATACTAGTAATAGGCAAAAAATGTCATCATGTGAATCATCCTATGTAGCAAATACTCTAAACCTCATCCATTAGGTTCGGGGGAATTTTCCAGAGATGGACACATCCTATGAAAAACTTCCATTAAATCATGTGAGACCTTGACCAAAAACATTACCTGCTCTCGAATATTTGCAAACTCTCTATCATTATGCGTAATCAAAGTATCATGGGTGGGTGCATATGTGCGAAAATGTGTAGAAGCAAAGTGTGACACATTACCCAACTTAAAACAAAACTCTCTTAAGTGTCCCCTTCTCTTGCAGTGTGTGCAAACGTAAACTGGTATAGGTACATGTTTCTCAACATATCTTCTACGTGCTCTCTTCATAGGTATGGGACACCTAGGTGGATCGGTATTAGATCCATGTGAATCTATCACTAGAGTGGGAACCGGCTCGAGTGTAACAAAAGAAGTGGATGCACCATCATGACTTATTCCTATACTCTCACCACTACCCAAGTGGGATTGATAACCATCTTTTCATCCTTTTTAGATGTATTCGCTAAAGGGACTTTGACCTCCAGGGCACATTAGAGATCACTCTTGAGTTGGGATACACGTGTCATCAGATTAGACAATGTGTCAGTCAAGTCACACTTTTCCCTCCTTAAACCTTCTTTCTTTTTGTCCAAATATAAAACCCGATGACCTAAATCCCTATTATAGTTCTTTGTTTTCAAGGTCTTGGTGTACTAATCCCTAAAATCTTTCTGGAGCTCACTTTCATCTCCACTCTCAAACTCGCTCTCACCCCCACTAGAAACACTCGACTCATCACCTTCGCCCTCATGAACACTATCATCGTGGGATAAAGTGTGTGTTCTCACATGACTTGAAAATCTACACCCATCCCATGTGATAATATTTTACCAGACTCATCTCCCTCAATATCACTAAGAGTAGCAGGCATGGCTACATTCTTCCCTTTTCTCCTTAGCCTAGTAGGACACTCAAATGCTCTATGTCCTTTGCCTTTACACTCAAAACAAGTCATATCATCTAATTCTTCCTCACTCTCTTCTTTATCACCCTTTATCTCTTTTTCACTACCCTCTTTGGCCATTTCCTTCTTTTTATTTTTCTCAAAAGAGTTTTTATTGGAAAAATTATTTTTATTTATTTTGAGAAACTTTTTAAAAAATTTCGCAAACAAGGCCACATCGTCAATATTAAAATCTCCCTTAGAATAAGACTCATAAACTCTCTCTTTCTTTTTCATACTAGCTTGAGTCTTTAAAGCAATGCCTCTATCCTTAGCCTTAATGGCTTGGGGAAACATGCCAGTCTCATAAGTTTGTAGGTGTCCTATAAGCTCTTCTAACTGTAGTGAATTTAACTTTCCCAACGAATTCAAAACATTGAATTTAGGAATAAAACGTTTCGGGAGGGATCTCAAAATCTTTTTAACAACATGTGTGTTATCAATTGGCTCACCTAGATTAAAACTTGAGTTAACAATGTCCGACAGACGTGCATAAAACTCATCAAAACATTCAGACTCAGACATGATAATAGTCTCAAACTGGGTGGACAAAATTAATAACTTTGATTCTTTAACCGTGTTCGTACACTTATGTGTCAATTGAAGGATATACCACATTTGTTATCCCCTAAACATGCATCTACATGTCAAATCAAATCAATAAATTAAACCATGCGATGATTAAGTTGATAAACACAAATTTCAGGAAAAAAAATGCTTTCAGGTAAAACCCTTTTTATTTCTACTATAATTTGTAAAAGACGATTTACACGAATTATAATGAAAATATAGTTGACATACGAAATATCCGCAGGTTTTGGTTCGTCGTCGTCATCCCAGGAACACCGCAATACTCTTTATGACACGCAGTCGATCAGCCCAATACCTCCCACAACTGACACCTATAGTTATCCCAATACCTTATAAGGAACCTAGTATAGTAGCATAAACTCCTAGCAAATATGTCTTGGGTTCCACAAAACAACTCACACAAAAGTAATTGGGATTTGTGAATTATAAAACAAAAGCTTTAAACCCTTTAAATCGACGGAGTAGAAAACAAACACTCAAAAATGTATTCTGTTAAAAACACTATTTCTCTACCCCCAAAACAAGTAGTTTGACACCTAATATATAGCAGAATTGAGATGGTGACGTGTCAAACTGAATGAACTGTAGTTCAAATGACATACAATGTCGTTTGAGAGAGACACCATCTCGTTCAAACGAGATGCATCATCTTTTGAACGACAGAGGCACTGATCCCAAAAAGTCTTTAAGCTTTGAAAATAGTTGGAAACCTCAATAAGAAAAACTGTTTATGGGATCAGAAAACTTTTTACAAAAAACGTTTAGAGGAATTTTTTTTTGAAAATTTTGAAAACCATTTTCCATTATATAAAAAATATCCCAACACTTTTAATATGAAATGTAAATTGTAACTTAAACATAAATTTACCAATATCATCTTATTGGGTATGATTGTTGAAGTCCACTTGAAATTCAAATCCGTCTTTTGTAGATGTTAACTTCCTTAATCCTTCGACAACTTGTAGCGGTATAAGACATAATTAGTTGTGATGGACAATGTCCTTACGTATTCAAAATGGATGCTTCGAATAAGTCCAGGTGTATCGAGAGGGCTCCTTGTTTGGATTTATAATGACATTAAAAGTTTGTTTTTTAAAGACCTCATATGTGCGACCACATGTTATCCAGTATGAGGAGGAGTCTAACTATAATTCTTTTTCTACATCGGGATATAGTGATATGGAAGCAAAGATGAATGTTCGTGTTGTCCACTTCAGTGCAATAAGATTATATTTTTAATTGGCGTAATCCATATATGAAGGGTTATCAAGTTTTATTCGGTAACTTGTTATTCACCACTTACATTCAGATTGTGGGATTTGCCTTCGTACGTTAGTAGGATAACCATAAGTATATAAAGGATATATTTCTTAAGATTTTGAAGACCAAGGCCAACCTATGCCCAATGGCTAGAGATGGTGTATCATTACCAAGTAGGGAAGACCTCACCAGCAAACAAAACCTCATAGGGGGAGAAAACTCCAAGAGGTCCTAAAAGAGGACAATAATATATGTTACGACCACTCGAGCCTAGTGAATTATGACATGTTGGGTCACGACCAATCAGGACATGGTAATGAGATAAATTTTAGCAAAAACATCCTTAGAGGCAAGGTCAGGTCTGTAGGGTCTTCCGTAGGTCCGCCGTTTCGATAGTTCTATTAGAGTAAGGTGTTACACTTGTGGCTGGTGAGGTCACTTATCTATTAGATAATTTATAGACAACCACTTTTTTGGGATACCACCGAGGGATAGGTACGAGTACGTTTACGCCTCACGTGCATGAGTTTTACTTGGACATCAATGAGTTATGGCTCTTTATTAGCAATGTGTTTACTACGATTATGATATATATAGATTATATCACCGAAATTTATTTCATATGGAGACCCCAACGAGTAGGGGACTTCTTTACATAGTGATCTTAAAGAGATGGCAGTTATTTGGTCGGCCTCATTTTCATCCACTTTGTTGATTTTGGTGTATAAGAGATCATTGTATTATTGGCAAGATTGTTTTTATAGCTATGTTTTATGCTTATATCGACAATGGGGGGTAAGTTTTTACAATAGCCATTTTCAGGCAGAGAATGGTCATTATAGTTATGGTTAGGCTTGGATGAGGGTCTAACACACACTTAACTAGGTATGGATGCTATCACATTATAGGAGAATATGATTTCATAAAGATATTATCGATAGTCCAAAATACTTCTAGTTTTTATTTGCAGAAGTGTCGAGTTATCGCTTGCATAAGAGATTAATTATAACCTTAGAGTGGTACTGGTGTTGTGCCATTATGAAGGCATCTTATTGGCCTGACTCCATTTAAGATATAAAGTGTCGTGGGAACAAACACCTCATTTTTAGCATTAGGTCATTCGAATAAGATGTAACTGTTGAGAAAATGCTAAACAAGGAACGATTAATTAATTGGATGTGTAGACCACATGGAGTTGGGCAAGGTTACGATACATGAGGAGTGTTCATTGATGTGTATCAATGACCTATTGGCGAAGTCGAGGAACAGTGAATTCTTATAGAAATTTGAATGTGAACGAGCTATCACTAGTGGTGGAATAGGGAGGAAAATGTTTTGAAGATAGTTTTCTGTTGTAATATGGAGCATGTGTCATGTATTGCATTTTGATCGAAGAAGGAGTAGTTTGTTATGATTGGTGATGACACCTTATTAAATAGGTAGGGTGTCCATTACACTAAAATTCATGTTAGGGAGTTTGAGGTCCTAAAGAGGACACAGAGCCATTTGGGGTCATTTGAGTTAGATTGACTGAATTGATTAGAGCTAAAAGTTAGTTAGTTCTTCGTGTTAAGAGGGGTTTGAGACACTTTAGAAGAATTAATGTTCACTATAGGACACATGAGTGTTGCCAGAGCAGGCAAATTAGCTTTTGAGCAGAATGAAAGCATTATTTAGGGACCCATGAGGTAGGCCAGGTGCTTTTTATGATCTCCTCGTGGATGGGAAATTTGTATTCCAAGTGGAAGTTGGCATTCTAATACACAGGTCCTGTTCACCAACTTGGACGGGGCGAGGACAATGTCATTTGACCTCACCTCATCACCGTGTACACAATGTTCTTACGAGTACGTGATAGGGGTAGTTAGGGGGACAAGTTAACTTTCCAATGATTAGAATAGTTTAGTGGGATAATTAGCCGAACACCACTTACAATGAGAGACCTTAGTGTGTATTAGGTCAATGATCGAGTAGATTCTGTTTATAGTTTAAGGACGCTACGAGTGAGATATTCTTAGACTTATTAATAGAAGTATAATGAATTCTAATGTCGAGGACAAAGATCTTTTTTAAGGGGGAAGAATGTAATACCTCGTATTTTTGGTGCATAATTTAATTATAAAAATTAATTTTATGTGTTTTTGGTGATATGTGAAGGGTAGAAATTAAATATGTCTATTTACTAAGACATGTGATGTCAATTATTAGAATTATATGTGTTATATTATTCGTATTTTAAAATTAGATTTAACATACAATAATTTGTTAATAAATATTTGGACTCATAGCGAAGAAAAATTAGTTTGTATAGTATCATATCTCGAGATTGGATTTGAGGACAGTGAGAATGTTCGTTTTGACTTAATATGTTGGGGTTAAAGCCCATTGGGTTGGTACATAGCTTAGGTGAAGTTTTAGGTCATTTAGAAGGTTATTTAGGTTCATTAGGTTGGGCCCAAGACCAATTTCGTGGATAGAACTCTAAACCTAAAACACATTTGGAGCATAGGAAAAACTTTAGAAAGATAAGGAAATAAGAGGCGCATGAGGGGAATAAGAAATTTGGGGAGTTAAGGCTTGCATTCTCACATTTGGCCCAAGGAAATTTATTTAGAATTTGATTTTAATTTCTTTTGTACTAGAATATTTCTACTCATTGGATTCTAAACACTATCTAATTAAAATATGAATTTTATTCATCTAATTCCTAGTTTTTGTAATTTGGGTTTAAATTAAAAATATGACCTTAATCATATGTATATACTTGAGTGGATTTATGACGAAACCCTTGAATGATAACTTGAATCTATGTAAATTATATTAGTGTAAATATGAATTATATTGAGTGATTTATGGAAACCCTTAAGTAATGTCATATTTGAGTAAATATTTGGAGAATAGATTGTTAATTTAGGTTCATAGGTTGTTAGGTTTTAATCATAAAGGGTCTAGATATCATAATAGGGTGTTATTTAAGTGTCAGAACCTTGGGGTGAGTCATCCATGGCAAATTAGGATTGATAGGTTCGGATTTTAAAACTGGAAGTTGAAGAAAAAGTAAGTTGAAAAATCTGGGTTGCGAAGTCCGTGTGAACGAATAATTATTATCGTGCAAATGGAATCTATGTGCACGTCTAGGATTGAGTCCATGCTCACAATTGGAAAAAGAAGAATTAAATATTTTTGAATTAAGAACCCGTGAGCACTGGCTTCGTATTTTTTAGGTTTTTATTAAATTCATTATGAATATTTTATCTATTATGCAGAAGGCGAAAATTCCAGGTTGGTGATTTTTGGTTTGGACTTTATGTTATGTTCGGATTGTTAGGATTTTTAATGGGGATTTATTTTGGGGATACAATCTAATATGTTAGGTTATTAATCCGAGAATAGAGAGGATTGATATATAGTTGTTGAGGACCTTGAGTATATGGCCGAGTATGGAGATATATAACTTGCTAGTATTTGTGTAGATCATGTGATAGTTTGTACTTATTGATAAACCATTAAGTAGGGTAGAAACTATATTATTATAATGATTAAAAAGGTTATGTGTGTGAAATAATTAGACTTAGAGAGCCTTGGGAGATCGGGATAATGTTATATTTAACAAATTATAGTTACGTACGTATTGACTGACAATAGTTAGAGACTTTATTTGTAACCCTGATGATTGGGATTTGTACTAGTTTTGTTTGTCCCAATTGAGTAGGGTCATATTTTTACTGGGTATAATTTTTAACATATCGAATATGAGTACCTGTGAGATACATCCTAGAGGGGACATTCTTATGGAACGTACGTCGACGCACGATGACACCACATTAGTATCCCGATAGATAGAGATGAGTTATACCTTGGGTTATATGATGGTGAGAACTGTAATATTATATTACCCTGGGCCGGGCGACGACGACCCTTTGGTATCCTAAAATAGAGCGATGGTCTTACCCTGGGCCGTGCAATGATGACCACTTTAGTACTTCGATAAGTAGAGATGTATCGTAACCTAAGTTACGGGACGGCACCACTTTAGTATCCCGATAAAGAGTGCCGAGCTTTACCCTTGTCCATGCAATGGTGATCGCTTCGCTACTTTGATATCCTGATAAAGAGCGACGAGCTTTATTTTAGACCATGCGAGGGTGACCGCTTTGGTAATCCGACAGTTAGCTATAAAATACTTTATACAAACCATATATATGAGGATATACACATAAATACGTGTTCCATATTCAGTTAGTTATGTTTGATATGTATATAATAATTATGTATAGAATGATATTCATTAAAGATGAATAATATTTAATCACGTGGTTCACTTGGGTCTAGGGTTATACTAATGTGATGTCTATGACTCGGGTTTGGGATAAGTTAAAAGCTACTACAAGACCAGCGATAAATGTGTAGTGATAGTATAGCCCGAATTCAATTATAATACTATTCAACTTAGACTTGCTGTCTATGTTGTTGTTATATCTATTTTTACACATCTTGGGTTGTTATTACTGCTGTAGAATTGGGGTTGATTTTACTTGCAGTTATGGTATTAGAGTTGGTATTGTTTTCTTCAGTAGTTCTTTACTTCTTCGTATTACTAGTTCGATTTAGTTTTTCGTTTATGCTGAGAATGTTAACAAATATTTTTTTATTCCCATGGTTTTTGTATTAAACTTGATCAATCTATTTATAAATTTTATGGGGCATTACGATGGTTTCCATTTAATGTCATTTTTATTTATCGTTGATGTTGAGAATGATATAAATTTCATAGCTCTCCCTGTGTTCAACATACAACTTGATCAACCGGGCGTCAAAAATAGGGGGTACTACAATGCCACATTGTCACCCTTTTTACATGTTTGAACACTTTTTACCATTTAGTCCTTATAACTTAAATTCAATGTTTAGAAAATGTTTTACTTTTACCAAAGTAAAATTATTCTTCTATTTTACGTTGAAGAACCATTATCATCGTATTTTTGTTCATTTTCAAAACCTTGTGCTAGAAAGTCTCCATATTATCAAAATATCATGTTCGGGATAAAAATCTTAATTTCCACATTTCTTTGGGTTCCTTTCATACTTGTACCAAAATTATGTTTTACTTTAGAATATCATCAATATTTTTCCAACATTCAAAAGTTGTCATTTTAAGCCTTAGTTTTACAATTTTGCAACGTTACATAGTGTTAAATGTCAAACAATCTTTTACAACCTTCTTCAATTTGGAAATTTACCATTCTTAAGTCATTAATGCTTTGAAAATATTTACACATTATTTTAATGAAAAAATTTATTTTAATATCACTACTTTTATCCCAACATATCACATAGTGTTACATTTCAATATTTTCACATAAAATGTCAACCTCTTTTATCTTTCATCACTCTTTATGAAATGATACACCTTTATATAAAATAATAATGTTTCTCATAATACTATTATAAAAAAAATCATTTCAATTATTCTGAAATTATTGAGAAGGTTACTCAAATAATTTAGCTCTTTATTTTCACTATTTCCTTGAAAATGTTAATATTAACACAATGGTGGCATTTTTATTACATAAAAATCAGCACTTAATATTATGAATTTTTCACAAATTGTAAACTATATTAAAACCCATTTGAACACTTTATTTTACATGAAATAATAACATATTTGATAACATTTCCTATTTTATATTGTCAAAATCATCAAATTGTTACTAAATAGATAACGTGTATATATATATTGTAGAGTGGGGTTAAATAAATTAACCACCAACACTCTAATAAATTAACCCCACATAATTGATCAATTATTGATTTATGATTTATAGAGTTTTACTACAATCCAGACCCTATAAGGGCTGAGATATTATTACACACGATTTAATATATTGCCTAGACTCCGCATTTAATAAACTATAATAGACAATGCTCTAGTAATAATTTAACTTGTTCATTTAAGATGCCACCACATATAATACGACAAGTGGCACCATAAGTATTGGACACTTGGTTCCATAAAAAAAAGGACAAGTGGAAAGCCCATTCGGGATATTTTACTAAAGAGGGTTTCCCCTCACTTAGTTGGATGATGGTTTTGGGGTCAAAGTAAGGAGAGAAAATCTTACTCTTATCCCCCACGAACCTCTTGAGCTCCGTCACAGATTTGATGGTGATGAGCGTATTTTCATAATTTCAGTATGAGTTTTACGTATATTATACGGTATGCGGGCATTAGGAGGCGGATAGCCGTATTTGGCACTCGTCATGCACCAAAACCACGAAAAACTGAGTTTTTTGGCGTATTGTACGGACCCACCAATTACTCAGAATTTGACTCTGCAACGAGACGGATATGTAGGCTCAACAATGTTGCTCAAGCCTAATACAATCTCAATGCGGTGCTTCCCCAAATCAGCACTCACATCTTACATATATATATATATATATATACACACACACACACACACACACACACACACACATACTAACATGCACTAAACATTGTAAGAATATAAAATGTCATTAATAAATCCCCACCCCTAGAGTCCAAAAATGGTGATAATAGGTTGAAGGCAAAGGCAACCACCACCTCCAAAGGTGGCCTTAAAGGGGTTACCAAACTCCTATAAGGTGCATTAAGAGTCTCATTTAAATTCCCCATCACATTCTATAAAAATACTCCAAAGAAATATTCCAAGAGTGATCCACAATATACCCCCACAACTCCCCTAAAAGTACATCAAAACACCTCCAAAAGAATATAAATGATACATGTAAGGACATAATTCTATGAATGTCCGAGGTAGAATCTAGGAATTTTCTGTTTTCTCCTAGATCACATATCATATGTCTGATACCCCTACATTCGGCACGTCAACACGATCATCCCAGACGACCTGTATCCGAATTCATTGCATCCACTTTCTTCACGTGCATCATGCTACATGCAACGTGCTGCTCAGCTCATTCCCACTACTCCACTACGCTCTATCAGTAAAATGTTATATTGGAGTTTTAAATATTTGCATAAATATTTGGGAAATATTGTTGAAAATTATTTTTGAAGTCTGGGTTAATTTTTTTATCAAAAGCAGAATTTTTCTAAGTGTAGAAGCGAATGGTCTCGATCGACAAACTCGTTAGAGCGACTTCGAAAGTCATTCGCGTAAGATAGGCATGCCACACGATATCGTTCGAACGACTTATGTCCTTCGTTCGAGCGACATGTCTACTCGTTCGAACGAGCCACCGCCTCGATTTTTGTATAAATATCTGATCCCCTTCTACACGTTTTTTAAGTCTTTCTGCAATCTCAATATTCTGCGAAATCTGCCCAGAATAAGACTTCACCTTTTAAGGTTTTCTAAACCTTTTTGATTCACAAAAAAAATCACATATATGTGTGTGAATCTTTAAACCTTGAAGAAGATCGTTTACTCATCTGGAGTACTTTGTGAGGAAGCCGCTCTCTTCTTCACTGTTGCCCTACTGGAAAGGGATTGTTCCAGCCGCCGACAACAGAACCGACACCCGAGGGTATTTCTATGTCACTGTATTTTCATTGTAATCCGTTGTAAGCCGTTCTCTTACAAAAATTATTGTGAAAATAAAATTTTTTGCCCCGTTGGGGATTTTTCCTCATATATGTGTTCTTGCATGTTTCATCATCGTATTTAATCACATATAGATGCATGTTTAGGACTTAAGTGGTAAAAACTGTGTTTAATTAAATAACTTCCTTATTTGAATGCAAGTGCACTCTTCTCAAATTGGTATCAGAGCCAGTTACACAATTTTACAGTGTCATTTTCAGCAAAATTTTTCTAAGATATCAATTCTTTGAAAAATTGATTTTTGAAAACGAGTGTGTTCATAATGGAGAAGTTAAGATTGTTTGGAGAGAGAGAAAGTCTTTGTGAGAAAGAAAAAGAGAGAAAGGAAAACCTTAAGAAAATAAGATGCTTTGAGTGTGATGGGACAGGGCACAAGAAATTTGAGTGTCTCACCAGACTTAGAAGAGAGGGCAAGAAAGTTGCCATGCCCGCTACCCTAAGCGATAGTGAGGATGAGAAGGGTGATGAAAGTGTGATTCAAAAAGCCTTTAGAAAGTTATTTATCGAGACCATGGAAACAAAAAAGTCAAATAGAATTCTAGGTCTTCGGATTTATGAGTTGAAGGAAGAGAATGTTGAGATAAAAAGGGAAAAATGTGACTTGACCAACACGGTGTCTGGTCTGACGACACGTGTATCCCATCTTGAGAATGATCTCATACAAGCACGGGAGGTTCAAGTATCATTAGAGAACACATCTGAGAAGGTTGATAAGATGGTTCCCTATCCCGGTTTGAATAATGGTGAGAATGTTGGAAAAGGTCATGAAGGTGCATTCACTGCGCTCGAGCCTATCTACACTTTGGTGAGTGATTCTCATGGGTGTCCGTCTAGGATAGTTCATCCCAAGATTTTTGATAAATTAGTTCCTAGACCGGTTTATGTTTGCTCCCACTGCAAGAAACGAGGACATCTTAGGGAGTTTTGTTCTAAGTTGGGTTTTGTGTCACATCATTCCACTTCACACATTCATGCACATGCACCCACTCATGATACCTTGCTTGCACATATTGATAGAGAGTTAGCACACATTCGCGAGCAAGTGAAGTTTTTTTATCAAAAACACACATGATCTTAAGGAGTTGGTTCAAAAGATGTCACCATCTTTGGAAAACTCCACCGCTCTTCCCGGTTGAGGTCTTGACATGTTTGCTAGCATAGGGTGGTTTTCATGATGTCTCTTTTGCCTATTGCTAGCATGTACCATTAATTTGTATTATTTTTTTAAAAATTTTAGAAAAACCAAAAAGATTTATTTTTTGATAAAAATTTTTGAGAAAAACACAAAAAGATTTTTGTATTTTTTATATACATCTTTTATGGATGAACATTTAAGATAACCAAGTCACAATTTCATTCCATTTATTCCTGTGACTGTTTGATAGAGATTTGAGACGCTACATCATTTCATGCATGTGCTTTACATTGTATGGAGTCTTTGAGATGTAATTAGTGATATTTTCCTACATGTTTGACTCCTATATCCTTTATTGCACACATGCACTGCTTTATTTGATTATTGTACTTGTCTATCACATGTTGGCTTGAGTGTTTCCATCTCAATTCTGTCTATACAACTTGCAATATGCGACAAAACTTGACAAGATTGGAATGCATGTAAAAACCGTTTTTGTGAGACTGAGTGATTGTTTAAGGACGGGGAGGGGCTGCGAAAGGTAATTATCTCTTCTTTACGCAAAATCCACCGTTCAAAAGGACCTAAAAATGGAGGAATTTTATTATCCGGGGTCCAAAGAGGTTAAAAGAGCCCAAAAAAATTTAAAGGCAATAAAAAGCAATTCATGCCAAATATGGGCCTCTTAGGTTTCACCTTCAATTCTCCAAAGTTTGATAATTTATAAAGCCTCTATTCAAAATTAATATCTGAGGGAGTTTGGTTGGAGAATTCAAACGGGTTTGCACTTCCTTGAAAGTCCTGAAAAGCATGAAATAGTTTTGGACGTTATTGGTGTGGAAATCACTTTGAGCTTTGATTTGTTGATTTGATTGAGTCAATGTCTTATATTTCCACCTTTTTTCACCAAAGGAAGACTTTGAGTTCATTCCTTAGGAGTATCCGATATTCATCGTGCACATATGTCATGTTTGTATGCATTGATTTTCCTATCGAATCTGATCACACCCCTTCATTTTCGCTATCATTGACTTGGTTGTTTTTGTGATCTTCCATGGTGTGATTCTTTGTTGTATTCTATGTGTGAAAAATTTTGAAAAATAAAAAAATTGCTATTTATTCCCGTGTGTCATTCTCCACGTGAATTCATTTCTGCTTCTCATATTTGTCTATTTGGGGACATCATAAAAAGGGGGAGAAGAATTATGGGGGAGAATTGTTTTGGTGTTTAGTTAATTTATGAATGATTTTCTTTAGCTTGATTGATCATCAATTTTTTCATATCATTATATTTCAATCTGTTGCTTGTCACGAGTATTTGCTTTATCTTATGCGTGTAGGTACATCATTGTTCATTTTTGGATTGCACACCCTGATGAGAAAAGCTTTGAAAGTTTCTGAAGAGCTGAAGATTTGGGAGACATGTCATTTAGTATTCTCAGTTTGAGGGCTTAATGGGGATATTATCTTATATGTCATTTGATTGCATAATTCAGATTTTTTATGTATGTACCGGCATAGACATAAGGGGAGACTTGTAAGGACATAATTCTATGAATGCCCGGGGTAGAATCTAGGAATTTTCTGTTTTCTCCTAGATCACAGTTCATATGTCTGATATCGCTACATTCGGCACGTCAACACGATCATCCTCGACGGCCTGTATCCGAATTCATTGCATCCACTTTCTTCACGTGCATCATGCTACATGCAACGTGCTGCTCAGCTCATTCCCACTACTCCACTACGCTCTATCAGTAAAATGTTATATTGGAGTTTTAAATATTTGCATAAATATTTGGGAAATATTGTTGAAAATTATTTTTGAAGTCTGGGTTAATTTTTTTATCAAAAGCAGAATTTTTCTAAGTGTAGAAGCGAATGGCCTCGATCGACGAACTCGTTAGAGCGACTTTGAAAGTCGTTCGCGTAAGATAGGCATGCCACACGATATCGTTCGAACGACTTCTGTCCTTCGTTCGAGCGACATGTCTACTCATTCGAACGAGCCATCGCCTCGATTTTTGTATAAATATCTGATCCCCTTCTACACGTTTTTTAAGTCTTTATGCAATCTCAATATTCTGCGAAATCTGCCCAGAATAAGACTTCACCTTTTAAGGTTTTCTAAACCTTTTTGATTCACAAAACAGATCCCATATATGTGTGTGAATCTTTAAACCTTCAAGAAGATCGTTTACTCATTTGGAGTACTTTGTGAGGAAGCCGCTCTCTTCGTCACTGCTACCCTACTGAAAAAGGGATTGTTCCAGTCGCCGACAACAGAACCGACACCCGAGGGTATTTCTGTGTCACTTTATTTTCATTGTAATCCGTTGTAAGCCGTTCTCTTACAAAAATTATTTTGAAAATAAAAGGTTTTGCCCCGTTTGGGATTTTTCCTCATATATGTGTTCTTGCATGTTTCATCATCGTATTTAATCACATATAGATGCATGTTTAGGACTTAAGTGGTAAAAACTGTGTTTAATTAAATAACTTCCTTATTTGAACGCAAGCGCACTCTTCTCAAATTGGTATCAGAGCCAGTTACACAATTTTACAGTGTAATTTTTCGCAAAATTTTTCTAAGATATCAGTTTTTTGAAAAATGATAATAATAAGAAGAATGAAATCACAAACAAAACTCAAGATGTTCGTGGTTCAATAATGTGCTTACGTCTATAGGGTGTTAGGTTTTGTTCTATATTACTCAAGAACTCAGGTAGGCAAAGTTGTAGTACCGATCGACATTACAATAATGCATTCCCCTCTCACGTGGCGTAATTTTACTTTTATAAGTCATCTTAGGAGAGTCCTAAGCCCCGTTAACAGCTATCCTTAAGAGTTCAGACTTATCCTTTATCATAATCAACCATTAAAAGTGATTGAGTTGAAGAATTATATTTTGACTTGGAGTCTTCATTAATTATAGATGTACATGGCCCGAGCGTACGTGGACGATCACGTGCCCATGCAATTCTTGATCCCGTAATTTATCCCAAAGTCCATGGGATCTCTGAGGTCACTGTGCTTTGAGCCTCATTGTCCATTAGAATTGGACACGTCTTATCATTTTGTAGGAATAAATGGATCCTTCCTCTTTACGGAGGTTGATAACTATATGAAGTCTGTGTGCGTTGGTCGGGGGAACTTTTGTAAATGCCCTAAAAGCTGAAGAGATTTTGCTTGTTGAGTGCACCAGGGGCATGCTTGTAAATATGATGTCCTTGTTTAGTTGTGGGGGAACATAATCATCGCGTCGATAACCATCACACACGTGTAATAATTACTTATTGGGAACTATAAATTTATTTCTCACCACAAAACAACAGTTCCCTCTCTTTCCCTTTCATTTCAAAACCTGCGCATTTTAGATAAGGTCTTTTATTAATCCCATTTCACCATAAACACACTTGAATCCACTTTTTTTTTTGTATTTCTCAATTTCTTTCCTTTTTTTCCTTTGAGTTTCCATAGTTTTTTAAAAATGGTATCCGTTTTTAATAAAAGCATTATAGAAAAGTTCAAAGTTGACCATATTCCACAATGGGTCACAGTAGAACTAGTGGAGGGTCCATGTGAGATTTTTAAACTTCTTTAAGCCCATTGGGTGCCTTTAATATTCAAAGCTGAGTGTGGGGTAACCTTTCCCCCAAACTGGATATTTTTTTAGTTCTATTAATACTTCGATGTGGTCCTAACTCATATCGCTTCAAATACTTGGAGGATCATTAATGCGGTTCACCGCATTAATGAGATATATAGGACCAGTCTTAGTATCATTGACATTAGATATTATTACCAATGGGCCTCGACCTATAAAAATATTTATTATTTGAAGATGAGGGTGGACAATTGGGCTTTGGTAGTGAACTGGCGCAATTCTAACAAAGATTATTGTGACCATGGTGTTGTAATGAAAAATATGCAATAGATTACTATGTTGTGATTTTATACGAAAGGACAAGGAATATGTTAGGGAGATATTAAATTATTATGTTGTGATTTTATTTCCATTTGATTGATTGTGAATTGTTCTTCTTTATTTTTGATAGTTAACTATAACAACAAGCCTCCTTGTGTTCAAGACATCAATTTTGCTAATCTTCAAAAAGTTTGGTCAATTCAGTGAAAGGTTGGAATCATTGACTACCCTAGATCAATTTCCTTTCTTCTTGGATATAAGAGTTCAAACGCTTGTTTTATTACGAGTCTAATTGAGCAGACTCCGTTCATCCCCATTTATTTAGATTTCTCGAAAGCTTCCACCTCTAAAGGTTCGAACGAGGAGGAACTATCTTCCTCTTTGGAGTCTCTTGACATTTCATCTATCCGGACTAATGAACTTTATCCTATCACCATGGCCCCCAAGAGAAAAGTTATGAATTTAATTGCTATCAATATAGATATAAAAAGTTCCTACTAGTCGGCCGATAAGCAAAGATAAGGATATTGCTCGGCCAACGAGTAAGAAAAGTGAAGTAGGGGGTCCTTATAACCCCTTAGACATTGGTGATTGCCCCAATAAGGAAATGGAGCCCCTATAAGAAGATGAATAAGGATCATGTTACTCCTCTCCCGTTAGCTGCTATGGGGAAAAATTCTGCTGGAAAGGGCAAGGTGATTTCCCATTCAATTGATGCTCACCTCAACCTCACTTGAGGCTTGATTTGGTCGGATGTCCTTCCTATAGATAAGGAAAATACTTCCACCTTATCCCTTAATCGGTTGGTGGAATGCTCTAATCCTAAATTTTCTTATTGTAAGTTGACCTTTGGTGTGCCTTTATACTCGTGTCCCTTCTTGTTTGTAATTTACTGACTTAGTTCTCTTCGTTGAATTATAGTTTATAATTAAATACGACCAATTATTGGAATGGGATGGTACACTAAAGAAGTCCTCCAAGGATATGGAGATGGATTTTACTAAGCTAGACAAACCCCTGATAGATGCTCAGTTAGTTTGTTCAACTACAGTGGCTGGGAAGGAGAACCTCTACTAAAAGGTCAAGATCTTGGACGTTTAGAACGCCAACATTTAGAATAAGATTAACCAGCATTCCAACCTGGTCTCTTATTCTCATAAGGCTAAGGAGGATACCGAAAGTCTAAGGAAGAGTCTAAGTATACCAAGGCCAAGGCTAATAAGGAGAAGGCCAAGACTGAGAGGGCACTTGTTAGAATTGCTTAAGCTAAGTTCAATGCCTATACTCACAATTAGAATAAGGACTTCGAAAAAGCCCCAGAGGATCAAATACCTGAGGAAAGTGTTCTTCAATAGTGGCTGGGATGAGGCCTTTGTCAAGGCTAGCATTGACAAAGACTCTGACCTGTTCTAGGAGCACAAAATAGGTTCCCCTCCTCTAATTTATAACGACGATGACGATGATGATGATGATGAGGAGGAGGAGGAGGAGTTAGTCGATGAGTAGTGTGCCAGTCTTAAGTTTTCTACTAACGGGCATGATCAATAATAGGTTAGAACTTACCAGAATATCGAAAAGGCTAAGGAAGGTACGCAATTTAAGTTCTCAAACAAGTCGGCGCTCATCAAGATGCTGAAAAGTTAAGGACAACCATCGATCATACCCGGATGACGAGAAGGCTAAGATAGAGAAGGTTGGGAAGAATTTTTTAATACCCCTTACCTTTGTTATTAATTAATTTTCATATGCTTTGTATTATTAATTTAATTAAGAGAAAATTAAATTAGAATTTAGTAAATATTAGTTAGCGTTATAAATGATTAATATTTATTATAATAATTATTTACTTGTGTGTGATAAGTAAATAGTTATGTGATTTATTATTTATTATGTATGAGTGATAGTTATGTGATTTATTATAATAATTATTGTGATAGGTTGATAGGGTGTTATATCGAAAATTTGATATAATTTATGGGCGACACATAGGGTATACACGTGTCGGGCCCGATTAATGAAAATTTAGAATATTTGGAATGACACGACTCTGATGACCTTTTTGAGTGCATCGATGATTCGAAAAGGGTTGAAATAGTCTAGAATAGGTACCCGGGTATTATGTTTGGGTTCTGGGGGCTTTTTAGACGTAAAAGGAGGAGGCCCATTTTATACATAGAATTAAGAGGGAAAACGGGATTAGGTTTATTGGGAGGAGATGTAAGGGTTTAGGAACATTGATGACAACCCACCTTTCATATTCTACACAAAAGGTTGAGCGAGAAAATCCAACGAAAGAGAAAAATAGGAAAAAATACGAGAAATCTTGAAGAGGAGAAAAAAGAGGATTCAACCCGACATTAATTAATTGAAGACTTTATATTTGTAATCCAACGAGGTAAGTAAATACTTGCTTTATATCGCAATTTTATTATACTTAATTTATTTCTTGGTTTAAAACAGAAATTGAGGATTTTGAGTATAAAAGATCGTAATTTAATGATTTGAAGAAGAAACTTAATGATATAGGGTGAATGATCTTGAATCAATGATTAGTTGGGATTGATTATACTTGTAATTAGAAATAAAATTCTCGGTTTTAATGGAAGAAGATGTAGAACTTAGATAAAAGATCGAATCTTTAAAAATCAATTTGATAAAGGAATTGTGATCTTGAATTTATGGGTATTTCCATGTAAGAATTAAATATATAATAATGGAATAATGTTTTCTTGATGATATACGGGTTATAGTTGTTGAAATTTTGGTCGGAAGGACCCTAAAAATGAAGTTGGGATTTTGGAGATGAATCCCGCCTAGGAAAAATGCTTTAGGTTCAACTTCTGTAATTTCGTTCGAATGAAATGTCATTTTCGTTTGAATGAGATGGGATTTCGTTCGAACGGCCCATGGGATAGGGTCAAGTTTGGGTCACAAAAATGTTCGAGGTCTTTTTATGAACTAAAATGAGTATATAGGAGGTTATCCAAGTGAACAAATATTTATTTAAAAATCATTTTGTGCCACTATTAATCAGTTGGGAATATAATAAATTAATTAGGGTGCTCAGCTAAGGGACTAGTTACAAAATTAATCGAGAAGTTGGGTTGAACTTCAGAATTTGGTTGAACCATGCATGGTGAGATATGCGTATGAGCTTGGTAATTATTATATATACATATTAGAGTGACGCGTATATATATATATATTATATTTTTTGTGCATGCTACTTGTTTATTTAAACATACCTACTCAGGAGTGCTATCGTAGGAGGTTGTGCGTAGTGGGCAGTCCACCATGGTGTTGACCTACAGGTGTTGGACTGATTCCCCAGGTTATAGCACTGTTACATCATCACTATCCGTGTGTGAGGATAAATGTTCATTTTGGGTCCGTTTGGGCACGATGTGGTATTGTTGCGGCCCACGGATGTATGTCTATGACCTCCTCTATTATATGTGTATTCGTTTCGGATAGGTGTTGAGATTTTGACCCGATGGCTCGGTGTGAGGAATGATGTATGGAGTTGGATAACACACGAGGAATGTATCCGTGAGGTCCAAGTTATGAGGATACAGTTATACATACATAGTGAGCGATATACATATATATATATATATATATATAGTCAATATATCTATTTATTGCACGAGCATAACCTTTTTTTATTATTACGTGATTACTTATAACAAGTGTATCGCTAAAATACTATTTATAAATGTATACCTAGTGAAGATAGTATACTTAGCTAGTAGAGGGCATTAGCGAGATTGGGCTTAAATAGCGGTTAGATGTCCTAGTTAGACCGGGTAGTTCAATTAGGATATTGAAATGAAAATGGTAGGTGCGCACTATAGTTGAGAGGTGAGTTTTATCTCATGTGAGTGCTACCGATTAATCTTGAAAGTAATACATTACTATTTTAATCTATTTAAAACAATTATCTACTTGCAAAATACTTTCTATTTTTCGAGCTTTGACTTGCAAGCTTTTGTGTTTTCTTGTTTTTCTTTTATTAGCCCCGGTATGCAGCAGTAGCCGGGACCACAGGGATAGATTCATTCTTTCCTTGCAGTAGATGTGGACGCTACATCCTTTCTTAGACACCTCAGTTGATTCTTTACTAGATCGGATCAGTTATTTCAGTTTACAATTGGGCATGTTGCCCATAAATGGATAGGTATTTACTTTACTATCAGACTTTTATACTTATGTCAGATATTTACATTTGCGTACTCAGTTATTATTTGGTTTTATACTATGGATGTTTTATTTAGTGATTGATGATTTATTCGGTTCAAACTTATTAATTTTCTATGCATGAGGATTATTCTATTCATAGTGTTGTATGGTTTTATTTGTATTATTTAATTCACATTATTTATATTATATTGTTATTGTGGCAGTGATGCTGAGAATGACCCATACTGAGATTTCTATTTTACCATAGTAGAGGATTGGCCACCTGGTATTAAAATAAGCGGGTTATCACAGTTGGTAATATGTGCGAACTTGCTATGTTTTCTACATTGTGTTTATTTGATGTAGAGCCCTATATTTAGGACTGTTGTTTCATATTGTGCATTTACATTATTCTGCAATTATTTATGATTGAAGTGAATCTCATATAATTTTGGTTTGGTTTCAGATGCCAAATAACAGGAGAGGCCGACCAGCATGTGCTACTGGGAGGGCCATAGAAGAGGAGGGACAAATAACGGCTACTGGCTACTGGCTACTTTTAAGCCAGTGAGAGAAGAACTTCAGTGGTGGGAGTCGGTCACCACAGCAGAAAAAAGAGAGACACTATGACTATCGAGGAGTTATAGGTGTGGTTTGACCACCATTTCTTTCTGTCAGCAGTTCAGACAAAGATGTGGAGGAAATTCTTAGACCTTTCATAGAAGGGCTGGACTGTGGTCATTTATGGGGACGAGTTCACGCGCCTGACAAATTTATGCCAAATGAGGTAAATACCTAAGAGAAGAGGGTCCTTAAGTTTACTTATGGAATCATTTGGAGGATTCACCAGAACTTATTGGGGAAACTGACATTGTGTACCTACACGGAGGTCGTAAATATCACATTGCTCCAATGTCAGGAACATCGTTTTCGTTTGAGAAGCGAAGAGATCCGTAGAGTCTAACTGGTAGGGTAAGACCGGGGATTGCAATGCCAGCGAGGCGTTGCAACAGTAAAAGAGGCAGCATGAGCGTGGCTCTCAACAGGGGGACTCTGCTAAGAGACTCAGTCCGGGTAACAGTTTCTTCAAGCAGGGCCATCAGGGTTAGTAGCATACCTCTCAGGGCTAACGAGTCTAGGCAATCAGATCGGTGGCCAGTAGGGCTGATGTTATCAAGTCTAGTAGGGAAAAGATAAGGGCAGCCTTATTAGGGCCATAGGTAGACAAACTTTAGTGGGTGATGTTTCGTGTGTGAGGAACAGGCTAACATGCGATCTGCATTCCCGAATAGGTCTAAGGGTCAAGAGTAGGGTGCCCACCAGGGTTGTAAGTGTAGAGGCAATTATTACGCAACATAAATAAATATGAGAGAAAGATTATCAAGACGAGAACAAGGAATACAAGATGCCAATCACACAACAAATGATGTACGTGGTTCAGCCAAGATGTGCCTACGTCCACGGTGGTGCAGTCGATATTATTTCTATATACTCCGGAGAGTGATTACAGAGAATACAACTTGTCCTTTTGCCCCGGTCATAGGGTTTAATATATACATGTGCATGTAGATGAGTGGGAGTGATGGGTTCCTCCAAGTTTTCCATTTCCCCCATAACTTCCCTTCATGGGATCATGGGGGGAGACCGGATCAATTATAAAAGATGAGGGGCCTGGACTTTGGGCCGCCAGGACTGGGCTACTCGTCCAGGCCCATAGTTCTGAATTTAGGGTACCCACAATTGCCCTTAAATTAGTTGGGCCATGTTTATGGGTCCAATGGATTTAAATGATCAGCCATTATGGCTGACTTATGATTCTTCGAAAACTGTGAAATTGCTTTGGAGGCACCCGCTTCGCTATCCGTGCGCTATGATTAGGATTGAAGGCTTGTTGAGATAGCCACTTTTTCATCCGTCGTCTCAGTCTTTCCAGTACTCTTCCTTCTTCTGAGAACTCTAGCGCCTCGTAGCTTCTTCTCTGAATCCCCATTCCCATTGCTTCTTAGTAATCTTGAGCTCATGCTTCTTCATCGCTCGAACGGATCTTCTGTTTTGTAAGTTTCTCATGCCCTTTCTTTGGACTTTCTCTTTGGTTTGTAGAGTTTCTAGAGTTTTTTAATGGCGAAGATTGGAAATAGGTCAATCTCTGAGTTCAGGAAGTTCTACAATATTCCTGAGTGGGTAGATATTGAATGTTGTGCCTCCCCTCCTAGGAACGTTAGGGATATAGAGGATGCCCACTGGATCCATATTTTGTTGCTCTCCCAGGGGGGACTTACTTTTCCCCCTAATGATCTATTTCTACATTTTTTTGGTTATTTCGGTATTGTTCCCGCACAGTGCTCGCCCAATGTGTGGGAGATAGTAAATGGCGTCCATAGAATAAACCAGTTGTATGGTACTAGGTTAGGTCTTGCCGAGATCTGCTTCTGCTATTCCTTCTCTCGAACTAGCTCAGGTGTCTTATACCTCAAAGATAGGAGTCCTAATAGGGTATTGGTAGTAAACCTACCTGATTCCCATAAGGGCTACTGGCAAGAGGGTTTCCTCATTAGGAATTGGCAGTTCCCTCCCCAATTTGAAGGGTCGAGGTCTGAGAGGTTCACTGTCCCTTTTTACGGGGAGAATATATAGGTAGACATTGTACTGTTATTTCAACCTTTGTTGACTTGTGAATTTTCTAACCTTTCTTTGTTTTTTCTTCCACAGCGAGGACAAAGAATTTGGAGCCTGCTCTCAGCGAGGTTCGTATCTCGGAGTTGGTGAAAGCTTGGAATATCAGGGAGCCTCTGGGTGACGGCGAGTACCCCAGGTCTGCTGCCTTTTGGCTCGAGTACAAGAATGCAGGCTCCAGCTTCATATCACGGCCTGTGGATAGTGTTCCAGATTTTGATTCTTTCAAAGAGACTACTACTAAGCCTATCCATTTGGACGAAGAGGAGAGCAGCTCTGAGAGTGAGCCTGTAGGAGCTGAGAGTAATTTGGGTGGAAGGAGCTCTGACATAAGTAGTTCTTCTGAAGAGGATTCTGAAGCTCGAGGATCGTCGAGTACTTCTAGTAGTTCAGGCGAAGAGATGCCTCCAAGGAAGAACCTGATTAGAGACGATGATGATGAGGACCATGTGCTTCTTGCACAGAGGTCAAAGAAACAAAGGTATTCTTCTAGGGCCGTGGCTACTGGCTCTCGGTCTTCCACTCAGGAGGAAGAGCAGGTAAGAGAGAGGGAAAGAAAGAAGGAGGAGGAGAGGAAGAAGGTGGAGGAAAAGAAGAAGGTGGAGGAGAGGAAAAGGATGGAGAGGGAGAGAGAGGAAGAGGGGAGGAAGATGGAGTCGAGGATGAAGGCTGGGCAAGCCTTGGTCCCGGTGTCAGCTTTGCCCAAGGGGGCCTCAGTTGCCACTTACCCTCAACTGGCTCCTGCATTGCTTGAGAGGGCAGTTCTTCCTGCAGATCGGCAGAGGGCGCTGTGGTCTGATCAATTAGCCCTCCAAGCTAGCCAGACACTGGCCTTGGTATGGTTCTCTCCCTTTTCAATTCCTTAACAAGTTTTAATTATTTATCCTTCTTGATTTCTTCTTTATTTTTGGCAGTTTGTGATGGACTTCGCTGTGCTCTATCGTTCTCGCGATGAGTTGGTGAGGATGAATGGCGAGCTGGAGCAGCAGAAGTCCGCTCTAGAAGTCAGGGGTTCTCGGCTGGAGGCTGATCTGAAGGCTACTGATGCCGCTCGAGCTTCCTCTGATCTGGCCCTTATCAATTCTAATCGAGAGAGGAATGCGGTGGTCAAGGAGCTGAGCGAGTTGAGGCAGGCCTATGACCTAGTCTGCTCAAGCAAGCTGGGTGTTATGGAGGAGAACAAGGATCTGACTGAGCAGCTGAAGGAGAAGGAGTCCCAGGTAGCCACCATCAAGGAGGATTCATACAACTCCGGATGGACTGCGGCTTATGAAGATGTCGAGGTTCAAATAGGCTATATCAGTCGGTTGAACTTCAAGAAGGGCTGGAACAAGGCCCTCCTAGATACTGGTGTTGATGCTGAGTCTCCTCTGTTCGACGAGCATGACCCGGGTCCAAGGCCAACCGTGGAAGAAGCCCCTGCCCCAGCCATCGAGGGTGTTGATCTTACCTCTCAGACAACCCCTGCCGATGCTGGTCCTGCCCAGGCGAATGAGGTCATCTCTGTAGAGGGGGATCCCTCTGCTGCTACTGACAAGGGGAAATAGCCATCCACCTCTGGGCAGCCTGAGGTTGCTAGTTAATCCTCCCTTAGGACTATTTTTGTACTTTTGCTTGTAATTTTTCCATTTCCTGCTCGATGTACTTGACCTTCATTAATGAAATAAAAAGGCTTCTTTTTCCAATGCATTGATTGATTTCTCTTTCCCTTGCCCTTTTATGTCTTGTAGTTGACTGATGTAGAAGACTACATTCCTGCCACATCTGAATTGGGCAGGACTCTTGGTCCCAATGCCAGTCCTCAGGTTCATCAGGCATTTGTTAGGCTTTGCAAGTCTCTTAGGTCAAGGAACCAAAAATATAAGGATCAGTCCGAGCTAGTGGCTAAGCTGAAGGACAGGCTCCAGGAGATGGAAGGCATTGGTGCCTCTGTACAAGAGGAAGTCAATGTACTGAGAGTAAGGTTGCAAGAGGCCACCGAGATAAATCAAGTTGGGGAATTCCTACAGCAGGAGAATGAAAACCTGAGGAGGGAAGTCCTGCAACTTAGAGAGCATGCGCCGAGCACTGTTTCAGCGATTCTGCAAGGCTCCTTGTCTTCGCGAGCTGGACATACTCCTCCTATGCCGTGAGGTTCCAATCGTCCTCCCCTCCCGTGAGCTGGTAGGAGCACCAGGGGCAAGAACAGGGAAGCAGAAGAACAGCTGGATAAGGAGATGGAAGAGCTCCGTGATGATGTTCGCCGAGCATATGTAACTGCTGCTGGGCTTCAAAGGGACGTTACTCGATTGCGGCATTTATTCAAGAAGGGTCCTCGACAAGCATGGGCTGACGGTTATGATCAAGGCTGGATAGATGCTCCCACAAGATTATCCGAGTTCGAAGAGCTTTCTTTCATCAGAGGGTGGTTGAGTGCCTTGAAAGAACTCCAGTTCCCGAGGAACTCAGTGTTATGGTATCGTCACGAGATGTCCTCCTCCACTCTGATGCCCAATCCATTCAGGAGGGATGATAGATGGATCCCTATTGATGCTATTCCTCGGCAACTGTTAGAGTTGGACGCAGATGAGGCTGTGGAAGAGCTGGTCCCTGCTCCTAATGATGAACGAAGAGCTAGGGTGGCAGACTATCTTGTTCAGAGCCTTCCTCCTTCTTGAATTTTTTGCAAGTTTTTTCTTTTTGATAATGTAAACTCTTTGGGAGATCTTCGCTGACTAAACGTGTATTATCTTTGTTGTAAATATAACAAGTTGTTATTCTTTTTGATAATGTAAACGCTTTAGGCGAGCTTTGCCGACTAAACGTGTATTATCTTTGTTGTAAATATAATAAGTTGTTATTCTTTTGTCCTTTTTGATAATGTAAATGCTTTGGGCGTGCTTTGCCGACTAAACATGTATTATCACTGTTGTAAATATAAGAGATCAATGAAAAGTTCGTGTTTTGGGTGATTTTGCCGACTAAACGTGTTCATCGAATCTTTTTATATTCTTGCTGCTTCATAATCCTTTTTATTTTGCCATGCAAGTGTCCCCCCAGTCGAATATAATACCAAAATACCATTATGCCCCACTTTACCTTTTAGGTTGTGTCGTCACACTCCCTTAGGCCTAAGTAGGGCAATTGGCTAGGACACACCTGGTATTGGATGTCTTCATCCGGTCAGGATTTTGCTCAACCAAAGTAGGTTTGATGGCCAGTATAAAATCTGGTCGTATTGCCTAAGAATCCTCTGTAGGGCTTTATATATTTCCAAGGGCAAGTCTAAGAGGTCTTTCGTTTTTCATGACGATGACCTGAGGAGGGGTATTCCCCTGCTATATCGACCATTGTGCCTTTGATTTGGAAAAAGATGTGTGATAAAATGCAGTTTACTGATTTCATTAGTAATAAGGGGAATGAACTATTCCTTTCACATAACAAATACAAGAAAAAGATTCAACAATAGAATTCCTTGAGAATTTAAAAATAGAATTTTTTTGAGATTAGCTGCATTCCATGCTCGTGGTATCTCTCTGCCCTCCATTGTTTCCAAATGATATTCACCTTGCAGGTCGTCCCTAGTTACTTTAAAGGGTCCTTCCCTGTTTGGGCCTAGCTTGTCGTCTGATGACCTTACTGTGTTGCCCAGGACTTTCCTTAGAACATAGTCCCCGATTTGGAATCTCCTTGGGTTAACCCTTTTGTGGTAATGCCTTGCGAGCTGTTGCTGATAGCTCGCAAGCTTCACCAGGGCCAGTTCTCTACGTTCGTCGACGAGGTCGAGTTCAGGGAGCAACGCCCCATAATTATGGCCTTGGTCGACAAGGTCGGATCTCATTGTTGGCAAGCCCGCTTCTAGTGGAATGACTGCTTCCATGCCATATGTTAGCGAAAATGGGGTTTCTCCTGTTGCTCGCCGAGGAGTTGTTCAGTATGCCCATAGGACATGGGGTAGCTCGGTTGCCCATGCGCCCTTGGCTCGCTATAGTCGCTTCTTCAATCTATCGATCACAGTTTTATTGAAAGCTTCTGCTTGCCCATTGCTCTGAGGGTAGGCCACCGACCTAAAGTTGTGCCTGATCCCGTACTCGTTACAAAAGTCCTGAAAGGGCCCACTCTCGAATTATGTCCCATTATCAGTGATGATGGTTCTGGGGATTCCGAATCGAGTGATTATATTCCTCCATATGAATCTTATCATGTCAGCGTCTCAGATGTTTGCCAATGGTTCTACCTCGATCCATTTGGTGAAGTAGTCAGTTACAACCAAAAGGTATTTGCGATTGCCGGCAGCAGTGGGTAGTGGTCCCACGATGTCCATCCCCCATTGGGCAAAGGGCCACAGGCTGGTCAGGGATTTTAGGTCGCTGGCTGGTTGGTGGACCATTGGATCATGAAGCTAGAATTTCGGGCATTTGCGAACATATACTGCGGAGTCCTTTTGCATATATGGCCACCAATAGCCTTCCTTCATTGCTCGAAAGGCTAGAGATCTTCCTCCTACATGACTTCCATGGATTCCTTCGTGAAGCTCGCGCAGCACTTGCTCGACATCGCCTGGGTGGACACATCTAAGGTAGGGACTGGAGAAGGACTTCTTATACAAGTCGCCTCCTGTGGATAAGTGAAAGCGAGCAACTTTGACTCTTATCTGGTGGGCGATTTTCTTATCCTCGGGGAGCGTGCCCTCCTTTAAATAGTCTCTTAAGGGGTCCATCCAGCTGGGGGCTGATCCCACCTGGAGTATTTGTTCCACGTTTGGCAGCTTGCTGTTGTGGTTAATGCTTGGACAAATAAGGAAATCGATGGGAATGACCCTTTTAAGACTAGAATCAACTGTCGAGCTTAGGGATGTTAAGGCGTCGGCATGACTGTTTTGCCCTCTGGGAAACTGCTGGATGTTGATCTCCTCAAATCTCGTCATTAGTTTCCTCACCAGGGCGAGGTAGGCTGCCATCCTTTCATCCTTCGCGTTGTAATCTCCACTTATCTGATTGGAGACTAGTTGAGAATCGCCGAACACCTGTAAACGTTTTGCTCCCAGAATTTGAGCCTTTTGGAGATCGGTTATTAGGGCTTCGTACTCTGCTTCGTTGTTGGAGGCTGTAAATCCAAGCCTGATTCCTTGCTCAAGGATGGTGTTTTCTGGGGTGATGAGGACGATGCCTACGCCTGCCCCCTTTGAGTTGGAGGCTCCATCAACGAATAGTTTCCAGGTTTCCACTGTTGCTGGGTTCTCTTTTTGCTTTGTTGGTTGAAGTTAGTCGGGGAGTTCTTCGCCAATGAATTCGGCTATGAAATCAGAGAGGATCTGACCCTTGATAGCGGTCCTTGGTTGAAATTGGATGTCGAACCGGTCGAGCTCGACTAACCACTTAGACAATCTGCCCGACAAATCCGCTTTTCTTAGGATCTCCTTAAGGGGGTGCGATGTAAGGACGATGATAGTATGAGCTTCAAAATAATTCTTCAGTTTCCTCGAGGCTATCACTAGTGCAAAGGCGAGCTTCTCTAATGGCAGGTACCTTTGATCGGCGTCTAATAAGGTCTTGCTCACGTAGTAAATGGGGTGTTGTATTCCTTTGACCTCGCATATTAACGCCGAGCTGGCAGTGTGACTGGATACCGAGAGGTATAGGTACAAAGAATCCATTGGTTGTGGTATGACAAGAAGCGGTGGAGAGCTTAAGTAAGACTTGAGCTCGTCCAATGCTCGCGAGCAGTCCGGGCTCCATTATATTGGTTTATTCCCTTTTAGAAGCTGGAAAAAAGGCTTGTACTTCTCGGAGGATTTAGAAATGAAGCGATTTAAGACAGCGAGAATTCCAGTGAGCTTCTGCACGTCCCGGACTGTTCGAGGTGGTTGTACCCTGTTGATTTCATCGATCTGGTCCGGATTAGCTTCTATGCCTCTCTTGCTGACTAAGTATCCAAGAAATTTTCCTGACAGGACACCGAAGGAACATTTGCTCGCATTAAGCTTCATTCGGTACTTCTTGAGGATTTCGAAGGTCTTTGACAGGTCTGAGAGGTGATTTTCCTTGTTCTTGCTCTTAACGAGCATGTCATCGATGTAGACCTCCATTATGTCTCCCATTTGATCCTTGAACATTTTTGTGACCAGCCGCTGGTAGGTTGCCCCTGCATTCTTGAGCCCAAATGGCATGACTTTGTAGCAATACAACCCAACCATCGTGATGAACGCCGTTTTGTCCTGGTCTGGAGCATACAAGGGGATCTGGTGATATCCTGAGTATGCGTCCAGGAAACTCATTCGCTCATGAGCTGTAGTGGCATCTACTAGTTGGTCTATCTTTGGGAGGGGGAAACTATCCTTTGTGCATGCTTTATTGAGGTCAGTGAAGTCGATGCAAACTCTCCGCTTCCCATTGTTCTTCGGAACTACTATTGGGTTGGACAACCACTTGGGGAATTGTACTTCCCGTATGGATCCTGCATCCATCAGTTTTTCGACCTCCTTTTCGACCGTTTTAGCCTTCTCAGGTGCAGTTCTTCGTGCCTTCTGCGTGACCGACTTGAACGTGGGGTTGACGTGCAGCTGATGACAGACCATATCAGGATCAATTCCAGGAAGCTCGTATGGTTCCCATGCAAAAACATCTATGTTGTGTCTCAGCAAGGTCGTCAACTCCTTCTCTTCTTGATCGGTGAGAGATGCTCTAATCAAGAAGACTCTGCTACTGTCACCAACTTCGGCAATAACTTCTACCAGGTCCTCGATGACACGCTCGAAGGGGAGGAGCCTGGTCTCCTCTACTCCTGGTCTTCCATACTTTAGTTACTATTTAGAAGGTATCACACCCTCTTCAACCTCCTCGCTGGGTTGACCGACCTTCTTCTCTGGCTTTGGTCGGATGGCTGCTATGAAACACTTCCTCGCCATCGCTTGGTCGTCGTGGATCTCCATTAATCCTCGCTCGGTTACATACTTGAGCTTCTGATGGTAGGTCGAGGAGACCGAGATGTTCCCAGCACGAACTGGCAGCACTATCTTGCCTAGGGGCATGGTCGTTTTCCCAGCGAAGCCGACCAAAGGTACAATAGCTTCCTTTAGGTCGGAGACGCTCAACTTCAATTTCCTGAACAGGTCGAGGTACATTACTTCGGATGAGCTTCCTTGATCGACGAGCAGCTTGTCGATGCCAAAGTTGGCTATCCTGAGTGTAATGACCAGGGCATCATGATGTGGGGTCCTTACTTCCATTAAATCTTCATCCGTTAAAACAATATGCTTGTTATAGTTGATGTCCTCTGCTCGTCGACGCTTTCCTGACTGTGATTTTGCTGGATTGATTTGAAAGGCCTGAATTACCACTGTAAGTTTTTTCATCTCCATTCGAGCTGAGTTCCTTTGTATCTGCTTGACGTCAGATACTCCGTGAATTACGGTGAACTCGTGTCCAGCATCATCCTCCAGCACATTGTCGGGTCTCATCTCTCTGTTGGCAGTCACTTTCTCTGCCCTTTTCTCCACAAAGTCGTTCAAATGCCCGGACTGGGCCAGTTCTTCAAGGTGAGACTTAAGAGCTTTGCAGTGCTCGGTCTTGTGCCCTCCCTCTTTATGAAAAGCGCATCTCAACGCATTGTTCCTCTTCGAGGGATCTCCCCCCATCTTCCTGGGCCACTTGATGAATGGCTCATCCTTGATCTTCACGAGAACCTTGTAAATTGGTTCTTTGAAGACGATGTTGACCGCCTGGAATGCTTTCGATGCGTCCTGGTTCCCTCCGTTTTTGGAGCCATTTTTGCCCCCGTTCTTTCCTCCTTTCCTCTGGTTCTCAGTTTTCTCACCTACCTTGGTAGTGAGCTTAGCTCGACCGTTTTCTCCTGTATTAGAGAGGGTGACATCTTCCACCTTTGCGTATTTCTCTATTCGGGCCATAAGGTCGTCAATAGTCATAGCTTCCTTCTTCGTCAGGGATTGGTAGAGGAGGGAAGAATTAGGGAGCCCGATTTTGAAAGAGGCCACTGCCACCTCCTCCGCGCAGTCCTCGATCTCATTGAATAACTCCCAGTACCTCTTCGCGTATTCTCGGAGGGTCTCTTGAAGCGTTTTCTTCATTGTCAGGAGAGCATCCATCCTTTTGGGATGGGAGCTACTGGTAATGAATCGGGCCGTAAAGAGTTCGGCTAGGGATTTGAAATTCTTGATCGACCAGTGGGGGAGCCTTTCAAACCACTTCTGTGCTACATCATGAAGGCTCGAGGGGAAAATACGGCACATCAGGGCATCCCGATGACTCCAGAGGTCCATGGCCTGTCGGTATTGCCTGACGTGATCGATGGGATCAGTCTTTCCGTCGTAAACCTTGAACCTTGGAATGGCAAATTTCTTGGGAGCTTAATTAACCCAATTTTATTATGCACCAAATATGTTAACTAATTTTATTATGCACCAAATATGATACAAATATGTTAATTTTATTATGCACCAAATATGTTAACTAATTTAATTAACCCAATTTTATCTTCTTAATCCTAAACATGAATTGAGTGAGATTACGTAGATAAATTAAAGCAAGTTCACAACACCGATGTACAAGGAAACCATTAAGGTAAAAATCGAAAACCCAGTCCAGACAATCACTATGATACAAAAATTACAAAGAGAGAATTTAGTCTTAACCAACGACTCGACTCCACACGCCTTTATGTTGTTGCTTCTCTTCTACCAGTCCACCATAGTGTAATGTAGGAGTCCACCTACTCTAGGTCCACAACACACGATTCCACGTATGCCTCGGTATCCACCAATATAGCCTCAGCAATCATCTACGATTTGGAACATAGAGTCCACAGCATAATCAACACACCCGGAGTCCACCGTGCTAAAATAGTTCTTTTAATGATGGAAGAATCAAACCAGTGGTGCAAAGCAAGATCCCTATGACATAAGTATTATGCCAACTTAGATTTTAAAACAGGAAAGATGTTCATATTTTATCTTTGGAAAACCTTTGTAAACAAATTGTAGAAAATTTATATCTTTCTTTTCTGTTCTACACACATTTTTCTCAGTAAAAAAATGCCTTAAATAATAAAACATATTTTTCAAGGCGGCAATGAGAAACACATGTCGTTCGAACGAAATAAGTATCTCACTATAATGAAAATAAAGTTTCGTCTGAACGAGAGTACAAACTAATTTAAATGGGGTTTAAATTCATTTGCACAAATAAAATGCAAGCCTTCGTTTATACGACTCTAAACTCAATTTAACTCAAAAAATATTTATAAAGATCTTTAAAAAAGTAGTTTTAAATAAAATATATTATCCTTATAAAAAATTCCAAGAACCGTAAACCATTATGCATTCATGCATGAGAGAATCTCAGAAATCGTGTGAAGACTGAAACGTGCACCTAAAATGCGTCATGATATATCCTTAAAGATTGGACGCTACGTCTTTATCACAACATTGTAGGCTTTAATGGAATCGTAACATGTAAAGACTATCTTATGACTCAAAGTGATTTTTGTCCAGGATAATGCCAAAGCATACAAATTGACACTATTTGGAAATTTTTCCTTACAATTATTAGTGATGTGTAGAGCGATAGTGGACTGTTACACTAGGACTATCATGTTCTCTATACTAGGGCATGAGATGTTTCTTGTGGTGATACCTCGTCCGGAGGGAGGGTAGAGCATGAACTTATACTATATTAAGGAGGAGACTTCCGAGGGTATGGTCCATCGTTATATTTAATCCCCATCTTTAGGAAATATGTTGATGTATTTCAGGTCACGATTACCACCGAGTTGGGATATTGAGTTTGTGATCGACTTAATGTCAAGGACTAAGCCGATAGCATGAGCGCTATACCATATAAATCCTTTAAAGATACGGGAATTGATGGATCAGATTCCCCAGTTATTGGGACAAGAATTTATCTATAGAAGTACTTCACCTTGGGGTGCCCTAGTTCTATTTCTGAAGAAGAAGGATGGGTCATTACGATTATGTATCGACTACGACAATTTGAACAAGGTCACGTTCTGAAACAAACATACATTGCCTTATATCGATGACTTGTTCCATCAACGGAGAGGAGCAACCTACTTCTCTAAGATTAATTTGAGGTTAGGGTACCATCAATTACATATCAGGGAGGGGAATGTCCCTTAGAACGCATTTTTGATAAGATACGAGTCTTATGAATTCAGGGTTAAGGCATTTGACTAACCACTGTGCCAAGAGTTTTTATGGATCTCATGAATAGAGTGTTCAGAAATTTCTTGGATCAGTTTTTCATTGTGTTAATAGATGATATCTTCATTTATTCTTGAATATAGGGAGAGCATGCAAAGCACATGCACACCGTTCTTTAGACTTTGTAGGACCACCAGTTGTATAAAAAGTTTGAGAAATGTGGATTCTAGTTATGGGAGGTGCAGTTCTTGGGTCATATTATCTTCGAGAGAGGGATTTATGTGGATTTGAGTAAGGTGTTAGCAGTGAAAGAGTGGGTCTAGCTTATGGCACTAGCAGTGGTATGCAGTTTTCTGGGGTTAGCAGGGTACTACCACCGATTTATTAGAGGATTTTTGAAGATTATGGGTCCCTTGACAAATTAAACTAGTAAGGGAGTTCCTTTAGTATGGGATGACCACTGTCAGTTAACTTTCAATGAGTTAAAGGAAAAATTGACTTCAATGCTAGTACTCGCATTGCCTAAGGGAGGAGTGGAGTAATTTATTTTTACCGATGCGTACTTACAGGAACTTGGGGTAGTTTTGCAATATGAGTAGTGGGTCATATTTTATGCATCTCACAAGCTTAAGACCTATAATAACAACTATCCCACTCATGACCTGTTGTTGATAGCAGTCATATTTTCCTTAAGTATTTAGAGGCACTATCTTTTGGGGGAGAAGTTTAGATTATTCAAGGACTACAAGTCACTTCTGTATCTTTTCACATAAAAGGAGTTGAATACGAGGCAACATAGGTGGATTGAGTGCATGTAGGATTATTAGTTTGACATCCAATATAATCCAGGGAAGGTTAACGTAGTGAAATATGGGTTGAGTCGCATGTTGGAGGGGTAGTTAGTAGCAGTATGGAAGGTGAAGTGGGATGAGCTTTGTTAGGAGGATAAGGTAGTCCGAGTATACTTAGTAGTGATGAACGTCACATTCGAGATCATCTTGAGAGTTGTGAAGGCACAGTAAGGGGATCTATCTTATCAAGATAGGATTCAATAGTTACTAGTAGGTGGAGCATAGTCTTACTCAGTCAGTTTTGAGGGTGGCTTATGCTTCAATGAAAGGTTGATAGGCCTAGACAATGAGGATCTATGAAGCGAGTTATGCAGGAGGTGCATGGGTCACGGTTTTTGGTACATCCTAAAGGGAATAAGATGTACCAGAATATGAGGCAACATTATTGGTGGGTTAGGATGAGGCGAGACAAAACAAAGTTTGTATCCAGATGCACCACTTGTCAGATGGTGAAGGTTGATTATCAGAGACCAGTCGGGGTTCTACAACTGTTAGAGATTTTAGTATGGAAATATTAGAGTATTTTAATGGATTTCATCACAGGTCTATCGAAATCTCAACGGGGTCATGATTCCATCGGGTTCATTGTGGATTGATTTACTAAGGTAGCCCATATATTGCCAGTTCGAGTGGATTACATGACGGGACAATATATTCATAGTCAAGTTTATGAGGTTGTACGGAGTGCCTCTCAATATTATATCAGATCAGGACAACATATTTGTGTCCCACTTCTGGCAGAGCTTTTAGGAGGATGTGGGGACATCGTTGTGTTTAAGAATGACTTATCACTCCTAGATCTTCGGGCAGATAGAGAGGGTGAATCAGATGTTAAAGGATATGCCGAGGATGTATATTCTGGATTTTAAGTGTAGTCGGGAGTAGTATTTGGCTTTGGTAGATTTTGCGTATAACAACTCATATCATTTCATTATTGGATTGGCATCATTTGAAGATTTGTATGGGAAACCTTATCATTCACCCTCTTATTGGTTAGAGGTGGGGGATAACAAGATACTTGGGCCAGATTTTATTTTGGAAATATTAGCAAAGATCGAGTTCATTAGGACTCGCATTCGAGTTGCTCAGGACAGGTAGAAGAGTTACACAAATGCAAATTGGATATTTATAGAGTTTGATGTGGGTGATTAGGTGTTGTTGTGGGTATCTCCCATAAATGGAGTGACACTATTTGCGAAGAAGGGGAAGTTGGCACCAAGGTATATGGGGATTTTTCTCATTATCGAGAGGATTTGGCCAATTGCATATAGGCTTGCCTTGCCAGAGCATTTGCTGAGGAATCATGATGTGTTCCATGTATCGTTGTTTGAAGAGGTATGTCAGGGATGATGTGGCTTACTGACACATACCATTAGAGGATAAAGACTTGCAAACATATATCTCATATGAAGAGAGACCTATAACTATTTTGGATTGTAGTGAGCGTAAGTTTAGGTCAAAGGTACCGTTAGTACATGTATAATGGGGACACCATAATATAACTGAGTCGATGTGGGAACGTGAGGATGGCATGCATAAAAAGTATTCGAATCTCTTCATGGCAGGTACGTTCGAATTTGTAGGATAAAATTCAATTGTTAGGGGGAAGAATGTAATACCCCATACTTTAATTATTAATTAATTTTTGTGTGCTTTATATAATTAATTTAATTGGGGGAAAATTAAATTGGAATTTAATAAATGTTAATTAGCAAGATAAAGGGTTAATATTTATTATAATTATTATTTACTTGTGTGTGATATGTAAATAGTTATGTGATTTATTATATGTCACGTATGAGTGACATCGATGATTTGTTGTTATAGGTTGATAGGGTGATACATCGGTAGATCGATATAATTTATTGGCGACGCGTAGGGTACACACATGTTGGACCCCGTTATTTTTGAAAAGTTAGCATATTTGGAATTAAGGGACTTAGATGACCTTTTTGAGTGCACAAGTGATCCGAAAAGGGTCGAAATAGTCTAGAATAGGTACTCGAGTGTTCTGTTTCGATTCTCGGGGATTTTTAGACATAAAAGGACCTGCATAAGGATAGGAGGGTCGTTTTATACCTAAAATTAAGAGGAAAAATGGAATTAGGTTTATTAAGAGGACATTTAAGGGGTTAGGAAGGTGGATGACAATGCACCTTTCATTTTCTACATAAAAGGTTGAGAGAGAAAAACTTAGAGAAGATAAAAAAAAGGGGGAAAAGAGAAATCTCGAAGAGGAGAAGAAAGAGGATTAAATCCGGCATCAATTCATAGAAGACTTCTGATTTGTAATCCAATGAGGCAACTAAATACTTGCTTTATATCATAATTTTATTATAGTTAATTACTTTCTTGGTTTAAAATAGAAATTGGAGATTTTGAGTATGAAAGATTGTAATTTAGTGATTTGATGAAGAAACCCAAGGTTATAGGATGAATGATCTTGAATCAATAATTAGTTGGAATTGATATACTTGCAATTAGAAATAAAACTCAGGGTTTTAATGGAAGAATATTTTGAACTTCGATAAAAGATTGAATCTTTAAAAATCAATTTGATAAAGGAATTACAATCTTGAATTTATGGGGGTTTCCATGTAAGAACCAAATATATAATAACGGAATCACGTTTTGTTGATATTATATGGGTTATAGTTCTTGAAATTTTGGTAGAAAGAACCCTATAAATGAAGTTGGGGTTTGGGGGATGAATATTGGGTAGGAAAAATGCTCCAGGTCTTACTTATGTAAAATAACCTCATTCGAACAAGATGTCATTTTTGTTCTAACGAGATGGGATTTCGTTCAAGCGAGTGGAATTGTTCCAAGAATTTTTATGAACTCAAACGAGTATGTAAGAGGTTATCTAAGTGAGCAGATATTTATTTAAAAATAGTTTGGTGTTTCTATTTATTAGTTGAGAATATAATAAATTGACTTGGGTGCATTAGGTAAGGGACTGGTTAAATAATTAATTGAAAAGTGAGGTTGAACTTCAGGATATAGGTGAACCGTGAAGGGTGGGATATGCGTACGAGTTTTTTTTACCTACTCAGGAGTTCTATCATAGGAGGTTGCGCATAGTGGGCAATTCGCCCTGGCATTTGAGCAGAAGGTGTTGGCTGATTCCCCAGGTTATAGTATTGTTATATGAACACTATCCGTGTGTGAGGATAAATATTGGTGCCGAGTCCGATTGGTCACAATGTGGTATGGTTGCGACCCACGGATGTTTGTCTGTGGTCGCCTTCGTTGTATATGTATTCATTTGGGATCGGTGGTGAGATTTTGACCCAGTGTCTCGGTGTGAGGCATGGTGCCTGGACCCGGATAACACACGAGGAATATATCCATGAGGTCCAAGCTCTGGGGATACGGTTATGCGTATATAGTGACAGAGATATATAAGTATGATTATATGATATAGTGTGTATATCTATTTATAGCACGAGCGTAGCTATGTTTTGATTATTAAGTGATTATTTATTTATAGCAAGTGTGTCGCTAAAATACTGTTTATAAATGTATACCTAGTGAAGGTAATAGACTTATCTCATTGAGGGTATAGTGGGATTGGGATTAAATAGCAGTTATATGTCCCAGTTAGACCGGGTAGTTCAATTAGGATATTGAAATGAACATGTTAGGTGCGCACTATAGTTAAAAGGTGAGTTTTATCTCATGTGAGTGCCACCTATTAATCTCTAAAGTAATACACTATTGTTTTGATCGATTTAAAATAATTATCTACTTTCAAAATATTTTCTACTTTTCGGGCTTTGTCCTATAAGCTTTTATTTTTCCTTGTTTTTCTTTTATTACCGTAGGTGTGCATCAGAAGCAACTGGGACCACAAGGATAAATTAATTATTATTGTGCAGTAGTTATGGATGCTACATCCTTAATTAAATGCCTGAGTCGATTCTTACCTAAAAAGGATCAATTATTTCAGTTTATAGTTGGGTGTATTGCCTATAGATGGATGCACGTTTATCTTACTATCATACTCTTATACTTAAGCCATATGTTTACATTTTCGTACTCATTTATTTTTCGGTTTTATACTATATATGTTTTATTTAGTGACCGATGATTATTAGGTTCACACTTATTATTTATATATGCATGAGGATTATTCTATTCTTAGTGTTGTATGGTTTGATTAATATTATTTATAGTATATTGTTATTGCGACAGTGATGCTACGAATGAACCATATTGAGATTCATGTTTTATTTTAGTAGAGGATTGGCCACTCGGTATTAAAATAGGCAGGTTATCACAAACTCTCCTTAGAGATTAGGAAGTATTGTACTCATTTCCTTTCAATCAGTGATGTTGGGGGTTTCCCATTAACTATCCGTCAATGAAATTCAAAGTTTGATCCAATTTTAGCTATTCAGTTGCCTTGAAATATTATGTAAACTGTTCTCTTTTGCCGAGCTGGTATGATTAACCATTTGTCCTTGCCTTTTTTAGTTTGACGCAAGACTTGTAGTACTCATCGCTGCTCAACATGACTTTAAAGAGTGGCATGGGATAATGTTTGTTGTTGAATATGATGATGACGATGATCTCAACAAGATATTGGGTCCTAATGCATCTTTTTTTTTTTTTAGCAAAGAGGGACGGAACCCCCACACGTTTTATTGATAATATTTAGGAGAAAAAGCCTTTCCAAAGCTTACAAACCCAAGCAAACTAAAAATAACTAGAGGTTGGGTCCAATACTCTAGCAAGAAAGAGATAAATATGGGGATTTATAATAACCCCATTACATGAAAAACTTGAAATAAATATGGGGATTTATCTCAACCCCATTTACAATTTAAAGATTCTATGCCTTATTTGTGGAGTTTGCAGCCTATCTAGCTTAAGTAATCCTTTAGCCAACCTCGGAAGAGAATTTTGATCCCAGTATATAAAGTGCGTGTTAAACAGAGATGCCCTCGAAGCAAAATGATCAGCAACTGAGTTTGATTGTCTCCATATATGTTTAAAAATCACTGCATCAGAACATTGGATATCTCGAAGAATCTTTCGAGCTTGCCAAGGAGGTTTAGCCTTTTTCAATAACACAACATGCCTATTTAGATTTCCATCGACTTTTGCATTACGCTGTGGCGTACAACGTTGTCTACCATTACATGATTTGCGCCACACAAATTAGTCATAAAGAGGCACTAGCCATCTAAGGGATAAATTTTACATGAACTCGACCGAGATTGCTAGAAAGAGAGGATTTGACCAAAAGTTGTCCGATATCGGGTATGCTCATGCAACAAAGAGCTTTATATTTCAGACCGACCTTATAGGAGCGAGAGAGCTCATTACTCATATCGAGAAGGAGAATAATGACTTAAGAGCTGAACTTAGAAGAGACAACAAGCCCTAATAGGATAAGGTAGAGGGAGAGGGAGTTTTTTTTCCTTGAACAAGAAAACGAACAACTTAAAGAAGAGTTGGAAAAGGCTCAAAAGGCCTTGCATGACAAGGATGTGATTATCCAAAGTTTGACTTCTTCTACTAAAATGGAGAGTGATTGGTTGATAAAGGAGTTGGAGAATACAAAGAAGTCTTTGCATGATAAAGAGGTAATCATTAAAAAGCTGTCCGAGAAGCTTGATCACCTTAGGTTCATTGAGCCTCGCCAAGTTTGGATGGATAGTTATTATGAGGACTTTTATGGTTCTGGACTATGCTTTGAACGATGCTCAAAACATTGCCTACAAAATTGGTTTAATAAATTATTTGGTTATTTCCAATGTGCCAAAGGATTCCCGATCATGGTACTAGTATGATCCCAGTTTCCCTGATTATCAAAATTATGGTACTAGTATGATCCCAGTTTACCTAGTTTGATAACTTCTTTGACTATTTCCAGTTCGATGCTTTAGGGATCCCAATGGATGTCATTCCCACTAGTTTGATAAGGAAGTACCTGGGTGATTGCAGGCTCGATGGTGATGATGGGATTTATCGACCTTAACATTTGGTCAAAAGGGTGACTCCTAGAGGGCCATCGAGAATTAGGAACTTGACTGAGACCGTTAGGCCTTCTGTATTGGATGTTCTGCCTGTCGAAGTTGGTATTTTAGAGGACGAATCGCTCCGGTCGTGCAACTGATCTAGAAATATTTACTTTTCAATTGTAAATCATCGGCTATTTTTCAATTTCCTTATAGTAACTTAAAGTATTAATGGAAATTTTTACATTTTTCTTTCATTTGCATTGTGTGGTCCCTAGTCTTACCTTTAGGTAATGTCATCGAATTAAACCTTAGTTTTAGTACCAAAAAATCAAGTATGCACACGTTTGTGGGGTCGTCTCCCAATTAGGATTTTTTTGACCTGGTCATTTATGGGTGCTTAGTATTTCCTAATGGGCCTTTCATTGACTGTGGGTAGTTATTTATATTTTATTAATCGTCAAAATTTTTAAGGTCCGGTTGGTCATTGGTTGACCAACTAGTCAGTCTATGTCTAGACATTTCAATTATTGATAGTTTTTGGTGGATAGGTAAATCGGTTTTAAAAGAATAAATTTTAAAGAATATAAACATCAAGGCGTTAGATTATATGCCAAGCACAATCCATTTTACTAATCGATCTTATTTATTAAAACTCATTGCCAGCCACTTTAAACAATACACAGAGATAAATTATGACATAACGAAATATGTGAGTGGAATCTAAAAGAATATTTGAAAAATAATTAAAATCTGAAATTAATTTAGATTTAAAAGTACAAATTCTTGAGAGTAGTTGCCTTCCATGTCCTGGGGACTTCCCCTTCCATCAATTTTTACCAAGTTGTAGGCATCCGACAAGTCATCTCCGATGACATTGAATGAACCTTCCATCTGAACTCGAGTTTTTTGTTTGAGGGCTTCCTTGCCTTGCCCACAATATTTCTTAGCACGTAATCCCCGATCTTGAATCTCCTCACCTTACCCCCTGTTATATTTCTTAACTAACTACTACTAATAATAGTCAAGATTTATAAGGTCTAACTCTCTCTTCTAATCAACGAGATCAAATTTCGCACTTATCGCTTTGTCATCAAGGTCTTGGTCAACTGGAGAGGACTTCATGGTCAACATACTTAATGTTAATGGAGTGAAAACTTCCATTCCATAAGCTAGGGCAAAGGTTATTTCCCCCATTGACTTCTTAGGCATATCTCGATACGCCTTAAAAACTTGGGGGAGTTGATCGAACCATGCACTATTCATTTTTTCCAACCTATTTCTCATTTTGTTGAGTATCATTTTGTTGGAATCTTTCTCTTACCCATTTCTTTGAGAGTAGGATAATGACCTGTAGTTGTGCTTGATCTTGTTCTCTTCGTAGAGAGTTTGTAAGAGTTTGCTCTCAAAATGAGTCCCGTTGTCCGTTATGATTAATCGGGGAACGCCAAATAGAGTTATAATGTTCCCCCAAATGAATCTTGTCATATTAGCATCGTGGATGTTCACTAATGGTTCTCTTTTGACCCATTTAGAGAAATAGTCTATAACGATCAAAAGATACTTCCTGCTTCCAGGGACAATGGACCAACTATGTCCAACCCTCACTGCATTAAACGCCAAGGACTTATGAGGGACTTGAGGTTGCTGATAAGATGATGTACTAACACTGAAAATAGCTGTAAAAGAGGTGATTGCTTACATAAGATCTGATACTAATTTGTAGAATATGTGACGGTGTGATAATTGATTAAATTCGCAAATTTCTACTTTGGCACACTTATTTAATTAGAGTATGTTTTTAAACCAAATAAGTTCAACCCCTAAACATGCAACTACGTGTGTGCATGTGTCAACCCATAAATAAATAAAGCATGTGACACAAATATCAGGAAAAATCCCCGCAGGGCAAAACCTTTTATTTTTAGAACTTTGACAAGTTTATAAGACCATTGACTTACATATCATCTTTCTTTCACCCACAAGAGTAACGTACAGTGTCTTCGTCAAACCTCCAAAGCAACGGCTAGAAATCAGCAGTGGTTCACATGCAGCTATACCATAAGGACACGCAGTACATATACTTAATCTAAAATCTTCACAAGGACTCCCACCATAACAGCACGCAACTCTTCGGTTGAAGAGTCCTCCGCATAAAGAATGAACAAAAGCAAAGTGTGTTCTTGAACACCAAAACAATTCACCAAAGCATATGGGATTTTTATAAAGCATGTGACACAAATATCAGGAAAAATCCCCGCAGGGCAAAACCTTTTATTTTTAGAACTTTGACAAGTTTATAAGACCATTGACTTACATATCATCTTTCTTTCACCCACAAGAGTAACGTACAGTGTCTTCGTCAAACCTCCAAAGCAACGGCTAGAAATCAGCAGTGGTTCACATGCAGCTATACCATAAGGACACGCAGTACATATACTTAATCTAAAATCTTCACAAGGACTCCCACCATAACAGCACGCAACTCTTCGGTTGAAGAGTCCTCCGCATAAAGAATGAACAAAAGCAAAGTGTGTTCTTGAACACCAAAACAATTCACCAAAGCATATGGGATTTTTATGAATTTAAAACCAAAAGGATAAAAACCTTAAAAGAAGAAGTAAAAAAGAATTCTGCAGATTCGCAGTTTTCTGTCTTTCAAAACGTTGGGACTGCTTAAGGAAAATGAAACTTTTTAATGATTATTTAAAGAAAAACGTGCCGCCTCGGTCGTTTGAACGAAAAAGGGATCTCTCTCGAAATGAAGGACACATGTCGTTTGAACGACATCATGAGACATCTCCATGTAGCTCGAATGAGATGAGATCTCGCTTGAATGACCTAGGCATCAAAATCGAGGAACGCTACATGACTTTGAAAAATTACTCATTCTCAAATTTTGACGAAAAAAGTCCTCTCCAACACCTAGAAAATATTTTGAGAAAATATCCCAAAGCTCTAAGTGCTAAGTTAAGGTATTCAAAACATAACCTTACGAAAGTAAACTTTGCGGAAGCTTTTTGATGAAGAACCTTGATACAGTGTGATCTGTCTTGATGTATATTTCTCTTGAACTTCTTCGACGGTTGTAACGGTATACGACATAATTAATTGTGACAGACATTTATAAAAATATGTCCTTACAAATCTCCCCTTATGTCTATGCCGGAACATACATAAAAACATCTGAATTATCAAATACCAAAATGCCTATACAAATCTACCCTCCCATAAATCTCAAAACTGAAAAGGTACGAATTTGTAAGATCTCTATCTTTTTTTCAAAAAATCTTCATCAAATCTCAAAGCTTTTCTCATCAGGGTGTGCAACATAATGCTCTTCAATCTTTGTACCTATACACATGAGATAAAGAAAAATACCTTCGTGACGCATCGAGTTTGAAATTATATAAAAATACATGATTAATAAATCAAATCTCCCCCATAATGCAAAAACTCCCCCATAACATGATAATTCTTTATCCCCCTTTTTATGATGTCCCCACAATAGACAGATAAGAAGAAACAATCAAAACATGGAGTGTCACGACAAAATGCATAGCAAACAAGAATCAAACTACGCACATGGAAAGGAGTATCTCAAAAACTTTCAAAAACTTTTTTTGATTTTTCAAATTTTTCGTACAAAAATAAGATACCAAAAATCACACCATGGATTTATACTAAAACAACCAAGTCATGAAAATGGAATGTATGGGCGTGAACACATTCGATAGGTAAATAAACTCAATCAATCATATGTGCACCATGAATACGTGTACCCCTAACGAATGAACATCAAAAGTATCCTTAGGTGTAAAAATTGTTGAATTTAGATGACATCGTCTTATTCAAATTAACAAATCAAAGTCAAAGTGATTTCCACACCAATAACGTCCAAAACTATGTAGCACTTTTTCAAGACTTTCAAGGACATGCAAACCCGTTTTAAATCTCCATCCAAACTCCCTCATACATATTTTCTTTTAGAGGTAATCTAAATTCTCAAACATTGGATAATTTGTGCAAAAACCTAATGGCCCCTTTTTGGCATGAATTTCTTTTTATTGCCTTTAAATTTTTTCGGGCTCTTTTAAACATCTTTGGACCCCAGATAGTAAATTCCTCAATTTTGAGGTACAATATAACGGTGGCTTAGTATTCACAGAGGTCAAATGTGAACCTTTCGCAACCCTTGCCCATTTTCAAATAAAGCACACAAACTCACAAACGGCTCTTACATGCACAACTTTCTTATCAAGTTTTAGCGTGCTTGGTTCGTTTTAAAGACATGATTGAAGTGAAAACAGCCAATCGATATGTGATAAGACAAGCACAATAATCAAACAAATTCGTGCATGTGTGCAATAAAGGAAATCACGAGTCAAACAAGTAGGAAGTAACACGTAATTACATCTTAATAACTTCAAACATTATAAAGCACAAGGATGAATTGACATATTGTCTCAAAACACTATCAAATAGTCACATGAAAAAAATGGAATGATGTTGTGACTCTGTCATCCTAAGTGTCTATCCATAAATGATGCAAACAAAATACAAAAATCTTTTTGGATTTTTCAAAATTTTATCAAAATAAAATATTTTTGTATTTTTCAAAATTTTTCTAAAAAAAGGAAAACATAAAAAAATGATACATACTAGCAATAGGAAAATACTGTCATCATGGAAAACATCCTATGCTAGTAAACAAGTCAAACCTCAATCGTTAGGTGCAGAGGGATTTTCCAAAGGTGGTGCCAAATTATGAAAAACCTCCATCAAATTTTGTGAAGTTTTGACCAAAAACTTAAGTTGCTCACCTAAACGTGCAAACTGTCTCATGTAGTCTCCAGGAGCATGTAAAGTATCATATGTGGGTGCATGTGTGGAAGAGACAAGTGTAGAAGCAAAACGTGACACATAAACCAACTTAAAGCAAAATTCCCTAAGGTGTCATCTCCCCTTGCATTGGGAATAAACATAAATAGGCCTAGGAACACCTCTCTCAAAAACTCTAGGATGCACTCTCCTAATAGGAATGGGATGCCTAGGTGGGTTAGTTTTTGGGCCATGTGCATCTGTCACTACAGTGGGAATCGGCTCGGGTGTGACAAAAGAGGTGGAAGCACCGTCGTGACCTTTTCCTTACCCATAAACTCTACCCTTATCGAAATTAAGAACCACCTTTTCAACCTTCTTAGGTGCATTCTCAACATTAACTTTGACGTCCCTGGCACGTTCGAGATCACTCTCAAGTTAGGATACACATGTCGTTATACTAGACACCATGTCGGTCAAATCACAATTTTCCTTTCTTAAAATCCCCTTCTCTCTCTCCAAATCTAACACTAGATGACCTAAATCCCTATTATACTTCTTTGTTTTTAAGGTCTCGGTGTACAAATCTCTAAATTCTTTTTGGCACTCACTTTTATCTCCACTTTCAGTATCGCTTTCTCCCTCACTTGAAGTGCTCAAATCATCACCATTAAATTCTTGTGCACTATTGTGGGACAAAGTGGGTGTGCTCACACGACTTGCTAAAAAGGAAACAAACTTCTCACAACTAGTCTCATCACCCTCACCTTCACTACTTTCTTCCCTTTCTTTCTAAGCCATGTAGGACACTTAAACGACTTATGCCCCTTACCCCCACAATCAAAACAAGTCACGTTCTCAAAATCCTCCTCACACTCCTCATCTGAGTCATTCTCTTTTTCCCTCTCACTGCTTTCTTTGGCCTTTCCTTTCTTTTTATTTTTCTAAAACAATCTCTTTTTATTTAGAGAATTTTCTTTAGAAATTTTGAGAAACTTTTTAATTTTTTTTGCAAATAAGGCCATATCATTAAAATCAAAATATCCCTCAGAATCGGACTCCCAAACTTTTCCTTTTTTTTTAAAATTAGTCTTTAAAGAAACGCCTTTATCCTTAGCCTTAATCGTTTGGGGAAACATGTCAATCTCATAGGTTTGAAGATCTCCTACAAGTTCTTCCAACTTAAGTGATTTCAAATTTTCGAAAGAGTTTAAAACAGTGACTTTAGGAATAAAGCGTTTTGGGAGAGATCTCAAAATCTTTTTAACGACACGCGTGTTATCAATCACCTCACCAAATTAAAACTAGTGTTGACAATATCCGATAAATATTCATAAAATTCATCAAAAGTTTCGGACTCTAACATAGTAATGGTCTCAAATTGGGCAGCAAGATTTTATAATTTTGATTCTTTAACCACGCTCGTGCCCTCATGTGTCAATTGGAGTACATCCCATGCCTCTTTAGACATGGTACACGTCATAATTCGATAGAACTCGTCGGGAGTGATAACTCCAGAAATAGCACTCAAACCACGTGAATTAAAATTAGACATTTTAAAATCATCTTCAGTCCAAGCCGACACGAGTTTTAAAGAGGTGATATTTTCAACGGTGACAATGTGAGGAGTCCACCCACTTTCACAAACCAGCCAAATGCATTCATCAATAACCTTTAATTGTGATTTCATATGATCTTTCCAATAGGCATAATTAGACCCGTAAAAAATAGGCATCATATTATATGAGTGCTCCATCGAAAAAATTGCGATCTTACACAAAAGTGATTTAAAAAAAAATCAATATCACACAAATTTTGCGGAAAATAGGAATACACAATAAAATAGTGTAACCTGCTCTAATACCAATTTGTAAAAGTGGTGATCTCTTACATAAGCTCTGATACCAATTTGTAGAATATGTGACGGTGTGATAATTGATTAAATTCACAAATTTCTACTTTGGCACACTTATTTAATTAGAGTCTATTTTTAAACCAAATCAATTCAGTCCCTAAACATGCAACTACGTGTGTGCGTGTGTCAACCCATAAACAAATAAAGCATGCAACACAAATGTCAGGAAAAATCCCTGCAGGGCAAAACCTTTTATTTCTAGAACTTTGACAAGTTTACAAGACCATTGGCTTACATACCATCTTGCTTTCGCCCGCAAGAGTAATGCACGGTGTCTTCGTCAAAGCTCCAAAGCAACGACTAGAAATCAGCAGTGGTTCACATGCAACTATACCACAAGCACACGCAGTCCAGATACGCAGTCTAAAATAATCACAAAGACTCCCACGACAATAGCACGCAGCTTTTCGATTGTAGAGTTCTCCCCACAAAGAATGAACAAAAGCAAAGTGTATTCTTGAACACCAAAAAAATTAACCAAAGCATATGGGATTTTTGTGAATTGAAAACCAAAAGGATAAAAAACTTAAAGAAGAAGTAAAAAAGAATTCTGCAGATTTGCTGTTTTTTGTCTTTCAAAACGCTGGGACTTCTTAAGGAAAACGAAACCATTTAATGATTATTTATAGAAAAATGCGCCGCCTTGGTCGTTTGAGCGAAAAAGAGATCTCGCTCGAACGAAGGACACGTGTCGTTTGAACGATATCATGCGACATCTCCATGTCGCTCGAACGAGATGAGATCTCACTTGAATGACCTGGGCGTCAAAATCGAGGAATTCTACAGGACTTAGAAAAATTACTCATTCTCAAATTTTGACGAAAAAAGTCTGCTGCAACACTTAGAAAATATTTTGAAAAATATTCCAAAGATCTAAGTGCTAAGTTAAGGTATTCAAAACATAACCTTACCAAAGTAAACTTTGCGGAAGATTTTTGATGAAGAACCTTGATATATTCGGATCCATCTTGATGTAGATTGCTCCCGAACATCTTCGACAGTTGTAGCAGTATATGACATAACTAATTGTGACGGACATTTATAAAATTATTTCCTTATAGTAGCTGATAGTTTTTTCACTTTAGGATGCAGGTGAATGTGTCATGCTTCATATATAACCACCAATATCCCTCTTTTATAGACTTGAAGGCTAGTAATCTGCCCCCTGTATGGATGCCACATATCACTTCCTGAAACTCGTAGAGGGTATCGTCAACATCGTATGGGTGAATTCACTGAAGATAATGTCCTGAAAATTAGCACAGATAAAGATTTTGATCTTCAGACAAGTGGAAGTGAGCGATTTTTACCTAAATCTTGTGTGTTTCCTTCTTATCTTTCGCCAGGACACCTTCTTTCAAGTAATAGACTATTAAATCCATCTAACATCGGGCCCTATCAATGATCATGGCCTGCTCGATAGTTTTTTTTATTTATGCTTGGCTGATCAAGGTATTCAACTTGAATCATTCATTTTAAATATCCATTCACTGCTGAAGTAAGTTTGGCTAATACGTCTTTATAACTATTTCTCCCTCTTTATATTTGTAGCACATTTACATGCTTGAACTAAGCGATCAAGTGTTGGGACTCTTCAAGGTAAGTAGCTATGCATTCATCCCTAGCATTATAGTTTCTTGGTATTGGATTTGATACCATCCTTGAGTCATAAAAGACATCAAAGTGACAAGCACTAAGGTAGAGTGCCTTTTTCAAACCATTGATCAATGCCTCATACTTAGCTTCATTGTTAGAGGCTTTATATATAAAGTGTATTACCTGTTCGAGGATGATTTTCTCTAAGAATACAAGCACTATTACCATTCCTCCTCCATTAGAATTATATTCTCCATCAATATAAAAGGGTCCATCAATCCCCTTAATCGTCCAATTCTTGAACATTCTCTTCATTTTCGATGTTAACCTCCATATGTGTCTGGTCACTGGAGAGCTCAGTAATGAAGTAAGCCAAGACCTGCCCTTTGATTGACGTCATGATTTCTAACTGGATATCAAACTTCCTTAGCTTTACTGACCATTTGGATAGCCATCCAAATAGGTCAGACTTCTAGAGAACTTCTTTCAAAAGGAAGGCTGTCGGGACGATGATCGTGTGTACCTCAAATTACTATTTTAACTTGCGAGAGGCTATCACCAATGCATATGTAAGATTTTCCAATGGTAGATATATTTTTTATGCGTTAAGAAAGGTCTTGATTGCATGATAGATGGAAGAATGTCACCCGTTCCTTTTACAAATTAGATCCGAGTTGACTGTATTACTGGACACCACTAGGTACAAGTGCAAGGGTCCCTCCTCTTCGAGGATTATCAACAGTGGTTAGCTCAAGTACTTCTTCACTTCTTCGAGTTAGTGGGTATATTCATTGTTCTAAATATCCTTCCTTTTATATATGGAAGAGATTTTGGCACTTATATGAAGATCAATGTATATGAACTTTTTATGTTAGATGAGCATTCCATTCAACATCTACACCCGGCACAGAGTGTTGTAGGGTTACTCCTATCTTATCGCCTCGATCTGGATGGAGTTCTTTTTAATCCCTTTTGACTGATTAGATATCTGAGAAACTTTCCTAATTGTACCTTAAATGAGCACTTGGATTCAAATTTGTTCTGTAGTAGTGAAAAACTTCAAAATTTCTTGTCAAGTGTACAAGTTGATCCTCCCTCTTTTGCTATTTATGATCATGTCATCTATATACACTTCTAACTGCTATTTGAACATTTTCGTCACAAGTCTCATAATAAGTTTCCCATGCATTTTTCATCCCAAATGACATCACTTTGTAGCAGTACAATCCCAACGTGGTGATAAAAGAAGCCGAACAATGGGATCTGGTGGTACCTTGAGTAGGCATCGAGGAATCTCATCCGTTGGTGATTAGAGACCGCGTCAACCAACTGGACGATCTTTGGAAATGGAAAACTACAATTTGGGCATGCCTTGTTTAGATAATTGAAGTCTATACAAACTCTCCACTTACCATTTATCTTTCTCAAGGATATAGGATTTGAAATTCATTTGGGGAATTGAAGTTCCTTGATGGACCGTGCCTCCAAAAGTTTCCCCACTTCCTCCTCTATCGCCCTCTCTTTATCGGGGGCAGTACTTTATACCCTTTGAGGTACGAGGAGGAAGCATGATATGTAACCACATGGATCTCGCGACACATGACCTATGGGTCAATTCCAGGCATGTCATATGGTTGCCAAGCAAAAACATCTTAATTTTTCTTGAGGAAAGAAAACATTTCATCATTTTTCCCCCATGAGCGTATTGTTGTTCAAGAATTTATTCTTAGGATGATTATTGTCAAAGATCACTTCTTGGAGAGGCTCCTCGGGTCGCTGACACATGCCCGCAATGGAACAATATATGCTTGGAATAATTAATCTCCTTGGGTTGCTGATATTTCCCCACAATGGACCTGGACGAGTCGATATGAAAGGCCTCCATCACTGCTGTGAGCTTCTTAACCTCCATTATGAGGGCATTCCCTTTGTTTGAGTTATGTTTGAGGCCCCATGAACTACTGCGAACTCATGGCCCATATCTTCGTCTAGGACTTTATCTAGTCTCTAATCGCACAAAGGTTATGCTTAACCTTCCTTCTTTTTAACGAACTCTCTTAGGTGCCCGACCTAGGACATGTCCTTTAGATGGGACTTCGGGCCATATAATTCTCAATCTTCTATACGCGATCCTTATGGTATTCACACCTCATTGCCACTCTTCTTGGTATCTATTATCATATTCTATGTCCACTTAAAATACTATCGATCCACGATCTTATAGATTGACTCAGTAAAGACTATGGTAATGGATTTGAATGCCTTCTCGGGATCCTTCATCTTGGTTCCCTTTTATTTTCTATTCTACTTTTTCCCTCCTTTTTTACTTATCCATTCTTTATCCCATTTTTAGGATGTTTTGACCGATTAACTTGCTGGTAAACTCTAGCCATCATATCGCCCACCTTTGTGTACTTTTCAATCATCGCTATGAGGTCATAAATCGTAACGGCCTCCCTATTGGTGAGGGATTGATGGGGCATGGAGTTGCTAAAAAGCCTAATTTTGAAAGAAGCTAACGCAACCTACTTGGTGCACTCTTCCACTTCATTATACACATCCCGATAACTCCTGGCATACTCTTGGAGTGTTTCCTGAGGATTTTTCTTCATCATAAAAAGAAAGTCCATCGATTTAGAGTGTGTAATACTCATGATGAACCAGTTCATAATTTCCTCGATACGTGGATTAAATCAAATGATCGACCGGTGTGGTAACTTGTCAAACCACTTTTGAGCAAGGTGTTAAAGGCTAAAGGGAAATATGTCGCAGATCTATAAACGGGTACACAAGTAACCACACAATTATTGAAGAGTTTTATGAGTAGTACCAACAAAATAGGATTCTCGAGAAACCCAAAGCTCCACAAGTCATGCGAACATTACCAACAAAGGAGGGGGCTTGAGCAACACAAAACTATAAAATTATGGAGAGTTGTAATAGTAAGAGGGGGCTCCCTGATCATCCCCAAGACAGCTCTCAGAATAAGAGCAACTACACGAGCAAAGTTCATCTTCCTAGTGAAGTTTTCTTAGCAAGAAGACGTAGACGAGCAAGAAAGGATTAAGCAGATGACCAATTGGGACTTCTTAAGAGTTTTGGTTTAGAGGCTGAGAGGTAAGTCTTGTTGATCAAGCTAAGGCTTAACCACTTTAATATCTTAGGAAAGAGAGAATATTAACGTATGTGACCTAAAAGGCCACTCTTACCCACTGGAATTACACCATCCACATTTACTTATTAGCGAGAAGTTGGTAAATTTATCGCAGGACATTTTGTTAAAAGTAAATGGCGATTAACTCTCAAGTTCACTCTAAAGTTTTTAAATTATTCGCCTAGAAACCATTTCTAAATAGAAAAAATAGTACTTTTGGCCTGATGGCTGAAAAAACCACCTTTTGAGTAATATTACACCAAGTGTCACTCCACAACAGACAGATCGTAGTAGAAAGTGAAAAATAGTAATAAGGGCAAAAAGTATTTTCAGATATTTATCACATGAGGATATCCCTTTGACGTGCATGTGCCACGTCCGCCCTAATATTTTATTATAAATAAAGCACTTGGGGCACAGTTACCATTATGAGCTCATTTTCAATTGTTACTCTTCATAAATTCTCTCACTAGAATATTCTCTCCCCCGCTCTATCCTATATATTGAGGTGTTTATCTATTTACTCCAAGAGAATCACTTCTCTAAAGTGGTTTAGTCCTTTATTTATTGTTGAAAAGTTATATTCAATCATTAGTTTCTCATTATTGTAACAAAAAACATCATTATTATATTGAAAATTAGATTTTTTGTCTTTTATCATGTTCTTGAAATATTATTACCTCGAACATAATTTTCATTGGAGTAGGTCATGCCTCACCCATTTACAATTATTCATAGACTCTAGTAGCACTACCCTCTTACGTTTGGAGACTCCACTAGGTAAGTAATCCTCATTACCATGGAAAAAGAAGGTTACAATGTGTGACACCCCGACTAATTAAATACTGGGTAGATACTCCTTTATTTAAATTAATACATAATGTCAAGTTGGTTCAGTTCATAGCATCACTGTCGAAAAATATTTAAATTAATTACTAGCCACCTAATATTTAAAATAGTGAAGTGCCAAATTTTATTATCTGATTTAACCAACAACAAATTTCTCTAAATCATCATTCAACCATCACATGAATAAACTCATAAGGTAATCAATAGAAAGAATAACTGATGTCTGGAGTAAACACTCCAATAATAATAGCAATGTAAATAAACCCAATACAAATGTCTGAATGAAATAAATAAATCCCAATACTGAATTAACAGAAAGTCTAAAATTGCTGCCACTGAATATAATGGGCAACATGCCTTAACTATAATAATGACTCTAAAAAGAAGCAAGGATAGATGTGGAGGCGTCTAGTAACAAGATCATGTAACTTCCACATCAGCTACAACACGTCAATGGAATGGAACTCCTAAGCTTGGCGTCCCTGTGGCCGGGAACCTAGAAATGTTTTACAAGAAAAATAAAATCGGAAGGAAACGGGTCAGACCCCAATGTGAAAACAGTTTAAAATATAGTAAGTGTTTAATTCCATTAAACAGTAAATATTATATACATGTTAGTTACGTGCTCTTACATGAGTTCCTCACCCCTCAACTAATGTGCACGCCCAATGTATACTTTTAACCCATCCAAGTTATGCTGCTAACTAACTAGTCTGTACAACTTCTCGACTTCACATTATAATATAGGGGTCTATTCGTATCATTCTAATATATTCTTCGTATAACTTACCTTTACATTAATCCAATTATCAAAATCAATTACAATATGAATTCTCACACTTTAATCCCTTTCAATATCTCAATTATTCGCATTGACAATTTAACAGTGAGCCAGTTACAAGTACAAGTATATCATTCTCAGCTTATATATACAAATACGACACCCCTAGGCTAAGCTACGGTGCACGCATACTCTATTATAGAATCTCGGTACATTACGTACATATGGACTACGCGTTCCGAATCACTCAGGAACCGTTTCAATAAACAAAATCACACATATTGGAGGTGAACATAGTTCACATACCCATGGGTCATGCGCATACCTACGCTCACATGGTCAGTTGACTTATCAACTCACAAATAAGTCATTCACAATTCTATGTCCTTCAGGTACCAATCTAAATCCCCCCGTAGGCACACAAAGATCAGATGGTCCTTTTTCGAAAGACAACCTCCCGTGATAGCAAGTATGGTAGGTATGTCATACACACAATAGTCCATATACTAAGCTTTCACACAACTTAGGTAATTATCCCATCATTAGAGGTATATTTTCAGCCCTATACCATCAGTATTATTCGTACGCTATTACCCTCCCAAATTATACATAATATGTTTTGCCGATAAATCTCACGTCGTAAAGTTTCGAGTACTTATACCTATCCTGAAAAGGTTACTAAGTCTCCTACGTATCCGACATGTCAATTCAGTACTTCGAGGTCCATATTTGCATCTCTAATCCTAACTTATCACTCATACGAATTTAAGTCATGTTCTCGTAACTTATAATAGTAATTTACTCGTCGGACACTCGTAAGTTCAACACTACGTTCCAAACTAATTTTAATATTTTTCGGGCTTCAATTGCATCCCTACTGGTCCCCCTAAAGTCCTAATGTATTCAAATAGTACCCACCTTCAACTTTCAATGGCCGGAATCACTTAAATCTAAAAAGGAAACAATATCACTGTTTCTGGGGAGGCCGATCGATCGATCCAAGAATGTCGATCGATCGACCCATGAATGTCAATCGATCGATCAAGCCCGTGCAGATCTTGAATTTTAGCATTTTCAATCCTAGTTTTGTCCCAAATCTTCATTACAAGTTGTTAAATTCTAAAAGAAACGTCTTGGGTAATCATACAACCTAAATACATGATTCTTAACATTCCCGAATTCTTAAATCATCATCATTTATACGTTTCTTATATCAAATTGTCCTATTATCATGAAAAAATCTATTTTTTTTTATTTTCTTCAAGAATCATCATACATCTTCTCATCAATTCGTATACAACTATGCATGGGTTATAATTTTGTTAATGAGATACTTCCAGAATCAAAACTACATATAAATCCTACCCAGAATTGAGGTTTCATCTCCAAATTTCATGAGTTTCAATATCTACATAAATTTTCAAATCCTAAACTATCATGGACTGATTATTTGTTGAATCTTAATTAATTAAATCACTTGCCTGGAAGTTCGATGTTCTGATCCTTTTATGACTAAAAAGTTTGGTTCTCTTTCCCTTTCCATTTACAAATCCGATGATAGTGGTGGTGTGTGGTGGATATGGCCTTGGGAACACTTGGAACTTCTCCTCTTTTCTCACATTGACCACTACTTGGTTTTGACAAATAATGGCCAACCTAATTTTCGTAGGTCACTGTTCATCAAATTTTAAAATGACTAAAATACTCTCTCGGGTTACCAATTTGGCCTAAAAATGCCCCGGGACCCAAACTAAACCCCCAGCTAGTGTTTTCTAACTATCTCGACTCTTCCAGACACATTGACGCTCTCTAAATGACCATACAGATGATGCAATTATAATTTACTTTTAAATTCATTTAAAATGATTCGTGACGCGACTGACACGCGCGTCCCAATTTAATTTCCGAATTGTTGTATTTATTACCCGCAATAATATTAAAAAATTCAATAATCATATATAACCATATTCATTCAGTAATATTCAACATTATTATCGTAATCAAATACCAACTCTCGTCTCGCTAGTATTTAAATCCGGATTAATTTTTAATTAATTATCCCATTTAATTTAAGTAATCCCAATAAATAAATTCAATAAAATTGCGAGGTATAACATACTTCCCACCTAATAACATAATTTCATCCTTAAATTCAAAAATAAAATATACCTAGGAGAAATAACTCTGGATAATGCTCGCGCATCTCATCCTCGCGCTCCCCAGTAGACTCCTCGGCATTATGATGCCTCCACTATACAAACACTAATGGTACTAACTTCGACTTCAATTTCCTCTCTCTACGATCTAGGATATCAACTGGTTCCTCCTCATAGGAACTATTAGGCTGTAGATCAATCTCCTCTAAAGCAATGTGAGTATGGGTCAATTCATCCCACAGAAATCTTCTCAATGAGGAAATGTGGAACATGTCATGGATCCTATGTAAGTGTTCCAGTAACCCAAGCCTATACACAACAGGCCCAATCCGTTGATGATAGGGAATGGTCCCACATATCTAGGTGCTAACTTACCCTTCTTCCCAAAACGCATAATCTCCCTTATAGGAGACACTCGAAGCAGCACTTGGTCCCCCATATTGAACTCTCGGAAGAACCTCTTTGCATCAGCATAACTTTTCTGGCGGTCTTGAGCAACTCGAATACGGCTCCATATCATCTTTATTCTCGTCGAAGTATCTTGAATCACCTTCAACCCAAGTAGCTTATTGTCCCCCACCTCTAGCCGGCATGCTAGGGAACAACAAGGCCTACCGTACAACGCCTCAAATGGAGCTATACCAATAGTGAATTGGTAGGAGATATTATAGGCAAACTCCTCCAGTGTACGATACTTCTCCCAACCTCCTCCAAAGTCGAGGATGTTTATACGCAACATGTCCTCCAATATTTGATTCGTTTGCTCGATTTTCCAATCAGACTATGGGTGATAGGTTGTAATTAACTGCAACTCCGTTCCCATAGCTTCCTAGTAACTCTACCCAAAACGTGACATAAATATCTTGTCCCTATCAGACATGATTTGAGAGGCATCCCGTGGAGTCTCACTATCTCTGCTATGAAGATCTGGGCGTACTATCTCCTAGTGTATTCTGTTCGAGCTGGTAAAAAGTGAGCAACCTTGGTCAATCGATCCACAATCACCCATATGGAATTGTGACCCTTCTGTGATGTAGGTAATCCCGTGATGAAGTCCACGGAAATGCTCTCCTATTTCTACATAGGAATCTGTAATGGCTGTAGAAGTCCAACCAGTCTCTGATGGTCCAATTTTATCAGCTAACAAGTGGCGCATTTTAAAATGAACTCGGTAATATCCCTCTTTATCCTGCTCTACCAGTATTGTCACCTCATATCCTGGTACATATTCTCCCCACCAGGATGTATCGCGAACCGCGAACTATGAGACTTTGTCATCACCTCGTGTCACAAGTCTTACCCCTCAGGAACAACTAACCTCCCATTGAGGTGTAAGCCCCCATCTGAACTAACGATATAAGATTCAACCCCCTCTGCTAGTAATCGTACTATCTGCTCTTGACAGAACGAGTCTACTGCCTGGGCCTTTATCAGTCTCTTAATGATCTGGGGCATAACTTTCATCACAGACATGAATGATCGGGCCACTGCATCCTGGTGTCCCAACTCTTTCCACTTCACTTTCCACACTTCGACCACCTCACATACTGGCCTATATTTCAACGCGTCTGCTATCACCTTAGCCTTCCTCGGGTGGTATTGGATATCATCTGATAATCCTTCAAAAACTCGAGCCACCAACGTTGACGCATATTCAACTCCTTATGTGTGAAGAGGTACTGTAATGACTTATATTCTATGAATAAATGGAATTTCTTCCCCAGGAGATAATTTCTCCATATTCGAAGTGCAAATATGACTGCTGCTAACTCCAAGTTGTGGGTGGGGTAATTATTCTCGTAAGGCTTAAGTTTACGGGAAGCATAAGCTATAGCCTGACTCTCCTGCTGCAGTACACCTCCAAGTCCTAATAAGGACGCATCAGTGTAGACTAGATACTCCACTCCCAGCATGGGCAATGCTCACACTGGTGCTGAGGTCAACTTGTCTTTTAACTCGTCGAAAGCCAACTAGAAGGCATCACTATAAATAAATAGCACTCCCTTGCGAGTCAGATGCATCAATGGACCCGCTATCTTCAAGAACCCCCGAATAAACCTCATGTAGTATCCTGCTAGGCCTAAGAAACTACGTATCTCTGTCAGTGTCATGGGCTGTCCCCACTCCCTCACTGCTGATACCTTCCCCAGATCAATAGATATCCCCCTGTCAGAAATGATGTCCCCCAGAACTAAACTTCCTTTAGCCAAAACCCACACTTCTTATATTTTTCATGCAACTCGTGTTGACATAGTGTTTGCAAAACCTGCCCGAAGTACTCGGCATGCTCCTCCCCAGTCCGTGAATAAATCAGAATGTCATCTATGAAGGTGATGAAAAACTCTCTGAACACTCGGTTCATCAAGTCCATGAATACGGTGGGAGCATTTATTAGCCCAAATGGCATGACTCTGAACTCATAGGATCCATATCTTGTCAAGAAATAGTCTTCGACAACTCCTACTCCATGATACATAGCTTATGGTATCTCGATCCCAAGTCAATCTTTGAGGAGAAATTAGCTCTCCGCAACTAATCGAATAAGTCATTGATTCAGGGCAATGAATACTTATTCTATGTCGCGACATTATCATCTTCTCTTATTACACCGATTTATTACCGATGTAAAATATTCAATATGATTTCTTACTTCACATCGTACATTTTTACTGACCGTGAATAGTAATAAAATTAAAGTTAAAGATATCATTTCCCTTGCGGATGACAACTAGGGTACCAAACTCGCGTACTAAAGACCAATCATACCCATCTCCCGATGTTTGCTAGATTTCATGTGTGGGATGTCTCGCAAAGCAAAATCCAAACAAGGAACACCCTCTATACACTACTAACTAACATTGTCGGTCAATGAAAATTATGGTCCTCAGTATTTGACTCGTACCCCACATCCCTGCTTCTTGCTAAAATTAGCGCATTTATTCTCATGTTACGAATGAAATATTCATCACATTACTCCTACTAACTTGGCGTTAGGCTCTTCAATTTACCACAAAATTATTCCCATGGCTAGAACTATTTCGTTTTATCCATAATCACTTGAGTAAACATCCTTACCTACTGGAATTTGGTATAATTCGACGACATACTCCGCAAGTCTCTATAGGATTCAATACCTATATATATAAAAGTGGCCCTGTTTCCTCTCGGATGACACTTAGCACAATTTGTTTTAATATCCAGGACTAATGAACACCTAATATTACTCTAATGGTCTATCATCACCCAAACTTTAATTATCCAGTTCGAAATCGATATACTAATACATTCTACAGTCATGTTTCTCAAGTAGCACAAGTAAGCTGTACCACACACATGTTATTCAAGATTTTCCCTGTACCTAAAAAGTGAACACTATAAAGGATAAAGTATTGTACCTCCAAACATGGGTGGTAGTGGCGGTAGTAGTGGCATAACTTCATATCGGGCATTATAGATACGTCCATACTGTACTACTTGCTACTGCTGTGAAGTCTATGTTACTAGGGTGAATATCCCTGCTTCCCCGATTTGGGTATTATGTGGGTTCGGGTGGACACCCAATGACTGTTTTGGGTTCCTTCCCTTCCTAGGGAAATCTCGAAGGTAGTGGCCCCGTTCGCCGCATATAAAACACTTATGAACATAGTTTTTGATCTGCTGGCCCTACTGAGTATGCTGCTGGCCCTGATGGTCTAACTGACTTTACTGAGTTGGCTGAGGCTGTCCTCCAGTTCTTTGTGAGCAAACTTGGCGTTTGTGGCCATTTCTTCCACACTTAAAACACCTCTTTATGATAGCTTTCTGTTCGTGTCCTTGCTGGTCTTGGTGGGTTTCTTATAGTCTTCTTGGTCATGGTGACTCTGAGGAACTTATCGTTGCTGCGACGGTATTTTCCCGTTGTTGTTCCTTAAAATGTCATATTGATAAACTTCTCTTGTTTTTTTCCCCTTCTAAGATGCACGCTGCGATTTTGGTACTGCAATATTGCGGTAGTCACTGCTTGTGCCACGATATTCGCTATCTCAATGATTAATTTCTCTCTTTCCTAGTGTACCTGAGGTATTTGTTAGTCTTGTCTTGCCCTTGCTTCCTCGGCGGTGTTAGTTTATCTCTCCCTTATAAGTGACATCTGAAATTTAAATGAATTTTATAAGACCCCGACTATTCATAGCATTGTAGAAGACGTTCGTAATCTATAACAGGAAACAAGGATGCAACAGTCCTAAAAGTAGGGCTCTATATCAAAGACGCTAAGCGAAAAATGCAATAAGCCTCACAGATCCTAAAGGATACTAGAACCTGATGCTCTGATACCACCTGTGACACCCCGAACAATTAAATACCGGGTAGCTACTCCTTTATTTAAATTAATACAAAATGTCAAGTTGGTTTAGTTCATAGCATCACTGTCGAAAAACATTTAAATTAATTACTAGACACCTAATATTTAAAATAGTGAAGTGCCAAATTTTATTATTTGATTTAACTAACAATAAAGTAATCTAAATCATCATTCAACCATCGCATGAAAAAACTCATAAGGTAATCAACAGAAAGAATAAGTGATGTCTGGAGTAAGCACTCCAATAATAATAGCAATGTAAATAAACCCAATACAAATGTCTGAATGAAATAAATAAATCCCAAGATTGAATTAACTGAAAGTCTAAAGCTGGTGCCACTGAATAGAATGGTAAACAGGACCTAACTGGAATAATGACTCCAAAAAGAAGCAAGGATAGATGTGGAGGCATCTAGTAACGAGATCCTGTAACTTCCACAGCATCTATAACACGTCAATGGTATGGAACTCCTATGCTCAGCATCCCTATGGCTGGGCACCTAAAAATGTTTTACAAGAAAAATAGATTTGGAAGCAAACGGGTCAGAGCCCGAGGTGAAAACAGTTTAAAAATATAGCAAGTGTTTAATTACATTAAATAATAGATATTATATATATGTTAGTTACGTGCTCTCACATGAGTTCCTCACCCCTCAACTAATGTGCACGCCTAACTCATACCCTTAACCCATCCTAGTTATGACACTAACTAACTAGTCTGTACTACTTCCTGACTTCACATTATAATATAGGGGTCTATACGTATCATTCTAATATATTCTGCGTATAACTTACCTTTACATTAATCAAATTATTAAAATCAATTACAATATGGATTCTCACACTCGAATCCCTTTCAATATCTCGATTATTCGCATTCACAATTTAATAGTGAGCCAGTTACAAGTACAAGTATATCATTCTCATCTTATATATACAAATGTGGCACCCCTAGGCTAAGCTATGGTGCACGCATACTCTTCTATAAAATCTTGGTACATCACGTACATAAGGACTACGCGTTTCGAATCACTCAGGAACCGTTTCAATAAACAAAATCACACATATTAGAGGTGAACATAGTTCACATACCCATGGGTCACGCGCATACCTACGCTCACATGGTCAGCTGACTTATCAACTCACAAATAAGTCATTCACAACCCTATGTCCTTCAGGTACCAATCTAAATCCCCCCGTAGGCACACAAATATCAGATGGTCCTTTTTCGAAAGCCCACCTCCCATGATAGCAAGTATGGTAGGTATGTCATACACACAATATTCCATATACTAAGCATTCACACAACTTAGGTAATTATCCCATCATTAGAGGTATATTTTCAGCCCTATACCATCAGTATTATTCGTACGCTATTACTCTCCCTAATTATACATAATATGTTTTGCCGATAAATCTCACGTCGTAAAGTTTCGAGTACTTATACCTATCCTGAAAAGGTTACTAAGTCTCCTACGTATCCGACATGTCAATTCAGTACTTCGAGGTCCATATTTTCATCTCTAATCCTAACTTATCACTCATACGAATTTAAGTCATGTTCTCGTAACTTATAATAGTAATTTACTCGTCGGACACTCGTAAGTTCCACACTACGTTACAAACTAATTTTAATATTTTTCGGGCTTCAATTGCATCCCTACTGGTCCCCCTAAAGTCCTAATGTATTCAAATAGTCCCCACCTTCAACTTTCAATGGCTGGAATCACTTAAATCCAAAAAGGGAAAAATATCACAATTTTTGGGGAGGTTGATCGATCGAACCAAGAATGTCGATCGATCGAGCCCAGTCGATCAATCGACCTATGAATGTCGATCTATCGATCAAGCAGGTGCAGGTCTCGGATTTCTGCCTTTTCAATCCTAGTTTTGTCCCAAATCTTCATTACGAGTTTTTAAATTCTAAAGTAAACGTCTTGGATAATCATGCAACCTAAATACATGATTATTAACGTTCCAGAATTCTTAAATCATCATCATTTATACGTTTCTTGGATCAAATCATCCTATTATCATGAAAAAACCTATTTTTCTATTTTCTTCAAGAATCATTATACATATTCTCATCAATTCATATTTAACTATGCATGGGTTATAATTTCGTTAATGAGACACTTCCAAAATCAAAACTACATATAAATCCTACCCTGAATTGAGGTTTCATCTCCAAATTTCATCAGTTTCAATATCTACATAAATTTTAAAATCCTAAACTATCATGAACATATTATTTTCTGAATCTTAATGAATTAAATCACTTGCCTGGAAGTTCGATGTTCTGATCCTTTTATGACTAAAAAGTTTGGTTCTATTTCTCTTTTCGGTCACAAATCCGGCGATAGTGGTGGTATGTGGTGGTTATGGCCTTGGGAACACTTGGAACTTCTCCTCTCTTCTCACATTATCCACTACTTGGTTTTGACGAATAATGGCCCTAAGGTTGGCTGATCAACAAAACCTAATTTTCGTAGGTAACTGTTCATCAAATTTTAAAATGACTAAAATACTCTCTCGGGTTGCCGATTTGGCCTAAAAATGCCCCGGGACCCAAACTAAACCCCCAGCTAGTGTTTTCTAACTATCTCGACCCTGCCGGACACATTGACGCTCTCTAAATGACCATACAGATGACGCACTTATAATTTACTTTTAAATTCATTTAAAATGATTCGTGACGCGACTGACACGCGCATCCCAATTTAATTTCCGAATTGTCATATTTATAACCCGTGATAATATTAATAAATTCAATAATCATATAATACCATATTCACTCAGTAATATTCAACATTATTATCATAATCAAATGCCAACTCTTGTCTCGCTAGTATGTAAATATGGATTAATTTCTAATTAATCATCCCATTTAATTTAATTAATCCCAATAAATAAATTCAATAAAATTACGGGGTATTACACAATGTTTCCAAGTAGTTGGTCTTTGAAGACACTCTGGTAGTTAAAGGAGTTCTAAGCAAGCAGACCCCCAATGAAGAGGCTGTTGTTACTAAAGTGAAAGGTCCTCGCCCCTTTATGGGACATACGAGGCCATTCAACTGCTCCATAAACGAATGGAATGTATCTTATAAGTTTGTTTTTAGATTTTATGATGTAGCACAACATGGGCATGAAAAGTTGAGGCCAAGTCTGTGCTATGTGAGTGGTGTCTCCTACTGGAAGAGCGATTACAGTGACAAGAATCTGAGGTTGAGGGAGTTCTCGAAGACTCTCACTGGCAAAGCTTACTCGTGGTACTCCCATCTGGCTCTAAATAGCATTTCCATTTGGGAAGAGATGCATATATAGTTCTTATAAAAATTATTTTTGGACAAAAATGAGTTTAGTTTAGGGTATTTGGCCTAAAAAGGGAAAAACTTGGCGAGGAGCTGATGCAGTACATCAAGCATTTTAGAGAAAAATCTATAAACATCCATGAGTATGACACATAAGCAAGGCTGCTGTTGATTTGCGTAGAATTCTTAGTCTATGAATACAAAGTCCACCTGATTAATAAAACTTGCGAGGGGCATTTAGGGAGTTCACACGAGTAGCAAGGAATATATTCATGATCATAAACCCAAAATAGCATATTTAGAGAACTCAGATGAATCTTAAACTAGGAAGATTCTAGGTAGCTCACCAACAAATGGTTAATTATATGGATAGCATCCCCAAAGGGAAGAAAGGTAGTCAAGGACCCAAGAATAGTGTTTCAAGAAATAGAAAGTCTAAAAGTGATATTCCACTACTATTACCATGCAGCGTTGCAAAAGCCATGTATTATTACCAAAGTTAGCGTGTGAAGGGGTGAGAGCCCTCCTCCCTCGAATGGCCAAGTACCCATATCTGCTAAGAAGATATATGCAAAGTTTTACGAGTTGCACCAGATGGTATCCCATCCTAGTAACTGTTGATTTTCTAGTTGGTCAGCCTTTCAGTTGACTAAGTGTCTATGGAGCCGATCAAATAGGTTAGTCAGGCACGTTGGATAACAGGTGTGCATTTATCATTGGTCCACATGGGAGTATAATTTTTACATATAAGAAAATCCCCCAATGCTCAATACTTGATGCTCATAGGAAAGTATGGAGTATTTTAGTCTAGGACACTGCTCGGTGAACTATTTTAGTGTTTATTCGGCATCCGGATTCCTCTACTTATAAAATTTCTATCAGCTTTGCTTGAGGATGGCATTTTTGTAAATAGTCCAAAATTTAGCGAACCACCAAAGGGCATATTAGCATTTTCCAGCCTTTAGAGCTGTGTAACCGTCAGAATGTCAATTGTTGGAACATATAATCATTATTATCACCTTCTTCGAGGTAAGCTATAAATAACGAAGATTTTGCTAGTTGTTGTACCACCAATATTTCAAACTTTGAATTTCTTTATGTCTCCAAGCTTTCTTTCTGCCCCCATTTTCACCGTTCTTACTTTTGTAATTGTTTTCTCTGTAAGCCTTTCTTTACTCTTCTTTGATTTCTATCTTTATTTTAAACATGGTTTACATTGTTCATGGGGTTTCTATAGAAGAATTTAGGAGGTAAAGAGGAATCACTAACTGGGAAATTTATGGATGGCTATTGCTCCAGTTGACGTTTTGTCATTGCCTGAAGATGTTTTTTCCTTGAGTTTTTTTGAACATTTTGATGTTGTCCTTGCTAAGGTATCCACTGGTACATATAGAATAGTGAATAGGATTCATAGGCTTAACCAAATACATAGGACCCATATTGGTATTCCTGAATCAATGTTCTGCTATAAATGGGGCACCACCAGCGACAATACTTGCTATTTGATGAATAAATTTATTAATAGGCCCTTATTAGTCAATCTACCGAATTTTAATAAGGACTAATTTGACTATGATCTAGTGGTCAAGAACTGGCAGCATGCTCCTTTTCAAAATGGGTAGGAGTATGATCGACCCTGGTGTTCCAAATAGGGTAAGGCATAAGTTGTAGAGTTTTTTATTTTTTCTGCAAATTACATGTTTGATGATATGTTAACTAACCTTCTTGTCTCCTTTTTATGTAGTGGAGAGTAATAAAAAGTGTCACAAGGAGAAGGATATAAGACTTAAAGGGTTTGAATTTTTATGGAGCATTCGTTAAAGAATTGGTGAACAACATCCAAGAGCAGCCTCATTATTGATGTCTAAAATGGATTAACTCCAATTTTATAATAACAAATAAAAAAATTAAGAAAAGTGACTAAAATACACACGAAACACAAATTTTAAATTGGTTCAACTGTAAAACAACTCATATCCACTGTTATTGATATTTAATAGGGAGTACAATAATTCGGTATGGTGTGCATATGAGTGATTTGAGGTTTCCCTTGAGATAAGGGATTAGTTTGTAATTATAGGGGTGCAAAACCGTAAAGCTGAAATGTCTTTATATTCTAAAACGCTTACATCTGTATAAAATAAGTAAATCTCTTGATATTCATAGATGGATAATAACTGTTGATGTTTCGATTATTTGGCTTTCTAGTCGACTAAGTGTCTCTTGGATCGATCAAGTAGGCTGGTCGGGCACGCTGGATGACAGGTGTGAATTTATCATTGTTCCATGTGGGAGTATAATTTTTACATACAATAAAAGCCCCCAACACTACATATTTGACGCTCCCATGAAAGTATGGAGTATTTTTGCCCAGGACGTTGCGCGACAAATTATTTTAGTATCTAGTCGGCATTCGAATTCATTTACTTGTTAAATTTCCATTAGAGTTGTTTGGGTATGGCATATTCCAAATTCTAGCAAACCGCCAAAGGGGATATGGGCATTTCACCGCCTTTGGAGCTGTGCAGCCGTCAGAATGTCAATCGTTGGTATAGTCAATCATTATTTTTGCCTTTTTCGAGGTAAGATATAAAAACCAAAGATTTTACTGTTGTTGTACCACCAATCTTTCCAACTTCAAATTTCTTTGTGTCTCCAAGCTTTGAGTGAAGGATGAGAGTCTGACAAAAAGTTGGAAGGCATCACTTCTGCTTTGAACAAGATGAAATTATCTTTAAAGAAGGATATGGAGAATGACAGCAAAATTATTGCTATGCTGGAGAAGGAGAATAATGCCTTGAGGAATGAGATAGATAGTTTGAAGAAATCATCTACCAGTGTTCCTGAAGAAGGTGCTTCCTTTTTGGAGACTAAAAATGCATGATTATTAGAGGAACCTGAAGCACATAAATAAAAAAGCAAACCTAGTAAAACTTCAAGGTAGATGATGGTTATTTGACCAATAGTGTATAAAGAAACAACCAAGAAAACTTTGGCCTACTAAGCTGCCTAGTTAAAAGCAAAGAATACTGCTATTGCAGACCTGTCTACCCTGCTGATAAACATAGATACTGCTATTGCCGACCATGCAACTCAGTTGAGAACCAAAGATATTTTCATCAAGGAACTTCAAAACCAGGTAGAAAGGTTGACCTTTCTGATTCGTATCGAATATTGCATATTTTTGCCCTTTATCTTTATGCATTCTAGCACTTTTACGGTCCTAAATGCCTATAATTATTCTCATTAACCAGACAACCTTGGATTTGGATATATAAATGCTTTGCAGGGGTTATTTGTGCTTTTGTAGTTATTGGAACGCTAAAAGTGAGGTTCGGTTGCATTTCGGAGACATTTCGTCATCGAATGCTACTTCAAGGGCAATTTGACCTTTTCAAACTCACCATTTTTTATTAAATTAAGTTACAAACATGTATATCATCAAATTATCTTTTCGTGGCCACTGACCGTGTGTCATTCTGACTCCGTATGTGGAAGTTATGCTCATTTTCGGAAGGTTTCAATATTTTCTTCTACTTCAAGGGAATTTTGGTAATTTCATATTGCATAATTTTTAGGGTTTAAAACAAAATCATGTAGAGAATTGAATTAGCTTTGCGTCAGTTCCGACCACGCCTCATTTCGATTCCGTATGAGGGAGTTATAGTCGTTTTCGTGCAACGCGTCAAAATTAGTTCGGAGAGGAAAAGGGGGCTGTTAACAGCCCAAGGCAAATTCCAAAAGTGCGATCGACCGGTCCTAAAACAGTGGTCGACCGGTCCCATCAGATATGGATGAAAATTGGCTTATTTTGGGTTTTTGGGGTTGGTTTTGTTGGGGGTTTATTTTGGGGTATTAATAGAATGTTTGGGGCTTTTCTTAGAAGATATATCTTTCTTTTTTAGGTTAGGGTTAGGGTTTTGAGAGCTCATTTTTCTCTCTTATTTGGTTTTGCCTCATTTGTGGATTGTAAGTTCACTATTCATCATCCTCTCCATTTATATAGTTGTATTTCTTGATTTCTTGCTTTGATAACTAGTTTCCTTGCTTTCAAATTAGTTTATCGTTGTTATTTATTGCTTTAATTAGTTTAGTTGTTGTTTAAAGTAGTTTAATCCATGTATTGCCAGTAGATAGCGGGTTGGGGTCGTGTGTCCACCATTGATGGGCGTTGAGCTCCGAAAATTAGGTTTTGTGTAAAATTACATTTAATTAAAACCTCGCGTATTAAAGTCGGATTATTATGCGTTTAACTTTCTTTGTCATGCAACGTTAGTGTTTATAGCGGTAATCCGAATTTAAGATGCGTGTGACCATTTTCTGTTAAATGTTTAATCTCACAACTTTGGTTTAAATTCCTATTGTGTGATGTTTATACATAATTGAAAATTCTCGATTAAATGTTTTCGAATCGAAATTCTAATTACTAATTGTTTAGCCCATGGTGGGTACACGATCCCGACTCTCGTTTTATTAATTCTAGTTTAGACTTAACTTCTTAATTTTTCCCTTTTCTTTATTTCCAACCTATCACCTTTTACACTTTTATTTTAGGAGTATTAAATCCTATAAATTCTACAACTCATCTCTGTAGATTTTCGATACCCGACTTACTGCTATACTTGTATCGCAAGTGCAGTCGTAATTTATGTTTTTGTATTAATGCAGTGAAACGAATTCAACGATTAGTATTTTGACGCGACACTACTTTTCACCCTTAATCAAAATGGCGCCATTGCCGGGGACTAGTTTGTTTTAGACTTTATTTGATTTATTATTTCATAGTATGTCCTCTCTATTTGTATTATTTGTTAATATTTTTTCAGGACTTCCACATAAGAGCACTTAGAAAAGCTCGAATTTTTCCCTCGCGCACCTACTTTGTGGAATCCGCCACTTCGAGCCATTTTTGGGGTAATCATGTCTTATTCCAATTCTTTCGGTAATCCTTGTTATCATTCTCAAAATTCTCGCAAACCTATGACTTTCGGTGAATACTTAGAATCCCAAAAATTTACAAATTCAAATATTACTTTGGGTGAGTATAACGAAAGTCAAAACTTAGGTTATTGGAATTTTGATGATAATGATAATGATTTTGGGCCTTTACCTCCTTATAATAGGAATTTTGAAACGAATTGAAATAGTTTTCAAAATTCCTATAATAATGAGTTTTTGTTTAAGTCCGATGGAAATTTTCAAAGTTCCCATTCTAATGCATCCGCACCTCGACCTATGACATTCGGTGAGGGTTTGCGTATGTATGAGAATGAGAAAATTAAAAATCGTTGTCGGAAAGAAAATCGTTCGTGGGAACATGAGTTGGATTTATTATTTGAGTTCGACGACGATTTTGCTTCTGAGACTTTCGAAGTCGAGGAATGTTTTGAACCAAATGAGGTACTTGTGCCTACTTTGGAACAAACCATTCTAGACTTTGCCCATCACGTAATAGATATTGAAATAGAGGATGAAAATGATGTCATATCTATTTGCAATGAAATGGTTTCTTCTTTGGCCCCCAAAGAAGAACATTTCATTGAAAATGATATTATTTCATTCGAAACTCAAACTTCATGCGACGATGACTCATCTCATGAGTTTTAATTTCATTCATCCACATTTTCATTCTCTACTACCCCACCAGAACATTCGGTTTCAAACTTTAATGTTTTAAACCCTATCACCGATGAGGAGTACTTGCTCGAGTCGCCCTCCACGATCGCATTCGTGCCTTTGTGTGCACCACCCCCCATTCCAATTTCAAAATCATTGGGAGGATTTTCGGCTTTTCTCGGTCCCCACTTGTTTTTGTCACCCATTCAATCCAAACTCCCCATCGTCCCACCAAAAATTTTAATTGACGATGGTTCATTTCTTCTGCCTTACACATGCCTTCTGTTGTTAAAACGGAATCCATATTTTTCGGAGGGCATGCTTGTATGTGAGGGTACACCGGTTATCCTCCAAAGTCAAATCGTTTTTATGGTGGACCCTCACTTATTTAGACTTCTAGTGTACAGTTAGTGTGGAGTCTAAATAGTAGGTTGTATGTAGTTAGCTTTTTATTCTTTCTTTCTTTTTAATTTAGACTAGTGTACTTAGTTAACTTTTTGTTATTTGTTTTTGCTATGCCCAGTACTAAGTTGTTTTGTAGATTCTTTGGACTTGTTCTTATGGGGATCGCTCCACTTTTGGGTAATATTGCTATTTTCCTCTCTTTGACTTGGTTCTTAATTTACATTGAGGACAATGTCAAGTTTTAAGTTAGGGGGTGTGGGATATTCTATCCATTTCGTATTTTAGTCCATGTTTTTACTCACATGTTAGTTACTACATGTTAGTTACTTAGTAGGCTTTTCTTGAAAAAATTAAAAATTTCAAAAAGATTTTCTTTCTTTTTTCTCCTTTTTTGGGCTTTTTGCCCTTATTTTCGATGATAAATTTCAATAATTGCCCGATCCAATAGACGGCCCAATGATGCATGTTCTCGATTTTTGAAGTTATTAGTCTTTAGTCTCACTTATTGATATTATGAATAACTTCATGAATTAAACTTTAATCCCATGAGCACATGCACTTTTATTGTTCTATTGATTTGATTTAAGATTTTTATAACTCAATATTCTTTTGTTGCATTGTATATACTTACACCAAGTAAGCTTTGTACCTTTTGTCGTTTGTGAGTTTATACACTATTCTTTTCTCATTGAAAACGTTGAATTCGTCTGTAATCTCACTATTCTTTCATTTGACCGTTCATTAATTGAGTCCATACTAGAAATGTGTTACTTGAGCATGATTTTCATATATTGTTTTAACTTGATAATTGCGTAAACTTTCGAAAATGATCATAGGCCAGCTTTGTTATATCACCCATATTGACCTTGACCTCACCTTATAGGTTTTCCCTCGTTAACCCTTTTGAGCCTAAATATAGCCTTTCATTTCATAACCCCATTCCCATAACCAACTCTAAATTGGAGTTTTAGCCCACATATATACTTTCCACACCTTTGTTTGGAATGTTACTTGGGATTGAATGTTGTTGTTATGATGTCGGTTGCAATTTAGGCATATGAGAGTTTGAAAAGTAAAGAAAAGAAAGTAGTGAAAAAAGAGAAGAAAAAGAGAAAGCAAAAGAAAACAAAAGAGAAAATGAGAAAAAGAAGAAAAGAGAAAGAAAGAGAAAGAAAGAGAAAGTTGTAAATGTTGTGTATATAGTTCAATAAGCTTTGATTACTCTCCATAATGATATATGTAATGCTGTTTTGGAACTTGTTTTCCAATTTTGATATTGCCCGCATTATCCCATTATCCCGAGCTTTCATCCCGAACACTTTGAATCTGTAAATACATTCTTTCATTTCGTACCCTAGCCAAACCTACATTACAACCCTATTAAAGTCCTATGTGATCTTAGGTTGATGTAATTTAAAAGTTGAAATAGTTTTGATAATCTGTGAAAATGCATTTTGCCTCCTTTAATGTGCAGTATCTTTCATTGAGATTACATTTTTCATTTTATATATAGCGTTCTTCTTTTGTGACATGTGTGCGACCTAGTTTCCATTTACATTTACTCTTTAGCCCGCATGTTCCGTGTGTTACCTCCCTGTTTCAAGTAATTTCATTTGATGAGTGTAATACCCGTGAGGATTGAATATATGCTTGCTTTAATGTTTATCCAGTTTATATAATTTTTTGCCAAATCACACTTTGCATGTGCTCGCTCCCCTCCCACGTTTTAAAGTTTCAATTCTATGAGGTGCATTCTATAATGTTAATGATTTGGACTTTTGTTTGAACTTATTCAATTTGGTAATAATGCGTATAAAATCCTTTTCGCCATTATTGGGCTTGTCGCGTGTTGGTTTGGGCTAATTTTGAGGAAACCATGTGATGTTTGTGGGTACCATCCCTGAAAACCCTCACGAGACAACACTCGTCCACTAGGGTAACCTAGGGGTTTAACGGCTTATTGCATATGCTAAATGCAATCGTGTTCCCTATAAAAGTGGCAATTCTATTTCGATGCATATATGTGTTTTGTATTTCCTTCTGTGGACTAGTTTTGTTTGCTTCATCACTAGGGACTAGCAATGTTTAAGTTAGGGGGTGTGATTCGTATTGAATATTGCATATTTTTGCCCTTTATCTTTATGTATTCTAGCACTTTTATGCTCCTAAATGCCTATAATTATTCTCATTAACCAGAAAACCTTGGATTTGGATATATACATGCTTTGCAGGGGTTATTTGTGCTTTTGCAGATATTGGAATGCTAAAAGTGAGGTTCAGTTGCATTTCAGAGAAATTCCGTCGTCGAATGCTACTTCAAGGGCAATTTGGTCTTTTCAAACTCACTATTTTTTATGGAATTAAGTACCAACATGTAGATCATCAAATTACCTTTCCGTGGCCACTGACTGTGTGTCATTCTGACTCCGTATGTGGAAGTTATGCCCATTTTCGGAAGGTTTTAGTATTTTTTTTACTTCAAGGGCATTTTAGTAATTTCATACTTCATAATTTGGAGGGTTTCAAAATATAATCATGTAGATAATTGAATTAGCTTCGCGTCTATTCCAACCACGCCTCATTTCGATTCCGTATGAGGGAGTTATAGCCGTTTCCGTGCAATGCGTCAAAATTGGTTCGGAGAGGAAAATGAGGCTGGAAAATTCCAAAAATGCGGTCGACCGGTACCAAAACAGAGGTCGACCAGTCCCACCAGATATGGACGAAAATTGGCTTATTTTGGGTTTTTTGGGTTGGTTTTGTTGGGGGTTTATTTTGGGGTATTAATAGAATGTTTGGGGCTTTTCTTAGAAGATATATCTTTCATTTTTAGGTTAGGGTTAGGGATTTGAGAGCTCATTTTTCTCTCTCATTTGGGTTTTCCTTATTTGTGGATTGTAAGTTCACTATTCATCATCCTCTCCATTTATATAGTTGTATTTCTTGATTTCTTGCTTTGATAACTAGTTTCCTTACTTTCAAATTAGTTTATTGTTGTTATTTATTGCTTTAATTAGTTTAGTTGTTGTTTAAAGTAGTTTAATCCATGTATTTTCAGTATATAACGGGTTGGGGTCGTGTGTCCGCCATTGATGGGTGTTGAGCTCTGAAAATTAGGTTTTGTGTAAAATTGCTTTTAATTGAAACTTCGTGTATTAAAGTCAGATTATTATGCGTTTAAATTTCTTTGTCATGCAACGGTAGTGTTTATAGCGGTAATCCGAATTTAAGATGCGTGTGACCATTTTCTGTTAAATGTTTAATCTCGCAACTTTGGGTTAAATTTCTTATTGTGTGATGTTTATACTTAATTGAAAATGCTCGATTAAATGTTTTCGAATCGAAATTTTAATTATTTGTTGTTTAGCCCATGGTGGGGACACGATCCCGACTCTCGTTTTATTAATTCTAGTTTAGACTTAACTTCTTAATTTTTCCCTTTTCTTTATTTCCAACATATCACCTTTTACACTTTTATTTTAGGAGTATTAAATCCTATAAATTCTAGCAACTCGTCTCTGTGGATTTTCGATACCCAACTTACCGCTATACTTGTATCGCAAGTGCAGTCGTAATTTATGTTTTTGTATTAATGCGGTGAAACGAATTCAACGATTGGCGTTTTGACGTGATGCTACTTTTCACCCTTAATTACTTTCAATTCCACAAATAACCCAGGATAGTATGGATGGAGGGTTATAATGACGCTTTAGCACACATGGATGAGCACCTTTTCCAAAGTAATTGTAAGGCCTATAAATGGGGATGGACTAATGTGCTGACTTTGCTGAAGTATGACCAAAACAGTACCTTGTGGCATTAGAATGACCCAGGATTCTTGGACTGTGACAAGCCTCCATTCAAATTCGACACAATATGGATTCCCCGTGATGCCATTCCTCAATGTCTAATAATTAATTATCTTAGGAATTATGGTCTTCATGGTAAACATGAAAAATAATCCATCCTCCTCATTTGATTAACAGGCCGACAAGCAGTAATAACCAAATGTCGAGATATTTTAACTATATAACTCTCCATATATCCTTGATAATCCTCTAGCTGGGATAGATAAGGCCCAAGGGAAACATCCACCATAATAATTTTGGTTTTTGTACTTATGCAACTTTGATTTTAACACCCTATTATTTGTCAATAAAAGCACTTTGTTTTTTGTCTTAAATTCATCTTTTTCTTGTGAATTTAATTAGATGCCTATTTTAATCTTATGATTAGTTAATCGATCGGCCTACTAGGTAATCTGTTTGTTTAACAAGTAATGTGTTCAATACTTGAACTAAGATTATAGGGACTTAGGTTCTAGTAATGCACTTAGGTAAAGCCATAAGCAATTTTGAACTAAGTGTTGACATTAGTTATCAGTGGCGACCAAGTGTATTTAGGAATGTGTATGTATATTCCTATGGAGTCTTAGGAATGTATATATGTATTCATGTGTTTTAACTTAGTATGGTAAAGTTTCTTGTGTTTGTACATGAAGTTTTACAGGATTTTTGTTTGTGACTTGTTCGAGACGAAGTCATACATGAAGAATAATTATAGTCGATTAAGTGTATTAGTAATGTTTATATGTATTCCTATTTTAAAGTTAACTAGGAACCATGAATTGTGGTTAAGCTATTAGTTTATCTCAAACTTGATAAGTTCAACCTGATTAAGTATTCATTGTCTTTTGGTCAGTCAGGGCTGAAGACCAAGAGAAATGAAAACTAAAGATTAGGTTCCTATTTTTGTTGGGGATGTATATCACTGTACTAAAAAAATCGAAAAACTGAAGCGTAATCGAACTGAAATCAATATTTTTATTGAACTTGAATAAAAAGAGTACACAATGCTTTTATTTACTAATTGTATTATTGAAGGTGGTCAGCATTCCAAGGGTTCTTGAATTCCTCCCCATCAAGAGTCTCTAATCAAAAAGTTCTTAGTCGGATCACTATCGAAATACGGTAAGGACCATGCCAGTTTTATTCCAACTTATTTCCTTTTTGAATGACTTTCTTAAGGATGTAATCCCCTTCTTTCTAGTTGGACGGCTTGATCCTCCTGTTATAAAAATGGGCAGTTCTTCATTGATAAACAACAACTTTGAGGGCAGCGTCTTCTCTGACTTCTTCCACGAGATCTAAGTCCAACCTTTTCATGAGACCACCTTTTGGGGAATCAAAGTTCAACACTCTATGATTTGGTAAGCCTATCTCTGTTGCTACCATGGCCTCTGTCCCAATAAGGTGTTTCTCCGGTGGCTATTCTTGCCATTGTTCTATATGCCCAAAGAACAGAGTGAAATACATTGATCTAGTTGCCCTTTGCGGTATCAAGTGTCTTCTTCAATCCATCAAGAAAAGTTTTATTCGTTACTTTTATTTAACCATTGAATTGTGGATGTTCGGACGTAGAGTGAAGTTTTTTAAATCTTGGATTGAACACAGTATGCTTCAAATTCATCGTTGTCAAATTGGGTGCAATGGTCAGTAATCAAGGCATAATGCATGCTATACCTGCATATGATGTGTTTCCATATAAATTGAAATACCTTCTCATAAATCATCTCTATCAATGGTTCTGCTTCTATACATTTCGTGAAATAGTCTACAGTTACCATCAAGTATTTGAACCTGCCTTTTGTGATCGGCAATGGGTCGACCAAATCAATTCACCAAATGGTGAAAGTCCAAGGAGAAGCAATTGGTGTTAAGGCAGCCCCAATGGATGTAAACATCTGAAACTTGTCATATTTTCTGGCAAAGGTTCCACAATCTTCTTTTATGGTAGGCCGATAATATCCTTGCATGATGATTCGTCGGACTAGCGACCGACCAGCCGAATGAGCCCCACAAGATCCTTCATGCACCTCTTTGATCAACTCGGTTACTTCCAGGGGATGGACACACCATAGTAAGGAAACATTATATAACCTTTTGTATAGACATCCTCTCTCTAATACATAGCGAGCTGCAATGTATCTAAATTTCCTTGCATCTTTTGGATCAGTTGGTAGGAACCCTTTTTTAATGTAATCTTTGATTGGGTCCATCTATGATGGTTCCAAATCCACAACAATGTTATTGATCAGAACATCTTTCTCTATGCTCCTAGATGCCAAGATTTCCACTCGGATGCTTCTCCTGAGTTGTATCCTAATCGCTGAGGCTAGCCGAGTAAGTGCGTTAGCTCGAGCATTCTTTATTTTTGGTATTCTAATCATCTATATTATTGGAAATTTGGATGTCACGTCCATATCTTTATCCAAGTATATGACCAATAAATCTCCTCTGACAAGAATCACTATGTGCTATCACCTGGTCGGCACCTAACGATAAGGTCAATTCAAGGCATGCGATTAGTATCCTTGTCAAAGATTTCTATAGATAGAACACCATACCGAAATATCTTCTTACCCTCTTCTTCATATTTTTGTTCCATCTCTTAAATAATGGACATTTCAAGTTGATCAGCTACAACCTTGGCTTTCTTTGGAGCTGAGCTCTCTTTCGAAGAAGTCTGCTTGGCATGAATGTTTGATTGGTTGATGACCTATGGATATGTAAATTATGTAATAAAATCTACTGTAGCTTGCCCCTTCAATGATGATCTTAGACCATAAATGATATTGTATTCTCCAAGTTCTACTGCCCAAAACATTAGCTTAACTGATTTCTCTAGTTTGTGAGTTGCTTGCTGAAGATGTAAATCAGTGTATACCATTATAATATGCACTTGAAAATAAGGATTCCTTCGTCTTTAGGCTTCAATAAGAGCTAAGGCTAATTTTTCTAGATGTGGAATTCTAATCTCTGCCCTTCTGAATGCCTTGCTGGTATAGTAGACTGGTTTTTGGACTCCATTTTCTAATCGGATTAATGCTGAGCTCACTGCAGAGTCAATAACAGTTAAATACAAATATAACTTTTCACCCAAAATTGGCCAGGAAAATAATGGTGGAGATCCTAAATAGTTCTTCATCTCTTAAAATGATTTTTCACACTCTTCGTTCCATTCGAAGGTATTTTTGAGTACCTTAAAGAATGATAAGAATTTATCTGTTGCTCGGGAAATAAAAACGGTTAAGGGCAGCCACTCTTCCAGTAAGTTTTTGAACATCTTTTTTACAGGATGGATATTACATCTCAATCCAAGCATTAATTTTGGCAGGGTTAGATTCTATTCCTCTCTGGTTCACTATAAAACCAAGGAACATTCCTTCTTACACGCCGAATATACATTTGTTAGTTGAGTTTCATCTGGTGCTTTTTCATTTGGTCAAACGTTTGGTTGAGGTCTTTGATATGATCTAAAGATATTTAGCTTTTGGTGAGAATATCATTCACATATACCTCCATGTCCTTCCTAATTTTCTCTTCGAACACTTTATTTACCAATCTTTAGTATCCTGCTCTAGAATTTTAAGCCCGAAAGTCATAACATTGTAGCAGTAGGTACCTCAGTTGGTAATAAAATAAGTGCTCTCTCTGTCTTTCAACTTCTTTTTATCTGGTTATAACCATAATAAGCATCAATAAAACTCAATAACTCATGTCCTGCAGCGGCATCTACTAGTTGATCAATTATGGGTAAAGGAAATGGTGTTTTGGGCATGCTTTATTAAGATCAGTGAAATCTACATACACATGACATTTATCATTCTTCTTTTTTACCATTACCATATTTCCTAAGCACTCTGGATACCTAACATCTTCAATGAATTGGTTTTTTTGCAAATTGTCTACCTCCTCTTAGATGGCCATGTTCTTTTTGGGACTAAACACCCTACACTTCTGTTTGATCGGCTTAGCATCCTTGTTGATATTGAGCTCATGGAAGAGGAATTGGGGATCAATCTCGGGAATATCTTCATAACTCTAAGAACATATGCTCTTTTATTCCCTAAGGAATGTGATTAATTCCAGCTTTAAGGATGGTGGAAATGTGGAGACAATTTGAGTAGTCTTTTCTGGCTTTTCATTGTCAAATATTATAATCTCAGTAGTTTCTATTACTTGCCCTTTGACCAGTTCTGTTTCATCCTTAGAATCCAAGATGTCATCTTCTATTTTATCTGAGGTGTCAACCTAGTAGGTAGTGATTTTTTTCTTTAGAGTGATTGAGTTATCTTGCTCGGTTGAAGTATAATAGAATTCTTTAGTCACTTTCTGATCATCCTTTACTACGCTGACTCTGAAGTGAGTAGGGAACTTCAAAGTGGGTAGGGAACTTCATACATTGGTATACAGTGGATGACACAACTTCAAATTTCTTGAAACCCACTCTTCTGATAATCACATTATAGGTTGAGTAGACATTCCAATCCATAATGAAGAAAAATATCTTCTTTGTTCGGCTTACTGGCCAAATGTCGAATAACACCTCCAACTTGATAGTATCTAAGGGATAGACTTTTCCCCTCAAGAAAATAATCAGGGGTCTGTGGTATAGTTCTAGTTGACTTGCCATCAATCCCTGACTTTTGAAGAAATTATAGAATATGGTATCTATAGAACTTCCATTATCTATAAAAACTCTGGCAATTATAGCTTCCCAGATTCTAAATTTAATGACCAGAGGGTCATCATGGGGATATGGTACACCAAATTGGTCATTTTTGAAGAAACCAATGACAAGCTTATCTTTATTCACCTTCCTAAGCCATCCATCATCATTATTCAAGTTGATGCGCCATATGTAGAAGCAAGCATGAACTTTATTCAGGTAATATTTCTTCTCAGTGACTTTATCTCCTCCTCCAGTGTCCCCACCTACGATGACATCACAATCAAAAGAACCAAATCCTATTATAACTTCCTTAATTTATGGTCGTTTGGGTTTCTTTGGTAGGTCTGGATTATCTTCGTAATCATCCTCGTGACCTTGCTTCTTATCATATATAGGCTTTCAGGAGGAATCTAACCTTCCTCTGATTTCTCGGCCTTCACGACGATCAACGAACTTGTTCAGTTTTCCATGATGAATGAGGGATTCAATCTCATTCTTCAATGTAATGCAATTGTCAGTTGTGTGCACATGATCTTTATGGAATTCATAATATTTGGACTTGTCTCTCCTGTTGGGTGGTGCTCTCATCTTCCTAGGCCATTTTAAGTCTTTTTTGTTTCCGATCTCCTGTAGGACATGATGGATACTAAATTTCAGTGGCGTATAATCTTTATATTTTTTTTGGTTTATTCCTTCTTGTGCTTTTGCTCCTTCTTTTCTAATGGCTTGGTCATCAGGGTTTGTTTCGTAGACATCGCTTCCTCAGCATTTATAATTTTCTAAGCCTTGGCCATGAGTTCTGTCATAGTTTTAGGGGGATCTTTTGCCAATGCATAATACAATTTCTCTGGAAGTAGACCACTCATCAAAGCTATAATGGCTATTTTTTCCTCATAATCAACCACTTCTAACTTCTCATTACTAAAACGAGTGATGTATTCCTTGGTGGTTTCCCATGCTCATTATCGAACACTTAGAAGATGCACTATTCTTTTACCTAGTTTGTCCCCAAAGAAAAAAATACTAATAAATGGCTCGACGAGCTGGTTAACGGTGGAGATTTGTCCTTGAGGCAAGTTGTTGTACCATATCTAAGCTGAGCAGATTATGGTGCATGAAAAACATCTGCATCTCATTTAATTAGGAACATAGTATATATCAGTTGTAGCCTAAAATTTCTTAATGTGTAAAACTAGGTCAGTCTTTGCATCATATTTGGGGGTGAAGACTGGTGTTTTAAACTCAGAAGGAGATGCCTTGATAAAATTTTGATGTAATGGATTCTTTGCCTTGGTTATTTCCCCTATCCGATCTTCTAATTGTTGGATTGACCCTTTCCATGAAGGATTTTCTACATTAGATCTATTATAAGCATCTTGTCCATCCTTGCTATGTGTTTGTGTTGATATCTGTTCCTGAAAAGTCTGCTCGGCATACACATATCCTCGGGCGCTTGTTCTACACCCGAATGATCCCTCACGGTGGTCGTACGACATTTTTGTAATCTGTATGGTTCTTTGTGATGAACTATCTTTGCTCATGGACCTACGCGATCAAAATATGAAGTCCTACTTAACCTTTCCAGGATGCTTATATGTTCAAGGGTAAGAGAGATGCCATCATAGTAATTCGTAGATCTGATTGATGAACTGGCCCCTGGGCGATATGACCAATCATGTGAAGACCTGGAATAACTATTTTGATTATTCCTTGGAGAAGAGGGTGGAATTTCTCTTTTGTGATATGGATCAATGGTATGCCTAGATGAAGCGGTAGGCTTGGCTTGCAATGATTGAACCATTTGCCTAATAATTTCTTATATCTCTTCTTTCCCCTTAGAAAGATTAGTCAAAATTCCATTTTGGTCTGCCGCGCTAGGAGGAACATTGCCTCCAACAACATTACTTCTTTCGGTAATTTCATTCATATTTGACAATCCTTTAGGATAACTAAGAAAATAGGTTTGGTAGAGAACGATGATAAACAAATGTTCCCACAGACGATGCCAATATGTTGATGTCTAAGAATGGATTAAATCTAATTTTATAATAACATATGAAAAAAATAAGAAAAGTGACCCAAATCACACACACAAGAGACACAAATTTTAGAGTGGTTCAACTGTAAAATAGCCTACGTCCACTCTTATTGATATTTAGTAGGCAGTACAATAGTTTGGTATGGTGTGCATATGAGTGATTTGAGTTGTTCCTTAAGCTAATGGATTAGTTTGTATTTACAAGTGTGCAAAACCCTAAATATGAAATGTCTTTACATTCTCAGACGTTTACATCTGTATACATTAAATAAAAATCTTGGTATTCATAGACGGCAGGTATTCCATCCGAGTAACTGTTGACGTTTTGATTGATTATCCTTCCAGGCGACTAAGTATCTCTGGAGCCGATCAAGTAGGCTGATCGGGCACGTTATATGATGTGTGTGTATTTATCATTGGTCCACATGGGAGTATATTTTTTACATACAATAATGATCAAAGCCACAAAAATATCTTTCTCTCTAGAAAAGATCCATTTAGTTGATAAAACATTCTATAGATATCTTAATGAAGAAAAAAAGAAGGTTGGACCAAGGGAGTAGGCGAGCTCTGAGCAATTAAAGAAGGAGGCAAAGTAAAAAAGTATGTGCATAATAGATTAGGTCCACGATTGGTACATCTAGAGAGGAAGGGCAAAGAAAAAAGAAAGATAGAAAAAGGGGAAAGACATGTTGAATCTTGTAAAAAGGTTATTTTTCCTAATGTCAAAGATATCTATCGTTTATAATGGTTTTTACGGGAAGCATTTTAGGATGAGAGCGTCGAGATGGTGCCCTAATACTTTACAATTGACGATTCCCATATAATGGAGCTTATTGAAGAACTACAGGAAGTGCCAAAGTGTATGCAATATGGACCCAAAAAATTGCTCCAAGAGCTCGAAGAATTGAACTTAGGGGAATATGGTGGCGACGAGAGGCCTATCTTTATCTCCAAGGATTTGAGCCCAAGGCAATGTGAAGAAATTATCAAATTGCTCAAGGAAATCATAGACGTGTTTTCATGGAAATACATAGAGATACTGGACATAGACCTTGATGTGATATCTAATAAATTGAATATTTTGTCTATTACCTTACTAGGGAGACAACCACACACACTTGCAAAGCTGAGAGAGATCTAAAGATTAAAGAATAAGTGTAGAAATTGCTTACTGATGGATTCATCAGACCCATCCAACATCCTACGTGGCTATCAAGTACTATGCTCGTTGCTACGAAAGACAAGAAGAAAATTTGAGTCTGCATGGATTTTAGAGATTTAAATCTGGCTTTTCTAAAAGCTGAATTTCTATTATCGAGCATTGACAAATTAGTAGACACGACAATTGGCCATGTAATGTAATGTTTTATGGATAGGTGTGTTGGCTACAATCATATCAAAATAGATTATACGTATGCGGAGAAGATAACTTTTAGGACTCCTCTAGGCAACTTTCACTATATAATTATACCGTTTGTCTTTAAGAATGTCGAAACAGCATACAAACGAACTATGATCGGACTTTTCATGACCTATTTCATAATATATTGTAATTCTATGTGGATGAATTGGTGATGAAATATAAGAAGGAGACCAGGTATATTCAAGATATCATAAGAGTTTTTAAACGTTGCTGAAAGTATAAGATGAGGATGAACCCTCTATGTGTGCCTTTGGGGTTACTACAGATAAATTCCTAGGATTTGTCATCAATAGTCAAGGCGTGTAAGTTGGTGTTGAAAAGAAAAATTCGGTTTTGATGATGCCACCACCAAAAATTCAGAGATATCTCAAAAGCTTCTTGGGTAAAGTTTCTTATTTAAGATGGTTCACATTAATATTGATAGAATTTACTCACCCTTTTTTGACACTCATTAAAGATATGGTGAAATAGGTATAGGGGGATGTGCAGAAGAAAGCATTCGAGAGAATTAAGGAGATTTTGACTTCTCCTTTAACTATGATTACTCCAGAAGCAGGTAAACTTTTACTTTTATACCTAAGTTCTACCAAGCAATGTATTGGGGCTTTTCTCACTCAAGAAAAGGAAGGGAAGGATCGACCTATGTATTATTTTCCCGAGTGATAGTCTAGATACACAAGCATATAAAGGCATTGTTTGTTCTTTGTGGCCCAGAAGTTAAGACACCACCTTCTCGCATTTACTATGCATATTATCACCAAATGTCATCCTATCAAGAACCTTCTCGCGAGAATTTTTTTGATAGGGCAAGTGATTAAGTGGTTCTTAATATTTTTGGAATAAGATTTGAAGTGCCTTACTCTAAAGGCCATGAGAATTCAAGCTGTAACAAAACTCCTAGACAACTTCTTAAGCTAGAATTTTGAGCTTCTAAGTGAGGAGCTTCGTGGGGATAACTTTCAAGCTTGTTTGGTTGAGGATATATAAGAATGAAAGATGGAATCCAATGGTTCATGTGCGCAAGATGTTAGAGGAGCAGGAGTTATACTCTCTAGTGATAAGAGAAACTCACCATTTCTTATATATTAAATTTTATGTTCTTAAACAATGAAGTTGAATATAAATCACTACTACTTGGCCTATTAGAGGCTTTGAGAAGAGGGATTAGAGTAATATATATATGAGGAGATTCTAACCTCATGGTAAAACAAATCAACAGAGAAATTGCACTCAAGAATGACAACCTCGCTCCCTATAAAGCAATTATCCAAAGATTGTTGAATTAATTCCTAGTTGTTAAGATAGAGAGACACTCCAGAACGACGGGTAGACACTCGATGCTCTAGCAAAGATTGTTTAGAAGTTAAAAATAGATGAGTCAGAGGTTACGATCACTATTCAATCGAACAGATTGCCTATAACAATGAGATCTTTATTTTCGAGTAAGAAGATTAAATATTAGAGATTATAAATAACAAAGCAATTAGAAAGGCATGAAGTAAAATGAAGTTGTCAAAACTAGTAAACTTCCATATGCTTCAAGAAACTCTTTGCTTTAAAATTTTGGGTGGTTTGCATAGAAGAAGGGGAGGCTCATAAAAAGCTATGAGCAATGAACATAAAGCATTGTGATGAAATATATTCCACTTTATAGGCATTTATAAGGAGGGGCTACTAGTGACTCACTATGAGTGCATAGACTGATCATCTTCAGTAAAGTTGTTTGAAATGTAAGACTCAATTTGATAATCCAAATGAAGCTAACTTTATGGAGATCTTAGAGGACTAATGAAAGCCTTATATTGACTATCTCAAAAATGAATATTTACCCATCGAGCAAGCGTATGAGATTTACTTGAAGAAGAGGGTTGCTCAGTTCTACCAGGTGAAAGAGGAACTTTACAGTAAGGGTATGATAAGAAATATCTAAAATGTGTCATGAAAGAAGAAGTGGTAAAGGTTCTACAGGAAGATCATGAACCCTCACATATGGGTGGAAGAAAATCGTATGACCAATTTACGACTCTAGGGTACTATTAGACAATGATGGAAGAAGATTCCATTAACTTTATGAAGAAGTGATGAGCATGTCAAGTGCATGGAAACATGGTTCATGCCCCCTCAGTTAGCTCACAAAGTTTGGTTGCTCCTTAAACATTCCACACTTAGGCATTTGATTTTATAGGAAAGATCAACCCAACGTCCCGTGAAAAATCTTTCATTTTGGTTTCTATAGAGCTGTATACGAAGTGGGCAAAGGCGATTCCCTTGAGAAGGACTGCTGATTAGGTTGTAACTCAATTTATTTGGGAATATATAATCTACAGGTTTGGAAATCCAAAAGTAATACTCACAGATAATGGCCGAAAATGGGTTTTCTCACAGATAAATATAAGATCATTCACAACAATTTAACTATTTCCTACCCTAAGGGAAATGGACAACAAGAAGTAACTAAAAAATCCTTTATTAACATTTTGAAAAAGATATTAGAGGATATCCCAGGTAATGGAATGACAAATGGTCAATGGTTTGTGGGCATACAAAACCTCTAAAAGGAAGCCAAGATAATTTACTCATTTATATTTAGTCTATGGAACGGAGGCTGTCTTTCTAGTGGAATTGACAGTACCATCAGTGCGAGTGGATCTAAGTCACGATATGTTGCTTAATCCAGGACATGTTCAATTGGAATGTCCAAATGATCATTATGACAAATCAAAGGAGAATTTAATAATTTATACCTAATAACTGGCGAGGGCTTATGAGAATCTAGTCAACTAAGAGAGTTCCAAGTGATAGATTTAGTTCTATGAGCATCCATATATGCCTCAAGCTCAAGCCTAACTAAGAAGGACTGTTCGTGTCACAAGGGGCGGGCTGATCATTATACTGCCAAATTTAAGAGCCTGGGAGTGATTTTATTCAACCGATCAACTTCAAGTGGCTCAAGAAGTATCATGCATGAGGTATCTTAGTGTTTATCTCCCTTACAGTTTACGAAAATTAAAATTTTATTGTATGAAAAAGAAAACCCTTTTTTTGTATGATCACTATTAGAAAATATCAATTTTAATACAATGAATGCAATAGCTCATGTTTGGTTATGTTATGTTTTCTTTACCAGTTTTATAATAGTAATTATAATACTTATTAATTTATATAACAAACAAATTATTTTTATTTTCCTATATATTTACTCGCAAGATTGCACATGGGGATATATTTCAATAGGTTATGATTATACTATCAGTTAATTGAATACAATGAGCAAAATAATCCCAGGATCCCCGTAGTATGAGGTAAAAATATTCTTCACACAGACATGTGCAAAATACCTAAAAATATAATGAGCAAAACGCCTAAAAATGTCTAAAATGTGAACAAATACGATTATTTTTTTTAACAAGTTCTCCTTCGCTTTAAGGGAATATACTTTGAAGCTAAACTTCTCATAACAAAATATAGCAAGCAATGAAGTAAAAACATTTCAAAACTACAAGGAAATAAAAAATGTTAACAATTCATATTTTCTCGCAACATTATGAAGGGATATACTCCCAAGTTTTTATTCGCGAAACAACAAAATAATGAGGATAATAGTACAAAATATCGATTTTATCTCCACTCGAAATATTCTGACGGGATATGCTTACACAGTCATTATTGCAAAAGCTCACATAATAAAATATGGTTAGCATAACTGTGACCAAAGTATAAGGGTGTTATTTTATTCCGTCAATATTCATTTACTCGCAAATATTTAAAAACATACAAAATTTACTAGTAGGCATCCCCACAGTATGTGGGAACACACCATTATAAAATTTACTTGTGAATGTCTTACATACAAAATATTTATGAGCAGATAGTCCCATATTATAAGGAAAAAGCAATAAAAGTGCAAATTATACGCACAAGATAAATAACATCCTAAATTTCAATTCATAAAATTGGCTTGCTCGAAACACAGACAAATATATTACACACACGAGTAAAGGTTTCAAGATTAATCGTTCATTTTAAGGAAATGGACATTCTCTTTCGTATAGAAGCCATCCCAAGAGGCACCCATTTCTCGCTTCACCTCTTTTTCAATCTTGGCAATACAAGCGGTATTTTCTTCCTCTCTAGATAAAGCATTGCTCAATTTAGCTTCAAGGGACTTGATCTTCTCTCTTATGGCATCCGCTCGCTGACGGCATTGCTCAATTTTACTATTCTTGAATGATTTAGCCTTCATTAACATCCTTATAGCAGGATGAATAAGGCCACGAACCACGACATTGATGAGTGCATTACTTTATATATTTTATACAAAAAATTTATAATTTCTCAATCCCATTTTGTGTTGTTTAATAAGCTTTTAGGACCATTTTTTTAAATAAGAAAAAAAATACAAGAATGATTGAAATTGAATTAAAAACAACAATTTAAAGTTAAAAATGAGCACTTAAATAATTTATAATATTCTCCTCCTAATTTGTGAAAAAAGTTGCCTAGTGAAAATTTTGCAAGTAATGATGGAATTTTGTGCAAATTGACGATCAACTCGATAAAAGTGCGAAAAAGTTGATTCTTACAGTCGTTCTCAAGAGGTGGAGTGTTCGGTTCCAACACTGTTCGACCCATCAAAGAGAGTTTCACCCCTACCCAAACACCTCAAATCATGGCCTATAAAAATGCCCCTGGGCTCAGAATTTCACAGACAATTTCAAAAAGTAATTTTTGAGAGAATTTATATTATTTTGAGGTCCAAGAATTGTACTTTTGTGGAGACAATTTTGTCAAGAATAATTGAGAGATACATTTATTTTTAAGTTTGAATCATTAATGAAAATTCTTATTCATTCTTGAAATCTTATTTTGTCTTTGATTACGTTAGTGTAGATTATCTACTAGGACTTGGTGAAGTTTATCACGCTTGATTAGTATTGTGTATCTATTTTATTTATATTTTCATTCTCGACATGTTTAAATGCTTTAAAAATTCGGTATTCACCTAAAATGATACGAGAGTGTGTTTTAAACCTTTGGAAGTGATTGCTAATTCATGTTTTAATTTTTGGCGAGATTACTTTTTGATGAGTTATGCTTCCACTCAATTGTTTTGATAGTCCATGGTTAAAAACTACATTTAAAACTTAAAATTGATATTTTTACGGGAATAGGGTTTTCAGTTGTCTAGATTAAAGACATTAAATTTTGTGCAATTTAAATGTTTTATTTTTTGAATTAAACGCAATGACAGTCGATTTAATTTGATTTAAAAAATTGGGAATGCGGAAATTAAGTTAATGCGTAATATTAGTTAAAATTGATAAATTGATCAGAAATCCTAGTTTCTCCTATAATTAGTTACATATATTTTGTTGCTCCTATTAATTACTTTTATTTTAGTTTTAGATTATAATTCTCATCTTTACACCGTACCGTCTAGTTGAAAAGTCATTAATTAATAAAATTAATCAAATCTTTGTGGGTTCGACCTTTACTTGCATAAGTTTGTAACAATCTGCCTACTAAAATAATAAGTGACCAGCCCAATACTCTAATAATCACAGGAATCATAGATGGTCCATCCTCAGCATCACTGTCGATTAAAATAATATTACCTGATAACCAGCAATCATTTTAGACAACGGACTGTCAAATTAAAAATTTTGAAAGTAAAAGAAGAACACTTAGACAATCCCATTTGTAGAAATGGTGGATATAAAAAATCAATGAATAAAGAATGACAATATAATAAATAATCACAAAATAAGCTTTCGGTGAACAGACCAATACAAGTAGTTACACCGAGTATTACACATTAAATATTACATTATAATAAATGAGTGCAATACTTGGGCAACACGCACAAATAAATAACTGAACATAACTAGAGTACAATGGATAGAGGTGTTTAAACAAATAACCTACAATATCCGCAATATGTCGTAGCTCCATGACAACCATAATGGAAATGTAAATACGGGTGTCCATGCGGTAGAGCACCTGTACGGCAAGGAGTATATGCAAAAACAAAGAAATATAGACGGGTCAGGGCCCGGTTTGATATGATTCCCATGTGACTAAAATGCATGACAGTTAAGAGCGTAATTCTCTCGCAATTAACAATAATAATTTCTCACCTCTCAAATCTAAAAGCAACCTAGCGCAATATCGATGAGATGATCTAGTTAACCCAATTACTAAAGGCTAACTTCTCCCCAATCTCAACACTATGCCCTTATTCGTGCGTGGGGTGTCTCGCAAAGAGAAATCCAAACAAGGAACCCCCCGATACACTACTACTAGGCAAGGGTTGATCATCGAGATACATTAGACCCCCATCACGTAATTAATACATAACGATGTTGCTATAGTCAAACCAAGTACTAAGAGCTAACTTCTCCCCAGTCTCAACACTATGCCCTTATTCATGCTTGGGGTGTCTCGCAAAGAGAAATCCAAACAAGGAACCCCTCGATACACTACTACTAGGCAAGGGTTGATCATCGAGATACATTAGACCCCCATCACGTAATTAATACATAACGATGTTGCTATAGTCAAACCAAGTACTAAGAGCTAACTTCTCCCCAGTCTCAACACTATGCCCTTATTCATGCGTGGGGTGTCTCGCAAAGAAAAATCCAAATAAGGAACCCCCCGATACACTACTACTAGGGAAGGTTGATCATCGAGATACATTAGGCCCTAAGCACGTAATTAATGTGTGTGTGTGTGTGTGTGTATATATATATATATATATATATATATATATATATATATATATATATATTGGGGAAAATCACATCTACAGCTACTCAAGGAAATATAAATAAACCCATTAACCATCTAAAAGCATAATTCCTATTTCTTTTTAAGGAATATATATATATAAATGGTAAGACACTTTATCAAGTGCTTACCAATCAAATTTCATTTCATAACTTTCTTTACCAATTTTACTTCCTTTCTTCCATCGAGGAAGAACATATATAAAGCAAGCTTTATTATCATAAAAATTCTTTTCTTTCGTTTCATATCATCCCATTTTCCTTCTTCCATCCGGAAAATGTATTTAACAACCCATTTCCCTTCTTCCATCCGGGAAATGTAAATTAAAGCCATTTCATTATCATAAAATGCTTTAATACCAATAATGTCCCACATTATTTAGAATAGTGATATTCATATACATATAACGATTCTAAGATCGCCCATCCAAGTTTTCCCACTGGGCGTGCCCCTAAATGACTATCATCTTCCAGGGCCTATCATACAAGACAACCTGGAATCATACCGAACCGTCGGGAAGCGGCCATACCCCTGCGGGATAGTCATGACCACACCAAGAATCACCTATCCAGCGCAGAATCAATATACGATAGCTGGTCATATGGCCTAGGGATATATCCACCCTGCATTCATTAGCCAAAGGGCTTCACCACACGCGCGCAACTTCCCTTATGATAGCGATTTAGAGAGGTGTGTAATCATAAATTAACATTTATGAAAACCATTACTTTTTCCATTTGAAAACATCCAATTTTACATTCTCTAAATCATTGTACTTATTCATTTAGTACCACATTTCATATTATACATTTCTTATTCTTAGTGTCATATTTTATTAATGACCTAAGACCCGAAGTGCCATAAAACCCAAACTAGTCTCTAAGAGTTCACACAATTTCATAAACCCTCAAAGTGAGTCTCCCTCAAGGAGTATTTCCCAAATGTCTCAACATTTACATTTTATCTCCAATGTGTTTTTCAGTTAATCTCCTAAATCATACGGACATTAACCTAAGCAACTAGCCCTCGGGGTAAGCCTAAATATCCCACTTCATCTTAGGACATTAGTCTACCCAAAACCCACCCTCTAGGAATTTTAATTACTTCCCAAAGGAAGGTCCCTAAACCTTGGACCTAAAAGAAAAAGGGCTAAAAATCTAACTAGGAAAAATCTCACAAAAACAGGGGACCCGAATTGATTCGCCCCTAGGGCCGAATCGATTCGGTGAGAAAAAAACTGACTTCCTGCAAAAGCCGAATCGATTCGTCCCAAACTCGAATCGATTCAGTTTTTCCAGACCTGTAAGCTTCACCTTATCCGAATCGATTCGCCCCTAGGGTCGAATCGATTCGGTCCTACTGAAAACCCAAGTTGGGGCTACGGGTTGTTTGAACCCTAAAACCCCCAAATCCTTGATTTCTTCCAACATCAACAACTATAATTGTTCCCAAATGATTCCTACACAATCATTAACTAATTTTCTCAACTCAAATCAAAAGAAAATACAAGATTAAAGGTTTAATCACTAAAAACCTACAAATCCCAAAAATGGTTTAAATCTCCAAATATATAACTACACATGCAATTTATCACATTAAATCAATATCTAGCAAGTAAGAAACTTGCCTCGAGTTTGTAGTCTCAGATTCTCCTCCGGTAGCGACGGATTCCAGCCCAAATCTTCCATTTTCTCTCTTTTTCTCCATTTCTCCCAAGCTCTCTCTTCTCTCTCTCTCTCTCTCTCTCTCTCTCTCTCTCCTTTGGCTTCTCTCATAAGATTGAGAAAATAAAAAGGGGTGGGGGACTTAACCGGGTCTTAAAAAATAATTGCCCCTCTTTTAATTGTAAATACACCAGTAAAATGGCTCGTATCAACATAATTGAGTCATAACCCACAAGAAGTGCCCGAAACTCAAAAATACAGCTTGGCACCTATTTCGACTATCTCAACTATTCTAAAAATAATCGCACCCCCTATTTTGGCATTCGGAGAAACGTGAACTATTTTTGTGTTCCAATTTTATTTTATTTCATTAATTTTACCCAACTTTAAATATAGGTCATAACCATCGCATAACATATAACGACGCAATATATCACAATATAATGCTATTTACCTTCTCATAACGGTAAATAGACAAAACATAGTAAATATTATTCATTAATATCACGGGAAACAACATTTACTCTAACATCCCCTATTTTATAAAATTAGCCCATAAGGCAAAATAATATAAAATAGTCGCTCAAAACCCTGGGTTGTTACAAAGTTTTACTATAATAACCCGTGAACTTGCAATATTTTATAAATTGACAACAAGTTTTTGACGTCGTTGTCTGGAATTTGTATTAGTTTTTAAAGTGTAGACTTTCGAACTAATTTTACTTTGCTTTATTATAAAAACCCATAAAAAAAATAGGAAATTTGATTTTTTTTTCTTTTGAAAATTTCTAGATTTTATTTTTTATGTAGTTAGTTCGTAAAAAAAGAAAATTAATTTTTTTTACTTCCAGTAGATTTTTTTTATTTCTAGAATATATATTTTTTCTGTATCGTGTACTTATTTGTTTTTTTCTTTGTTTTCTTCTCTTTCGTGTTAAACTATACCGTTAGTACTTGTATCATGTTATTTTTATTTTATATTTTTTCAGTGTTGCACATTACGCTTGTTATAGTTGTTTTTATATTATTTTTCAGTAGCACATTAAAAAAATTGAAAAAGTAGAGTAGGAAAAGAATGGAGAAAAAATTCATGAAATCAAGAAACGATGTGCGGATGTGAAGGATACTTGTGTAATCTTACCATGAGCACAAAGAACTCTTGGGTATGATTGACATGTGGGCGAATTTTTTCCCGATCGGTGTAAACTTAAACTTTGGTCCGACATAAACAAGTGGCCGTAAAAAGTTCACACCGGAGGCACGTTTTGTGTACTTCTTATGTGATTTTATTTTTGCATATTTTAATTAGTACATTATATAAATTTGACTTAAGTTCAAAACCTGTTTGCAAGATAAGGTGGGGATTTCTTCACCCTTCCCTGGCCTAAAAATAACTAAGTTAACTGAGCATTTGCATAACCCGAGACTTCACTTTTAATTTAAAATTAATTATGCATTGGTCGGGTATCACATAACTCGTAGAAAAACTCTCAACGAGGATAGAATTAAAAGTTAATCCAACGTGAACTTATCAAATCACTTGCATTTTACCTTATCTAGGATTGTGGTTTTTAACGAGCCTTCGCACTGACCACCTACCTGGAGGTAAAATCCAGATTTGAGGTGATAACCGTAGTTCACCGTCTTTTAAATTCTCCCCCGTCAAAGAGTAGGAGTTGTCTAATTAGGGAGATTAATTCAGAGACCCGTTTTGTCGTCAATTAACCTCAAAAAACTAGATTTTAAAATATATTTTTTCCTCACCTATATTAGATAAATTAAATTTCTTTGTGTTAGTTGACGTGAATTTGAGTCAGTTTTAATTGCTTTTGCGTTCAAAAAAATATTCATGCCTTGTAAATTATAATGAATGGTCCTTCTATTGTTATTCCGTGATATTTTTCATTTTTCTCAATTGATCCTTTGGATGTGTGGCTATAAAATACTGACAATTCGGATGACTACATATTTCGATTTGAGTCTGATGGGTCACTAGTCATTTTTAATGAAATTTAAGAAGGTATGGACGAGAGTCCAACTCCTTTATTCACTATTTGTCCACTTAAGTGTATTAATTAGGAAGAGGCAAACAAATGTTATAATAATTATATGTGTAAAAGTAGTCATGAATTAAATGGGGACAAAAAAGTGTGTGAGGAGAAAATTGACAATATTAACACATGTACTACTTATGATGAATTGGATGTTAATTTTTGTCAAGATTTATCTCATAAGTTAATTGAGAAGAATGTTACTTGATTTTATATGTGGGAATATTTATTTGAGAATTCGTCACCCGATTTTATTGATACTTCTAGTAATTATGGCGAGCCTTCCATTTTGGATGAATAAAGTGTATAATACCCCTTTTTCTCGTGCTTTTATAAAGTCTCACAATTAGACGTGGAGTACGCATTCCTAATTTTACGTGACTATTTTTGAAAAATGGATTGTAAATATTTGGACATTTATTATGATTAGTTACCCTCATGTGATGCATCGACATATGATTCGTGTGATTTAAAATTCTTTAATATTGATGACGTCGATGCACACCATTATGACCTTGAATTTAAGGTTGAAATATGTATTTTGCGATTAAACTCTGAAATTTATAATGTTTTGGTACCTAGTGCTATAAGGTATATTATTTGAAATGACCCACAACTATTTTGATTGTTAATTTATTGGAGTGATGGTAAATGTTAGGGCTTTATATATTATTAATGTTTTTTTCCTTTCCTTTTTTTGGTTTTTTTTTTTGGTTTTTTATAGTTAACATGCATTTATTAACTTTGGATGTTAGTAGCAAACTGAAGTTCACAGATAAGATCGTCTTTTTTACTTCTTTACTTCATTTTCATTGTCCATATTTTTGTTTGAGCATACTTTGAAGACAATGTAGAATTTAGGTTTGGGGGTAACGATGCTATTTTTGAAAAAAAATAAAAAAAATTAGAAAATTTTCAAAAATTCAAAAATATTTTCAGTATATTGAGTTGTTAATCGATTTATTGGTATAGAATAATTCATGAATCTCTCAACTTATGAATTTTTTTACACATTAGCCAAATAGTATGATGGAAAATGGATATTGAGGCGAAAGTTAATATGATTAATGAATAAATGTAAAGATTTTTAACCAGTGAGATTTTGTGCCATTCATCATTTCAGAGATCTTTTAATCAATCCGAGTTAAAATAACTCAAACTTTCCTTCAGTGATAAATTCATTGATGATATCAAATTCTTTGTTTTGTTCGATTACGGAAAATAAAAAACTCAAAATTTTGAATCTTCAGCACTAGAAGTCTTAGTAACTCGTCTTAAGATACAAAGTAACTTAGCAGAACTTAAGAAATGAGATTGAGCCATCATTTGCAAACCTAAAATTTAACGTAAACCGACCTTTGTACACTATTCCGTTGCAAGCCCATTTGAGACAAAAAATAAAAATAAGCCTCTTATTGAAAATCCATTATCCTACCTAATTTTAACCGAGAGTTAAATGCCCATGAAAAGATGTCATGCCCAATTTCTGAGAATACTAGGGGAAAATTATGGTAGGAAAAGGACGAAAGAAAATATAGTTTCCAAAGAATGATGTGTGGAAAGAAAAAGAAGAAAAAAAGAAAGACACGATGAGAAAATGAAATGAAAAATAAAGATTATGTGAGAAAAGAAATAGAAAAGAGAGAAGGAAAATGGAGGTAAAAAAAGTGCCTATAAGTTAAAATACTGAAAATCTCTATATTCTCAGAAATTTTAAACTCCCAAAGATATTCTTTCTAGCCATGACTCGAGCCTACAATACAACCAACGAAACTCCTAATTGATCTCAAGTAAAGTTAGTTATAATGTGGAGAGATGATGAATAGGATCTATAGTGCAATTCTATGTTTTAAAAAAGTAATCGATTTTTGTTTATGAGATCATATTCGTCCATTAGAAAAGGCCTATTTTTCATTTTGTATATGTGAATTTTTTTCAATTAAATTTACTCTTTTATTCACATATACCGAGAGAAAATAGCCCATTTCTGAGTGTTCGATAATGAGTGCATTCCCTTAGATTTGGAAATTGAAATGAACTTTCAGATAATAAAAGTAACAATTAATTTTTTTGAAATAGACGGTTATATTGGTTATGCACACACGCACGATAAGTTGAGATTAAAAAGTGAACTTCTACCATATTTATGAATTTTGCATTTAAGACTTGGTTATGTTACTTTTGTGTCTTTTGTATTGAGTTAAGTTTTTGCATTTTGTCGGTATATTCACTACAAAGTCTCACGAGACAAAACTCATCTAGTAGGGTAACCTAGGGATATAACCACTTGTTGCACATGCTAAGTGCAATCGTGATTCCTACGAAATTGAGTTAGGTGTTAGTTTTAGTTTTACTCGATGACTAGCAAAGTTTAGGCTTTTCGGTAATTGGTGAATGCAGTTTTTTATAAATTTTATACCCAAATTTATACTTTGTTAATCATATTTTATTTTATTTAATAAGCTATTCGGACCATTTTGTTAAACAAGGGAAAAATGCAAGAATGATTGAATTTGGATTCAAAACGGTAATTTTAAGTAAAAAATGGGCACTTCGATAATTTTATAATATTCTTGTGCTAATTTATGAAAAATGTCGCCTAGTGGACATTTTGCAATGACCGAATTTGGTGCAAATTTACGATCAACTCGAGAAAAGCGTAAAAAATTAATTTTTACAATCATTCTAAAGAGGTGGAATGTTTGGTTCCAATAGTGTTCGGCCAATCAAATATAGTTTCACCCTTACCCAAACACCTCACCCCATGGACTATAAAAATGACCATTGGTCTCATAATTTCACATACACATTCGAGAAGCAATTTTTGAGAGAATTTATACTTTTTTGAGGACCATGAATTGTACTTTTATCGGGCGGATTTTGTCAAGATTAATTGAGAGGCACAATTATTTGTAAGTTTGAATCATTAATGAAAATTCTTATTCATTATTGTAATCATATTCTGTCTTTGATTATGTTAGCATAGATTCTCTGTTAGGACTAAGTGAAATTTATCATGCTTATTTAGTATTGTGTATTTAATTTAATTTTGTTTTCATTCCTAACATGTTCAAAATGCTTTAAAATTAGGTATTCACTTAAACGATGCGAGAGAGTGTTTTAAACCTTCACAAGTGATTTCAATTTATATTTTCATTTTCGGTGTGAGTACTTTTTGATGGATTATGCTAGAACTCGATTGTTTTGATAGACCGTGCATAAATACTACATTTGAAACTTAAAATTGATATTTTTAAGGGAATAGGGATTTCGGCCGTCTAGATTAGAGACATTAAATTTTGTGTGAACTTAAATGTTTTACTTTTCCAATTAATTGTAATGAGAGTCAGTTTAATTCGAGTTATAAAATCGGGAATGACAAAATTCAATTAATGCGTAACATGAGTTAAAATTGATGAATGAATTCGAAATCCTAGCTTATTCCATAATTAGTTACATATTTTTTGTTTCTCCCATTAATTGCTTTTGTTTTAGTTTTAGATTATAATTCTCATCTTTACACCATACTATTGGAAAGTCATTGATTTATAAAATTGATCAAATCTCTACGGGTTCGACCCGTACTTGCACTAGCTATACTATAATAGACACTTGGGTATTTTACAAATTGGCTACAACGACATTCAACCAATCAAATTAAAAATGGTAGAAGTTCTCCAAGTACTTGATAGAAACCAAGAAGTGAGCAGCACCCGCAGGAGTAATATCATTACGTGAAATTGAAGCAAACCGATGAACATGACTTGCGAGTGTCTTCAAATTTGTAATATAAATGCCTTTAACATTACATATTGATGCGCTTGTGAAGGTCTTGGGATGATGTTCCAAAATCATATCCAAAACAATTCGATTTACCTCACAAAACCTATCCACATGTCGCTCGTACCAGGTCCTTCACATAAATGTTGGGAGCATCCATATCTACCACATCAATAGAATATCTATAGAACTGACATTAGAATAAACAATAGATTACTCACCAAACTGCCCGTCCTTAGCTATGTTAGAATGAGTAGTCTCAGAGATGTAAAGAATAAAAATACCAAGTAAAGAAATGAACATGTTATAGCATAATGAAATAAGGAAACCCACTCACAGGCCAATAGGAGTTAGCACACTGCCTGAGATCATGCGCTTATCTCTTTGTTGGACCCGAGGCTCCAAAAGACATGGGAGCGATCACAACCTCGATCTGGAAATAAAGAAATGGATCGAGAGGAACACTCAATTATTTGCAAAGTATAAGAAAATAAATTAAAGTTATGGCAGTTTAATACCTGATTCTCCACAGACACAGGGACACTCGCATATTCAATCTGAATATAAAGAAATGCATTGAGGAAACCATTCAAATATTTGCAAAAGTATAAGAAAATGAATAAAAGGTATACCGGATTAATATCTATGGCTCCACAGTCAAATTAGGGCTTGTAGTATTCACCTGAAAATAAAGAAACAAGCAGAATGACTACTGGAATATTCACACAGTAAAAGCATGTAAATACTAAGGTATATAAGATTAATACCTGAGGCTCCACAGGCAAATCAACGCTTGTAATTATCACCTGAATGTATGTAAACAATAAGTTTGTACGACAAAATCAAGTGAATAGTCATTCCAGGTTAATACCCAAGGCTCTATAAGTAAAGGAGCACTCGTAGTACTCAACTAAAAATAAGGAAACAACATGAGTGACTAGTCGAACATTTGCAAAGTAAAAATAAATAAATGTGAAGGTATGCCAATATAATGTTGGAGTTTTCTAATGGAAAGAACGAAATATAATAATTAATTTCTGCAAGGCACGTTCTTGGAACGCTTTCTTTTAGGCAAAATTTCTCCCAATCCGGTTGAGACAGAACCAGAACCGCGAGTACACAATGGGTTTTGTAGAACCTGTCTTCAGGATACAATGCAGTATGAACAGTTGTTTGATTCAAACTATGTACTGTTTGATCAAACCCGAGAACACTCTGAATTTGTAACTTGATAATGCCAAAGTATAGAGGACGGAGAGAGGAGAAACTAGCAATTTTCGGTATCCAAAACAGAGGTCTGGAACTCTTTTTATAGCCATTTCTGTGACTGTTCTTCAACAGTCACAACTCTTCATGGAGTGACTCAGCAACCGTTGGATCGTGCCTGTTTGGAACAGCTACGATCTAACGGTTCAGATTAGGCGTCCCATCGTAAGCGAATGGACATCCCCTACACGAAACGCTACGAGTTCATCTAACGGTTTAGATCAAGCCGTTTCGGATTTTAAACCCTTTGATCGGATCGTTTAATCACAACCGTTGATCTGTTTTACCTCGTCAAAACTTTAGGCTCCCACGCTCCAAGCGACGATGCGCACGTGCGAAGTGCCAAGTGCGCGTCAAAGCGCGCAATGCGCCCTAAGTCGCCCAATCGCCCTTTCGCGCGCCGCGTGTCGCGCTTACGCGCTTACGCGTGTCGCGATTGGTGGTGCTTAAGCACCACCGCGATGCGTAGGATCATAGCCTCTTATTTGACTTGTCAACTAAGAATCTTAGTTGTCCTTTAGTTGATATACCACTACCTTTTGTAGTATTCTTCCAATGTGGGACAATATGGGATTTTGAGCATTCCCCATATCTTTTACACCCATTTGCTCATGTTTCTACTTTCTAAATTAAAACCCAAACTATGTTTAAAATAAAACACAAATAATATAATAAAATATTAACAACTAAAAATTAAACTCAATAAATATTGGAATTAATCCAACATTCTCCCACCAATTTCAATATACACAAGAGAGCAAAGCAAAAAAGACAATAAATAACTTTTGGCATTATCGCTAAAATCTAGTACATAAATGAGAAGTGTCTTTCGGACTTGAACTTCCATATAGTGAAAATAATTCAAAGCTTCATCAAGGTGCTGTGGTGAACGTATCTTGAACCAAGGACCTTTTGAGACTAGCCGGAACTATCACACATACCGATTTCTGAGTTTATAAGTGTTCTTCTAGCATGCACTTTTATGGCCTTGTGCTAATCCTGATTTCACGAGCGCTTTAGGATCGGTCTTGATTTCATAGAAAGCGGCCACACTTTCGACACTCGAATAGGTAAATCAACTTTAGTGATTCTGCGAGTCACACTTATATGATTTATTAAGAAGTGAACTTCATCCTCTAACATGCAGAAAACCAACACTAGGCATATAGGAATGGAACTTTTTGTATAAATTCCTAGTGTTCCATAACTATAATTTAACTTGTTTGTACCACATTGAACTCTATCTATATTTTCAAGATATGAGTTGGGTTCCCATTAAATATAGTTGTGTTATTTAATAGACCTTAGTCCCATTCCTTTTGAGGTGATATATATCATCTCTCTTACAAGACCTCTAGTCAGAGGATCTGCTAAATTCTTGTTCGTTTTAATATAGTCGACTGTAATTACTCCTTCCTTGAGTAATTTTCTTATAATTTGATGTCTTAGACTAATGTGTCTAGATTTTCCGTTGTAAGTTTTGTTCGAAACTTTATAAATTGTGGCTTGGTTATCACAACTTATCATAATAGAAGGTGATGGCTTTTTCCATAAAGGAATATCATACAACACATTTCTAAGCCATTCTGCTTCTTTACATGCATCTGCTAGGGCTATAAATTCAGATTGCATTGTTGAATCTGATACACATGTTTGTTTCTTGGATCCCCAAGAGATAGCTGCTCCTCCTAGCGTAAAAATCCAACCAGTAGTTGACTTTGATTTTGATTCAAGATTATTCCAACTTGAATCACTATATCCTTCAAAAACAGATGGATATCCTACATAATGTAAGCCATAATCCAAAGTCCTCTTCAGATATCTAAGCACCCTAGAAATTGCATTCCAGTGCTCTTGTCCTGGATTACTTGTAAATCTACACAATATACTCACTGCATAAGCAATGTCTGGTCTAGTGCAATGCATGGCATACATTAGACTCCCAATAATACTAGCATATTTAAGTTGGTCCATAGCACGCCCAGTATTTTTCATTAATTTGATGCTAGGATCCACAGGTGTAGCAGCTGGCTTAAGTTCAAAATGATTATATCTTTTAAGAACTTTTTCTATATAATGAGATTGAGATAACGCTAAAGAATTATCCTTTCTCACAATTTTGATTCCTAAAATCACATCAGCTTCTCCAAGATCTTTCATATCAAATTTTGATGAAAGAAACCTTTTGGTTTCTTCAACATATTTGAGATTAGACCCAAATATTAACATGTCATCCACATATAAGCATATAATAACACCAACACCATTTTCAAATTTACTATATATACATTTGTCGGCATCATTAACTTTATATCCATGAGATATAACAATATTATTAAACTTCTCATGCCATTGCATAAGAGCTTGTTTAAGGCCATAAAGAGATTTAACCAATTTACACACTTTCTTTTCTTGGCTAGGCAATACAAACCCTTCGGGTTGTTCCATATAAATCTCTTCTTCTAAATCACCATTTAAAAATGCAGTTTTAACATCCATTTGATGAATAACTAAATTGTGAATAGAAGCAAGAGATATTAATATCCTAATGGAAGTGATTCGAGCAACAGGAGCATATGTATCAAAGTAATCAATTCCATATTTTTGCTTATAGCCTTTAGCAACTAGTCTTGCCTTAAATTTATTTATAGAACCATCCGGATTTAATTTTCTTTTAAATATCCATTTGCACCCAATAGGTTTAGACCCGGGGGGAAGATCGGAAATAACCCAAGTTTGATTTGACAAAATTGAGTTCATTTCATCATTTATTGCTTCTTTCCAAAAGACAGCATCCCTAGATGTTACCGCTTCATGAAATGTGGTCGGTTCATCTTCTACATTAAGAACAAATTTAGTTTTGTTCTTAGTCTCATTTAAATCCCCTTCAACTAAATAAATAACAAAGTCAGGCCCAAATGTTTTTTCAGTTCTTTGTCTTTTACTCCTTCGTGGTTCAACGTCATTCGTTGTTTCTGAAGAAGATATAGGTTGTGAATTTTCTTCTAAATTTGAGGAGTCAACAGTCGAATTATTATTTTCTAAACCTTGATTCAAAGTACTAAACTTTGTTAGATATTCAAAAAATTGCACATCTACTGACTCAATGATTTCTTGAGTTTCAAGGTTTAAAAATCTATAAGTCGTACTGTTACTAGAGTATCCAATAAAAACACATTTGTAAGTCCTATTTCCTAGTTTAGGTCTTTTAGGTTCGGGTTTTCTTACATAAGCAAGACATCCCCAAACTTTAAGACGTCTAAGATTAGGCTTACGATTAAACCATAATTCATATGGTGTAATATCCTTGTTTTTCAATGGAACTCTATTTAAAATATAACATGCGGATAAAACCGCTTCTCCCCACATCGACAAAGGTAAACCAGAACTGATTAACATTGAATTTATCATTTCAACTAAAGTCCTATTTTTCCTTTCCGCCGTTCCATTTTGTTGTGGCGTATATGGTGCCGTAACTTGATGGATTATCCCATGAGTATTACAAAATTGTATAAACTCACTCGGGTAATATTCACCACCCCTATCGGATCGTAGGACTTTAATTTTTCGATTTTGTTGAGTTTCAACTTCTGCTTTAAAAATTAGGAATTTCTCGAAAACTTCATCTTTACTTTTAAGTAAATATGTATATGCATACTTAGAGTAATCATCAATGAAAGTTAAGAAATATTTATTTCCACCACGAGTCATATTACTCTTCATATCACATACATCACTATGAATAAGATCAAGCATTTCGGATTTCCTCTCAACATATTTGAACGACTTTCTAGTTATCTTCGATTGAGCACAAATTTCACATTTAGAAAGGTTATCAAATTTACAATCCGAGATTAAGCCGAGATTAGTCATATTTTTTATACTTCTATAATTCACATGACCTAATCTACTATGCCATAAAGAAATAGACTCAACCATATAAGCAGAACTAATATCATTGATAACATTAATTTTAATCATGCCGTTACAAGAGTACCCTTTGCCAATAAATTGGCCATTCTTAGACAATACAAACTTATCAGACTCATACACTAGTTTGAAACCTCTCTTATTGAGAAGGTCCCCAGACACAAGATTTTTACACATATCAGGTACATGAAGTACATCAATTAGAGTAAGTGTCTTTCCAGAAGTTAGCTTCAATTCCACTGTGCCTTTTCCAACTACATTTGCGCGAAGATTATTTGCCATCTTCACTTCTTTTCCATCAATTTCTTGATATGTTTTGAATGAAGAGCGGTCTTTGCATATGTGGACCGTTGCGCCGGTATCCAGCCACCATCCACTTTCATTATCAATTGAATTTGCTTCGCAAACAGTAGCAATAAGATCTTCAACATTGTTGATTTCCTTCGACCCTTGTTTTTCTTTAAATGCCTTCTTTTTAAGACGACATTCTCGAGAATAATGGCCCGGTTTGTCACAGAAGAAACATTTTCCCTTCTTTTTCTTATTTGCACCTTGGTTCTTGAATTTGGAATCATTCTTTGCTTTAAATTTTGAGTCTTTGGTAATCTTGGATTTTTGATCCTCAACCATATTAGCTTTTGAATGACCCTCACTTTGTTCATCCTTCTTTTCTCGAATACGAGTATCATCTTCAATACGAAGGTGACGAAGAAGGGATTCCACAGTATAAGTCTTTTCATCATGATTAATTTTCTTCTTAAAGCCATTCCAAGAGGATGGAAGTTTTGAAACAATCACCCCTACTTGAAATTCATCTTGAAGATTAATACCAGCGGCTTTAAGGTCACCAACAATTTGTTGGAGTTCATGGGCTTGTGCAACGACAGATTTATCATTATTCATTCTAAAATTCATATAGTTTGAAATTAGAAACTTACGATTGCTCGCTTCCTCGTTTTGATACTTTATCTCCAAAGCCTTCCATAATTCCTTTGCCGTCGGAATCATTCTATGAGCGCTATAAACAGTTTGAGACAAAGCATTGAGGATGTGTCCTCGACACATAAATTCGTCTTCTTTCCTCTTCACACGTTTTTGCTTTATTCCTTCGGTGTCTTCGGGTGTGGGCTCGGGAATTTGTTCAAGGTTATCATCTAGAATGTATGCAAGTTTTAGTGATGTGAGGAAGAACATAACTTTCTCTTGCCAACGGGTGAAATTTCCGCCATCAAAACGGTCGAGTCGAATTAAGTCTTGAGTCATGACTTGGATAGATTGTGCCACAGTTCCTTCCATTTGAGTGGAGTAATAAGAATATAAAAATTTTGCCTAAAACTGTTGGAGTTTTCTAATGGAAAGAACGAAATATAATAATTAATTTCTGCAAGGCACGTTCTTGGAACGCTTTCTTTTAGGCAAAATTTCTCCCAATCCGGTTGAGACAGAACCAGAACCGCGAGTACACAATGGGTTTTGTAGAACCTGCCTTCAGGATACAATGCAGTATGAACAGTTGTTTGATTCAAACTATGTACTGTTTGATCAAACCCGAGAACACTCTGAATTTGTAACTTGATAATGCCAAAGTATAGAGGACGGAGAGAGGAGAAACTAGCAATTTTCGGTGTCCAAAACAGAGGTCTGGAACTCTTTTTATAGCCATTTCTGTGACTGTTCTTCAACAGTCACAACTCTTCATGGAGTGACTCAGCAACCGTTGGATCGTGCCTGTTTGGAACAGCTACGATCTAACGGTTCAAATTAGGCGTCCCATCGTAAGCGAATGGACATCCCCTTTTACCTCGTCAAAACTTTAGGCTCCCACGCTCCAAGCGACGATGCGCACGTGCGAAGTGCCAAGTGCGCGTCAAAGCGCGCAATGCGCCCTAAGTCGCCCAATCGCCCTTTCGCGCGCCGCGTGTCGCGCTTACGCGTGTCGCGATTGGTGGTGCTTAAGCACCACCGCGATGCGTAGGATCATAGCCTCTTATTTGACTTGTCAACTAAGAATCTTAGTTGTCCTTTAGTTGATATACCACTACCTTTTGTAGTATTCTTTCAATGTGGGACAATATGGGATTTTGAGCATTCCCCATATCTTTCACACCCATTTGCTCATGTTTCTACTTTCTAAATTAAAACCCAAACTATGTTTAAAATAAAACACAAATAATATAATAAAATATTAACAACTAAAAATTAAACTCAATAAATATTGGAATTAATCCAACATTCTCCCACCAATTTCAATATATACAAGAGAGCAAAGCAAAAAAGACAATAAATAACTTTTGGCATTATCGCTAAAATCTAGTACATAAATGAGAAGTGTCTTTCGGACTTGAACTTCCATATAGTGAAAATAATTCAAAGCTTCATCAAGGTGCTGTGGTGAACGTATCTTGAACCAAGGACCTTTTGAGACTAGCCGGAACTATCACACATACCGATTTCTGAGTTTATAAGTGTTCTTCTAGCATGCACTTTTATGGCCTTGTGCTAATCCTGATTTCACGAGCGCTTTAGGATCGGTCTTGATTTCATAGAAAGCGGCCACACTTTCGACACTCGAATAGGTAAATCAACTTTAGTGATTCTGCGAGTCACACTTATATGATTTATTAAGAAGTGAACTTCATCCTCTAACATGCAGAAAACCAACACTAGGCATATAGGAATGGAACTTTTTGTATAAATTCCTAGTGTTCCATAACTATAATTTAACTTGTTTGTACCACATTGAACTCTATCTATATTTTCAAGATATGAGTTGGGTTCCCATTAAATATAGTTGTGTTATTTAATAGACCTTAGTCCCATTCCTTTTGAGGTGATATATATCATCTCTCTTACAAGACCTTTAGTCAGAGGATCTGCTAAATTCTTGTTCGTTTTAATATAGTCGACTGTAATTACTCCTTCCTTGAGTAATTTTCTTATAATTTGATGTCTTAGACTAATGTGTCTAGATTTTCCGTTGTAAGTTTTGTTCGAAACTTTATAAATTGTGGCTTGGTTATCACAACTTATCATAATAGAAGGTGATGGCTTTTTCCATAAAGGAATATCATACAACACATTTCTAAGCCATTCTGCTTCTTTACATGCATCTGCTAGGGCTATAAATTCAGATTGCATTGTTGAATCTGATACACATGTTTGTTTCTTGGATCCCCAAGAGATAGCTGCTCCTCCTAGCGTAAAAATCCAACCAGTAGTTGACTTTGATTTTGATTCAAGATTATTCCAACTTGAATCACTATATCCTTCAAAAACAGATGGATATCCTACATAATGTAAGCCATAATCCAAAGTCCTCTTCAGATATCTAAGCAACCTAGAAATTGCATTCCAGTGCTCTTGTCCTGGATTACTTGTAAATCTACACAATATACTCACTGCATAAGCAATGTCTGGTCTAGTGCAATGCATGGCATACATTAGACTCCCAATAATACTAGCATATTTAAGTTGGTCCATAGCACGCCCAGTATTTTTCATTAATTTGATGCTAGGATCCACAGGTGTAGCAGCTGGCTTAAGTTCAAAATGATTATATCTTTTAAGAACTTTTTCTATATAATGAGATTGAGATAACGCTAAAGAATTATCCTTTCTCACAATTTTGATTCCTAAAATCACATCAGCTTCTCCAAGATCTTTCATATCAAATTTTGATGAAAGAAACCTTTTGGTTTCTTCAACATATTTGAGATTAGACCCAAATATTAACATGTCATCCACATATAAGCATATAATAACACCAACACCATTTTCAAATTTACTATATATACATTTGTCGGCATCATTAACTTTATATCCATGAGATATAACAATATTATTAAACTTCTCATGCCATTGCATAGGAGCTTGTTTAAGGCCATAAAGAGATTTAACCAATTTACACACTTTCTTTTCTTGGCCAGGCAATACAAACCCTTCGGGTTGTTCCATATAAATCTCTTCTTCTAAATCACCATTTAAAAATGCAGTTTTAACATCCATTTGATGAATAACTAAATTGTGAATAGAAGCAAGAGATATTAATATCCTAATGGAAGTGATTCGAGCAACAGGAGCATATGTATCAAAGTAATCAATTCCATATTTTTGCTTATAGCCTTTAGCAACTAGTCTTGCCTTAAATTTATTTATAGAACCATCCGGATTTAATTTTCTTTTAAATATCCATTTGCACCCAATAGGTTTAGACCCGGGGGGAAGATCGGAAATAACCCAAGTTTGATTTGACAAAATTGAGTTCATTTCATCATTTATTGCTTCTTTCCAAAAGACAGCATCCCTAGATGTTACCGCTTCATGAAATGTGGTCGGTTCATCTTCTACATTAAGAACAAATTTAGTTTTGTTCTTAGTCTCATTTAAATCCCCTTCAACTAAATAAATAACAAAGTCAGGCCCAAATGTTTTTTCAGTTCTTTGTCTTTTACTCCTTCGTGGTTCAACGTCATTCGTTGTTTCTGAAGAAGATATAGGTTGTGAATTTTCTTCTAAATTTGAGGAGTCAACAGTCGAATTATTATTTTCTAAACCTTGATTCAAAGTACTAAACTTTGTTAGATATTCAAAAAATTGCACATCTACTGACTCAATGATTTCTTGAGTTTCAAGGTTTAAAAATCTATAAGTCGTACTGTTACTAGAGTATCCAATAAAAACACATTTGTAAGTCCTATTTCCTAGTTTAGGTCTTTTAGGTTCGGGTTTTCTTACATAAGCAAGACATCCCCAAACTTTAAGACGTCTAAGATTAGGCTTACGATTAAACCATAATTCATATGGTGTAATATCCTTGTTTTTCAATGGAACTCTATTTAAAATATAACATGCGGATAAAACCGCTTCTCCCCACATCGACAAAGGTAAACCAGAACTGATTAACATTGAATTTATCATTTCAACTAAAGTCCTATTTTTCCTTTCCGCCGTTCCATTTTGTTGTGGCGTATATGGTGCCGTAACTTGATGGATTATCCCATGAGTATTACAAAATTGTATAAACTCACTCGGGTAATATTCACCACCCCTATCGGATCGTAGGACTTTAATTTTTCGATTTTGTTGAGTTTCAACTTCTGCTTTAAAAATTAGGAATTTCTCGAAAACTTCATCTTTACTTTTAAGTAAATATGTATATGCATACTTAGAGTAATCATCAATGAAAGTTAAGAAATATTTATTTCCACCACGAGTCATATTACTCTTCATATCACATACATCACTATGAATAAGATCAAGCATTTCGGATTTCCTCTCAACAGATTTGAACGACTTTCTAGTTATCTTCGATTGAGCACAAATTTCACATTTAGAAAGGTTATCAAATTTACAATCCGAGATTAAGCCGAGATTAGTCATATTTTTTATACTTCTATAATTCACATGACCTAATCTACTATGCCATAAAGAAATAGACTCAACCATATAAGCAGAACTAATATCATTGATAACATTAATTTTAATCATGCCGTTACAAGAGTACCCTTTGCCAATAAATTGGCCATTCTTAGACAATACAAACTTATCAGACTCATACACTAGTTTGAAACCTCTCTTATTGAGAAGGTCCCCAGACACAAGATTTTTACACATATCAGGTACATGAAGTACATCAATTAGAGTAAGTGTCTTTCCAGAAGTTAGCTTCAATTCCACTGTGCCTTTTCCAACTACATTTGCGCGAAGATTATTTGCCATCTTCACTTCTTTTCCATCAATTTCTTGATATGTTTTGAATGAAGAGCGGTCTTTGCATATGTGGACCGTTGCGCCGGTATCCAGCCACCATCCACTTTCATTATCAATTGAATTTGCTTCGCAAACAGTAGCAATAAGATCTTCAACATTGTTGATTTCCTTCGACCCTTGTTTTTCTTTAAATGCCTTCTTTTTAAGACGACATTCTCGAGAATAATGGCCCGGTTTGTCACAGAAGAAACATTTTCCCTTCTTTTTCTTATTTGCACCTTGGTTCTTGAATTTGGAATCATTCTTTGCTTTAAATTTTGAGTCTTTGGTAATCTTGGATTTTTGATCCTCAACCATATTAGCTTTTGAATGACCCTCACTTTGTCCATCCTTCTTTTCTCGAATACGAGTATCATCTTCAATACGAAGGTGACGAAGAAGGGATTCCACAGTATAAGTCTTTTCATCATGATTAATTTTCTTCTTAAAGCCATTCCAAGAGGATGGAAGTTTTGAAACAATCACCCCTACTTGAAATTCATCTTGAAGATTAATACCAGCGGCTTTAAGGTCACCAACAATTTGTTGGAGTTCATGGGCTTGTGCAACGACAGATTTATCATTATTCATTCTAAAATTCATATAGTTTGAAATTAGAAACTTACGATTGCTCGCTTCCTCGTTTTGATACTTTATCTCCAAAGCCTTCCATAATTCCTTTGCCGTCGGAATCATTCTATGAGCGCTATAAACAGTTTGAGACAAAGCATTGAGGATGTGTCCTCGACACATAAATTCGTCTTCTTTCCTCTTCACACGTTTTTGCTTTATTCCTTCGGTGTCTTCGGGTGTGGGCTCGGGAATTTGTTCAAGGTTATCATCTAGAATGTATGCAAGTTTTAGTGATGTGAGGAAGAACATAACTTTCTCTTGCCAACGGGTGAAATTTCCGCCATCAAAACGGTCGAGTCGAATTAAGTCTTGAGTCATGACTTGGATAGATTGTGCCACAGTTCCTTCCATTTGAGTGGAGTAATAAGAATATAAAAATTTTGCCTAAAACTGTTGGAGTTTTCTAATGGAAAGAACGAAATATAATAATTAATTTCTGCAAGGCACGTTCTTGGAACGCTTTCTTTTAGGCAAAATTTCTCCCAATCCGGTTGAGACAGAACCAGAACCGCGAGTACACAATGGGTTTTGTAGAACCTGCCTTCAGGATACAATGCAGTATGAACAGTTGTTTGATTCAAACTATGTACTGTTTGATCAAACCCGAGAACACTCTGAATTTGTAACTTGATAATGCCAAAGTATAGAGGACGGAGAGAGGAGAAACTAGCAATTTTCGGTGTCCAAAACAGAGATCTGGAACTCTTTTTATAGCCATTGCTGTGACTGTTCTTCAACAGTCACAACTCTTCATGGAGTGACTCAGCAACCGTTGGATCGTGCCTGTTTGGAACAGCTACGATCTAATGGTTCAGATTAGGCGTCCCATCGTAAGCGAATGGACATCCCCTTTTACCTCGTCAAAACTTTAGGCTCCCACGCTCCAAGCGACGATGCGCACGTGCGAAGTGCCAAGTGCGCGTCAAAGCGCGCAATGCGCCCTAAGTCGCCCAATCGCCCTTTCGCGCGCCGCGTGTCGCGCTTACGCGCTTACGCGTGTCGCGATTGGTGGTGCTTAAGCACCACCGCGATGCGTAGGATCATAGCCTCTTATTTGACTTGTCAACTAAGAATCTTAGTTGTCCTTTAGTTGATATACCACTACCTTTTGTAGTATTCTTCCAATGTGGGACAATATGGGATTTTGAGCATTCCCCATATCTTTCACACCCATTTGCTCATGTTTCTACTTTCTAAATTAAAACCCAAACTATGTTTAAAATAAAACACAAATAATATAATAAAATATTAACAACTAAAAATTAAACTCAATAAATATTGGAATTAATCCAACATTCTCCCACCAATTTCAATATACACAAGAGAGCAAAGCAAAAAAGACAATAAATAACTTTTGGCATTATCGCTAAAATCTAGTACATAAATGAGAAGTGTCTTTCGGACTTGAACTTCCATATAGTGAAAATAATTCAAAGCTTCATCAAGGTGCTGTGGTGAACGTATCTTGAACCAAGGACCTTTTGAGACTAGCCGGAACTATCACACATACCGATTTCTGAGTTTATAAGTGTTCTTCTAGCATGCACTTTTATGGCCTTGTGCTAATCCTGATTTCACGAGCGCTTTAGGATCGGTCTTGATTTCATAGAAAGCGGCCACACTTTCGACACTCGAATAGGTAAATCAACTTTAGTGATTCTGCGAGTCACACTTATATGATTTATTAAGAAGTGAACTTCATCCTCTAACATGCAGAAAACCAACACTAGGCATATAGGAATGGAACTTTTTGTATAAATTCCTAGTGTTCCATAACTATAATTTAACTTGTTTGTACCACATTGAACTCTATCTATATTTTCAAGATATGAGTTGGGTTCCCATTAAATATAGTTGTGTTATTTAATAGACCTTAGTCCCATTCCTTTTGAGGTGATATATATCATCTCTCTTACAAGACCTTTAGTCAGAGGATCTGCTAAATTCTTGTTCGTTTTAATATAGTCGACTGTAATTACTCCTTCCTTGAGTAATTTTCTTATAATTTGATGTCTTAGACTAATGTGTCTAGATTTTCCGTTGTAAGTTTTGTTCGAAACTTTATAAATTGTGGCTTGGTTATCACAACTTATCATAATAGAAGGTGATGGCTTTTTCCATAAAGGAATATCATACAACACATTTCTAAGCCATTCTGCTTCTTTACATGCATCTGCTAGGGCTATAAATTCAGATTGCATTGTTGAATCTGATACACATGTTTGTTTTTTGGATCCCCAAGAGATAGCTGCTCCTCCTAGCGTAAAAATCCAACCAGTAGTTGACTTTGATTTTGATTCAAGATTATTCCAACTTGAATCACTATATCCTTCTAAAACAGATGGATATCCTACATAATGTAAGCCATAATCCAAAGTCCTCTTCAGATATCTAAGCACCCTAGAAATTGCATTCCAGTGCTCTTGTCCTGGATTACTTGTAAATCTACACAATATACTCACTGCATAAGCAATGTCTGGTCTAGTGCAATGCATGGCATACATTAGACTCCCAATAATACTAGCATATTTAAGTTGGTCCATAGCACGCCCAGTATTTTTCATTAATTTGATGCTAGGATCCACAGGTGTAGCAGCTGGCTTAAGTTCAAAATGATTATATCTTTTAAGAACTTTTTCTATATAATGAGATTGAGATAACGCTAAAGAATTATCCTTTCTCACAATTTTGATTCCTAAAATCACATCAGCTTCTCCAAGATCTTTCATATCAAATTTTGATGAAAGAAACCTTTTGGTTTCTTCAACATATTTGAGATTAGACCCAAATATTAACATGTCATCCACATATAAGCATATAATAACACCAACACCATTTTCAAATTTACTATATATACATTTGTCGGCATCATTAACTTTATATCCATGAGATATAACAATATTATTAAACTTCTCATGCCATTGCATAGGAGCTTGTTTAAGGCCATAAAGAGATTTAACCAATTTACACACTTTCTTTTCTTGGCCAGGCAATACAAACCCTTCGGGTTGTTCCATATAAATCTCTTCTTCTAAATCACCATTTAAAAATGCAGTTTTAACATCCATTTGATGAATAACTAAATTGTGAATAGAAGCAAGAGATATTAATATCCTAATGGAAGTGATTCGAGCAACAGGAGCATATGTATCAAAGTAATCAATTCCATATTTTTGCTTATAGCCTTTAGCAACTAGTCTTGCCTTAAATTTATTTATAGAACCATCCGGATTTAATTTTCTTTTAAATATCCATTTGCACCCAATAGGTTTAGACCCGGGGGGAAGATCGGAAATAACCCAAGTTTGATTTGACAAAATTGAGTTCATTTCATCATTTATTGCTTCTTTCCAAAAGACAGCATCCCTAGATGTTACCGCTTCATGAAATGTGGTCGGTTCATCTTCTACATTAAGAACAAATTTAGTTTTGTTCTTAGTCTCATTTAAATCCCCTTCAACTAAATAAATAACAAAGTCAGGCCCAAATGTTTTTTCAGTTCTTTGTCTTTTACTCCTCGAGTCTAGTATGTGACTAACCTAAAAAATAAAAAAATAAACGATCAGTTAGTCACGAGGTAAATTTACCAAATACGAGAAAGGGTGCAAGAAAACTTGTCCAGATACCTGTACCTCCTCAGTAATACTCAAGACAATTACAATCCCATTCTGATAGTTAAAAAAAAGTTTTTTTTATTAGAAATCTAAGCAATAAGATGAGATCAAGAGAAAGATCAAATGGGTGAGCACGTGTACCTAAGCCCTTGCAGGAGGAGCAATACTCAAGTCAATCACTACACTCGTCCGAAGCTCAATAGATTGAGTGGAATAAAGGAAAAAATCATTCGTGATAACCTATAAATAAAATATGGAAGAAGCATAATATGTCAGGAAAATAAGTCTAGTTGAGGCTTATCAAATGTACATAGTGATAAATTGTAAACGCTGGTTACCTGCTTAGAAAAAGTAACAGGTAACGTGGGTCCACCCGAAGCCATGCTAAAAATGTACTGAATAAAAAGATCTTAAACATGAGGTTGTTATGCATAGGCATCCATAATCAAGGCACATAAATTCTACCAAAAGGAGGCAACTCTAGGATAACTACCCTAGTGGGCAAAAGAATACCGTCTGATGAAAGGGGACCACTCGTTAAAGGCACCTACAAAGATAAAAGGTCATGATCTATTCTTATTAATTAAAGAAAATTACCAAGGTGCTTGGAAATACCCCTCTTAAGCTAGCGGGTGACTGGACAAAGAAACTTCTCGATCTAGAAAGGATAATCGGTCCACGAGAAGACAAGGTGCAACAGATGTCTGCTTGTGGAAGCAAAATTAAATATAAAGTATGAAAACTTTGATGCGAGCAGAATGGATATTTACAAATACCTGAGAAGTGCCAGTTACACAACCAATAGTACGGGTAGTTATACAAGAACTACCAACGGTTGTAGGGAACACAATTGAAAGTTTCAAGCAAGAAAATGTAAAGTTCGTCCATGAACACTTACATAGAACACTTGAAAATAAAGAGTCCAAAAGATTTATACCTCTCATTTTAAGCTCAGAGAAGATACCAATATATAATTTCTCTCCCTATGAAATGAACCACGAGGAGGTCGAATGGGAGAAGTGGCAGATAAGGGAACTGTACTTCTCTTTGAAAGTCCATTAGTTACCAATTAAGAAACTGCGCCGAAAGAGAAAACAATGACATTAGTAATAAAATAAAGGCTAACGAAAGAAACTTGAACATTGTGGTGAACATTTATAGGTATCGAGCTAAAAGTTTGCCTATAAGGTAATGACCCGATAGTTAGGCTAGTTGAGGTGGGAGAATAGGCCATGGTTTCTTCATAGTCAGTAGAAGAATGTTATGGATCCAATTCTATGTTCCTTGTGATTGATAAAAAGGATGAAGTATCACTTGAGGGAAAGTGACTCAATGTCATTTGAAGACGAACTACCATAATTATAGGAAGGCATACTTCCATAATCAACAAGTTCCTTTTCAGATGAACATAGTGCCCAACGAGCACTCGTATCTCCATTACGTTTATGTTTTTTAAGTAAGAGAGGAATAATAAGAATGACTTCCATAGGTGGAGAAGGAAGTAGGACATATGGCCGAGAGATAGTTGCTTCAACGACGTCATAACCATGCTCACGAATAGTCTAAAATGTCTCATTGATACAAATGTATCCGTATTTGAGCTTTGGTCCACTAAAGCAGCAAAACCAGTGGCCTTAGTTGCTCGCCTCTTTTGCCTGGCTGTTCGAGTTTTGATTGGGGACGGGGGCGAGGAAGTCCCACCATTCTCAACAGGAGTAAAATTAGAAACATTCATATCTGGATGTTTTCTCTTTGAAGAAGTTTTAGCTTTGCCCCTAGCCTTTGTCTGTTTAACCTTTGACCCTAGATCATTCGAATAGAAGGTTTCCTCACATATAGGATTTAACATAATGGGAGTAACCTAGTCTATGGGAGCCTTCATAACTTGGCAATAATGCCACACCTATTCGAGAGTTTTCTTGGTCAGATACTAGTCGGATGAGGGGATGAATGTCTCATTCGGAACATCTTAAATGCAATTCCTATTAAGTTCAACTTCACATTACCATAGGACAAACCATGAGAGGCTGATAAGTGGCAGATCATCACAAGCACGGATGGGGAAATTGCCAAAATGAGCAGTCCCGTGGACCCTCAAGAGTGAAATTTGAATAAGATTCCAAGTACAACTCATCACGCGAGTGGTTAGTGAAGAAATCATGTTTCCTCCTCACTCGGACAACATGATAGAATTCCACTTCTTTCCCCAACTCAATCAAAGATAGGAGAATTTAAGGAAGGATGAAGGGCATAATATATATATATATATATATATATAGGCAGGCTCCTGTGCACACTAAGTTTGCACACTAAGTTTGCACATTACCTTTTATATATAGTAAAAAAAATATTTTTGAGTTGATTTTTTTTGTGTGATATTTAAACATTTCAAGGAACCCATATAAAAAAAATCAGCTAAAAAAAACTTTTTTTGCTATTTTTAAAAAATCGGTCAAACTTTCGCAGTTTTTAAGCCCTTTAAAAACTGCGAAAGTTTGACCGATTTTTTAAAAATAGCAAAAAAGTTTTTTTGAGCTAATTTTTTTTATGTGAGTCCGTTGAAATGTTATAATATCATATAAAAAAATTGGTGTGCGCCAGCACTAAGTTTGCACACTTTTAAAAGGTAATGTGCAAACTTAGTGTGCATAGGAGCCTGCCTATATATATATATATATATATATATATATATATATATATATATATATATATATATTATGTCGATCTTTTATAGTTTCTATACTGGCAGGAGAATTAAAAACATGAGATATAGCAAAAAAAAAAAAATCCCCAAGAAAATATAACCCCCACTCTCTTTGAGTAAGGACGGAAGGAAAACTCATCAATATTATCTAGAAAAGGCTAAGTGATTGCTTAGGAGTCTTCCTATACCACCTAGTAATATGAGCAGTATAACTATGCAATGAGAGAGGCTTTAGAGCTCAGTTTGAGAACCGCTCACATAGAAAACCCATCAGAATGAATGAGTTAAGGAAATTAAAAAAATCATATTGACCATGCAAGCTCTCTATATCAACATGCATCTAGTCTGACCAAGAATACATAGAGCCAAGGGTTAGAGCGGAGAGTGGTACACTTTTTCCACGATCATTCCTATAGTAAGACAAAAGATTAACTCGCGAGGGGAGTTATTATGTCTCCCCAAAATAGAAATCTTGACTAGAAAATCACGAAAAATGCAAAAAGATGACTTTTAGACTCCAACTTTGGACCATCTTGAATTTTAGGCACTTTTGTTTTTGCTTTATCTTTGGACAAGGGATCAAAATCCATGAACATGTACCTTTTCCAATTGGAAAATGAGTGCTTTCTCATGCTAATAAAAGTAAGTCCAACATAACGAATGCACGCACCAAAAGTGACTGGTGTAACTCCTCACACATCTTTTTCTCTTCACCATCCTCAGATACATCAATAAATACATAATATCCCAAAATAGGTAAACCCATGAGCTCATAAATAGCCTCTAGAGTAATAGAGAGCTCCCCCAACGCATAATGAAAGTGTGACTGTTTATACTCTGATGAGACACTAAGATGTTGAGAGCACTCATGTTCTTGATAATTGTACAATTCTTCAAGCTATTGAGAGTTCATCCCTTGATGACCTTACCGTAGCTTTTCACGGATATAGCATTATCAACCCAAAGTACCCACTCCTTAGGAATCCCACTATAAACATCAATGTTAATATTTAAGAAAGGAAAATCACCTATATCCTCTCGGTTCCAAAGGATTCTGTCAGCGAAAACAACAAAAGCATAATTGGATTCTGGGAACTGAAGAAATGGCTACTCGACCTCTTTAGCAAAAAAAATTCTTCAAATCCCTTGAGCGCGGACATAAAAGCATCGTCATTCTTAAAAAGAGATCCAACCTATAAGTTGTAAAATCCATTTTCAACTTCGTTTCTAAGTACAATTTGTGAGCCTTAGTGATGGCAATAGAACCATCAACACCTCTCTGAGAAGGCTCAATGTCGCCTTTTGTGGGGGAGATGGTAGAAAAGTGGGAGCCAAAGTTTTACTAGAAGCAGAGATTCTGTCCATGATTGAAGTGTCACCATGACTTGGATATGCAAGGAGCCCATCAACATCTCAGTGGTAATAGTGGAAACAGGGGTCGGAGTAATGTTTGATGAAGATGATATGAAAGTGAAAAAGGGTTTAAGAAAATATGGAATACAATATTGATGAAAATGGTGGGCAAGTGAAAATACTCAAGATATTCTCTTATTTTAGGAATTTTCAAATGAAAGTAAAAGTTATTGAGGAGAAGGAAAGGGTTATTTATGCATCAGGAAGGCAAAAAGGGGTTGGCAGCTTGAAAGTAGGGTCAATTATTACCCAAATTGTGAGTAGTCCTCCTGAACACGACACGTGGCCTCTCAAAGAACCAAAAGATGTGTCCTACGAAAATAAATATGTCCGAGAATTTAATGCGCAGTAAAAGTAATAATGATATTTATCCTCTCAAAATCCCAAGAAAAGATTATTTTTTTCGTGAACAACTCTTCCTCTTCGAACTAAAGAAAGACTTATGCACTAAGGGCTAATGTAGAAGGATACACAAGTAACCCTGCAATTATAGAAGAGTTTTACTAGTAGTACCAAAAAAAAGGGTGCTCGATCAACCTAAAACTATAAAATTAATGCGAGTAGTACCAGTAAGAGAGGACAGCTCAAATAGCCCCAGGACAACTCTCAGAATAAGAGAAAGTCCATGAAAAAACATTATCTACCTTGTGAAGTTTATTTAGCAAGAAGACTTAGACGATCAAGTAGGGTTCGAGCAGATGGACAATTGGGACTTCTTGAGAGTTTTGGTTTAGAGACTGAGAGGTAAGTCTTGTTGAGCAAGCTAAGGCTCAACCACTTTAATATCTTAGGAAAGAGGGAGTACTGAGGAAAGTGACCCAAGAGGCCACTCGCACCCACTCACATTAAACCTTCCACATTTGCTTATTAGCGAGCAGTCAGTGACTCGCTCGTAAAACAATTTGTTAAAAGTAAATGGCTAGTAAACCTCAAGGTCACTCTCAAGTTTTCATAATTTTTAACCAAGTAAATGTTTATACACATACAAAATAGTACTTTTGGAGTCATGGTCGACAAGATCACCTTTTTTAGAACTATTACAACATGTGTCACTCCACAACGGGCAGATCATGGTAGATAGTGACAAATACTAATGAGGATAAAAAATATTTTTAGATATTTATCACATGAGAATATTCCTTTGGTGCGTATGTGCCACATCAACCCTAATGTTTTACTATACATAGAGCACTTGGGGCATAATTACCATCATCAACTCATTTGGCACTCCCACTCTACATAATTTATCTCACTAGAATATTCCCTCCTTATTCTCTCCTAGATATTGAGGTGCTTATCTCTTCTCTCTTAGAGAATCACTTCTCTCAAGTGGTTCATTCCTTTATTTATTGTTGAAAATTGTATTTAATCATTAGTTTCTCATTGTTATCACGAGAAATGTGACACCCCGCCTAATTAAACATCGGGTGATCAGGCCTTTATTAAATTAAAACAGGTTTCTCAAATGGTTCATTCTTAGCATCACTGTCGAAAACTTTTTAATTACTAATCACCTAAGTGAAAATTAGACCGGTGCCAAATTTTATCTTTCCTAAAATAGATAAATCAACCATGCGGAAAATAGTAAGACAACCACCATGTATTAAAACCCAATCTAACAAAGTAAAAGTACAACCGAACAAAAGTATTACCGAATAAACCATCGGCTAAAAATCTCAAACAACAATAGAATAACCACTAGTCTGAAACTAGCATCTGAGACTAAAATCGGACCACGAGTCCAAACATAGAATAGTGTGAGATCCTGTACTAGATCTGAATGAGAGATGTCGTCTAGTCAAAATCCTGTAAGCATCCACTGTGCTACAGCTTCGAGCCCCTGGAATGAAATCATCATACATGGCGTCCCTATGGTTGGACACCTAAAAGGTTTTGAAAATATTTTATAGCAAGAGTTAATACTCAAAACATTTTGAAAATATTCAACAAGCGTTTATCACAATATAAAATGCGGTTATTGATTATACATGTTAGGTTCTCGTACACTCTCTTGAGTTTACTCACCCCTCATCTTTTGTGCACACCTAACGTTCTACACTTAACCTACCTAGCCATATCTTCCAAGCTAATCATCTGAACTTATCTATACTTAATTTCTCATATTTCCCACATCGTACATCCATTACATTAACACCCCACGAAGGTTAATTAATACACAAGTAACATTTCCTCTATGTTATGTTCCAAAACTTCTCATTTAGTTTCACTACTAAATTTCGACAATCATCACAATTTCTATCTTCCCACTTTTAAAATTAAGTTTCACTACTTAAATTACTAATTAGATATTCTCTATCTATCATAATTAAGTTTCACTACTTAACTTACCAGTTCAGTATGTATCTTTAAATACATAATATATATCAATCTACTAATACACAGAAGTAGAATATCATCAAGTATATATTTCACACACAATATATATTAAATATCAGTCATTACTATTTTGCCCTTGTTATACACGTAAAGGACCCTTGGTTCGGAATGATTCATCGACCCTAAGTAAGAATTGGTTCGGAATGATACATCGACCCCAATTATTTATATACATACATAAAGGACTCTTGGTTCGGAATGATTCATCGACCCCAAGGTAGAATTGGTTCGGAATGATACATCGAACTCAATTATTTATATACACAAATTCTGGCTCGGACTCTTTCATCAAGCCACCAGTTCAAAGGTTTGGTTCGACATTTTACATCGACCCCAAACATATAATAACCCTATGTTAGTTCGGAATATCACATCGACCCTAACATAGTTACTTTAGGTATAAATCTCTCGACCTAAAAGATCATATAATTCAGTAGGTACACGCCCGACCTATTAATTATATACGTATGAAATATTTTAATCTCTTATATTTACCTTACAATGTTCGCTTTACGATTTACCTCATTAATCGCATTTATTTGAGTATTCACACAACTCTAAGGGTCCTAGTTACCCCTCACATATAATTTCAGTAGTTATTACTTACCCTACAGGTCTATTACTTAAATTGAATTTACCTCACCTCGTAACTCAATTCTGAATTCCCCGATACTCTAATAAATCGGATTATTTTTGTCGGTCCATAATCCAAGCCCTACACCCAATAGCCTTATCGGACCTCAACAATATACCTACTGGTGTTATTCTCACTCCCATATAAGTATAATATAAATTCTAGGATACTCATTCATTCCCGGAAATGAACGAAGACTTAAAGACGAAATTTTTTAGGAAAAACAGCTTGCGTCGATCGATCAACTGCTGGGTTCGATCGATCGACCTAGTCGATCGATCGATAATTCGAGATCGATCGAACAGGGATAGACACAGTTCGTCTTCTTCGTTAACCATTTCCTCCATTAACAAATCTCCAAACTCCATTATAGTCCACCAAACTTCGACCTAATGATCCTAACATGTTTCCACATATACTAGGACAATTTCTAACATGTCAAATACATCAAAACTCCAATTCCTTTAAAGAAATAGTGAATTAAACCCAGAATTTCTTAAAACCCTAGTTATGGTGTTCTTCCCATATTTTCATTCAAAATCTAGATTTTATTCCGAAATAATCATCAAGTCTAATCTGAATATTAATCGTCTACATATGTTAAATCATTCTACATGCGATTCCTATCCCAACATGTATAAATACCATTATTCTCCTATCAAGATATTGATTTAAACAAGACTATTCAAAAACCCTACACATGGGTATTATAACTTTATAATTTTTGCAATAAACAACTTGCCTTGACAGAGGGGATCTGATTTCGTGGAGTTGATGATGGATTGATGCTTCTCTTCTTCAATCCTTCCTCATTTGGCTCCTAGGGTGCAAGATCCAAACCCACCCTCCTCAAAAGCATCTTTTAAGCCTTGAGAATGGTTTTCTCCTTCTCTCTAATGATATAGGTGTTTACATGGGTTTTCTAACCCTAATCCCACTTTCATACGGCTGATAAAAAGCTCTCAAATTAGTAGGTCTCCATACCCTCTCATGTTAAAAGACCAAAACGCCCCCGAATGGTCTCGGTTTAGTCCAAAATTACCCCGAGACTCAACTAGTACTCCCGGGTATACTATTTTGACTAATTTGACCCTTCCGGACTCATCTGTGACCTCTAAATTATCATTTGAGTCACTTAAAAATTATTACTCGTTCTCACCCCAACACGGTCTACACGCGTAAAGTAACTATTTACCACTCGCACTAAGTAAATATAATGAGGCAATATAAGTCGGTATCTATCTCTCGAGTTTTATTTCATAATTATACTTTTAAATAAAACTCATTAAATTACTACTCTTACGTAATTTACATTAAGCTGTATTTTCTCATTTAATTCTCCAATTTAATTAAAAAGAATATTTGGAATATTTCGAAATACGGGGTATTACAAGAAACATCATTATTATTTTAGAAAGTTGGTTTTTGGTCTCTTATCTTATTCATGAAATATTATTACCTTAAAGATAGTTTCCATTGGAGTGGGTCCTGCCTCACTCGTTTAGGGTGTGTACTACTCGTGATAAATTTGGTCATAAATGCCTCAATGAGTGGATTAAAGTAAGCAATCGACTAGTGTGGTAAATTTTCAAACCACGTTTGAGCAACTTCTCAAAAGACGAACGGAAATATGAGGCACATCAAACTTTTGTTATTGTTCTACAGCGTCATGGTCTGGCAATACTATGTAACATGGTTGGTGGGATTTGTCTTCCCTTTATAAATCTTGAATCATGGAGTGGCAAAATTATTAGGAAGATCAAACTCGTCAATGATTCGATTGAACGATGATTTCATCTAATTGAAAAGGTCTCGTCTAGTGAGTTCCTTGGTCATTCGTGCCCCTTTATGAGTAGGAAGCCTATTGACTTCTTTCTTAATCAAATCACATAGTTCATTTTCACATTGCTTCTCATTAGAGCGAGATGATTAAGACCCTCTTCAAGGAGAATCTTATCTCTGACATGAAGAACTCCTCCATTGACTACGAGCTTTGCTCGGTTGAGGACTAGGAGTAAGCAACCTGTGGCCAAGTTTGTGTGTTTTCCTTTATGTCTCTTTTTTCATCATATCCAAACATCCTTGGAGCTCATCATTCTGATCATGTTGATATCTGGTAGTGGCCTTCTAGTCTTTAAGGATCTTTTGATAATTATCAATGAGCCTGGAGATTTGGTTAGATCATTGAAGCTCATTACTCTCTCCTATCCTCTCCTCTTGCGGATGATATCATGCATTGAGAGATTAATAATAGTTACCAATATCTTACTTGACCCTTTGGGATGAAGTAGATGGCTGACGATGCTCATGATCGTTATGATTGTCATAGTCCAGAGGATGACCCTCCTGGTCTTCATGGATAGGATCGTGATGACCCTCCTAGCCATCGATATTTGGGAGATCTTGGTTGTATAAGTGAGACAAGATAGAATACTAGATAGTGATAAAGAACTAAGATCTTTCCAACAAACGACGCGAATTATAGGCGTTAATTTCTTACAAATAATGATAGTCAATTCACAAAATCCAAACAAGGATGATAATCGTAAGAATAATGAAATCTCATACACAATGCAAGATGTACATAGTTCGACAACGTGCCTACATCTACGGAGTGTTTGGGTTTATTCTCTATTACTCAAGAACTCAGGTGGACATAGTTGTAATACCGCTTAACATTACAATAATGCATGCCCCTATCATGTGGGGTGGTTTTACATTTATAAGGCATATTAAGAGAGTCCTAATCCCCGTTATTAGCTATCTCTAAGAGTTTATACTTATCCTCTATCATGATCAGTCATTACAAGTGATTGGGGATTCTATTCTGACTTAGACTCTTCATATATTGTATGACCGTGGCCCAAGTGCATATGGACGAGCATATGCATGAGTGATTCTTGATCCCACATAACTCATGTCTCCCTGTTGATCTTCTAAATTAGGCCATAATAATTGAATGTGATCTTCCATGATAGTCATTTAACCATTACTGAAATAGTTAACATCACCACCACAATCGTAATTATTTAAAAAGACTAAAAATCGCACTTAAAGTTTTCTTATCGATTATGCCGACTCACATTTACTAATAAGAGAATAACCTTCAGAATAATTACAAGTACTGCCATAATGTACATATATAGTTTAGCTGGAGGTTATTGTTTCTGTAAATGCCAAATAATCCAATAGTGGTTCCAAACAAAGATTGCAACACCAATTTAAACGCGAAAGCCAATTTAAAAACATATTTTATCTTTTTATCCTGAACATGCATCTATTGTCATAAAATAGATAAGCATTCAACAAAGGCCAAGTTTAAGGAAAAATCCCCACAGGGAAAAACCTTTTATTCCACTAATAATTTGCAAATCATAACTTATAAACTTACAAGTGAAATATAGTAATTATTCTCACAAGAACCACAATGATTGCAGTCGACAACAATGATTCCCTTGAGAACCAAAAAGACCTCAATCATCCTCCTTCAATCTCAGCCTCAGTCTTCAGCAGTGAATCCGTATAGGTATCACAAGTTATTAATGGAGATCCTCTCCATAAAAGGTGTATGCAAAGATACAAAACTTTCCAGGGTTTAAATAATTCACAAGAACAATATTCAATGATGTTTTGTTGTGAATAAAACAAGTGTTTTTCAACACAAAAACATGAAGAACGTTTGCAAAAGTTATGCAGAATCGGAGTTGGTAAAAGTCTTAAACGTTCTAAACACGAAACAGGTATTTATACAAAACTTAAGGCAACGCATCGTTCGAACGAGTTGAGCAGGTCATTCTAACGACATAAGCATGACATTCAAATGAGATTTCATCTCGCTTCTAATGATCTAAATAAAATCAAAACATAAAGCTTTAGTTAGATCCAAATTAGAACTAGATCTTCAAATGAGGGATCTAATAACATGAGGGTATCACTTGAACGACATAAACGAAATTTTTTTTTGCCTACAGTAAACTCAGAAAATATTTTTGTTTTTCAAAAATAAAAAGTTCATGTTCGTCTTTGATAAAAAATAAAAAATCTTAAAATATAATTTTGTAAATTAATTTAAAGTCTAAATCGTTTTATACCTCATCAAGATTCTGAAAAGTCTTCAAACTTGGAGATGCTTAAGTTTGGTTTGTCTTGACGGTGCGTGACGATTTGTAACGGGATACGCCAAACTAGCCTAAAGCTATACTATGAACAATCCTAGAAAATAATTTCTTACAAATCTCCGACTTTCACTATTCCAGTACAAAATAAACAAACATTGTCGAACACCAAATTATAATCAAATATTCTAAGACAAAAATACTAACACCCTTCACAACCCTATAATGAAATGGCGTAAGTTTCTTTGTCTTCAAACTTCTTGTTCTTCCTAAACATTGTCTTCATCCATTTGTCTTGAATTTTGCAAAACGGAACCTACAGACATGAGATAAAAAACATATATCCTGGTGACACATCGAGTTTGAAATAAATAAAACTCATAAATGAACTCTCCTCCATAGATTAAACTCATTTTAATTTTCTCCCCCCCCCCCCCCCCCTTGTTTTTATCCGAAATAAACAAAGAAGTGGAAACAAACAAACAAACATAAAATATGAAGCATCACGTAGAAGATAATATATTATCATAAAAGGATATAAATCAAGCACGTGTAATGATCATCTCAAAGGAAAACACAACCAACCATCTTTCAAAAATTTCATTTTTTGTCCAAAAAAATGAAACTTATAAAAATATCATACAATACCGTATATAATATATGCAACATATATCAAAGAAAATTCGGCACTTACATATAGGTATAAATGACCACATAACATGATACAAAACATATAAGCTTTACACACTAGCATAGTATCAATGTGTCCAAATATGTGGGATGAAATGAATGGGTGTCAACTAGAAACAAAAGATTTATAATCCAAACACTCAAATATGTTCAAGAAGTTCTAATTAACTGCAAAACTTTATCATACTAATATTTAGCCTCTAGTGACAAATAAAGTTGAGCTTAATGAACAAAATAAGCACAATGTACACAACCCTAGAATATTGATGATTCTAAAAAATCAATAGCGTCATGATCAAACAAGCATGACTAGGTATCATTGTGCAAACTCGTCGATCTTTAACTAAACTCCCTCAAAAGATAAACATGATCATATATTCTATTCTTTTCTTTTGAAGTGATTTCTTTTGATTGATCAATCAAATTAAACTATTTTGGCCCCTTTTTGGCGAATGTTATCTTTTTATTGCTTAATTTTTTCTTGGGCTCTTTTCAAACGGTGTCTTTCACGACGAGTTCACTTGCTTCTCGCAACGCTTTCTCATGTACACTCATATTTTTTCAATATTAAACAAAATTGATAGTTCTTACATGCACAAATCCTCCATAGTTAAATAAACACGTAGATGACAAAATTGATGGAGAACATCTCACCAAGCTCAAATATACACCATGAAGTCAAAATCCAATAGCTCGTCCATGTGACCATGGAGGCATATACAAAGTCGAATATGTACAACAAGTCAAGTTCGAAACAACTCCATAAATATGGTTAAGATCAATCTCAGCATCTAAAGTCATAACCAAATGTCCTAGCTATATGGAAATTATGGAGTGAATTGGATTTAAAAACCCGATATGCCACACCAAATGTGTAAAACTAAAATACACAAAAATCGAAAATCGTTTTGAATTTTTCAATAATAATTGAAACTAAAAATATTTTTGTATTTTTCAAATATGACTCAATCAAAGAACAATATAATACAAAAAGTACACATGTTATAACATTAACAAACATATATCATGAAGCATAACTAGCGTGTGACAAACAAAATCATGCAAGTAATCAACCATAAGAAATAGCATGTGAAGCATCATGTGAAAGCATATGAGAATCAACCAATCTAATATTTAGCATATATAAAACATATTTCCTAATCCAAACAGGTGTATACCTAACTCGAGGGGTTATGAAAACTAACGCGACACTATCCTTAACCTTCCTAGGATCTTTTCCAAGATCATAACAAAAATTCTTGAGGTGAGCTTTCCTACCACAATGTGCACATGTGTAAATGAGAGGAATGTTACCTATGGGTTGACCCTTTCTAATGTCATTGGTTTTGGTTAACCCTCCAAAACAAACAATGATTTTGACTTTAACATATGAGGCATAAGAACAAGACGAACCATTACCATCACTACTCAAACTACTACAGTCTTTTAAACCATCTTTTAACTTCAAAATTTTAGACTCAAGCAAAAGAATTTGACTTCTTTAATTTTTGGTACTCCTTCATATTTTCCATTATTCTTAAAAGTTTATCTCTCTCTCCTCCTTAATGAAAGCAAACCTATCGCTAAGATTCTTCTCACGTGCTTTATAATCACCGATTAAATTATTTTTATCCTCATTGGCACAAACACACACCCTAGAATTTTTTAAGTCCTCCAATTATTTCTCTAAAAAATGGACTTTATCACTACTCTCCTTCTTGGCCACTTTTAAATCTTGAAAATAATGGTTCAAGCCAACAAACTTCTCACGAACGATATCTCTTTGATTTTGAACAATTTGCAAAAGGTCCAAAACGTTTTTAAAATGAGAATTTTCTTTTTCAAGAATTTCAATTCTTTTAGCAAACTTCAAATTCAAATGAGAATCCATTGAGAGAAAAAATAAACACAAGAGAGATGACTAAAAAACCACCCAAAAAGATACAAATAAGGATCCACGCAATAACTAAAAGCAACCCGATTTGATACTAATTTGTAAATATAAGATAATCCAAGAGTGATTCTAGACAAAGATTGCAACACCAATTTAAATGTTGAAGCCAATTTGAAAACATATTTTATCTTTTTATCCAAAATATGAATCTATTACGCTAAAATAAATAAATCATTCAAGCATTCAATAAAGTCCAAGTTTAAGTAAAAATCCCTGTAAGTCAAAACCTTTTATTCCACTAATAATTTGTAAATCGCAGCTTACAAACTTATAAGTGAAATACAACAATGATTCTTGCAAGAACCACAATGACTGTATTTGGTAATAATGATTCCCTCGAGAACCACAAAGACCTCAGTATTTGTCCTTCAGCCTCAGCCTCATTCTTCAGAAGTGAATCCCTGCAAATATCACCAGTCAGCAATGGAGATCCTCTTGACAAAAGATGTATGCAAAGATACAAAACTTTTTGGGGTTTAAACAATTCACAAGAACAATATTCAAGGATGTTTTGTTATGAATTAAACAAGTATTTTCAACACAAAAACATGAATAACTTTCGCAAAAGTTATATAGAGTTGGAGTTGGAACAAGTCTTAAACGCTCTGAACAAGAAACAGGTATGTATACGAAACTTAAGGCGGTGCATCGTTCAAACGAGTTCAACATGTTGTTCTAACAACATAAGCATGTCATTCAAACGAGATTTCATCTCTCTTCTAACGACCTAAATAAAATAAAAACAGTAAGCTTTCGTCAGATCTAAATTACAACCAGGCCATCAAACGAGGGATCTAACGACTTAAGGATGTCATTTGAACGACATAAACAAAAAATCAAGTTCTCATTATAATAAACTCATAAAATATTTTTCTTTTTCGAAAATAAAAATTTCATGTTCATCTTTGTTAAAAAAATAAAACAACCCAAAATATAATTTTGTAAATTAATTCAAACTCTAAATCATTTTATACCTCATTGCAATGTCGGGAAGTCTTCAAATATGCTGATGCTTGTGTTCGGTTCGTCTTGACAGTGTGTGATGATTTATAACGGGATATGCCAAACTAGCCTAAATCTATGCTATGAACAGTCTTAGAAAATTGTTCTTACAGTTTCCAAAAATTTGGATTATTACATTCTTTCCCCCCTATGGAATTTCGTCCTCAAAAGTTCATTCTTTAACCATAACCATTTTCTCTTCTAAGACATATATAATCATCAATCTCACGACGCCCACATAAAATCTGCAAACTTTATCACTTCTTAATTTTTTGGGTATGAACTACAGGGATCATAAATGCTAGTAGTAACCACTACTAGCCCAAAATTCAATCATGACTTACACACATGTTGAAAGTTAATTAACTTAAGTGGAGTCACCTATATTATGCATCAATATACGTTCTAATAAAATTGTACATGTGAAGACACTTGGGACTTTTGAACATGAACATATGTTTACTAGGTATTTGGGGGTCAGGATGGGGTCTTGGGGAGATAAATTTACTCTACTTCTGTGGTAATTGTGAACCATTCAATATTCGTAAAATGTTAATAGTCAAAAGTTTTGAGATTTTCTGAAAAGCTTCAAGACATGGTTAGGTATTTGTAATTTCCTACACTGATAAGGAGAGAAATTATCTATACAAAATCAAAGTATTGGTTGATTAATTATGTTATTTTATTAAAATGATACTAATGTGTGATGAACGTAATTAAATGAACACTATTAATAATTGCTAAATGCCTAAAAAATTGATATTACAAAAACATGAACAAGCTAACAAGAACGAATAAGTGTCAATTTACAACAACATAACTACATTGGAGTTTAGCCTAAAGTAATACCAATTCCCAAATGAAACTTTATAACATTTGTTATAATATGAAAGTAAGAAATAAAAGCTTACCAAAACATTTAACTTATATCATGTACAACTATTTTGACAACTATATTATTTCTTGATTCAAAGAAAAAATGATCCAAAAAGAATAAGAAGAAGAATGAAGACTACTGAAAACAACTTTAGTCAACTCACTGTAACTCAAACATGCATGACAATGATTCATTATATAAACCAAATAGTTAATGAGACATAACTTAAATAACTCATTTTTTCTCGTGTCCCATATTTTCCAAAAAATCATACTCTAGTTACTAACCCAAATGATAGATGGATAAAGAATATAAATAAACATACATGATACGCTCAAATGTAAACTGAAAACTTGTAAGCTAATCATATATGAAACAGAAAAATGAACCTTTCATTTCTCAATATTGGTTGTGGAAATTTCTAGGAAATGTACCTCCACCAACAAATCTCAACGATGGTGGCCGGAGCTTTGGCGACATTAACTATGGTTTGGGCAAACGTGCTTAGTTTAAACAAACATTTTGTGTTTTGGGACATCGTTTATGGTTGGATTTTGGAATGTGAGGGTGGTGGTTTTGGGTTGAGAATGGGAAAGTAGAAATAGAGTTGAGAAATAGAGGGAAAGAGAGAGAGGGAGCGATAGCGAGAGTTAGAAAGGATAAAGAGTTCGAGCGGATAGAGTGTGAAGAGATCGTAAATAGAAAGAGAGAGTGTGGATTATATAAGTTTATGAGCGCACATTTTTTTAGAAAGAGGGATTTAAAATTTTATTAACTGAGATTTTAAAAAAATACACATAACTAGGGAGATTTATTAGTTATTTTAATAACTGTTTTTAGAAATTAACGTTGAAAAAATTATTTCTCATAAATTATTATATAAACCATGAGAGAAATAATCCTCCACGCATGGGAGGAATTCACGTGACTTACTGACCCTGTCAATCATTCCTATCTGCGAAGATAAAGATTTTTGAACATAACTAACTTGCAATAATGAAGGGAATATATATGGACGATCAAACAAGTAATAACTATCATAGTTGTTGACACCCCATTCTAACACCCCTACACTCCTACATTGGGTCCAGACGAAGTCCCATCTATCCCAAACCCCTGGTCCTCTTTAAAACCTTAATCGGAGAACAATAACATTCTCCCCGAGCCCCATTTGACTTTGGTCAACTCTCAAATATGGGAATCCACTATCCCAAAATCATAAAGCTCCGAATCATCGTATGGCCTAAAAATCAATTCTCCCTCATAATTCAAACTCTCACTCCCCCATAATTCATAATTAGTTAATGTTGATTTATTTAATTTTATTTATGATATATTATCTTATTTCAAACTTGATACATCATGAAGATATTTTCTTTGTTTATTGTGTGTAGAACTTTGATGAGTATTTGAAAGGCACACGTTTGAAAAGAGAAAGCACGGAGATTTGAAGATTTTAAAGTTAAAGATTTTTTAAGACTTACATATTTAGTATCTTTCCACTTTTGGGTTTTTTGGGAGGGTATTTAATTTGTATAGGATTTTTAATAATTTGGATATTTTTATTTTATACCGGAATAGCCATTGGGGGAGACTTGTAAGGACATATTTTCCATCTTCTTCCCAGTTTACATCGTGTATGGAATATTATGTTCCAACTGTCAAGGTAATTCACGTTCACACGATCGAGAATACGGATTTGAATATCAAGTATCTTCAACAAAGTTCTAGGAGACGTAATTTTGGATATGGATTTAGTTTTGTGTTACTTAGATTTTTTACTGAGTATTATGATTCTTTTTCTAAACTATTTTTTTCAAAAGGAGGAATTTTTCAAACTTAAAATATTTCCTGATTTACCTGCAGGCAGAACTTTAAAAAGTCACTTAAGTCATTCTAATGACTTGTCCATGTCGCTCAAACAACATGTCAATGTCCTTTGATACATCGTTTGAATCCCAGCTTCTCATATGGCTCAAATGAAGGCGTACTGTTTTGTATTTTTAAGGTCGTTTGATACGTTATTCGAAGTCGCTTCTAATGATATCTCACTGTTGTTCAAATGACCTGAGGATTTCATTCTAACAATCACTACACAAAATCTACCGAATTGTCACTGTCATTGACCTTGACAAGTTCAACTCATCAAGGTCAATGACCGTGAAAATTCTGGGTGAGACAACTTTTTTTGTCACGGACTTGTCACGATTATTGATCGTGAAAAGCTCATTAGAATTTTCACGATCGTGTCACGGTCCTTGATCTTGACAAGATTTGTAATGGTTAAGGACCGTGACAAGCCGGTGACATTTTATAAAAAATTGTCACGGTCAATGACCGTAACAATTCTGGGCAGAATTGAAAAAAAAATGTTGGGTAGTATGGCCACTGCCACTGCCCAACAGTATATTTGTACATGTTATAGCAACGTTGTACCTATTAAAACGTCATATATCCAAATAAAATAGAGATAATGCAAATATACATTCAAAATAGAGAGAATATGAATAACCATATAATCCAAATACAATTCAAATGTAACAACTTAAAACAATTCGATTCAACCTTAAAACAATTCAATTAAAACTTAAAACAATGTCACTAAATGTCTAGAGTATGGTTAACTCTGAGGAGGTGAGTAGGACACACGATATACGAATTAACACACCCACTAATATACACCATGCCACATTGTTCGCGCAACCACAATGGGGAGTTATTCTTCCCGGGCATCACATGCATGACGAGCACCTTGGACTCGATTTCTTTAAGCTCATGTCCATGAACTAGTGCACCCTGAATAATATTCGGGTCCCTCAACCCCTGCCCTATCCGCTGGCCATCAAATATGTCCATTATAAACACGCTCGTCCAACCAAGTGTTGACATCGGTCTTTTGAAGGGAGCCAAATAGGGAAGTGGATCATCAAAGTTTGCACGTGTCGACGATGAAGCAGCGAGGTCCACATCCTCGTCCTCGTCCTCTTGCACCTCCTCCTCCACCGCCTTCTCTTTCCCTTTCCCATTACGGTTTTCGTCCAATGAACACTTCACGAATGAGAACACATCCTAGACCGTCGCCTCTAAACGGGACAGCTTTGCATTATATAACTCCACCATTCGAGCCAACCCGGTGTCGTTCGTCTCCAATCCGATGATCCTAGATTTGGCCACCCGCGAGCTCACCCCCTTATCCTCCCCTTGCAATCAGAGCCAAGCACTTGGCTGAGTGTGTCTGTAGACAAACATGCCTTGTTGGCATCAGACTGCGACTCATGCACTTCCTTAAGCTTTGCCTAAAATGATAAAAATCACATGATTAGTAAAATAAGTAAATTAAAAAATCGTAACGTAATTAACAAAAAGTAAACTGTCGGATTACTTAAAATCGTGGCCGCGATGCTTGGGGATACCTCCTTCTCCTTCCCCTTCTTCGTACGAAGAGCCACATAAGTATCGAGCTTATGTGGCCTACCCCCAGGGCCATTCCATGTCCCCTGAAATAAAATAAAGTAAAATTAGTATCAGCCCCGCAAAGTAAAACAATGCATAATAATATATTTTATGTAGTTATAGAAAAATTAAATCTTACCATCATCCTATGCTCCACCTTGGCGTAAGACGTCCGACCGGAGTAGTGCACGTCCGTCTTTTTTGCCCGGTTTTCCCTTCTCGATTTGCGAGATGCCAATTGTCTCTCCCCGATCTCATTGTCAATGAACCTTTGTCATTGTGCCAATGAGATCGGCTCCTTCGACGGGACGGATTCATGCCTTTGGATAATGGACTCTCGTGTCTTCCCAAAGTACCGGGTCCGCATATTTTTCTTTCACGTTTTATGTTTCTCCCTCAACTGCTCCAAGATGGAATCGCGTAGCTTTGAATCCAGACTGAATTGTTTCTGTCCAACAAATACAATGTTAGTTGCAAATAAATATAAATATAAATATAAAATGAAATTGAAATTGAAATTGAAATTGAAATTGAAATCGAAATTGAAATTGAAATTGAACTTGAAATATTCATATAAATATAAATATAAATACATTACCTGTAGTGCCACCCAAACAGCTAACTTGAGCTCATATGGCACCTCCTTCTAACTAATGTACCCTGGACCAATGATCGTGTTTACCAGCTCGAGGGGTCTCGCTAATAGCCCCGACTTGTTCTCGATGGCCATCCCCAATTTTCCATATTTAGGGAGACTAGGGGTCGAGGATCCCCCATTGCCTCCGCTACCACCATGCCCAGACGACATCATCATAACCACCATCCTCGCCTTAATACCTGAAGGTGACATTTGCTGTAAAAAAATGTTATTAGTACATATCAAAATGAATTAAAAGAAGACATGCAAATATGTACAATTACTATAAATAAAAATGAATTTTTACTGTTAATCACCTCAATTCTGAATTCCAAAACAACATCATCTAGCTCATAATATATACAAGAGTGAAACATCCCCACCCCTATCCCTACTGCCCACACACATGCACACTACACAAGAGTGAAAATGATAAAGTGCAAATCAATTAAAAGAATTAAAAATGGATGTTTCGGTAAAAATTGGAATATTTATTACAAATTGAAAAATTGTTTAAAATTCGGGTTATCATAAAAAATGGATTGATATTCGCTAGGAGCAGCTAAGCCAAGACCACATTTTTCTGTAATATACTTAACAGGTCATGCACATTGTGACAATTTGAAAAAAAATCGGCAGCATATCCCCGTAGTTCTCCAAGTACACGACGTAGATTGGAAAGTGTGAGTGTTATTTCAATTGATCAATTGAAATAATAGTCACACTTGTCAATCTAGTATGTACCCAGAAAACATTAGGATACGACTGCAGAACTTCCTCCAAAAGTAACAACTTTAAGCCACTAAGAATATTATACAGAAATTATGCAGTCACAAACTGTCCAAACGGGACAATTCGAGAGATCTCATTATTGGGGTAATGACTCTCGAACGGGTATAAGGGCTATTTAATGCGTACACATAAGAACTAGATGGTTAGTATCTATGCGCACTATATGTAATTTCAAGTATGTTTCATATAATTATATATATATATATATATATATATATATATATATATATAGAGAGAGAGAGAGAGAGAGAGGATCTCATGAGGACCTCTGTTTGCATACCGCTGGCGCGGACCAATTTTGATAAAATAGTAAAAAATATATTTTTGAGCTAATTTTTTTATATAGTTTTCAAACATTTCAGTAGGGCCATATAAAAAAAATCAAGTCAAAATGATTTTTTTTACTATTTTAAAAAAATCGATCAAAGTTTGTTAGTTTTTAAGTTGTTTTTAACTTGTCAAAAATTGACAAAGTTTGACCGATATTTTTAAAATAGAAAAAAAAATCATTTTGAGCTAATTATTTTTTTATGGTCCTATTGAAATGTTTAAAAATCATAAAAAAAAATCAGCCCAAAAATATTTTTTTTACTATTTTAAAAAAATGGTCCTCATTCAGGGTCCTCAAACTGGGACCTCACTTGATCCTTTCCCTATATATATATATATATTGTTTGTGATACAAAGTAATTTTAAAACAAAATTTGAAAAATCCCACCCCCATATGGACATTAATCCAGTGGTAATACCACTTCTAAAATTAACCAACACAACATCGAGCCACTATAATCCAACCGCAGCGACAAATGTGTATCCTATACTCCTTCTAATTCATCTACTCAATTAATTCATTTCATCAATTAAACTAACAATTAAAGTATACAATTATTAATTTACTAATTTACAATGAGGGGCAATCCTACTTTAATATGAAATGGGCACTAATTATTAATTTACTTTCATATAGAACTATACAATTAAAGTTATACAATTTATTTTATTAAAGCTATACAATTAAAGTTATTTCGAATCTCAACAATGATCTATTAATGAGGCACAATCCTACTTGCATATGAAAGGGGCAATACATATTTTATTAATCAATTTGTCCGTTTCAATTGTTGAGATTTCCCCACAACACACCCACCCCACCCCACCCCACCTCCACCCCACCCCCACCACCACCATCACCACCACCATCACACACACGCACACGCACACACATCACACCACCCCCTTGTGACACCCCGCCTAATAAAAAATAGGGTGATCAATCGTATACCAAATTAAAACAGGAATCCCAGTTGGATCATCCTAAGCATCACTGTCGAATTTTTTTTTAAAACTTACTAACCACCTAGTATTCCAAAAGCTGGTACCAATTTTTAACTTTTTGATAAAAAAAAATAGTACATGCGGAATTAAAAGTAAACCATTCACAGAACTGAATGAAAATAAACTGAATCATTAATTACACAACTTGCCGAATAAATCACCGGCCACCAAAGAAATAATCCAATACAAATATCCAACACCGGATTAAAATAATACTGAAAACTGAACTGAAAGTCTGGGCGACATGCCCTAAATAAAACTGAAACTAATACAAGATTCCTACTCTAGGATTGAATGAATGATGCGTCTAATCCAAACTCCTGCTAGCATCCACATATGTCGCAGCTCCGTGTCCCTGGAATAGAATATCAATCATGGCATCCCTGTGGCTGGACACCTAAAAGGTTTTGAAAATAGTTTTATAGCAAGAGTTAGAACCCAAAACATTTAGAAAATATTTAGCAAGTGAATTAACTGCAGTAATTTAAAATGCATGAATACGCTTCATATTTAAGTTAGTGTCACACTCCCTTGTGGACATTCTCACCCCTCCACTAATGTGCACACCTACCGGTTACCTTAACACCACCTAGTTGTACTACCCCGTCCAACTAGTCCTGGTATAACCTTCCCTTGCCATACTACTCTAACCCGAGTATAATGATTCTTGAATTAAAAGTTATCTCACAATTAACTTAATTAATTCCTCTTAAATAATATCATATAACCGTGTCACAAGTTATATAAATTAAATACATCACACACTGTATTATTACCCGTATATAATAATTTACTACCATTATATATACGTACCTTTACCACAACATCCACACATATAACATACGTATATCCATCCCTTCGAGTATACTCTAGCCGGATGATTTCCTCTAAAATGCTATCTCACTAGGTGTGCTCACAAAACCTAGTTCCCCAAATTGGAATCGCTCACCAACTTCGCCCAAAATATAAATGTAGTGAAGGCGGTCATATTCCTTCCCTGAAAGTGAGATAAATCCCTCACCCATATATACCGGACGCTATGACCTGGGGATATACTCGCCCTACTCCTCAAGCTAGGGGATTCACCCACATCGCGCAACCTCCCTTGATAGCATTAGAGTATATAAATTGAATAAATATCTAATCGCTGATATTTAATATCACATATAATATATACACGTATATATATACTATCACTACACCGTATATATATAATATAAACCTCGACTTTACCGTGTACTCAAAATCCCATACACTGCCTGTAATTTAATATCACACACACAATATATATATATATAAACCCTGGCTTTACCGTGTACTAAAAATTCCGTACACTGCCTGTAATTTCCTGAGTCTGTATCCCGACTCAACATAATTAATTTTCTTACTTAATAATTTATTGTCTTCGTGAGTCTATGGTCCGACTCTAATATATTTAACTCACACCTCAATTTATATAATACTTTCCCCGAGTTTATGGTCCAACTCCAATTAAATTAATTAACACACTTATTAATTTAATACCTTCCCGAGTCTTTCACCCGACTCTAATTAAATTAACTAACACACATATTAATTTAATACCTCCCCGAGTCTATCATCCAACTCTAATTAAATTAATTAACACACATATTAATTTAATACGTCCCCGAGTTTATCGCCCGACTCTAATTAAATTAATTAACACACATTTTAATTTAATACATCCCCGAGTCTATCATCCGACTCTAATTAAATTAATTATCACACTTAAAAATTTAATCCTACCCGAGTCTACAATCCGACTCTAATTAAATTAATTATCACACTTATTAATTTAATCCTACTCGAGTTTACAATCCGACTCTAATTAAATTAATTATCACACTTATTAATTTAATCCTACCCGAGTCTACAATCCGACTCTAATTAAATTAATTATCACACTTATTAATTTAATAACTTGGTGTCACCCAACCATTATCCCTGAACTCGCTCACTTGGTCCATTTTACCTCTCATAATTTCATTCCCACTTTTTTGCCCACAATGTGTCGCACATTCATCTCCATAATTTCCCAATTATATTTACTTATAATTACCAACATACCCGGACTCCCCCACTTGGTCCATAATTAAATATTTTACCTCAATTCCTTTTATAAGGTAGCGTCACCCAACTACAATACCCGAATAATACTTCTCGACCCGATATCAATACTTATGAATTATTTCCCCAAATCCGTTCATCTCATGACATACAATTTCCACCCTCCTACACCCAATTATATCACCTTATAATTGTTAAGGAATATATGCCTCACATGAATTTATCACTAAATAATAGCAAGGAATTAAATCTTAAATAAATTTCTCTTTATAATCAAAATTGGTCGAACTGCCCAGATTCCTGAACCATCGATCGATCGAACCCCCTGGGTCGATCGATCGATCGATCCAGACTTCATCTTCTCCAGGCCACTATTTTCCACCATTGACGTAAATCCAAGGTTTTTAACCTTAAATTAAACCTCTAATCAAAAGACCTCGCCATATAAATATGTTTAATCTATATCCTACACATTATATGGATCTTAAGATACACAATTTCTCCACTTACTTTCATAATTTCCCGAAATGGGTTTTCGATTAAAATTCATCAACTTTGTTCTACAAACCAAATTTCAAATCCAAATCCCACCAATTTATATGTAATACCCCGTATTTTTGTCATATTTATTTATGGGATTAATTGAATTAAATGTGTATTAATTGGGAATTAATCCAGATAAAAATACGAGCGAGATGCGAGTTGGTATTTGATTTTAATGAGTATATATGGCTATATATGAATGTTGAATTATGAAATTTGTCGTGAGATTGAAATACGGCAATTTGGAATTTTGTTGAGACGCGTGTGACAGTCGCGCCCGGAATATAATTATTTTAATTAAAAAGTGCTTTTTATTTCTATTAACCGTATGGTCGTTTTGAGTGCGCCAACGCGTCCGGAAGGGTCGAGATAGTTAGAAAACACTAACCGGGGGTTTAGTTTGGGTCCCGGGGCATTTTTAGGTCATACCGGCAACGTATAAGGGTAGTTTGGTAATTTTGGATTTTTGGAAATTAAAACATACAAAAATTATGAATTAAATCTAACTTGGTAATTACCCACTAAATCCACTAACTTCACCTTATGACCTTATGGGCTACGGGGGTTATTAGAATTAGTTCCAAGAGTTTCTAAGGCAAACCCTAGCCACCATTGTCACCTTGGAGAAGAAGAGCTTGTAGAGAGAGGATAATTCTGCAGAGAGAGAGAGAGAAACTCATCAATTCGTCATCAAATTCAGAGATATATCAAAGGCAAGTGGTTTAATTTCGTTTATTACAAACAATGTTTCTTCCATGCGTAGGAAATTGACAAAATTTGTATTGTTCTTGGGAGTTTGATAAAAACCCATTAATTGGAATTAGAACTTTATATTTTGATGAAAGGATTTCACGTAGAATTGTGTTAGGAGGATTATTCTAATGGAAATACACCTTGTTCATAACAAAAACGGATTTAATTATACCCATTGGTGACTTTAAAATTTTAGGGTTCATGTTCATATGATTTGGAGATAAATGAAGGGATCTGATGATTCAATGATGTTTAGAAAGTATTGGCCCTATATAATTATTTAATTATGACCTATGATTGTTTGGTATGGATTAGAAACCTTAAAATAATGTTGGGACGAATTGTATATGAGATTAGAGATGAAGAAAGTTGGAAAAACGAGAAAAGCAGGTTCTGGGCTCGAAACTGGCCTCTCGTTAGAAGACCTACCCAGGTCGTTCGAACGAGCTCGTTCGAACGAGCTTCTAACGAGTTGAGAGTTTGCCTTCTAACGATAGTGATGTTCGTTCGATGCCTTTCGTTCGAACGAGACCTCTTTAGATACCCAGTTCGTTCGAACGAACTCTCGTTCAAACAGCCTCGTTCGAACAAGACTTCTAACGAGCTGACAGTTTAGGCTTTTTGGCCTGTTTTGATTTCGCGTGTCCCGTAACCTTTTTTAATTGTAGAGATACCATTCCCTTGATGATAAATTGGTATAGTTGGGATAATTGGGTTATATTGAGTGGTAAAACATAGAAGTGTGATTATAATGGAATGGAAATTGCGGAATAGGACGTGAGTGACTATTACGATGCGAGAATTATTAACGGCTTAAATAGTTGAATTAATCGGGGACTTATGAATTGTGTAACATTATAAGTCGGTACGAGAATGAGAAGTGTACCACAAATAAATATGGTAATAGCTAAGATGTGTGTATGCTTAGTATATATGATTTGATGTGTATGACATACCTACCATACTTGCTAGCACGGGAGGTTTACGTTCGCTTAGGGCCCTCTAATCCTTGTGCTGCCCGGATTTAGATTGGTACCTCGAGAACATAGGTCAGAGAAGGACTTATTGGGATGTTAATAAATCCGGTGATCGTGGGAGCGTAGGTATGTGCGTGACCCATGTGATGTGACTGTGTTCGCCTCCATTGTTTGTGATTTTCTATTATCTGAGAACGATTCCTGAGAGATTCGGAATGCGTGATCCTTACGTACGTGATGTACCGGGATGGATAGCAGAGTATGTGTGCACCGCAGTTTAGTCTCGGGTGCTCGTATTGTATATTTATGACGTGAATAATATATACTTAAATAATGGGAACTTTCATGTTGGTATTGTGAATATAATTATGGTAATGTTTTGAGAAAACATAACGGGTTAACCGATAGTGAATTGTATTGCTAATAATTGAGAATCTGAGTTAAGTATATCCGCTATTAAATTGATAACACTAGAATGTATAATGGGAATTGAGTAGTAAGGGGTAGAACTTATTACGGTTTGGATAGTATGTATGTCACTTAGATGGGTACGGTACGTTAGGGGTGCACAATTAGTCGAGAGGTGAGTACTTCATGTGAGTGCACGTCCTAACATGTATTTTGCATTCATTGTTTTAATGTTGTTTAAAACACTTGCTATTTTTAAAATGAATTCCACTTTAGGGCTCTGACCCATTTGCTTTCAAATCTATTTTTGTAAAAACCATTTTAGGTGCCCAGCCACAAGGACACCATGCATAGGATTTTCATTCAGGTGACAAGCTGTAGCTGTTTGTGGAAGTTATAGGACTTGCTAGTAGACGTTTCATCTATCTTGACTCTATATTCAGATTTCATCAGTTGTAGGGCATGTCGCCCATTCCTTTTAGAGACATTTCATTTATTTCAGTTATTCAGACTTCTGTCATGTATTTAATTCAGGATTCAGACTTATGTTATTATTTTCGGTTGTGGGATTGTTGTGAGGAGTTTTCCTCCGGACCTATTATTATTTTTGTTGGTTATTCTATTGCTTCGTTATGGTGAATGGTTGTTATTCTTTCATTATCCTCTTATTTCATGTTAATCAGAGTTAACTTAAAATTTGGCAACTCACTTTTTAAATACTAGGTGGTTAGTAATCATTAAAATGTTTTCGACAGTGATGCTATTAACTGGACCAACTTGGCATTTTGTATTAATTTAATAAAGGAGTAGCTACCCAGTATTTAATTAGTCGGGGTGTCACAGGTGGTATCAGAGCATCAGGTTCTAGTGTCCTTTAGGATTTGTACGGCTTATTATGTTTCCGCTGAGCTTTCTTTGATGTAGAACCCTATATTTTAGGACTGTTGTATTCTTTTGTTTATGCTACGTTCTTCAGCTATTTCAAGTTTATAACTGCGAACTTATAAACTTTATTCTTATTTCAGATGCCTCCACGACGTGCACAACGGGTTCCCAGGGATGCTACGCCAGAACCACAACCCGCACCAGTTCAGGGTACGATGAATGCCGCCGAGGTTGCAGCCATTGTGGCCCAGGCGGTAAATGCCGCACTAGCCGTAGTTCAGCAGACACCACCTCAGGCGCCAGTAGCCGCGCCAGTTCAGGCACATGCATTCTCGTCTGCTTGGGAACGTGTACGTGATGCTTTTCAGAAAGCACACCCACCAGAGTTCACAGGTAGCTCCGATGTAGTGGTTTCGAGTTAGTGGAGGAAGGACATTCAGCGGCACCTGAGGATTTATGAGTGCACCGATGTCCAGAAGCAGATACTAGCTACCTTTAAGCTAGTGGGGTCTGCACTGCAGTGGTGGAAGTCTATTACCACCATGGAGGAGAGAGATACTCTCACTATCCAGGAGTTTTGGGTGCGGTTTGACCGCAAGTACTTTCCGTCAGCCGTTCACACGGAGATGAGAAGGAAGTTGATGAATCTCAGGCAGGAAGGTAAGACTGTGGCCGAGTATGAGGCTGAATTCACAAATCTATTGAATATTGTTCCGGGTGAGATACCGACGGAAGAGAAGAAGATACAGAAATTTACAGACGGGTTGACTTGGAGGATCCATCAGCATTTGTTGGGGAATCTATCGTTGGCCACTTACTCTGATGTGGTTAACGTTGCACTGTTACACTGCCAGGATCACCGCTTTCACATGGCTGAAGGCAAGAGGTCAGGAGACTCCAGCCATCAGGGCAGGAATGGGGGAAATGGTGCCAGTGGGGCACATTCTCTTCATGGGCAGAGACAGGGTGACCAGGGTTCCCAGCAGGGGGACCACAAGAGGTTCAGATTGGGAAATTTCAGGCACGGACAGGGAGGTTTCCGGCAGGGCCATCAGGGTTCGAACGGCAATCAGAACCAGCAGGGTCAGAATGGTCAACAGCAGTTTCAGCAGGGCCAAGGGAGGAACGGTAACGGACACCAGGGCCGGGGGCAGCAGGGACAGAGAGGGGGGAACTTCCCGGGGAAGTGTTACGTTTGTGGAAAGACTGGCCATAAATGCCAGGACTGTTCTGATAGGGGCAGGGCCCCATAGCAGCAGCAGGGTGCTCGACAGGAGCCGCAGAGACCCGTGTTTCCCGCCGCCCTCCCGGAGCCACCACAGATGGCAGCATTGCCACCCATTCCAGCGGTCCCAGTTCAGCAGGGGCAGTTGCAGTATGGGAGCGTATACCAGCTTCAGCAGGCAACATCTCCACAGGCCCCACCCGCGATTGAGGGTATGTTTCCTATCCATGGCACTATGGGTCGAGTTTTGTTTGATACGTGGGCAACGCATTGTTTTATAGCTACACATTTTGCAAAAGCCTTAGGGTTATTAGCCACAGCAGAGAGCACAATGACGTGTGTAGACTCACCATTGGGGAGTGGGTCACTTATTTTCTTTATATGCCGGGGAGTGGGGGTAGAGATTGGTAGTTTGGTATTACCTGCAGACATGTTAGTATTAGATATGCATGAGCACGATGTGATTATTGGTATGGATTGGCTCGCAGCTTATAGATCCATGATTGATTGCTTTGGTGGGAGCATTATTTTTGCCATTCCGGGGCAAGAGATGTTTGTAGTGGCGATGCCTCGCCCAGAGGGAGGCTCGACCGCTCATTTATATTACATAGAGGAGGATACCTCTAAGAAGGTTGTGATTCTTTTAGATTCGATCCCAGTTGTCAGGGAGTATTCCGATGTGTTTCAGGAGATACCAGGCCTACCCCCCCAGTCGAGAGATAGACTTTGTCATAGACTTATTACCAGATACGAGACCTATAGCACGTGCACCATACCGTATGGCTCCGACAGAGATGCGAGAGCTACGGGATCAGATTGAGCAGTTGTTGGGTCAGGGGTTTATACGGAGGAGTACTTCGCCGTGGGGTGCCCCTGTGTTGTTCGTAAAGAAGAGGGATGGATCGTTGAGGTTGTGTGTGGATTATCGAGAGTTGAATAAGGTCACGATACATAATAAATATCCGTTACCCCGAATCGATGACCTATTCGACAAGTTGAGAGGAGCTTCTTTCTTCTCGAAGATTGATTTGCGATCGGGATACCATCAGTTGCGTATCAGGGAGGAGGACGTCTCGAAGACTGCGTTCTTAACGAGATATGGTTCCTACGAGTTTCGGGTTATGCCTTTTGGCTTGACCAACGCTCCAGCAGTGTTTATGGACTTGATGAATAGGGTGTTCAGAGAGTTCCTTGATCAGTTCGTCATTGTCTTCATTGACGATATTCTGGTTTACTCCCAGACAGAGGAGGAGCACGCCGAGCATTTGAGGCAGGTTTTGTAGGCGCTACGTCAGAACGAGCTGTATGCAAAATATGAGAAGTGCGGGTTTTGGCTGAAGGAGGTTCAGTTTTTGGGGCATATTATTTCAGACCGGGGGATATCTGTTGATCCGGGGAAGGTATCCGCAGTGAGGGAGTGGGGACATCCCACGACACCGACTGAGATCCGTAGTTTCTTGGGCCTAGCAGGATACTACAGGAGGTTCATTCGGGGATTTTAGAAGATAGCGGGTCTGTTGACACATCTGACTCGTAAGGGTGTGCCATTCATCTGGAGTGATGCCTGTCAGTTGGCATTTGATGAGTTGAAGGATAAGTTGACCTCAGCACCTGTGTTAGCATTGCCGAGACCAGGATTTGAGTATCTAGTCTACACCGATGCGTCCTTGCAAGGACTTGGAGGTGTATTGCAGCAGGAGAGTCAGGCCATAGCTTATGCTTCCCGTAAGCTGAAGCCTCACGAGAAGAATTACCCCACTCATGATTTGGAGTTAGCGGCAGTGGTATTTGCCCTTCGGATTTGGAGACATTACCTTTTGGGGGAGAAGTTTCGATTGTTCACGGACCACAAATCCCTACATTACCTATTCACGCAGAAGGAGTTGAATATGCGACAACGGAGGTGGCTTGAGTTCACGAAGGATTATCAGTTCGATATCTAATACCACCCGGGGAAGGCTAACGTGGTAGCAGACGCGTTGAGCCGTAGGCCAGTAGATGAAGTGGCAGGGGTCTGGAAGGAAAAATGGAAGGAGTTGGGACACCAGGATGTAGTGGCCCGATCATTCATGTCGGTGATGACTGTTACACCGCAGATTGTCATGAGAGTGGTAAAGGCACAAGCAGATGACTCGTTCTATCAGGAGCAGATAGCCCGATTATTAACCGAGGGAGCCGAGTCCTATACCGTTAGCTCAGACGGGGGATTATGCTTCAATGGGAGATTGGTAGTTTCGAAAGGGGAGGAATTGAGGCACGAGGTGATGGCAGAGTCGCACGGCTCACGGTTCGCGGTACATCCCGGAGGGGATAAAATGTACCAAGACATGAGACGACAGTATTGGTGGAGCGGGATAAAGAGAGATATTGCCGTATTTGTTTCTAAATGTGCCACTTGTCAGCTAGTAAAAGTGGATCATCAGAGACCGGAAGGACTTCTACAGCCATTGGAGGTCCCGATGTGGATGTGGGAGAGCATATCCATAGATTTTATCACGGGGTTACCTACGTCACAGAGAGGTCACGACTCCGTTTGGGTGATTGTGGACAGGTTGACCAAAGTCGCTCATTTTCTACCCGTAAGGACAGACTACACTACGGGACAGTATGCCCAGCTCTTTATTGCAGAGATAGTGAGACTTCACGGTGTGCCCCTAAATATCGTGTCTGACAGAGACAAGATATTTGTTTCATGATTTTGGGAGAGTTTTCAGGAGGCCATGGTCACGGAATTGCGGTTGAGTACGGCATATCACCCGCAGACCGATGGGCAAACCGAGCGTACAAACCAGATGTTGGAGGACATGCTACGTATGTGCATCATTGATTTCGGGGGTGGATGGGAGCAGTATCTTCCACTGGTGGAGTTTGCTTACAATAACTCCTACCAGTTCACCATTGGCATGGCTCCATTTGAGGCGTTGTACGGTAGACCTTGTCGTTCCCCAGCATGTTGGTTGGAGGTGGGGGACAACAAACTACTTGGGCCGGAAGTGATTCAGGATACTTCGGCGAGGATAGAATTGATTCGGAGTCGCATTCGTGTAGCTCAGGATCGACAGAAGAGCTATGCTGATGCGAAAAGGTCCTTCAGGGAATTTGAAGTGGGGGACCAGGTTTTGCTCAGAGAATCTCCTATGAAGGGGATTATGCGTTCGGGAAGAAAGGGAAGTTGGCACCGAGATATGTGGGACCATTTCCTATTATTGAACGGATTGGACCGGTTGCGTATAGACTTGCGCTACCGGAGCATTTCCATCGGATTCACGATGTGTTTCATATTTCCTCGCTAAGGAAATATCTTAGAGACGATTTGGCTCATTCTCACATTTCTTTGGAGGATATTGATCTCCAGCCTGATAGCTCCTATGAGGAGGGGCCGATTGCTATTTTGGACCGAAGTGAGCGGAAACTGCGGTCAAAGATAGTTCCGTTAGTGCGTGTTCAGTGGCGACATCATAATGTCGAGGAGTCCACATGGGAGCGCGAGGATGAGATGCGCGAACATTATCCAGAGTTGGTCTTACAAGGTACTTTCTAGTTCCGAATTTCGGGACGAAATTCTGTTATTAAGGGGGAAGTATGTAATACCCCCTATTTTTGTCATTTTTATTTATGGGATTAATTGAATTAAATGTGTATTAATTGGGAATTAATCCGGATAAAAATACTAGCGAGATGCGAGTTGTTATTTAATTTTAATGAGTATATATGGCTATATATGAATGTTGAATTATGAAATTTGTCGTGAGATTGAAATACGACAATTTGGAATTTTGTTGAGACGCGTGTGATAGTCGCGTCAGGAATATAATTATTTTAATTAAAAAGTGATTTTTATTTCTATTAACCATATGGTCGTTTTGAGTGCGCCAACGCGTCCGAAAGGGTCGAGATAGTCAGAAAACACTAGCCGGGGCTTTAGTTTGGGTCCTGGGGCATTTTTAGGTCATACCGACAACGTATAAGGGTAGTTTGGTAATTTTAGATTTTTGGAAATTAAAACCAACGAAAATTAGGAATTAAATCTGACTTGGTAATTACCCACTAAACCCACTAACTTCACCTTATGACCTTATGGGCTACGGCGGTTATTAGAATTAGTTCCAAGAGTTTCTAAGGCAAACCCTAGCCACCATTGTCACCTTGGAGAAGAAGAGCTTGTAGAGAGAGGAGAATTCTGCAGAGAGAGAGAGAGAAACTCATCAATTCGTCATCAAATTCATAGATATCTCAAAGGCAAGTGGTTTAATTTCATTTATTACAAAGAATGTTTCTTCCATGCGTAGGAAATTGACAAAATTTGTATTGTTCTTGGGAGTTTGATAAAAACCCATTAATTGGAATTAGAACTTTATATTTTGATGAAAGGATTGCATGTAGAATCGTGTTAGGAGGATTATTCTAATGGAAATACACCTTGTTCATAACAAAAACGGATTTAATTATACCCATTGGTGACTTTAAAATTTTAGGGTTCATGTTCATATGATTTGGGGATAAATGAAGGGATCTGATGATTCAATGATGTTTAGAAAGTATTGGCCCTATATAATTGTTTAATTATGACCTATGATTGTTTGGTATGGATTAGAAACCTTAAAATAATGTTGGGACGAATTGTATATGAGATTAGAGATGAAGAAAGTTGGAAAAACGAGAAAAGGAGGTTCTGGGCTCGAAACTGGCCTCTCGTTAGAAGACCTACCCAGGTCGTTCGAACGAGCTCGTCCGAACGAGCTTCTAACGAGTTGATAGTTTTCCTTATAACGAGAGTGATGTTCGTTCGATGCCTTTTGTTTGAACGAGACCTCGTTAGATACCCAATTTGTTCGAACGAACTCTCGTTCAAACAGCCTCGTTCGAACGAGACTTCTAACGAGCTGACAGTTTAGGCTTTTTGGCCTGTTTTGATTTCGCGTGTCCTGTAACCTTGTTTAATTGTAGAGATACTATTCCCTTGATGATAAATTGGTATAGTTGGGATAATTGGGTTATATTGAGGGGTAAAACATAGAAGTGTGATTAGAATGGAATGGAAATTGTGGAATAGGACGTGAGTGACTATTACGATGCGAGAATTATTAATGGCTTAAATAGTTGAATTTATCGGGGACTTATGAATTGTGTAACATTATAAGTCGGTACGAGAATGAGAAGTGTACCACAAATAAATATGGTAATAGCTAAGATGTGTGCATGCTTAGTATATATGATTTGATGTGTATGACATACCTACCATACTTGCTATCACGGGAGGTTTATGTTCGCTTAGGGCCCTCTAATCCTTGTGTTGCCCAGATTTAGATTGGTACCTCGAGAACGTAGGTCAGAGAAGGACTTATTGGGATGTTAATAAGTTTGCTGATCGTGGGAGCGTAGGTATGTGCGTGACCCATGTGATGTGACTGTGTTCGCCTCCATTGTTTGTGATTTGCTATTATCTGAGAACGATTCCTGAGAGATTCGGAATGCGTGATCCTTACGTACGTGATGTACCAGGATGGATAGCAGAGTATGTGTGCACCGCAGTTTAGTCTCGGGTGCTCGTATTGTATATTTATGATGTGAATAATATACACTTAAATAATGGGAACTTTCATGTTGGTATTGTGAATATAATTATGGTAATGTTTTGAGAAAACATAACGGGTTAACCGATAGTGAATTGTACTGCTAATAATTGAGAATCTGAGTTAAGTATAGACGCTATTAAATTGATAACACTAGAATGTATAATGGGAATTGAGTAGTAAGGGGTTGAACTTATTACGGTTTGGATAGTATGTATGTCACTTAGATGGGTACGGTACGTTAGGGGTGCACAATTAGTCGAGAGGTGAGTACTTCATGTGAGTGCACGTCCTAACATGTATTTTGCATTCATTGTTTTAATGTTGTTTAAAACACTTGCTATTTTTAAAATGATTTCCACTTTCAGGCTCTGACCCATTTGCTTTCAAACCTATTTTTGTAAAAACCATTATAGGTGCCCAGCCACAAGGACACCATGCATAGGATTTTCATTCAGGTGACGAGCTGTAGTTGTTTGTGGAAGTTACAGGACTTGCTAGTAGACGTTTCATCTATCTTGACTCTATATTCAGATTTCATCAGTTGTAGGGCTTGTCGCCCATTCCTTTTAGAGACATTTCATTTATTTCAGTTATTCAGACTTCTGTCATGTATTTAATTCAGGATTCAGACTTATGTTATTATTTTCGGTTGTGGGATTGTTGCGAGGAGTTTTCCTCCGGACCTATTATTATTTTTGTTGGTTATTCTATTGCTTCGTTATGGTGAATGGTTGTTATTCTTTCATTATCCTCTTATTTCATGTTAATTAGAGTTAACTTAAAATTTGGCAACTCACTTTTTAAATACTAGGTGGTTAGTAATCATTAAAATGTTTTCGACAGTGATGCTATTAACTGGACCAACATGGCATTTTGTATTAATTTAATAAAGGAGTAGCTACCCGGTATTTAATTAGTCGGGGTGTCACATTATATTCTGAATTTTTAATCAAATCAGATATCTGTACTCAAAGATATACAACACAACAATTTTTACTTTGAATCTCATTCAATAGTTCCACGAACAAAAACCCCATTTTTGTACCCATTTATCCCCAAAATGAATTTTGATTTACACATCACTATGATATGAATTGATTATCATCAATTTAGAAGTCACAACAGTTAACCACTTGCCTGGAATTGTTCGTAGGGTCTGATCCGTTGGTGTAGTCCCTTAATTTGGCTCCAAAATCCCAAAATTGGCTCTTGGTTAGCTTTCCCCCAATTCTCCTCTCAAACCCTAGGTTTAGAGGTGTGTTGACTGCCATTCCCAAATCCCTCAATTAGGTTAAAAACATTCAATACCGTTTTTGGCCATGTGGGTCTAATTAAAAAGGCCCAACTCACCCCGTTTGGGCCTGGCTATGCCAAAAAACACCCCGAGATCCAATTACTATCCCCGGGTACTCTATTCTGACTATCTCGACCCATCCGGACGCAACCGCGCACTCAGAATCGCCATCAGAAATACTTTTCAAAATTTCCAAATTTCGACCTCAAAATGTGACACACGAGATTTTTGAACCATTAAACTTGAAATCGCCAATCATAATTAATTCGGCTCACTCAATTAAGTTCTCCAGTCATGAATTTAAGTTTCTCCAATTTAAATATTTTTATAACTCCCAAAACTAATTAAATTTTAAATCCTCAAAATTACGGGGTGTTACATACTCCCCCCCCCCCCCCCCCCCCACAAAGGAATTTTGTCCTCGAAATTAAGATGAGCGTAATGTTCTAAGCTTCGCATATTACTCTCTAGTCATGTGCCTCCAAGCCCGCTATATCTATCCCATCCGCTTTTAACCATACATTACGCAAGTATGCATTTAGATTACCCAGGGCTCCTATACACCCTATACCCGTGCTTAACCGCACAAAGTTTACCTTAATTATCCCGGGTGCCCATACACCCTATCCCCGTGCTCTACCGCACGAAAGTTACCCGACTATGCTAGTCGTAACCCGTAATATAACTTCGAACCCGTAGTCATATCACACACACACACACACACACACACACATATATATATATATATATATATATATATATATATATATATATATATATATATATCTACTGCCCGAGGTACTCAACCCATGTACTAACGTCCAACCATCTTCCCACAAAATACTTGTCTCTCAACACAAAAGTATATAGTCTTACTTTCATGTTACCAAGGACAACATAAAATGCCGCGCCCTTACTATCACTAGTCGTTGCGCAAAATAAACCCCGAGCTATATCTCTTTGCTCGAAAATAAATCTAACCACCCTGATTCACTTCAGTAAACATCCCCACTTACCAGGATAAAATGTGAGAACACAAAACCTCACTATGTGTTATCGCACCACATAATACAACTTATATATCCACATATATATAGGCTATATGCCCTCTCCGGTGATATCTAGTATCAACCATACCCCAGTGTCGCGAACACTAAAATTTTACACCACTATCCACCATAGTTAAATTCCATCGCTATCAGTCGATTTTTAAAAAATATTATCAACCCTACTCCCATAATTCTCGAAATTAGTACTCCTCGCATAGTTCAAACCTTCACTCAGTGTACACCTCCACTCTCCCGTGAAGAACACCAAGGAACTCCGCTATTCTACGAAAATTTTATCCACATATTATGGCTTCTACCGCCAACGTACTCACTAAATTCGACTCACCCGCGAACCTTAGTGAATAAATAAGTCTTATATTGTGACATCCTCCGTGTCACTAAAAAATATACCCCATGCCCCTAGGGTAAAAATAATTACCTCTATACTCCAGCTGCATCGGCTGAGCCTCGGGTTCTGGAGCATCTTCTCCTTGCCCGAATGCACCCATAACTTGCTTTAGTGGATGTACATCCAGGACCTCGTCATTTAGTTGACCCCTACCTTGCTTAAGGAAATAACTCTTCATGTGTCTCGCTTTCCCCACAAATGAAACACCTTCTAATACATTCACCCCGCCACTGGTTCCTTTCATGCCGACCTTGTTGGAATTCCTGGCCATCCTGTCGATAACCTCCAGTTCTAAATCGTTTGGCATGATTTCCCTGTCAGAAATCCTGCCCCTGATCTCCCCGAGTCTGCTACTGGGATATCCCACTGGTATTGTTCCCCCCCCCCAGCCTTATCCAATTGGTTAGTTCCCACTCCCCTCCTGCTTCCTTTCGCGTGGAAGCGATATTCCTAACAGTGCCGGAGTATTGCGTTAATGACATCAGTATAAGATACTAATGCGTATTTACCAATTAAATGTTGTCTGATTCTCCAGACAACCCATCCACAAACCTTTACTTTCTTTCTCTTTTCCCTTCTTACCTCATCTGGTACACAATTTTGCCAACGAGTGAATTCTTCCTCGTAATCGGCCACTTAACGGTCCCCTTGAGTCACCTCACAAAATTTTCTCCTCGTTTCGGTCTCAACCGCTGGAGGAAAAATACTTGCGATCGAATCGCACCCAAAACTCTGCAATAGCTAGTGTGTCCCTTTCCTCAACTGTGGTGATCGACTCTCACCACTGTAGCGCTGCTCCACTAAACTAAAAGTGGTTAGCATTTGCTTTCGCACCCCATCGCAATCTCCCATGCATAGATGACGCTGGATATATCTCTTCCTTGACACGCTAGCACTACATCTAAACCCCTCGCAACTCTGGTGGGTTCCCACTAAAAATAACCTCTCTTTCTTGCTTCCACCCTGACGACCCCGCGTGAGTCTGAACATCCGATACCACTAACACTTGTGGCTGATCCATGGAAAGTACCATATATTTTGCAACTACCGTCGTTTCAACCACCTGCACCACTGGTTCGATTACCTATGCTGTCAAAATCATCTTTGGCAGTTGCTACGGTAACTCTTGCCCCTGACGAGCCTCCTTCGTCTCATCTCCCCTTGCTGCCTTAGCTGCTCTCTCTCTCTCTCTTGGGCATCATCTGGAATGTGAATCGAATCGTATGAGTTCACTCTCAAATACAAATTTGGCAGAAGAACGTATATGCGCTTACGTAAGAGAATACAACAATCCTATAATAGGGCTCTATATCAAAGATTGCTAAGCCGAAACATGAAAAGCCGCACAAATCCAAAGGACACTAGAACCTGATGCTCTGATACCATCTGTGACACCCCGCCTAATAAAATACCGGTTGATCAGTCCTATACCAAATTAAAATAGGAATCCCAGTTCGATCATCCTTAGCATCACTGTCGAAAACTTTTTAAAAACTTACTAACCACCTAGTACTCCAAAAGCTGGTGCCAATTTTTAACTTTTTGATTAAACAAAACAGTACATGCGGAATTAAAAGTAAACCATTCACACAACTGAATGAAAATAACCTGAATCATTAATTACACAACTTGTTGAATAAATCACCGGCTATCAAAGAAATAAGCCGATACAAATATCCAACACCGGAATAAAATAAGACTGAAAACTGAACTGAAAGTCTGGGCGACATGCCCTAAATAAAACTGAAACTGATACAAGATTTCTACTCTAGGAATGAATGAATGATGTGTCTAATCCAAACTCCTGCTAGGATCCACATATGCCTCAACTCCATGTCCCTAGAATAGAATATCAATCCTGGCGTCCCTGTGGCTGGACACCTAAAAGGTTTTTAAAATAGTTTTATAGCAAGGGTTAGAACCCAAAATATTTTGAAAATATGTAGCAAGTGAATTAATTGCAGTAATTTAAAATGCATGAATGCGCTTCATATTTAAGTTAATGTCGCACTCCCTTGTGGACATTCTCACCCCTCCACTATTGTACACACATACCGGTTACCTTAACCCCACCTAGTTGTACTACCCCGTCCAATTAGTCCTTGTATAACCTTCCTTTACCATACTACTCTAACCCGAGTATAATGATTCTTGAATTATAAGTTATCTCACAATTAACTTAATTAATTCCTCTTAAATAGTATCATATAACCGTGTCACAAGTTACATAAAGAAAATACGTCACACACAGTATTATTACCCGTATATAATAATTTACTACCATTATATATACGTACCTTTACCACAACATCCACACATATAACATACGTATATCCATCCCTTCGAGTATACCCTCGCCGTATGATTCCCTCTAAAATGCTATCTCACTAGGTGTGCTCACAAAACCTAGTTCACCAAATTGGAATCCCTCACCAACTTGGTCCAAGATATAAATGTAGTGGAGGCGGTCATATTCCTTCCCTGAAAGTGAGATAAATCCCTCACCCATATATACCGGACGCTATGACCTGGGGATATACTAACCCTACTCCTCAAGCTAGGGGATTCACCCACATCGCGCAACCTCCCTTGATAGCATTAGAGTATATAAATTGAATAAATATCTAATCGCTGATATTTACTATCACATACAATATATACACACATATATATATATACTATCACTACACCGTATATATATAATATAAACCCCGCCTTTATCGTGTACTCAAAATTCCGTACACTGTCTGTAATTTAATATCACACACAATATATACACGTATATATATATATATATATATATATATATATATATATATATATATATATATATATATATATATATATATATTATAAATCCCGGCTTTACCGTGTACTAAAAATCCCATACACTGCCTGTAATTTTCTAAGTCTGTAGCCCGACTCAACGTAATTAATTTTCTTACTTAATAATTTATTGTCTTCCCGAGACTATGGGCCGACTCTATATTTAACTCACACCTCAATTTATATAATACTTTCCCCGATTTTATGGTCCAACTCCAATTAAATTAATTAACACACTTATTAATTTAATACCTTCCCGAGTTTATCACCCGACTCTAATTAAATTAACTAACACACATATTAATTCAATACCTCCCCGAGTCTATCGTTCGACTCTAATTAAATTAATTAACACACATATTAATTTAATACCTCCCCGAGTCTATCGTCCGACTCTAATTAAATTAATTAACACACATTTTAATTTAATACCTCCCCGAGTCTATCATCCGACTCTAATTAAATTAATTATCACACCTATTAATTTAATCCTATCTGAGTCTACAATCCAACTCTAATTAAATTAATTATCGCACTTATTAATTTAATCCTGCCCGAGTCTACAATCGGGCTCTAATTAAATTAATTATCACACTTATTAATTTAATCCTACCCGAGTCTAAAATCCGACTCTAATTAAATTAATTATCACACTTATTAATTTAATCCTACCCGAGTCTACAATCCGACTCTAATTAAATTAATTATCATACTTATTAATTTAATCCTACCCGAGTTTACAATCCGACTCTAATTAAATTAATTATCACACTTATTAATTTAATCCTACCCGAGTCTACAATCCAACTCTAATTAAATTAATTATCACACTTATTAATTTAATAACTTGGTGTCACCCAACCATTATCCCTGGACTCGCTCACTTGGTCCATTTTACCTCTCATAATTTCATTCCCACTTTTTTGCCCACAATGTGTCACACATTCATCTCCATAATTTCCCAATTATATTTACTTATAATTACCAACATACCCGAACTCGCCCACTTGGTCCATAATTAAATATTTTACCTCAATTCCTTTAATAAGGTAGCGTCACCCAACTACAATACCCGAATAATACTTCTCGGCCCGTTATCAATACTTATGAATTATTTCCCCAAATCCGTTCATCTCATGACATACAATTTCCACCCTCCTACACCCAATTACATCACCCTATAATTGTTAAGGAATATATACCTTACATGAATTTATCACTAAATAACAACAAGGAATTAAATCTTAAATAAATTTCTCTTTATAATCAAAATTGGCCGAACTGCCCAGATTCCTGAACCATCGATCGATCGAACCCCCTGGGTCGATCAATCGATCGATCCAGACTTCATCTTCTCCAGGCCACTGTTTTCCACCAATGACAAAAATCCAAGGTTTTTAACCTTAAATCCAACCTCTAATCAAAAGACCTCACCATATAAATATGTTTAATCTATATCCTACACATTATATGGATCTTAAGATACACAATTTCTCCACTTACTTTCATAATTTCCCGAAATGGATTTTCCATTAAAATTCATCAACTTTGTTCTATAAACCAAATTTCAAATCCAAATCCCACCAATTTATATTCCGAATTTTCAATCAAATCAGATATCTATTCTCAGAGATATATAACACAACAATTTTTACTTTGAATCTGATTCAATAGTTCCATGAACAAAAACCCCATTTTTGTACCCATTTATCTCCAAAACGAATTTTGGTTTACACATCACTATGATATGAATTGATTATCATCAATTTAGAACTCACAATAGTTAGTTTTCCCTAATTTGACTGATTCGTTAGTATAGTCCCTTAATTTGGCTCCAAAATCCCTATATTGGCTCTTGGTTAGCTTTCCCCCAATTCTCCTCTCAAACTCTAGGTTTACAGGTGTGTTGACTGCCGTTCCCAAATCCCTCAATTAGGTTAAAAACATTCAATCCCATTTTTGGCCATGTGGGGCTAATTAAAAAGGCCCAACTCACCCCGTTTGGGCCCGACTATGCCCAAAAATACCCCGAGACCCAATTACTATCCCCAGGTACTCTTTTCTGACTATCTCGACCCATCCGGACGCAACCGAGCACTCAGAATCGCCATCTGAAATACTTTTCAAAATTTCCAAATTTCGACCTCAAAATGTGACGCACGAGATTTTTGAACCATTAAACTGGAAATCGCCAATTATAATTAATTCGGCTCACTCAATTAAGTTCTCCAACTCAATTTAAGTTTCTCCAATTTAAATATTTTTATAACTCCCAAAAATAATTAAATTTTAAATCCTCAAAATTACGGGGTGTTACACCCGTGGCCCCCTCCCCCCCACCACCACACACCTGCACACACACACACACACATACATCCCACCACCCCCTGCCCCCCCTCACCCACCACACACACACGCACACACCTGCATACACACACACCACCACTCCCTGCCCTCTACCCAACCCCCTGTCCCTCCCCTTCCTAGGCCCCCGTCCCTCCCCCTCCCCCCACTACACACGCACACACACGCATACGTACACACATACCCCACCCCACCCCACCCCCTGCCCCCTACCCCCACTTCACACATATATACACACACATACACACACATAGAAATGAAAGAGAAAGAGAGGAAAAAACATACCTTAAAGAGAGAGAGAGATCGAAATCGCTTAGAGAGAGAAAGAGAGGGAAAACCAAAACGGTGGGAAAAAAAGAAAGCGTAGGGATTTTTTTACTGAAGAAATTGTCATGGACTTGTCACGTTCAATGACCGTGACACAAAACGCGTATTTGTTGTCACGATCATTGACCGTGACAAGGCTGGCTGGCTAATGGGTGCCAATTTAGCCTTTTTGGTGTAGTGGATATTTCGTCGCCTCAAATATTTTGTTTGCCTATAAAAACCTGTGAAGATTTTAATTAATACTTTTCATTTATGCAAACTGCATAACAACTACAAAATAGTCTTTACTTTTTAATGAAAAAATAATTTTTAGATTAATCAAAACAATCCCAAATACTTTTGTGAATCTTCTTTGGAAGCCGAACACTTTTGTAATGAAGTTATTCTTGTGAAGAACTTTCTTCAGTGCTAATCTTGGGGATACTCGAGGGTATTTACTGGTGAAGAGGAAGGACTGCGGTTCTTATGATTCTCGAGGGAATCACTGCTTACTGAAAGTTGCAGTTTTTGTGGGTTCTTGTAGGAATTTATTGTAAGATTTCTCTAAAATGTTGTAAGTTTGAGTGAAATAAAGGTTTTACCTTGCGGGAATTTTTTCTGAATTTGTGATTGCATGCTTTATTGATTTATTTCTTGAATCACATAATTGCATATTTAGGGTTTAAATAAAATTAGAATTTATTTTTGGCTTGACATATAATTAAATAAGTTTAATCTATTTGAAGATAGCACGCACTCTACAAATTGTTATCGAAGCTTTTAGCTCGATTTTTACTCGTTTACAAATTGGTATCAGAGAAGGTTTCGCAAAATTATCGTGAGATCCTTTTTTCACGAAATTGTTTTGTGATATCAATCATTTTGACAAATGGATTTTTGAAAAATCGTAATTTTTCTAATGGATAACTTAAATAATCGGATGCCCATATTTGATGGCACAAATTATGCATATTGGAAAGCCCACATAAGATTTTGTTTAAAAGCTATCGATAAAAGAGTCTGGTTCGTATTTGAAAGAGGGTGGAGTCCTCCCACTATCATTGTTAATAATGTTATAAATCCCAAACTCTTTTATAATTAGAATGATGATGACTTTAAGTGGAGCACCTACAGCTCCCATGAATTTAGTGCTATTTCTGAAGCCATCACTCCTAGTGAATTTCAACGCATCATGACGTGCACTATGTCTAAAGAGGCATGTGATACCCTCCAGCTCACTCACGAGGGTACCAATGCTTTAAAATCGTCTAAGCTTCAAAATTTGACCACCCAGTTTGAGACTATCACTATGTTAGAGTCCAAATGTTTTGATGAGTTTTAATTTGGGTGAGAAGATTGATAATTCGAGAGTTGTGAAAAATATTTTGAGGTCACTCCTATCCCGATTTATTCCTAAGGTCACTATTTTGAACTCATTGTGGACATTAGATACACTTAGGTTAGAAGAACAGGTAGGAGACCTTCAAACTTATGAGATCAACATGTTTTCAAATACTATTTAGCCTAACGATAGAGGGATAGCTTTAAAGACTGAAGTTAAGAAAAAAGATAGTATCTTTGTCAGAGAGTCAACTCGAGAAGGTGATAGATTTGGAGAGAGAGAGAAAGAGAGAGAGAGAGAGAGAGAGTATTTTTTAGAGAGAGAGAGAGATTTGGAGAGAAGGAGATAGTCTTTTTGAGGGTGTGCAAGGTGTCAAAGAGTCAACTCGAGAAGGTTAGAGTTTCTTTATGTGTGCAGTTGATCGTCTTAGACCAGAAAAGAGTGAATTGACGAACACTATGGCTAGTCTTATGGAAGATCTTCAATCTTCATTGGAGACTCGTGAGAAACTTGAATCTCATATATCCCAACTTTAGAGAGATATAGAACGTGCCCAAGTTGTCAAGGTCACTTTAGATGATACATCTAAGAAGGTTGGAAAAATGTTCCCCAGTCTTGCTTTGGTTAATGTTGAGAAAGGAGGAATAGGTTATGACTGTGCGTCCACTTCCCATGTTGCACCCAAATCGGTTCCCAAGTTTGTTCTAGATCTTTATATTTCTCAACCTAACCATACTAAGCGTCCATTTCCCCATAGGAGAGTGTGTCCTAGACGTTTTGAGAGAGGTGTTCCTAGGCCCGTGTATGTTTGTTCCCATACAAGAAAATAGGACACCTTAAGGAATTTCACTTTAAGTTGGGTAGTGTGTCTCATAGGTATTTACCTCGTTATACTACTACATGTGTTCCCACACACAGTCCCACACATGTTACCCCACATGCTCCCGCGCATCACATGCGAGATTTTGAGCATTTTTTTAGAGCAAGTTGAGTATTTGGTCAAAACTTCACACGATTTTATGGATGTTTTTCATAGGATGTCACCACCTTGGAAAAACACCTCCGGATCTAATAAATGAGGTTTAGAGTTATTTTCTAGCATAGGTTGTTTTTCATGTTTATATCTTTATGCCTGTTGCTAGTGTGTACTACCATTGTATTTTTTTTAATATATTTTTCAAAAAATCCAAAAAGAGTTTTGTTTTTCTTGAATTTTTTTTTAAAAATACAAAAAGATTTTCTATTTTTTTGAAAAAGTGAAAAAACCAAAAAGATTTTATTTTGATAATTTGTTTTTAAAACACAAAAAAAAATTGTATTTCTTTGTACACCATATATGGGTGGACATTTAGGATGACCAAGTCACAACGTCATTCCATCATCTATGGAACTTTTTAATAGTGTATTGAGACGTAACATCATTTCATTTATGAGCTTTATAATGTTTGGAGTCATTGAGATGTGATTATTGATTACTTTCTACATGTTTGAATCATGATCTCTTTTACACACATGCACAGATTTATCTAATTTTTGTACTTGTGTATTACAAGTTGATAAAATTGTTTTCATCTCAATCCTGTCTTTAAAACGAACCAAATGCGTTAAAACAAGATAATGAAAATAGTTCATGTAAGAACCGTTGCTCGTGAGAGTTGATTAATTATTTAAAAAATATGAGTGTACAAGGTAAAGGGTTGCGAGAGGCAAATGAACACATCGTGAAAGACACCATTTGAAAAGAGCTCAAGAAAAATTTAAGGCAATAAAAAGATTATATGCCAAAAGGGGCCAAATAGTTTAGTTTGATCTTTTAAAAGAAAATAATATAAAATATGATCATGATTATCTTTTGATGTAATTTGGTTGGAAATCAATGGGTTTACATGTCCTGGCAAAGTCTTGAGAAAGCATTACGTAGTTTTAGACCTTATTGGTGTGAAAATTATTTTAGGCTTTGATTTGTTGATTAGATTGAGCCGATATCATTTGAATTCAACATTGTCAGACCTAAGGATGATTTTGAGTTCATTTGCTAGGAGTATCCAAAATTCATCATGCACATATGATATGATTATTTGAGTTAATTTTCTATCGAATTTATTCACACCCATACATTTCGTTTCCATTATTTGGTTATCTTAGTGTTATTTCATGGTGTGTTATTTTTGTTTTTCTTGAAATATTTGACAAATCAAAGATATTTTGTGAACCTTTTGAGATTATCCTTTCATAAGATTATTTGATATATGTTTGTGATGATTCGTTATGCTTGTTGTGACCCATTCTGGTTTTGTTATGTTTTATACTTTTCCTTGTCTATTTCGAACAAATAAAAAGGAGGAGAATGAATTGTGAATTTTAGGGGAGTGAGAGTTTGAATTATGAAGTATAATTGATTTATTTGATTTGATTTATAATTTATTATCTTGTTTCAAACTCGATACGTCACGATGGTATTTTCTTTGTTTATTGTGTGTAGGACTTTGATGAGGATTTGAAAATCACACTTTTGAAAAGAGAAAGCAAGGAGATTTAAAGAGTTTTGAAGACTTACATATTTAGTATCTTTCCACTTTTGGGTTTCTTATGAAGGTATTAGATTTGTATAGGAGTTTTTGATAATTTGGATATTTTTTGTTTTGTACCGGAATAGCCATAGGTGGAGATTTGTAAGGATATATTTTCCATCTTATCCTTAGTTCCTAGTGTACATCGTGTATGGCATATCCCATTCCAACGGCAAAAAAATTCATGTTCACGCGATCAAGAAGACGGATACGAATATCAAGCATCTTCAACAAAGTTCAACGAGACGTAATTTTGATGAGGATTGAGTTTTGTGTTACTTAGATTTTTTACTAAGTATTGGAACACTTTTTCTAACTGTTTTTTCCAAAATGAGGCATTTTTCAAACTTAAAATATTTTTTGAGTTACCTGCAGGAGGAGCTTTAAAAAGTCACTTAAGTCATTCTAACAACTTGGTTATGACGTTCAAATGACATATCAATGTCGCTCGATACCTCGTTTGAAGTCCGACTTCTCATATGGCTCAAACGAAGGTGTACTGTTTTGTATTTTTAAGGTCGTTTGATACGTCGTTCGAAGGCTCTTCTAATGACATCTCACTGTCGTTCGAACGACCTGAGGATTTCGTTCTAATGACATTCCGCAGCCTCAAATATTTTGTTTGCCTATAAAAACCTGTTTTCGTGAAGATTTTCATTTACGCAAACTACAGAAGAACTGTAAAATAATCCTCACATTTTAGGGAAAAAAAACTTTTTAGATTCACCAACACAATACTAAATAATTTTGTTAATCTTATTTTAAACCCAAACATTTCTGTAAGGAAGTTATTCTTGTGGAAAGCTTTCTTCACTGCTGATCTTGGGAATACTCGAGGGTATTCACTGATGAAGAGGGAGGACTGCGGTATTTATGATTCTCGAGGGAATAATTGTTGATTGAAGGCTTAGTATTTCTCTAAAGTGTTTTAAGTTTCGATTTCCAAACTTAAGTGAAAGAATCATTTTGCCCTGCGAGGATTTTTCCTAAATTTGTGATTGCATGCTTTATTGATTTATTTCTTGAATCATATAATTGCATGTTTAGTGTTTAAATAAAATTGGAATTTTTTTTGTGATTTGACTTCTAATTAAAGAAGTTTAATCCATCGGAAGATAACCGGCAGTCTACAATGATACACTTTTTATTATATATATTCAAGTTTGTTATTATAAACCAAAAAAGGTGTTTACACAATAATTCCCAATTTAGAGTTTTCTTATATTTTTAAACACTCTCTCCACATTTCATCCACTATTTACAAATCAAAATAGAAAGTTTATATTTGAATTATGGGTTAGACCCCAACCTCGTTCATATTACGAATTACATGGACTTTGAAGTCATTTTTGTCTACATAGGCATCCCGAAATCATTTTGGGATTCAGGTCCTCCTTTTTCCTTACTTCTATTATTTTAGTTGACATTCATATATTAGCATTTTATTCATATAATTATCATGTTTTAATCATCTATTTGGTTTTATTATGGTTATTATCTCGTTAGCGGTCCCAGATATGTGTATTCACTGTTCTATAGAGAAACTACAATTTCAAGGCGTTGCTCACATTTTATCCATTTTCATACATTCTCTTAGTGTTTCCTTACTTCTACATTTACTTGTCTCATCTTCTCTTGTATATTCTCACATGTTCAATATGCCATGCTCATATTATGTCGTCCATGTATATTCCTCTCCGTCTCATGTAAATACTTATCTCTTTATCACATGTATATTCCACTTATTCTATCACGTTCTTTCATTTACTTGTACATATTCCCATTCTTCACTCCACTCGTATATATTTACATGATCCACTTCACTTGTATATTTTCACGCCTTACTTCAATTCTATAGGATCTCTTTAGCACATGCCACTCGTATATATTTCCCTTCTTAACTCCATCCTTAGTTGTCCATATATCTCTTAGCATGCATATTACTTTACATAAAGATACTAATTAAAATTTATGTATTTACACACTATATTACACGAGCATTGAGCATTGACCCTATATTTAACCCATATCGGGGAGTCACTTTGTGATGGGTTACTAGTTCTGTGGGACATGATTAACTTAAGCGATCTTCTCCCACCTTCCATTAATCAAGTACCCTAAACATATAACGAGAGGTTCCCCATATCGTACCACTTGATCGAACTCACGATGAGAGGTATATAACAGGAACATATTCATGTACATCGAGTATATCAAATTATCTCTCATACATATCGTCACGATGGGATATATAGTGAGGCAATACACATACACTCAAATATATCAAATGGCTTCTCCACACTTATCGATGAATGATTTATCTAAAAGGCAATAGGTATATAGTTGAGGTCACGCCAAATGGGGGAAATATTACAATAACCTCCCATGCATAGCCATTAAAATTTTGGGTCATCTTACCACTCAATTTTGTACTGTTTTACCCATTTTTAAAACAGGACCTTATCCGTGAGTCTGGAAACAAGTTAAACCATGTATTGCATTACGCATCCTATTTTGTCCAAGACTCAAGTCCTATCCAATATTTCAGTTACACCTTTAGGTTTAATATAATACAATTGAAGCCTAATAATAACAACTACATTAAGGGGATTTCCCCTTTTTTCTCCTTCTCTAAAAATACCAAAAATATTTCTCTTTTTCAAATAGAAAAATAAATCACTTCCTTCTCAGGTACAAACTTATTCCCCCTAGATTGGCCTCGTTCCCTACTAGTTATGGTCCGCTATTGGACCACCTAGAAGTTCTACTTCATCCCTACTCTCATCCACTTCAGAAAAAATAAAAAGGTACTACCGTAGCTACCTCATGGAAAACTGTAAGAGTATGCATTTTACTCATGTGCCCGATAGGACTTGATCATCTTATTTGGTTAACCAAATATACTTTGAATCTTGTCCTTGAAGTTATTCCGATAAAGCTTCATGAAAATCACTCAAATGGACATCCTCATCCCTAATATGTATACCACTCTTAGGAAGGTACACTGACTTAAACCCATGCATATTTTCGTCATACTAATTCATTTTTATGAAAAATCTATTTGTATGTGTTTAATATGGTTTCTCTTGAACAACACTATAAAAAGTTCAATAAAATATTTTTGAATAATCTCTATTTTCATTTGATAGATTTTGAATTGCTTTTGATCATGTACCAAAACCAACTTTAAGGGTTATTGTGTGTCTCTCGCCCTAACATCGCCCCAATAAAGATTTTCTTCGCTGTAGTGAGGGACTCTCGCTCATCGTGCCTTTGTCCAAAGGTTTATCTCAATTTTTCCTTGTGACCTCGCTGAAGTATAGCCACTGCAAAGAACATCCTCGTTGCACATGCACCAACGACGAGTGCTAGTCTGGCACAAAAAGTTCCTTTTGTAAACAATTGTGCACATCTTCATTGATAATCATGCAACACTAAGATCCGACCATAGCTTTTTACCTTTTATATCTTGTCACTTCATGTGTATGTCTAAAACTTACCTTCTTGTGCCCCCAATCTTCTCTTTCAAGCTTATGTGTATATGTAAACAAGTTGGAACTTTATTTTAAATAAGCGTGAAAGAAGTGTGATTTAGGTGATTTCCTTGTGGATAAAATATTTTTTGATAAATTCTTCTTGCCATAAGAACCGTTCGTAGGAGAGAAAAATATTTTTTAAGATAAAAACTTCTTTTGTATTGAATCTTTCATTCTTGGAAGTTTAATTTTGTTTTTTCTCTTTAATATATTCTTGAGATATTTAAGCTTAAATACTTATGATATCTAAAAATATTTTGAAGTAAATTTATTTTCTTTAAAATATTTTTATTCCTTGAACAAACCTCTTTATAATTTTCTCTTGAGTTATTTTTTTAGATTTTACTTATCTTATAAATATATTTGTGAGTTAAGCTAATATTTTCAAATACTCTTTCACTTTAGGTTCGTCACACACCTAGAAATTGTTACTACAATCATTGAAGGCTTCTCAACCATAATCCAAGATTTATAGAACAAAGTTCTTTTTCCACTTCAAAAGGAATTTTGTTGATTACACCTTGGAGAAGGTATTGGTTGCGACCAAAATCGGTGGCGGTTGTGAAGCATATTACAACCATTCACACCTTCCTATTGGTGGAATATATGGTGTGAAAATTCATTAAGAGGAAGTTATGCATTAGGTTTATAAGACATATTTCCCCTCTGTAATTCCTACCATAGTTCATTTGTCGTTATGTCGGCCCGAGGCTTTTTCTCATTATGAGTTTTTCCTCGTACGCATTGATGTTGTGTTATATTTTTTATCTTTTCACACTTAGATTAAGTCGCCTAATTATTGAATATAAAGTTTGATATAAATTACTTAGTAAATAATTTATCATATAAACATTATGCTTTGTTTTTGTTACCCTAACTTAAACTTAATAGAAAGCCTTATCCTTTTGTTGATAAGATATTTTTCTTGGGTACCATACATTCGTCTTGATTTCATTCACACACACTCTAAACTAGTATTAGATCTAGACCTCTCTTTGTTAGGTTTTATCACCTAGAGTTAAATAAAGATTGTGTGAACATGGACTTTTATATGAATGACCAAATGCGATAATTGGTGGCAATCAAGGAAGGTCATACTTTACCCGGACTTATCACACCGTCCAACATTTGGAATAACTCTAGCACAAACATTTCAACTACTCGCGTTAGTGAAAGTGGATGATCTACATTCTTCTCTTGATGCAATTTTTTTTCTTAAAACAGGAGTTAATCTAAAACCAATGTTAACATTTCTATGAGAGTGAAACATTTGGAGAAAGAAAAACTCCATCAAAGAAAACAATGACAGTAAAATGCTATGTGATACCAATTAAATTATTTATTAGAACACTTATTTAATTAGGTGTCTAAATTTGATCAAACTAAATTCAATTTTAGACCATCCCCTAAACATGCATCCACGTATCATAAATCATTCAAACCATGCATGTGAAATAAAGACAACAAATAAAAAAACCTTTCGGATAAAAAACCTTTTTTCAACACTTTGAAAAGTTTACAAGACCATTGACTTACATACAGCTTGATAATCTCCCACAAGTGTAATGCACGGTGTTTTCCTCAAACCTTCAAAGCTACGAGAGATAGAAAAATACCCTACAAATGTCGGTTCGTCATCTTCGGCTCATCCACACTCAGAATAATTACGCTCGGTATTCACCGATCAGATATAGAGATGCCTTCTCTATAGAGGTTGAACTATAACAAACTATAATTTGGGTTCCACAAAACAACTCAAACAAAAGATATTGGGATTTTTGAATTGTAAAACAAAGATTAAACCCTTAAAATTGTTGGAGAATAAATCAAAACACTCAAAATCGCATTCTGTTTAAAACCAGTGTTTCTCCACACGAAAATCAGAAGCCTGACACCCTTATTTATATTAAAAATAAAGGCGGTGACGTGTTAGCAAAAACCTTTGTCGTTCAAACGAAAGACGACAACGTTCGAGCGATGCTCCATCTCTTTCGAATGAGATGTGACGTCGTTTGAATGATAGTCACCGATCCCCTTAAAAAAACTTTTAAAGTGTTAAATAACTTAGAATACTCAAACCTTAAAACTATTCACGGGATCAGGAGATATTTATCCAAACCTTTTATGATTTTGAAAAATTAAAAACCATTTAAAAATATTTCAAAAAACATATAAACTTTTATAAAAGTATCCCAACACTTTTAATGTAAAATTTAAATGTAACTTAAACACATTTTACCAAATTCATCCTTGTTGGCCTTCAATGTTGAAGTCTTCTTGAAATTTGAATTCGTCACTTGTAAATGTAATCTTCTCAATTCTGCAATGACTTGTACAACTTGTAGTGGTATATGACATACTAAATTATGGAGGACAATTTCCTTACAAATCACCCCATATGTCTATGCCGATACAAAATAAAAATATCCGAATTATCAATCTAAAAAAAATGACCGATACAAATCTACCCTCCCATAAACTTAAATGTGGAAAGGTAAACTCACAAGTCTTCAAACATTTTCAAATGATCCTTCAGCAACCAACATTACAAAAACTCCAAGCTTTTCTCATCAGGGTGTGCAATCCAAATATCTTCAATTGTACCTACACACATGAGACAAAGAAAAAAACCGCGTGATGTATCGAGTTGGAAATGATATACAACATAAACATGAAAGCATAATCAAATCCCCCCATACTAAAACTCCCCCATAAAAGAATATTTCGTTCTCCCCCTTTTTATTTGTTCGAAATAGACAAGGAAAATAAGAAATCACATAAGTAAACCAAGGCAAACAAATTTTTTTTCTGATTTTTTATAGAAAAATGCAAAAAATGATGTTACAAAAATCACACACCATGAATTTACCATAGGACAACCAAATTGTGGAAACGAAATGAATGGGTGTGAACACATTCGATAGAAAAATCAACTCAATCATATCATATGTGCAAGATGCAAAAGTGTACTCCTAACAAATGAGTATAAAAAATAGTATATTAAAATTGTCGAATATAGATGATATTGTCTTAATCATATCATGAACAAATCAAAGTATAAATGATTTCTACATCAATAACGTCCAAAACTATGTAATGATTTTTCATGACTTTCAAGGACGTGCAAACCATTGAAAATTCAATCCAAACTCCCTCATTAAAAGAGAATGCATTTTATTTTTCTTATGAGGTGATGAAACTAAAAAAACCTATTAGCCCATTTTTTGCATAATTTTCTTTTTATTGCCATATAATTTTTTCGGGCTCTTTTAAATCTCATTGGACGTCGAATAAATTTCAATTCCTCATTTTTAGGTCCATTTAAACGGTGGTTTAATCGCAAAGGATGAATGAGTACCTTTCGTAGCCCTTCCCCGTTGATTATTAAAACAAACAATCTCACAAATGGTTTATAACATGCACTTCTTTTTGTCAAGTTTTATCGCACCTTGTATAGATAAAATTGAGATGAAAACACTCAACCAACATGTGATAGATAAGCACAAAAGCCAAACAAATTCATGCTCGTGTGAATTAAAGGAAATAATGAGTTAATCATGTAGGTAATAACACTTAATTACATCTTAATGACTCCAAACACTATAAAGCACATGAATGACATGACTTATTATCTTAAAACACTATCAAATAGTCACATGGATAAATGGAACGAATTTGTGACTTGGTCATCCTAAGTGTCAATTCATAAAAGGTGCAAAAAAAATAAAAAACTATTTTTGGATTTTTTAAAAAATTTCTAAGAAACAAAATATTTTTATATTATTCGAACAGTGTTCAGAAACAACCCGGCAATACCACATAATATATAAATACGAATCATAGGACTGCAAGCAGAAATTTTAAGAAATATCAACAAGTCGTTCGAACAATATTCCTTGTCATTTGAACGACATAGGGTCTCGCGAGAAGACTTTACGCGATATGTATTCTCGTTAGAACAAGAAAAACAAAATTTTCCCAGATTAAGCAGTATATCATGCAGTTTTGTCCAGTGAGAAAATTTTGGAGAAAACAGATCCTGGAATGGGCAAACGGATATAAAACAGTGCTAACATAGTAAAAACTAAAAGGAAACAAAAAAGCTAACAAAGCATAAAACAAATGGTATGTACCAGCAATAGGCAAAAGTGTCATCATGTAAGTTAATCAGTGCTAGCAATATGTCTAGACCTCATCCAGTAGGTACGGTGGAGTTTTCAAAGATAGTGACATCTTTTGAAACAACTCCATCAAATCATGAGAAGTCTTGACCAAAAACTTTACTTACTCTCGAATATATGCAAACTCTCTATCATTACGTGCAAGTACAATATCATGGGTGGGTGAATGTGTACGAACATGTGTAGGAGTAAAGCGTGACATATAACCCAATTTAAAGCAAAAGTCCCTAAGGTGTCCTATTTTTTTGCAATGGTAGAAAACATAAATCGTCATAGGTACACCTCTCTAAAAAACTATAGGACGTGCTCTCCGAACAGGTATGGGACGCCTAGGTGGGTTGGGTCGAGTCACTAAAGTGGGAACCGGCTCGGGGTAACAATAGAAGAGGATACACCGTCATGACATTTTCCTAAATTCTCACCATCAGCCAAAATAGGATTGAGAACCATCTTTTCAACTTTCTTAGATACGTTATCTAAAGGGACTTTGACCTCCCGGGAACATTTGAGATCACTCTCGAGTTGGGATACACATGTCATCAGACTAGATACCGTGTCGGTCAAATCACACTTTTCCCTCCTAAAAACTTCTTTCTCTCTCTCCAAATCTAAAACCCGACAACCTAAATCTCTATTATACTTCTTTGTTTTCAAGGTCTCAGTGTATAAATCCTTAAAAGTTTTTTGGAGCTCACTTTCATCTCCACTCTCAAATTCGCTCTCATCTCCACTAGAAATCCTCGAGACATCACCGCCGCTCTCGTGAACACTATCATTGTGAGATAAAGTGGGTGTGCTTACATGACTCGAAAAAGGTACACACATCCCATGTGCTAAACCTTTATTGGACTCATCTTCCTCATATTCCTCATCTCCCTCGCTATCACTAAGTGTGGTGGGCATATCAGTTTCATTACCATTTCTCCTTATCCTAGTAGGACACTCTTTAGCTATGTACCCTTTACCCTCACACTCAAATCACCTGATCTCATCCTCCTTATCACTTTCTTTAGCCTCCTCTTTCTTTTTATTTTTCTCAAAAGATATCTTTTTATAGGAAGAATTTTCTTTAGATAGTTTGAAAAACTTTTGAATTTTTTTTAGAAGTAAGGCTATGTCAAAATCAGACTCATCCTCAGATTTGGACTCACAAAAAATCACTTTCTTTTTCTTATCACTCTTTCTCGAAACATCCTTACTCGATCTCGACTTTGACCTTAGTGCAATCCCCTTATCTTCGGGTTTGATAGTTTGGGGAAACATATCTAACTCGTAAGTCTGAAGAACACCTACCAACTCTTGTAACTTAAGTTTGCTCAAATTTCCCATCAAGTTTAAAACAGTGACTTTCGAAACAAAACATTTTGGAAGGGATCTCAAAATCTTTTTCACAACCCACATGTTATCAATTACCTCACTCTAATTAAAAGAAGTGTTGACAATGTCCGACAAATGTGTGTAAAACTCATCAAAAGTCTCGGACTCTACATAGTAATGGTCTCAAATTAGGTGGCTAGATTTGCAATTTTGACTCTTTAACAACGGTTGTACCTTCGTGTGTCAATTTTAAAACATCCCATTCCTCTTTAGACGTGGTGCACGTCAAAATACGACGAAATTTGTCGAGAGTGACGGCTAAAAAAAATACTCCAACCACGATAATTAAAGTTAGACAATTTATAATCATCCTCAGTCCAGTTTGACTCAGGTTTTGAAGAGGTGACATCGTCAACAGTCACGGTGGGAGGAATCCAACCATTCTCAACCAACAACTAAACTCGTTCGTCTATGGCTTTTAAAACAAATTTCATGCGAGCTTTTCAATAAGCATAATTATCACCATCAAAGATGGGCACCCGATTATATACGTGATCCATTGAAAAACATGCGATTTTAAACAAAATCAATATCACACAAGTTTGCGAAAAATAGGAATACACGATAAATTAGCTTAACCTGCTCTGATACAAATTTGTAAAATATTGTGTGATACCAATTAAATTATTTATTAGAACACTTATTTAATTAGGTGTCTAAATTTGATCAAACCAGATTCAATTTTAGATCAGACCCTAAACATGCATTTAAGTATTATAAATCATTCAAACCATGCACGTGAAATAAAGACGAAAAATTCAGGAAAAACCCCTTTCGGGTAAAAAAACTTTTTTCAACACTTTGAAAAGTTTACATGACGATTGACTTACAAATAACCTGATAATCACCCATAATTATAATGCACGGTGTCTTCGTCAAACCTTCAAATCCACGAGAGACAACGAAATACCCTCTAAATGTCGGTTTGTCATCTTCGGCTCATCCACAGTTAGAATAATTACGCTCGGTATTCACTGATTAGATATAGAGATGCCTTCTCTATAGAGGTTGAACTACAAAAAACTATACTTTGGGTTCCACAAAACAACTCAAAAAAAAGATATTGGGATTTATGAATTGTAAAACAAAGATTGAACCCTTAAAAATGTTGGAGAATAAATTAAAACACTCAAAATCACATTATATTTAAAACCAGTGTTTGTCCACATGAAAATCAGAAGCCCGACACCCTTATTTATATTAAAGATAAAGGCGGTGACATGTCAGCAAAAACCTTTGTCGTTCGAATGAAAGACGACATCATTCGAGCGATGCTCCATTTCGTTCGAATGAGATGTGACGTCGTTTGAATGATAGTCACCGATCCCCTTAAAAAAAGTTTTAAAGTGTTAAATAACTTAGAATCCTCAAACCTTAAAAGTGTTCACGAGATCAGGAGGTATTTATCCAAACCTTTTATGATTTTAAAAAATTAAAAACCGTTTAAAAATATTTCAATAAACATATAAACTTTTATAAAAGTATCCCAACACTTTTAATGTAAAATGTAAATGTAACTTAAACATATTTTACCAAATTCATCCTTGTTGGGATTTAATGTTGAAGTCTTCTTGAAATTCTAATTCGTCACTTGTAAATGTAATCTTCTCAATTATTCAACGACTTGTAGCAACTTGTAGCTATATACGACATACTAAATTATGGCGAACAATGCCCTTACAAAGACCATGAATCTTCTGGGCTACCTTTTGATATGAATATATTGTTTGATAGAGTTCAATCCCTTGAAAATGAGAAGACCGAACTTTTCAATGAGCTTACTTTTATTAAAAAAGAGAATTATATCTTTCAATCTATTGATGCTCATGCTCATTCCTTTTATCTTAAATTTAAATCTCTAGATTTACACTTTAATGACTTCTTAGAATTCTTGATGAATTAGTTGAAGGGTAGGTTTCACATTTAGTTAAGAATGAATGTGTGTCCATATGGAAAAAGGAAATAGGTGATATAGCCATCCTTGTGGATACTTTAAAAGTGGAATTTCAAAATAGTCTTGATTTCAATGCCAAACGTTTATAGAAAGTTGAAGATCTATGTTTGGAACTAAATTCAAATTATTGTCAATTTCCTAGAGGAAAGACCTTGAATGAGTTGCCTTCAACGTCAAATCATTCATCCATATTTGATAATTGTTTCCAAAAGTTTCATGAGCCAGGGAAACATGATAGTATGAATAATTTGAAAGAGAAGAGTAATATGTCTCCTCGCATTTGCATGAATCATAATCATCATGATAAAAAAACTACATGAGATTTTATTTGCTCTTATTATCATAAAAGGGTCATCATAAAGATTTTTGCTTTAAGTTGAATAAGGTTAAACAAGTTAAAGGATTGCTCCCAAGATGTTTTCTCATATGCCTCATCCTAAAATTTATAAAAGTGATTATTGTAATATGAAAGGACCTTTGAGAAAACTTTTTTTGCTGAAGTCAAACTCGCACTTTCGTAATGTTAGGAATAATTATAGCTTTGGTAAGAATAACACTTTAGAAAAACCATGTGAAGATACTCGACATGTTCATAGAAATAAGGGCAAAAAGAATGCTAATACACCTAAGCTTCAACCTACTCTTGATTTTCACAACGTTTGAAAAATATGGATTATGAAAGATCACTTTCATAAGGTTGAATTAGAAACTAAATCATATCTTTTGTTGATCCCCTCGACTTCTACTCATTAGAAGGTTTCTTTTTGCCCATATAACTCTTTAGAATTCTTATCTTGTTCCTTTAACAATTCTATTATTATGATAATTTGTTTGTATATTTTATTTCTAGATACTTTTATGATTGCGTGCTTATAGGTTACCTTGCTGAAATGCTAGACTAATATATTTGACTTGTTTAGATATGATGTTTGTATCTTAGTTGTGTTTATGACTATGAACTTTACATCTTGAATTTAGAATCTTTGAAAGTTTATGATATTTTAACCTTAATTTTTCTTGAGTATGTGTCATGATTTGCTTCACTTACACCGCACTATATTTTGAGTACCATATTTTGAACTAAAGAACAAAACATTTTTGAGTAATGCTTTATGTAATTTTTAAAATCTATGTGAATTAAAAAAGGGTGTCATTTTAGTCTTAGTGCTTATGAGTTTTATATCTTCATGGTTGGAGATGGAAATGCTATATTTGAAAATCATGAGAGATGATGTTGTAAGAGCTACAACTATTGGATTAGTGAGAAGTACTTTTGTTTAGAATTAGTTCTCGAGCTTTTGTAATGAATATGTGAAAGCCACCACATGCAAGATTTATTTTGAAGAGATGTTTTAAAGATTTTATCTATCCAAAAATTGAGTAACATCAAGGATATGATACTTTAGGGTTTTAATATATATCGCTTAGTGAGTAAGAAAAAAATATTAGTTGAAAGTTTACCTTTTTAACGAAGATGAGACTTTATCAAAGAAAATCATATAAAGTTTGAAAATTTCTCCTTTGATATATTTTTTTTATTTCATTGGACAAGTTCTCATTTTGTACCTTTTAACTCTTCCACACGAGTTATTTTCTTTTTTGATCTTCTAAATTAACTTGAAACTTTATATAAATATTTTATTTGCTAGTTTATTCTTCGTTCAGAGTACTTGGAATAACCATTAACCTTGACTATGACCATTCATGCTGTAAAAATTTCAAATTTTATTTTAGAGAGTGGATCATGTGAGATAGATCACTTTGCGTTCTTTAACTCGAACACTAATTTTAGGGTTTTAACATTTCTCTGGTCAAACGTGTGACAGTCGAATCTTCATAGCCTTAGTGAACGTTTTCGTCACTATAATGATACTCATGACTAACGAAGTAGTTCGCTACAACGAAGTTAGGTTTAGAACATGCCTGACAATTTTTATTCGTCACTTTTTCGAAATTATTTTCTCTTTCTAACTTCGTCAAGCTCACGACCCTACCTCCATGTTTTGAATTTTAGAATGTTTCTCTTGTTATTTCTCCAAGTTTCCACATCTAGAAACAGCCTTGTAAGATTCTTGTCATCTTTTATTTCTAGATTTGCTTTTTTTGGACTTTTTTGTCATTTCTTTATGGATTTAAATAATGTCTTTCTTCTGACTCATTTTGAAATTATTATTTACCACCACTATGATATTCTAGTTTTCTATAGTATTGATTAAGGTTTTATTAGCTGGATTCCACGGATTTCAGTATTTTTGCATGCAAATACTTTAGTTTTTGGTACTTTTATTTTTGAGCATTTGATATTCTTGGCGTGCACCAAGAGTTGAAACTCACTCCCACTATAGGACATCATTAGTGTCGGCTCCTGCCTTAGGCAGGTGAGGTGGCTTCATAAGGCCTCAACATGTGGAGGGCCCCTATTAAATAAACATGTATATATAGTGTGTGTGTGTATATATATATATATATACTTTTGTATATATTTAATAAATAAAATTCTCTAATTAGTTCCTATTTTTTAACAATTTTTTTAACTTTTTGTAACTCTCCCACTTCTCAATCCACCCACTACATTCTTTTACATCTCTCTCTCTCTCTCTCTCTCTCTCTCTCTCTCTCTCATTAATTAAATTAACTAGCATATTTTCATGTTCTCCCTTGTCCCTCCTTTCCCTCTCCATTTCTTAATTATACACGGCTAAAAAAAAAAGTTTGTTTCCACTAAAAAATAACTGCTCTGTTGCAAATATAATATCTAATAACTCCAACTCTGTAGAGTTCTCTCCACAAGGTTTGTTTGTTTAATTACAATGATCATTATATTTTCTATTATTTTCTATTTTTCTCAATTTATGAATTTTTTAACAACTCTATTGTAACTCTTAACCTTATAAAAATATTGTAGCAAATCTTGAATATAAAAATATAATTTGTGAAGCAAGAAAAACAAATTATAGTTAAGATTTTTATTAAAAAAATTCATACAAAAGGCCCTATTAAGTCCTCGTCTAGGGCCCCAGTTTCCTTCAGTCAACCCTCGACATCATTGTTGATACCAAATTTAATCTACTGACATGGACCTATCATTTGAAGACACGTGTCAACCAACGTGGCAATTACAATTATTTCTACCGATCAAATCACTCCGACCTAGATACTCAAGCGCCACGAGCAACTCATACATTTCGAACGGCTCAAGCATACCAATCAATTTAAATTCCCCGAGCAACTCATGGGCCCCAAGAAACTCATGCATACCGAGCTACTAAGGCGGCCCGAGCAGCTTAGTGTACAGCGCACCCAAATCAAGAGAATTAAAGAGACGACTGCGCATTAAATGTCCATTATTATCTTACAGATGTATATGTCTACTAGATAACAACGCATTGTCCTTTCCCATGTACAGCCTCAAGGCTATAAATACATTGTAACCTCCTCATTAGAAGGGGACTGGGAATTTTTCGAAAAACCATTTATCAAGAATTCCAGGCGAACAGTCAGTAATACAAAAATAGTGGACGTAGGTCATTCGAATAAGGTTGAACCACTTTAAAAATCAATTGTCTCATATTTCTTTATTTATTTTTATCTGTGATTAAAATAATTAGATCCAATCTATTTTTTTACATCAACAGATTGACGTCGTCTGTGGGAAACGACTGTACTTCGCGTTTTTCACCAAAACAATTCATCATCAATGGTTGATAATCCTGAATCTAGTAACCAAAAAGCCGGGATCCCTCGAAATCCGTCCGTTCCCCAAAATGTGTTAGATCTGACTGGAATAATGGCTAATTTAGCCCAAGGGCAAATAGCCATGCAAGAAACCACGCGTCAACTCATACAAACTGTTCAAGGTGGAGTTCCGGCTCACTCAGGACAACGAAGTGTTAAGAGAAATATTCATTTACCCTCTTCGCGAACTAGGAGAACATTATTCCCTAAGGAATCTCAGTCCAGACGCACCAACTCATATCGTACTGAGAGATCTAATGATCCTTCTTATCCGCCTGGTTAGACTTCCTCAGTACAAGCTACATATACTCAATAAAACGTCACTTTATCTCCAGAAAGGACCAGTGCTCTTGAAAGGTTGAGTAGAGTCTCTCCTTTTGATCGTTTGGGCCCTAGGAGGAATAGAAGTCGCCCTAAAAGTGTGTCGAGGAACTCTCAACGACCATCCGATCTAAGGGAAGGTTATGCCCAATCACGACCAGCTGCTCGTAAGGAAAGGTCCCAAGAGGCTAATTCAAAGCGATTAGTTGCTCGAACAAATAGGCCCGAGGAGGGAAATGATGCATGGAAGGGATTTATTCAGAGGTTGGAAGACAGATTAGGGGAAATGGTTAAGGCCAAGAATCCTCTACAAAGAACTTTTGTCCAAGGGACACCATTTGTACAGGCAATTATGGATTTTCACACACCATCAAAATTCAAAGCTCCTGTGGTAACACCTAAGTATGATGGAAAAACTGACCTTTTCCTTCATATAGAACAATACCAGTCTGCTGCCAACATTTATGCAGTTCCAAACGAGATGAGATGCAGGAAATTCTCAGGAACTCTTACCGTATCAACTCAGATATGGTACAACAACATTCCTCAGGGGAAGATTGCAACTTTCCTTCAACTGGCAGAGCTCTTTATAGGGAACTTCTGCTTTGGAGCAAAACCAGTCAAATGAGTTGCGTACTTGCTGAGTGTCAGACAGAAGGCAGGTGAAAGCACCAGGGATTATATTACTCGTTTCAATAACGAGAAACTTGAAGTAATTGATTACGGGGAGAAAACACTAATTACTGCTCTAATGAGTGGACTGTTGCCGAATAAATTGTATTACACTTTAGCCAAGGATCCGCCTAGGAACATGGCTGAACTGATGGAAAAGGTAGCCAAAATCATGAATGCCTAGGATGCCATGGCTGCAAAGAAGAATGCAGATACTAAAGAAACCAAGGTCGAAACTGACAAGACTGAAAAGAAGGATCAGAAGAATAATGGTGGCAACAGGCAGTTGAAAGCAAAGCAAGCATTGGAACAGTTGAAGAAATTTGGAAATTATACCCCTTTGAAGGTAGATATAAACCACATTTTGGAAGAGATCAAGAACAGTGAGGAGCTAAACTGGCCAGAAAAAATAAAGGAAGATCCTGGCAAGAGGAATAAATCCAAGTATTGTGAGTTCCATAAAGACCATGGTCATACGACCAAAAATTGCATATCTCTCCAGAATGAAATTGAGGCACTCATTAGGCGAGGAAAATTGACCAAGTATATTGATCGTCAAAATGGTGGAAAGGTCAACGACCGAGCAAGGCAGAGGTTCAGATCTCCTCGTCGAGCAACATAAGACAAGGACAGAAGTCATGAAGAGGACCCAGAAGATGACCAAGATGATCCCGATCTCCCCAAAAGACCAAAAAAGCCAGAACGTGAGGTATTTTCAATCCATTTTGGATCATTTGAATGTAATGTCATTACAGGTGGAGATGCAGGAGGAGGGGATATGACTGTAGAGAGGAAAACTTACCTCAATGAGGCTCAAGCTTGCTCGTACATTCAGCGAATAAATCTGGCCGAAGATAATTGTCCTAGGAAGGTGAATAAAGATAAGCTGGTTATTGGTTTTTCCAAGAATGACCTGGCTGGTGTATTATATCCTCATGATGACCCATTGGTGATCAAGATGAGGATGAAGGAAGTGGTGATTTCATGGGTACTGTTAGATAATGGTAGCTTGGCAGTCATCATGTTCTACCCATGTTTTGATAGTTTAAATTTAAAGTTAGCCCAAATATGACCCTATCATAGGCCCCTCCTTGGTTTTTCTGGCGAGAAAGTTTTTCCACTCGGGACGATCAAGTTGGATATGCTTATCGGTACATGGACTGCTTGTCAAACAGAAAGAGTACGCTTTTTTGTAATGGATAAAAATGTTCAATAAGCTTACAATATCATCATGGGAAGAGTAGGTTTGGAGAAGTTCGAAGCAGTACCATCTACTGTACATCAATGTCTAAAATTCCCGACCAACTTTGGAGTAGGAATTGTGAAAGGTGACCAAAACGTAGCTCAGGAATGCTACTATTCATCTGCCAAACAAGAGGAACATGAGAAAGCCCGGAAGAAGACTACTACCTATCAAATGGATGATATAGAAGATGAAGAAATTGAAACGCTAGACCCTAGGGATGAATCTCAACTCGTTAAAGGCCAGGTCGTGGAGGCTACTGAAAATATCATTTTGGACGACGAGTATCCAGAACGAACAACTCAAATTGGTGCTTCACTGGATGCATCGATAAAATAGGAATTGATAGCAGTTCTAAGGCATAGAAAGCAGACTTTTGCATGGATTCATGAAGACATGCGAGGGATAGATTCGAATTTCTTGTGTCACGAGCTCAACGTGAACAAGGAAATTGAGCCAGTGAAGCAGCGAAGAAGAGTGTTCAGTCCTGAAAAGAACCAAGCTATACAGGAAGAAGTAAAAAAGCTGCAAAAGGTATCTTTTATTGAGGATATCAAATATCCCGATTGGTTAGCAAATGTGGTCATGGTAAAGAAGAAAAATAACAAGTGGAGGATGTGTGTAGACTTCACTGATCTTAATAAGGCATGCCCAAAGGATCATTTTCCTTTGCCTCGAATTGATCAACTGGTGGATGCTACCCCGGGGCACGAATTATTGACCTTCATGGATGCTTATTCTGGTTACAATAAGATTAAAATGAAGCTTGAGGACAGGGAGAGTACCTCTTTTATCACCCCAAGGGGAACTTATTGTTATAATGTTATGCCTTTTGGACTTAAAAATGCAGGTGCAACATATCAGCGGCTGATGAACAAGGTGTTTGTGGAGAAAATCAGTCATAACATGGAGGTTTATGTTGACGATATGCTGACGAAGAGCAAGAAAGATATTGATCATCTAGTTGACTCAGGTCAGACCTTTGATCAACTAGAGAAATATCAAATGAAGTTGAATCCCACCAAATGCATATTCGGAGTACGAGAAGGCATATTTCTCGGATATATTGTTAACCAACTGGGAGTTGAGGCAAAACCCCAAAAAGATCAAGGATTTATTGGAGCTACGATCTCCAATGATGAAGAAGGAAGTACAAAGTCTCACGGGACGAGTTGCATCACTTAATAGGTTTGTGTCACGAGCAACTGACAGATGCCTACCATTCTTCAAAACACTCCAAAAAACTTTTGAATGGAATGATGAATGCGAGGAAGCCTTTCAAGAGTTGAAGAAATATCTAGGGACACCCCCATTGTTGTCCAGACCAGTGATAGGAGAAAAACTATATTTATACCTGGCAGTTTCAGAAAATGCGGTGAGCTCGGCATTGATAAGAGTGGAGGACAGAGTACAAAAATCAGTCTATTACACCAGTAAGGCTTTCCAAGGAGCAGAAATCAGATATCCAAGGCTGGAGAAATTGGCACTAGCACTGATTGAAGCAAGCAGAAGAATAAGGCCATACTTCCAAGCCCATACTATAGTAGTGTACACTGATATGCCATTAAGACAGGGTTTTCACAAACCGGAGAAATCAGGAAGATTGATGTATTGGGTAGTAGAACTTGGAGAATATGATATAATTTATGAGCCTAGATCGTCGCTCAAAGGGTAGGCAGTAGCGGATTTTATCGCAGAATTTACTCAGGAGGATTCATCCGACGGGCAGGAGTTGAATACAGACCAACCTGTGGATGATACAGGCTTAAGAAAATTTAAACCCTGACCAACGTACGTCGGTGGACGATCAACGAGAAGTGCTAGAAGAGGACAAAAGGAATCATCAAATATTCCACTGAGGAACTCTGTCTAACCAGGGGTTTAATAATGAGGAACCTATATGGAATTTATATGTAGATGGTTCTTCGTGCACTTCAGGCAGTGGAGCAGGGATTGTTTTAAACAGTTCGGATGAGTTTGATGTGGAGTATGCCCTATGTTTTTAATTTAAGGCTTCTAATAATGACGCCGAATATGAATCTATGATCGTGGGTCTAAGTCTGGCCAAAAACATGGAGGCAAAGCAGGTCGTTGTATTCAGTGATTCACAATTGGTCGTAAATCAAATTTTGGGGGTGTATACAGTAAAGGGAAAATTAATGATCAAGTATCATGCCAAAGCAATGCAGGTTGTATCGAGTTTTACTGCAGTTCAGTTAATCAGAATACCAAGATTGGAGAACGCAAGAGCAGACGCACTAGCTCGATTAACATCTGCCACACGCACCGAGTTACGAAGAACAATCCCAATAGAAATTCTGGCTAGTCGGAGCATAGAGAAAGATCTGATGATAAACTTCATTACCCTCGATTTGGGACCATCTTGGATGGACCCCATCAGGGCTTACATTGAAGAGGGGGCTTTACCAACTGACAAACTCGCAGCCAAGAAACTGAAGTTCAAAGCTGCTCATTATGTATTGACCAACGGCATTTTATATAGACGAGAAGTTATATCAGGCCTACAAAGATGCGTCCATCCCTCCGAGGTGAAAGATTTGATCGAGAAAGTTTATGAAGGGTCTTGCGGAGCCCATGTAGCAGGTCGGATGCTTTTACAAAGAATAAAACTATAAGGGTATTACTGTCCAACGATGAGAGATGATTGCGTAGCTTATGCTAAGAAGTACGATAAATGTCAACCTTTTGCCTCCATCCGAAGAACTCCCCAAACATTATTAACACCCATCACGTCCCCTTGGCCATTCGCTATGTGGGGGATAGACTTGGTCGGGCAACTTCCAACGACCAGGGGCAGGTTTAAACACCTCGTAGTTGCTGTAGATTACTTTACCAAATGGGTGGAGGCTAAGCCTCTCATTGATATGACATATGACAAAGTCTATCAATTTATTTGGAAGAATATTATATGCAGATATGCTATCCCACATGCATTCATTACTGACTATGGAACCCAATTTGATAACGAGGAGTTTGCTGCGTATTGTCATCAATCCAATATACTGAAGGTCCACTCGGCACCAGGCCATCCCCAAAGCAATGGGCAAACTGAGGTGACAAACAGAATGCTGTTGAATGGCTTGAAGAAACGACTAGATGATGCAAAAGGAAATTGGATTAATGAGCTATATTCTGTTATGTGGGCTTATCGTACCACACCACGAGCAGCAACAGGAGAGTCTCCATACATGTTGGCGTTTGGAAGTGAAGCTGTCATACCTGCTGAATTGGGTCTACCCACATATAGGGTGCTTAATTTTAATTCTCCTATCAGTGATTTGATGAGAAAATTAGACCTAGATATGCTCGAAGAAGTCAGGGAAGAAGCAACAATTAGAAATGAAGCATATCAACAACGAACAGCTTTGTTCTATAACAAAAGAGTGAAGAAGTGTGATTTGAAGGAAGGAGATTATATGCTGAAGAAAGTAATACAAAAGAATAACAAGTTGGAAGACAACTGGCATGGACCCCACAGAGTAATAGAAGTTGTTCGTCCTGGGACATACAGGATTGAAACATTGGAAGGAGAAAAATTCAAGAATGCATGGAATGCAGAGCATCTGCGCAAGTATTATCAGTAATTGAATTTCCTATGTAATGCAGTTTCTTCAGTATGAATAAAGTGTTGGATGTTTTACCCAGTTCTCTCTTTTTGTTAAATTTTTTTCGGAATATTAGTGCTACACACTGCATATCGAATTCAGAGCAATAAATCAATTACCACCAACTCCGGTTGGTCGGAAAATCAATCTCCTCCATCTCCGGTTTGTTGGGAACCAATCTCCTCCATCTCCGATTGGTCGGGAGTAAATCTCCTCCAACTTTGGTTGGTCGGGAATCGATCTCCTCCAACTCCGATTGGTCGGGAGTAAATCTCCTCCAACTCCGGTTGGTCGGAAATAAATTACCACCAACTCCGATTGGTAGGGAGCAAATTACCATTAACTTTGGTTGGTTGGTAAGTCAATTATAATCAACTCCGGTTGGTTAAATTAAGCAGGAACATGGGATGCAAATCATTTCATTGCTTAAGCCCAAAGAGTGACAAGTCACTATAATAAAATAATATATAGGACAAGTTCTATTATACAAAAACAAAACAGAATGTACATATCAAAATATGCATATATTCACAAACAAAGACATTCTGTAAATTACTTAGAAAAAGATAAAATGGCAAAAGACTAAAAGTCTCTTCATTCAAATCAAGTAGAATTACATATGCTATGAAAAATACACTACATTACATAAAAATCCTATTCTACTGGTTTTTTCCCTTCTGCCTTTGAAACAGGTTCTACTCCAGCAGGAGGATCATCTAAGGCATAAGAAGAATTTATAAAATTTACATCTCTCAGCATCCTAACATTCATTACAGAAGGTCGATCAAGTAAATGTTCTGGGCGAGATATCTCGAAGTTGGCATGAAGACTATAATCACCAAGATACTTGAAAATCAGACATTGAGGAATTACATGAGCAGGAATCCAGCTAAAATCGAGCTTAAAAGTAGGTACGGGAAAATCAAGCACTCCAGGCTCATAATAATCCCATAAGTAAGGACCTTGCTCCAATTGAAGCACACACATGTCATTCAACCATCCCTGCTTGTACCCTTCGTTATTTGAATGCTGGATCCGAGCATCAAGATGATAAAGGGCTTCATTGTATCCAGCCATCCAAAACTCTCTGGGTTGTTTATGAAATTGGTAAGTTAACCTCTCCAGTTGCTCGTGGAGATTCTTCACTAGAAGTTCTTTATTTTCCAAGGCAGAAATCTGGGTAGAGAGTTGTTCGCTGAAGTTCAGGATTTTCTTAGACATCTCTGCCAAAGCTTGATTCTTCACCACCAGCTGAAATGCCTGATTCTCCAAGGCTACTTGAGTTCTTGCTTCTTTAATAGAAACCCGACCAACCCTTGCTCTTCCCTTAGAAGAAGATCTTGCTCATCCATGAGTAGAGGTGGAGGGTCCATCTCTTTTCAAAGTTTCCAACTCATCTCGCAAGTTGGCATTTTCTAGCTCCAAGAAAGAGAAACCTTCATCATTAACAGGGACCAAGGCTCCCGAGGAAGATGCAGCAGATTTCAGTTGTTTTATCTCTTCATGCAAGGCGATGTTCTCCTGTTCCAACAACATAGCAATATGTATGTGTTCTTCAACCTCAAGCTTCAGAACACTCTCTTTCTTCTCATAAGCAGAGATAAATTTATCATATCCTTTATCAACGCTCAATTGCTGATATTTCCTCTCATATCCCTGATGCAAAAGTGTGGAAGACTCTTTGTACTGCAACTGAAGTTCCTCGATCGTTCCTTGGAGATCTTCAATCATCTCATAGTAAGCCACATTGTTAGCAACTGCATGATCGAGTGAACAATTCAGGTATTGTTAAGCTTCAACTGCTCGATCAGAAGCATCTGAACCCAAGATATCAATAATTTGAGCCTCATTTAGATTAGCATAACCAGCTTTAAATAGTCGTTGCATTTCTTCATTAATTCTGTGTCATGAGCTGATAAGAGCTACATCTTGGCCATAAACTAACAAAGAGAAGAAATAAAAAGAATCAATAAGGGTGCAGATAGAGCAAGTAAAGGAGAAAGGCAAGACAAATAACCAAAGTTCGAATTTTTATTTCATCATAAGGGGAATATACAAATTCTGAGGTTACAAGTCATAGAATAACAAAATAAACACCCGAGCAACTCTACACCTTATCTTTGTTTCCTATGATTTCCTCAGAAGGTTTTGAGGAAGAGACTCGTTGCTCGGAAGGCAAGATTAGCTGCTCGACAGAAGTACTGGTTGGTTGGGGTTGCTCTGAAAGATGAACAACAGGAACAACAAGGACCTGATCTCCAGTCATCATTGAATATTCGTCCGAGTCAGCTTCATCCTCTTCTTCTTCTCTAGTAGAGGGAGGAGGGCCATGAGTGTGTTGCTGGAACAATTCAGAATTCTCAGCAACTTTCATCTCTTTCAATGCAGCCACCCATCCATCCCTAAAGAATTTGACACCTGCATACTCCATTTGAGAGGACATGGAAGCTATGCCCTTGTTCCATCCCTTGTCCCAACTAGCGCTGAAAGATTTTTTAACTGCCTTCTTCCTTTTTGCCTTCTCCGAGGAGGTCCTTTCCCTAATGAGCTCCTCGACAGTTTTCAACTTCTCCTCCACCTCCAGTTTCTCATGCCCAACCTCTTGAAGTCTAACAATTTCCTCTTTAGCAGACTTGAGCTTAACTTCCAGCTCCTTGTTGTTTTTTTCAAAGACTTTGTTGCTCTGCTCAGACTCTGTCAACTTCTTCTCCAAATTATTGGAGGCATTCACAGCTTGATTTCTCTCTTGCTCAATGGACTGGAATTTCTTCTCCCAAACAATTTTATCTTCCTCGTATTTATGACGAGAGTCTTTCAGAGATTGGGTCAGCCCAACAAAAGCTTCCTCTATACCTCCCGAGGAGCTTGAAGCCTTGATAGCTTCATCCTTCTTCAAGATGCTATTGAGACATGTCACGAGCTGAAAAAATAAATAACATTAAGTCAATATATGAACATAATATTAGAAAGTGAATGACTCAAACTAACAAAACTTACTGAGGCAATGTGTTGAGAAGCAAGGGTAGTAATTCTCTCACGAGAAAGGGATTCCTCAATACATTGGACTTATGGGACAGTCCAAGATCTCACCAAACTTATAGCGGAGCTCGAAGCAACAAAAGACGGAATAACACCTTCAACATTTGAAGGTTGAGAAACAGGTTCAGCAGGTCTTTCAGAAGAACTTTTCTTTAACCTCCTCAGAGGAGCAGGAACACTTCCAACTAAAGATGTTGTCTTTGTTGGTGAAATAACAATAACCTCGCTTGGATGAGAAACATCGACAATCTTGCTCGGGGCCACAGGGGGCTTTTCAACAGCTTTTTTGGCAGCAGTAGGAGGAGGTGCATCAGTGATTCCCGTCCCTTCTTCTAGGACATCTTTTTTGATTTTCTTTGCCTCCACATTTGTAGAGGCAGATTTATCAAACAGGGTAGGAGCTCTTCTTCTCTTCATTAGGTTACTGATGGCAATGTTTGACTCAGAGGAAGAACCTTCCACATGAGTCTCGGAGACTGGTACTTGGTCAAGGTTAACCACCACTGGACAAGGACGAGCAGTGAAAGATGAAGTATAACTCTTATACTGCAACAAATAAGAAGCAGATCTAATATGTTCCTCGACAACAGATTGGTGCAAATCCCACATAAGTTTCAAATGCTTCAAATTAACGTTAACTTCTTTTGGAGGTTTTCTTTTACTGTCAACTGTAACAAACAAAAACAAATGTCAGTGATACATTTTATCAAACACAAAGAAAACAAGATTTCAAAAAATAAAAACAACCTATTCCATTTCCATAAGGGGGACACCTGGGACCTTTATATACATCATCTCCATTTAATGGAGCGTGTTGCCAATTTTTCATAACAACCCCATGCTCAAAATAATCCCTATTGGCATCTGGAAGATTAACAACTAAAGCCCTATTCAAAAACCTAGTTTTTAAATAGAATGTGGAATCACTGACAACCCATTTATAGCAGTACATAATCTCGGGAATCCCTAAACGGGTTCCATGGAGTTGATTCAATTTATGTACACCATTAACTATCATCCAGGTATTTGGAGCTAGTTTTGTAGGAACAACGTCAAAATATTGACAGAATTCCAAACATAGGCGATTTGGAGGAAAAGAAAAGCCATATTCGGCCACAAAGAGACTTGGGAACCAATGTCCCTCAGCCAAAGAAAAATAATCAGAAGGTTCAGAAAGTTCTTCCAAAATAACCCACGAAGGGATTGAAAATTTAGACCGGAATTTATCCAGTGACTCAACAAGATAAACCATGATGAACCAAGTAAATAAAAGAACGGGAAGAAAATCTTACAGAGAAAAAGAGATCAGGTGACAATGAACGACGGAAAGAACGAAGGCACAAGATAGAGAGAAGATGAAGAGTTCAAAGATACAGATTTGAAAAGTGAAAGACGATAGGATTTCTGCCGTGCTTAAATACTTTACCTCGGGAATAGAGAAAAGTAATGATTACAAAGGAGGACGTTTGCGTATTCGGCAGCTAAAAGAAGAAAAGAAGCACAAATATCGAAGTGGTCATGAAAATTCAAAATATTTATGAGACTTGATACTGTGCACTTAAAAAGGAGTTATGTACAACAAATTCTTTCTTAAAAACCATACAAACCAATAATCTATGCAGTTTTCAAGCAGAATGATCCATACTTTTCTTCAACATCAAACTACGAAACATTGGGGGCTTCTATTGATACCAAATTTAATCTGCTGACATGGACCTATCATTTGAATACACGTGTCAACCAACGTGGCAATTACAATTATTTATACCGATCAACACACTGCCACCGAGCTACTCAAGCGTCACGAGCAACTCATACATTTCGAACAGCTCAAGCGTACCAATCAATTTAAATTCCCCGAGCAACTCATGGGCCCCGAGCAACTCATGCGTGCCGAGCTACTAAGGCGGTCCGAGAAGCTTAAGCGGTCCGAGCTGCTTAGTGTACAACGCACCCAAATCAAGAGAATCAAAGAGACGACTGGGCATTAAATGTCAATTATTATCGTACAGATGTATATGTCTACTAGATAACATCGCATTGTCATTTCCCATGTACATCCTCAACGCTATAAATACATTGTAACCTCCTCATTAGAAGGGGACTGAGAATTTCTTGAAAAATCATTTATCAAGAATTCCAGGCGAACAATTAGCAATACAAAAATAGTGGACGTAAATAATTCGAATAAGGCTGAACCACTTTAAAAATCAATTGTCTTATATTTCTTTATTTATTTTTATCTGTGATTAAAATAATTAGATCAAATCTAGTTTTTTACATTAACAATCATCTTCTTGGTTTATTTTATTTAAATCTAATTTTGTGTGTAATTGATTTTTTATGTTAGTTATAACGCATGGAATCCCATGTTTAACCAGGTAACACCATTATGGTTCTAGTTCTTTTGCTCCCTCACCTCCTTCGCCCCCTTACATTCACAAACCAACATCATTATGATACGTTTGAGAATTTAGAGAGCCTTAATTTCATTTAAACGTTCAATGGACTGATAATCTTTCCGAGACAATCATGCCACTTTCGTAGAAGGTTTTGAACAAAGGTCTTGGCTTGGTATTAGAAACCAACGTGTTGAGAAAGAAGTGTATCCTGATTTGGTTAAGTAATTTTATACCATTGTGCAGTTCTCAAACACTATAATTGGATTTATTTCTATGGTTCGAGGTATTTCGCTTACAATCACTCCGCTCTTTTTAGTGAGACTTTTGGTTTTATGATCATCCATAATATTGACTACTAATATAATGCTACTACTGATTCGAGAGACAATGTTATTGTTTCTGAAATTATGGGTGGAGTTGTCACTGAGTCGTCTGACAAAGCTTTGGAGCAAAATCACCTCACTGATTTTTATTATCTCCTCGACATGATTTTTTTCTACCAATGTCACACAAAACTCTCATCACTATTCCACTCCTACATTTAATTGCAAATTTTTCTATGTCATTAGGACTGGAGTGAATATTGACTTGGGTATGATGATGATTGGTGGTATCGCTAGCAGAGCCAATGCTTGTCCATCTCTTCTCTATGGATGTTTTATCAATCGCTTGATTTTAGTGAGAAACGTTCACATTTCTCCCACGAAAAGAAGAAAACTATTGGGAAACAGATTACGTACACCACTTTTCATTATAGAACGCAGAAGTTGACAAAGGAACCCCCACCATAGGATATAGAGGAGGTGGAGGAAGCTCTTTCTCAAGAGCCGGGTCTTCTGCATAGCCTAGACAAAGAAATGTACCCCCACAACCTTCTAGTAGCATTCGTTTATCTGATGAATATATTACACAAAATTCTACTTAGGTTGCAAACCTTTTATAACCAGATATTGCTACCTCTCAGCAGTTCGAGTCAATCCATCTGACTCAGAATACTTTTCCTACCTTCGTGTTCACTGATTAAATAATTTATCGATTGCTTATTCATTATATGATCTTGAGCTCATTTTATTGTATTTCATTATTTGACGCAACATGGACTATTTAAGCCATTTATTCACGATATCATTTCTATTGCCAATTATCCATTTGACTAGTAAACTTGTTTATGAATACTCAAGCTTGGTTATATTGTCGTGCTATTTCTTTAGTAATATTTGGACTACATTCCTCGGATTTCATATACTATCCTTGTTTAATTTTAAGTGAAAAACTCATTATATGATCCCTGTTATCACATTTGTTTAGTTTGATAATTGTTTGCCTTTTGTCAATTCCATGAAAAAAATGGGTAAAAAGATTTGATTAAGGGGGTGTTCTAATAACAAACACATATTGATATGTTTCACATGAAACTAAAAGAAGATGATGTATATATTCAAGAAATGAAGTACATTTCTCAAAATTTTCTTATAGCAATCAAATATTTTCATATTAGAATTTGAATAAACACACTTGAATGACGAATCAACTTTCATATCTTATTCATCAACCATTTTATGTTTAAACTATTCATCACATTGGTGTCATTATGCCTTTTGTTTAGAATGTATAACAGCTTAATAGGTGCAAGATCTTCAAATGCTTGTGTTAAAGATTTCTAGTATATGTTAATCTTATGCCTTTGGATGGGCTTGGGTCTTCGTATCATAGGTCCTTAGATTTGCTTATAATGCTTCTAATATTCTTTTTGTATATTTTGCCACAGAATATACAAAGAGGGAAATTTTAAGAGTATGTATTTTATCCATGTGCCTCGATATGACTAAATCGTCTTATTTTGTTGACCAAATATACTTTGAGTCTTTTTCTCTAGGTCATTTAGAAAATTTTGAGAAATGTACTTCATATAAATAGATGCGTGTCAAAATATTTATGGAAATCAAAATATCTCAAAATGTACTTCCTAGGAGTGTTATAAATAGATGCGTATGAAGGATGATGATGTCCATTTGAATGTTTATGGACAAAATATTTTTTTAATAAAAATTTCTTTATATAAGAATCAATTATAGGAAAGAAAAATATTTGTAAGATAAAAACTACTTTTGTGTTGAATCTTCCACTCTTCCAAGTTTAATCTTGTTTTTCTCTTCAACATATTCTTGAGATATTTTAGTTTAAATACTTGTGAAATCTAAAAAAAACTTGAAGTAAATTTATTTTCTTTAAAATATTTTTATTCCTTGAACAAATATCTTTATAATTTATTCTTGGGTTATATTTAGATCTTACTTATCTATTTTGATATTTCTATGAGGGTTTTAGAAAAGAAGGAGGATTTTGATGAAGCTCAGAAACTTTGGTTAGCAGACTGTACCAACTCTGATTTAAATATGAAGAGGGAAAATTTTAAAATGGAATATTTGGAGCTTAGGGAGGATGATGAGAGTTTCTACAGGGAGAAATCCAGAATTAAATGGCTTGATTTAGGTGATAAGAATACTGCTTTCTTTCATAAGAAGATTAAAAGTCATGCTGTGAGGAATAGAATCTTAAGCATTAAAGATGGTAATGGGGTTCTTTTGGAAGGCCAGGTGAAAGTTCTAAAGGAAGCTATGAGGTTCCTTTTTAATCTCCTCAATAGAGATAATCAGATAATCTATAGCTACTCTAATATGCTGATGAATATTAGAGGTAGCTACCTAAAGGATGATCAAAAGGAGAGGCTTGTTAGGCCTATCACCAGAAGGGAGGTTAAAGAGGCTATGTTTGATATATGTCCAAAAAAAGTTCCTGGTCCTGATGGTTTTAGCGCTGGTTTCTTCAGAGAAAATTGGGAGTTTGTGGGAGAAGATGTTACAAATGCAGTTCTGCAATTTTTCTATAACGGGAAAATCCTAATAGAGTGTAATAGTACCATTATCAGTCTTACTCCCAAAGTCCCTAACCCTAGCTCCATAAAAAACTTCAGACCTATTTTTTACTGTAACACTCTGTACAAAGTCATCTCAAAGGTTATGGTGAATAGATTGAAAATTATTATGCCTTATCTGGTTAGTAACAAGCAATTAACTTTTGTCAAAGGTAGAAATATTGGGGATAATATCCTGCTTATGCAGAAGATAGTTATAGGGTACCACAAGAAAGGGGGGAGTCCCAGATGTGCTATGAAAATAGACATTATGAAAGCTTATGACTCTGTTAGATGGAGTTATCTTCATGATGTCCTTATTGCTATGAATTTTCCTAAACTTATGATAGATTGGTTTATGGAGTGTGTGAAGACAACTTATTTATCCATAAACATTAATGGGGGTTTGAATGGGTATTTCAAGAGTTCAAATGGTTTGATACAAGGGGATCCCATATCTCCTTACCTCTTTATTCTCGTGATGGAATCTTTTTCATGGCTTATGGATAGAGCAACAAAAAATGAGGAGTTTACTTTTCATCCTTGATGTAATCAACTGGACCCGTCCCATATCCTTTTTGCTGATGATCTATTCTTACTGGCTGGGGCCAATGAGAAAACTATGAGGGTTACTAATAACACTTTAAAATATTTAAAAATAATGTTTGTCTTGGGCACAAGTAAACATAAATGTGAAATTTTCTTTGCTGGGATAGATGATTAGGAGGAAGATCTATTGTGCAACATTATAAACATGAAGAAAGGTAACATGCCAGTGAAATATCTTGGGGTGCCTCTGGTTACTTCCAGATTAAAAGCTTTTGACTGTAAAAGTTTAATTAAGAAAATGGTGGGAAAGATGAAATCCTGGACAAATAGATGGCTCTCCTATGCTGGCAGAGTCCAATTATCTGTTTCAGTGCTCAAAAGTATGCAAAGATACTGGATAAATTTGTTTGTGCTTCCTAAAAAAGTCATTAAAGATGTTGATCAGATTATTAATCAATTCATTTGGTCTGGAGTTGATCTAAAAGTCATCGGGTTAAAGTAGCCTAGAAAGATGTGTGTTTTTCTCTTTATGAAGGAGGATTGGGTATTAGGAACCTTTATGTCTGGAACAAAGCTTGTATGATGAGGAATATATGGGATATAGACATGAAGAAAGTTTCCCTTTGGGTGAAGTGAATACACACTATAGTCCTTAAAGGAGAAAGTTTTTGGAGGATAAAGGGTAAGTCTAATCTTTCATGGACTATGAGGAAATTACTAAAAATCAGAGATAATACAAAGAAACTTATGTCTTATCATATTGGGGATGGTAATGATATTCTTTTCTGGATAGATAATTGGCATGAAAAAGGTTACTTGATTGATGCTTATGGAGAAAGGATTTTATATGATGCTGCAAGTAACATAACATGTAAAGTGTGGAAACAATGAGTATGCAACACAAATAAATATGAGAGAAGTAATGATCAAGAAAGAACAAAGAAAATAAAAGGCCAATCACACAACAACGGATGTACGCGGTTCAGCAAAGATGTGCCTACGTCCACGGTGGTGCAGTCAGTATTATTTCTCAATATTCTGGAGAATGAGTACATAGAATACAACTTGTCCTTTGACCCGGACCTAGGGTTTAATTTATATATGTGTATGTTAGTTAGTGGGGATGATGGGTTCCTCCATATTAGCCATCTTCCCTATAAATTCCCTTTATGGGATCATGCTCCCCTATAACTTCCCTTCATGGGATCGTGGGGAAATTGGATCAATACAAAAGATGAGGGGCCTGGACTTTGGGCCGCTAGGGTTGGGCTACTCGTCCAGGCCTATAGCACTAATTTTCGAGTACCCACAATTGCCCCTAAATTTGTTGTGCTATGCATGTGGGCCCAACAGATTTAAATGATTAGCCATAATAGCCGTGTTGCAATTCCTCGGGAGTTGTAGAGTTGATTTCTGGCGGCAGCCGCTTCGCTTACTATGCGATATGATTAGATTTTGAAGGTTTGTTGGAATAAGGCTCATTTCGTTTCGTCGTTTCAGCTTTTCCAGCACTCTTCTATCTTCCGAGAACTCTTGCGCTTCGTACCTTCTACTTTCGATCTCCATTTTCGTTGCTTCTTCGTCATTTGACCTGATCTTCTGTTTTGTAAGTTTCTCGTGCCCTTTGCATTTTCTCTTTGGTTTGTGGCTTTTCTTGTATTTTCCAATGGCAAAGATTGGAAATAGGTCAATCTCGGAATTTAGAAAATTCTACAACATTCCTGAGTGGGTAGAGATTGAGTGTTATGCCTCGCCTCCTAGGAACGTTAGGGATATAGAGGATGCCCACTGGATTCATGATTTGTTGCTTTCCCAGGGGGGACTTACTTTTCACCCTAATGATCTGTTTTTGCATTTCTTTAGCTATTTTAGTATTGTACCTGCACAATATTCGCCCAATGTATGAAAAATAGTGAACGGCGTGCATAGGATAAATCAATTGTATGGCACAAGGTTAGGGCTTGCCGAGGTCTGCTTTTGTTACTCCTTCTCTCAAACTAGTTCAGGTGTCCTGTACCTCAAAGCTAGGAGCCTTGATAGGGTATTGGTAGTAAATCTACCTGATTCCCATAAGGACTACTGGAAGGAAGGTTTTCTTGTTAGGAATTGGCAGTTCTCTCCCCAATCTAAAGGGTCAAGGTCTGAAAGATTCACTGTTCCCTTTTATGGGGAAGAATATATAGGTAAATATTTGTACTGTTGCTTCAATCTCTGCTGACTTATGACTTTTCTAACTCCTTTCTGCGTTTTCTTTTACAGCGGGGTCACGGAACTTGGAGCCTTCTCTTAGCGAGGTCCGAAATTCTGAGTTGGTTAAAGCTTGGAACATCAGAGAGCCTTTGGGTGACGGAGAGCATCCAAGATCTGCCGATTTCTTGTTAGAGTATAAGAACGTAAGCTCTAGCTTCATAGCGCGACCTGTGGACAGTGTTCCAGAGTTTGCTTCCTTTCAAGGGACTACTGCCGAGCTAATCCAGTTGGACAAAGAGGAGAGGAGATCTGAAAGTGAGCCTGTCGGTAATCTTGGTGGAGGGAGCTCTGTCAGTAGCAGTTCTTCTAATTCTGAGGAGAATTCTGATGCTCAAGGATCGTCGAGCACTTTCAATAGTTCTGGTGAAAAGAGGCCTCCTAGGAAGAATTTGATCAGAGATGGTGACGATGATGATGACGTGATCCTTGCACAGAGGTCCAAGAAACTGAAGTCTGCATCTGGGGTCATAGCTACTGGTTCTCGACCTTCTTCTTAGGATCTAGAGAAGAAGAGGAGAGAGGAGGAGAAGGTGAGAGAGAGGGAGAGGAAAAAAGAGGAGGAGAGAAGGAAGGTGGAGGAGAAGAAGAAAGTGGAGGAGAGAAAGAGAAGGGAGAGAGAAAAGGAGGAGGAGAGGAGGAAGATGGAATCGAGGACCAAAACAGGTCAAGCCCTGGTCCCAGTATCTGCCATGCCTGAGGGGGCTTCGGTGGCCACTTCTCCTCAGCTAGCCCCTGCGCTGCTCGAGAGAGCAGTCCTTCCTGCGGATCTCCAGAAGGCGTTGGGGTCCGATCAACTGGCTCTGCAAGCTAGCTAGAGGCTTGCCTTGGTAAAGTTCTCTTCTAATTCTCAATTTCTTTTAACAAATCTTGATGGTTTCTTCTTCTTGATTTCTTCTTTATTCTTTCCAGTTTGTGACCGACTTCGCTGTGCTCTATCGCTCTCGCGATGAGCTGGTGAGGAGGAATGGTGAGCTGTAACAACAAAAATCTGCTCTGGAAGGTAGGGGCTCTCAGCTGGAGGACGACCTGAAGGCTGCTGATGCAGCTCGAGTTTCATCTGACCTGGCCCTTATCAATTTTGCTCGTGAGAGAGATGATGCGGTCAGGGAGCTGGGCGAGCTCAGGAAGGATTATGATCTGGTGTGCACGAGCAAGCTGGACCTTACAGAGAAGAACAGGGTTCTGACCGAGCAACTGGAGGCGGAGAAAGCCCAGGCAGCGACCCTTAAGGAGGACTCATACAACTCTGGCTGGGCTGCTGTGTATGAGGACGCTGAAGTTCAGATAGGCTATATCAGTCGTCTGAACTTCAAGAAAGGGTGGAATAAGGCTCTCGTGGTCGTTGGGGTGGACGTTGCACCCCCACTCTTTGACGAGCACGATCCAGGTCCGAGGCCAGTCGTAGATGCGGACCCTTCCCCAACTGCTAAAGGCACTGATCCTGTCTCTCAGGCGACTCCTGTTGACGCTCCTTTGGTTGAGAGGATAGAGGACACCCCTGCAGAGGGTAATGCCCCTGCTGATGCTGATAAGGACAAGGGACCATCCACCTCTGGGCCACCCGAGGTTGCTAATTGATAGGGCTGCTTTGTAATTTTTTCTTTTTCAATATGATGTAACCTCGTTCCTTATTAATGAAAAGACTTCATTTTTGTTTACGCTGATCTCTTTCTCTTCTCTTTCTTGTAGTTGGTTGATGTTGATACCTATATTCCTGCTACCTCCCAACTGGGTAGGACTCTTGGTCCTAATGCAAGCCCTGCTGTTCGCCAGGCCTTTGTTAGACTTTGTAAGTCACTTAGGTCTAGGAATCAGAAATATAAGGAGTAATTCGAGCTAGTGGCTAAGCTGAAGGATAGGCTCCAGGAAATGGAAGAAATCGGTGCCTCAGTACAAGAAGAAGTTAGTGCACTGAGAGCAAAGTTACTGGAGGCCACCGAGATTAACCAAGTTGGGGAGTTCCTACAGCAGGAGAACGAAGACCTGAGGCGGGAGGTCTCAAAGCTTAAGGAGAATTCGCCGAGCACCGTTCCAATAGTCCTGCAAGGCTCTTCTTCGTCGCGAGCTGCTTGGCCTCCCCTCCTGCGTGCTGGCAGGAGTGCCAGGGGTAGGAACAGGGAATCCGTCGAACAGCGTGATAGAGAGATTAGGGAGCTGCGCGACGATGTTCGGCGAGCTTATATAATTACTGCTGGGCTCCAGAGGGACGTTTCCCAACTGCGGCATCTATTCAAGAAGGGCCCTCGCCAAGTGTGGCCCGATGGATACGATCAGGGCTGGTTGGATGCTCCCATGAGACTATCAGAGTTTGAAGAACTTTCTTTCATCAGAGGGTGGTTGAGTGCCCTGAGAGAGCTGCAGGTCCCGAGGAACTCGGTGTTATGGTATCAACACGAGATGTCCTCCTCCACTCTGATGCCCAATCCATTCAGGAGGGATGATCGATGGATCCCCATTGATGCTATTCCCTGGCAACTATTGGAGTTGGACGCAAATGAGGTCGTGGAAGAGCTAGCCCCCGCTCCTGATGATGGAAGGAGAGCTAAAGTTGCTGATTATCTTGCCCGGAGGCTTCCACTTTCTTGAGATTTTGTTATTCTTTTTCTTTTTGATAATGTAAATGCTTTGGGCGAGCTTCGCCGACTAAACATGTATTATCATTGTTTGTAAATATAAAGGATTAACGAAAAGTTCGCGTTTTGGGAAATTTTGCCGACTAAACGTGTTCATCCAATCTTTTAATATTTTCGATGCTTCATAATCTTTTTTATTTTGTCATGCGAGTGTCCCCCCAGTCCAGTATAATGCAAGAATACCATTGTGCCCTCACTTTACCTTTTAGGTTGTGTCGTCACACTCCCTTAGGCCTAAGTAGGGCAATTGGCGAGGACACACCTGGTATTGGATGTCTTCATCCGATCAGGATTTTGTTTAACCAAAGTAGGTTTGATGCCTAAGAATACTCTGTAGGGCTTCATATATTGCCAGGGGCAATGCTAAGAGGTCTGTCGTGCTTCATGACGATGACCTAAGGAGGGGTGTTTCCCTGCTATGTCGACCATTATGCCTGTGATTTGGAAGGGATGTGTAATAAAATATAACTGTTACTAATTAGAGAGTGATCAACTGAGAGATTTTCATTAGTGAAATGGGAAATGAACTGTCCTTTCACATAACGAATACAATAAAAGATTTAATAATAGAATTCCTAAAAATAGAATTTCTTGAGATTAGCTGCGTTCCATGCTCGTGGTATCTCCCTGCCCTCCATCGTTTCCAAATGATAGGCACCTTGCAGGTCGTCTCTAATTATCTTATAAGGTCCTTCCCAGTTTGGGCCCAGCTTACCATCTGATGGCTTCACTGTGTTGCCCAGGACCTTTCTTAGAACATAGTCCCCAACTTTTAATCTCCTCGGGTTGACCCTTTTGTTGTAGTGCTTCGTGAGATGTTGTTGATAGCTCAGTAGTTTCACTAGGGCAAGTTCCCTGCGCTCGTCGGCTAGGTCGAGTTTAGCGAGCAAAGCCTCATCGTTCTGGCCTTGTTTGACGAGGTCGGATCTCATTGTTGGCAATCCCTCCTCTAGTGGGATGATTGCCTCCATACCATATGTTAGTGAGAATGGCGTTTCTCCTGTTGATCTCCTAGGAATCGTTCTGTATGCCCATAGGATATGCGGTAGCTCGGTTGCCCATGTGCCTTTGGCTCGCTCTAACCGTTTCTTCAATCCAGTGATCACTATTTTGTTGAAAGCTTCATATTGTCCGTTGCTTTGAGGGTAGGCCACCGAGCTGAAGTGGTGCCTGATCCCGTGTTCGTTGCAGAAGTCCTGAAAAGGGCCACTCTCGAACTGTGTTCCATTGTCAGTGATGATGGTTCTGGGGATCCCGAATCGAGTGATTATATTCCTCCATACGAACCTTATCATGTCAGTATCTCGGATGTTCGCCAGTGGTTCTGCCTTGATCCACTTGGTAAAGTAGTCCGTTGCAACCAACAGGTATTTGCGATTGCCGGCAGCGGTGGGCAGTGGTCCAACGATGTCCATTCCCCATTGGACGAAAGGCCAGAGGCTGGTCAGGGATTTTCATTCGCTGGTGGGCTGGTGGACCATAGGAGCGTGAGGTTGGAATTTCAGGCATTTGCGGACATATACTGCGGAGTCCTTTTGCATGTATGGCCACCAATAGCCTTCCTTCATTGCTCGGAAGGCTAGAGACCTTCCTCCGACATGACTTCCACAGATTCCTTCGTGAAGCTCGTGAAGCACTGCCTTGACATCGCCTGGCTGGACGCATCTAAGGTAGGGACCGGAGAAAGATCTTTTATACAAGTCACCTCCTATGGATAAGTGAAAGCGAGCAGCTTTGACCCTTATCTGGTGGGCAGTTCTCTTGTCCTCTGGAAGCGTTCCGTCCTTTAAATAGTCCTTCAAGGGATCCATACAGCTGGGGGCTGATTCCAATTGGAGTATTGGTTCCGCGTTTGGCAGCTCATAGTTGGGGTAAATGCTTGGGCAACTGAGGAAATCGATAGGGATAACCCTTTTAAGGCTAGAATCAACTGCCGAACTCAGGGCTGCTAACGCATCAGCGTGGCTGTTTTGCCCCCTGGGAAACTGCTGGATGTTGATCTCTTCAAAGCTCGTCATTAAGTTTTTCACCAAGGAGAGGTAGGCTGCCATTCTTTCATCCTTTACGTTATAGTCTCCACTTATCTGGTTGGAAACTAGTTGTGAATCGACGATTACCTGCAAACGCTTTGCTCCCAGAGTTTGCACTTTTTGGAGACCTGCTATTAGGGCTTCATATTCTGCTTCGTTGTTGGAGGCTGCAAATCACAGCCTGATTCCTTGCTCAAGGACTGTGTTTTCTGGAGTGATGAGAACGATTCCTACCCCTTCCCCCTTTGAGTTGGAGGCTCCATCAATGAATAGTTTCCAGCCTTCCACTGTAGCTTGGTTGTTTAGCTCTGTTGGCTTAGGCTGGTCGGAGGGTTCTCCGCCTGTGAATTCAGCTATGAAATCAGTAAGGATTTGACCCTTGATAGCTGTCCTTGGTTGAAATTGGATGTCAAAACGGTCGAGCTCGAATGACCATTTAGACAGTTTTCTTGACAAATCCGCCTTCCTTAGGACAACCTTGAGGTGGTGTGATGTAAGGACGATGATCGTATGAGCTTCTAAGTAATGCTTCAGCTTTCTCGAGGCTATTACTAGGGCGAATGCGAGCTTTTCCAATGGTAGGTAGCGCTGCTCGGCATCTAATAAGGTTTTGCTCGTGTAATAGACGGGATGTTGGATTCCTGTAACTTCGCACATTAGCGCCGAGGTGAAAGTATGATTGGATACAGAGAGGTAGAGGTACAAAGAGTCCATTTGATGTGGTATGACAAGCAGTGGTGGGGTGCTTAGGTAGGAATTGAGCTCGTCCAATGCTCACGAGCAATCTGGGCTCCACTCTACTGTTTTGCTGCCCTTTAAGAGTTAGAAGAAAGGCTTGCATCTCTCGGAGGATTTAGAAATGAAACGATTTAGAGCAGCGAGCATTCCAGTGAGCTTCTGTACATCCTGGATTATGCGAGGAGGTTGCACTCTGTTGATTGCATCAATCTGGTCCGGATTAGCCTCTATGCCTCGCTTGCTGACCAAATACCCAAGAAACTTCCCTGACTGGACACCGAAGGAACACTTGCTCGCATTAAGTTTCATTCGGTACTTCCTGAGGATTTCGAAGGTACCTGACAGGTCCGAGAGGTGATTTTCCTTCTCCTTGCTCTAGACGAGCATGTCGTCGATGTAGACCTCCATTGTGTCTCCCATTTGATTCTTGAACATTTTAGTAACTAGCCGCTGATAGGTTGCCCCTGAATTTTTGAGCCCAAAAGGCATGACCTTGTAACAATATAAACCAACCGTCGTGATAAACGCCGTTTTGTCCTGATATGGGGCATACAAGGGAATCTGGTGATATCCTGAGTACGCATCCAGGAAACTCATTCGTTCGTGAGCTGCGGTGGCGTCTACTAGTTGCTCTGTTTTTGGAAGAGGGAAGTTATCCTTGGGGCAGGCTTTGTTGAGGTCAGTGAAGTCTATGCAAACTCTCCACTTTCCATTTCTTTTCGGAACTACCACTGGGTTGGATAACCATTTGGGGAATTTCACTTCCCGTATGGATCCTGCATCCAGCAGTTTTTTGACTTCTTTTTCTATTGCTCTGGCCTTCTCGGGAGCAGTTCGCCGTGCCTTCTGCTTTATCGGCTTGAATATGGGATCGACGTGCAACTGGTGGCAGACCATATTGGGATCGATTCCTGGCAGCTCATAAGGTTCCCAAGAGAAAACATCTATGTTGCTTATGAGTAAGGTTGACAACTCCTTTTGCTCTTGGTCGGTGAGTGACGCTCCGATCAGGAAGACTCTACTATTGTCGCCTTCCCTAGCCGCCACTTCTACCACGTCCTCGACGATATGCTCGGAGGGGAGGAGCCTGGTCTCTTCCACTCCAGGCCTTCCATATTTTAATTGCTATTTGGAAGGAATTTCACCTTGCTCCACTTTCTCGCTGGGTTTATCGGCTTTTTTCTATGGCTTTGGTCGGATGGCCTCTATGAAGCACCTCCTTGCCATCGCATGGTCACCGTATATCTCCATTACTCCTCGCTCGGTAACATATTTGAGCTTATTATGGTAGGTCGAGGAGACTTCCTTCATCGCATGAAGCCATCCCCTGCCGAGGATGGCCTGATACGGTGAATCAATGTCGACCACCAAAAACTCGATCATCTTGGAAACATTTCCAGCGCGCACTGGCAGTACTATTTTGCCCAGGGGCATGGTCATTTTTCCAGTGAAGCCGACCAGAGGGACAGTAGCTCCCTTTAGGTCGGCGACGCTCAACTTCAATTTCCTGAACAGGTCGATGTACATTACTTCGGATGAGCTTCCTTGATCGACGAGAAGCCTATCGATGTCAAAGTTGGCTATCCTGAGTGTAATGACCAAGGCATCATGATGTGGGGTCCTTACTCCCAATAGGTCTTCATCCGTGAAAAAAATATTCTTGTTATAGTTGATGTCCTCTGCTCGTCGACGTTTTCCTGACTGTGATTTTGCTGGATCAATCTGAAAAGCTTGCATTACCGCTGTCAGTTTCTTTACCTCCATTCGAGCTGAGTTCCCTTGTATTTGCTTGATGTCAGATACTCCGTGGATTACTGCGAATTCATGTCCGGCATCATCCTCCAGTACGTTGTCGGGTTTCGCCTCTCTGTGGGCAGCCACTTTCTCTACCTTCTTTTCCACAAAGTCATTCAAATGTCCAAACTGGGCCAACTCCTCGAGGTGGGACTTAAGAGCCTTGCAGTTCTCGGTCTTATGTCCTCCCTCTTTGTGGAAAGCGCATCTTAATTCATTGTTTCTTTTTGAGGGGTCTCCTCCCATTTTCGGGGGCCATTTGATGAACGGCTCATCCTTGATCTTCGCAAGAATTTTGTAAATTGGCTCTTTGAAGACGGTGTTGACCGCCTGGAACGATTTTGTTATGTCAGGGTTCCCTCCATTTTGGGAGCCATTCTTGCCCCCACTCTTTCCTCCTTTCTTCTGGTTCTCAACTTTCTCACTTCCCTTGGTAGCGATCTTGGTTCGACCGTTTTCTCCTACATTAACGCGGGTGACATCTTCCACCTTTGCGTATTTCTCAATCCGGGCCATCAGGTCATCAATGGTCATATCTTCCTTCTTCGTCAAGGACTGGTAAAGGAGGGAAGAGCTAGGTAACCCAATTTTGAAGGAAGCCACTGCCACCTCTTCTGCGCAGTCCTCGATCTCGTTGAATAACTCCCAGTACCTCTTCGCATAGTCTCGGAGTGTTTCTTGAGGCATTTTCTTCATGGTTAATAGAGCATCCATCCTTTTGGGATGGGAGCTGCTGGTGATGAACTGGGCCGTAAAGAGCTCGACCAGGGATTTGAAATTTTTGATGGATCGGTGAGGGAGTTTTTCGAACCATTTCTGGGCCACGTCATGGAGGCTCGAGGGGAAAATACGGCACATCAGTGCATCCCGGTGATTCCAGAGGGTCATGGCCTGCTGGTATTGCCTGACATGATCAATAGGATCAGTCTTCCCATCGTAAATCTTGAACCTTGGAATGGCAAATTTCTTGGGAGCCTCTTCCTCTTCAATTTCCCTCGTGAAGGGTGACTTCATCTGGGTCTTGAGGTCTCTCTTGGCGAGTTCTCTGGTCGACCTGGTGCCGCAATGAGCTGGATGTTGGTCCATTTATCTGCGGACCAGGTTCCGTATGTTCTCGTCGCTGTGAGTAGGGCTCTGGTAGCGGCGAGCTCTTCTTAGCTGTTCGCGGAGGTCGTCGTCTGAGTCACCACCTTCAACCCCTTGATATTCCCGCCTAGGGCTCCTTCCTCGGCTGCGAGATTTGCTTGCCTGAGGGCTAGGAGTGCGATAGGGGTGTCTCCTGGTATTAGGACGTAGTTCCTTCTCCAGTATTTCCAGTCTTCTTTTCAAGCGAGCATTCTCAGCCTCGTATCTGCGAGAAGACTCCCTCTGCTCGTGGAGCCTTGCCTCGTATGCATCAATCAATCTGGATATCTGCGTGGACCCTGCTGGTCCTTGACCTTCTTCTGAGGCTGGCCTTTCCGAGCGAGCCCCACGATCTGAACGTCGAACTTCAGACCTAATCCTGCGAGGAGCAGGTGGCTCTTGAATATCTCCTGCTTGAGGAGCGTTGCTGCTGTGACCAGACATCTTAGATTCTTTTCATGGCGTGGG